>CM075173.1:142837630-144236339 GCA_037576465.1 Parascaris univalens | reverse complement strand
CAACACACGCACGCACGCATGCAACACATGCACGCATGCAACACATGCACGCACGCATGCAACACATGCACGCACGCATGCAACACACGCACGCATGCAACACATGCACGCACGCATGCAACACATGCACGCACGCATGCAACACATGCACGCACGCATGCAACACACGCACGCATGCAACCAATGCACGCACGCATGCAACACATGCACGCACGCATGCAACACACGCACGCATGCAACACATGCACGCACGCATGCAACACACGCACGCACGCACACAACACATGCACGCACGCATGCAACACACGCACGCACGCATGCAACACATGCACGCACGCATGCAACACACGCACGCATGCAACACACGCACGCACGCATGCAACACACGCACGCATGCAACACATGCACGCACGCATGCAACACATGCACGCATGCAACACACGCACGCATGCATGCAACACATGCACGCATGCAACACACGCACGCACGCATGCAACACACGCACGCACGCAACACATGCACGCACGCATGCAACACATGCACGCACGCATGCAACACATGCACGCACGCATGCAACACATGCACGCATGCAACACACGCACGCATGCAACACACGCACGCACGCATGCAACACACGCACGCATGCAACACATGCACGCATGCAACACACGCACGCACGCAACACATGCACGCACGCATGCAACACACGCACGCACGCATGCAACACATGCACGCACGCATGCAACACATGCACGCATGCAACACACGCACGCATGCAACACAACGCACGCATGCAACACATGCACGCACGCATGCAACACATGCACGCACGCATGCAACACACGCACGCATGCAACACACGCACGCATGCAACACATGCACGCACGCATGCAACACATGCACGCATGCAACACACGCACGCATGCAACACATGCACGCACGCATGCAACACATGCACGCCACGCACACGCATGCAACACACGCACGCATGCAACACACGCACGCATGCAACACATGCACGCACGCATGCAACACACGCACGCATGCAACACATGCACGCACGCATGCAACACATGCACGCACGCATGCAACACATGCACGCATGCAACACACGCACGCATGCAACACATGCACGCATGCAACACATGCACGCACGCATGCAACACACGCACGCATGCAACACATGCACGCACGCATGCAACACACGCACGCACGCATGCACACATGCACGCACGCATGCAACACACGCACGCATGCAACACACGCACGCACGCAACACATGCACGCACGCATGCAACACATGCACGCACGCATGCAACACATGCACGCACGCATGCAACACATGCACGCATGCAACACACGCACGCATGCAACACACGCACGCATGCAACACACGCACGCATGCAAAACACGCACGCACGCATGCAAACACACGCACGCATGCAACACATGCACGCACGCATGCAACACATGCACGCACGCATGCAACACACGCACGCATGCAACACATGCACGCATGCAACACATGCACGCACGCATGCAACACACGCACGCATGCAACACATGCACGCACGCATGCAACACACGCACGCACGCATGCAACACATGCACGCACGCATGCAACACACGCACGCATGCAACACATGCACGCACGCATGCAACACATGCACGCATGCAACACACACGCACATGCAACACACGCACGCACGCATGCAACACATGCACGCATGCAACACACGCACGCACGCATGCAACACACGCACGCATGCAACACACGCACGCACATGCAACACAAACACGCACGCATGCAACACACGCACGCACGCATGCAACACACGCACGCATGCAACACACGCACGCATGCAACACACGCACGCACGCATGCAACACACGCACGCATGCAACACACGCACGCATGCAACACATGCACGCATGCAACACACGCACGCATGCAACACACGCACGCATGCAACACATGCACGCACGCATGCAACACATGCACGCACGCATGCAACACATGCACGCATGCAACACACTGCACGCACGCATGCAACACACGCACGCATGCAACACACGCACGCACGCAACACATGCACGCACGCATGCAACACATGCACGCACGCATGCAACACATGCACGCACGCATGCAACACATGCACGCATGCAACACACGCACGCACGCATGCAACACACGCACGCATGCAACACATGCACGCACGCATGCAACACACGCACGCATGCAACACACGCACGCATGCAACACACGCACGCATGCAACACATGCACGCACGCATGCAACACACGCACGCATGCAACACATGCACGCACGCATGCAACACATGCACGCACGCATGCAACACATGCACGCACGCATGCAACACATGCACGCATGCAACACATGCACGCACGCATGCAACACACGCACGCATGCAACACATGCACGCACGCATGCAACACATGCACGCACGCATGCAACACACGCACGCATGCAACACACGCACGCATGCAACACATGCACGCACGCATGCAACACATGCACGCGCATGCAACACACGCACGCATGCAACACATGCACGCACGCATGCAACACATGCACGCATGCAACACACGCACGCATGCAACACACGCACGCATGCAACACATGCACGCACGCATGCAACACATGCACGCACGCATGCAACACATGCACGCACGCATGCAACACACGCACGCATGCAACACACGCACGCATGCAACACATGCACGCACGCATGCAACACACGCACGCATGCAACACACGCACGCACGCATGCAACACACGCACGCATGCAACACATGCACGCACGCATGCAACACACGCACGCATGCAACACACGCACGCACGCAACACATGCACGCACGCATGCAACACATGCACGCACGCATGCAACACATGCACGCACGCATGCAACACACGCACGCATGCAACACACGCACGCATGCACACACGCACGCACGCATGCAACACACGCACGCATGCAACACATGCACGCACGCATGCAAACACACGCACGCATGCAACACATGCACGCACGCATGCAACACACGCACGCATGCAACACATGCACGCACGCATGCAACACACGCACGCATGCAACACACGCACGCATGCAACACATGCACGCACGCATGCAACACACGCACGCATGCAACACATGCACGCACGCATGCACACACGCATGCAACACACGCACGCGCATGCAACACACGCACGCATGCAACACACGCACGCATGCAACACACGCACGCATGCAACACACATGCACGCACGCAACACATGCACGCACGCATGCAACACATGCACGCACGCATGCAACACATGCACGCACGCATGCAACACACGCACGCATGCAACACACGCACGCATGCAACACACGCACGCATGCAACACATGCACGCACGCATGCAACACATGCACGCATGCAACACACGCACGCATGCAACACATGCACGCACGCAACACATGCACGCACGCATGCAACACATGCACGCACGCATGCAACACATGCACGCACGCATGCAACACACGCACGCATGCAACACACGCACGCATGCAACACATGCACGCACGCATGCAACACATGCACGCACGCATGCAACACACGCACGCATGCAACACACGCACGCATGCAACACATGCACGCACGCATGCAACACACGCACGCATGCAACACACGCACGCATGCAACACATGCACGCACGCATGCAACACATGCACGCATGCAACACACGCACGCATGCAACACATGCACGCACGCATGCAACACATGCACGCACGCATGCAACACATGCACGCACGCATGCAACACACGCACGCATGCAACACATGCACGCACGCATGCAACACACGCACGCACGCATGCAACACATGCACGCACGCATGCAACACACGCACGCATGCAACACATGCACGCACGCATGCAACACATGCACGCACGCATGCAACACACGCACGCATGCAACACACGCACGCACGCATGCAACACATGCACGCACGCATGCAACACATGCACGCACGCATGCAACACATGCACGCACGCATGCAACACACGCACGCATGCAACACACGCACGCACGCAAACACATGCACGCACGCATGCAACACATGCACGCACGCATGCAACACATGCACGCACGCATGCAACACATGCACGCATGCAACACACGCACGCATGCAACACACGCACGCACGCATGCAACACACGCACGCATGCAACACATGCACGCACGCATGCAACACATGCACGCACGCATGCAACACACGCACGCATGCAACACATGCACGCACGCATGCAACACATGCACGCACGCATGCAACACATGCACGCACGCATGCAACACGCGCACGCATGCAACACATGCACGCATGCAACACATGCACGCACGCATGCAACACACGCACGCACGCATGCAACACATGCACGCACGCATGCAACACACGCACGCATGCAACACATGCACGCACGCATGCAACACATGCACGCATGCAACACACGCACGCATGCAACACACGCACGCACGCATGCAACACATGCACGCATGCAACACACGCACGCACGCATGCAACACATGCACGCATGCAACACACGCACGCACGCATGCAACACACGCACGCATGCAACACACGCACGCATGCAACACACGCACGCACGCATGCAACACACGCACGCATGCAAACACACGCACGCATGCAACACATGCACGCATGCAACACACGCACGCATGCAACACACGCACGCATGCAACACACGCACGCACGCATGCAACACACGCACGCATGCAACACACGCACGCATGCAACACATGCACGCACGCATGCAACACATGCACGCACGCATGCAACACATGCACGCACGCATGCAACACATGCACGCATGCAACACACGCACGCATGCAACACACGCACGCACGCATGCAACACACGCACGCATGCAACACATGCACGCACGCATGCAACACACGCACGCATGCAACACACGCACGCATGCAACACACGCACGCATGCAAACGCACGCACGCATGCAACACACGCACGCATGCAACACATGCACGCGCATGCAACACATGCACGCACGCATGCAACACACGCACGCATGCAACACATGCACGCATGCAACACATGCACGCACGCATGCAACACACGCACGCATGCAACACACGCACGCATGCAACACACGCACGCATGCAACACACGCACGCATGCAACACATGCACGCACGCATGCAACACATGCACGCACGCATGCAACACATGCACGCACGCATGCAACACACGCACGCATGCAACACACGCACGCATGCAACACACGCACGCATGCAACACATGCACGCACGCATGCACACATGCACGCACGCATGCAACACACGCACGCATGCAACACACGCACGCATGCAACACATGCACGCACGCATGCAACACACGCACGCATGCAACACACGCACGCATGCAACACATGCACGCACGCATGCAACACACGCACGCATGCAACACACGCACGCATGCAACACACGCACGCATGCAACACATGCACGCACGCATGCAACACACGCACGCATGCAACACACGCACGCATGCAACACACGCACGCATGCAACACATGCACGCACGCATGCAACACATGCACGCACGCATGCAACACATGCACACGCATGCAACACACGCACGCATGCAACACACGCACGCATGCAACACATGCACGCACGCATGCAACACATGCACGCACGCATGCAACACATGCACGCACGCATGCAACGCACGCATGCAACACACGCACGCATGCAACACACGCACGCACGCATGCAACACACGCACGCATGCACACATGCACGCACGCATGCAACACACGCACGCATGCAACACATGCACGCACGCATGCAACACATGCACGCACGCATGCAACACACGCACGCATGCAACACATGCACGCACGCATGCAACACACGCACGCATGCAACACACGCACGCATGCAACACACGCACGCATGCAACACATGCACGCACGCATGCAACACACGCACGCATGCAACACATGCACGCACGCATGCAACACATGCACGCACGCATGCAACACACGCACGCATGCAACACACGCACGCATGCAACACATGCACGCACGCATGCAACACATGCACGCATGCAACACACGCACGCACGCATGCAACACACGCACGCATGCAACACACGCACGCACGCAACACATGCACGCACGCATGCAACACATGCACGCACGCATGCAACACATGCACGCACGCATGCAACACATGCACGCATGCAACACACGCACGCATGCAACACACAACACGCAGCACGCAACACACGCACGCATGCACACACACACGCACGCATGCAACACATGCACGCACGCATGCAACACACGCACGCATGCAACACACGCACGCATGCAACACATGCACGCACGCATGCAACACATGCACGCATGCAACACACGCACGCATGCAACACACGCACGCACGCATGCAACACACGCACGCATGCAACACACGCACGCATGCAACACACGCACGCACGCATGCAACACACGCACGCATGCAACACACGCACGCACGCACGCATGCAACACATGCACGCACGCACGCACGCATGCAACACACGCACGCATGCAACACACGCACGCACGCAACACATGCACGCACGCATGCACATGCACGCATGCAACACACGCACGCATGCAACACACGCACGCATGCAACACATGCACGCACGCATGCAACACATGCACGCACGCATGCAACACACGCACGCATGCAACACACGCACGCACGCATGCAACACACGCACGCACGCATGCAACACACGCACGCATGCAACACATGCACGCACGCATGCAACACATGCACGCACGCATGCAACACATGCACGCACGCATGCAACACACGCACGCATGCAACACACCACGCACGCATGCAACACACGCACGCACGCATGCAACACATGCACGCACGCATGCAACACACGCACGCATGCAACACACGCACGCATGCAACACATGCACGCACGCATGCAACACACGCACGCATGCAACACACGCACGCATGCAACACACGCGCACGCATGCAACACATGCACGCACGCATGCAACACATGCACGCACGCATGCAACACACGCACGCATGCAACACATGCACGCACGCATGCAACACACGCACGCATGCAACACACGCACGCATGCAACACACGCACGCATGCAACACACGCACGCATGCAACACATGCACGCACGCATGCAACACATGCACGCACGCATGCAACACACGCACGCATGCAACACACGCACGCATGCAACACACGCACGCACGCATGCAACACATGCACGCACGCATGCAACACACGCACGCATGCAACACACGCACGCATGCAACACACGCACGCACGCAACACATGCACGCACGCATGCAACACATGCACGCACGCATGCAACACATGCACGCACGCATGCAACACACGCACGCATGCAACACACGCACGCATGCAACACACGCACGCACGCATGCAACACACGCACGCATGCAACACATGCACGCACGCATGCAACACACGCACGCATGCAACACATGCACGCACGCATGCAACACACGCACGCATGCAACACATGCACGCACGCATGCAACACACGCACGCATGCAACACACGCACGCATGCAACACATGCACGCACGCATGCAACACACGCACGCATGCAACACATGCACGCACGCATGCAACACACGCACGCATGCAACACACGCACGCATGCAACACACGCACGCATGCAACACATGCACGCACGCAACACATGCACGCACGCATGCAACACATGCACGCACGCATGCAACACATGCACGCACGCATGCAACACATGCACGCATGCAACACACGCACGCATGCAACACACGCACGCATGCAACACATGCACGCACGCATGCAACACATGCACGCACGCATGCAACACACGCACGCATGCAACACACGCACGCATGCAACACATGCACGCACGCATGCAACACATGCACGCATGCAACACACGCACGCATGCAACACATGCACGCACGCATGCAACACATGCACGCATGCAACACACGCACGCATGCAACACACACGCACGCATGCAACACATGCACGCACGCATGCAACACACGCACGCATGCAACACACGCACGCATGCAACACACGCACGCACGCAACACATGCACGCACGCATGCACACATGCACGCACGCATGCAACACATGCACGCACGCATGCAACACACGCACGCATGCATGCAACACACGCACGCACGCATGCACACATGCACGCACGCATGCAACACACGCACGCATGCAACACACGCACGCATGCAACACACGCACGCACGCATGCAACACGCACGCATGCAACATGCACGCACGCATGCAACACATGCACGCACGCATGCAACACACGCACGCATGCAACACATGCACGCACGCATGCAACACATGCACGCACGCATGCAACACATGCACGCACGCATGCAACACACGCACGCATGCAACACACGCACGCATGCAACACATGCACGCACGCATGCAACACACGCACGCACGCACACAACACATGCACGCACGCATGCAACACACGCACGCATGCAACACATGCACGCACGCATGCAACACATGCACGCATGCAACACACGCACGCATGCAACACACGCACGCACGCATGCAACACACGCACGCATGCAACACATGCACGCACGCATGCAACACACGCACGCATGCAACACACGCACGCACGCATGCAACACACGCACGCATGCAACACACGCACGCATGCAACACATGCACGCACGCATGCAACACACGCACGCATGCAACACACGCACGCATGCAACACACGCACGCATGCAACACACGCACGCATGCAACACACGCACGCATGCAACACACGCACGCACGCATGCAACACACGCACGCATGCAAACACACGCACGCATGCAACACATGCACGCACGCATGCAACACACGCACGCATGCAACACACGCACGCATGCAACACACGCGCATGCAACGCACGCACGCATGCAACACACGCACGCATGCAACACATGCACGCATGCAACACATGCACGCACGCATGCAACACATGCACGCACGCATGCAACACACGCACGCATGCAACACATGCACGCACGCATGCAACACACGCACGCATGCAACACACGCACGCATGCAACACACGCACGCATGCAACACACGCACGCACGCAACACATGCACGCACGCATGCAACACATGCACGCACGCATGCAACACATGCACGCACGCATGCAACACACGCACGCATGCAACACACGCACGCATGCAACACACGCACGCACGCAACACATGCACGCACGCATGCAACACATGCACGCACGCATGCAACACACGCACGCATGCAACACACGCACGCATGCAACACATGCACGCACGCATGCAACACATGCACGCATGCAACACACGCACGCATGCAACACATGCACGCACGCATGCAACACACGCACGCATGCAACACACGCACGCATGCAACACACGCACGCATGCAACACATGCACGCACGCATGCAACACACGCACGCATGCAACACACGCACGCATGCAACACACGCACGCATGCAACACATGCACGCACGCATGCAACACATGCACGCACGCATGCAACACATGCACGCATGCAACAGCACGCACGCATGCAACACACGCACGCATGCAACACACGCACGCATGCAACACATGCACGCACGCATGCAACACATGCACGCACGCATGCAACACATGCACGCACGCATGCAACACATGCACGCATGCAACACACGCACGCATGCAACACACGCACGCACGCATGCAACACACGCACGCATGCAACACACGCACGCACGCATGCAACACACGCACGCATGCAACACATGCACGCACGCATGCAACACATGCACGCACGCATGCAACACACGCACGCATGCAACACATGCACGCACGCATGCAACACACGCACGCATGCAACACACGCACGCATGCAACACACGCACGCATGCAACACATGCACGCATGCAACACATGCACGCACGCATGCAACACATGCACGCACGCATGCAACACATGCACGCACGCATGCAACACATGCACGCATGCAACACACGCACGCATGCAACAACACGCACGCACGCATGCAACACACGCACGCATGCAACACATGCACGCACGCATGCAACACACGCACGCATGCAACACACACGCACACATGCACGCACGCATGCAACACACGCACGCATGCAACACATGCACGCACGCATGCAACACACGCACGCATGCAACACACGCACGCACGCATGCAACACATGCACGCACGCATGCAACACACGCACGCATGCAACACACGCACGCATGCAACACACGCACGCACGCATGCAACACATGCACGCATGCAACACACGCACGCATGCAACACATGCACGCACGCATGCAACACATGCACGCATGCAACACACGCACGCACGCATGCAACACACGCACGCATGCAACACACGCACGCATGCAACACATGCACGCACGCATGCAACACATGCACGCATGCAACACACGCACGCACGCATGCAACAACGCACGCACGCATGCAACACACGCACGCATGCAACACATGCACGCACGCATGCAACACACGCACGCATGCAACACACGCACGCATGCAACACACGCACGCACGCATGCAACACACGCACGCATGCAACACATGCACGCACGCATGCAACACACGCACGCATGCAACACATGCACGCACGCATGCAACACATGCACGCACGCATGCAACACACGCACGCATGCAACACATGCACGCACGCATGCAACACATGCACGCACGCATGCAACACACGCACGCATGCAACACATGCACGCACGCATGCAACACATGCACGCACGCATGCACACGCACGCACGCATGCAACACATGCACGCACGCATGCAACACACGCACGCATGCAACATGCACGCACGCATGCAACACATGCACGCACGCATGCAACACACGCACGCATGCAACACATGCACGCACGCATGCAACACACGCACGCATGCAACACATGCACGCACGCATGCAACACATGCACGCACGCATGCAACACATGCACGCATGCAACACATGCACGCACGCATGCAACACATGCACGCACGCATGCAACACACGCACGCATGCAACACATGCACGCACGCATGCAACACATGCACGCACGCATGCAACACACGCACGCATGCAACACACGCACGCACGCATGCAACACATGCACGCACGCATGCAACACATGCACGCATGCAACACACGCACGCACGCATGCAACACATGCACGCACGCATGCAACACATGCACGCATGCAACACACGCACGCACGCATGCAACACATGCACGCACGCATGCAACACACGCACGCATGCAACACACGCACGCATGCAACACACGCACGCATGCAACACACGCACGCATGCAACACACGCACGCATGCAACACACGCACGCATGCAACACATGCACGCACGCATGCAACACATGCACGCATGCAACACACGCACGCATGCAACACACGCACGCATGCAACACATGCACGCACGCATGCAACACATGCACGCACGCATGCAACACACGCACGCATGCAACACACGCACGCACGCATGCAACACACGCACGCATGCAACACACGCACGCATGCAACACATGCACGCATGCAACACATGCACGCACGCATGCAACACATGCACGCATGCAACACACGCACGCATGCAACACACGCACGCACGCAAACACATGCACGCACGCATGCAACACATGCACGCACGCATGCAACACACGCACGCATGCAACACACGCACGCACGCATGCAACACACGCACGCATGCAACACACGCACGCATGCAACACATGCACGCACGCATGCAACACACGCACGCATGCAACACACGCACGCATGCAACACACGCACGCATGCAACACACGCACGCATGCAACACACGCACGCACGCAACACATGCACGCACGCATGCAACACATGCACGCATGCAACACACGCACGCATGCAACACACGCACGCATGCAACACATGCACGCACGCATGCAACACATGCACGCACGCATGCAACACACGCACGCATGCAACACACGCACGCACGCATGCAACACACGCACGCATGCAACACACGCACGCATGCAACACACGCACGCATGCAACACATGCACGCACGCATGCAACACACGCACGCATGCAACACACGCACGCATGCAACAACGCACGCACGCATGCAACACATGCACGCACGCATGCAACACATGCACGCACGCATGCAACACACGCACGCATGCAACACACGCACGCACGCATGCAACACACGCACGCATGCAACACACGCACGCATGCAACACATGCACGCACGCATGCAACACACGCACGCATGCAACACATGCACGCACGCATGCAACACATGCACGCACGCATGCAACACATGCACGCATGCAACACACGCACGCACGCATGCAACACACGCACGCATGCAACACACGCACGCATGCAACACATGCACGCACGCATGCAACACATGCACGCACGCATGCAACACATGCACGCACGCATGCAACACATGCACGCACGCATGCAACACATGCACGCACGCATGCAACACACGCACGCATGCAACACACGCACGCACGCATGCAACACACGCACGCATGCAACACATGCACGCACGCATGCAACACATGCACGCACGCATGCAACACATGCACGCACGCATGCAACACATGCACGCACGCATGCAACACACGCACGCATGCAACACACGCACGCATGCAACACACGCACGCACGCATGCAACACACGCACGCATGCAACACACGCACGCACGCATGCAACACACGCACGCATGCAACACATGCACGCACGCATGCAACATGCACGCACGCATGCAACACACGCACGCATGCAACACATGCACGCACGCATGCAACACATGCACGCATGCAACACACGCACGCATGCAACACACGCACGCATGCAACACATGCACGCACGCATGCAACACACGCACGCATGCAACACATGCACGCACGCATGCAACACATGCACGCACGCATGCAACACACGCACGCATGCAACACACGCACGCATGCAACACATGCACGCACGCATGCAACACATGCACGCATGCAACACACGCACGCACGCATGCAACACACGCACGCATGCAACACACGCACGCATGCAACACATGCACGCACGCATGCAACACATGCACGCACGCATGCAACACATGCACGCACGCATGCAACACATGCACGCATGCAACACACGCACGCATGCAACACACGCACGCACGCATGCAACACACGCACGCATGCAACACATGCACGCACGCATGCAACACACGCACGCATGCAACACATGCACGCACGCATGCAACACACGCACGCATGCAACACATGCACGCACGCATGCAACACACGCACGCATGCAACACACGCACGCACGCATGCAACACATGCACGCACGCATGCAACACATGCACGCATGCAACACACGCACGCATGCAACACACGCACGCACGCATGCAACACACGCACGCATGCAACACACGCACGCATGCACAACACATGCACGCACGCATGCAACACATGCACGCATGCAACATGCACGCACGCATGCAACACACGCACGCATGCAACACACGCACGCACACAACACATGCACGCACGCATGCAACACATGCACGCATGCAACACACGCACGCACGCATGCAACACACGCACGCATGCAACACACGCACGCATGCAACACATGCACGCACGCATGCAACACATGCACGCACGCATGCAACACATGCACGCATGCAACACACGCACGCATGCAACACACGCACGCACGCATGCAACACACGCACGCATGCAACACATGCACGCACGCATGCAACACATGCACGCACGCATGCAACACACGCACGCATGCAACACATGCACGCACGCATGCAACACATGCACGCACGCATGCAACACACGCACGCATGCAACACATGCACGCACGCATGCAACACATGCACGCACGCATGCAACACATGCACGCACGCATGCAACACATGCACGCACGCATGCAACACACGCACGCATGCAACACACACGCACGCATGCAACACATGCACGCACGCATGCAACACACGCACGCATGCAACACATGCACGCACGCATGCAACACACGCACGCATGCAACACATGCACGCACGCATGCAACACATGCACGCACGCATGCAACACACGCACGCATGCAACACATGCACGCACGCATGCAACACATGCACGCACGCATGCAACACACGCACGCATGCAACACATGCACGCACGCATGCAACACATGCACGCACGCATGCAACACACGCACGCATGCAACACACGCACGCACGCATGCAACACATGCACGCACGCATGCAACACATGCACGCATGCAACACACGCACGCACGCATGCAACACATGCACGCACGCATGCAACACATGCACGCATGCAACACATGCACGCACGCATGCAACACATGCACGCACGCATGCAACACACGCACGCATGCAACACACGCACGCATGCAACACACGCGCACGCATGCAACACACGCACGCATGCACCACACACACCATGCAACACGCACGCAAACAACGCACGCACGCATGCAACACACGCACGCATGCAACACATGCACGCACGCATGCAACACATGCACGCACGCATGCAACACACGCACGCATGCAACACACGCACGCATGCATCAACACACGCACGCATGCAACACACGCACGCATGCAACACACGCACGCACGCATGCAACACACGCACGCACGCATGCAACACATGCACGCACGCATGCAACACATGCACGCATGCAACACACGCACGCACGCATGCAACACATGCACGCACGCATGCAAACATGCACGCACGCATGCAACACACGCACGCATGCAACACATGCACGCACGCATGCAACACACGCACGCATGCAACACATGCACGCACGCATGCAACACATGCACGCACGCATGCAACACATGCACGCACGCATGCAACACATGCACGCACGCATGCAACACATGCACGCATGCAACACACGCACGCATGCAACACATGCACGCACGCATGCAACACACGCACGCACGCAACGCAACACGCACGCACGCATGCAACACACGCACGCATGCAACACATGCACGCACGCATGCAACACATGCACGCACGCATGCAACACATGCACGCACGCATGCAACACACGCACGCATGCAACACACGCACGCATGCAACCACACGCACGCATGCAACACACGCACGCATGCAACACATGCACGCACGCATGCAACACATGCACGCACGCATGCAACACATGCACGCACGCATGCAACACACGCACGCATGCAACACATGCACGCACGCATGCAACACATGCACGCATGCACAACACACGCACGCAACACGCACGCACGCATGCAACACATGCACGCACGCATGCAACACATGCACGCACGCATGCAACACATGCACGCACGCATGCAACACATGCACGCACGCATGCAACACACACGCACGCATGCAACACACGCACGCATGCAACACATGCACGCACGCATGCAACACACGCACGCATGCAACACACGCACGCACGCATGCAACACACGCACGCATGCAACACACGCACGCATGCAACACATGCACGCACGCATGCAACACACGCACGCATGCAACACACGCACGCATGCAACACACACGCACGCATGCAACACACGCACGCATGCAACACACGCACGCATGCAACACACGCACGCACGCATGCAACACACGCACGCATGCAACACACGCACGCACGCATGCAACACACGCACGCATGCAACACACGCACGCATGCAACACATGCACGCACGCATGCAACACATGCACGCACGCATGCAACACATGCACGCACGCATGCAACACACGCACGCATGCAACACACGCACGCATGCAACACACGCACGCATGCAACACACGCACGCACGCATGCAACACATGCACGCACGCATGCAACACATGCACGCACGCATGCAACACATGCACGCATGCAACACATGCACGCACGCATGCAACACACGCACGCATGCAACACATGCACGCACGCATGCAACACATGCACGCACGCATGCAACACATGCACGCACGCATGCAACACATGCACGCATGCAACACACGCACGCATGCAACACACGCACGCATGCAACACACGCACGCACCACGCACACATGCAACACATGCACGCACGCATGCAACACACGCACGCATGCAACACATGCACGCACGCACGCACGCATGCAACACACGCACGCATGCAACACACGCACGCACGCATGCAACACATGCACGCATGCAACACACGCACGCACGCATGCAACACACGCACGCATGCAACACACGCACGCATGCAACACATGCACGCACGCATGCAACACACGCACGCATGCAACACACGCACGCATGCAACACACGCACGCACGCATGCAACACACGCACGCATGCAACACACGCACGCACGCATGCAACACACGCACGCATGCAACACACGCACGCATGCAACACATGCACGCACGCATGCAACACACGCACGCATGCAACACATGCACGCACGCATGCAACACACGCACGCATGCATGCAACACACGCACGCATGCAACACATGCACGCACGCATGCAACACACGCACGCACAACACACGCACGCATGCAACACATGCACGCACGCATGCAACACATGCACGCACGCATGCAACACATGCACGCACGCATGCAACACACGCACGCATGCAACACATGCACGCACGCATGCAACACACGCACGCATGCAACACATGCACGCACGCATGCAACACATGCACGCACGCATGCAACACATGCACGCATGCAACACACGCACGCATGCAACACACGCACGCACGCATGCAACACATGCACGCACGCATGCAACACACGCACGCATGCAACACACGCACGCATGCAACACATGCACGCACGCATGCAACACATGCACGCACGCATGCAACACACGCACGCATGCAACACACGCACGCACGCATGCAACACACGCACGCATGCAACACATGCACGCACGCATGCAACACATGCACGCACGCATGCAACACACGCACGCATGCAACACACGCACGCACGCATGCAACACATGCACGCACGCATGCAACACATGCACGCACGCATGCAACACACGCACGCATGCAACACACGCACGCATGCAACACACGCACGCATGCAACACACGCACGCATGCAACACATGCACGCACGCATGCAACACATGCACGCACGCATGCAACACACGCACGCATGCAACACACGCACGCATGCAACACACGCACGCACGCATGCAACACATGCACGCACGCATGCAACACACGCACGCATGCAACACACGCACGCATGCAACACATGCACGCACGCATGCAACACATGCACGCATGCAACACACGCACGCACGCATGCAACACACGCACGCATGCAACACACGCACGCATGCAACACATGCACGCACGCATGCAACACATGCACGCATGCAACACACGCACGCACGCATGCAACACACGCACGCATGCAACACACGCACGCATGCAACACACGCACGCACGCATGCAACACATGCACGCATGCAACACATGCACGCACGCATGCAACACATGCACGCACGCATGCAACACATGCACGCACGCATGCAACACATGCACGCATGCAACACACGCACGCATGCAACACACGCACGCATGCAACACATGCACGCACGCATGCAACACATGCACGCACGCATGCAACACACGCACGCATGCAACACATGCACGCACGCATGCAACACATGCACGCACGCACGCAACACACGCACGCATGCAACACATGCACGCACGCATGCAACACATGCACGCACGCATGCAACACATGCACGCACGCATGCAACACACGCACGCATGCAACACACGCACGCATGCAACACATGCACGCACGCATGCAACACATGCACGCACGCATGCAACACACGCACGCATGCAACACACGCACGCATGCAACACATGCACGCACGCATGCAACACACGCACGCACGCATGCAACACATGCACGCACGCACGCAACACACGCACGCATGCAACACACGCACGCATGCATCACATGCACGCAAGCATGCAACACATGCACGCGTGCAACACACGCACGCATGCAACACACGCACGCATGCAACACACGCACGCACGCATGCAACACATGCACGCGTGCAACACACGCACGCATGCAACACACGCACGCATGCAACACACGCACGCACGCATGCAACACATGCACGCACCCATGCAACACATGCACGCACGCATGCAACGCACGCACGCAAGACATACGCACATGCGTACGTGGAGGTTACCTGAACGTAAGTGAACGTTTACGTGTGCGTACGTGAGAGTTTACCTGAACGTAAGTGAACGTTTACGTGTGCGTACGTGAGAGTTTGCGTGAATCTTTGCATGTGCGTACATGAGAGTTTACGTGAACGATTGCGTCTGCGTACGTGAGAGTTTGCGTGAAATTTAACGTGAACCTACGTGAATGCTTCCGTGTGCGTACCTGAAAGTTCAGGTGAAACACGTGAAGGTTTACGCTGTGCCTACGTAAGAGTTTGCTTGAATGTTTCCATGCGCGTAAATGAGAGTTTACGTGAACGTTTGCGTGTGCGTACATGAGAGTTTACATGAACGTGCCTGAATGCTTCCGTGTGCGTACGTGAGAGTTTACGTGAACGTTTACTTGAAAGTACGTGAACGTTTACGTGTGCGCACGTGAGACCTTACGCGAACGTATACATGTCCGTACATGAGAGTTTACGTGAACGTTTACGCGTGCTTAAGCGACAGTTTCCTTGAACGTTTACTTGAAGTTCAAGTAAACTCTAAACGTTCATGTAAACTCTCACGTACGCACACGGAAGCATTCACGTAAACTCTAACGAACGCACACGTAAACTCTAACGCATGCACACATGAACGTTCACGTAAACTCTCATGTACGCACACGCAAGCGTTCAGGTAAACTCTCAAGAACGCACAAGTAAACGTTCACGCACGTTCACGTAAACTTTCACGTACGCACACGTAAAGTTAACGTAAAATCTCACGTACGCACACGCAAACGTTCACATAAACTCTCCATTACGCACAAGGAAACGTTTACGCACGTTCACTTAAATTCTCAAGTACGCACCCGTAAACGTTCACGTAAACTCTCATGTACGCACGCGGAAACGCTCACGTAAACTCTCACGCACGCACACGGAAACATTCACGTATTTTCACGTAAAAACGACTGTTGCGGCATTATATCACAAAAACGACTGTTGCAGCACTATATCATTAAAAACGACTCTAGGAGCACTATATCAATAAAAACCACTGTTGCAGCACTACATCATCAAAAACGACAGTTGCAGCACTATATCATTAAAAACGACTCTTGCAGCACTATATCATTAAAAACGACCGTTGCAGCACTATATCAATGAAAACGACCGTTGCAGCACTATATCAATGAAAACGACCGCTCAGCACCATATCATCAGAATAGACTTTTACAGCACTGTATCATTAAAAACGACCGTTGCAGCACTATATTATCAAAAACGACTGTTGCAGCACTATATCATCAAGGACGACTGTTGCAGCACTATGTCATTAAAAAAGACTTTTGCAGCACTATACATTAAACACAACTGTTGCACTATATCATTAAACACGACTGTTGCAGCACTATACCATTAAAAACGACTGTTGCAGCACTACATCATTAGAATAGACTGTTGCACCACTATATCATCAAAGTAGACTGTTACAGCACTATATCATTAGAATAGACTGTTAGAGCACTATATCATTAAAAACGACTCTCGCAGCACTATATCAATAACACGACTGTTGCAGCACTATATCATTAAAAAAGAGTTTTGCAGCACTATATCATTAAAAACGACTTTTGCAGCACTATATTATTAAAAACGATAGTTGCAGCACATCATCATTAAAAACGACTCTAGCAGCACTATATCAACAAAAACGACAGTTGCAGCACTATATTATTAAAAACGATAGTTGCAGCACATCATCATTAAAAACGACTCTTGCAGCACTATACCGTTAAAAACGACTGTTGCAGCACTATATCATCAAACACGACTGCTGCAGCACTATACCATTAGAATAGACTGTTACAGCACTGTATCATTAAAAACGACTGTTGCAGCACTATATCATTAGAATAGACTGTTAAAGCACTATATCATTAAAAACGACTGCTGCGGCACTATACCATTAAAAACGACTGTCGCAGCACTATATCTTTAAATACGACTGCTGCAGCACTATACCATTAGAATAGACTGTTACAGCACAGTATCAATAAAAACGACTGTTGCAGCACTATGTCATCAGATTAGACTGTTACAGCACTATATCATTAAAAACGACTGTTACAGTACTATGTCATCAGAGTAGACTGTTATAGCACTATATCATTAAAAACGACTGTTGCAGCACTACGTCATTAAAAACGACTGTTGCAGCACTATATCATCAAAAACGACTGTTGCAGCACTATATCATTAAAAACGACTGCTGCAGCACCATATCATCATAAACGACTGTTGCAGCACCATATCATCATAGTAGACTGTTGCAGCACTATATCATTAGAATAGATTGTTACAGCACTGTATCAATAAAAGCGACTGTTGCAGCACTACACGATTAAAAACGACTGTTGCAGCACTACACGATTAAAAACGACTGTTGCAGCACTATGTCATTAAAAACGACCGTTGCGGCACTATATCATTAGAATAGAGTTACAGCACTATCATTAAAAACGACTGCTGCAGCACTATATCAATAAATACGACTGTTGCAGCGCTATATCATTAAAAGCGACTCTTGCAGCATTATATTATTAAAAAAGATTTTTGCAGCACTATATCATTAAACACCACTGTTGCACTATATCATTAAAAACGACTGTTGCAGCACTGTATCATCAGAGTAGACTGTTACAGCACTATATCATTAAAAACGACTTTTGCAGCACTATATCATTAAACACCACTGTTGCACTATATCATTATACACGACTGCTGCAGCACTATATCATTAAAAACGACTGTTGCAGCACTATATCATTAAAAACGACTGCTGCAGCACCTTATCATTAGAATAGACTGTTACAGCACTATATCATTAAAAACGACTGTTGCAGCACTATGTCATCAGATTAGACTGTTACAGCACTATATCATTAAAAACGACTATTACAGCACTATGTCATTAGAGTAGACTGTTATAGCACTATATCATTAAAAACGACTGTTGCAGCACTACGTCATTAAAAACGACCGTTGTGGCACTATATCATTAGAATAGATTTTCAGCACTATCATTAAAAACGACTGCTGCAGCACTATATCAATAAATACGACTGTTGCCTCACTGTGTCATTAAAAACGACCGTTGCAGCACTATATCATTGAATACGACTGTTGCAGCACTTTATCATTAAAAACGACCGTTGCGGCACTGCGCGATTAAAAACGACTGTTGCAGTTCTAGCATTTGCATGATGGACTTTCTTGAATTTTGCGCTGATACGTACTGATTCCTCCTGGAATTTCTTTATTCTACGGAACCTCGTCCTTTATCCCGCGTCAGTATTATTCTCCTTTCATATGTGGCAGTATGTTCAAGTTTTTATGCCGATTATCGTTATAATAGCAAGTGATCTTACGTTTAATCTTTGACCTTTCTTTCCTTCTATTGGAGACCATTCTTTCCATCAGATATGAAGATTTCGTCATGAAAATTTTTTCGAACGTACGAAATCCGCTACCCATTTGCTCTTGAAGAATTAAAAACGACGTTTATTCTCAGTGATTCAGAGATGCTTTAATTGAGTGGCTATGAAGAACCAAAGATACTCCTGAGATACTTGGGGAGAAACACTGAACACTGCAAATTCAGCTACAATTTAAGCGTCAGAAGAAAAGACTAACTCCAGGACTTGAGCAGTTGTTATATTAAAGCACCTTTTGGAAGTGACAATCTCGACGCTGTCGTAGGTGTTGCTAAGCTATTTCCCAGGTAGGACTCCTCCACGATTAGATGAGACGCCATCTTTTGCCGTTGCATCTTTCTCGTTCTTTCATCCTGCTGCTCTACCTTGAATATAACAAAGGTCTTCCCACTGCTGCTATCTTCATGTTCATTTGCAGCGCATTCGTGCTGGATTTTCGCTGCTGACATCGTTTCAACCGGAGCTCTTAATTATTTAGAATTGAAGGGCGCTGAGAAGGTAAATTTATCACTGTCATAATATAACTGCGGCTCCGCGCTGGTGGTTACAGAAGGGACGCATAACGTGCCACCCACCTCTGCAATCAGCCAGCTCGGGTCTTCCACATCAAGCGCGCTCCAAATAAAGAAACAGGAAGAAGTCGGCTGCCCGCAAATAGCCAATACCAAAGTCAAATTCCTGAGGAGGATATTGTGACAGTATAGTCATAGCAACATGTCTTTATCATTCCAGCAATAACCTGCCGTATTAACTCCACACTGCCCACTGAGTCTTCTAATTCCATTCGAAATCACTATTTCAAATGCGACCGCGCCTTCTGTTGAGCAGCCGCATGTTCTCTTGGTGATTTTGCTACCCCTTTCAAGCATAGGTGCCGCCTTTTTATTTCACATGCAAGTACCTCCATTGAACTGCGATTCGCTCGACCAGCCAAAGTATTGATTGCGTTTACAAATAATCTGCACTTCCAATCTACGTAGATGTGCTACGGTGGTGCCTAATTGCCGTACTTCTTAACTTGCGCCATTCTCGTTTATTAATTTCAAAGTTCGATGTATTTATGTTGACCGATGAAAATATGTCCAGATCCTGAGCGGGACTTCGACTTGTTGCTTCTATCAAATATTCAGCATTGAGTTATAGCTAACCCTTTTGGAAACTAGTGTCTGGACGCCACCATCCGCTCCCTTCTCCATCCTCCTCAACAAACCGCGTCCTGCCATAAAGATGGCTTCTGGTCTTTGGACCACGGACCTCCCTCCATTCCTGAAAAAACCCCTCCTTGCGAAAGGTCTCTTAAAAAGCGAATCTTGCTTTCCCCGGATGATAAATACACCATATGAGCCAGGTTGGGAGAGGAGCACTTCATTGCAAAAGAGGATAACCAAATGTGTGGACATAACAAAACAACAGCAGGAAACAGGACAGACTGCAGTTCAACGAGTCACTGCCGATATTCCCGTCTTGGCACTGAAACAATATGGTGATCTGATAGCGTTAAAATCAACGCAGTGAGTTTGAGAAAAAACTAAGCGTCTTTTTGTGCTCCACTGAGAGGAGGTAGCTGGACAGGCAGCAGAGAATGTATGAGAAGATCGGCGTGGAATGAGGAAATAAGAACGGGGTTTTATGGAGCGACAATTCTCCGGAAATAAAACACACTGCTTTTGTCACTCCAGTCATATCTCTCACAAATAAAGAAAGATAAAACTGCGATCGCTGTTCCTGATCATCGAAAATAGCAACGGTCCCGTGCTGAAAAATGAAGGGAGCAAAGCACTGCTGGGATAGAATACCGAAATGTCTTTTCCACCTCTCACTTCCCATAAGACTATCATCAGTGCATAACTATAATGGCTGTTTTGCTTGCTCGAGTTCACTTCTTTGCAGGGTGCACTCAATATCTACTCGGCGAGGCGGCAATAAGTTGGATAATTAATCACTTGCAGCATATTGAAATTCACTATTTTAGGGCGTGAAACTTATCAGAGTCGATAGTTCCTCTCGAAAACAGATAAATAAAGAAATCACATGTAGTCGCAAAAATCATCACGGTATATATCGTCTGCGCAGTTGTAAAAACCAGAACCATAAGGTCTTGTTTCGTAGTAATGAAAGCAGTCGAAAAGATGGAAGGTTGACGACTTTGCTGTGGATAGTGTAGAAAACTTATTTCACCTTGAAGGAACAGCCGTAAACATCGTTTGAATTTGCTTACTACCAGGTAAGCATCCGCACCTCCAGTTTTTTATTGCTCAGCGCCCAATAAATACTAGCGTGAATGCACAGTTAACCGATCACCTAACATCATTATTTAAATCTCATCCAAGTTTTTTGGTAAACCCTAACCAAAGTCCCTACACCCTCCGCTCAAATTTGCAAAAGATTCGCGTTTATTAAATCCGAAGCCCACAAGCACCAACCTTCAACTCTCTCACGAATCTGCAAAATTCACATGATGAAGTCGATTGACAGAGTGGAAACTTCTCATGAAAGGTATCGATATTTTAGTATCTGCTATGCAAACTCAAAAGTGTTCCCTCCCTGCAAATATGTGAGCGAAAACATCGGTTTTTCATGAAAAGGTCACTTATCAATGATTTTTCTACTACCTGTCGGGTTCGCTTGTTATCCAAATTGTCTTGTCACCTGATGTCCTCCAACGCATTCTCCGACGTGTTTGCCGTTTGATCACTTTGCAAGTGAACACGCCAACCACATTTTATACTATTCGAGTTTTGCAGTTCCACAGAAAACCTTTGCTTGAGTGACTGACTGAACGTGAAAACAAATAGCACTCTGTTGGTATTGGTAGTTGACTGATTGCCAATATCAGTCAGGTTCGCAACTCATCGCTGCTTCCGACCTCGAAATAGCAGCCCGGTCTCTATGTTGCAAACCCTACAAACATAACAATACGGATAAAACTAGGCCCGTGGGAGGCAATTTCTTCCTGAAAATACACTAAAATTACAGCGAAAATCCCATTCGTTCGAACTATCCAGGGCGGACGAGAAGGAACCCCAAGCTGCTGTTGCTAGAGGTGCTTGGCTTCCAAAATTTGATGGTGATCTCTAGTTGTGCCAAATAACGAGTACTTTAAAGCAGAAAGAAAATGTGCCATACACGAAAATTATTTAAAAAGGAACAAGTCTTTGAAATGAAACATATAGGCGATAGAAGATGGTGAAGAACAAACGAATGTACACTCTTACAGATGCCGAAGAAAAAGCAGAAGCTGGCAAAGGAGATTACCCTAAGGTATGCCATGTGGAAACCAAGTAGAATTTAGACACGTTTTGCTGAAATGCACTTGAAGGGAATGCATCAAGAAGGCCGCACATATTCAAGGACAGCATCCGATCCGTAATCCCATATAGGTACATGTCCAAAAAATCAATGAAAAAAGACCGCACGTCGGCCATTTTGCGTGCAGTAAGTACATCATTTCGAACACTTGCGTCAAGATTTTATAGCGACTTAGTGATTAAGCTCCTCACCTAGGACGAAAGTGACCTCCTTTTCCCGACAATGAGTTGAAGATGAGGCGAGCAGTTACTTTACGAGGAAAAAAAGAAGTTAAAATCGAAAACCGAAGTCATCGGCACGAAAGTGCGCCAACTCTTCTTCAGTAATAAGTTACGCACCTCATTGACGGAAGAAATAAGATTTACTTGAAACATCACCACACGATGGGTTTCTTCAGTACAGCTAATGTGACCGCATTTTACAAATTTTTAGGAATGCAGCTTCTTCAGAAATAAGGGATGTGAGGTAAAAGAACTCAACCCATGAGCGCTTTATCCAAAACGACTAAAGTTTGCTTGCCATGGGAAATAAATTCTTATTAAGATTCGACCATGCTACCAGAGTTCTCCCACCACTGTTTCGAACGTTCTAATTGCTTGGTGGCAACTATCCAGAAGGCAGGAAATAAAACACTGTCTTGCCTAAATACAAAACGGAAACTTTCAGCAATGATTATGCATTAATAACATCATCCAGTATTAAGTGACTGAATGAACAGGCTCGCTTTTCCGAAGGGAGCGATAGACGAAAAATCCGAAGGGTCAGACGCTTGTCGAATGAAAGGGAAAAGAATGATTTGGCATCACCGCATGTGAACTATACGCTTCTCATATCTTATAGTCTAGCTACTGCACAGCTTAAGTCACTTGATTGTTTGTTCGAACACCTTGAATGCAAGAGATTCTAAATCGTGCAACCATGGATTTCGTGTAATTCAGAAAGGAGCTCGACGTTAACACAAACAGTGTTGATATATTGGCAGTAATGTTCCGTTACTGCACACTTTTTAACGATAAAGGCTTGAAACGGCCAGTAAATTTTCATACAGCTTTCACGTCTACGTAGTTGCAGCTCCCACACTTCCCGCATCGTTCATCCCAGCTAAAGATGGAAGGAGGGCAAATGCACTTTACTGAACCCCCGACGAAACGATCAATCGTGAACGGTGGGAGATTTTCCGTAATGAATGTGCTCGTTCGATGATAGGATGTGATTGAAAAGCGCTTGCTTTTCAAATCTGCCACCGAAATCGCGGAATGAGAAGCCAATTAGAGAGTTGGCACAATATAGGCTTTTTGCATTTCGCCCATTTGAGACACCAAACATTCCCACATCTGCATTGTTCGCTGGTCGATGTGTCATGGATGCAGACTTTCTACCACACTAAATGTCTAGTTGCTTCTAAACTGTTGAAGTAATATGAAACACCGATAGAAGGGATCATCGTATGCGAGAGTTTAATGGTTCTACCTCTGAGTGTTGCAGAATTTAATCTACAAGATGGCGAACAGCAACGCAGACAAATACGCAAACGTACTTATAAAAGTGCATCAAAATACAATGTAACAAGTGATGCCTGGACCGGTATCACCGCACAACCAACTCACTAGGCAACAAAATCTCCAAGATCAATTCTCAGCTTATAATCAGCTGGTTGACAAACTTGACCTAACGACAGCGCATGGCCATGTGTGGCAAATCCGATATGGGGAATCAACCTGTACGAAATGGGATCAGAGGATGAAACATCCAACAGCTCTCACAAACGATCACCACTTCAAATGAACTTTACAATTGAAGTAATGCGGCGATATGTTACAGTCACGAGCCGTTTCTCAGAAGTCAAGATGATCGCTAAAAGCATATCACGATGCGTCCGCGGCGATATTTGTTCTTTCTGTCATTCTAGTAATGTATTGTCGGTTTGATTATACATAGAAAATAACCAAGTATAAACACGTTAATAAACTGAAGTACGTGTGCAGTGTTATTTGTGGCGCGAGACCTCAAGAGCACTAAGCTAGAGTAAGGGATATCAGATCAATGTCATTACTTCCGGCAAATTCAGTCGTCACAAACTTTGCGGTTCACTAACGAAATGCAACGCAACGAACTGCTAGAAATAATGTGGAATTTATAAAGAAGTTAGAAACGCCTTCCTTGAAAGCTAATAAAGTAAAAGGGGGAGAACTACCTTGGAGCAACGATCAAGGACTGAGATATGAGGGGGAGAGAGGGCCGGTGAGCTTCTCAGTCCAACACAGCACCGAGGTGGAAACTCGTCCCCCACATCTGACGATCGTTGATCGCTCTAAACTAATAACGCCGTCATAAGTAAACGTATGTGCAACTGCGCGCATTTAACCGCATTTCGTTGTCGAGAAATTCAACAATATTACTTCGTAGTATATGGAGAGGACAGACTCTTGAAACAAGAGAAAATACTTCGAAAGACCTACTGCAGTGTGTTGTCGCCAAACATTTCCGTGTATGAATTGCGACGGGTAACCGAATTTTACTGTCACTTAAGCATATTTTGTTCATTTTTCTTCAGAAAGTTTAAAAAATGAATAGAAACCAACAAACATTTTACTTTATCGACGTAAAATAAAATACCACAGGCTACACAAAAGCAACGCAATGCACATATAATGATAGAATCACATGACGCAGTGCAGCACTGCTGCAATGGAACATGCAAACGCCTCTCCATTTCGGCTCGCAGTATACAAATCAACATCAACCAGAAAACTTCGCCCATAAAACCATTCACGTCAACAGAAGACTCAATCGGCCCCAACGATCTACCTTGAATTCTTAATGAACTTCGCAGAAAATTCATCGAACTGTTTAAATTGTTTTAAAAAATGCAACAAATGAGAAATAATCGAGCGTAAGCAGACACTAAGCGCGTACACAGCGTGCTTCGCGAGGATGACCTCAGCCTCAAATTTTTGAGGGACAAGAAGGTCTGCCGGTGGTGTAAGAAAGGGTCGGTGCCGGCCAAAAACCGACTATGAGACTGTTGCTGCGATTCAGGCCATCCCAATTCCCTTTCGTGTTTATCACGTTACTGTAAAAGTGCAACTAACTGCTCATCCACTATAACTGTTTTTTTGCAAGTTACTTAACCATATGTCTGCATAGGGTGGAAAACCCTTAAGAAGACCTGGACGGCTAGACGATCCAACGCAGATTGACCTTTGCATGAGTCCCTGACAGCAGTTGCGACCTTCTCCCAAGAAAACAATAATAGTTTATATAAACAGTGCCGATATCAATTCCCCTACCACACAACGTGAACCTCCGATAAGCAGCACAAACGACTTAATATGAAGCAGCACAAACTTAGTATTCAATAATATAAAGCCTTAAAAATGACACAAACTCAACTACGCGGACCATCATAAATGATTTTCGAGACGTTAACTGCGATACGCCGAAAAGCGATACCAGGCTGCAATAATCAGGATTAATCCCACGCCATCACGAAATGCTTCTACGCGATATGCCACATAATGCAGTAATTTCATCTAACAACGAATGTAACCATATCAAAGTTTTTTCCCTTCCGAATATTCTTTTAAAATAAAATATTAGGGTCAAATAAAGAAATCTGCAATTAAGTGCACTGAAATCTGCCTGAATGACCGCTAAGTATATTCGCGTCTTTCATCATTCAGTTTCATTCCTCATAAACGATTACATCAATCCTCATCGCAACTATGATTCGCCTTTCGCTTATATGGACGTGGAATTTTGTGTGCAATAATGAAACGTTGAGGTACCGGCAAAGGGGGTGAAAATCCTTGTGCAAATGACGAATCCTCAAACGCCACTAAATAGTCATCACTCGCCTTCTCTGGAACTCGCTCGACAACACCCTGAAACTCGCATCTTTCAAATCTGCAAATGGACATCAACGGTACTATTTCTTAGATTCAGTCGTTACGAAATTACAGCGTTCAACAACGCAGCCAGCTAGAGACAAACCTAGTATAAAGTGAACGAAGCCCCTTCTTTCTGCGTGCAGTAAAATAAGGCGTATTATGCTGACTGCGAATACAGCACTCACTTGAGTTCACAGTCTTCAACTTTCGAACCGCTGACGGCTGACATTAACTGCGAAGCGCAAACGCTTCGCCGATGATCAGTGGGACTGTGAAAGTGTTGTCAAAAATGAGGCCGACTCTTGTGAATGAAATTCATTTGTGAAGAATGACATTCTTCCGCAGACCAGTCGTACCACAAGTCAAAATTATTGGTTAACGTGATCGAATGAAACATTAACAATGCTGCTGGTCTTGACTATGACAAAATGAACCTTCTCAACGATACTTATCTTATGGAGGCGTTTCTGGACCAACCATCTATAATATGACTGCAGTCCGCCTGGGTTTAGTTAAACGGCTGAACAAACTAGCAAGTAAAGCTATGCGCGAATGCCCAAATGCCACTGATTTCCTTAATGAGGTGATTCACGTGGTCTTTTCGTTCTACCTTGATATGTCAATCACACTTCATGGGCCCTAAATCCAGCGGTGCCTGGTAATGAAAGCGGCCAACCTACATAAGAAATGAGTAGTGCATTCAATTTCAGAAATCAACTGTTGCGCTTTAATCTCTAAGAAAAAGTAGTTACAACACCTCTAAATATTGGGTTTCATGTCATCGTTTGCTCGCGTTGCCACTGCCTCACAGAAGTAGAAATCTAATTTCAATGTTCACCTTAAACAATTGCTTCTCATTATCTCATCGACAACGATATCTTATATGCAATCGAAACTCACTCCACTTATGTATCCAGCTACGGTCTTTAAAACTTCGGTACATCTCTCTCATACCAAACAGTGCTGTTTGATGAACAAACCTTTTTCATTCAAAATAAAGTTTGACCACTCCATTCATAATCCAATACTCGATGACAGTGAGTGCATGAACGCAAAACGTCTTGTTAGTTTTCACCTATGAATGCTGCAAACTCAATCGCAACAGACCTCGATCCTCCCTATCCATCGACGTCGCTCTCAAATTCAACTAACCCGTCGAATATTACAAGCAGCCTTACAAATTTTACGTAACAACGCTCAAATGCGTCAACATCTATCAAACGCCTAATATCTTAAGCAAGCAGTGACCTCATAATCCCTTTTTAGCAGTCCCCAAAACAAGGAGATAGATATGTACTGTGCTCCTTTTCCATTTAAAATAATACTGTCATTGCTCCAGGCGTTCCCTCCAGCTTGTAGGCTAATCAATACAACGCAATCAAAATCGCTGAAGACATCTGTATCACGTGAATGGCACAGTCGCTAAACCACAATAAGGCTTTCACACAAACCCTTCGTTCCGCTACACCAGAAAGGACAACAGAAACAAAAACCTTATAGAAACACGTCGTTTGGGGATACAATGCCAAGACGATAGCGTTGACGGGAAATAGGGCATGACCGTCGCGAAGAGGATCAGCCCTCCATAAGGGGAGAGGAATAAGTCGACTCCTTCGCACCGTGTACTTGGCTTTCTGCTCATCATCCACATCTTTCACTTCATAAACACCGCTAGCGTTCACCGACACCACCTCTGCCAGCATCCAAATATCAGAAATAAACGCCGCCACCTCACTTCCAACCTTCAAAACAACCTCACTCATAACCACTTGCGAGACAAAATAATGGCGAATTGTGGACGCTTTTCAGAAGAACGGTGAGATTCTTGCTAATTTTTCCTAATTCTTGCCAGCGCTTATTCAAATGGAGCCTACAACAACTGAATGGAGATGTTCCACGCACTGCAACTATACCCTTCGCAAGCTCAATTAGTGATTTGGCTTTCTCCACTGTGCTAAAGCATCTTAGGTCATCAAATACAATCTTCTTCTGATTTCCCAACATCACTTAACATATCACGCAATAATCAGTAAGCTATTCTCGACTTGAGCTTTGTCAAGATATCGTTAAATTGCGTTTCAGAACTGAAGGAGACAATATTTAACACTTCAGATTTTCCACTACATGCGATATACGTCGTGACAAAACTGCTCAGACATCTTCCAGTATAATTCTTTGGGCTGGCAAATTTCAACAATCAAATTCTTGAGGCACTTTCAGCGCCGATCGCCTCCTAAATTTTCTATCCGCTAATAAATTATCCCCCCCCCCCTTCATTATCAACTTCAATAAAGTATAAACAAGCGAATATGAAAACCTCTTCCAGGATATCTCGACGGATAAATGAAGACACCAATAAGAAAAAGCTGCGCTAACATGTTGGTTATGCGCAACGATTCATTCGCCATCAGATGCTAAAGGTCCACTTCAAAGAATTGAACTTCTAGATACCTCAGGCAAAACGGATTCTTTAAAAGCGAAAAATCTTCCCATATTTTACCACAGATTAACGAGCCACTATAACATTAGAAAGCTCAGTTTAGACAAGACGGACGAATGAAACACGAAAAGGTGTTACAATGGCTATATTGAAGCATGTAAGGTAACCGAGGCTATATTGAAGCATGTAAGGTAACCGACCTTGATTGGCAGCGAGTCAGGATAACCAATAGCACCGACCAAGGCAGGTGGGTGAGTGTCCAAAGGTCCTATCCATAGACGCATCGTTCTTGCATGATACATCAGCAACTGCATTAATGCACCACGTCTCATTTGCGAGGTACGACGCATTTGATATTGCATATTGTGTATTTCGTCTATTTTACTCAATAATTTGCGGAGAAGTTGCTCTTCTTCTTCACACGCCTTCTTCGCTGTTAAACACATTATTTCGCAGCAGATTACACCTCATAAAGCAAGAAAAATATTTTAAAAAACCTCCCTCATAAGCATAACGGACCTTTGCATCGCCAACAACATAGTGAGTCGTTGCAAACGTTTTCAGAATACTTCCAACAATGATGTGTTTTTTCCTTTCAACGCTGAGACTATGTGAAGCCGTGTGAAGCGAAAAACATCCACAGAGATACACCGGCTTGAAACAACACACTGCATCCGAGAATGCTACATTTGGACTTAGGTCACAGTCCCTAGGCTGGAATCGGAAGCTCGAGACGGTGCCCCATATTTCGTGTCATGCTCTCGTTCTCGCAGAGCTCTCTTACATAACTCTATGCGAAGCAAACTGTAGACATTTTCAACTCGACTATCATGCGGCAACGGATTTTTATCATTCCGGCGTGGGCATCAATATGTCAAACAAACCAGCAATTCTTCGTAATAGAGGTTATATAGCTGAAAACATGCAGAAGCTTTCGCTAGCCTTCAGTAAACCAAGAACTACGCCAATCTCATGTAAAGCAACGCAAAACTGCGATATGAGGCATGAAACAATTCGCGATTTCTTGAAAACGTGGCATCGAGGAGTTTTCTGCATATTTACAAATCTGAACTCGGGAAGTACATCGACGTAATTCAGTGCCTTGCAAGCACGGCGTTTGTGTCTATGCATCCTCATTGCAACTCAGCGAACACTGAAGGCATTACAAGACGCACACATCTATCTGTCTAGCAGAGACATGTCCACCTGTACACTAGAGCAATGTCCATTTGAAGCATCAAATTTAAAGGGAATTAAGAATAGGCATTTACAAATGCGCGAAGTCAAGGAAGACAATTAAAGTTTTTAAGCCGAGTTCCCCTTATAAGCATCATCATATCCGTCTTGCCCCAAACCTGAGTTTGAAGGCGCCTTGCTATGTTTTTGGTTGTGTAATCCGAAACCATAGCATCAACTTTAACATTTTTTTTAGCGCACTTCATGCCTCTGAAATTTATACCAACAAATATTTATAGGTAATATGCATTCGCGGAACAATGTATGGAGTATAACACAATTATCCGAAGAGCAAACCGTGCACATGCTTAAACAACCTCCAGGTCGATAATATCTGAACTAAGGAGGGGGATCACGAAAAATCTCAGACTGCCTCATTCCCGAATAAAATAGATTCATGAGATGTAAAACCACAAACAACAATGCTTTGAAAAAACCTGCAAAAGACGCATCTGTCGACGAACGTTATAAATGTCACTGAAAACGAAGTAGAAGTTTTCCTTGAGATTTTCCGGAACGTTCATTCAAGGTTCATTTGATGAATGAGCGGCTAGAAGATGGCAGAAGTGACCGGTAGTGGAGTGGAGTTGAGAAAGGGAGGAAAAAAAGAACCATAAATTTTCAAAATTACACTCGGGGGCAGACAAGTCTTCTCAGGTTCCGTTATAAAACAAAGCACACTTAAACCAATCAGCTATGCGCACACAACTTACGTAGTAAAAAGAAACAGTAAGAAAAACACACTTACCATTCGTATACATTGCGATCACCTTCCCACGTAACGGACCACTCAGCTTGCAACCTATACTCAGCTTATTGCGATCAATCAATGACTGAATCGGTGTCAAAGCAGCATTCACGTTCTCCTTGTTCTGCACTACCGTCTTCAACTGCAACCCCACAATCACTTCAGCTGTCCAAATTGGCGTAAACAAACGCTTCCCATAAGAGTTGAAACCTATCCAGTCATAGAAGACTTCCTCAGCCACTCATTTCACTTGAGTATTTATCGGCGTCTTTCAAAAGTAGCATATGCGAGCGGCTAAAAACAAAAGCTACTTTCACGATCTAAGCAGACCTTTTCGTTCAATCGTCGAGCAGATCGAGCTCACTAAAAATATCCTGGTGTACTCATTTATAGATCAAGTTTGTACACTGAAACCACTTTTGTGTTTATTTCATTTTCTAGTCGTGAAGGTGGAAAATCATTTGAGGGCCTTTCTGATGGAATCTAGTTCACAGAAAAGAGAAACGTTCATCAACTGCAGTGAAGGATCGACGGTACTACATTCGAGACTTTATGTGAAACTATGCAAAGCAACCCGTTGATATTCTCGAGCTATAGGCACGATTAGGTTAAAACTTCAAGCTAAAGAAAATACCTTCGAATAGCATACTGACATCGAAAGAAACAATGAAGAAGCAAATCAACCTTGCTATTGATTTCTTGCAAAACGAGGCGAATCTTCTCTTCCTCTTTACTAGATTCACTACTTTGTTTTCGTGTCACTCTTGGTGCTGCTGAAATGGAATTTATAAACACCTCAGAGGAAACAAAGTCAAATCTTCATCATCGCCACTATGGTATCGAAATTTTAATATAGCTGAGATGCTGCTCGGCTTCACTGAACTTCAACACCAAACGCTTCAAGTGACTTATCAGAGCAAATGCAAAAGGAGAGAGTATAACGTGTGCCTTTACATCTTCCTTATCCGATCGACCAACCAATTTAAGTAACTCTCAACAATACGTTGTTTCGGCACTTAACTGAATCATCGATATGAATATATTTTGTTGTGAACCGCTCGACAACATTAGCTTCTCTCGATGTGTGAATGAGATTCCATCCAAATGAAATGGATGCACATTTTTTAGGGTTTTAACTATTTCAGAGGTTGATAAAGCAACGTAGTCAGCAACATAATGGATGGTCCGTCCAATGCTGCACACATCAAATTGCACCGATGTCGAGTCTGGTGGCCTGCAAGCGGAAACCAACCGACACACTAACAGACAGAAGCATACGTATTCAACGACATGACACTGCCTTAATGAGCTTTATAAACGTATGACCGACGTCGAAAGACACCTGATAATTCAACTCGTTGAAAATTGCTAACTGGCGTGTGAAACGAAGGAGCTGCTTTTGCCGCACTTCTTTACTCGTAAAATAAAGCTGTCTTGCAAAATTCGACCTATGGATTCTGTGGCACTAGTTTCAGTATCTTCCACAAGAGGTGACAAAATAGGATGAAATTAGGAGTAGGTCATCTCATCGTAATGCTATGAACTCTCTTTCGCATCCCCACTCCCCACTTATCTCTGGGCACTGTGGTTTCCACAGTTTGATACCACCCTCAGCGTAGGTTTATTCAGGGAAGTATTGAAATTTTTAACTCCCACAATCTGATATCATACTTGAAATGAACGTTTTCTATTTTTATTGGTGATCCTTCAGATGAATAAAGCGAAAACGATTAAAATAGAAGAAAACCCAAAGGATGCGATGTATCAGCGAAAGTAACAAGTCGACTTACGCATTTCGCAGCCACATACAACCGATTTCCCGGAGAATCCACGTACGCAGAATCGAAGAATAATAAGGGCTAAACGTAACGATGCTCTCCGCTTTCTGGCACTTAGAGCGTTTATGAAGAAAGCTACTGCTGAAACGTTTGTACGTGAGAGGCGAGAATCAAATTTGACAACTATAACAGCACGGGTGTCGCACCGACAAAACACTCTGATCTGAAGGGAAATTGCGTATATGTGCAAGAAAAAGGAGAAAATAGACATTGCTGCTTATCCAGACACAGTCAACCCATTCTTCGGCAATCATAAACGAGAACACGAATTCAGCATAAGAGCTCCTTCATGCAGTGCTCACCGCAACACTCCGCAATGTCTGCTGCAATATTTCTTTAGAGTTGCAATGAATATCGCAATTCGAGACATCCCCGGAGTGAATTCCTATACTCAATTTCAATATGAGCTCTCTCCTCCCCCTTCATAGCAATGACTCTCGAAATGACTGCGCGCAATGCCACCCGACTACCCACATCGACCTATGACTGTGTTCAGGAAACCACAAATTACGCCCCCTATATCACGTTACTTCAACTCGCTACAAGCAGTTAAGTTTTTGGAAAGAGGATTTTGGCGAAATGGTACTTCAAAAATGGCACTAAGAGGGACGGAAATAGCATCGAATTCCAGAGCAGAACTCAATTTAAGCGAAATTCACGCGAACGGATGTCTTCAAAGTGAGGAGTGAATTCAAACAACGAGAGAGGGGAGCTTAAAGCAACTTTCACCTCTAGAAAATGAGACCGAATTTGCTCTTCTTTGTTTTTTATGCTTACAGACATTTCGTTATTTCCTCATTTTGCATCACTGATAGAAAACTAAATAAAAAAAGATGACCATAACGGAGGACTATCTTGTTGTGTCCACTTGTTGCCAATAAATCAATCAGAGGTTTGAGATGGTTGCAATCTCACTTTTCAGCGTCAAATCAGCAAAACCACAGTATCACTACGATCGACACAAAACCATGATAATTTCTCCGATAAGTTAGCTCCTCTGACGTCCGGTTGTAGGATATGCTGAAGCGTACTGGGTCACCGTGCACAACTCAATCGTGAAAATCTCATCCACATGCTGCATGGTGAAATGCGACCCATGCTACTTTGCTCACTGCGATGTACAGAGCTACGATGGCGCGGACACTTGCGCCGTTCAGTATTTTGTGCACATGTATTACCTCATGAAACATCTATGAATAAAAGCACGATATCTGCGACCTGATGCTAGCATTCAGATCGCTCCAACTTGTGCCAGAAACGTTTCCATCGTTATACGGCATTTTCCACGAGGAAGTGCCCTATGCTTCAAGCATCCATATGATGAAACACCGTCATGCGGATGTTCCTATGTGAAGGCAATTAGCCGCAACTCCGGCATCCACATCCTGACATGATCGTGAAAATAGTTTCCTCAAGTTGTGCTGCATTCGTCGAAATAACGCGTGCCATATACTACAACACCCATGATACATCATCACCCCGTGCATTCACGGCGCAAGTGTTTGCGTACGGATCTGTCCCGCTACGCTGCTACCGGGCTACGTGATCTTACACCCTCGAAAGTATCCTCTCACTAACGGAAACAATCCAACACAACTGACAAAAACAGGCCGGAATTAGGACTCCGCTCATTGCGGGTACTTAGACGCCAGAAAAGGAATGAACAATAAGGCCATTTTGACTACACAGTCGCACACTTCTCGACCACCGATCTTCCGTCCCATCTCACCGTCTTATGACGCGCTTTGTTCTTTCTTATCAACATTCATCCGTGGGACGAACCTTTACGAATTCCTTTTGCCTATTTCGTATAGTACAAAAATAAACGTTATTACTGATGTGAAGCACTCTAGACTCTACCGGCTAATGGTTGTACATTACGCGTGCAACCCTTCGTTTATCTTGTTGGAAAATTTCTATGCCAAATTGTACGTCCATCGAAAATGATAGAATACATGTTCGAATAGCGTCGCTCTCAATAGATCATTTCTCGACTCTTTAATCTGATCCGTAATAAAATAGTTCGAAATGTGTTTGCGTCGAATCGTCCAACGAACTTCTTCGTGCAATCGTTCAGTTCCCATGAAAAATATCTATAAAATAGCCAGGAAAGAAAAAAAAAAAGAAATCTGAACAACGAAAGAATAAAACTTCTTTTAGCAGCAACAACAAAACAACAATACATCTCATAGCCAATATAAATAATCAGAAAATAAAGTGAAATAAAATCATTGCCTTAAAGAATATTTCAAATTTCATATCGACGATAAGCGAAGAATTAAGAGCTTATGCATTCAACTATATTGGTCGTCTCATAAAATATTCCATTTAAGAAATGAAGAAAAAAGTATCTAATATTTAATAGTTAATTCATTGCAACATTTTCCACCTAGCAGTTTTATTCGCAATAGCAATTGATCAACGTCTAGCGATGACATTCCGTCTGAAGCACTTCAAATATGTGGAGGAAAATTGTAAATAATAAAAAAATAATTCGTGGAAGTAAATCGCTCGGCTAGGCGCAATAAGAAGGCAACAAATATCACGATATATCATTCAATTCAACAATAAAAAATAACTTCTCTTAAAGAAAAACTTTCGCTAATTATAATCATATCGCATATGAAGAAGAACGATGAATAAAACAATGAATGCATTATTCGAAATTCGTTGTTTAAGCGTTCGATGCGGCACAAAACGAGCGCCCTAATTTCTCTTAGAGCGTTTTTTTCAGTAAATCTCAAAAAATGAGTGAAAAGCGAAATAAAGAAATCAACAGCGGCAATAAAATGCGATCGATTTCACACAAAATTATTCCACTTCTTCAGAGGGCTTTCTCATCTCTATTCCCTTTTTTTTCTGCTCCATCCATAGAAGTGATCATTTTCCAACTAAACTGTTTCATCCTTATTCCACGTTTTATTCCTTCGTCGGGCAATACCTCTCCCTTTATGGTTCTTATCAAACTATACTATTTTTTCATGTGTACAGCCGCCATATAGCCGTACTGGCATCCACCTATTTATATAAGCCCCACAATGCCCTAGTCTTTCATGCCCAGTGTCTAAGGAAGTTAAAGCTGTCACCTTTCACAAAGTAGCACCTTTCAAGAGAATTTAGCAACTGCGGAGTAGAAAAAAAGGAAAAGAAACGTCCTTCGAACTCAACTTGCTGGTCGACGAAAAAATTCCCCTCTCAAAGCGTTAAACTTAGAGAAAATCCTCGAAAGTTGGTGGTTCTAGGCCTTCGAAAAAATGAAGGAAATGAACTCATCGACGGCTATCAATAAATATAAAGAAGGTGAGGACAACACAAAACAGGATCCACATACTATACCGTCGCCATCGTAGGGAGAAATCTGCAACGACACTCCTATCTCACTGTCAGAAAATAACTCTCAAACAGATGCATCAAACTGCAACAAAAACTTCTGAAAAATGAGTGGTAAATGTTGTACTACAGTATCCCGAGAATAATCCCCCATCCCGCTCAGATCATTATTTCTAGATGCGTATTCGATTTGCATAGCGAGATGGCCAAAGATGCATATTTTCATACTTTTATCTCACGAAGCAACAATATTCCCTCAGCACTATGCTACAGAAGTGCACGTAAACTTCACCAGCTTGCTTCAGGCACAATGCATTACAAGCTGTGCTACCATGAAGAATTGTTGAGTGATGCCTACTTCAAAAGTCCGCCAACTTCGGTCGTAAAGTACCACCTTTATTCGTAACCACCGAAAATCAGTTTCAACCTACTAACAAACGGACAGAGGAGAAGTTATTCTGCGGAAACAATTTCAGCAGCAAAAAACCCGATAACACACAACACACATACATACCCCACGATCACAGTGAAACTCATAGCACAGGTAAATTACAATGAAAGGCAGAAAAAAATTCGACCAACATCTAAGCAACAACTTCATTCCTTATTGAATCAAACGTTACGATATCCATCATCAGAGGGCGCGGCAGGACCGCGCTGTGGTGCCGATGAGGCGATTAGTTTCTTGGTGCCACCAGGACGAACCACAAAGGAACTCGTCTGAAAATCGCAACCTTTTGTGAGATATTCCGGTTCCACATATGTTGAACTTTTACCTGCACCTCAGGTACCTCATCCTGATAGAAAACAAATAAACAAACCCCTCCTCTCCCTAATTAAGGCGAACATTCACCTGCATCTCAGATGCTCCAAATACTTCTCGGCTTCGTTTTCCCTGGGATTAATGAAAAAATTTCGCTGGCATTCACGAGTCACACAGTATACGAATTATCATTCCCACTCGTATCACGGCTTTTTGCGCTCTGAAGCCTATTTTCTCCCACGCTGCTGCGCAGCACACGGGTGATGTCGTGCAGCACCATATCCACCCCATCATTCTCATTTTTCCCCAATACCTACGCGATCCCTTCCACAGAACAAGACTTAGAACAGAAAGTACAGAGAGGTTAAACGGAAGTACACTGCGACACTAGTCAAGGAATTGAAATTTCGTATCATGTACAAATACAGAGCCAATATTGTTAATGTTGCGCAACTGTTTGTCGAAAAGTTTCACAGCAAAAAGCATTTAAAGAGTTCCAAAGCAGTTATTATTCCATTAGTTCCTACGCATCCATGCATCCTAATCTTTCCCTCTCCCTCTCGTGCGACGATGGGTCGCAAAGAATATTGCGTGGAAAAATGACTTTTTTGATAATGCAACCATAAGCGCTTCTAAGACCGACAAGGTGCAGTAAGAAAACGGTTTTCATATGTTACGGTCAAATAAACTCCCACAAGTTGCTCGATGCTTCGGGAAAGCGACTCGCTCCTTGTCGTTCCCCTGACTATGATTCTGCATTTTGATGCGAACTCACCGAAGCGTTCGGCGTACCACTTGCATAGAATGAGGTCGTAAGAGCAGAGCGTGGCTGTGTTGATGAGTTCGCTTGCAGTCTACTTCCACCCGATACATTCACATAGGCTTGCTGTGTTGGTTGACGAACCTGTTGAACCGGCTGCATCCGTGAAGCGACTTGAGGTACCACTTCCTGTTTAGTGATACCTGCATTTGCACGATGTTGCTGAGGCTGAAACACCTTTCAGCTAACTCCAGCACCGTAATGATCAAATAAACAACAACAGCCCGTGGTGGAGGAGAGCACCAGGTTACGCTCACAATCTTATTCCGGCCTATCCCTCCTCTTCAACTATTAAAAACAGCTGAAAGAAAAAGCAAATCTATTCTTTCTGATCAATACCATCCTTGGGAAAAAAAGTGTAAGGGCCGAAAGCATTCATTCACTCCTTTCCCTTCGACCCTAACAGAGCAGAAAAAGAATCAGGTCAGACCTATCAGATTATGACTGCAAAGCCACTTTCAGCACGGACATACACTACGTCGATCAATATCGGACGCTTCCTTGCAACACCCAGGCCGTTGCTCGTTATTCAAAAAACTCAGTACCGAAGTACAAACTCACACCACCATCTGATTACAAATAAATTAAAAAAGGTAAATGCACAATACAGCACCAAACGCTGTGAAAAAACTCCAAAACGTCGACTCCGGCAGGAAAGCCGATAGTCAGCTCGTCTACACCAACCTCAGCAAACATGCCTCTAGAAACAATCAGTAGGTCACATATGAAAACCAACAAACCAAAGGCGTTGTTCCGAGAGACCTCCTATCAGAAATCGATTTTTGTACGGACGATATCATCGAGCTGAGGCTACCGCTACTCAAAGAACTGCCCGCTACAGTCGGTGCGGTCGATGTGTGAATCATTTCCATAGAAATTGCCCTTTAATTAATTGATCTTAAAAATTAGGAAACTAATTTGAATGACTGAGAAACTGAAATAAATCGGTGGCATATCGGACGGTGCAAATTAATGGTGCAAATTAATGACATATCGGACGCCTTTCCACTGGCATAAACAGGAGAACATCCGTGAGAGCATTTTCCGCTCACTACAAGCATTTTCCGCGTTTTTTAATCACAAAACAAAAATGAAAAGTCCCCTCGGAGCGATGTTTTTTATAGGAGGCAAAACGCCTCGCCTCAAGCCTTCGATAAATAATCATCAAATATGAACACCACGAAAGTTGTTCTTCAAAGAGGAATGCAGACAGCTATTCTGAAACCTCCAAACTCAATGTTCATCCATGCAGAGGGTGGTGAGTAGCGGATAACGGTTCCCTCCATAGCAAAAATAATAGGCGGGTACGACTACACGTAAGTTTCGTCGAAGGCAATTTGGCGTCACTTCCGCTCATGTTGCCGAAAATAACTGCGACACGTACTTTATACGATCCTAATGCATTTGAGAAGATGGACTAACTCGACTTCTTAATATTGCCACAAATTGAAAAGTGCTCATCAGAGATAAAGTGGAGGGAAGGAGGATTTATCGGTGACTGTAGCGTGGAGCATCAGGTCCTCTAATACTAACGAGCACTCGAAAATGGCAGCACGAATTTCCTCACTGTATTGTGAATGAGTTAGTGATAACTGAAAATATGAAATGAGAGAAAAGATCATTTGAGGAGAAGAGTAATGAAGAACGAACTACACACAAAAAGAGATCATTCAACAAGTCCAAACCACTTCCTCAGGATTAAAAGACCTTTAAGGATAATGGTACCATCAGAATAGTTAGTATGGATGTTCACCTGAATATTGCGTCTCCAAATCCACCAAACATCAACCTATAATCATTCGCATCCTTCAAACCAGTAGGTCGTTGAGTACGCACATAGTTGGTTAGAACTTTCTAAAACGCAAAAATGATGTTCACAAATAAAAAAACCTTCTGAAAAAACTATCAACAGAGTAGGAAGAATCTAAATGGAAGGACTCATCTAATTAAAGGGATCTAATGGCAGAGTAATTAACTGAAATAAAACTGACAAATTAGTAGAAAAATGTTACGCTGAAAATTAACTCGAAGCCAATCGTGAATGGAAGATAGCAGATTTGATGCTCCGCGGTTTCCACCCACAACCCATAGTAGACAGATCACCAGTATTAAGTATATTAGTTCCCAGATTAAAACCCTTTTTCGCCCCTTCCTCAAAACAAAAAAGTAGAATCATTTCCTGCAAAGTATGCAAATCGAGTGGAAACTGCTATCGCCAAATGAGAAGCAACATTTAAAGGAATATAATTTACAAGAAGACCTTTCGAGAAAAAAAAAGAGCGACACTACATTTGAAAATGCGCTCTCACTGCATCGTAACCCTCGAAGAACATACAACAAAGCACTTCACTTGTACTTTCCTAATTTGTGACGATCCCTATGATCTCCCCTTCAAATATAAGCCACTCAACGATCACTTCATTGCATGGAATATCGGCAATTCCATTGCTGATTACTCTTAAAATAATCATCATATGAAGAAATCTCCAAAAAGACACCTTCAAATATTATATGCTTACCGCAAGGAAACTTATCGTTCTATCAGCGGCGATCTTCTCTGTGGAATTCGACTTATCACCCTGCTGCTTCTTGATATCGTTGTAAAGTTGTGGTGCACGTGGAATCACGACCGCCCGGATTGTCTACAAAGATCCATGAATCGCATTTTCAAAAATCGAAATTCTAATACTTCGAATTGGAACGTATTTTCATCGATCGGCCTTTAATCAATGCTCTATTTATTATGAAGAAAAAAAAAACAACGAAATGCACACAAATAAACACCTCAACGAACTTTATGCAGTTAAAAAGAAAACAATGGTATAACCTAAAAGTTTTGCGCCCTTTTTTCATCGATTTTCCCCTCAATTTAACCTCCTTATCCTCCATATCGTAGGGAAAATTTCAAGGAAACGATATCCACTTCGTTCGATCTCCCTTCTGCTACGCCACTGCCACAGTTTTTATACATATTTTCTCATTAAAAACCAAAGTTGGGTTTCGTTTTTCTCCGCTGAAGTTACAGACGACGGCATGAGGGTATTAACTGCCCACAATAACAAACTAGAAACTGTAAAAAACAATGCGATAAAATGGAAAAGCACTGATAAAAGCTGACTTGGGAGATAGATGAATCAACCAACTAGCTCTTCCCACACATGCCGAACACACATAGCTCCTCACATAACCACTTTACCTTCACACTGATCATAAAAACTCCTCTGAAGTGATAAAGAGCGAACGAATGGACAAAAATTCTCTTCCAATAAGGCAATGCGCAATAATATGAGTACTAATAGCTAAATAAGATCACTTATAAAATAATTTAAAGGAAGATTTTCTAAGTGACATAATTAGTGTTCGTAAAGATAAATACCACATCGGCGAAGATGACATCCAACTAAGGCGATATCTAAACTAAACTCCCATTCGTTTCATTTTAAAACTTACGTTACTGCAAAGAATAACCCGTCCACCATAACATCAGAAGTGATTGAGGAGCCATGAAAGTACGTCAACGAATTTCACAGTCGAAATGGTAGCCGTCTCTAATTTCACATCAGAAAATTCAGTTGGCATTATTCATATCTCATACCAAAAAGATTCACGTAAAAGGTCAAATAAAACAAGATAATTTTATTTGTATATGAACACAGGAGGAGTAAACCTCAATCTAAAGTACCACATCCTCCCCCTCTCGCTTGTAAGGTAAACGAATCAATCACACACATCAACTCCGAGTTCGTTAAGCGCATAGAGGGAGCCATAGAGCGTCGAAAGAGTACAATGTTCGTTCCGCCATACACGGGTCAGCACCTGGGTCACACGCGAACGCAAACCATTCACGTTATACGATCTGTAAAGCATTTCACGGAACACCCTCATTCATAAGCACACTTGACTGGCCAAGCTCGTTGTATTCAAAAATGGTATAGATGATTTGCATATATCGACTACATACCTGCTATCACCAAACTTGTAGACTATCTTCTTACGCATAACTGCCGTACAGCAGTTCCTCATTAATATGGCTCTGAATATCAATGGACAGACTGAAACGCGTCGTTGTAGTGCAACGCATTCTATGCAGGCATTGCCCAACTTAGGAACGAAAAAATGAAACAAAGAGTCTACAACTGGAAAACTAACTCCTATGGCATTTAATCTGCTTAAGTGAGCCGATCATCAACTCAAAAACTTCACGCAAGAGATTTAAACGAACAGCATTTAGGAAACAAACCAACAGGAAATTTTCTGAGCAACTCCCCACCAACCCTTACTTCCCTCTTCCACCCCTGGCATCCTGCTCACTGGGATAATCTGCTTTCTTCAAATTGGTTTCCCCACTTCCACAAGTATCTTTAACCCCCTCTCACCTCCAATATCATTCCCTCCCACCTGCTCCGTCGATAACTGCACGCGATCGTGGTGCTCCGAAAACGACGAAAGGATGAGGTCCCACCTGTATTTTTCTTATGAAATCACCGTATCACACGATTATACATCCATTTCAAACCAATATTTGAGCCCTTTTATAGACTTTCACCGTCTTGTCATTAAATATAGAACATTCTTGCCAAATTCTCTAGCTTTCACATCTAATCACCACATATTTCGAACCCACGAAGCATGAATCTGATCCTACAAATAGTTCCATTTGCAAATTATAAGTAATATGAAGAAGTGATAACGAATGCAAAACGAGCGTTTTGAAATGAGAATAAGAAGAAATGAAAACCTGAAGTGAGAATATCACGTAGACTGCATAACAGTAAATCAAAAAGTGGGACAACATCCATTACGTAGTCGAGAAAATGTGATGCAAAGTAAAAACGACTAATCCTTTGTTAATGTTTCTCTAAAATTAGCCGATATCGCAAGAACTGAGTATCAAAAGGTGTCAACCAGTTTGATACGTATACAACCCTCGCCCCCAAAATTACAAGGAAAGAGTCTGATGAAGTCAAGCACTTGACAGCGATTTCGAATAACAGGTAACTAAGGTCATCAAGGCATCCTTCAGATACACGAGGAGTAGAGTAGTTGCCATCTTTACTTCGCAAGGTTAACACTTTTGTACAACTTCTAACTATAATTAAACAGCTTTCAAGTGAAACAAACAATAATACCTGCAAATAGTTGACAGCAGTCGACTTGAAAATTCGCGTAGTGCCCAGTGGTTATCGGTATCGGGTCGTGCGCACAACTGCTTACTCAATATACACGACAGTATCGAAGGAAGCAATTCATGCAGCTAAATCAACCAATTTGAACTATATTTGCATATGTGCAAAATATCGGTAATTACTTCTTCTCTCACGATACTATCAAATATGGAGCCAAAGAAGGAACGAAAAAAGGATTTGTGGAACCGAAACCTGGACCTCTGCATCCTAGATAAAAAAGTATTCATTAAGCACTCATCTCATGCGCAGATCTTCTTTTTTCATGTTAATCCTAAGTATTCAGGCTCGCCTCTACATGATTATTTTGATTTGGGATAATACAGCGACGACGTGATCGCGCTAATGTACCCCAACTGTAAATGTCGATGGATTACAAACCGGATCAGTAGGATGAAAGACCGATTAGTCAGAGATTATTCAGCGGTTTCAGCTCGGGATCCACTCTACCTGAGGTTACGAAACGAAACTTGCCGCATGAAATATATATCTATGCTACATATCATCTAAACGTATCATCAGCATTCCATATTGCGATCGGTTAAGGCGAACTTTTTTGCAAGCGATCAAAAAACTCTGCTCGTGAAATATACCTTATGAAAATACCAGACGACACAACCTAATACCCTAACATAAACCGATCTATGCACTAGTGTGATTTTTGAAAACATTATTTATGAATAACTGTGCCCTCTTCTGAAGATTTACATTTGCTCAACAACACTGATATCATTGAGAGTAGGCATTCACTTCAGTGGAAAAATTCCAGCATCGATCACCAAATGAAAAAATTCGGCAAAAAAGTTTTTCCAGTTACTCCCAGAGAATGCAACTGAGAAGAGCGAATAATAAAGCTCAACTCTTTCCCCTCAAGCAAAATCGTCCCATATAAAAGGCACTCATAAACAAAAAGCTTTTAATGACCGAAGTTCTAAGGCGATGATTAACGAGAACGAAGATTCCATATTAATTTAAAAAGAAATTAATTAAGGCGACTCACACATCGATCGAGATTCAGTGCCGGATTCGATGCGAGACTTTGTATCATTCGCATCAAATAAATAAGAATTGCCAGGTTGTGGTGAACGATATTGCAACGAACCTTAACAAATGAACTTATTGATAAGATGACAAATTCGCGACGGAAATTTTATTTCATACATAGCGATTGAAAAAAAAACCATAGCTAATTAAACACCACAAGTACCGATCGGTCTTTTCCTACTTTTGAGCAGAACTAAAAAAGTAGGAAAAGACCGACCGAACACAGAAATGTTTTTCTTATTTATGAAGTAAATGCGCAACGACGTCTAGATTCATCATCCATAGTTTACTACGCAGCTAGAAGCAGAGAAGGCAAAACTGAAAAGATAGACACATGATGGGATGGTTCATCAGCAGTAGGTAATATCGCCCATTAAAATGGGACAACAATAAAAGTGCAAGTATCAGGATCGTCATTTTAGCACACAGCTTCTGAAGGCTACCATATTCCTATCATCTAAGACTATGAAAATCGGAAAGGAGATCAAAAGCATCACAGTTGGAGATGCGGCTGAATTATGAGAGGAGATTAAGTCTGAAACGAGATGGAGCTTGGGCACCTTGAATCAGCGTAGAAAGGAGGTTGAAGAGAAGAGGAGAATAAGCTGGTAAAAGGAGTGCTTTATTTAAGGGTTCACGGTATACTACTTATGATAAAATTGGCCCAAACAGTAGCCAGGAACATTGTAACAACATAATGAGTCAATCTATCGAAGGGTAGCAATGAAAAACCATTGAAAAATAATCTAGTTTACAGCTTCAAAGCAAAACCATTGTGGTATTTAACCTCTATGTGAGCTAACAAAAATAAACATAAAAAAATAACGAACCCCCTCGGCGATCGCCAAAGAAAATCTCGGTAGTAACACCTGAATACCAGCATCCGTTTGCAAACTATGTAAGGCTTCCTGGAAATTAGTTCTGATCGTTTCACAACGAAACCCACCTATATTGTGCCACCTACGATAGCAGACACAATTCCCTGCACCGAATGGATCGGAGAACTTTTTCGTTCTTCCGGATGGAGGCAGGAAAATTCGAAAACGTCTGAGTGGAAGAACGCAAGCGGTAAAATTGTCGGCGCAATATGCGCTTCAGCATTTCACTCTCCTATCAAAGGGTTTTATAAGGTGCGAACAAGCCAAACAATATATACAATAATGCTTCTCTATTTCAAATGATCCGATCGCACGTACGCAAATTTCGAAAAAGAATCATAATTCTGTGAAAGAGTTCATTTCTCCGCAAGTCGGCCAGCATAAAACATACAAGGAACTTCTCGTCCTCTAAATAAATGACTATAAACTTCGTTACAACGTTATAAAGAGTCAGAAACGCCAGAAAATATTATCCTACGATATATGCTGTGCATAATAAACTTCCTACCTATGCGTCATTGGCTCTTCCAGAGTGATGCCACTCGAGAGATAGAAGTACGGACAGACAAGAAAGCAAATATACGCGAATGCGCAAAAGCTCAAGTGGTATCATAGTGCGCTTTTGGTGCTTTTGCCACGGAATAGAGCATGAAGAAAGCAAAGGAAATGCACAAGAATCAATAAAAAAGTTTACTTGCAATGGATTTTGAAACAAAAGGTAAGAAATGCGACTAAACATTCATAAATAAATGAATGCTATGAACGAACCGTTCGTCTCGCATCATCGCTGCCCATTATCGCCTCAGTGATCTCTTTGAAAAAGAGCTGCTGCTCCTGAAATTGCAAGAATCAAATGCGAAATATATCAACCTCAATCAACATGTTCACGCCCGTTCTCCACAGTATTGCATAGTTAATAAAATGAAATTTAATAATCCCCTGACAACTGTTAACGGCAAGCATTCCGCAACCACTCAAGTAAAATTGAATAATGAAGCTTCAAAAAGATGGAAACGGAACTTCGTAGATGAATACATTATCGAAACGGATATATTTTCACTTCCATATATACTTATGTAGCGCTTATCAACAGCGCTGATCCTTCAGTGAGAATTAAAACGAATCTGTTACACTGCTTCAAGTAAATGATTAACGTTAAACAATGCAGCAAACACAATTAAATAAAATATAGGAAGAAACCGAAAAAGATTGACTCTACACGGAAATCACAGCCATAGTATATCTGTACCATTTCGTAGCATCATCAGTTTGACAGGTGAATACGAGTGACCTTTCTCTCGCTTTGTTTTCCCACTCTCAAAATCGAAACCCTTAATCTACACATCAAGGCTTTTTTGGCTCCAACCGCTTATAAAAGGAATTCCACATCGTGTGCCTTTCCTTATTTACTTAAAACTATCGTAAAGAAGAAAGAACCTTAAATTACCAAACTCGACCCCAATCAATCTACAATCATCTATCTTTTTTATTTAACACCTTTTCAAAAAATCCACCACTTCACGGCAAATAAAACCTTCTAATATTTACCTCTCACCAGCATTCTAATCTAATCTACTATGGATACTGAGCTGATCAATTATTTCCACTCACCAATCACCACCATCTATCTGCCGGAGAAAATTCCGTTTCCATCTATCGAAGAAATATCATTTCCCGAATAGACAAAAACGCCCTTTTGCTACTCCATTCTTTACCCATCTTAGCAAATCTTCAATCACATCAAACTCCATTAACCCGATGGAACCTTGATTATCGAGAAAAATAGGGCAAACGACATAAGGGTATCATCAGAGGGAAACTAGAAATAGAAACACAAACCACAGAAAGCGCGTGTGTTGCCATAGTCTTGATCTGTACTTGCTCCGTTTTACGAACCGTCCTACCAGCCTGTGAAAGTATCGTTGGTCCAAAATCAATTGCCTCTGCTCCTTCAGCAGTTGAACTAACCGCTGGATCTTCTTCCAATAGAGGCGTTGGATTCTCAGGTACAGCTGGTTGTTCACCATCAATCACCAACCAATGCGCTGAAAACAAAAAAACAGACATATGCGCCAAAATGATTTTCATAAAAACGATGATTTATGAATAAACGATCACTAAAACTATAGAAATTAACATCGCGTAACGACACATTTAGTAAATTTTCGAACAAACCATCAAGCAACAATCTATTCACGGCAAATATATTAATAATCACTATTAGAACAATGCCTCTTAAAAGGTCGATAAATATTTCTACCAGAGAACAAAATCAAAAGGCCATCCTATTGATAACAAGCAATTGGTCCACTAAACTATCGAATGCGCCAAAGTGTGCTCGCTTCAAGAGAGATGAACCATAGATGGCCGTTCGGAATTGACCTCAAAAATATTCCCAAAACCGATAAAGCCGCAACCAGGATCGACAGCGAAACTGGTCGATCTGATCATAATTCCAAACATCGGCGAACGTATCCAAGACACCATAGTACACATCGTAAGTACAAATTTGACACGCTGCATAAACAGCTCCCTTCATATACAATCAAATACCGGACGTAAACAGTGCAATGATCTGTTGAAAAAAGTTTCAAGACCACACTTGATCGTAAATCGATCAAGGTGGCCGCAACTTTCTGCCTCACGTATCTCAACAATTCTGAAACTTAAAAGTCGGATTCACATGTTGAGTGCACCAAACAAATGTTTGAAATTTCTTTTTCTATCTTCTATTTCTTCGTGACAATTCTCAACATATGAAACATCCTCGCATATGCCACACTTTATGATAAGACTTCAAACGGGTTGGCATGAAAAGGTGATCACAGATCAACAAAGAGGCATAAAAATATAACAGACAGAGGAAATGAGATCATGACATATCCCGAAATACAATAAAAGAAAAGAGTATACAATGCATCTCCATTAAAGCAACAACATCGATATATAAGCGAGTGTGCTGAGATAAGAAAATTTAATAAGTGGGCCATATCCTTATTTATATCTATCGATTTGCATTTCTAACTACCAGAGAAAACGAATCCATAACAACGATGTGAAATCGAGTGAAAAATCATTCACCTCTGATCGTTGCATCGAGAGGCACTTTGGTTGGTGGAGCATTCACGATGGCCGCCAAATCGATATCACGATCATCGGTCACAAAAAGATCGCGTCCCGTTGAACCGATAAGCCGGAACGGTAATCCTTCCTTTGCACTAAATCCGAATTGCGGCTGCAAACATATTAAGCAGTCTACGAAGAGAGTACATCTGTCAATCCAGTTAACTGTTTAAGCACATACGCGTAGAATTCCCGTGGGCGACACTTTGCATTGATTATGGGAAGCTCTTTTCAATATTTACTCAATGATTCACTCTCGGCGTTTCCCAGCGAATACCCGGAAAGAAACGAAGCCTGACGTGCACAAATAACGTAGGCGAGCGGAGGATCAGCTTCCTCAACTTCGATTAAGTCAACGAACGAACAGATTCCGAAGAAAGATTTTTCTCTATAACGACCCTAATTTCCATTTGTTTCACAAAACAGGCACTGCGACATCTGCAGCTTGAGCCAACTGAGCACTTCACATTATAAACTTTCATAGTGCTGCTGAGCAATTTCGACCCTCGCATTACTGCTGCTCAAACCTATCGGAACCTGAGGTATTTGATGACAGAGGACCCGAAGAGTTTATTGTCTTTTCATCCTTATTTGCTTTGCTTCCATTTTTGTCCGCTTTGCTATAATCTGAAATAAAAAGCGCTAAATCTATCATAAAAGTAGCTATGTACTTTACCTATGTGCTTTACCTCATTGTTACTGTTGAGGGAAGACAAAGATAACTTCGCCGGTCGTTGGAAATCGATCGATAATTTCCAAAAAAAAAAAGAAAATGGACAGCTGAGAAATAACTATAAAAGACTTGCATTGCCAACACGCTGTGTAAAAAATATGACTGAAATGATTTCAGGCGCTGGCGGAATTCTAATGCCTTTGAAGCACTCCTCAGACACTAATGCGAACAGAAGCATCTTCAGACAGCGCTTCAGTTTACCTCGAGAATGTGTGATTCGACGATTAGATTCACTGATTTCGCATCGGAACTAACAGAATTAGTGGAAGCGATATCTATGATGAAAAAATGAGCAGTGAAAATGATCGTATAGGGTTTTCTAAATATTAGTGGACAAGATGACACGATCTGCTAAATATCAAACAAACATGTTTTTTAATGCTTTTAAGGCAGAAATCACCGTGATCTAAGAGATATCACTACCGAAATAATCGGCTAAGATAGAAAACGTATCAGACAACCGTTACATCAGCGATCTCAGAAGGAAAGCTATCACACACTACCCAAATGTCAACTTCACAAACAAGCTCTTCCTAATCATAGTACACTTAAAGCAACGCACTAAAAATCAGTCCCATGATAAATCACAAAATCAACTCATAAAAGAGCAAAACCCAGTCAATAAGCTTCTTAAATGAGCCCACTGAAAGGCTCATGAAACGCGGCGTGAAATAACCTACCGGACGTCCTTTGCTTGCAAGAGCGTCGTCAATATCATCCGCCACCAAACGTTTCCGACGTCCGTGAACAGCAAACTTCCTCGCCTGCTCAACTATTTCCTGAATTTGCAAATGAACTCGCTAACCAATGAAAATATCCCAAATGCAAAAGCCAATAATACACTTCACTATCTTTTACGTGTACAAAGTACACATATACATATCTTTGTTTTTTTTTAATATAACGCATGTCTATTTGTATTTTAACAATTAATATTACTTTACAAACCACAAATGAGAATGGTTGTTTTGTACTCTTATAATGCAGAATAAGTCTGCCAATCTAGAATAAAATAAAATTTCCTCACCTTGAAAACATATGTCGTCGAAGATGCGACCTGTGAGGCACAATCATCAGGTAAACCCGTGATTCCAATCGTCTCTCCAGCCATCTAAAACAGCTCTCTCTTTCAGCAACCACCCTCCTCTATAATAAATCAAAGCCTTAAGTTCAGTCTAGTAAAATTATTAATCAAATAACTGTTCACTTCGCCAATTACCATGATTAACTTACAATATGATGAAATATCCAAATACGATGCACCATGATTGAATTAAGCGACCCTCTTTTTATCAATTTTTGACTGCTCCTTCAAAAATTGCACTTCTAGTAACTGCTTGAGTGATTAGATGTCTAGACATTACGCATTATTTAATAATTAACATCAAAGACTCGAGTGCGAAGTTACAACCAAGAAGTCGCCAATTCGGTCCCATAATTTAGCCCTCCACCTGTCCTCTTCTGTGTTTCCTCTTGCCAACCTGGCTAATGCTACGTAAGATACGTCCTACTACACCAACTGCATCAATTACCCTCATATGACGGAGCAATGCTTATTCATCGCTAAGAAATATTCTGGCGACAACGAGCGCTAACAAAAACGCTCCCTCTATATATAACCCCCATTAAGGTATATCGTACAGGTTTAGGTCCGTCCACATAATCATTGCAAAATTGTCTCCTTTGACTTACTAAATAGATTACGGTGTTAGCCGTATTCCAATAATCTTCTAAATCAGAGTAACCACTACTAGAGAGGCGATCTTACAAACCTTTCTCAAAGAAATCACTTCTAAAATTCTTAATTAATGGTCTTAATTACCTCTCCCTAAAGAATTCACAAGCTACTGAGTAGCTTAACACCAATTTGAATATCGAAAACGAATACTGACAGCAATAACTGATCAAATAATTTACTTAATTCCATGCATCAAATCTGTATACTCCTAAAATTCCACGAAGCACCTACAACAGCGCAAACATTCATATCACTAGCATAATGCTGCAAGAGGTGAAAACCTGCCTGATGACGACGTCGCTAAGTGTAATATCAAAATAACACCCACCTTAACATAGTCGACACCAAATTCCGTACCAACCGATGACGTGCCCGCAGCAGATGATAGGCCAGAGGAATTTGCTGAAAACACACTGAGAACACAACAAGCAAGTACGCCCTCATTTAAATGAAGCGAAATCATAGCACACATAAGCCCACGTTATTTTCTTCCCGCTTCTAAAACGATGAGCTTATCTTATGCAACGACGCAGCCACCGATCACCATCCTATATGCAACAGTTACACAAAGCATTCATATCCCCTCGACGCTATCACATCCAACGATATCCGATACGTTCTTCCCGAGCCGAATTCCATCACATCATAGGCAATAATTAATAACAGCAATTAACAATATGTACGAAATATACCGAAAAGAAGTGATCACATAAAAGACCAAACGAAGAATCAAAAATGCAACGAGATAATGCAGCAAATAAACTACGCGTATGCGTGGATATGACTAGAACTCATGTGAACTGAACAAAATGGTGGCTGGCCAGTTTGTATTGGAGGATAGACATCACCTCCTCAACGTTACGGCGATGTCTATAAACGATTCGTGCTTTAGCGCCTAACGACCTTAACCTAACAATACACAAAATCCCTCACTCTATGAAATATGTTTCTGATACCGACCAAAATATATTCGAAATAAAGAATTCACTGAGAAAATGGTGGGCAAATGAAAAATTCTCAATCGCCAATTTAATAACTCCACTCAACCTCATGGCGACATCCTTAAATGACCCGGGATTAACAAATAACACTATCTCGCATACTCCTCATTTGCTTGTGGATCGAGGTTCGAATATCTGAATTTCAGATTTGGTTCCTCCGCTGCCCGTCCCTCCCCCCTCCCTTTATCATCCTCTAGAAGTTAGTATTTTCCTCTCTTGACGTGCATCTGAAGACGATGGCGGGACTAACCTGAAGTACTAGCGCCATTGATGTGACCGCCGTTGATCACATGCTGGTCACTCGGCATTTCGCCTTCAGATATAGGTGCACGCATTCACGTCACTCTCGAGATCGAGCACTCTAACAAATTTCAATTAACAGTCCGAATGACCGTGCGCCTTTCCGACTACTGTCTGCAATTTAAATCTACAAGCAACGTATTCTTGATGAGGATTATCGTCATACTAAGTCTCACTGTTAGTTTCGAGCAATATTACACGAAGCATAGAAACGTTTGGCTTGCAAGACCGCGATCACGTTTGATTGAAATTCCGATGAGTGAAGAATGGATCGCTTCATCTTCGTCTCACAATCAAACCCATTGAAAGCAATAGGCACATTTCCGTGTAATAAACGGCTTCTTAGCACCTATTCGGCGAGATAACTTTACTGTTTAAGAATCGGGACCGCGGTATTCACCTCATCGCACACATAACGATGATCGAGTATGAACGAAACTCATCGAGTAGATGGATCGATAACAAAACAATCAATACCCGATCAAGTAATACTTTACGTAATGCAGAAGCTAATGGGAAAATGCGCTAGCACTCAGAACAGGGAGCACCCCTCTAAAGCACTTCGAAGTGATTTCTTTGCTGAGAAGAAGCTTTCCATATCACATAACGGCTATCAACGTCTCATCCAAATGTTTCCTCTTGTTTTCGGCAATCTGAGCATACTTCTTAGGCGTCCGCTCGTCGTACTCATCACTTCAATCGCTCTAGAAAATTAAAACGATTTCCCCGCATCTAGGAATTCTTCTCGTATCACAATATCAATTAGGATACAGCATTTAGCTGATCGTATCAATAAGCGAGAATAATAACAGAGAACCCTTCTTCCCAAATATATTTTATTAAGTGCATAGGAAGTTTGTTGTTGAAAGCAGAATAGAACACTAGCGATTCGCAATATTCACCTATCGAGTGTACTTCAAAAGGAAAACATTCCGGGAAACACACTACTTGAAAGTGCGTTTCGCAAGTTCTTCAGCCGCTAATTAACGCTTACTCTTAGGCTAACGATGATAAAAATTCGAATGATGCAATTCTTCGTTGTCCCCCCCATCTACTAATTCAAATAACCGGCTGAGAGGTAAGCGAGATAACCCTTACTATCTTACCTCCATATAAATGAACATTAAAAACTCGTGGAAACCCATAACCACATTACTACGAGAAGTAACCAAAAAAGCAAATTATTCATTGAAAAAGAAACACTGATGTAAATAAATGAAGCTGAAAATGATTATAGTAGCGAACGAAAACATTAAACTCAGGAATACAATAAAATTTCGGTGAGGTGTATGAAGATCTGAAGGCGCAAAAGCACTGACCGCCTTTTTTCAGAGGTGAACCTCACTGAAGTGAAGTGGAGCTCGTCCCTTCTCCCATCCCTTCTTGATTAACATGAGGCATGCGATTCGTTCTGCTTAGAACACAAAAACTTGAGGTGAATAAAAAAATGAGCAACCCATAGCCCTCCTCCGTCCCCTGTATGGGGTATGAAGTCATCCAAGCGTCTATATGGAGCTTTCATAGAAAAAATTCCACCCATCAGCGGTGGGAAGTCAGCAAAATCAACTATCATCTTAACGCATCGATAGAACGAGAAAATAAGTTCAGCTGAATGGAAAAATTCGTTAGCAAGCAATTAGAACAAAGTGGCAAAATCGCTGACACCTTGTTTCCTTTGAAAAATCCAGAAACTAACATCGAGCGAGTTGTTAATTCATCTTTTTATTTTTACTACAGCCATCGCTATTACCTATTCAACGACAATATTCAGAGGGAAACAATTGGGGAAGCAATGAAACTTAGGGTCGATGAGCCTTACCGATGGTTTCGATCGCCGGTGCTACCACTATGAGGTGGTAGCCGGATGCAAGAGTTTATGCAAGCATAACCCCTGCCCTCTCCCTCATTCCCTTCAAACCATTTGTGCGATAGAGAATCGGCTTTGAAACCGCGAAAAGCGACGCAAGAACAAGAGATATAAAACATTATTCGGTGCACAATTAAAGAGCGAGAATGCTGTCGAAGAAAAGAGCAATCCCAACTATACGATTTCGTGAAGTAAAGATAGTGTGAAATATTCCACAAAAACAAATCCATAACAGATAAAAACAATGCGATAATATAACTGAAAGGACTTTGAGAATAAACGAGAGCAAGTTCGAAGCGAAGAAATAATAAAGAAAATAAACCCATCAAAATATCAATTGAACGTCGCGAATAACTCTATTGTAATAAAGACAGAAAATCTGCTTGCTTGATATGTTCGCAGGTAAACTCCTCTCACGTTTCCATTGCACCTCAATTTCACCTAATATACTTATATGGTGATCCTGGATTTTGCATAGTGCTCCTCGATTTTACACAACGGAAACATACCCTCTCAACGTTTGCTCATATCATCAACATAAAATATGATTTCCTAAGGCTCTCTACGTTTACTTGTTAGTAAAATGGCCTTCGATCGATGGGATTTTCCTAATGGTCGAATCAATCGAATTGGCAATATCTCAAAACAATCCGTCAAGCAATCATCGACTTAATAACTTCATCGACAAGCAAAATTGCCCATAATTATATGATGCTAATAGCGATAATGCTTGAAGAGAGTGAAAGAAGGAGACGGCGAATTAATTCATAATAATTCATAATCACTTTCAATTGATTTTGTATCTTTGGTGTTATTATTCTCACAAATACGATTGCCCACTCAACAATCAACTTTTTCATTTCATCCTAATTTTCGTGTAATAAGCCGCCTAGAACATAAAATGCGGATTTCCTTTCATATATGTCGACATTTATATAAGGAAAAAAACGCTTCTTTCACGACGGTTCACTTTAACCATATGATCAGCTCCACTCTCTTGATCCCAATTCTATCTTGTTTCACGTTTATCGCTCATCTTTTTCCACCCGACTCTTATTGTCTTCGTCCTCAAAAAGATCGATTATTTAACCTCATACTACTCTTTCAAATCTCTTCATACGATCATCTAACGGTCACCATTCCCGTCTTCAATTTCCAATTGTCATTTATTTACTCGCTTGCTTACCACTTTCTATACAAATATACTCAACATTTCAAACCACAGGGTCCACATCATCAACACGTTCGAAGGGCAAATCTGAGAACCGTGCCTTAACACCGCAAGATCTGCTAATACATCCAGCCCTCAGATCCCCTCATAAGACTGCAACCATCCAAAAAAGCTCGCGTACCCTTCAAGAGCACGCGATCGAATTGAAAGCACCTCATTATTTGCACCGACTATATGGGACTTCTGTGCTTAAAGGTGATCGAGATTTCCTGAGATGACGCAAAACATTGAAGAAAATTACCCCGTCCCTCCTCCCCTTTCCCAGGATGGTTCCATCACATTTAAGTTACCTCTTAGCCGCCATCGTCTATACCGTCTCTAACCCTGCTCCTCCCTCGAATTTTGAATAACTCCATATCTGCAACGTCAAAGACCAGAAAAGAGAGAAAAACTGAAATTAAAAAAAGTTCTTCGATCCAAGCTGGCTCCTTTCACGCGAGGGACAGCACCTCTTTTTTTTTGAAGAAGGATCCGAGGACTGGAATGATCTAAGCAAAAATCTCTAACTCACACCATTAAAATCAAACTCATCTCTTCAGAAAAGAAAGAAAATAAGATTTTCTTGCCACCAGAGAGCTGAACCCAGTGCAAAAGTATAACAAAAATAATGACATGAGGAAACAACTCTGGCAGAATACGAATGTCCTCATTAAATCTCATCCTCGTCTAGTCCTTTCTAAGCATGTTAGTAACAAAATGTTCCAGCTCCTTCTCCAGGATCGGCATCACCACTGCTCCTTCCACATCAATATAAGCGCCAATCGACTTCGTCATCTGAAACTAAACAGATCTTTGAAAAATTAAGGAATTAAGCACACACCGTCGACGTAAAGTTGAAATATACCATCACCTTCGGAAATCGAGGAGGCGAGGTTCAAAGATACCCATTTTGCTGTGAAGAAACTAAGATGCAGCAAACCTTTAAATATACCTGGCAACGAACGAAGAATTGACTGAAACCCCATGCTGCTAAGTCTCTGCCACATATACATTACCAGTATGTGGAGATGTCGCACAAAATGACCCACTAACGATCTACTTCCTGATTTTACATCACTAAAAATACGACATAACTGCTATAACCTCTTATCTTCGCCCGTATCTTTGGTCTTCCAACTCCCTCATCATCCTCAATATTAGTAAAACCTGAATGGGTCGCCCTTTTCTACACCACACAGTCATTCAGCTCAATCTAAAAAGTATTCGCACAGTAACATCACTGATTTCTATCATTCAAAATCGCTTACACAATTTAGAATTCAATATTTTCCACCTATGATTCAGTTTAATATATATAATAATATCAGCAGAACTCTAAAATGAAACAACCATAATAATTTCCGTTTGGCAATTAAAAATAGCAGAAAGCGTGAACCACTTGAGGTGTTTGCCGATAAGAGAAACCCGACGATTGCATCAATTTTACGTCATTCTCGTGGTTACCGTTCATTTGATAATATCTGCATTTTATAATATCCTCACCGTCTCTTTTAAGCCAATGAGTTGTCCGATACACCGCGGTTGACAGCGTCCGATAGCATAAAAAATTCAACACCCTAAGCAAATTGATAAGAAAATTATAAGTGAAATAAACGTAACAGTGCCGCGCACAGTTCAATAACCAAAAAATGCTGCAAGTTCAAAGACCTCTCAAGACACACCAGACCCCACCTTCATTTGGCCGGTCCGTGATCCCTGATAGTATTCCGCCTCCAACGTGTACCTATCGTCGTACCTGCAAACGACTTACGACGCATAATCAATTCACATTTAAAAATCACCTAGCAGCAAAACTCAGCTCTCAAACAATCACTTCGTCGAAACTGCCTCACAACTATTTATTTAATGTGGAACTTTCAGCTGTGCCTCTTAATAGATTATAAGCACAGCCATTTCTTCGGGAATGGGAAGAAATATAAGAGAACGAAGGTTCCCCATATAACTGGTCGGTGTATATTTTACGCCTTCAAAGCAATGGATCAAAAGAAACAGATACCTCATCCATTTTCTTCATACACTCACTTTTTTCATCGTCACTGAAATTCTCAGTAAAACTCCATAGAGCTCACCCTCATTCTACTTGAATAACTACAGTTTTATTCTTCGACAGAAATTTTCGAACGAGAAATCTGAGATGATCTTCTCCCACCAATATAAATCAACATAAAGATGGGCAACAATAAGGAAACGACTAACACTAGGAAGTTTCATTAAAGTAGTCTAGAACTCCTTTTGTTCCAAAAAGCAGTTGGACGAAAAATTCACTCCAATCTTCGCACTGCTGCTAGATATTTCCCAACTTTCACTGCTCAAGTCGTACGATGATCTTAGCATATAATCGACATTTTTCTTTCCAGCTAAATAATCAACGATACTAAATTTTTTTCTCTCAATTAAATATCCTCTCGAAGCGAGTTTATTGCCTCCAAATTGAGGGCATAAAATTGTGCAAACGACTTCAATGATACCTCCAATTAAGCCATTAACCAAGCAGACACTCCAAATCAATGATAAACGACCCTCAACGTTGCTTTATGACAACTGTATAACTAATGTTCATCTCTCATACCAAAACATCAGCAATTAGGCACCATCACACAATCAGTCTTCGTTACACAACTACATTCCATTCAGACGAAGCAAATAACCGCGGTCAACGTCACAAAATATACTTTTTAATTGTTGAGGACCATTTCCAATATCGTTTTTCCTGACGACCGCTCGGATCGTCATCGATCGCCTGGTAGAAGGTTCCCTTCTCAACATACCACTGATACAGTTGAAGCACACCCATCAAGATAAAGTACGTTACCGAACATGTTGCTAACACCTGAAGCAATTCATACGAATCACACTCAAATCTCTCAAAAAAAACCACGCAAACACAACTCCTTTAGTGCAGTACAAAGAGAACCATCTAAAATACGGCTTTCTACCCTCATCGATACCTTCAACCCGTCCTCAATAAACTACACACTTCAAACCCAATAGTCAGCACTGCATAAGATGACAAATGCCCCATTAAAAAAATCAATCAATTCCTTAGCATGCTAGTTTGATCACTCGTTCACAATTAAATCCCCATAACAGATATACGTGTTGTATCCTTACCCATTATCAAAACAAGCTGCTCCAACCTGTCGGTCAGTCAATAAAGGGGATTAACTCATGGCACACAACAATTTCTGAAGTATAGCAGCAAAAAGCCCCACTGGTGCTGTACCCCACTACCCCACTCGCAATGCCCTTCGCCCCTCCACTCCAAAGATGTCTCACTTCGCTAATGCTTAATGCAGTTACATAGATGAAAGAAATTCCGAGAACATATGCTGTGTTAGTCGCATAAAATTCCCTTATTTTTTTAGAAAATAAAAATCCACGAAAGATAATCGGAGAGTGAAGTTTGCTTTGCGCTCCTTCACTGCTGACATACTGCAGAAATCGGCTCAATACATCTTCACTTAGTCGTTATTCTGCACCTTCCTCAGTATTCACTGTCAAACATAACCCCGCAACTATCATTACGAAAATTGCCGACAAAGCTGCAATATCTCACTAAAGAAAAACATTGCCAGCCACATCGAAACTATCTATATCACTATCTATAAAAATCCAACTGAGCAGGTAATGAAGGATAGGCATCAGCAATAAACGATACAAATGGACTTACTGCTTTCGACTTGGGAAACGGCTCAAGATAGTCATAAATGAGTGCGAAGCCAGCGAATGCGACTGCAACCGTCGAAATAACTAAACGCCCGTCAGCCAACCAATGCTTCTCAGTCCAGGTATCGTATTTTTCATTCAATATCTTCAATGATGGAAATAGATTACCGTCCTGATTAAAACAACTAAGATGCTGGTGGGAAATTCGACAATTATAATCGATAATAAATGTGGAGGTGGAAGGTCCACAGTATCATTCGGACTCATAACTCCACAGACCTTTCGGAATATCTCACATACTCGGATTCAAATTAGGTGCTTCATAACTTGGACTATTTTCAGAGACGAGAGTCTAATATGGAAATATGGCAACTTTCTCATATCAACTCATATGAAGCACCATCATCCCTTCCGATTACTTTAAACATACATAAAACTATGAACAAAGAATACTTGTCTCGTCCACTATAAAGTCCCTTCAAGGTACCACACGAGAACCGTTCAATGTGCAGCTATCCGCTTAACTTATCTTACGAATAACCTATTTGCCCGAAATGATGCTCAACACATGAGTTATAAAGTGAGCATGCACGCGAAATTCGAAGAAAGAAGTTAAGTAGTGCATGCAGGAGATTCACGCAAACATTCACACGAACAACACAACCCTCTCTCATTAGTTAGCGGCTCAAATACACAAATATCACGAGTGAACACTTCCGTGAACGTAATTTTTGGACTACACAACCCATCCTGCAAGCGAAAATGTCTTTCGTGTGAGAACGAAATTCCTGCATAAAATTGAGTCCTCTCACACAGACTATGAAAGCAGCAGCCGACCCACTAATGTAGCTGAACTCGATAAATTTACGAGTTTTTCCTCATGTGTCCACACCTCTCTCAGCCATACCATCGCTTCAGCACGTATCTCCGGATGAGGTCACCTTTCAGTAGCCAAGTCATAACCAAGAGCACTTCGCACGATGCACTTCATAAACAATAAATGGTGCTCGGGAAAGGAGGTAGAGGAGGGTTAGAAGAGATGGATAGCACGCTAACCGGGATCTACGGCCTCTGAAACAAAAACAATACGAAAACAGTACTTAGAGGTTTTCGCCATCTAACTATGCGTAGCTGAATCGATGGAACCGAATGTTCCCCTCGCTCCTTTCAGATGCATCTCTTTGTCAACTCTACTGATCAAAAAGCAGAGAAATATTGCTAACAAAAGTAAAAAAACTCCTCGTATATGCACACCTTCCTAATTGCATCGTCGAGAGTGTTTTTAACGGTAGGTCCGTCCCATTTGTTCACCTTTATTAGATCGCCTTCTGCCGATCCGCCTGACGCTGATCCACTGCTTTGTCCACTCTGGCAACAGAACAACAATCTCCACTTATTACTACATCCATGCCAAAAACGTTATCCTTCCAAGGATTAATTAATTTGCGGCTGTGTGATGTTGACATTTTCTTTTAAGAAAAGAAATATACGGATAAAACTGTAATCAACCGAAGGTGCAGAAGATGGGAGAGGGTGGTGGGAGAGGAGGAAGGGCAATAAGAAAACAAGTGGACACGACATCTTCCTAGACCTATATACAGCTGTAGGTTTAGGAGGATGCAAACTACGAATACATGAGTGGTCCACTTGCTGCAAAACTTCATAAATCGAAACCCTAGGTGATAAGCACTTTCCAAAGCTGGAACAATGTCGAATTCCAGACAGGTTCGGGAAGAAAAAACAAACTCGGGTACTGAAGATGTCACTGAGGGGCAGTGGAAACGCAGATGTTGCACTTCAAACATACTCCAAAATCTCAACCACGGATAAGTGTTTCATAGGCTAAAGGCAACTAATTCCACTGCTCACAGAGAAAGGGCTATGCTGAAGACATATTTTCCTTTGACCACCGTCTACGCGGCGACACCAGCAGATGTATGAGCGAAGACACGTTTGTCTAGCAGCGGGACACAGAAGTCTGTTCACTGCAACCGAATATCACAAAATGGTGTGCCGTAATGGACACAGGCTCACTGGAGAGATAGTGGGGTTCCTGACCGTACAGGGACTCGCTACTTCTCACACCTCCGTATGTTTCACATAAGCTAGCAGCCACCGTTCCATCTTCTAGAGATTAACGAGACAAAACGAACATGAAATGTTCACCTTCGATGGCATGGCTTCACGTCGGCCGTTAACCTGAAAGTCGATATTTCTGGAGGCTCTCAAAAAAAGTTTACTAATGTAAGACGACAAAACGACCGTTAGCATATTTCAGAATATACCGGAGAAACGAGTGAATCTCCAACAGCTATAAGGGAAAGCGGAAACACCACGACGAATTCACATCGTTCGATACTCAAAACACGACACCCTAAAATCCCTACAAATTCATAGGAGATCTTGAGACCGAGTGGATCTAGGTCTCTTACGATCGAAAGCGTCCAGTGAACGAATCGATATTCAAACATACTAAGATGCGAATTGGGAACACATAAACTCATAAGTTCTGTGCGAAACCGCAGTCGCAAAAAAGCGAACTCTTAAGAAGGACGACGGGTTCAGCGGCTTCAAGTAACCCACTCATTTATGCATCAAAGTTCCAAAGAAAAGAAACGAAGTCATCTGCGGGAAATTCACAACGGCAGAGAAAATAAATGATTAAGTTATGCATCCGAGTGGCGCATCTAATCTGATGCAATCGATTCGCGCCTCACTGGAATCGGCGATCCAACCCTTGGATTGGAATCATTCGCGAATATAACCTCATGAGGTCGAATCACTCTCGAATGAATCGACCACACAATAAGTCACGACCCAGTGCATTAGCATGTTAAGTTCATCGAAGATACGCCCCTTTTTGTGAGACAAATGCTCCACGACATAATTAAGTCAAATATTATGACAGCTAAGCGCACCCACTACCTAACAACTATGAAGTATCTTCGATACGCCCACAAGTTTAAGAGGAGCATAAACAAGACAGACCGCTCGGCTGTAGATGTAGCGGAAGAGTGTGCCGTTCAAGGTAATCCAGAGAAGATTAACTGCATAAGCGAATCACATAACTACCCACACTGTAGTGAGGCTACCTGAGGCAGAATCGCTAAGGCGAAAAAGGGGTTGGCGTGGCGAAGTATTCACTTCAAAGTCTAGACTGGTCTTAGAGCCTACTGTGGCCGTTGAGGTGCGCGAGCTCGTCGGCAGCAGCATAGAATCCGACTGCGGGATCGTGCCGTTGACTGAAGCTATGCTGATGTTCCCTCTTATCCGCTGCAAGGTGTGACAAACTGTTCGCCCCTCATGTCTGCTAGGCGCCGCAATTTACTCAACGGCAGCTAGACGGTAGGTGCAGACCCTCGAGGTGACCGAGGCAAAGAGAGCTGACCCTTTCACAGAAACAGTTCCGAGAATAACGGAGATGTTAGAAATGTTTTCGGGCAATCCACTGAATCGCACCATTTATATTTCTGCCTGAATCACGCTTTCACGTCTGAACATTTATTCTCGAACGGAGACTGAACATGCGCACCCCTTTCTGTTAACTGGGCTCAACTATACGCTGAAACAAATTAAAGAAAGCAGTTACTTCACAGGTCTCATCACAGCAAAGTTGAGGTTCAGGGCAGCATCCTGTAAGTCCACCAGTAGAGATATTATTCACCCATATACGTTAGGCAACCGCACGCCGACTCGAATAGGCCGTGGTCTTATCGAATCTTTGTCCGGGGGTACAACTGCAGATCCGGGCTACGGTTACGGGTCAAGGAAGCCGGACACACTTATTGCAAACAGCGTCCTGGTTCTGTTACGTGTCACAAGCAAAAGGCAGCTCGGAATTGCGGTAAAAGCCCGTGACTAAAAGGTTATCCAGGTGACGCTAAGGTTGACTACATGATTACATGGTAAGGTGCAAAAATAGTACCAGTGAGATGCCTGTGAACGGTTTTCATGTGAGCCATAGAAAGGTATAAATCTGAATGCAGGGGTATCGCTGATCGTAGCGCATCCAGTCACATCAGTAGCAGTGTTCGGATTCGGCCCTCGAATTCTAGAAGCTCCAAAAGTTGGCAGTCCACGAACAGCTTCCTGACACTCCCCAACAAAAGGAATTCTTTGGAGGGCCAAGACCAATGCATGCATCAGTGGCCACGAATTCTGGAAACCCTGAACGAGATGTTCTCAAAGAAAACAACCCCACTGCATGAAGCTAAATTGAGTGACATTTTCTTGACTTAGCAGAACGGACTGCTACCCCCTGAAATGAACCATAACTTCTGGGTTAACATCCACGATGAACACGACTCATCGCCGAAGCACTTCATCGAGCTCCAAATAATACAGACACATGAAAGTTAATGCAAACTCGAAGAAGAAGAGGCATAATTCGCTTCAAATATTCACATGTAACCTTCAATGCAACGATGGTGAATCGTCGACGAAATTCCGTTCATATGTCGAGAAACGCATCGTTTAGCGTAGCTCACACTTCTTCTCGTTCATTGCCAACCCCCTCAGCGTAGAAATAAATTTTTTCGAATTCAGGATCGATATTTTGGGAGTTTGCAGTTTCAGTCTGAATTTCAAGGCACAAAGCGAACATTTCACGAGAAAGTCGCTGCTTTCGCAGATGTCTATCTACTTTGATTGATTCCGAAGTATTCCTTTCAAATGAAGCTCCTCACCTATGGTGGGATGCGCGTCGGATATATGAAACTGTGTCGATGCCGTAGTCGGCGTTACTTCCGACCCGTGAATTCTCTCCACTATTAAGGCAGTTGCAGAGTGCAGATGGTTCGCGACTGAGCAGCCAATATAGGACTTTAACTGCAAGTAGGTAAAAGGTGTATGTTTTGCGAAGAGGCGTATACCTCGCTGTAATATTTCATGCAAAGAATTCGTTAATTGGTTCGACTGGTCATGTCGTTAATTCTTTATATTAATTCGTCACGATGTATGAACAACGTGTCCTTAAAAGAACTTCCTTCAGATATGAGGTTAGTAAAGGTGCCGTCCGGGTAGTTATTATGCCTCCTCATAGAAACTAACTCATCAGACCCGTTCTCAGTATTCCTTATGATGAAGCCGCCCATGTAATTTGCGAGCCGCCGGTCCATCGGATGTCTCTTCATTTTTTCTCTTTCCTCCTCTTCTATTTTGTCCTTGCTTCGACCATATATTCACGTATTGCTCTCCTTTGCGACATGCCCAATAAACAGAAATTAACAAAGTGCAATAATGTTGAGATCGTAGACTAGGAGTGAGGTGATGGCCATAGCTGTGAGATTTTGAGTTCGTCAAATATGAAGCATTCTGATTTCTGCTTTGATGGTTAATCCTGGTTCTGGTGCCGGAATCTTTGGCCATACTGCAGCTCGTTTTATTGCTTCTGAATGAGACGCAGTCCTGATTGTGACCGAAAGCCTGTGTTTTGTTTTGCCCGCATTTGATTATTAGTTGATTTCTTGCCTTATTTCCTTCTTCCGTGACAAGTTTATTGGTCATAGTCATGATTGCAGTTTTGAATGCTCTTTCAAGATCGCCCACTCGATAAGTAGAAAGAAAGACGTCAAGAATTTCTCACACAGCTTGTCATTGCCCCATATGGAGCGGGCAGGAAGGATGTGTGAGACGAGGAGCCTACCCTCGACCGAGATCTCTATGTCTGGTTGGGCAGATTTTTAAGGTGTTACCCCGAGGAACCCTTCGTCTGCAGTGTTTGGGCATATCAGATGAGGGAGAGTGGAAGCGCGTCCTCTCCCGCTGTTTGCTTCATTCTGTATCTGCCCGAGGACCCCCTGCATGAATCAGTCTGAGATCACACAGCTGCAAGTAACCCATTACCGGTAATGAGAGCAGTAGCAAGACCTTATTTATTGCTGCTTACCTATGTTCCATGTGAGAGGTTGCTGCTGCGGGCGCAGATGCGCTGCGTGCGTTGCGTGTTTATCGATTTTTGTTGGCGGGCGGCGCGCGTCGAGCAATTCGGCTGTGTGTCCACTGGCAGCACTTGGTGTTGGGTCGCGTCGATAAGTTGCGAGTTGCAGGGAGTTGTGGTCTGTTAGTGGAAGTGTGGTGTATTTGGAAACGAGTCTCGCCATGGGTGACAACAAGGTCAACATGTCCCTCGGTAAATGCTTTGTATCTTCTAGCAGAGAGTGTACTGAATGCATCATGGAGCTTGTTGCGAGGGGATGAGCCGAACTTGCCGCATTATGCTTTTATTTTCTCTTTATTGATGTCGTCTCTTTGAGCCACTATTCTCATCCGACTCACATTATGAAGAAAACGTTGTTTGTCAGTGCAGCGGTTTTTTCCGTTTATGAAATTTGGTCTCTTTCGGGATTCAGATTCATATCGAGTCGATATCCGGAACACGAAAGTCGATGTGATAGAATCAGTAGAGATATCGGAGATTCTTCCACAGCAAATATCAAGAAGCACATTTCAGATGATATTATAAAAAAGGAGCGCGCTGATCGAAACAAGCGAACTCCGGCAAGAAGAGGTCTTGCTGGCAAAAGAGGCTTCGTTGTTCGTCGTAATATCAGGGTGAGTTGCAGTCGTCTTTGCTCATTCTATAAGAATCTGAGATCGCTCAAAGACGAAGTTCGATGTGCAGTAGACGAAGAAAGTGATTATTTCTGCATTTTCTCGATTACAAGCGAAGACTTGTGTGTCCGCTACGTTCATTTGCGTCGATACGCACGGCTTTCAGAGGTTTTGCAACTTTTTCCCCACGTTGATTCAGTTCAATTTATTTTTTCGTGCGGTTATTCTACGCAGTAAATAATGAACGCCAATAAAATGACCGATAACAACATTATTTGTCATTTTTGGTCAAACGCTTATTTCGTTGAAATTTCATGGGAGTCTTCGTTGTTTGAATGTGGGAGAGCGTTTAGTCGAGGCTGCTCCTTACCTTTATAATTTTTCTCGTATTTTAGATCTTTCTTTGTAGGAATGGCTGGTACGTAAAGGGTGTTTCCAAATAAAGGATGCGGTGTCGGCGGGATTAAGGACTGAGCTGTCGAGGAAACCAGCAGGACTTTCGGCTCAGTGATTTTTAATAGTGCTGTTTGGAAGAGATCTTGAAAAGCAAAAATAAAAGCTTCTTTCTTGAATCTCAGAGATATTTAACCATAAATCTTTTCGGGTGATATACACGACCAGATGTCCTTTCTTCAATAACGTTTTATATTATTCGTTAATGCTCATGAATATTTGTATGTTTAGGGTGGGATGAAAAGTTCGCTGGGTCGTGGTGCACGGGCCGGTCCAGGTGCGTCACGTTTTAATCGTGATCAGCAACAGTCGACGCCGGCCGTCAGCAAGTTTGCAACGATGAGGATGGTGAATAAACTCGTGAAGGTTCGTTAGGGTTCCTTTCTTTAATATGTTTGTGATTTCACAGCAGTATTTCAACGCAAGCTTTCGTGAGAATAGCGTTGTTGCTCGTTCATAATGTTTTGGTACGATGAACGGTGGTCGCGATGAAGCGGTGGATAGGCACGCGCGAAATTGCAGCAGCTCCACCTAAAAGGGATCAGCGTCGTGTGTCTTGCCCCATCCCGTTTTTTCTTTAATTTAGAACCCTACGGTTAGGGGATTTTCCAGAGAATTGAGGAAGGGACTGTCAATGTAGTTCATTGTTGATGTAGTTTTCAATAAAGATGTTACTTTACTGTTAATGAAGCAGAGGTGATGAGTGACCGCTTGCAGAGAGCGATAAATCAGCGCGCGAACCAAACGCTGATACAGCGCGCTGCGATGTCGAGACGCCGCACAACCGCGCGCGTGTTGGCAACACGCGTTTCTGTACGTTCAGCTGCACTATTGCCACTTTCATCACTTGTGTACGCCTCTATGATCAGTGAAGGATAGTGCCTGTTGGATAATGCAGCGAAACGTTCCAAGGAATATTTGCGTAGCGGATGTTCATTGCATCGGGAAGGCTGAATTGCATGTGATCGGTGCTGAGGTGCATTTGATCGTTTGATGACTGCTCGAAAAGAAGCCACTCCACATGCTCAATTCAGCGGAAGTTGGCCGCTTCTTCGTTGGCAGATTATTAAGTTGTTGCTGGAGACGCAGTCCTCTGCGAGCGATATGACGGTCACTGAATGAGCATAGTTGATATGGTACCTCTCCCCGTCAAATTACGACCATTTAAAGGCGCCGATTGGGCTCTCGCTACCTCTAGAAAGTTGGAAATAGCAGCATCGTATGAAAGAGCGCTTGTCAATCATGGGGCATTTGCGGCAATATCTGATTCGAGGGAATCTCGATTGGTAGCTGAGAACGAATAAGAGTGCCATTTTTATATGGATGGCACAGGTTGTTTATTGCTATTTAATATTTGAACGAAAATTTCGACCGAATACACGAAATGAGTTCGTACATATTGGAAGTAACGTTGCGCTCTTCTCAGAACGCTTGGTGGTATACGGTGACGGCGGTGAGATGCTTTTCTTGTTTGTTTTGGTGATGACAGGTAGAGCTCATCTAGAGGTTACCTAGGTTAATGCTAGAGAATTTGAAGTTTGGTGGATTCCAAGGTGCTTATCGTGGTTTAATTAGCCATTGTTTATCCGCGAACAAAATTTCTGGTTGTGAATTTTAGGATTTGACGCCGACGGATGTTTTTGGAATTGTTTTCAATTCGTTATTAGAAGTTCGGAAAAGTATGGAAACGTGTTGGGGAAGTGTGGCTTAGGATGCTGCCCGTTTGAAGATCATAGGTTGATGGTTGTTTGTCCTCAATGCTGCTGATAGCCGTTTCAGTTTAAGCATCAGTTATGCGGTGATTTCTTTTTGTTGTGTTTGAATTACGCTGGAGGAGGAGACGATCGTCGAATCGAAGTGAATCGGCAATACAAAAGACGGGAACTATTTGATGGCATCTCGCTATGCTAGCAGGAGTTTGCTGTGAAATCGACGAAGGCTGACTTTTACTTCGTTATAATCTATTCTGAATTCTCTGATCTACTGAGGTAGACATTTTTGCATGGGGGATTGGGCCGTGTGCATAAAGGTGCCGTTTAGTTTGGTAGCCGCCGCGGTGCAGTGCGTGGTTCACGTCTCTATGGCCGGTTGCGTGGAGTCAGCCAAAGGTCTCGCGTGATCGCGGGTAGTGCAGTGAGACGTGCCAGACGGCAGCTTCAACAGCAACAACAACTCGTCTTATCGGCACCAATCAGAGTGAGTTTCATGTTTTTAATCCACTTTCTCGTTATTTTCTGATTTATCTTTTACCACTGTCTGCGTTCTTCACCTTATTTGTATCTATTTAGACTTTGATATTTTCCTACTTATCCGTTTATTTTCTGTCTCCTTTACGTCATTTGTTTGCCAAATTCATAGCTGTATTCGATTTCACTGTTTTTCAATGTAGTAAGCTTAGTATAGGTATGGAAAGCAGTTGCCTCAGGAATTCTCTGGAAGTGGGAGATGAATGGTGCAACTGTTGGGCGTTATACTTGTTCGCTTTTTTCAAGGCACGCAATGGTCATGCGATAATGCAATGGTGCGGATGCAGTTTCGTTTGGTTCGCTTTTTTCTGTGAAATTGTGGAAAGGAAAATGACTCACTTTCCAAACTCGAGTTGTCCACCTAAGCGGAATGGCTGTTTTTGGCTACATTAGAGCATTTTTCAGAAGACACGTGGTCGTGGCGTTCCGCGTATTGGACAGCTGGTCAGTGACTCATCCCCGGTGACATATGAGCGTGAAATGTATATTTTGATATCTTTCTCGTCGCTGTCGCTCAGCAATGATGTCTCGTAAAATAAGCTTTGTAGGGAGTGAATTTATTAGAATGTTCCTCACCATAGGTGTAAGCTTTACGTATTCGGGATTGGTCAGATAATGTTCTTTATCAGATGCGAGGAGCGGGTAGAGAGAGGTTGATGGGTGACCTATCTCGTTGCCAGCTCTTTTACTTTCAGTAGTGGTTTTCACTAATGAAGAGGTTTTTGAAAAATCTTTCTCCTTTCCACTCTTTTGATTTCTGCACCATTTGAATGTCATAGAGGTTTTTGTTTTTCCTTGTTCATTTCACGGCTGCATTGAAAACGGAAGTTTTTTTGAATAGCTGAAAATGTGTGAGTAACTTTGAATGCAGTGCGAGAGTCTGATATGTGCGGATGTGGTCCTTAAAGCATATGGAATCTTTGCTGCAGTGTGAGACCTGTTGCACTCCGTAGACGGTTTGTACGCTCAGTGCCGGTAATTCATCAGCCAGCTGCGCAGAGAGAGGTGGTTTTGGAGCAAAGCTCCAGCAGACCGGTCGTTGTTGAAAGGGCACCGCGATATACGCGAACGGTGCCGATCCGTGGCGTACGCAAAAACGGTTTCGCGCAACAGCGAGTCATCGTTGTTAATAATGTATGTTTTCTTTGCTTTGCTCAGTGAACATGAAACGTTAGTTATGTCTCCATGGTGCAATAACATCAGAAAATGCGACTGTGTTGATTATCTCAGCACTTTAATGTACAGTTTGTTCGCGTTGGGGGATTTGCAGGGTGAGCGCAATAAATTTTTGAGAGGAATATCAGATTGGAACCACTCAGTTTCGAGGAGCATGCAGGCCTCATTTTTTTCAGCGCTGATTCAGCTGGCGTTGATGTGCCCAGATGCCTTTCTTTTCTTGCACACTTACTTTAGTCTTATATAGGTTGGACTTACTTTAATTCTCACGTAGGTTGGAGTTTTCAATTTCACGCATGCATTTTCGTCTGCTTCTAAGTGGTTTGTTGATTTGTGGATGAGGTTGACCGCCAGACGGAATAATGACATTGTACTTATCATCGATGTCATTAAAATACTAAAAGTGTCACCAATGTGTACAAGTAGAAGCATTTTTTCAGCCGTCTCTTATCGCTTTACATTAATGTCAGGTTCGTCGCAGACCGCAGTTTCGTGTAGAACGCATGATGGAAGTACAGCCGAGAAGACGATTCGTGAATACGTATACGACCTCGCCTCGGCTTAAGGCGCTTCGCGACGCGCAGTTAAGAGAAGCACTTGGAATAACGCGCGGACAAAGGGTTGGTTTACGTGATTCTCATTTTTGATCATGCAAAACGTTGGCCGGTGCTCCCTGATTGCAATTTGATTATGGGGAACGTAACGGTAAGTGGTGGAATTAACCGTTCTTTTTCTTTTACATCAAATGAAGATGCGTAGGGTGCCTTCGGCTGTGGTGGGGTTTGGGTGCATATAACATCGCATTTATTTTCCTTCAGTTTATTGTGCAGCCCATAAACGAGGAGTCCTTTCAAGAGTTCTTTTCACTTCGACAACCAATCTGGATGGTGTTCTGGATCACAGTCGCAGTCCCTTTCGATGGATTTTTGACTGGTTTCAACGGTCTGCTTTTGGCTAAAAAGTATATGAGCAGGTCAGGCGCATGCTTGAAACCTGAAAGGTCAGGTTTCGCTCATGTTTGAAGTGCTCGTTGTGTGAGCGAATTTTTTTTACGGCGAGTAATGCAGGATGTTCAATGGAGGTGTTAAATGTTCGATTGCGTAGATGAGGACCGATTATATGAAAAGGGAAATGTGTACCACAGGAGTGTTCTGGGAAATTACGAGCGTTAAAGGGGATTTTTTCGAATGCGATGTTATTTCTTAGATTACCCGTTATTTATTCTTGCTGAGCAGCTGTACCGGTGATGTGCGCTGTAGTTCTCAAGGGTGATCCGACAGTTTTCTGTTGCAGATGGAACCGGAACGTTTTGAGGCGAGCAGTTCATTTCTGCAGCGTGTACCTGTCCGCAAAGGTCGTGGATTCCGCAATGATAATCGTTTCCTTTACTGATGATTTTTGAATGCTTGATTTGTTGTGCTGTATCTACCATCTCTTGTATCTTATCTGAACTATGTTCTTTGGCATTGCATTGCACCTTCATTTTATCAACCCTCGTATTTTTATTGCTGTGTTTTCTGTGTAGTTTGTTCTCGCATTTTTTATGGTTTATTTGGCGCTCGTTTTCGGAAGGATAAAGCGGTTCTTGAGTAGAGCGTTCTTTGAATAACAGGAAGCGAAATAATACAGCCTGCATCGCGAAGCTTGACTGAGTTGAGACAGCGAAAGACGGAGTGAAATAGATGTTGGGAGTTTGTGGATGGAGTCGGTAAAGTGTAGTGAGGAGCTAGGGGAGAATGCGTTTGTGAGGGAAAGGTCCTTTCATCAAAGCGGGATACTGCTGGTATCTAAGATTGTCTATAGATGAGTTCGAGAGGGCGTGCTTTGTTTTGTTGTACCGAGGAGTATGACTATCGGTCTCCAGTCGCCGTAAACTGTTTTGAGGCTAGTTAAGCGGTCTAGGAACATCGAGCGTGCTGTGCAAAAGAGTTTGCAGAGCCCGAAAGTGGCCATCTGAAATATTATTTGTGGTACAGGGCGTTGGGCGAGGACAGCGGATACGGTCATGGGGTTGACAAGGCGCTCAATAATGAGTTTTATCAGCGGCTGGTCTGGAAGTCAAACAATTCGATGCGAACAGGATATAGCGCAATAGCATGAATAACCTAAAGACGATCTCTTGATAAAAGCAGGCATCTTCTAAGCCTCCACTGCGAAAAGGATCGAGTAGAAAAAGGAAGAACCAGTTGTCGTTGCTGGAATGAGAAAGCCTGCACGACTGCAGTCGCAGAAATTTCCACTACACAAATAAGCCATATTTTTAACAGACATCAAGCAGAAACGGGTGAAATCCGTTGAATGTGCCGATTAAACAGCGAGCATACTCAAAGCATCACCACTAAGCGGTTTCTGTGCAATGGTTCGTTGTAACGGTTGACGTGCATCGAAAAGTGATGAAGCCTGTAGAATAAACAACGAAATAGCGACCATATTGAGGATGAAGTAGACGAGAAGGCAAATCCTGTCGATTACGAGCGACATTAGACGCCATTCGTCAGTGATCTAAACGTGGTCATATTCGCGATTCAACGTTATCATTTTATCATATGGTTAAATCATTTTTGAATCCAATTACTGATAATGAGACGATGAATGTGCCGATCTGAATGGCGGACACCAAAAGAATCTCTGTATCGAGGGAAAGGGCTAGTAAGAGAAGTATTCCGGAAGAACTCTTCCACCGACTTCATAAATATCCACTCTATAATCTATATGAAATCCATATAATCTTAAAAGGAGACCAATTTTTAGTGAAATAAAATTTGTTCTCTCAACGACTCAACGAAGCAATTTTTTAAATGTCTTATTTGGTAGTGACCACGTGAGAAAACTGCACTTTCAATTACACTGTGTTGCTCAAGGAAACAAACAAATGGCGGATGAAACCTTATCCTGAAGCAGAGTGTTGTGGAAATTGGCCGCAATAACGGCCACATTAGCAGCGATATCACGAAATAATTGTCTATGTGCACCTTCTTCAACGCATAATAATCTTTGCTCTGCCACTTGCACCTGAAATTTCCTTTGCTACAACCGCCTGCAATACTCGGAACGGTCTAAAATCGGAAGTCCACTCACTAGACAAAATTCCCACGTGGGTTTTCATCATGCATATGATCTACCCTCGTTTATGGAGATGGGAAGGAAGAGGAGAGCGGAAATGAGGGAAGGATAAGCAGAGTTCCGGAGCAAACCTTTTTGGAAGAACACTCTTCCCCCTCCCCTCCCCTCCCCCCGAAACGGCCACCATTTAGGAGAGTGTGGTTGTAGTCTAGAATGCAATTTCTCGCAATAAATCTTACAACTGCTTTTCACTGAAATCACTAAATTGGGCACTCTCATTTTGTTGCAAATATTTCCGACAATATCAAATGCACTAATCTCTATTACTCATTAAAAAACTGAGAAAAAATTTCCGTTTTATTGTTAACTTCTATGAAGATCATTCACGTACATAACGATGTACCGAACATACTGGAGGACTTCTCCGCCCTTGGATAAAAAATCTTCCGGGAAAAACAAGTTCCCTCGGCATTTTATCAAAGAGCGCCTTGTTTCTTTATATTACTTTATGAGGTTCCGTTTGGCCGAGATATGTTTGATTTTCCCATATAAAGGCTGCAAAAATTGAAAGAGCAGAATAGCTTTTGCGGACTTCGTTTGCAGTGGTTTTTGTCTCAAATCAACCTGCAAGAGAACATTGCAAAAGCTACTTCCGAAAGGCTTAGCAATCGCATTCGTGAGCTGATTGGCGTATTCGCTGTGGATAGCGTATATTTACGAGTGCTCATAGTTGAGGCGACGGTCGATTCTGAAATTGTCTTTGTTATGAAATTAACCCTTCGCAGTTTCGATTTTCTTTGCGTTCTTTTTGCGAAATGAATTTATTCGAAGAAAGAGATGAAGTTCGTGGTGCAAGTGGACGATTTGTAGGTTAGAGATTAGACACATAATAAATATTCCGAAGCGGCATCATCAGCTGATCTTGAAAGAAGCACTCTTGATGTTGACAACGAATCCAGTAGTTTGCATGTGGTGAATAATTCAGCCAACTCTTGCGGTCCTCATAACGTTTCGAGCAGCTGCGACCGATTAAGAACCGCTAAGCTAGTGCAGTGGGTTACAAGCTCACGTACAGCTATAGCTGATTTTCTTCTTCATTTACAAGTCTGTAAACAAGCAAATCTTCTAGCGAACCACTGTCGCAGTTCATATAAGAAGCACGAAATAAGATGCCTTGCTGAGTGTTGCTGCAGGTGAGGTCACTAGTGCTCGAGGAGCTCGTTTCGCGAGGTGCGTCTAACATTTTTAGACAAAGGAAACGAGGTAACGTCCTCACAAACAACCAGCGCATCCATTCCGGCATTATATAGATTGTTCCTTGCCTGAAATTTGCAGCCTTTTGCAAGAAGTGGTGAAAATATTCGAATAATTCAAAGGAATGTCTGGTTCCTCATTTTAATTCTTGTTTCTGATTATGATCAGTTATTTCCTGTGCAGTGCTGTGCTCATAATATGTGGAGAAAAAAGGTCGGATGAGCAAACCTTCTATAGATGTTGACGTTGACGACACTAATGAGGATCGACGCACAAACCATAAACAGAGTGAAGAGGAGATATTTGCCCAGTAAGGGGATTACAAGCGAGGTGGGCGGTATGAGTTCAATCAAAATTAGGTAATAGAAGCTCAACGCCACAAAGACCAAGTTCGAGAACGTGATCTTATGCTCGCGTGGTGGAATCCAAAACACAAATATTGTCGTATTTGCTGCAAATGACGCTTATTTTTGAAATGCTTTTCCTCGAAACAATCATTATCCCTGACAAAGGTGCACTACGATGGAATATGTGAAAAAAATTCCCCAGTTTTTGGATGACGCTTATAATATGGAATATTTCCTCAGGATTTTCTTTTATACAGTTTCAGTTGGAAGAGTTAGAGATTAAGTAAGGTTCGACGATTTGTAAGAGACTCATCAGTGGCGAGAGGGGCCGAGGAAGTTCCTTTCGATGCGACTGAATGAATTTTTCATGCTTTTCCTCCTATTTATCCGAGTGGAGAATTGAGCAATCGAACAACTGAAGTCTTTTATGGATCGCATTTTTTGGAATTTCTTTCGTAGATGGGAACAGCTGAAAAATGTTCTTTCTATGGAATAAAACTGCAATCTTATGTCGAAGAGAAAATTTCATTCGCGCTTCAGATTTCTGGAAAAATAAACTCACCGATAAGCATACAAGGAATGACAATAATAACTGTGAAGAACAGTGCTTTCCTTCTGATAATAATCGTATAGCGAATATCAATATAGTACTCCTGCCCACAACAACCTGGATAGATTTGCACGTAGCGTGAGGATGTGGCGCTTAACAGATCCCATTCGGCACTCCTATGAAAACATTTCTTTGAGAGCGACAAAACGCCGATGCGAATTCATTTTCGGCCTTTTTCTAGCGTCGTCTTCTAGCGTCATGACGACTTAAATTCTCTAAAAAATTCATCTCCTCACTGCTCGAAGGGTTATCTCTTTGCGGATTAAACCCGCAAATTTCATCGAATAAAGAGATCGCAGTGAAATTTCCGACGTGATGATTAGTGGAGACGATTTATGCACACATAAAATTTCAATATTCAGTACCGAAATAACGCTGTTTTCATCGAGCAGTAAGTTGCTCGATGGGTGTCGCTTCTTACTGAAGCGACGTCGTTCTGGTCGTTGTCTACTGTCATCGCAAACAACAGTTACCTACCTCATGGAATAATAAACGATCGCTCCCTACATTAACAATTCCACCTAGTTCTGTCGTTCTATCAAGGTATCCATTCTTGAGCTAGCAATTGTGCACTTTTTTGAGAAGGGATAAGGGCAGGGGGTCGGCTAAAAAACGAAAAACAGCTGAACTGCCCGTCTCATGGTACTTTAATTTGAGGTAATGCCCACTCTTCAACCTGTCCGATCTTTAGTAACATTTTCGAAAATAATCGTTTCTACCAAGCAGTTCTTTTCAAAATAGGTTCTTTTTGAGATTTTAAATAAAGATTTTACAGACAACGAACTCGTGATAGAATGACAGTCCCATGCCTAATTCAAGGTACTGGAATTCAATTCCATCTGCATCGATTCGTGTTTCAATTATGTCGTCCATTTTTGGTGGGATCGGTTGCAGGTCGAGAAGCTGACCATCATGTGACCATCCACCAAATTTCAAATAGCACTGCTGCACATCATAGGGGAAATATTGAATGTTGATCTAAATATGATAATTCTATTAGTACGTCTTCGACTTAATGAACTGAACAGGGGAATTAAGTAAAATGAGTGTGAAATATGATTTTCGCCGAAATCTATCAAAGACTTGAGCCACTGTTCTATTATGAGGGCTATTTATGAGACGTGGTCTAAACCGTCAAGAAGAAGATGACCATTAAAAGAAATGAGCGAAATATTCCGGCCATGGTCAACCTTTGATTTTTCATCGGCCTGTGACCACGCTATGCATACATGAAAGCACGGTACTTCATTCGATCTGAATGCCATGTGAACAATTTTAGTTTAAGCACACCGGAGGAGGAGGAAGCAACTTCATACAGCATTCCTTCCAAATCTGAAATTATCGATTTCACTTCAAAGAATTTGTCTGCCAGAGGAGGGCAGTGATGTGATGCATAGAAGGCAATGAAAGGAATACTCGAAAAGAACGCGTTCAAAGCTTCTGTATACTTTTGTAGCGTACATTCTTCACGCAAACGACATGCACGAAGGAGACGCCGACCTTCGATGAGACCGAGTGGCTCTCTATGAAAGACAGCAGGAAAGTGAAGTAGTGACTCAAATGAGGCGGAAAGCGATATGAAGAGACTTTATTCATAACGTGTCCTCTGATATATTTCCCCTAGAGCCAAATAACCAATCATCAACATGAGCTCAACTTCGAAACTTCAAAATCACGAAACGCACATATTGCGCTATCAGTCTGCTCAGTCACGTCCATTGCGTCACATTTGCACACGATTTTCATCTCATATATAGTCCGCGCATTTGTTTTCGTATTAAGCAACTGTGCTTGCAGTTAAAGAAATACCACTGTCTTCGATAGTCATAAAACATTCCCACAAACATGAATTCATTTAAATTTACCGACCGGACAAAGACTTTTATAGATAGATGGTGGCATCCAAATAACGGTTCCTTTGTAATCGACCATTGCCAGTGAAACCACCGATATATGCGGCTCACCGTCTGCGCTGAAATATTGTTAACAGCTCGTTTGCATCCACCTTCAATGCGTTATCTTGCTTTCCTTTTTTTTTGCTCAGCAGACGTCGAAAGGAAGTTGATGAGGAAATGATGGGGTTACGAAGTAGTCTCAACGAGTTCCCACGTAGTGAGCAACATGGAGCCAGATCGGGCCACAAATGAAGTTGCGAGGGGAGGAAGGGGAGATGAACGACGAAGGGAATAAAATGAGACGGGGCTTCCATGAGTTCTTATTCCGACGAAGAAAAGTCCAGCAGTTGGGATTTTCGGCAGTCTTATGGTGATATATATGAACGAGCGGCAATACCTCCTTATTCATCTCTACAGATTTTTTTCTTTACTTCACTGCTCATAAGAAAATGACAAAATACTTGCAATATTCTTACAGCGTCCGAAAGGTCGTCTTTCTTATGTTCCTCATTGATCTACATCTGATTTTAGATGCTCTTTGCGACTATGAATTGACTTATTTGGTTTTTAGACAAAAAGGCTAAAATAAATTGGCCGACTCTAGCTGCAACCATCAAAGTAGGCTTCCTGGCCGACGTTTGTTAAAATTTGAGGCATAGGGTGCATGAAGAACGTGGAAATAATGACGAACTGCCCATGGATAACTTGAATATCGCGATGGAAGTGCCCACAATTCCTTTCGAACTTTATGAATGACGCTGGAAGTTGCTTGATGGAATCGCAAAGTAATCTATGTGCACCTAGAAAATACTTCGTTATAACGTTCTTTTCATATGCAAATTTGAAAGGAGCGCAGAAAAATGAGCCTAATAAGAGCATGCGAAAGTTTTGTGGAATGTGAAATCGTAGTGACTAGAAGCTAAGGCGAAGATTCGAAGAGAAAGTGAACGTGAACTCAGTGAAGTGAATGATGATGGATATTGCAATATTGGCAGAGAACATCGTTAATTTCATCTCCTCTTTTAGCCGCGTCCTGTTTATTTGGGTATATGAAATGCGCAAACATTGCTCATATTGAAGACAGAATTTCATTTACGTCTGCCACGTAGTGAAATATATGTGTACATATAAAAATATATATTTATATATATAATAAATAATTTTAAATAAATATACATATATATGAGTAAGTATAATCCTCAGCACAAGAAAATATTGGCTGAAAAGCTGAAAATGTCAATACTGGAAGTGTTAAAGCATCGTTTCATTCGTTTGCATCTTTCTTTATATACGATAACCGGATGGGAATGCCGGAAAAGAAATAAAATTTAACAATGTTTCAGTGTAAATGTCATACTTATTGTAAAGAAGTATGTCTGGTATCCATATTTGGTCGGAAGGAATGTGGATTTTCTTAATACCTCCCCAGTCTTCCGGATTCCACGCTAATTTGCTATCTGTCCACTGCTGAAAGTGATATCATTAGGCACCTCTTTACATTTATACTTCTATTTCGATCTTTTGCTCCACCCATAAACGAGACAAGTATGCTTAGCATTTCATCTCACCATTTTATTATACCACAGATTATTTGAGAATTTCATAATGTTACACATATTCCAAGAGGCTACATCCAACGTATATGCTAGCAACTTTCAGCAGGTGAACTGCAAAATCAAAACCAGTTATTGTTTGGAGATATCCGAATCGACTTACATTGTATCTGAGCAGTTTTGATCATTTTTATAGCATAAGATGAAAAGACACAACGCTCTTTCTAAAAGCCGATTATCTTCCCAGTCTTTTTTCATTACTTTCAAGATAACTGCTTACTACGCAATATAATTTCTTACCTTGTAAACTGAAAAGGCTATAGAGTGAGTGGCACTATTATTGCACCTCGATTATGCGAATACCTATTACCTGTAGTTTTTTGCACGCGATCAACACATTACTGCAGACTCTTAATGTTATTTTAGCCGAAAGAAAATTTCCGACAAAGCAAGAAGAATCAAGCTTTAGCAAGGAAAACTGAAAACAGATGAAGTCCCCCAAAACGCGCTTACGATTTCTAGCCACAAACTTGTCGTGAGAACTTGGTTCACTTCATCCTGAAAATACTTCATTACTCGTCGTTCCCGACACGTCAAACATCTTTCAGCAAACATTTCGACGATGCCAGCCATTCTCCTCTCTCCTTTATGAAACGGATTCCTACTTCAAGAGTGATTTAGAATCAGAAGCGGACACTGCAAGAGACAACAATCACACAGGTGTGTCTCATTCGCACCGAAACTAAATGCTCTGCTTTCCGGCTCAATTTTACATTTTAAAATATAGTGAGAAACATGCCAAAAACTACTGCTTTATTTTAATTGAAAATTATCATTATTGGTGGATGAATGAAGAAAAATAATGGCATTCGGAGAAGTTAGAAGTTTAGAGTGATGAGCGCAGGCTGCGTTTGCATTCGAAAGTTGCACATAAGACGGAAACGATTGAGAAAAGCAAAGAAAAAACAACTAACGACATCAATAAGACGGCATAGATTAGCGCCAAATTTCACGATTAATGCATCCGAAGCGTTCTTCACAGGTCGAACGTTTTTATTATAATCCATCATAAGATTCTCGAAGAGTTGTTGAATATAGATATCCGCTTCAGCTGCGCCAAATAAACAACATAGAAGCGCTAAAGTTTCATCGCCTTTAGTTGATCGAATGATTTGTAGTGCGAAAATGGGGAATTGAAGAGGACAGTGAAAATAGGCATTGTTGGTAGTCGATGCATCACCGCTGGCGATTCGCGTCCTATCCTACTAGACAACCTCTATTTTTGTCTGGCCACACCCATGTGGTTGCGTAGATTTGACATTCCCCATCAAAAGTCGAACAACCCCACAATTGTGTTAGGTGATAATCCCCATGCGCATTCCGAAAATGCAATTTAATCATCAGAAGAAACGATAAAATTATGAATAACTGAAGATATTAGAACGAAAAGAATATGGAGAATTTGCTTCTGCAATTGACGCGTAAATCTCTTTCTGATACCTAATTAGCATTATGCGTAAATATCACTTCTATGATGCACTATATCACTTAATCACCATCATTAAATAAAGCCCACATAGCACCGCTATGCTAACAGTGGAAGCGATTTCAAGCTGACTAATAATTCAGACATGTAAATAAAGATATAAAAATGCCTGAAAATTTCTCAACATCGAAATAATTCAATTCTCTTCCATCAGCAAATCGCATGCGCTCCAGTTTAGCAGTGGTGAAATTGCAGTCTATTGTGCAAATCACAGTCATCTAATCGACTTATAAGGCATGATTTGGCGCCGATATGCTAACAGAGGAGGCGATTTCAAGTTAACCAGTTAAAATACATGAAGAAGACTATCAATGGGGCACCTCTAAGCTGCATAGTGGATAAACGCCAGATACGAAATTTGAACTGCTTCATTTTGTTAATTACCTCCTTAATTGCTTATGTGATCACGAATGTTAAAATTGCAAGCGAAGAATGATAAATTTCCTGTTCGAAATTTTCTTGTTCAGACTCGCATCCTCTGTGTTTTATGAAGTGATTCTTTCATGGAGAGGGAAGCTTCGAACTGGACGTCGATAAAATCCATGAGCTTTCTCCCTATAATGCCCTCAGGCATCTTCGTCTGACTGGCACTGCCAGACGTGCCATGTCCTTACGAAATTGTTACTTAGCTGTTTTGTGGAAAGCGATTCTGTTGCTTTACGTTTTGCAGTGTCTGCATGATGAAGGCCGTTTTAGTAAGTCCAAGGCTATCGCATGGGCTAATAGGTTGGAAACATATTCTTGCATCAGTCAGATGCATTCCTTGTCTTCTTTTCAGGAATTCTTTGGCAAGCTACCAAAGAAACAGCGAAATCGAAAATTTGTCAGCTAAATTTGTTAGAAATCGCCTTATTTCGGATACGGACAAACGCAAACTTTTGGTGGCATCAGTGATTTTTAACGTAAACACATATGTTTTTCAAAAATTATGCGTTTTCTGATGAGCTCCTCTAAAGTTAGCCGAAATTTCCAAATTCAAGCATTTTGGAGAAGGAAGGTATGAGGAGCGATAGAATGTCTGCCATCAACTTCAGCGAAATGTTCGACAAATTTGTGCACATCAAGATTGGATGGACTCTTAGAAAACGCTTTGCTGTGGAGCAACCCCGACTTGTAAAGCAGGTCGAGTCGTCGGTCATATTATCGCTAATATCCAAAATTTCAACAACACATCTATCATATATCTGTCGATGTCTATTTTAATGATGTTAATTTGGAAAAATTTTCTAACGAACTTGTCGTCATATATAAATTGATGTTCATCGCAATGCAACAAGAGAATAATTGATCGGCAGTTGACCATTCAATGAAAATCTGACGATTCACCGATTCAGCGATGAAGAGAGTCAGGCAATACGTCAGTTGCGGATCATCAACTCACCGCATTTTAAGGTTAACCTTTGTTCTTTGTCGTGAATTTGGTCTCGAATATTGATGAGCGGTTATTACAACAATTTAAACCGCCATAGTGACGACATGTGTGCTCAGTGTCTGCATCGTTAGCGCTAACTTCTCGAACAGTTGCAATAACACGTTTAGTCGAGAACCTCTCGGCTATATCTGTGGGAAGTCTCGGTGAATGAATTTGCTTGGCTGAAATTCCTATATGCATAAATACTTCAGCAAAGGTAAAAATAAAACAGCAACAACAATTCGTTGATATCTATAAAGTGACGAACTAGGAAAGGAGATCTGAAGACATTCGACGAGTGCTAAAGAATAGAAGGTGGACATCGAAAATGTTAAAGAGAAATTATTAAATTAAATAAATAATTCATGAAATAAATCATTTGCATCCTATCAAAACGACATTTATGAAAGGTAATATATAATTTTCATGCAAGCAAAGAAGCGTTAATCGAATATTTGCGGCATGATATATGGGAATTTACTTCTATTGGTGGAAAAGTTTGCATTCAACACCAATACTGGTCATCGACGCCACAAGCACTAACCAATGCTCTAACGCCCGAAACATTCAGCCGATAAATGAAATTCGCCCCACATCCGCGGCTTCCGGCGTTCACGTTTCGCACTAATCGTCGCATCGGCCCAATTATCAGCCCTAACGAGCTACGTTGGAAATCGTCTCGTCAAAGCTTTTTTTAATTTACCGAGGTTGATCTTCGGTTTTTAAAGAACATTGTGCAAGCAAGTGCAGTATTTCAATCACTCATCTGTGAACGGCTTCGTTCGTTGCTGTTCTTTTTTCACTTCCATATCTTTTTTGCCCTCGAATTGATCTTTACAGTATAATTTTCATTGTATTTCGTGATTGCTACTTTTGTGATTTTTTATCAGCCACAAATGATTATATGCACATTCACACAATAGTGAAATAATAGCCCTAAGATCAGAGGTGTACAATGCTGTTGTTTTAGTTGCTTTACTGTATTGCAAGATTGCGTGTTGCAAAGAAACAGAGCGACTGATATTTCCTCATAATTACTCGATGTGAATGTGTTCTCAGTAGTTTACATGGGTTATAGAAGTGATTAGAAATTTCTTCATGCCTAGGTAATTAGATGTTCTATTAGCAACGGGAGAGGGGCGGAGGGGACAATATTGTAGCAGTACGATGTTCTTTAATCTATTTAGCATCTGTCTTACTATTGTTGGTGTTGACTAAATGAGTACTATTAAGTTTTAATAGGTCGAAGGATTCGGTACATGAATTTTTTTTAAATTCAGAAATAAAGGTAATATCAACGAAGAGTGAATGAAATAACTGTAGTTGGCTCATTTCAACGGACGAAAAATCGAAAGGCTAATAGACCACACTGAGGAGGACACGGTAGCAGCTGGCACGAGTTGCACGTATGCATTCCATTCAACAGACTAACCAATTTAATAAACCACCGGAAAAAAGAGCGGAAGGGTATGCCGCATGATGCCTTTAAATTCTGTCCATCGGATCGTTTGTGCACAGTCTCATTTTATGGCGCCTACTGTACCTATGAAATCCCTTCCAACTCCATGGCTTCCTAGTTGAAACTACCGCTCGAGCTGGAACATTTATGCCCGGAAAGGGGAAATACTGTAGCATCGCATAAATGAGGCATTGATAAGCCATTGCAAATGCAAAAAGGCAAAAATAACATTGTACGAAAAAAAAGCGATGAAGCATGAGAAGTAATAATTAAAGACTCGTTGCTGGTTGAATTTTTGTTGTTTGCTACGAGAAGTACATATAGCAAAACAGTCTTTACGATCAATCGAAAATGACGGCAGTAAAAAAGAGGCAGCTAGATGGGCAGAGAAATTTTCAAATGAAAAAAGATAGAACGATCAGCAGTATATATATATGTATATATATATGTATATATATATATATATATATATATATATATATATATATATATATATATGCATAAAATGGAAAACGCTGAGGATCTGCAATGAAACGAGACAATGTACTGTCAGACTAAGGTGATTCAGTATTGACCTCATATTTCAGCAGATTATCGCTCGCGTAACTGATAGACCTTTGAGGATGAATGTGATATAATGTAATATTCATATGGAAGGCTTAGGATACTGCAAGTGTTATGAGCGGGTGGTGGAATTTCAATCGAATGTGCCGCAGTTTATTGCTCGATTACGAACTACATTTACAACAACTGTTTCACTACTTTTTCCGACCAACAGTGCGCTAAGAAATAGTTTGAAAAAGCGAACCACTAAATTGTTTCACTGCGAAAGTATGTACTTCATAGGTGGAATAGAGTACGTGAATATATGAAATGCGGTGAGGATATGGAAACGGAAATGAAGCAATCGCCAAATAACCAGAGAGCCGTGGTATTTGACAGCTGCTCCGCTGCACCGAGAAATATTCTTGTCTTAGCATTAGTACTGAAACACAACTCGTTTTCGTGCGAACGCCTTTTCGAGATTTTCACTCAATGCGCAAATTTGCCTCATTGAATCGCAATGAATTTGCATTCTATCCTCTTGTGTGTAGGTGTATGAGTCTGTCTGACAGTTTCATATCGGTAGGAATAGTGGCTGAAGTTGTGAAATTTGGCAGCTGTAATGGGTGCCATAAACTGATTTTCGCAAATATAGTTAATGTTGATCGATCAGCTTTGCGATTCGTAGACAGGGAAGCTATTGGAAATTTTACTTACCTTTCATATTGGTTCGAAATTTTTTAATGGTTGGGTGACTCAAAAAACTTTTTCTGCCAACTACCTATACGAACGATTGGATTTGTTAAAATATTGATGCATTATTTTGCATTCATATTCTCTGTTGTGATTACTCCTCAAATTGACTGATAATATGAGAGGGAGACAACATATATGAGCTCCTTCTTGATAGATATCTTCAACGCTTCATATGATAGAATTCTAGAAACATAATACAGAAACTGGTGGCGATTCCCACCTTCCATTCAAGTGACCCATTCATCCACCCCCTCCCCCCCCCCCCCCCTCCCTCCTCCAACCCCCCACTCCACTCCATTCCAGAGAAACAAGATAATGCCTCTACAACTAACCTGGCCTAATTACCCGTACCAGTCTTCTATGAAAGATACATCGTTATGTGGCTTGATCAGCGTTAAATGTAAGTCCGATTGTTCTAAATTCATTTAATTTATTCAGTCATAAATGCCATCGTTACAAATTGAATCAACTGTTTTGAATGAATACTCTACTAGCACATAGAAAGTTTAGCACTTGTTAAAGTGAGAGCAGAATTGCGAGCTGAATAAATATGAGGTGCGGGATGGAACAGCTTCCATCGTGATTTTCTATCACTGAGACATAACATCACAATTCACTGTTATCGTCAATTATTTCATCAAATTTCCGGATATTCGCACTCACCGAATTATTCCTTAAAGTCCCCTTCACTGGAGCGCAGAATCAGTGCATGGCAATCAAAGATATTAAGGCGCTGCTGCAATATTAAGTTGAACTAAGAAAAAAATTCAACATAAGTCAGTTACTAAGATTGTTTTCTATCAGACGTTTCAACGTTTCACTAAGCAAGCATGATGATAGTATTTTATTCGAAGGAGGAAAAGCATTGTATGATAAATATATAAAAGCTCATCTTCGCCATATAAGCTTTTACGTTTTAAGCTTTGTCACTTTGAAGAAGTGCAGTAAATCGCTGAAGTGGATAAGTTCACAAAACTGGAGGATGGAATATTTTTAATATGCCTTACACCTTCAAATAAACAGATAATCAGAGCTTTTTTTCTTCAGACAAATGCTTAGAGGACTTACAAAGCGGTTAGCATAAGATTTTGCAAAGCACAGTTCTTGGAATTTGAATCTTCACTCAGAGACAACTGAGACAATCCACACACTGAAATCCGAGAAAGTGTGAACTTTCAAATGCTAATTGGCACATCATCATTACTACCAAAAATTAGGGAACATTATATTTAGAGGTGCTTAATATTGTAGATTGGAATTTCATTAGCGAACATATTTAATTGTTCCACGTTGGAATTCTATCGGCCAATAAAATTTTTTCCTGACTACTTTGAAGGAACAGTTGTTACTCCAGCCCACTGTTCACTCTATTATTTTCTCGCATCGCGGCTCAAATATGAATGCTAAATGTAGAAAACTTCCCCTATGTGTCCAATTAATTATTATCTCTAATATTTACCTCATTGGTTCATTGGTGTTTAAATGATCGAAGTGTAACAAGTTGATTAACTGCTACATTTTATGTTCTAAATCACAGTGCCAATTTGATTTACAACACAAAATTAGGATGTACAGTAAAAATGGAACGAGTGAAAATGATTAGGTTACTCACTGATAAATGATAAATAAATAACCTCTAATAATTAGTGCATATTTATGTAGCTAAAACGATCCAATTCGGAACTATTCTTGTGGTCGGGAGCACTATCATCGACTTTATATAAACCAGCATCGAAATCTGTAATCAATGAATGTGGAAAAGGAAATATATGAGCGCTCACACTGCTAGCATTGAACACTCACAGTCAGTTATTTTGCTGTGGTCATCGCCTCGTGTTTATGTGATGATGCGATGATATGCAACCATATCATCACCAGCACCAGATGTTGTTCGCACATTTTCTGCCAGTGGAATTATCTGCTCCCAAGAAAGCTCAGCTATTTAAACAATGAGATAAATGATCCACCTTCATGAGGATACTGAAAACCCTACATGATTCCCAAAGAAGCAATCAGTTTCACCTAATATCGACTGTATGTGTTCTACATCTTCATTGGTCACATTCCACACGAATCCATCTCTTTCAGATAGTTGTGCAGACACGTAAGCGTGAAAAATTTTCATTGCATTACAAACATCACAGTAATTCGGTGGGAAGAAACAGCGATTTCTGTGAAAAGATTGAACGAACGATCGGATCCAAAAAATATGGAGTTTATAAGATGAACGCGATCGATGACTACGTGCCATGTCAGCTGTTCTAACGGACTTCTCCGACTATATGATGCATCAAGCGGTGAGAAAATTTCTTGCCAATGAACTTATCGCACAATTAGTCAACTATGGCAACATCGATAAAACGACGAAAGAAAATATCATATCCTACGCTCACACAGCTATAATTTCATAGATCTTTTTTTCCGGGAGTTATTCCAGACGAAATCCCTCAGCTACACATTTTTTCCTGTCCTCATCTAACTTCACCTTCCTCCTTATCCCTTACCATTTATTTCTCGCCTCGCATACCTCCAATATCTTATTTCCGTTCAATTCGAAATAAAGCTAGCTACACCTTGGATGTGATGTAACTGATGCATTCTTTTTGAACTTTACACAGTGACGCAGTACTTACATTCCTTGTGCATTATATGATTAACAAAATGCCCGCAGTTCATTCTTTTCATATGCTGATAGGTTAAAACGTCCGACAATTTTATGCCAGAGTAGAGATCAAACGGATAAAACCAGAATAAGAGCTACTCAGTCAGACGAAAAGGTGGCTTCCTCGACGACTCTTTCTCAAGTTGCTAACACAGCACGTCGTTTCTTTATAACATATATTACAGCGATAAAATTTCATCGTTTTGGCGTCAACGTTCTGTCCAAATGAAATCAGTGGACAGACATGAATATCTGTAGTTATAATCATTCATAAATATGATGCTGATGTGATGTGCTTTACGTAAGGGATTTCACAACACTACGTACAATGAACCTTTTCTTATCGACTTGTGCAGTCAGTCGTATGGGTGACGATATGGTGAAATTACTTTTATATTTTCTACATCGTATAATACAGCCGTTAGACGATCTAAAAGTTGAAAAAGTCACATCATTTACTGCAATCGAGACACAAAGCGAAGAAGGCAAGCTCACGAACTATTCGCTTAATTGAGATATGGAAGCAGTAAATTGTATGATTGACATTTGATGCGAATTTGTAAAATCTGTTGGTGCCGACGATGCAAATGTTGACATATTCATTGTGTTAATTCCTCAGCACACATTTCCCCTCGTTTTAGCAACTAAATAGTGCCGGAATGAAGAACTAACGCACTCATGCAAACTATATGCGGTTTTTAGGCATTTCAAAATATTTCTTTTCTCGTTTCAAGTCTGCGAATCACCCTTATGTGTAGTAGAACATATATTTATTTTAATTAATGAAATTTTATAAGCTCTATCATAAATGGTTCGTGACTTAAACCTATCAAATGGAAAATTAAACATATACATATATGTATAAGCGGACCAATGTCATAGGAGCAGATCTGTTATAGCTGACTTCTATGAGCTACAGGAACAGTTAAAATATGATAAAATTATTCCTCTGATTTCAATGATAAGCCATAAATGTGATTCGTCATACAACTATACTACAAGTGCATATATAGACGATAGTTCGCTCTTATGTTTCATCATTCATTTTACCTTTCATCCTTAAATTCGACATATATTTGTAAAGACTGCTTTCGCCACATCTCTCTTTACTTATTTTCGATGCAAATCGCTATCCAGAGAGATAAAGTTATGAGTGATAAGTCTGCTGCGTTGGTGGAAGTTAGGTTTCGTCAATGTTATTGTGATTAAACGAAAAACTTTGCCGTTGACCGTACACGTTTTGAATAAGATAAAGGTGAAATGTGGTTAACGACCCATGTGAGCTAAATTTGCTCTTCTAAAGAGGGTAATTTTCATTTGGCATTGACCCACATTGTGTGCGAGTATCTGCTTCTTAATCAAAAACATCGTATCGTTTCATTCCCCACTTCTTTGGCATATTCGTGCATCTTTCAGCACTTTCTACTTTTTATCTATTCTCTCGACCGAATAGAAACCTTACGCTATCGCATCAGGGTTAACAATTTTGTCCGAGGTAGAAGAACTTCAAATATCTCGTGGCGTATGGGTCAGCCACATAACAGTAAGAAAGGCAGAGCTTCCCTCATTCCAAAGGTCAACCTTTCTATACGGACAAGTACTCCACAAATTATGTGAAACTGGCTGCTCCACTCTACTTATTTAAAAGGTCATAATAAGTGCTGTGATCTGTAGTATAACCCGTTGGCATTGTTAGAAGTTGAATTTTTTTGTGCACTATAGGTTGGCAGTTTATTGCAAAGTTTAGCTGTGACTATCTGAGCGAAGGAAACGCCGAGCTTTGAATTTTTTCAAAGGTAATGAATCATATTTAAGGTGCCGTCGCAAGTGCCAATGAAAGAGTCTTGGAGTGGCGTTGCAAAAGTGGCCGCATGTGTTTCATTGTTCTGCTTGTTCACTCTTTGTGTTTTTCTACCGGCGATTTATTTCCGCCTCGAAAGCGCTCAGACAAAGCTCCAAGAGAGGATGGATACGTTCCAGGTGATCGGCTGTGTTCCACTATTACAACGAAAAATCTTTTTGTCCCATAAAACTCGATTGTGTGGACAAATCTTCAGAATTGCATAACAACTGCAAAGGATTTCTAATGCAATGGTTTGCAGATTTTGCAGTCTAACTGATCACATTTTGATGAATTGGTGAATGAAGCATGCAAAATAATGTGAATTAGAAAACATGAGAAAAAACGCCTGTAACATTTGATAATGTGACATTTGAACATTGCCATGTTATGGGAAAAGAGTGAACTTTTAATTTTCGGATATTAGTTCGTTGTTCAGTTGTGCTATCAGTAGCCGGAAATTGATGAATTCCTATTTCTCATGACATATTATTGCTCTGAGTGCATTCACAATTTTTTTAACCACCGGCCAGTACTTTTTACAGCATCACATCGATAAGAGAACAGCGCAAGAAACTATTTGATGACGTTTGATGCTGTTAGAAAGGAAATTCATCCGTTATAGCATTGGATGCAGCATATCCTTTAGAGAGTTCCGAAAAGGAACCAAACTGAAAAGGATATAAGCAACTGTCTTCATAAATGATCGCCAAATACCAATACGCAAGGTCATAAAAGATTCTGTGGCACTAACATCGGTTTTTTATATTGGAAATGAAAGAATTTTGATAATTTTTGCAGTGATCATCATTAGCATTTATCGAAGTTGGAATCTGCTTGCATTTATCCGAATTCAAATAATTATTCAAGGGGCTAGCATAACCCATAAACTATGTGTAACCTACAAACTAAACTATACAAAAATTGCTAAGAAAAGTGGTAGGTGTAAATGTTCGCTTGAGGTGAAAATAGAAACGCTTTTACGATGTTTGTATTGGAACGTACAGCACCCACCGGTTGCTTAGAAATGCGAAGATTTGTTTTCGTTCTTTAAATATAAAACATGCTGCTTCCTAGAAAATTGCTTGCATACAGTTGAGAGAGACCTTTAGATGTTAGCAGAGCCGCAGCCAATTTCGAAACATTCTGTGCAATCAATTACTTTTATCGTCACCGCCTTCCTAGTTGCAACGTTATTTACTTGAAACACAAGTAAACATAGTAGGCTGCGATGTTTTTAGATGTATATTAATGACATCGTTTTATCGCACTTCTCACTGACTTCATTACTCCACCAGCTGAGCCTTTCGTCCGCTCGAAGAAAGAAGCAGGGATCATTGTTGATCATCTAATCTGGTCCGACTCAAGTGACGCGGTAAGTGCAGACAGAACGAGTGTGAATTAGTTGTAAGATTTGTTGCTGCTCGCTTTTTCGCATATCTACCTCAGTGCATTATGATGCGTTCACTTCAGTTCACCGCTCGTAGGATATGGAAGGGCGCAGTCTTCGTAAAAGGTGGTTCACGGCTCAAAAGAGGTCGGTTTCGAACTGTTCGTTCATCGATTTTCAACGCCAGTAAAATATAAAACTACAAATGCATGTCCGTTGCACGGGCATTGTCCACATGTAGGAACGCTCGACTGTTGACTTCCTTCAATTTGGTGTTCCATCTATGGTAAGCTGCTTGCAAAAAAAACTGAGAATCGTCAAATCGTTACTTTGATAGACGTCCATGAGAGAAAGTTGGGTGCGTGGAAGCAGGCTAAGGACCAATAAGATCTCATGATGATACTCAGTGATCTTCATAGTTAAGTTTCTTTCGTACGACGATTTAAATTTTATTACCTGCGGTCGGTACTGCTGTTACCAGCTAGCTGTTCGCTATTTCTAACCTTTCAATACCAACTACTTTTCAGGTTTATTTTTCTCATAGCATCGTCCCATCGCTAAAATTTCAGGTGCTATTGCCGTTGGGAAGGTTTTACCGGGTGCTTCGACTTCTAGGAGAATAAGTGTTACCATTAGTTTTAACCATCCACAAAACAACCATTGTTAAAATGGATCAGTTGATGGGCGGAAAGGCTAATGCTCAAATACGTACAACTTTGCAGATAGTCTCGGTAGTTCCTTGGTTAACTGAAAGTAATGTTTTGGCACATCTTCACGTACTCTGATTTGCCAATTTAATCCGTAGTAATCACTGAAAAAAGCGCACTAATATAAAATAATGGTTATTGTGAGAAAAAAATCGCATTATAGCGATTCGTACGTATTTCTGTAGAACGGCTTCTAAAATTCCTATCCACTCATTAGATTATGGCATTTGTTTAAAATATTACATCGAAAGTACTGCGTTTCTATCATTGGCCGTATATGCGGTATTCTATATGAGTAAATGAGTGAAAGAAAAACAGAAGTAAAAATGCAAAAAAAACGCGAAAGATGCACCGAATTATGTCGATTATTGTGGGCGATTAATGATCAGGCAGCGATAGAGATGATAACGCAGGACATGACCAAGCCACTTCGTTGCAGACGTAAAATTGCAAGGATCGCAATTTTTGGAGTGTACAACGTGTATAGAACTCAACTGTCCACCGGGAACGCCCGGATCACCAGGAAGCGACGGAGAGCCAGGGGTGGATGGTAGACAAGGAACGTCCGGGAAGCCTGGGATGGACGGATTCGATATTCCCCTCGATGCTGAGCCTTTATTTCCATGGTGACTGCAAGCATTTTGTACACAAAAGACCTCCTCTTGAAAATAAAGGAGTATCCACAGAAAAAAAGTGCTATGATATCAGATAACAGTTCCAAGAACTATAAGAAAAGCGACGAATCTTAAAATTCGTCCACTTCTATTCATAGAGCACGCCATCAAGCAAGCTTTTAACATTAGAATGATTATCAAGCAAGCTTAACATTTAACAACTAGGATTGAATTGAAGAGGAAAGTAGTTATATCTTAGGTGCGACAACTAAGTTACATCAAAATAACTCCTAACAAGGTGAATCTCAGTACCCGTATTTTCCCATGAGACGCGAGAGCCTGAAAATGGGAAGCGAGGTAATGAGGTGCTTGGCGCACTAATGAAAGCTTGTCTGCTAAAGGTGCCATCATTGCAGCGTAATCTGCCCTGCAGGGCCGCCTGGTGATCGAGGCCGGCAGGGTGACCGAGGTCGTCCAGGTCCAGTTGGTGAGACAGGTCATTTTGGAACTCCGGGCAGGCGTGGCCAACCTGGACGAGTTGGCGACGTAGGACCGCAGGGACCTACCGGTGAAATAGGAGAACCAGGGATTAAGGGACCTGCGGGTGACGATACGATCGGCGGCACTGGAATTAAAGGGCCACCTGGTCCACCAGGACCGCGAGGACCAAAAGGTCCGCCAGGACCAAACGGCCTGCCGTCTCCTAACCCAGGTCCACCTGGACCAATGGGCGAGTTGGTAAGCTGTCTTGATTACACTGGAAGCCTAAAGTAGCCGCGACCTATCTATTTTCATCTCATTTTGCGTAAATCATATGCAATCAAATCATGCAAATGGTGCTGAAAAAATAGTTTCCTGAGAGCTGAAATTGTTGATTTCTATTCCAAGGCAACTATTCCTGCCCAAATGACGGTTTTCCTGTTACCATACGCATGAAATTTTGAAAAAGCATAATATCACCTGAGAACCTCCACAAAGAGACTGAAAATGGATGGCATGGCATCCAAGCAGCTATGAAGTATAAGATTTGCTAGCTGGTTGCTTTCACTTGCACCTCGCTCAGTTGGATCAAGTAGAAACCTCACTCATCACGCACCCATATTAAACCTCTTAATCTAAGGTTTTGAAGGAGGAAGCATAACCTTTTAACAGAATCTCAATTTTCAGCTCATTTCCCTTTAGAAACTTTGGGCCAGTTCCTGTTTAATGATTAAACCTTCCAAATAGCTCTATTTCTGCATTTCCGATAACCTAGGGAAATTTATAGCCCACTCGGTTTTAATTGAAGTTTTATGGTACTTCTATGGTTGTGAAATATTTAAGCTTTTTCCTTTTCCACTCCCGACGTTAAGCAAAAACTCCGTTGTTAAACCAGTTATATTGCTTCAACTATATGCAATCCTCCAACTAGACCATTCAGACACCGCACACCACTTTTCTGTGCAGCGTTATTTTCTTTTAGAAGCGTTGGCAGAGTCGGACGGTAACAGATGAAATTTGGTATTCTTTGATGCTACCTTACTAATTCAGCACGAGGTCTTGTGAACTTCCATAGCACAGAAGTTTCACCATTGAGCACCTTTACAACATCCCATTATCTTAGGGACCTTTGGGCCCACCAGGCAAGCGAGGTGAGCCAGGTCCCCCAGGACCATCAGGAGAAGCTGGTGCCGCAGGAGAGCCAGGTGGTCGATGTCGTGCATCGTGTGGCACTCAGGAAATCATTGCGCCCTCAATTGGCGAACTCGACCTTAACGTCTACGAAGACAACTGAAACCTCGAAAAAAGCTCTGGAAAGACTCGATCATTGTATTTTATTCCATTTGTGCGACAATTAATTATTCATGCACTGAACTGCTTCATAATGTAACATGTCATTTACGTCGAAGTGTTGAGGGAGGCGCACACTCATGTAGGCAGAGGGGGTTATTTCCTGGCGACGAGAATATGCCAGCTGTTTTCGTTAGCGTAGACCAGTCGGCGCTCAGCCCTAAAGCAAGCCTCAACATATCTTCCTTCTATTTTCTAGATAACGGTTTCGCAGTCTTTACCTAGCCTCTTCGTTGACCACTTCTGCCCTCTCAGTCAACTCGTAACAGGCAACCAGTTATCAGTTAGTAGCTTGCTGGCCTGCACACAGTTGGAACTCTCCAGGAGCCGGCTGCTTCGTTTCCGAGATCTGTGTCCACCGTATTTCAAAGAGTTGTCCGGACCTCAGGTACACAACCCAGTGAAAATCTTTCGCCTCCTCATCCTTAATCCTTTTCTTATCCACGTCCCGCTTGTCTTCGCTTCAATATGCAGTTTTTACCACCTGTGTATAATTTGTTAAAGAGCTTTCATCAATTCGATATAACCAATATCAGTAAAGAACAACACGAAACAGAACAGCAGCTGAGATAAACAATGATTGAACAATCAACATCAAGGCAAGTAAATATCAGCAAAATACTACTGACAGCGTCAGAATCGTAAACAACGTCACGAGCAGACAACGTTCGTCGCTGCAACTGGGCCACATAAATGATGGGACCAGTGACAATGAGGTGGGTAGTAAAGTATCGTAAGATGAATTTTAGACTCTTGGCTTTGATTCGGCAAATCCGACGGTTCTCTATGGCCATAGCTGCCAGCAAATATCTCTTCAAGATGAAGTGAATGCATATTTCATCCAGTATTTTCCTTTGAGCACTATTTCATTCAACTCAAGAATTTTTTCAGTCCACTCGACATTTCTCATCATCGATTTCTGAAGAACACTCGTTTCTGTAGCCAACAAAATTCGTGGTGTACAACCACCAACCTTTATTGACCGACAGATTTAAGTCTTTTGCCATTTTCGATTATCTGCAAATATACGTCTCTTTCGCTTCTGGTCACTTCCGAAGTCAGCGGTCTCTTATGTTGAATTAGATACTTGCTCTCATCACAGTGCATCTACACCATCGTAACAGTCTACTCGAGCGACCGTCGCTATACTTTCTGTGAATATCCATTTCTAGATTGCGTGAGCATGCAAACGCTGATTGATGCACTACTCCTCTCAGGAAAGGCTCTCAAGGAGGATGAACGCAAGTCATCAAAAACGCGACTTTCAGAAAGTTTTAGTGGAAACATAGGGAAGAAACACTTGCCGAACATGTACGTATTTGTTATGTATTTCATGGCGGAAAGCGCTTCGATGGATCAAAAAGCCCATAGGGGCGAAAATCGTTTGCATTTTAGCTGCCTAGCAACAAATATTGCTTCACTGAACACATTGGCTAATTTAACCAGTTTGGCCCATGATAAGTTATCTCACTCATTTCGTTCTTTCGTGAGTCGACAGCGTCGAGAATCTTATTCAGCTTCTCCTATCAGATTCTGTCTACGCAGTAAACAGTCAAATGCTGCACTGGGACATTACTGCAAGGGTGCACTTAAGAATGTATATAATTTGACATATGCCTATCGCGTAATATCGGCTGGTCTTAAGTTCGAACTAAACGCCACAGAAACTGACAGTGGTGAAATGTTATAGAAAAAAGGTCACAGTAAAGTGAATTCTTTGCAGAAAACTTTTACGAAAGATCACACAAGTTAAAGCCTGAGGAAATTATCTTGCACGTATTAGGCAGTTTGTCGGCGAATTATGCAGCGACTAGTCCGACGAGTATTATATCAGTTCACCTGGGCAGCCTTCCCATTGCTTTTTGGCACTGATGAGCCAGGGACGATCCGTGAAAGTCTATCAGGCGTCTGCTGATGGGGGGCATTCCTTGGTGATGTGCCTGTTTTTAGGTCAAAAATGGTCAAACTGAGATGGGAAGTGGCTGCGCCAGCAATGAGTAGTTCACCTTTCACAAGTCGCTTCAAATTTTTTGTGGTTTTGTTCAGGAACTTTGATGAAACATGGTGTGTGAAAGTGTCTACATAATGCTCGGCAATGTGGCTGCTTTATTTTCGACTGTTAGCCTTCGTTTAGGCTCAAAGTGGTCCCGTCCTTGAATTTGGCAGCTGGAAAATGCGACAGTTATGGCTCACGGATTTTATAGAATGCTTTTATGAAAAGCATTTCTGTCATACCCCGCCAACTATAACAAATGACTGAAAAGGGGCAGGAAAAGGAGAGCAGCAATATGCGATTCGATGTACCCATCTCGAGAATGAATTCATAAGCAGTGTCCCCATATCTCCAGCTTGCCTTGCATTTTTCTTCCCTTCTCCCCTTTCAGCTTTCCGCATCAATTTTTGGTGTCTCAGCGTTAGTGGTACTATTTTACAAATTAAGGCTGTTCGTACGGTTCATTTTTACATGAAACCTACTCGAATGTCGTTATAATTTTCAATTTACTCATACACATATGCTACAAAATAATCATAGTTGATTTGGTTGATATATTTCATTTTAAGGAAAGCATACGGCGAGAGGGATTGCAATGAATAGTGAAACAATAAAGTATGAACGAGGCTCGGAAGCATCAAAAGCAAGTGATCTCTTTGTTCGTATTGGTGATTCGGAACTTCGCGGTAATCTACCAGTTGAAGGGCCATTCAACGCAAAACTCTATAAGGAGGTTAGCTGAATGCCCCTATCACCGGAAGTTTCTGGCTACAATGTTGTGTGTGGAAAATGGGCAAAGCAATCTTTTAATGGCAGTTTTTGCGGAAGATCATCACCGAATAACAAATAGAGAAGCGTAAATACTCCTGAAAGAGTTAAGGGGTTAAGAACATTCACATTGTCTCTCGATGTTTTCAGGTCCACCTTTTCCATCTTGTATATAATTTGTTGGAATAATTTCCCCGAAGCAGAAAAATCTTAATACATATCATACAAGAAAAAACAAATAATAGTGCATATACAATATTGTGTAGAAATAAACCTTTTGCATTAGTCGCTTCACTCCTTCCATCAACGACGGCGATGGCAAACAAACTCAGTTTATCTGAATAAACAAGAAAAGGTGGCCCTCGACTGCTCTATTTTCCCCCATGTCATCTGAAGCTGCTGTTGTAAAAATGAGTCTTATACCAAAATAAAACTTGAAGTTATTCTCAGGTTGAAGAAAAACAAAAGCTTCTCGCAAGATTGAAGGAGAAGAACGAGAAGGTACTGCAACAAAAGGCCGAAACCGAATTGCAGTTCGAAGCACAAACTGACGAACGTAACTTTATCAAGGTCTATCACAGAAGTTTCGAGTTCAACTTGATTTATCAAAGAAGTCAAATTCGATGAGATAGGTGCGAACGTATTCAGGTGAAGAAATAAAGGTGTGGGAAAGCTTTAGTATTGTATATCTACAGGAAATTACGGTGCAAACAGTAGTTATATAAGTTTCAAGAGTGTGAGCACTCTACCTTACCGCGAAACTGCTCACACTAAGAATCTTTAATAATATGTCAACGTCGTATCTTACGTCGCGAAATCGTCCTACTGCACAACTGCGTTGTAATTTAAGTGACTTCAACGTTATATGGGAAGTCTTACAACCGTTACCTTTGATTTCAATTTCTATATGTAAATATCGGTAGGTGTACACTTATATCAGTTCAATTTTTCATGGTACAGATATATCGGGAGAAAGTTTCAGGGCGCAAATGTCCTGCGTATGCTTGCTCATTATGAGAACCCCTCAAAGCACTTGCATCTGCTGCAAATCATCATAGCAGAAATTTCCTGGTTCATGACGCAATCTTCCGTTGCATAAATTTCCCATATTTAATCATTTTGGGAAGGAAATCCCTTTACCATCAACAAGCAATTTTTAAGACTACAAAATATCATATCAGTCTTATGAATTATTCAACTTCAAAAAAGGAAGAAAACTGCAGAGTCTAAAAGAATCGAACGAGTGCCAACTGCAACAAGAGAGGCATCTCATAAAGATCGCCGAAATCGAGAAGGCACGTCTTCTTGGACACTTGACGGAAATCCAGCAACGACTTCAAGAGAAGCAAGAACGCCATAAAGCGCTTACGATTATTTATGAGAATCAAAAACAACTATACGACCATCTCGTTCAATCGGGTTTCACTTCTTTTGCAAGAAATAGTTCCTTAGCAATACAATTCTGTTTTTTCTCTTCTGCGGTAAATTTACTGGCCACTCTCTTCCTTCGAAGAGTGAGAGAAGAATTTCTTTCCACTCTCTGTTTGTCTCTTATGTTCTCCCAAGTGATTAAAGTAAAATCAATGCAATATGCAAACAAGATGATTTTAGCGAAATTATGGTTTGCTTTAGATGAAGCGCAGCAGCAGTTACGTAAGAATTTCAATGATCGTATCTCCGGAACGGAAAAATCATGTTTCGAAATAAGGAAAGCACTTGAAAACGACAATAAGATAGCGATGGTCAGTTCTTTCAAGTGCTCGTTGCTTATCTGCTTATCAGGTAACTTGTATGTGTATCTGTTGAATGCATGCTTGCTATTAAAGATGCATTCGACGCGACCTTCCCACTCATCATTAGGTAGCTGAATTACTGGAGAGTTTTACCGACAGCTTTCTTCGGAATAATTTTTTTCTGCAAAAAACAGAATCTCTGCTGTTTTGCCCACAAATCCCAACATTTGCATATTAATGGCGCATTTCATCCTCCAAAAATGTTGCACCTCTAGCAGCGACGGCGTTGAAAGGAGACCGAGTGGGGAGCGAGGAGACAACGAGATAGCCGTCATTCACGAGGGGCACTATAGCTCATAAGGAGCAAACTGGGGAAGGCGAGGGGTTTCCAGATAACTGCCGGTCGGAGAGCCGTCAAGGATGGAGGGAGGAGGGGGAGGGGAGCTGGGGCCTGCCTTACGTAGGCTCCAGGCAATGACATGGCGCGAAAAACAACGCTACAAAAGCAAAACGGTCACTATTACATTGCGAATAGATTTATCGAGTTGGCTCCTTAGCAACATTCTCAACAAAAAACATGCGCTAGCCTCATAATGGTGCATCAGAAATTGCTGCTCACAGTGAAGGTGAAACGGATTCTTCGAAGATAGATATTTCCTTCCAAATAATATGAATCCGAAGAATCACGATCCTACTATGTGCATGACTTTTTCTGTGCTAATGAAACAACAAATTAAGAATGATATTTGGATGCTTTAGAAAAAGGCCAGCAGTTAACATCTACACGTCGTCTAAAAATTGTACGAGCATAACCACTGGCTGGTTTGGGAGGTACTGCAATCATACACGGCGGAAACATTGTAGTGACACTGTTTGGAATAGAATTACAGAGTTATTTCCGCAGTTATCATCGACTTTGACTTCCTCTTCGTCGAATTTGCGAGAACTGAAAATATGCACTCGTATCGAAAATATGCAATGTTTTAAGATTGCGATCGAAAGTATTTCAGTGGATAAAATTCTTGTGCCTCACGCTGTCGTGAGCTAAAATCTTCACGTAAGTCAAAACGACACATTCGGAATCTCACTCGCTTCAAATTCATGATAGATGGAGGCTGTAGAGGAAGAGGGTAGCATTGTTGAGTCCCTCCATTGAAGTAATAATTTAGAGGGAAGGGAGGAACTTGACTTTCTTAAACACTTTGGTTTTTTCAGAAAAGAATATAAGGATGTGAAGAAAAGGATTCGAAATTCAAGGTAAAATGAAGGAGTACCGGAAAGCTGGGATGAGCAGCAGTACTCTTCATTGTTCTTTTTCGAGCTCTTAGCCTTTATGATTGACTGGTGATGTTATAGGTTTTTCTGCAAATAATGCTCATCTCTAGATCTGAACAGGAACTCTTTTTTTCCTTCTCTTCATGGCCTTCCACCGTTTCCTCCCTGTTTCCATTATCCCGTAAAGCTCTGGCTGACTTATGCCATGAGTTATTTTATTGGTTTTAAGGCGAAGAATAATCTACAACTGCTGTTGTGGCTAAAGTTATACACTCTTCTTATCACTGATTTTAATAATTTCCCGTCATTCTTTCTGAGTAAACTGATTTCGTGCACATCAGCCTCTTAATGAAGCATCTACCAATCACTGAGATGCTGCGAGAGAGTGAGAACTCGACAGCAATTCGGAAACGAATGTTCCAAACTGATGCAAGCCGAAATTTACTAACACCTCAACGCAGTTCGCATAATACCCACTTCCATACTTACTCTCTGCATGGTAAAGATAACGCCAACGAAAGAAGCCAAAAACCTTTTTGTTAAAGCTATGAAAAAAATAAGGACTTTTTTCAGGCAAAGGAATGGGCCGAAAAAAAAACTTGATGTTCAACAGCAGCCCTTCATGACCTCACTGAAAGATAGATGTTAACGTTAACGTCGCCATCTTTCCGTATGCCATCGCTTTTGCGGATAAAGCAATGAAACGCACATCAACAAAATTTGACATTTGGCTACCAAATATGTACCATCATTACAAACTTTTTGAGACCTGACAAAGAACTTGAAATTCTGTAGTATCTGCTTTTGCAGGAACTTGAAGCGTATCTCAAGAAGCTGACGAAACAGATTTTCGATAAACAACGGGAGCTGGAAAAATTCAAACTTGGAGAGTTGGATGCAACGGCAAGGATTATTTTATCTTCACATGTTGATATGACGAACTCAAAGCATTTCCTAAGACATACTATTGAAAGGATGCGGCATCGAAAGAAGCAACCAATGAACAATTTCACTGAAAGAGATTACCCCACTTGTAGCAGTGAAGAAATGGACTTTGCTTGTATCGTTTTTTATAAGGTGATAATTGGTCACAATATTCAAAATCTTCGATGAATTTCAGCCACAAACTTTCTACGAAAGTTCATTGCGAAAACACAGATATTTGATGTGCGTTTTCAGGCGAAAATTGAGTTTGTAAAACGAGCAATACGGAAACGTGACAGAGAGCAAAGAGCACTGAAGGAAAAATATATGCAGACATTGGCGACTATAGGAGAAAATACCGTGAGTTTCACTTACACATGTTATCTGTTGTTCCATTGACATATCACGTCGATATGAATAAAGTCATATGTGGGCCATATGTTTTTCAACAATGTAATATGTAAGAAACGGGGTGGGAAGAAGAGAAAAGGTATGAAAGAGATTCTCGTTGAGACGGGGTTAGTTTTGGAATCCGCCGCTGATAAATTGCTAAAGGGCTGTTGTTGAGACTGGAGACAAAAAGGTTAGTCATTTAGTTCTATGAAGGATGGAGGTGACCTTCATCAAGTAGAAACGTGGAGGCTTTGACGCCAAAAGCTTCGGAGGAGAACTTTTTTAGTTACATGGCAAACGGTTACTTGAAACAGTATGGGATTGGTACTCAAGCATTACTGTTCACGGACAAACCCGCCATGATGAGCAGCACCGTTCCATCAATTATTCGATGGAAGTAGAGGTGTTGCAATGCTTTTTAGACACCGGTCTTTACTCAGCTTTCTTACTTAATTGATCACAAACACGTTACACAAGCACGGTTGCTCTAAACTTTAGCAAACGCTGATGGCGACCGCTGCGTTCATTAAAATACCTCAATCAGTTTCGCTACAGTAGACTGCTGTTTACCGAGAAATATATATTGAGAAACTAATGAAGCAGTGGTTCCGATGTGCTGAATTGATGACTTCAACTTTTAGTAAAGCTGTGAAGGAAGGGGAATTTTTGAAGGTAAATGATATTCGAGAACTGCAAAAGAAAGAAGGGGAAATAACGCAGAAAGGGTCAATAAGCGATATGAAATCGAAACTGACCAAAGTCGAAATGGCAATCGCTGAAATAGATGAAAAACGTAGTCAGACAGAGAAGACGTGGATGGATCTTCAAGATAAGGCAAGGAATCTATTACACACCTCCTTTCTCAGCTGTTCGAAGCCTAAGAATTCTTACAAGAGAACTGTTTGACTCTAGCAGATTTTATCTTCCAGTTAAAAAATTGGTTTCCAATGGCAGAAGCAAAAAATCTCTAATTTTTGAACGTGTTGTCAACTAAGCCTGGCTTATGAGTGAAGGTCCAGCGATAAACAAAAAAACGATAAAGGTCGAGGTCAGTTGCGATAAAAATGAAAAATTTTGAGCCATTATGTGTTTTTTAATGTATTTGTGAACATCGTAATTAATCCTAGCTTACTAGTGGATGGCAAATGATGCAGTGTTGAACAGTGAATTGCTGTTGATGTCAAGAAATACCGCATTTAATCCAGCTCAACATGAATTCCCTCATAACCAAATCAAGACAAGAGGGAATCTTTTTCTAGAAGGAACAGCAGCATTTATTATTGACTGCATGGGCAGTTCCATCTGCAAAATGTGCCTCAGAGAAACAGCTAGAAACCGGAAAGGCGCAACATGATGAATCAGCTCATCATCAGTGCAACTGAAATACGACACGATTACGTTTTTCTGCATTATTTAAATCACTACAGCTATCCAAGTTGGAAGTACAGTTGGCCGGAACATCGGCGAAGGAGAAGGTGGGCCAAGCTCGGAACAAACGTTACGAAACAAAGATCGAAATTTTGAAACTCGAGCCGTTAGTTTTTTGCACTAAATCATGTTGGCCTTCATAAAGGGCATAATATGCATCATATCCACGGATATGTTTATTTCTTAGCCATTCCATCTAGGGGGTATTGAGAGCAGCTGAAGTTAAAGTTGCGAAATTTTGTACTTTGATCAAAGTGAAGAAATGCATCCTAGTCCAATTTCAAAGTGAGCCATTCAAAAGAGTTTGGGAACATGAAGGTTCCTGAAAACTGACAACATTGAAGATATCTCTGGAAGGGAAAATAAGATTCCTTGTGAATTTGCGGAAGCATTTGTTCCGCTCGAATAAGGAGCACAATTTGTTTTTCTGCAGCTCTTTATGGAAATGAAAATGGTTGAAGCAGTGAGCGCCACCGTAAAAGGTATAATTCCGCTAATTCTTTTCACATGCAGAATGAGAAGCTCAGGATGTTGCCAATGATGATGTTGCCGCAATATATGCGTTTCACCATTAGGTCTATCAATTTAACCGCATGCATCAACGTCTAAAAACTTCAACAAAGCCCTTATATTTCTTCTCCTATCACATTAAACGCCTACATGAGCTCCCACGTGCATGCTTAATCAAAATAATCAAAGATTTACTGCGCTATAACTCAGATTGATCGTAATTAGTTTCGCTGAACAAATGCTATAATTCGCTGAATAGTCCAATGATCTTGTCCTCGAGTGTAAGATTTTTCCATATCTTTGTACACCGTAACGTACGTTGTACTGTGTTCTACTTGTAATATTTCCAGTATCCATTATGTCCACTGCGTTCCTTATGTAATTTCCAATATCCACACTCGCTGATATCGGTGTGATCGCTCATCCCAACAAATTTGGTGAACAAACTTGTAGACCATTCTTCGATAATTAGTTGAAGTTATTTGTAGGGACCAGCCAATGTACAAAGTATATGAAGCATCAACCTCTTCAAAGAGTCCACAAGAGGTACATGCCTTAATTCGTTGCACGCTGAGAACTTTAATTCGAATAATTTCATTGCAAGTCTTTGCAGTACTCTTTTTCGATTGCCCCCTTCATATTTTTAATGACGAATATCAAGCTGTTCGCTTAAGCATGTAATGAAAAAAATGCCTAAGGCTTGAAGATGGCGACGAGTAGGTGGATAAATTTGAAAGTTGATGTTTACGATTAGAATATTTAATCTTTCAAGATTACCGTGACATAGGAATTATTCGTCTTTTGCCATCAAGAGGATTTTTATAATTTCGTAGATGATCATTTGGAGTGCATGTTTCGATGAACGACCGCGCTGCGACTCCATTCCTATGCACGGACCTCAGTGACACCTATTCTTCTCTGTACTATCATATTCCGCTCTTCCTTTGTTTGCAAGGGCTTTAAACCAACTTTGCCATTTTACACATTTACTTGATTATATTGATGGCTTGTTGGTGCTGTCGAGTACAAACTTTTGCACCATATAAACAGCTTAAATAATCAAATTTTATTTTGTAATAGACGATTTTAAAAGGAAGTCATCAAGTTCGTCAACTCTTTATACATAAAATAAAAATTCCTCGTAATTTTATTGAACTTATCGATTCAGATACAGTGGTCGAACATACCCACTCGATGCAACAATAAAGAGTTCCGCAAACAACCATAACATTGGTAGTTACGGCAAAAGTGATTACAACTCATCATTTACTGCTTGATTTATGTAGAGTTTCGGAGCCATTAAGGTAGCGATTTGTTATCATTTGGCAGCGTCCTGATATGATGGAGTTATTCTCTGTAACTTTACAGAAAAAGAAGGAAAACGATATTCGCTCAGAAATTATGAAAAAGCGTCTCAGAGAGTTGGATGAGGCACGTACAAGCAATCAGCAAGCAGAAATGGCGATAGCTAATCTCCGCAAACGTCTTCAGGTTATCTCGCTCTTGAACATTTTCATCCACTGATCTTTATAGAATAAGAAGACTATCTTACTGAAAACGAACCGTAAAAAAGCACTGAGAATTTTATTAACTGCCACAGAAAGGAAACAAGAATTCCGCAAAAGAAACTTCATTTTTTTCTAGTTGAATTAATTATCCATCACGTCACATCATTGCTATTATGGTGAAAATGGATCAGTCCTAACGACACTGTCACCCAACTTCAATTCATTTATGCGAAAACGGATCCATGTTCGCCTATAAAGTAGTGACTCATAAACTTTGTTCAAAAGTGATCAGTGCTATGTTGCAGCTGTAAAATTCAGCATATCACTAGCAGTCAGTGAATTTTTTAGGAACTTCGCAAAGTAGAAGACGCTCACAATAATCCCCGAGAATTAATACAAAACGATGCGATAAATGAAAGCGAACAACAAGAAGATTCGGCGATTGATATAAGGGACCCGATAAAATCATTCCCCATTGAGGTAAATCATCGAGCTTCAAATGAGATGTGCAGTGAATCAATGGCCGAGATGAGAGAAGCACGCAAGGTCTTTTTTCTTTTGTTGGATTTAGGACAAATTACAAATACTGGAGCCGTCTCATGCTATAAAACCTCACGACGGTGGATAGTAAAATGACAGTCAAGGAAAGGGTTACTGTTATTACATAGCGGTCATTTAAATGACTACACATCCTCATGCTAGGATATTTCTCATAACAGAAGAGGTAATAGGAACAGTGTGGTCATTTAATTAGATGAGACACAACGACGATCCATGTGAATGGACTATCAACTTTCATTAATGCTTATTATGCTATCGTGACCAAGAAGTTTCAGGAAAGAGAAAAGTAACGTCACTGCTAGAGAATATGTAATTGCAGATTTCTCAACACAAGAAGGCTTCGACAACCAATACAAAACCACCAGATAACAATGATGAGCACGTTGCCAGCAAAGGATTTGAGAAGGCGAACGCCAGACGCGATAAGGTCCTTACAATCTTCATTCATAGCAAGCAATACTATATTAAAAACAAGCACGCCTTGCACTTGTTCACTTATTACGCTTTTCCAAGTCTTATGCGAAGTATTTTGCAAAAGCCGCATCAAAATTCGTCCATAGAGGGTTGAGATATGACAAAGGAGAACTCAGCGACGCGCACAACAACGCATTTGCCACTGCGCCTCTGCCTGCTTATTTCCTCACAGCACCAAGTTACAGAAAGACAGTAGGACAAGCAACACACAAAGACTCTCGCCTTGGACGCTCGAAAGACAAGTAACAAGAATACCGAGATTAGGCTCGTTGGTGCGATAACTTCAACGAAACGGTAAAACACGTTACGATATTCCGTATTAAATATATTCCTGCAACCTACCTAAACCTTCACAACAAAGTTAACATGATTCGAAGAAAGGCTGATGCAAGAGGGGCTGCCAATTCCTTGTTTACCTTGTCTTCTTATGCATGCAGTCTATTTTATGGGAAGAGTGTAGAATCGTTCCTGTGACCCTCTCACATTTGTTTTCGTTTATTCAAGCTGTGCTATTTCATATAAATTAAGGAAAAACTGGACCACCACGCACTGTGGGACCCTTTAAAGCATTTGCCTGTCGCGTCGAACGGCACAAAGTCCTTGGGAAAACTTTTCACAGTCAGGATTTTTTCGTTACCTGGCATAGAGCCGATAACCCTAGCCACATGAATTCTAACGTAATGCAAACATGAACAGGATCAAAGCATCAAAATATGTCACATTGTGAATGGTCAAGATATTCCGTGCAGAATAGACTCACGGTCTTCGGTATTACATAGACTGCTGCAAGGATAGGCAGGAAAGGAGAGAAGATGTTCAAGAAGTCAAGGATTCTTTTTGCTAAGAATTTTCAAATTAGCTTCACCCCTTCCTCTTTCTGAAACAACGGCACCCAGACAAGCAGACCATGGAAGCTCCACAAAGCTCACAACTGAGGAAACAAACTGGCGGGAATAAGGATGGGATACCGACGGCTTTCTTTAGTGCCTAAATATGCAATAATCCATGCCAAGTATTTTTAATAGAAAGCGACGTAAGAACAGGAAATGTTGCCTCCTACTGGAATTTCCACAAAAATGAAACAGCTTCTTTTGACGAAGCGAGTGATGAAAGTTGCGGAAATCGCGCTCCGTTCCCTGTAGAAATGGAATCGGAGGTGGACGATGTGAGAGTGATGGAGGAATTGGAAAATGAAAGGAAATGATTCACTGAATGAAACGTTCGCAAAAAAATGCCCTAATTTGGGCTTGTAGACTGACTAATGGAAAAGGTAGCCTGGAATGTGGGACAAACCTTCCTTGGGGCTCAAAATCCACTTTTTCTACGTATCCTTCATGTTGTTTATTTTTTATTCAGAATGACTCAGAATTTAGAATGACTCTTCAGCTCTAAGCATAAAATTTTTTCGTAATCTGCAATAGCTTTGGGTCGCACTTACCATAAATTCTAATTCTACATACCATCATTGCTTTTGCGGCAAGCGCGACTCGAGATTACAGGTGTGAAACGATAACTATGGATTGCAGGTAGGTGTGCAGTACAGATCGCTCCATTCCAGGCCACCTGAACTACGCATTTGCCACTTGAATTTAACACTACGTGTGGAAATGAAGTTACGCCAACTTTGTTGTTTAAGCTCTAAGCGGAGGGCGACCTTCATTATAGAATTACTTTGAAAGGCAGCAAGTCGACAAAATTTCAATGAATGCTTCTTTGAAGTCGGCAGCTACTCGACAATTTTAAATGATAGAAACTACCAGAGTTGCCCAGTACGAAGTTTCTCACTGACCAGAGCAGCGAGTTGGAGGAGAGACCAACCTAACCTAGTGGACAGACGTGAACTCTGTAGTTTTCTCGAAACTCAGTTTCCTTGGGACAACACATTTGAAGAATTATTCCATGAAGTTCGACATCAACCCACTTGATCTGCATATCGATGCTCTGAACAGTGACACCTTAACTTAATGCTAACATAACATGCTACCGACTTGTCAGTTTATCATTAGGCCATAGGTTAATAAACCATTACACTATTGCCATGCATGTGATCAGTTGATGATAGCAGCGTATATTAAGTTATGTTGAGAATGAATCGACATTTTTTATTCCGAGTGATAGAAACAAAATGTATGTGATGCGGGTGGCGACCATGTAAAAGGAATTTGTGACGTTATTTGAAATGAATATATTTACCCCCATGTTGTTTTATTGACAGAGAAGAAAGATTCATTTATTTTCTATTCATTTTCAAAATTTCATTTAAATAAGACAGATAGAAAAGTGAGGATGAAAAATTGCAGATTCTCAGTGAGCAAATTTCGGATGCCGAACTGCGATTGAAAGAAGAGCAAAGACAAGTGAAAAGCGACGTCGCAGTTTTGACGACGAAGGCCAACGCAATAGAGGCCGCAAATGAGAGATTAAGCACGGAACTTAAGGTTGGAATTCTGTCGACGGTAATGCAGACAAGAATGCACAAAATTTCAATTCGGTTGCCGAGCGCTGGATTAAAGAACTACTTTACTCTTGAACAGTGAAAGATTCTGCTCGCGATACAAACTGCTCAGAGCATTTTAAAAAGTTTTCTTCGCCCTAGTGAAATCCATTACACCATAGTGCTTCCACTCATTGGCATTAAGATGATGAGTATGCAGCACGGCAAAACATGGAAATGGCATATCTGCAGAGTCTAAATAACACAGTTGGCTCTTTTTTTCCCAGTGAAAATGTTCTACAAAATTCAATACAAAGCATCGACGCCGTTGCCAACACATCATCTCGTTGTCAGTTTAAGCACTCTCTTAATTTCTCTTCGTACGACGAAGTGCACTATGCTTGTCTATGTGTGATGTGAGCGTGTTCCAAATTGTTCCAAAATGTGAACCATGGAGGCTAGGGAATGAAATCTGAGAGACGCATACGTCATTGGTGTTATACCCCATACAAGTCTTTATTTTCATCTGCCAACTTCTATTTAGCAAACTTATAGGTGCCTAAAATTCTGCCTAAAATTTTTGTATACGTCGTGGATCGGTTAGCTCACATTTTACACCTATCGAAATGCAAATATTCACATGGAATTTTCGGCTGAAGGCTTTATATCAGCGACCAATTCGATTAAAACAAAAAGATTATCGTGTCTGGCAAATTTTGAAACCTGTTAACTCATCAAGAGAACAGCAAAACTGCATATCATACCGCTCTCTTTCGTATCGTCTTTCAGTGCATCTTAGAGAATGATGCAATAAAGTCTCTGGACGAATGAGCTTATTAAAATGGCGAATCTCAATCGAAGCGTTGGAGCAAAAATGTGGGGAAATATGAACGAGTAGTTCATTTTTTATAAATTTCAATTGTAGAAGCAGCGCTTGGTCAAGTGGAGAAGCCCAGCAGTGGCATTTCTTTGTCTGCATTAATGGAACTAATTGAAAAGCAGTCTATCCACGGATGTGCGATGAGATGTTGATGCTTCTTGACATTAATCAGTAGCAATAATTAGAATGCAAGTTTGCGATACTATAGCGATAAGTAATATTATCGTCTCATTTTTATGAGCAAAATTTTCCATGCAGTTCGGTTTGCACGTCTCAGTTAAATATTTCATCGTAGTGGTTTTTAGTTGATGAATTCTGAGGGACAACTGAGAAGCAGTTGGGGCTATGGAGGAACTTTTCGTTTTATTTTACAGAAACTGATTCAACAAGAGGTTTCGTTGCGTGACAAGATTACGCATGTAGAGGCGGTGATTAAAACTAAAGAAGAAGAAGGAGCTCTAATCGCAACAAAAACGTTGCAGGAAAAGGACTCTGAGGTAAGCATCAGAAAGATGTTGTAATCATCAAGTTGAATATACTTCATGAATTATCACAAAATTATCACAGACCGTATCACTTCTTCATTAACCTCCTACAAGATTATTTTATCGACTTCTTAATGGAAAATCTTTTCTTGCAGTGCAAAATGGGTAAATTTTCAGTATTTTTGTAGAATATCACTGCAAATAATCGATGTCCAAGGAAAATGTGAAGTGATTTCTCTTGCTATGATACGATGATGCCCATCCTAGGAACCGCCAGATTCGCTTGAAGGTTGGGAACGTTTCTTTCAAACGAAGGGAAAAAACGTTATGAAAACTCCCAGTTGTTCATTATTGAACTGTTAGCCAATCGAAATTTTAGTTATGTCATTCCATTCTCTGAGAGGAGATTACGGTCTCTGACGTGAGAATGCACAGAATTCGTTTTTAACTCTGAATGAAAAAAAGCATGGATTGTGTGTGCGCTGTGAGCGCTTAGAAACAGTAAAGGAAAAAGAAAGCGGCAGAGATAATTTATGTTTGGTTTTTTTGCATGCCCTGCAAACTGTGAACCGTTTAGCCACCTTTCCCGGTCCAATTCAACGTCCAGTTATAGACCCTGTCAAACTGCTACTAACTTAGCCAACGTGCTTGGATTTGCGGCGAGATAATGGGTTAATAAATTTCCGTTGTTAAGAAACGAATGCGAGAAACGAAACTAGACGTGCTCATCAAACAGGGGGAACAGCTGAAGAAGAAGCAAAATGAGATGAAGGTGGAACTGAAGAACAATCAAATCATGATCAACAATTATCGCAACAGATATAACACCCTTTCACAAATGCGGAAGAACGCTCACGGAGACGAAAAGGTATAAATAACCTTTTATATATTAGTTTTTGAAAATTCCTTACAAGTATAGGCGTTTTTTATAAGTAACGAAATGAAATGGAATGAGTGAAAATGAGCTGTGTCCTATGAAAAAAACAGATTCATCGTCTCGGCTAAGTCCTCTAAGACAACGGGCACTGTGTTTTTCTATGAAAACACGGGATCCCTGTGGCAGAGATGATCAGCAGTTTCAAATCCGCTTAGAGAAGACGATATAAATGACTGTGCACTTACGATATAAATGAATGAATGAAGCAGGTTCCAAACTTTCCTCAATTTCAGCCCGAGTGAGTGAAACTACCCGCATGGAATTTGCGGGATGGATAGCAAGTTCTACTTCTGCACTATTTCAAGAAAAAAGACTATCGCCTTCATTCTATTTGCCATGTGACTGGTTTGTGTCCCAGATCACCGGGAAGTGGAAACCAAAAATCATGCCTTGACGAATCAAATCATCGAGGAAAGCTCTTCGCCATCATCATGGCATCCGCACGGGAACGCCATAAATCGCTGTCGAGTTCCACAACATGACTTTCTAGCACAAAAAACAATGCTCTATGTGAATGCTTCTCTGTCAGCGTACTTTCGCACACTGTATGGGATTCACAAGTGCTCATAGGTCCTATCATCTTAAAATTCTTGAAATCCAACCTAAAGATATCGACAGTGAAATTCAGATGGAATCGAATTTTCCGGTAGCGTCGATGTCGAAATATTTCTTCTCGAAGTGATCTTCGACATCGTTGTTTCCTAACAGTAATGTAACGAAGCAAAAACGAAGCTCGCGTTCACTGCGACAACGATATTCAACCCACCAATTAATGACTGAGCGAAGAGTCGTATATGTGTACATTAAAATGCGTTACTATTATGGAATTATGTAGTTTTCAAATTTAGGAGGTTACATCACTGGTAGCGTCACTGGATGAATGGCGTACTCGTGTGAACGATTCTGAAAAGGAATTACAATCACTGGAGATGATTCTCATGACTGCCAACCAAAAGAATCAAATTGTAAAGAGTGACCTCGCTACTATGAAGCCATATAGTAAGTTTCATCATGCTGCAGCAAATAGCAGTTTTAATTTGATTGGTTGGAAATGGCAAATGAGGAAGAGAGGAAACAGTCTACAATGCGCACTGCAGCCGCTGTGTGCTGTGAATGAAGGCAACGCACAGGTGAGGTTGCTAGTTGAACAATTTGATTACGGACCCCGATCAGAAATTCCCTGCCTAATGCCACTTTATCAAAGGTAAGTTTACGAGAGAGTTAAGGAATAGAGTGCCAAAACTTGATGTACATCTCTTCCCTGTAGGATGTTTGGTTTAAGCCCCCACCGTCCAGGGAATGATACATGGATATAAAGACGATGAGACTGCTCTCTCTTCCCCTCCTCCCTTCTCTCCCATTTACACTTTTTTGTCTCGAGCTTTCGCTCACACTGTTGGCATTTTTTCCTCACCTTTAAAATGTCACAACTCAACAGAAAATCAGAAAGGACGCACGCACGACACCCTGAATCTAAATAAAAAGCCTAACGGCTCTTAATACATTGAAAAGTCCAATGCCGCAAAATACGAACCTGATTTCATAGCGGTGACCGGGTAGCCCATCTGTTACATATGGCCGTACTACATGCCGCGCGTAATCCTGCCTTTTTGTAAACACCAGTTTTTTTATTTGCCTTCTCTGTGCATATTTCTTGCTCAGCACTTCAATCGTCCCAATATATCCTCACAGTTATAGTGGTCACCGTCATACTACATCTAACGCATCACTGTCCCATATTAAGGATAAAAATTCCCCGTTTATTGTGGCAACATGCGACAACAGCCTGACGCCGCCGCTCTTCAACCTCTTGCCATTCCTTGGCAGGCTGCGTTATCTCCTTCATGTTTGGATGGGCTTTGGCTTAATATACTGGAAGAACAACAGTTATGAAAAAGAGACGGATGAAGTTCAAAAAAACTGTCCAGCTGTATGGTGCTCGAGAAGTGAAGTGCGCTTATAATGAAACTGTAAGATGACGACGTGAATCTTTTCTGGTTTAACTTCTCTGGCTCTGGCAAAATCAACAATGTTCTACCAAATATTGCACCTCCCTCCTACCTCAGTAATGAGTGACAATGAGTTTTACCTTCAGGAATATCTCGCCTCAATCAGACACTCATCCAAGATTGGCTCAAATCCCAAATCCCCGGTTGAAATTGTCAGAAATATTTCAACCAAATTACGTGCAGAAACTTTTGCGACGCATGGGCATCGACCTCTCACGTGATGAAGCCTGATATCTCATTCTAAAATTACAAAGATACAGTAGCAAAAATGATCTGTATAATTTAGTGTCCGTTAGGACAAATGTTATATAAGTATGGCGAACTATGCAACCTCCACGTTGATCGTGTTTAGCGTTTACTATGATTAGTGAGCACCAGCTTAGGAACTTTAACTTGCACGGTGAAATGTGCTGAGACGTGGTAGCCAAATGTCCGACACTTCCTCACATGTACGCAGCTCAGCGTAATTTCAGCGCTAATTAACACGAATACTTAGATCGGAGATCGCCAATATCCGGACATGGCCAATATACCACCCTTGCTTGCTGATCAAGGTCATAACGCACACTGAAATCTTAAAATGATGGACTACGAAAGCAAATCATGCAACAAATAAACACCATTTTTTGAAGGTGAAGAAGCAACCGAACTGAAACGCATATATGCCAGGAAGAAAGCGCTGCAGCTGGAATTGATCGACGCGAAGAACAAGCTCCGTATCCTGCAGATGGAAAAGAACAGGGAAACTGCTTTCGACAATGATGATAACTAACAACCCATAACATTTCTTCCTCTTTCTCATAAAATCACCTGGCGATGGGAAACAGCATCCACATGTTTGGGTCCCTAAACGTATGTCACATCAAATCAAAAAAAAACCCTTTCTTACTTAAGTGAGACATACTTACTCAAATATTCGCTCATACTAATTGGTCAGCTAAACGACGAAGCCCTGAGTCAGTTATTTACTCGTTTTTTTGCAATGGTAACCAAAACAACACTGCACGATATGCATCAAATCACCTCTGTTAAAGTTGAATGCATTTCATCAGCAGTGAACGCATTAAATAACAGCATGCATTCGTAAAATTCAACTCTAAAATGAATGAACAACGATTAACAAGATGGAAAATAATCAGCCTCTCATCGCAATTTAAAAATCTGACAGAACGGTAAAAGAAACAATAAAACACCAAAGACTGAATAAGTGAATAGGAGGCGTGGTAATTATATCAATTACGCTATCTTAAAAGAGTAATATACCCTTGAAGACATGCGATATATTGGTACAGCATCACGAAAACCACAAAATTAATGAGGTACGGATGGAAAGCTCAGATGATAAAGTTCACCAATGAAATTACTAGTAAAGAAAACGGAACATCGAACATTCATCGCATGTAATTATAACAATAAAGCGAAGGCAGCAACGTCTGCAGCGATAAAACATAACTGTGATAAAGAAATAACTATATCTCACGAACAAAACAACAGGAAAAATTCTACTTTAAGCACCATAAGTGAAGTCATTCTTTGTGTAATTCAGTAGAGGCAGCCGAATCAACTTGCACAAAATTTGGCGGCTACGAGGAACAAAAAGTAACACCCCTTTTGAGCTCTGAGCAACATTCCAGCCGCATATTTACGAATGTACCCTGCTTCTTCAACTTACCTTATTTTGTCTGAATAAATTCTGGAGGCTTGACAGAAATAAACAAGTTCTGGTGAGAAATAATGTGAATTACGTGGTGGACAAACATAGGATAAAACCTCGGGCAGATGAAATAAATTCAATAAACGCGAAAAAACAAGACCAAGGGATAGGATAACGAGAAAAAGGGAAAGGAGACCAGCGACATTTGCAACGTGCTTCTGTAAGACCTCTGACCCGTTCCGTCTCTAACTTTCTCCTTTTGAAGTCTTATAAATTTTTGGCCACTCTTTGAAATCGTCTGCGCTAAAGCTGTTGATATACTCTAGTTAGAACTTTCAGCAGTTTAGGTAGGGGTGCTACTACCGACAAAAACGCCACATAGATGAGGCGATGAATTTTAATATAATTTCGGAAACTTCCACTATCAGCAGTGGTACTCATCGCTTTCCTAACATCTTACATCCATTTGAAAATCGTGCAAGAGAACGACAAAAAAATTTCGAAGCAAAGCCATTAAGCAACTCATATTCGCAATTTTCAGTTGAAATAACGACTTCTCTCAACATCATGGGGCTTCAAGAAAAATGAAATAAAAACGAACTAATAAACAAAAAGTGACAACGACGAAAGCATAATACAGGAGATCATTTCCGTTCAAACCACGAAACAATTAAAACAAAACTGAGCCAACTAAAGCAAACTACATTATCATGTTATGTATGAGCTATTGTTTTTAGAGATTTCGAAATTTTATCAAGAGCATCAAGAGATCGCATGAAAACCCTCAAGACGGTGTGATATTAGCAAAACATTATCACCTTCAACACTGCTGTAGACCAATCGCTCATATCGTACTAAGGAAGAAAGTTGAGACGATGTGAAACAAATTCCACTCTCTATAGTTTTAATTTCCCGCTGCGGCTGTTTACGCTACGTACCGGCCAATATTTCATGCAGTTTGCCGCTCCACAACTGAAATTCATGGACGCAGTTAAAGATGTAATCAGTCAGCACTTAAAGTCGACTACGATGATACACGACATCTTATCTAATGAGTAAAATTGTTGCGGTAAAATGCAATGCTCTTAACTAAGTGCATTAATGTTCTGCCAAGTGGTGTGGGCACATCAAGTTGCTCAAGTTTGCTGTACTCCGGTATATACTTCATTTATCTCACTTCCAAGTATTCCACCAAAGCACAGCAGGCACACAGGAATTCACGAGCGGTAAAAAGATGTCTCAGAAAGTTTTAAGATATATAAGCGAACTTACAAACATTTCCGTCCTTTGTCGCTCTTTTTCTTAGCGTTTCCATGTTTCTCATATTGCTGCCCACAGAAGTAATTTAACGTTAGTTCCTCGCCTAAAAGTGCTTCATAGGAAAAGGAAAACGATTAAAAATAACCACAAAAGTTACTTCCGCGATATTTCGAAACGGAACACCTCTAATCCTATACACCAGGAGTCGAACTCTTAAAAACGTCCACTGCTGCTGGCTCGTGTTTTGTGACCTGCGCCCACGTTAAGAACGTCATATAACAGATAACCACAGCCGACTTGTGACAAGATGGTTTTATATATGCCTTCAAAATATCCACACAAGTCTCATCTTACGGTATCCACCACTGACCTCGGTCTCAGTCAATGAATTGGTGGACAAAGAATTTTCTACATCATCGACGAATGAATGAATATTCAATGAAATGCAACGGATGCAATGATACGGTTTCTACAGTTGCATGTGATGCCCTTTCCATTGAACCTTATGAGTTAGTAGCCGTCTCCTACATACCACTTCGTCGGTAGATACATTCTTCCAATACCATGCAATCTTGGACATAAAATTTACGAAGCAAAAACAAGCAGCAAATAAGGGTGGGCTACCTTTCATGTTTCAGTTCCAGTCAGCGCCAAATAGAGTATCGATCGTGCAAACTAGCCCTTCTGAACCTCATAATTCAGACTACGAGGCTATGGCTATGGTAATGGCAACAAGGCTATGAAGCTTTTTTTGCTTCTTGTTACAGAACAAGCACAGGATAAATGCGGTACGTTCCTCAACTGTTTTATAAGGAAGTTATGTAATTAAGTTGGGTGGAGAAGCTTATCGACTACCAACCTCTTGCTATGTGCCGACTGCTGAAGAGGGCGATACGATGCAAGGAAGGGTCGGCTCGTTCTATCTGTACACAAATGGCGTCCAAATTGGGGTCGCATGAGTGGTTGATAAAGGCAGCCTCGTTGCCGTAATACTTCGCATCAATGACGTACTTCGTCACTCCACTGCCATCGAGCTCAAAATGATAAGTGCTGTCTTTTCGACTGGCAGCATCCTCGACTGTCAACACCTTCAAAAAAATTTATTTGCTAACGAAGTAAGCGGAACAAAGTAAACGTATCTCACGTAAAACTTCTACGGGGCGAAGTGACAAACCGATTCTCCCCAGAATTCGAAGAAAACCGCACAGCACCTACAAGACGAGAGAGACATATTTCCCGCAAATATATCCAAAATATCGCAAGTAAGATACCATGCCATCAAAAACAACACGAAACAAGTCGAAAGCAATTAGTGAAACAAAGCGAATAATTTAAGACGCCTTGCTGTACCCACTGATGGCAGCATATGAATACCACTCACCTTTCCTTAAATATTAGTGTAATTTATGGCTGGTCACACATTACTGCTTCGACCTACCATTCAAAAACATTCTTACACGATGCTGCACAAAAATAAACCGACTGAACATGAAAGAACGAAAAACCCACCTCACCAACATACTCGACGACGAACGTATTCGGTGGAATGTTCGTCAACGCGACAACCCCCCAGCCGCACCTCTTTCGGCGAACAATTGCAACCTTATAACGTCTTCCCCTCTGCAATATACGCAGTGCAATAAACATTAAGAAAACATTCCGTTAATAGAGTAAATGAGAGAGTTCTGCTTCAAATTTAAGATAATATTCAAAATAAGGACCCAAATTTCAAATATAATATCCGAAAATGTAACACAAAAAGATCGAAACGCGAACCAGCTCAGCGTGAATAAGGCCGACGGCATATAAAGGGAAAATTCTATCTGACAATCTTCACAGTCTAAGACAGTTATATAATACAATACTTTCTACACTACCAAACTCTACTAACACCAGATTTCTGCTCTTTGGTGATATGAAAGAGTTTCGACTTACGGCTAGTCGTAATTCTTTTCGTATTTCATCTTCGTCATCCCCTCAACGACATTCAAAAACTTAACGCCATTACTGACACTGCTAGGCGAGCTACACCAGTCATAGTGGAGAAGGTATGATAAACGTCAATAGAGACAAATCACTCTTAATTCATAATGCAATAAAATCATGTACAACGAATGACAGTTAACAGCAGAAAAATCAAAGAACACTCGAATAATGAGGTCATCTCGTAATATTCATCCATACAATAGAATGAACGCAATCCCATATCAATTATGCGCTTCTTTTTAGTTTCGGCGCTTAAGATCCAGCCCAAGACAACTGCTTGTGATGTAACAGTGATCATTTTCCTTCTATAGCATTATTCCTCGCGCCATGTCATTGACCGACTTATGCGCTAGCCCATCGGATAAAATATTTTACCACCCTCGTGCCTCTTCGTGTCCCATTCGGTCTCACCCTCAACGCTGCCGTTGTTGAAGAGAAGAAAAAGCTGCGTTTCACTCTCAGCAAGCTTTCCCAAGCCCTTAGTGGAAATACTGTCATTTAATGAAGACCCATCTTATCCAAAAGTAATATCTTTCATCGTCATGAAAATCACCTCTCACTTCTCACATCCCAAAAGATGCTCACCTATTTCTGAACGAACTCCCATCGCACAAATATTCCACTTTGCCCTTATCTTTTGTCAACAAAGCCCCCATCTATCATTCACCGAATCAATCCGCCACGAATATCAACCACAGATAGGAATTTCCGGTTGTCAAATGTGAGGTTAAAAAAGAGAGCAGCATAACTGTGCTATGAGAATAGAATAAAAAAATCTCGAAGAAAAACCTAAACTCTACTTGAACAACTTTCGTTGGACATGAGTCATCACATCCGCACTCATCGCTGCATTCGATAATCATTTCAGAATTCTCGGATTTCTCGTTCGAATAGAAATCCATTTTGACTGATCCTCTTTTCGTGTAGAAAAACTTGGTACGTCCCCTCTGTAATTCAACACTATCACCTGGAAAATTCGATTTATGTTCGCTTCGCCTAACAGCCTCAAATCTCGTTCTGCTAGCATCTTAGGAGACACAAATTACGTGAGATTCTGCATCACAAGCAAATTCACTGTAATACTGAAATTCATCACTATTTCTACTCTTTGCTTTACATTCGTCCAAGAGACAACGTGAATACATCCTTCAAAGACAACATTCTATTCGACGAAGACGGTCCCATCTAAAAGAAAATGATATTCCCAAATAATGTGATACGGGCAAAGCAGAGCTTAAGATGGCTGAAGCATATTTTCAGGATGCGAACAACATGTCGTGGAAGGAATTATGCCTCAAAAATAAGCAGATGTAGCACTTCAAAAAACAGTAACAGAAATCTATTTAGAACGGAAGCTCTTTTACACAGTAACCTTTCTAGGAAGCGTCCCTAAAATTCAGTTTAGATGTAATAGACATTCCGACCTTAAATATATATTCCAAGTAGTCGCCAAGCTCATCCACACAATCTGCATTCAGTACAACCTACCAGCAACACGAAAACCACGTTCCCCACAACAAGTTGGAAAATAATGAAGAACATTTAAACGCTTACAGCCGGACAGCATTCAGCTCCACTGCCGCAATTCTGCCCACACTTGCACGCATTTGATCGCTTTACTCTACGAAGAAGGCGCTCCAGTTCAGGGGGATATTTGTTTCTAGTTATATACTGAAAATAGACTACGAACTAGAAACAGAAGCAAACTGACTGATATAAAGACTCACGGATCATTCAAACGAAGCAATATTTATAGCTCGCTGTACTTAAAAAATCCCCACTTCAACTAAATTAAGCGTACGGTTTTACTGCAATCTGCGATGTCCTATGAATGAAAGAGAATACGTGAAAAGAACGCTACTGCTGCAGCACGAACAATAGAAACTACGTCAAAATTTGTGATGGTGACACCCACTTCTATTGCACAACTACCTAGCCTACCTAGTTACTGTCCTATTCTCATATGTGTACGTGTGAGCAGGTGCATGTGTTCCGTTTAGAGTATATCCGAAGGCACCTAAAAAGCAACTATGAAGCATTTCGACAGCGAAGTAAGAGAACTCCAGAAAAGAGATAGCTCCTTCCTAGTCATCAGATCTTGGGAAACTAGTCACTGCATGTGAAAAAGTATAACTACGAATGCCGAATCAGAAGCTTCCCTGGTAATTCGTCTTTCAAAAACTTTTGAGCTCGTAAGTTATTCCATATGTGCAGAAGCATATATTAATGTAAAGAAAGAAGAAGAGAAATGTGGCAATGTTAGTGACGCAACGTAACGATACGATGTGGATCACAACAATGATGGATACCCTAGCCGTTTCGAAAGCTATTTATACATCTCTCGAGACGTCAAAGATATATCATCTACATTTATGACCGTGCACAATTCTCTTCTTTCCGCTACCCTTGGTCGTCATCGGAAACTGGCGATTCATCAGTTGAGAAGAATATGTCGATCTATTTGGCGCCGGAAGTCTGACCAATTCATCATCGATGCTTTCGCAACAATTACGGAACATTGTAAGTTATTTTACCCTCTCACTCACATTATCTCAAGAACGCTTCACTCGCTTCGAGTCTCTTTTTTTAAAACGCTAGTTTTCAACAAGAATGAAATTAAACCAGCACGACGTTAAGTACCACACTGACACAATACTTTGCTAGATCTGTCCAATCTATATGGTCAAACAGGAAACACTCACCACAATAGCAGCTATGTATATAGCTCATGCCTTGGATGGCTTTTATAAAATTTTGCTGGCATCGCCACTCTAGAATTACGGGCAAATTCAAGTTTTACTCGAGCAAGGAAGCAAATCTGCAACGTAAAACGCTCACAACACCCACAAATGAGCTACAAACATTTATATATCCCTTAAACAATTAAGCCGTCTCACCGATTAGCAGGTAGGATACGACCAGCATTTTCCTGATCCCATAAAGAACTGGTCACTCTGAGATTAACAAACTTTTTTTGTCCAAAACCTGTATTCTTTCAAAAACTTTACAGGCTAATATCTATGCTAATGAACAAGAAACATACAAGAAACAGCATACGATGCATCCCTCCAAAGGTCTATATTGTTATGAACAAGTGCGATGCAATTCAATTTCCGATATACCTTTCTCGATGGTACCTACTTTTCTTTGCCCCATCATATTTCACTGCTTCTCTATGAAATCCCTCAGCCACTGCGTCACCCGCTATCATGTTCAATTCTACCCAGCTGCTCGCTTCAATCAACTTCGCTTCCACGCGCCTCGCCTCTCCTCGACCACGCGACAGCAGTACAACAGTCGACATTACATAAAATTAAACATTACAAATAAACTCACAGTGAAATTTTTTCGCGAGCATTCCTCATCAACATCGTTGTATATATACAATATTTCGCGTCCTTCCTTCCGAAGAATAGCGTTGATTGAATTTTCCCAACGTGCCAAGCTACGCAACTGATGCAAATGACATTCCCAGACGCATCGCTCGGGTCGCTCCATTACCACGTTTAGCGCGCGTTTACGATCGTAAAACTGCGACTTCTAAACGTACAAAAATTTACACAACAACAAGGCTGCAAGCGCCATGATAATAGGCCATGCGCTGAAGCTTGCAAGCCAACAGTCCGCTCAAGCACTTCACAGATACCTCCACCGTGCCGCACAATCGCTGGAAACAATTTCCGCACACAGAAATAAAATAACTCATCGGAAGCATCTGCGGTGAGCATCGCTCTCGAAAAACATCGTTTCATACCGCCTCAAGCCAACTGTCTTCAGACAACGTCCAATATTCACCTCACGCAAGCAGTCATCAGAAAGTCTTGACCACACTTCTCCACCATTCCAGTATGTGTTTTATCGCATCTTGTGACTGGCAATAAAAATATCACAGACAAGTAGAACATGACGAATTAAAAGCAGGCAGTATGCGTGAAGAGAAAACACCTGCGCTGTTAATTCCGTCTCGAATTTATCTTCCAATATTTCCAATGAACTCAACGACGAATAGCAACATCGCCAGCAGCATGAAGTCCTTGACCTGTCGTGACAGCTTTACAGTGACATATTTTAGCGGTGAGGATTTCTGCTGCGCCAATTTCATGCAGTTAAACGGAGGTGGCAAACAATGCACACCGAACTCTCAGATACTGACTGCACTAACGGCGGATAATAAGCATCAAAATGAGACTATAACTAGAAAAAATTCGAATGAACAGCAATTTCAGCACCTCGTTCAAACAGAACGCCTTGTTATTACGAGATCCATTTTTGTGTACCAGAGATGCCTCTAACACATTTCAGCTTATGCTCTTTAGTACCTGCTGTCCGGTGTGGCGTGTGAAGCGCGCCGACGGGGAAAATAAAACTCGTTTACCACGAGTAGCAGACGACGACCACTTGCGAAATATACACTGATTAGCAAGTAAGACTACAATCTAATTATGAGTTCGACTACGGCGGCTTAGAAGGAAAGGAGAATTCATATTTCACCCGGGGGAGACACCACATCAAAATCAAACAAGTGTGAACATACAACCTGTTATACAAATGAAGATCATCACGATCACTGCGATCATGAAACTCATTTGATCACAACAGATCACTCATCAACAATATCGGTTCTTTTTTTGAAGAAAGTAACGCGCTGTTTTAATCGAGGTATTTATGAAATAGGGAAACTCCCCAACTATAAACCGATTTTGAGATAGTTCCTTTTTTCCCGCGAAAAAAGTTCGACTTATGGCTTGCTTTGAGTAAGCTTGGCTAAACGGCCAAACGCATTATGGCAGCTAGCTTTCCTCCGATCCCCAACACACCCAGATCAGACGCCACAGCGGCATTTTTTCCCGTACTCGACTCTAAGCGGCCACTAACTGGCAAATATCCTACACTTCGCATTGCACCCACGAAGTGCATATTTCCTCCGCCGGCTTAAGAAAAGGCAGAGAAGCGTAATAGGAGTAACACGATAGCTGCCCCTGCTTCACTTCCACCAAACCAAAGAACTTCATAAAACAACATGAAGTCGTGAATGTGTGGAATGAAAATTTCCAATACTGATATTAACAAGCCCCGTTATCAGCAAAAAGCTCCACCAAAACGTCCATTTCGGTAACAATCTGACTAGTGCAAAACATATACCAAATTCCCCATCATAAAATGTCAACTCATCTGAAAGCTGACGAAACAACGTGACAAAGCCTACAAGCGAGCTATTCGCAAGACAACTTCATCGATTCATGAGTGGACACTAAACAACTAATGTATAAATTTCCCACGAAGCAGGATGTAAAACGATTCTAGAAAGACGCCTTCAAAAGAGGGCGCAAAAACAAGAGCGCAGTGCTGATCAGCCCTAGAAAACACCTAAGGAGGCACAATGAAGGGATATCGGAAAACATCTTTATGCAAGACTTGCAAAAAACAGCAAATGTTTTCCTACTGAGGATGAAGAATGCAGCATTCAATTCGGAGTCTTAGAGTGACGTAGAAGTTCGAGAGAAATTTCTCACAGGAACAATGCCAAACTTTAACTGAAAGCACCATACAAACAAGCAAATATACCACGCACACTTGCGTAGATACCTCATAACGCGATGTGCTTCGTGAAAATCGGCAAACAACATTAAGCTCTTACAACTTCACGCATTTCTCCGAACTGCGAAGCGGTCTCCCAACTGCTTGTGCGATATGGCCAACCGACCCATTTTATGTAATACTGGTATCGCCCTGATTTCTGAAAATGGTTCGTAGTTTACTTGACAGCAGTCAATGATGGGAAACCAATGCAGCAAAAAATGCTTACATTCCGCTCCAGCGAATGATTCCGCTTCTCTGACGCTTCTAGGCACTTTTTTTCGGAATGCCATCACAGAAAACAACATCGAGCGGATACCTCACAGAAAACGACACTGTTACTTGCGTCAACTTCCGGAAAACTCTGCTTTAATTGTTCCTGGGTCTCGATCGCTGCTCCTCTTTCGCGTGATTCAGCAAACGGCATATTGCTCAACTCTCCACTGTCTTATGTTCTGTTTACAGCGCGAAAATGCTTTCAGTCGCTTCATTCATTATCAGATGCCCTTATCATTCCAGGTGATCTTTTCCGTAGTCCGTTCTTTTTCTACATGATCTTTCGATTCCCCACTCCTGTGACACTTTGCGCATTAGGCTTATATCATAAATACCCCACTTTCCCTTCTTGCTGCAATGAGTACATATTCAGCTCCTCAATTACAAACATAAAATATCCAGCATTCTCCAACAGACCAAGCTGAGAAATAAAGGACTACGCGATCATTCCTCTGAATGCTCACTGCATTCAGCGACCGTCTGGAGTTGAGAATCTATAAATCACGGCCGGAAACGTTTTCGTGCAAGAAATACTACAAAAAAAGAATTGCTCATTTGAAGAAAAACGACAGAACCGGAATATCCGTACTACAAATCGGAAAGAGAAACTATATCCTACTATGTCCTACACATATTCTAAAGGACTGCAATATGTCTGACTCCATAACTACAGTAAGATACTCTCCTTAGGCAAGGCCGTTATTTTGAAACATTAGATGAATTTCTTGTACAAATTAGTTTTTCCGAACTAAAAATGAAAGCACTGGGGTCAATAAAACGGACAGACCATGAAAGAAGTGAGGCGGGAAGAGGAGGGGGATGAAGGGTAGTGGTGATCGCATATAGCAACACTGCTTAAAACGTTAAATTCTGAAAGAAATGACAAGGAATTTAATAAATCAGTCGGCAAATACAACACAGTCATCAGTTTATAGCACAATACCTTGCATATCCTTCTTGCTATGATATGTTCAACTTCATACATCCCATCTTCATAGCCAAAAGAAATATCCGGCTCCTTTTCGTCATCCGAACTGTCGACCTTAGCGCACTTCCGACGTACTCCAGCTTTAGAAATACCCTCAAACCGTCTAACTGCCCCACTGACCATGATATTATTAGAAATAATGATAACAACACATACTGCATCGAAAACCTCTTCAAAGAAACATCGAGTTTTTAGACTAGCATAAGGAAATATTTCTAGAAGAGACAATACCTTGAGTGCAAAAAAAATGCATTGCACACAGGGGACTATTTCCGCTATTCAGTGATGAATACCGACTCCCCAGCGATGTTAGTTATGTTCAGAAAAGAAAAAGCCACATAACGGCATCCTCGAAAAATATGAGAATGTTTCAATCAAATCGTAAGCAGTAAAGTGTTCAGTTTCTATCCGCATTCCACATCCTGAGTTTCGTCATCTCATTCTCCCCACAAAAATTCACGTGAAATAGCTCTCATCAGTTATTTCCAATAAGCCACACATTGCATGGCCCTCTTTCTTCACTTCCTCCTTGGCGTTGCAGTAGATCTGAAGGTCAATGTTGTCTACCTTTAATGGGAAGGGTGATGAAAAATGGAACGGATATTACAGCATGAACATTATAAAACAAATCATACCTTTTTTGCTGCTGTGGCTTCTGAATTCCTCTTCAGCTGGCACACATCGACAACCTTGTTCACCACAACGTCCTTGACAGCTACTACAGCACCTTGGAGACAGCTGTTCGTACAACTATTTGCAACCACTTCTGCATTTCCACAAAAATTTACTTCAATCTTGGACTTGATAGACGAGGCGACCGATAATATGTTCGATGCATCTGCGCTTTTAAGCAGGTCCAGCCGCTTACTGATACTTCCAACATATTCTTCTTTTTCATTGTACATATATTTCGTTGGTGATAATGAGTCAGAGTGCAGAAGCGTCGCTCGTGAATCTACTTCCACCACTTTCTTCTCGCTGAAGACTGAAGATTTCTTAGGATTCTTGGCGCTGGACCCAGAAATGGAATTCATCGAAGTGCTGCGACATTTTTCAGCCAATGATGGGCAATTTCTTGTGTTACACCTCTTTCCCACCGTCTTCTCAAGCTCAAGTATTCCGTGATCAATAACGTTGTCGTCGCAGAATGCTGCTGAATCCTTTTCAACAGGAATCTAAAATGGACGATGAATTCAAAACGACAACAACGACAATGCCAACGAATGGACTGGATAAGAATCCCTTCAAAAATTATATCAAGAGTGTTTTAAACTTCCCACTTGGCTGAAATAATCGCATCCAACTGTGTCCAACAAAATCAAGCTTATCTCGACAGTCCTCTCTGTCCTCCATTTTAACTTCATACGAATGCAGCGGCATAACTCATGAACACTACAAGATGAACGACTTCCTCTTCCCAGTATTATTTAGCTTTGTATGTCCAAAAATATGATCATTATTACGACTATTCCACTCTATACTTTGTATATCCTCGATGGGAAAATAAAGATCGGTGAAACAAATACAGTGGAGCCCCTCGCCATCAGATTATCGGTTGAACTTCTGCAAATCTTCGAAACCTTCAACCGCTAAGAAGTCTACTTTCAGTTAATCGAGAAACTACCACCATCTAGGACTCAAATCTCGGATTTAGGTTCCCACTTCCATATATTCAATCTCTTTTGTTCTGTTGATCCATCAAACTTATTTCTGAGGATATTTTCACTCTTTAGACCTTCATCGATCACAGAAAATTGCATCGCCACGAATTAAGATGACGCATACACAGAATAATACACATAATAAGAAAACTGGTTACTCTATACCTTACGCATTCTTTGAATGGAATAAATAAAACAAATAAAAAAGCGCAATTAAGACTGCTGGATAGGATGATGAGATATTTGTCGGGAATATCATTCCCTGGCTGCAATTTTCACACGAAAACGTTTTTGGTGTCCCTCCTGTCGTCGTCGTTCACTACCGCTCAACTACAAAATGCTGCAGTCTGGATCGAACCTCGTGAAATAAGTGATACCTTTATGCAGGTCTTGCACTTCTTACTTCTAGGTATGCAGGAGGTTACTGAGTTCTGTTTCTATCTGTACTGCACAGCGAGATGTTGGTCTTAGTTACGATTGCCTGCTTTCAGCTTGAAAGAAGAGAAACGGGTATACCCGACAGGAAAGGGTAATTCGTGAAGGTCGGTTAGGACGGAAGTCTAATAGTGCCACTGAAGAAGAAATCAAATTCCTCGAAAAAATCTGCTACGTTGCACATCGCCAAGAAAGCTGTATCGCTCGCGAAAAAAGGATGATACAATACTCATCTGAGTCACAAAAGGAAAATTGCAGCCAATTTCTATGAATAAATGAAGTGAGGTTTTATGAAATTCGGCACTACTGCCCACACTGCTAAGAGAACGTCCAGCAGACACTGGCCTTTACAACCAACTTTCAGTAAAGTTAGTCAACCTCGATAAAAACGCTTTAAGTAATGACTGGGCAACCTCTCTGATAAATCGGCATTAAACAAAGACATAAACAGAAACGCAACCATGACGTGAGGGGCCCATACAGCTACTTTGAAAAGGAAGGCAGAAATGAGGATAAAAAGGGAGCAGATTTCCGTTGGTTGAAAATAAAAACAAAAGAGAGATAGAACGAGACGGCAAGGATACGCGGGGGGGAGAGGGAACGAAAGGTAAACAATTAAAGACGTTCCGACGATCACTTACTTTTACTTTAAGTTCGAAAACAACGCATAAAAGTGAGTTCTCATAAGCTTACTCTTCTCAAGAGCGTAGGTTTCATGTTTATAATTCTAGAGGTTATCCGTTAGGAGATCACATACTCATATGAACTCCCATCTTAGCGAACAGACAATCTGCTTGGAAAACACAGCAAATCCAACGTACCTCGCCAGGATTCTCGAGCAGCAATTCTGCAAAACGTCGCCTTTTGTAACGTTTATAACTAGCTGTGCTTTGCAGAGCGCTATTTCTTCGTCCCCTCTTCTTGAATGATGCGGCATCCCCCTCACTGATGTTTTTCCTTCCTTCGTGATTCTGACGATAAAACAGCAATTAATTCATGCATCATCGAACCAGTAAGGCAAATTCACTTTAAGGCTGGCGCATTTCTCCTCCAAACCATACGGTGCTACTTGGTTGTTGCCCACTGAATAAGACTCTGACTGCTTATGAACCCTTCTCTTAAAGCTTATGCGGTGAAAGAAACTGGTCTCTCCACTCAACTGCTGTACGGCTCAACTAGATGCTTGTAGTGGCGATAGTAAAAAATGACCATTTTCAAAGGGATGCGCAAAATAAGATTTTATTCGAATTAACATCAGAGTCCCCCAACATTGTTATATATGAGTCTTATTAATCTCTTCTTCAGTGACTCCACTTCATCGACCTAGGAGTGGTTCCCTCATATAACCAGCGCGTCGTTCTTTCCAGTTTCCCATACAAGCACGATGCGAGGCAAATCTATCTATCTTCGCGCCTAACAACTATAGTTTCGGAGGTAAATCTACTTACCGTAAATGGAGTGGTTAAATTTCGTAAACGATAGCCAATCACGTCATTATCGATGAGATTCTCTTTATCTCTGAAAAAAAGAACAATGGTGAGGGAAAATAAAATGCAGAATGTATAACTAGGAAGTTATGCGAAACAAAAACCGGGTGCATCTTGTCCGATCCCATTTTCCAACAACGAAATCATAAACGAATCGGGCAAAGTCTGAATTCACCAGCTTTTGGATCGATACGCCACCGAATCGAACCTACTTTTGAGCTCTTAGCACAAAGCTGACTAAACCATTGTATAGAGTAGAAAACAAACAGCATAAGAACCCCTTATCCTAATACGTTTCGTGACGACGCTAATGACTGCGCCATCAAAAAGACAACTGATAAATTTTTTCAACTAGAAGGACGAAGCTTGGTGGGTAAATTCATAGCGAGCAAAGATAAGGCTGGAGTCATAGAATGCTTCAAGGAAGAGGTGGAGAGGAAAATGGGATAAGAGGTGAGGGAAGCGGGGTGAGGGGACAACTTCACGTTGAAATAAAATGATATCGACGTACAACTCTCTTGTATACAACGATCCTATGCTCATAAACGCGAACAAAAAATAGCTGCAGGAAAGTTTCTCGACAAAGTTGCTTACAAGTCACGCTGTTTATGCCGATCCATCGTGGAACCGATACTTCGGAAGAATAAACACAACCGATAGGAATTATTATAAGGTGGCTAAGTGTCGCCGAGAGAATGCTGAAAAATTCAAAACGGCTAATATGAGGACATTCGGCAAATTATATGCCGAGGAACCTGCATAAAGCAAACAACGTCCGCCATTCCAAGAAGCGATGTAACGCAATAATTAATTAAATCGAGAAGCCGACGTTTTCAGTTCACAATTCTACATACGGCAACACATATGAGTGCACCACGTCGAATATAGTAAAGTGAGAAAGAGTATCGTTGAAGTTGCATGTTTTCAGCGCTCTCATCGCAAACAACGTCCTTCCAATACAATAAACTAAAGTTTTCGGGCTTCTATTGAAAGAGTCAAGAATCAATATGCTGCTTTAGCCGCTTCAATCAGTCAGTCCTCATTAGAGGCAAGATGCAGCCACGCTGTCTTATGAATGATCTCATTGTAATTATCATATAACTGTCCTGAACGCACTCGGTGGCCTCTTCAACTGAAGTGATGAGAGGGCACTACAAAAATTCCAGAAACGCCTCCACCTCATAGTGTTAGGAAGTAGCGCAACTTTCGCTACAATCATCGATGCTGAAAGAGAGCGAAATGCTCCGAATCATTCTGCTCGTCCCGGCTATCAGTACAAAATCCAGCGAGCATTTCAACAAACATTTTTAAAGAAGAGGAAGAAATATCCAACATACTTTGCTTGCTACGCTCAAAAATTCACATGTTGAAGAGTACCCGTGAAAGAATGGAACTTCTTACCAGCCAATTCCACCTTCCTCTCCCTCCCCACCAATCTGCAATCTACGTTCGCAAGCGCCGCTATTCCATGTGCACAAAAGTAATGCTCAGACGCTCACTTAAGCCTCTTCTTTGAAGACATACTCCTCATATTGATATTAACGTGAAGAGGTGCAATGAGGAACCGTAAACCATCAAAAATGGAAACACTCCACGACGGTGGTAGCCAAACATAGAGACCGACCAGCAAGCCAGAAAGCAACCTCGTAACATCCCCAACGACAACCCTGAAGACAGACTTGCCCAGACGAGGGCGATATCACGTCAGAATGAAACAACTTGCTGCATAAACCGAGGTCACCGCACTCAATGCCGCCATAAAGGTGATTTCATCACAACGGATCATCTGTTAATGCAGATCACTCGTTAACGCATAGTAACATAATTCAAATATGCCTCGCGCTGCCACAAAAAATTCCTGAGGGATTCAAAATGTGTTGTGGCGCGAAATGCCTTAGATTCGCATCTGCCTTCTGAACGACATTGTATCGGGGTCAATAGGCACAATATGACATCACAGTACAAACGTGGCTCCACTGAGCAAAAACAAGGAGAGAAGTGCAATCGCGGCCGCGTTCTTATTCACCGAAATCTCCCAAGACGGCATTCGCAAATTTCGGTTATCAGTGGAACATTGTCCTTCAGTAACAGTCTCTTATCGAGTGAAGTAATCAGTGGTTTCCTATGAAGTCCTCATGAAATGCTTCCGTATTTTGCAACATTCGGTGCCTCAGTACTACTCTCGTTCATTTGAGATAGAGAAAACCTTTCAGAAATTCTACAAACAAATAGAAGGCGCTGTTCCTTTACGCTAAAATGGAATTCGCAAAATTCGCTTACCTCATTTACGGATATGTTCCTGATTCATAATGAATTCATAATTACTCGCCGATACCACACTTCCACATGGCAACGTTTACTACAAATCGTTTGCACATTTACGAATAGATCGACCATTTGAGGTAAAAGAGTATATATTAAGATATACCGGCTGAACTGTAGGGTCGTAGATGCCAGCATACCGCTCTCGCCACTTTCCTCTCGAATGCTATCAGTTATTTTACTCCATGCACTTCCCCAGCCTTAGTACTGAAATTTCGCCGTTTAATTTGTTCCTGCTGATGAAATCTAAGGTTAAAAAAGTAGTGGAGAAGTGAAAAGATGGTGGAGTATAACGAATATTGACTAAGCCGATAGCTTGAAGGAGTTTGCGCCGATGCAACAATAGAACTCCTCCTGATTTACCCTCACTCGGAAGTTCTATGATTATTGGTGAAATTTGAATACTTTAATGGTTGGAAAGAATGCGCTATTGCAATACGTACTTTCTTTTGTCATCATTTGTAAACATGGGAAGTATTGGAGTTGAGCGAAATGTGATGAATGACCGTTTAATGACGGTTTAATGAAGAGCATTTTGCAGTTCATTTATAAAAGCGAATCAAACTTGATGACTGCGTGAGTGCTGAAAAATTTTGACGCAGAAAACAGCAGCAAGAGACGAAGAGAAAGCAGAACATCAACTGAAATTGGTGGCAACTAATCTCATCATTTTAACCCGTCCGCAGAAATTGGAGGAAATAGCGCGCCGAAATTTATTTCAAAAGCAATAAAATGAGAGCAAATATTAAACCAAACGGCAAAAGTCAGTGGAGAGGCAGAGTACCGCTGGTTATTAAGGACATGCAATCGTGAGGAGATAGGAGAGGCGCGGTGTGATAGGTTGTTATGAGAATATAAGTCATATATCTGTCGTAAATAGTACTTGCTTCTAGATCGTCGTCAGAACTGACGCATATGAAAGGTATAATTCTCGAAAATGTGCTGATTTATGGCGAGAAGTTGATCGTAGTAGACTGACGTAACCTCAGGTACTTTAACAAATCTGAGCAACTTAGATCCTCGAAGATATTTAGGAATCCATCGAAATATCCCAGTTGAAGTTATTACAAAAAGTCAATTACTCCGCTGTGGTGAACGCAGATGAATAGTCATATAAAACTTCTCAGATGTCCACACTAAGACCACAGAAGGACTGATAGTTATGTGAAATTTGCGACTGGGATCGTCGATAGTATAATAGCGATAGTATAACTTGGCTCAATTCAAGAAATCCCTTTTTGATATCTGTACATTTCCCAGCATAAAAAAGCTAAGTGATTTCTTATCTCTAAAATGTGAAATTGTCATTGAACACCGAACACTTCCAACATTTACATGGAAAAGGCGCAGCAGGGCAGCAGCTCATATTCACAGACAACATGCACTGAATGTGTTATGTGTTAGTGATGCGTTATTATCATCTTTGTCCAATTCGGGCGCGTACAATGCTCTACATTGAGCTTGCATTCATAAGACGCATTCAGGGACTCAGTCCCTGGCTGTGACTCAACAGAAACGTTGAAAATTATAAAAAAATCGAAAGAGGTTCAATTGAATGTGCATCTTCCTTCTCCCTGGTGTCCTCTCAAGTTCCTAGGCGGAAGAGAAAATAAAGTGCCGTTCACGAGGCCGACAAAATTAGTGGACATAAATGAGAATAATAGGCGAGCAAGAAAGATTTTCGCATTCATTCTGCAGAAACGCAGAAATTCGCCTTTCTGACCACCTATTATAGCTAACAGTGAGCAGCAGCCTTGCAATCATATTTAAGTTCAGCTTATATTCAAACGTAACAAGCAATCAAAGGAGTCGATGAAAAGACTATTTTGTCACTGAAGCAAATAAAATAAAGCAATTTCTCAAGGACAACTACTAAATGTAGGACTCGCGGCAGCTGATGCGGTCTGGTTGACAATTGCCGTCTAAAACGAAATTCCACAGATTTCGCCAAACCGAATGTCAACATCACGAATGCTTTTCATATTTGATTTCATTATGAAAATGATGAATTCGATGTAATTCTCATCTGGTGAATTCGATCGCTGTCGCAATTCTCATCGATACCAATTAATGACTTTCGCGCTATAGGGGTTAGGATTGAAATAACTTGAATAGAGGTTGATATTCACGTGGGATAATCGTGGTAGGGATTTCGTGAAAAGAAGCGTTGAGTCTCGTCAAGAGCATGTCATTTTCGGTGATCCTAGGGAAGTATAGGACAAATTTGTTTCCTATCATATCCCCATATATCAATTTCCCACTTAGTGTCATCCTAAGATCTTAAGAAAATGCGGCAACCACCTATGATCGATACTTTTCTCATTTTATTTGCAAAAAGCGATATGATAGAAGCTAAATGATCATTAGCCAAGAATGGCATCGACATAAATTCGTACTGTCACGCAATTTTTTAATGTCTTTTCAAGCCAGTTAGAGTGACTTTGAATCAGTAATGATTTTTTCACTAAGATGACTTGTTGAGTGCTTTTTGCAGAGATTATTTCTTTCGATTTTGTGAAAATTATCGTCCCTGCCAAGTCGTCCACTTCCACTCTTCTCAATCTTCAGAATTTGTGAAGTATAGCAAGGATTTACATGTTTACGGTGAAATGTTATAGAGTTATAGAGTTTCGAATAGCAGAAATACGACCATAACGAAGAGCTCATCATAGGATTTTACTGACACATTTCAGCACTATGATGAGCTCATTTCACTGAAATTCTCCGCATCAGCACTTTCTCTGCTCCCATACTGCGATGTTCAACAGTTTTCATCTCGACAAATAAAATGTTTTATGAAACGTTATTATTTTATATCTGCGAGTTTCGGCATTCATAAAAGCAGTGAAATTGCTGAAGGAATGGATCCATTCACGTGTTTCCCGTCATCAAAGCAAAATTTTAACTCGATCAGCGTTCACTTTGCAAAGAGCGCTGCATCAAGAGATGAAGTGAGCGAATGAGCCCATTTTTGTGAATGCAAAGCACCTAAGGTGATAATTTCAGGGCCACTCAGCTATCACAATCATATTTTCTCACTTTTGAATTGCTATCTGAAATATTTTCGTTCCATATTCATTAGCAAACTTCTCTCAATGCTGACCAACTTTTTTACAGTTATTTTCTGAGTTGTAAACTTAATTTCGGTTCCCTTATTTAAAATCCTCTTTAAGTCGTTATCAGAGGCATATCGATGAGAGACAAAACCACACAACGGCATCTCTTTTATGGCATAATTCGATATTTAGTGAGAAAAGAGCCCTATCTTGCTAATTTTATAAATGTCAATTTACTCAAAGAGGACTGATGACACTTGCCACCTGAAATGCGACGAAATTCAACGGCAGTTTTTAACGGCGATATTTAGCAAAGCTAGGCATTAAAAAAGACCGCAACTTCTTATTTTTTGATCGTCATATGAAAACGGCATTACATCAGTGCAAATTAGTCCCCGACCTTGGATCTCGAGTACATGGATATTACATCCATCGATTATATTCCTGTTATATTACCTTCAGAATTTTCATGCAGAATTCACGATATGAAAATGTCTATGGATATTTCTACACTGCCGTCTCTACAGGAAGTGAATAAAAATCCATATATTGAAACAGATTAATAATATACCTAGTCTTTACTGACCTATTTGAGAAATATCCATGGATGAAATACCACCCCGCTACCTCCTCTTATTATACCGGAGAGTTCTATTTGCATTCCTATTCTTCCTTTCATCCTCGGAAGGAAGCTATGGAGAGACTATAAGATATGCACTAAGCAACCGTTATGAAGTTACTGAGAAGGGATTTGAACGGTTGGATATCCTTTTCTCTCGGCCATTTCCTTTCGAGGATTCTATTTTCTAAAAATATTAGTGTTGAACAATCCACAGTTGAGGGCAAAATCCTGATGAGAAAAAAATCAATTGATACGCATGGGGTGCATTCTCTGACGATTTCACTGTGTCATCGGCCTCAATATTTCCACCAGAAAATTATGTGCCACCGAAAGAATAGCTGAAGGATGCAGTGTAATTAAGCCTCAGAGAAAAGTTGAAATGGCTTATTTTCATAGTCGGCTGTTTAAAAGTGAAAAGATTTTGGTGTGAGTTCCAATGAGAAGATAATTTAATTTCTCAATAGATTCTGCTTGAGAATATGAATTTGCCGACTAATGCCAACCAAAGTGATAATAGTCGCTGAAGCAGCTGTCCCATATTATGGTTACTTGTTGAATTCTTCGTTGAAACAAACTTGCCTTCAGCTGCAAATCGCTGCGACATTTTCATTTTGTTTTACTTCTTCCATCTTAAACAACTACGATTCTTTGTCGGTATCTCGTGCAAAAATTTTCAGCAGACGTTTCAAACCGTATTGGTCTCAAGCCACACACTACAGCAACGTTCAACTTTCTAGCGCATATGGTACTAGTGTCAGAAGTGTTCCCATCGATGGCAGGAGAGCGTATATTCGAAAGTGCCTAGAAGAGGCATGTGTAACCATTTCGGATGACACGTCACTGTTGATGTGAAACCTGCTTAAACCACTATTCTGTAAATATATCCAAGTAATGGTCATTATATGAAGTGACAATGAGGTGACAATGAGAATCTTTAAATCGCAATGGGTGGAGATTATACTTTGTGCTGTTTGTTTCGACAACGGTTGGAAATGTTCTCATCGCAAACCGTATTCATCGGCATTACTGGAAGTTTTTTGAGTCATTTAATTTTTCCTTTTATTTCATAAGATCAGTTGCCTTGGAGCTGATGTCAAACAAAGTAATGAAAATAGTATGATGCCTTATGGTAGAGTATTTCTTCCAAAGACAAACATTTGGTGGGCTTCGAAGTACTCAGGAAAACGGTAGATCATGATGGATGGGTGGCATTTCAGAATCGACGATAATGCTAGCGGTTTCATTCATTGCTGGTAAAAAAAAAACTGGACGAAAGTTATCGACATTTATTAGGGGGAAATGTGACACACAAGTTAAAAAGCGCAAAGCAGCTGCGGGCTTTTGAAAGATTCTTCGAAATAGGAATTGTTATCATTCTGAATTCACACGCACATACTACATGGGCTTTTTTTTCAATACTGGCACAAATAAATTGAAGTTATGGAAGTCGGCAGTATCATCCATGAGTTTGTTTCTCGGCGTTTTGTTCAGAAACTTGAAAGAAGTCACTTGACGGGAAAATCTCAAAATTTCTCATGAGAGCATCTTACACTTCAGTCTTGAAAGTTGTTCTGAATTTTTCTAGTGGTCTCTTTCCATTTTCATGGGAATTTGAGCTAGCGAACAACCTCTCATCGAACAGATAATCTACTAGGCCACTTTGTCACATTACACACCATCACCTATGAAATCACTGATCTTTGCAGTGGCTTGACGAGCCAGTGTTGTTGTGCGAAATTTTCTATCTTTATGCAAATCTAAAGATATTTATTGTCACCTCAGGCAGATCACTGTTGCCAGAAAACTATATGGTGACATTATTTGAAGGGACGCATTGCATTTCTCTCATTCTCCTCCAATTATGCACACCGACGAGGAGAACTTCAGATGTGAAACAAGTCCATTGATTTACGTAGTCCAGTAAAAAGTTGGTTTGGACCATTCGTCCTCAGTTTTTGGAGAAACAGAAGCGAGCAAGAATATTGTTTTTTTTTTTCAGTGGTCTTTGCTCAACAGTGACTTAGCTAACCTCTATGCGGAAAGATACCAAGACGAAGAGGGGGACATCGGGCGTTCAAATCTTTTCTCAGTGCTCACCCTCACCGTCCCATTTAGGGGAAGATGCAGACTAATACACTGGATTCAAGAGAGGTCTAAACGGCTTCTAGCCTCCTACTTCTTATTGACCACGACTGTTGTAGGATTTTTTATGTTATTCAGAAAGTCGGTTTCTTCTTGCAGGAGACAGACTTCCAATAACTCAACAAACTTATTAGTAACATGGAGATCTCGAAAATTTCGGCCACCAAAATGACACACTGACACTCCGTCTTCCAAAACCCATTCCCTCCCCATTCAGAACGGACCTGTAACACGCAAGCCAGAACGCGAATGCGCAGTGTACAATCATTCGGGGAAAGATCAAGACGAGAATAAAAGGTAATGAAAACATTTTGTATGAAATGGTCAAATGCTCGATTTCTCGGCTTGCAAAATCACAGCTTTTCCTCGGTCGATCTGTTAATAAGTTGACTTCAGCGGCAATTGCAAGTTAAATACAAAAATGCGCTGCAATGTATACCGCAATGATCACAATTTATGAAGCTTGAAAAAATTGCCCATATAAACAGATGTAAAATAGAGTGGAAGAGTGCATCTTCTCCTTTCGTGAACGCCATCCGTTTGAGATTTCGTTACCTGACTTGTTGGAATAAAGATCGAAACATAGTGCGAATATAATTTTGTTGTAGCTCTATGTTCTATAATACCCAAAAGCAGCATTTGGTTAGTTGCGCTATGCTCATTAGCCTTTCTAGGGATTCCCTAATGACACCTGGTTCATCATAGGTTTGATATTGACAAAGTTGTTAGTCTGATGTTTGATGAACGATGAAAGATGCCGACAGGTGATATCATCGTCGCAACAAAATGTGTCGGCACAAAGAATGCTCGTTATACAAATGAAATTTTTCGAAATTTCATAAATTCTTTCCGATTCGACATAAGATGAGTACAATATTTTCATACATTGGTCACGGTGGTACTGAGTGAAATTTTGAGTAGAAATTGCTCGATCGAATTTCGAAACCTACTGAATGATTCCGATATTTAAGTTGTAATGCTCTTGCTGTTACAGTGGCGCACATCCTCTGATTGCTTCCCACACAAGAGAGCATACTCTTTCTGCAAATGACGAGAAAAAACTTCGATTCTATTTTCAGGTTTTCGACATGCGAGTGATTCTGCTTGAAACCTGAAAAAATTCTTTGTGGGTGGGCAATAATTGGCGTTGTAAGAAGATTTCAGAAGCCACGCACAATTAGTTTTAATCATTGCTATCAGTGACGACAGGTGCAAAGAGGTTTTTATTGAGAAGTATTCCGTCTTTGGCAAGCACATTCCTAGGCAGTTACCCTGCCCTTCTTTACTTTTTATCAAAGAGAACTGTTTAAGTTGCCGTTGATATAAATCAGTTGAGTGAGACGTTCTAATGTGGAAAAATGAAAGGAATTTATTGCAACTGTTTTGATAAATTTTCCCTTCAATTTTCCATCAAAAGTTATCTCAGTAGTTTTTTTCCGGTTTGTGCCATTCCCGTTTACATATTTTCTTTTAGCTACTGGTTCAGCTTGGAACTTCCACACTGATAAAGCTTTGATTTCGAAAGTTCTCTGATCCAGTGAATCGGCATTTCAGCATATGATTCGAACAAAAACAAGCGTCGAGGAGAATACAAATTCCACGAATCGCACTCAACTAGAAACTCAACCTTTTCGTGAACCACAAAGCTAAATTAATAGTGACATGGCATTTTCAGTTTACTTACCGTTTCGATGAAAGCATAAAAATTATGATCGCATTCTTGCACTCTTTGTAATTCTGCACTTCCTGCATCGCCTTCTTCATACTTTATTTTTTCAAGCAAGCATCCTTTCATGAGATGCTGCAAACTTGCTTTGCGAAAAACAATCGGCCGTTACCGTTTTATTCACATTTATGTCCGATCGTTCCTCTGTATATGCATATGCTTATGAGTGCCTCTGTAACTCCTTAAATGTCTTGATGTGCCTGTGTACACATATGTGTATCCACATATATGCCTGTTTTTGCAGTAATTGCAGCTGAAGCACCGAAGCTGTTGGGGTCACCAAATTACATGATTCGGTGTCTTGTCTGAGACACCATATTTCACTTGAGGCGATGATAGTAAGAAGATGGGGGATTAAGGAAACCGAGGTATATTCCTTGAAGAAAAGAGTACCGGTCCTAATAAGACCGGAAGAGCATTCGTTCTCGGATGGGATCTGGAAGCAGCAAGGCAACCGTATGCGTAACACATATTTCAAACGTGGCCGCACTTTTTAACACCATAACAATTTCGCATGTTGCAGATAATGCTAGATGATCACTGGTCCTATGATTTCCACAGTGTTACACTCATATATACGCTCATTTTGAAGTGGTGTTACATTGCTATCGCAATAATTTGAGAAATGGAAACGAGCTAAAAGGAATTGTCTGCAAAAAAAATCTTTCTTGTCATAATCAAAGAGGAATGAAGGATCTGTCAATTTAAAATGCCTAAAAACACTGGCACATTTCAGTGTTTAAATTTACATGGCAAAGAAATAGTGCACTTTTCACTTTAGAGCTGTTCGTGCAGTTTATCGATTACTCCATCACATCTTTTATCTCACATTCTAATTATCCAACGTTTGAGGCCGATTATCTCGTTTTTTTATAAGTCCATTACCTTACAATATTCAGCAAATGTATTATCTCATGTTTCTGTTCCGTTGCCTTTTCAACTTAAACGAGATGGACTTAGCTTCCATTACCTTACAAAACTCCCATTTTTCAGTTACAAAAAGCTCACGCTATGGTTCACTCCATGAGGACCTTGCTTCTTAATGATATAGTGCTGCAACAGTTGTTTTGAAGTATTGCGGGAAATATTAGTGCTGTAGGGGCGCGCTTACGACCTGAACTGAAAACTAACATAAGCGACAAATTCTTTGTTCTCTTTGAGGTTGAAGAAGCAAAGGCTTCTACCCTTGTCAGTTGACAAGCTGGTAAAACAATTATGAGGTGGTGATATCGCTATCGGGCTGTTCCACTGCTTCATGAACACAGATTAATGGGTTCTCACTAATGCACTGACTTTGCCTGCAGCTTACTGCGCAGAAAGTTGAAAAGACCGGTAAAGTAAACTCGTTAGAACTGTGACGGTGACCAACTCGCCTATGTTTCACATGATCCACAACTACAAAAGAGAGCAAGGTTGTCAAAGAGCAAAACCACTGGAGCATTGCGTGGGCTTTTCTAAAGCTTCACTGAAGTTCACTGTTCTAAAACTCTGCCGGCTAATTCTGCGGATGACCTTGTTTCACAGTGCTTATAAAGAGATCTTCGGACTGAAACGTTTTTAACCAGCTGAAACGAGAACCTAAAAATAATCGCCCCAATTGTTCTCTGCTATTACTGCCGTATCAACCACCCTATTGCTAGCTTCATGAAAATATTGGCCAGAACGAGCGATATATTTGGAAGCTTAGTGTCTTATCATTGAAAAGTGGTACCGATCCAGGCTACGACAAATCCTTCGTCGACTGAACTGTCCAAAACCTTAACAAGTTCCAAAAGTTTTATTCCAGCGTTTCATAGTAAGCTCGGCAGCATCAATCTACACTTCCCTCCCTATTCTGCCTTTTTGATGTGGGACCGCTCGTATCCTTTTAATACGAACGTCTCTTGCAGTTTCCTCTCGCTAGAGCAGAAGAGCAGACGTTTTGCTTGCATGCCGTTTTAACACCAATTTGAAACTTTAATTTGCGCTTACAAGGCGAAAATGGCCTTTATAGATTCGGTAAATGAAAAAGAGAAAATTCATGTATTTTGCATTTATAAACTTCATTATTATATTGCTATGGAATTATCGGAAGAGTATAAGCTGGGTCCTTAAACGAGTGAAAAGCAGTATTTCAGTGGATCCGATTCAAAAATTAGTGTTTCAAATTTCCTCACCAGTGTGAAATACTTATGGTGAAATCTTATTGAATCAAAACAGATTATTACAGCACAACAAATGATAGCAATAAGGGGAAATTTCCTATGGAAGGAATGGGAAAATATAAATGACACTGCTTATGAAGCCACATCACACCTTACCGCTTCATTCTGAAATGATTCCTTCTCAAATATCCGCCTAAACAATAGTCACAGAGCAACAATAGTTACAAAGGTTCGAAATTTGGGAGAGAATCAAGTGAATGTAATTTATATTTTCAAAAAGGTCAAGAGCTTCGTCCCGGTGTTATTTATTTTCAGAGTGTTTCTACGAGAGATACTTTCTTGGAACTGCACACAACGGGATAATGGCACAATTGGAACGCAAATTTGATGGCCGTATTTTTTCCGAACTCCATCTGGTATAATAGGCGATAGCTGAGGTTGTGAAATGCAGATACATCCTCATTAACAAATGCAGCAGTTAATAAAGCATCGAGTGAACTTAACAGTTGGTCGGAATTGTTCGTCCTACAGAAGCAGCTCATTATTGACAGCGTTATCAAATGCCACTTTTCTCTTCTTCATTAGTGGACAGCCGCCAACGCGTAAAAACTATGATTTTTCTATTTGAAAAGAACAACGCCTGCAGAAATTTAGATTCAGTTAATATTGGCTTGCTGGCACCTACCTCATTCATTTAATAAGCGTTCTAGAAGAAAATTTTCCAGCGAGCTGTATATTCCTTAGTAGATTAAACGGTCCGATTGTCAAAGACACCACCTCAGTCTCAGCAACACAACCCTGATGCCATGTGTCGATTCCGTATCACGAAGGAAACACCACAGGTTTACTGCTAATACAAAATATACCATTGCACGAAACATTTGTTGACAATATGAGCACGGAAGAATAGCTGGAAAGAATGCACTGAAACTGAAATGTGCTATACTCATAGACTAGACACATTCTCAGCTGCTGCGGAATGGAGAGGGAGGGGAGAGAGGGGCTGATACCAAATGGCGCTATATTACCATTTATCTATTAAATTCACCTACTAATTATTGATGAAAATGAGTACGTAAAGGTTACCGAAGATATAGTCGACGAAATGTGATTTCGAGGAATTACTGTCAAATATTTCGTAACAACAATAACAGCTAATTTATTGCATTTATCCCTTTCTGTATGAGTGGCATAGCTCACATTTCTGGACTAACCTTTGTTAATATTTAGTGGAATACCCAGCAGTTCTATTTCAGCCCATTGTGCAATTTGTTCATACAACGATTCCAAATTACTATCATCAAAGCAGTCAAGAATTTCAATTTATTACGAAATAAATTGATAAATTAAGTGATACAATGAAAGCAAAACGAGGAGCTGCGCACTTTGCATTTCAATGTGGTGCATATTCGTTGCTTATTCGATAGAGAGTGAGTGAGTTTTTGAGAGGCTTAGTTTTTGAGATCGCTGACGTTTAACGCACCAATATTTAAGCCATTTCCGTAACCGAATTCATTGTAATAACCAGTTCCCCATCCACCGCCATAATTGTAGCCGAGTCCCCATTGCCTCTTGAATCGAGCACTGCAATATGGCTCAAAACAATGAAAAGTTTGATTTTCTCATGCCAAAAAATTGAATATAAAGATGAGGTGCCATGTTGAAATTCATATCACCTTCACCTCATCATTCACATACACCTCATCATCTCCTTATATTCGAAGCTAAGCAATTACATCAGTAGAGAAGCTCGCACTCTTCTCGAAGAAATTTCCTCAAAAGTTCTTGCTTGATAATTCATTAATGAGGTATAAGCCTAAGTTCTTGAGAGTGTTTGACACAGAATTGTGGTCTAGTTCGTCCTAGCTGGCAGAAGGCAAATAAACTGATCATTCAAATATTTTCAGAGTTGATATTGATGCACGAAGAATCATACATCTACTGCCTTCTCACGTTATCCATAGGGTAAGCAGTGAGCATTAAGCGATGGTGACTGTGCATATTTTTCCTGATGTTTCGATATATACATTGTACAAGAAGTTCATACGCTGGTGTTAATGGGACGTTCAGCATAATAGTGAGCGGAAGTTTCATTGTAAGACTGGCAATAACCCTATAGTAACATGATTGTTCATTTTTCAACAAAATCAAACATTATGGGGAACGCTCCATTTTCCTGTGTAATATACACTTTCGATTCCTTGAGGACAACATATTTGAGTTGTTGTTTAACAAAGTGCTCACCTCGAAACTTACCTCAGATTGTTTATTACATATCGGTCGATGAATTTCGCTGCAGCATTCAATTGTAAGAGCAAAAATGAGAAAGCAAATACATGCAGTAATGCTGTTTTCATCGCTGTAAAAGCGTCACAAATAGAATCTGAAAATAAACGAAGAGAAATTGCTCAAATGACAGCACTTTAATTGAATTCGCTACGAGAGAAAAACTATGGAGTTGCAAAAAAACTTCAAAGTTATCCGTCACGCGAATTAGTATGTTATCTCTTTACTATCAAATTTCGCATCTTTAATAGCACACGCAAAAAACATTGCTAATGAGTTAGTTCTTCACCCTCTTAGCAACTTTTACTCTTTTAAGAATTCGTCAGCCGCGTTCGCCAATCGTGAAGTTTTTTGAGTGACGATGAAATGATCTGGGTAATTCTATGATTCGTGCTCACGAGTCAGTATGAGGCGCCTCAATCTCTACAATGCATAGAAGTTACGGTGGATACGTGCTCATAATGCGTTGACCTGCCTAAGCAGTTTCCAGCAGATTGCTTTCCAGGAGGCATATCCAGTTCGATGCTTTTCCATAACCAGTGCAGCAGTAAATCTGAATTGTATGATACTTTATGAGAAATTAATGCAAAAATTCGAAGAAATATGCCCCAACCCCGGCAACAACGCCACTTCAGCAGCCGATAATAATTGTATTGCAACAACGCAGCAGTTCAAAAATTCTAGATGCTTCGCGACTTTTTCTGTTGGTAAGTATTACTTTTGCCAAATTCGTTCGTCATAAATTCTTATGCAATCGTCTCCATCGATAACAGCACCACGTTCAGATTTTATAGACAATTCAACAGTTGATCTCATCTTATATCATTATTCGCAATCAAATGATGTCATTACCTCAGTCACATAGAAGCCACCTCTCAAATATGACACTGTTCACTATTTTTTTTGCACCTGCTCGAAGCAAACAGGCTTTCCGCTGATTAGCGTTAACTATTCGAACTATTCGTGCAATTCGTTGGCATTGAGCTACCTTGCACTGACTGCTCCTACAATACGAGAATATAACAAATCAGTGGAAAATGCCTTTTAATGGCCGAAAGGTTTCAACATGAATCGTCAGCTTTTAGCACGAGTGCAGTCAATTCAAGGGATGAAAAATGAGTACGGGCACAGCGAACCTAAAAATGAAACTCTCTTTGCTCGTTGGGGAAATGCGTCAGCCAACACTCTATAGCAGATATTCGCCGTTCTTCCTGAAAATTCGATGTCGAATGAATATACCAAGAGTACATCCGGCGTCAGTAGAGCACATAGCTCGAGCATATTAGTTCACTCAAGAAGGACAGAAACACTGGGCAAGAATGACACTAGAAAGGCATCTATTCCTCAGAATTGCGAAGTTGCCACCGCACCTCTGGCGTTCGTCCCTTCAAATAACTCAGTTATTTTGTTTAGTTTCGGCGAAAGTTGTCAGTCATGATGATGAAAAAAATTGATCGATGTTTTGTGACAATCCATAAATGAGCTGCTGAAAAGACTTTATTTCTGGACTGAAAATATCAACTTTTTCTTTCTAACAAATGAAGCAAGAGAGTAATGTGATAACTCATTTATCTGAATCCGTTCGCTGTCCCGAAATAAATCTTGAAATTTTTAAACAGAAAAACTTCTAGTCTAACGGAAATACTTGACCGCTTCCATCTTCAACCTTCATTCTTCGTCTAAATTTCTATCAAAATTACATGAAGAGCTGAGTTTGAAAGGCAGTTACGTTAATACAAAAATAGCTCTCATAGGCTGTCTTCTAATTTCCTTTCACCCATCATCCCCCTTAACTCTCATAGGTTGTCTTCAAATTTCCTTTCACCCATCATCACCAGTCCACTTTTTACGTAAGCCAGTTCTGCTCCATTTTCCAGGTAAGTAAATGGTCGTGAGTCTGCTTCTTTGCTTCGTTCTTCTCACTTTGCGTATGCGTCATCCACAGGCTGCTTCGTCAGTTGGCCTTACCCGACTATCCGAGTGAACAAAATTTATTCCGAAAAATGCTCAGTGGTCTGGTGAGAGCACACTGTATGATCATCAAAGAACTTGTGCAATTTTGTGGTAGTTGTCTCAGTGGTGGTTTCGAAATAGTGCTCCTTCGTGTTTTTCTTCGCAAATGCCACGCCGTGAAATTGCAATCATCTATTGGTTTCGATGGAAAGAAGAAATTTATACGATATGAATCCACAGCTCATTCTTCCACAGAATATTGTCGTTTGAATTTCTAACCACAAATTAGGGCTTTCATAAACGATTGTGTCGATTTCAGTGATACTTTTGCATAATTCCTCAACGAAATGTCCTACTTTTTCATTTCACGTTACACATTCAAGACAAATGGCAACGATCGTTGTATGCTGCAGAAAAAGTGATCGAACATAAAACCAAATTGCACAACGCAAGGAAGGATCACTGAACGAAAAGTTTGCTCTGAGCACAGACAGCGCAACGAACAAGTGAAATTGCCCAGTTGAAACTGAATCAACTGACTATCACTACAATATGCGAGTGCTGACTTCAAGCGTATGTTTGAAGCGGCGCGTTGTTCTCTAGGGAATAGCCTAATTATAATGTGCGGAAAAAAACGAAAGGCTCATTGCAAGATGAAGACTCAACAAACAGTATAACACATCGCGGAGGGATAATTTCTAATAAACTGCTCAGTTTCTGAATGCTTCTTAACTTTCTGGTTTTATTTACCTGCTGCTCTAACCATAAATCGAAGAATGGATGTTTTTAATGTCACAAGAGGCTAAACTGAGATCTTAGTGACAATTTGCGAATCATGTCTTTGAAATTTTCTTCCGCATTCTTGATGTGCATTTTCCTTCGTTTTTTCGAAGAGAAATGTGTTGAAGACCTCCTCACTAATTAATTGCTTTTTTCCTCATGATTTAATGTTCAGTTTACTTAAATCATCAGTGTTTTTTTCTCATCTGGAGAAATATGGCGAAACTTGCAATATTCCAACTAGGTGATGCATCCATGATCCGTGTTATCCGGCATCAGGAGTTGGAATATCACACTTTTTATCTTCTTTCGTTCCGATAAGATCTCCTCAGTGCTGCCCGAATAATAATCGGCAGTTTCCATTGACACAAAAATTCCAGCATTCTCTTGCTGCGATGAAAATGTAATCGCATTTTGACAGGTTAGCCAAAATCGCCAAGGAAAGGACGTGAGAACAGACCAGGTTTACGGGAACAACCTTCCGCTCTTCATGAGTTAAACTTTTCAGCTTTTCTCAGTGCTTTCTCAGTCGACATTGCTGCGCCATGAATACCGTAGCAACCGCTTTTAAAAAAAAGCTTAATGCTGGCTTGAGAACGTATCATAAAAACTGTTTCTTGAATGAACAGCAATCTGTCTATGTGTGCGAGCTTGTGAACAAGGTCAGCAGCAGTTATCCGACACGAAATATACATGCTAAGTGCTACTGCAAATGCGTTTCGACATCTGTGCGTGCGTGCGTGAGTGCGTGTGTGTGTCTATTGGCTACATCTTCTGAAGTTGTTCAATTCCGTCGACTTAATCGATCTACGTGGCATTTGCTCCATGGATCACTTAAGCGTACGCATAAGAATGCCCGCGGCTGCCAGCTCAATTTGGCGGTGCTACATATTGTATTATAAGTTATATGACGTTGTTTGATGAGTGATATAACTTCAGTATGACTCCGTTGCGGCTACGGAAAGTTTTATGTTTATACGTCCTAAAAAAATGAGATGTGACACAAATTCGAAGTTCCTTGTGTTTGGTTTGCGTCGACTGCGAAACGACTTCGATGACCTCCAAAGAAAGTGAATATAAAAGTAGCGAGCGACACAACAAGACCGCACGCGAGCAGCAGAGTAGAAGAGGCAAATTTATTTTCTGAACGCATTCGAAGGTTATTGTACTGAAGGCATTTGCAAGAGACTGTTAATGTAAAGAAGCTGAGAAATTCAGCTGATAAATATATGCTGTCAACAAAAAACTCGCTTCAGTTAGTGCAACAACTCGTAAAAAAGTCTGCGCGAAAAACGTTGAATCTATTATGCATAACAAACTTCTGATAAACTTCTATTCCTCATTTTTAGAGAGGATGTAATTGTGCATGTTTGCAGCCACGTATGTATTTAAGCGGTATTTGCAGATCTCCTTACCACTGCGTCAACTATGCAACAACTTCTGGTGTTCAGGGATAGCCCGACTGACGTGATGTCGTAGGAAACAGCGCCCGTAAACATTCGCACATCTCTATTGACGCATCGAGAAGATATATTTATGTTTATTTAAATAAAACACGAGGTCATACTATACAAAACAACGGAATGAGTTGGTGCAGGAGAAACATCGTTGCAAAGATTACTAAGGAAATAAGGTAAGTGGAAGAAGTCCACCTGGAAATAGAAGGAACTCTGTCACTTTTTTAAAATTCGAAAATTGCTGCAATAATCCTTATTTCAGATCGACATTTCAGCGGTTTTAGAATGAAAGAATCTCTGTCCATAACCTACAGATCAGAATAACGTGAATATTCATGTGCGAACATCGTTAACTTCGAAAAAATGGATAGCGTGGAGAGGTTTCGCGAAGTACTTATAGGTTGATGTTGTAGTCGTTCAACTGACCAATGTCGACACCTCCATAATTGCCCCAACCTCCACCATATCCGCCACCCCAGCCGCCCATACCTCCTCCCCAATATCCCCATTGCCGTTTGATCCGTGCGCTGCAAAGAAAAATTAACATAGTGGCTACGGCACCGAAAAATTCAAAGAATGGATAATCCACATCGAAAATGGTAATCATATTTGAGAGGATTTAACGCTGCATCCGTTGTTCTTTTAGGATGAAGTGGAATCGCTTTGTCATCTGAATCGCTCATGACATTTTTTGTACAGTAAGATGTGGGGTAACTGATTTCACTTGTGGTCACAAAAGAAGTGGAGGTCTTTTTGATATGGTAAGCGGCAAAATTGGCTCATCAGAGCTGAAACAACGCTGCCTTCAATGAGGTCGATTTTCGAATAGACAAATTGCGTGGAGCAACTAATCTCGTTGAAAAACGCGTGCATTTGTATCTCAGTATCTGTCAGTTGTGCAATATCTTCTAGCGTTGGAGAGCAGTCTTGATGTGATGTTGTAGAAAACAGTGCAACCGAAATTTTTTCCACATCTTTGGAGAGGCATCGATAATTTCATTACTGACCTTTTCGGCTATAAAATTTGAATAAATGAGATTCGTAAAATAGTAGCCGAAAAGTTCCATCATCAGCTCATTGATAACACAATTTTAGTGAATTTAAATTAAATGAGGAAACATGTTCTGCGCAGTAGGGAGTTTTTCAACTGCGTGTCTCCAAAGGACAAACGTGAAAGGCATTATGGTAAGCAGAGGGATTGGTAAACAAGTTGAAATTAGAATGCTTTCTGCTGTTGCATGTGTTTTTTTGCACAATTTATTTTTCAAAGTCAGTTTAGTGTCGTTTTTTTTGGAAAAACGTCATAGTATCTCGAGCACTCCACTCTTGTAAATATTCGACGAACTGGTTATCAATTACGGCTAGGAATTTACTTCGTTAAGAAACTTGTTTTCCCATTCACGTTAGTGAAAAATAACAATATTAAGCCACCATTCACTGATGCGACGGACTTACGACTATAAGACTCCGTCAACACTATTGAAAACAAACAATGGCCGCATGGGTAAAATTCGTTGACTATACTGGTCATTTGATAAAGAAAATTGTTTTTGCATTGTTTCGCAAATTTATTTACTGTCCAAATGAATGACACCTATTCCTATTGCTAATTTCTAAGGAACAAAAATGTTAGGAAATTCTGTTTCAACCGATTTCATCGCAGTGAAAATGCCGAAACTTACTGCTCAAACTTATTCGACATTCGACGATCGCCATGAGCGAACAACGATACTTCACCCGCATGCAGAATGGCGACCATAAACAAAACTAGAGCAAGCGACGTGTTCATTGTTTAATATGATTGCCTGCAAAATTGGATGTTATAATTTGCGACGCTGTCGAAGGGTGGCAGAGATCAAGGACATTCGGCGAAAGGGAACGCGATGTTGGAGTTACTTTTGGAATGTTGCAAAAGTCAGAAAGAAAACTACATTTTCAACAAACAGCATAACAGCTCATAGCATTAATAATAACGTGACGAGCCCAATACAAGGTAATAAATCGAAAAATATTTTACCCCCAGCTATAAGACAACGAAGCGATTCTGAAAATATCATAAGAATGAGAAAGCAGGAATTATCGGGAAAGACTTTGTCCACATGATATGTATTTCTTTCAGTTGTAACCATGGTACTAGCCTGCTACATTAGTTGCAGTCCATAAAGCTCACCAGCTCATGATTGGTCACCTAAATTGCCAGAGAAAATACAATTCCTTGGCATCTCGCTAATTCTATAAAATTTATTGACATAAAACTTCTATGGTGCTGCTATTGAGCGCCCGTAACTCGAATAAACGATGCAAAGCTGAGCATAAATGCAATTACTTTTTTAGCTTATGTATCTATCATCATGACCAGCTTTTCTCCGTTCTGCAGCTTCAAATTACTGCATGGAAGGGCAATACGTACATGCAGAAATAGTTAGGGCAAGATTCCATTATACGAAAAGCTTTTTCATAGAGGGCAAAAAAAACTGCACGCTTGCGAAGCGCAGGTGGTTTAAAAGAGGCCAGGAGATTATTGGCGAAATATTCGGCCGCAGATACAATTTGTGCTGCAGCGAAGTGCAAAGGCATATATATGTTCGCTAGATAGCTGAGTTTGTGAAGGAGACACCATAGAGAGATTTCAGAAGCCTTTGCAGCAGCTGACTTAAAAGGAGCGAAATAGAGTAGTGAACTGTGGAAGGGGATAAGAAGATTCCTATACGTGCGTGCGAAAATGTTCCATCGAAATGTAATGAAATGAGGTGCTTCTTACTATATTAAAGAAAGGCAAACGAGTTAAGAGAAAACAACGAAACCAAAGAGTGACGAAGTGGAGTAGCTTCTAGATTTGAGCGAGATGAAAACTTCTGTAATAGAAGTGACGATCAGCTCATCAACAATTTGAAGAGATGATAAGGTGTTGGCATTTTAATTTTGCGGAACTTGTTTTGCCCAATATCGCTAAAACGAAGGTGAGCCCAGCATCAAGGTTATTTCACATTTTAACACTGTAAATTTACCATTGAAAATTGGACACTCAAAAAATACCCGTGGTTTATGGTGAAGTCGGAAGGAGGGAAATGAAAAAACTGCATTCTTATAGAAATGCCGAATTTATCATAAATATCAATCTAGATGCAATCGTTCACTACTTATGCCGCTTTATCTTGACGTGGTAATAGTTTTCTTCTTGCCAACAAACAAATTGCAAGAGATGGCAGAATTTTTGAGAAGAAGGTGAATCTATCACATTGCTCTTAACGCTTACGAGTGGGTCATGATAATTCGTTCGTAATGACTGTTTTGCCTTTATTTCATTGCAGATATTTTACATTTTTCTAGATTCCTGAAAGTATGTCTTGAAGTTTCTATTCCATATCCACTTAACGACAAAAGACGCCTAGATATGAGGAGAATGAAAGAACAATACAATATATATGCCGATAAAAGCACTAAGAAAGTAAAATTTTTTCTTTGGAAACTGATGTTTTGTAAATGATATCGGAAACAGTCAGTGCAGATTCTGGAAGGCATGAGGATTTCAAAAGCTTATAGAATTTTTTGCAAATCAATATACTGAGGTTCGACATTCGTTCATCGGTTTCTCGTTCAGTAATAAACCCTATCGTGCATCTAATCAAAGGAAAGGTTCTTCATACGAGAAAATGTCAAAAATAGCATGCGTGGAACCATTTCTGGCATCACCATATCAACAAATTTCATTTGGCTCATGTAAGAAGTGCACATTAGCTCAGAGGAAATAGGATTATACAGATTACGCACTGACAGCCATCGTCCAAATAGTTAGATGTTGAGATAAATTGGAGACGCTCGCAGCGAATACTAAATACTGACATGAGCATTTACTATGTACTGATCGTGCGTACTGTGCATGAGAGAAATCGTTAAAAGGTGACACAACAAATACTGCACATTCACATGGAACTGTTCACTGACTAAACAAAACGGTATGAAAGTCATCGTTATGGAATTGAAACATCAACTGAATGCATTGAATCGTAGTCAGTAATCGGTGCCATGTGCGCATACAAATTGTTTGGTAGTTCTACCGGCAGAGTTTGTTATTGACTCGATTGAACGGCAGAATTAATTGTCTACCCCTAACTCCGATTATTTACGTCAATAAGTCTGAGTGGTTGAACACATTCAGTAATCAGTGGAACGTAAACACAACTCAACCAACGGAAGATTTTTAACTACGTGATTCGTCTAATTTTCGCGTTTTGCACATATCACTGTTCTATTTAGAAGATGCAAATACTAGATTTTGATCATGGTCAAAGCTAATAACATAGTGTTGAAGATTGTTCGCTAGAACTCGTTCAGTTATAAGCTTCATAGCTTGAAGCATCTGCGGCAAAAGGCAGCTAGCGGGACTAATAGCAGAAATAAGACTCGTCTAGTGCTTAACTGAGGAACAGCTGGACGAGAGATGAAAGTCACTTTGCATTTTATCAAGTAAGAAAAACCAGATGTTACTTGTGACAGCATATATAAAGGTGTCAAGTTTTACTGTAGTTCACATATCATTAAAACAACGGAAAAAGGAAATGGGACAATAACGTTTCCAATATTTATTCGAGGGATACCAGTAGAGATCCCGCTAACATTCGCAATGCAAAGTAATTTGGCAGTTCGCTCATGGGAAAACAATAATTGACACTGGTCACCGTTTAACAAAAGCCTAACGTAACTTATGTGACTTTTCATCTGGTTAGCAGTATTGAAGGAAGAAACTTCTAAGAAATTCGTTTTTCTTAAGCGATATATCGTCGTCAAAATGCGTCAGAAAAGTTAGGCCGAAAATGAGTCTTCACTCATACGAAACGACCAACGCACTATTTTTCTCCACCTTTTCAAAAAAGTAAGAAGTACAGCTATCGCAGTTAAGCGCAACATTCGTTATAAAGCGGCCAGAGTTGCGCAATGACACTTGCAGCTTGAGCATGGCCCAAATGCAGAAGTGTGCTCTGATTATGCGTTCGTCAGATGGAGCTAATATCAAACGATTTGCAAGCATTAATCGATGAACTACATGCCAAGATGAAATTGAGTCCCATTCAGAGTGAATATTCGAAACAACTCATTTCAGTTCGAATAGGTAAGACCTAGTTGGGGCCTATGCTGTTAGTAAGAAAAATTTGTTTTTATCGGATGAGCAATGTGTGAGCACAAATGTTTTTAATAAACTGAGCAGAAAAAAGGTTATTTTTCCGACTTTTTATTACAGATAATGATATTTCGGCGTAAAATGTCTTTTTGCCTAAAGTGAATCTTGTTTGGTCTGAACTGGATCTAAGATACGACAGCGATAGATTTGCAGTCCTCCTCGTCCCTCTCGTTTGCTGCTAAGATGCTGCTCTTCCGCCTCCTGGACATTTTCTAGGCAGCATTTTAAACACGCATCTTGTGTTGCTCCCCTGCGGTCGAGACGAGATGAGGCGAGCGGAAGCGAAGATTAGTGAAGCAACCGAAATGTGCAACTGAGCACATGATAGCGGTAAAGGCTGCCAATAATGACTGAGTGTACGCGCACAGTCGTTGATGCGTTTGAAGTACGCAGCTACGAGTCGGTCCATACAAAATTGAGTTACAGCATGGTAGTTCATCACAACGATGCGGAATTACTAGGAGTGGGGGATCGTTGACAATAAATGCCCAATAGCTGGAAAAAAAACGCACCCAGCTGATCATGATAACGAACTGAACGAATTAGGTTGCCGTCATCGAAAATTTTTCCTCGACCAGCGAAACGAGGATGAACAGCGAAATGACAATGTACGGTGCGGAATTAAATAGTGAAATCTTCACTCAGCAAGGAAAACAAAAAATGCTGCTCCAGCAATTATTAGTCACCCCTAACGTTCACACCGGTGATAACGTTGAGCCGAATGCTTTAGGGAGTGACAATATTCGTTAGTTTGATATACTACATGATGATGCGCGGCTGTAGCCGATTTGAGAAAATTTTGCTTAGACATTCTAGTTTTTGTTCCGAGGAAACTCTGCTTTGAATAGCGGATTTTTCATTAGAAGCGCGGAAAATAAGACTTTTTAAAACTGTAAATGTATGGAAAACAAATGGTAATGACTGTTTTGCATGAACTCCTCCCGCACCAGCATTGTACGGTAGTTGTTCTCATATCTCTCCAAACTGAACAATCAATGGGCCTCCTATCAACATGGCAGTAATTGTATACCATTCGCATCTAACTGAGCAGTTTCATAATAATATTTAATGGAGGTAACGGGGCTTGTGAAAGATATCGCAACCGAATGTTTCCAAGCTTCCGTCTCAACCAAGATCATTTATGCTCAATCGGACTGATAAGTCAAACTGTTAAGCAGACCGTGGCCTTTTTAGGGAAGGCCTACCAGAAAAGATCATGGTTGATGTGACAGAGTTTACTAGGGAATCTTTTCTGTTAACATTTTGAAAAGAATGTCATAATTTGTTTATTCGTTCTAAGATTTGTTTACTGCAGCAACGGTTGATCAGAGCGGAAATAGATCTCTTTAAAACGATGCAGTCGCTTCTAGGAAAATTCGTGAAATCGCAACATGCGAACATCTGAATGAGCCTGTCAACGTTATCATCCTTGTGCACTTTTATGAGGTTTTATCCGTGATGCGTATCACTTAACCTTCTAGAAACGTGAATAGGTGCAACGGTTAATAGTCTGAAACGATATTATTGACCAATTAATATAAAGGTAATAAGATTTTTAATGCCGAGGTATCAAGATTTTATTGACGAATATCGAATTACGAATTCAGTAAATAATTTAAAGGTTGATGTTATAATTGTTAACTCGACCAATATCTGTACCGCCGTAGTTGTTATCAACGCCGCCACCGTAAAGGCCTCCGCCTCTCCATCCCAAAAATCTTCCATACCCCCCGTATCCATTGCCGCCAAAGAAGTGGTACCAATCCAGCCAGTGTCGCTTAAAACGACCTCTGCAATTTCCGTTTACGTCAAACAAGAAGCAAATTTGACTCGATTAGGGACATAAGGAGCCTATGCGACATGTCACAATTTCTATACGTTTCTGCAAAGTCGGAATTACCATGCGCCTTGTGACTGCCTTAGCTCTATCCGCTTATATTTATGTCTGCTTATCTCTCTACCAAACCTTTTCAGAGTGAAAATATTAAAGGTAGAAATGTGAAGTTTGTTGAGATTTAATAGGTTTGGGTAAATGAAATACGCAAAGGTAGAGAAATGCAAGTATACAAATATGCGGATCACCAATCTTCTCTCCCGAGGCTAGACCTCGGCATTTTTGAATTCGTCAGTTTTTTTAAAAGTTGTATCAGGCGTGGATATCTTTGTGATAGAATTTCTAGTCCTGATTTGCAACCCACTGGAACGTAGGGTCATCGGATCGTCACTAAACATTTGTATAGTATCGGAATATACAAAATCATCGCCTTTAAAGGATTCACTGGAGAGATTTGTTTGATCTAACTGCTGAAATAGGCCGTAAGCGTCAAATAGTCACCGTGTTTCAGAACTAAAGTTTTTTGGCTACGAAGATGTGGAAATCGATATTTTCTTTAGGCGAAGTGATCAGAAAGAGAGTACTTCCTGACTTCCATTTGTACAGCATACAGGGCAATCAGATCTTCACAGACTGCACCTTTGTGCCACGGAAATGCCGGAAGTAATATTTCCGCGCAAAAATGAAATTTAATTAGAGAACACTAGTAAGAAACATTCGTGGTGTGAGGTGAACAGAAAAAATTTGTACATACTTTGCAAACATGATAACTATGCTGCTTCGGGCAAAACCTTTCTCAAACACACGCGTCCCTTGACGGAATATGGGAGTGATTTTAATGCCTTTAACGATTTTAGTTACGCAATGAGATGGCCCAGGCAATGCAGCAGATATGGATTTTGAGAACATTGAAACGGAGTTGATGAGATCAGTGTCCACGTAGTCTGGTTATCATCTTTTTAATGGCTATCTTGCTTTCCGTCCTGCTGGATATTTTCCAGTTTGATTTTTCAACGTTACAGCAAAATCAGCTGATTTTCTTGAGTGCATTTCTTCGCTTGGAATAACCTTGTACTCGATATTTTGCGATGGAAACACTGCCACTTGCAGCATGTAATGCTATTTAAAAAATCGGATTTTGTTATAATGAAATGAAAGGTGAAGATCTTTTAGATGGAATTAATAGGGCGAAGATTAAAGCGGTAAAATATGAAAACAACGTGTTTATTTACACGTTTTTATTGCTTTTATAAATTATAAAAGTGCACCACGTCGAAAACGCGTTCATAAACCGCCTTGCTGCAAACTTGACAAAATGCTTGGAGCACAATCCAGAGATATACGCTGAAAAGAATACAGCAGTGTAGGCGACACTATTTTCGCTTTCAGAAGTAAGTGAAATAACGACTGATACGAGATGGAGATCAGCAGGAACATTTGCATTCTTGCATTATTTGCACAATGACGCTCTTTTATACTTGAAATGATCTATGTACAGACCATCGCAATCTCCGAATGTAACAAGACTGCTTACCAACTGCAAATCCTGTGGGTGGGCGCAAAATTTTTTGAAAATTCGGATGAACTGGTAGATAAGTGGAAGGGTGCCTGACCTTAAGTTGCTTCTTCTACAGATAAGTTTGCATGATAATGCTACTATGTTGTATGGACCTGAGAAAACAATAGAAAAGCAGCTCATTTCGAAGATAGTCCAGAATGAGAGGGAAGTACTACGGATCACGGGGGGAGGCTTTTTAGCTGGTAATTTTCGGCTTGTGGTTATGGTGGTCGTATACAGCTCCTAACAATAGGACTTCCACACGATTATCCATTGTGCAATTGATGGTCTATCATTCGTACTCAAAGTGGAAAAAATACGACGTTAGGCAAAAGCGACTGCCTACAAAAAATAGAATTTTCGAATTTTTCTCCAAATGGATTTTTGAAGCTAGTTATTTAAAAGGATTATTCTAACTTCTAATCGTTAGCGAGAGGAATCTTGGAGCTTCGACAGTTTAGTGAAACACTTGAAAAGACATTTCCCCTCTACACAAAATGCATCCAACAAGGTGACTTCATGATTACCTCGATGAAACGATAACCACATTGAGCACGAAAATGGTCATTAGAAAAAGTGACACTGCTGCCTTATTCATTATCCGTTTACGTCGCCCCGCTTGCCTTTGCCTACCTGAAACAACATTAATATGGTGAAATTTTAATGAATTAAATGCGTCCGTAAAATTCTGGAATATACATTAACGGAGAAATAAGTGTCATGCAGCAACCGCTTCTGCATATTGTTACAGCTGTAGAAGCTACTACCTAATTGTGGAAGAAAGAGGCTCTGTCGACACCCCGTACTTCGAACAGCTATCAGAACGTTGCTATTTTGACCGGCAAAAAAAGCAAAAAAAATTGATTAATATTTGAAAGCCTTTACTGCCGTTCTCAAGTGTAATATGCTGAAGCGAGACCCGAACATGTGCACATTATCGTGCAATATATATACGAATCGTTGATTGGCAGGAGACTCACCGTCGCAAAGGAAAACACTATAAAGAAATTCAGCTACAAAACAACAGTAAAATGCAGTTTTTGCTCGTTTGCCATCTGTTTTATGACCTCTTCATGATTTAGAAGTTCGCATCGTGAAAGCGGTTTTGAAAAGTACATCTAGCAGCAGCACATAAACAACCTCCAAAAGGTGTAAATTTTGAAACAATTGATACATTTGAAGTTCCGCTAATCGGCTGGCAAAGGCAAACTGCAAAACAATTTGGTGATTTTGGTATTCTCATATATTATCTCCTTAATAATTTTCTTAATGACCGATGTCATCACTTCAAAGAAAAGAACGAAAATATTTGCTTGCAATGTGAGATTAAAAATGAACTGTAGCGAAGTGTCCCTTCAGTAGTGAACAAAATTACTATTATCACATCGCAGAGTTTGACCACCTTATCGGAGAATAGTGCCGCCACAAAATGATTTTCATGTCTTCAGCATCGATCAAGCACCCTAAACATTAAGGAAAAATAATACGAGGTGATCCTCACTGATATATAAATAATGATTTGATCCATCACTGATGATTACTGCCAGCATAGCTGCAAAAGCTTGCAAATTTATCTCGAAAATTTGGTAATCGAAGGGCATATTTTAGAAAAGCTCATACCAATTTATTTAGTGCTGAACGTAAAATGCCATGAAGCTTTCTGCATTTTGATGCAGGTTCAAGGGTGTAAAATAAATTGGTATTAAGAAAAGAACAGAGATCGTAAAGCACTCTGAACTTAAAGAAGTGGTTTTGCAAACGATTATGTTGCAAGACTTGAGATCAAGTTCGCGGGTATATAAAGTCGTCGTGAGGTTAGCTCGTCATCTACTTAATGTCGTGCGTTGCAAACACCTGAAGGAAGCGCACTTCAGCAGAAGGTACTGGTCAATCTTCGTTTCAGCACAAATAACTGGGGAATCCTTTAAGTGGAAAAAATCCTAAATACCAAAGCCGGAAGTGTTATCGCAGTTATATTGCACAAACAATAAACGTGTGGAGCAATATCGAAGTGGATGGAATGAAGTAGAGTGAAGTGAAGGAGCATCTTCTTCAGTTTTGTAGATCCGTTTCAATGAGAGTTCTTATTATGGAAGTGAATTTTTGTATTTTCAAAGTTTTGCATGCGTACAGCGCTAAAGAACCGACCCAAGACATGTATTTGTAATCAAAATCTTTCTGTGACTTGACATTGCAGTAATCATTGCGCTTCAATGGTCAGTTCTGGATCTTGTTCCTCTGCAGCAGTACTGATCGACCTATGTGTTTTTAGTGTGCTTGGGGCCAATATAAGTTGGGCTTCAGCCTACCCGAGTGACCATTCTTCACCAAGCAGCTCTCAGATCGCCAGATCTGCAACTACCTCCACCATTTCCAGTCGCTCCTATATGCTGTGGTGCTCGCCAGTAAACTACTTTGACTCTTCCCTGCTTTGTCGTTTCCGATCGGTTCTCCTCTCAAAACTGTCTCGCCCCCGTCACAGCAGTTTTCGAGGACTGAGTACTGAATTGAAATACCTTTGAAATCTTTGTTAAATGAAATTACTAATTCTGCATTTCTTGTTCTTTTCGCAAAGCGCTCCAATGACTCTTCATATTGAATACTGCATAAAGTGTTGGCTCCTTCCAGTCTACGTCCTCCTGTCAGATGGTCCACCGTTAAGATTAACTTCTGGAGGAAAAATTTGGATGGAAAAAAGCTAGGAAGAGAGTGATCGCCGAGCTATAGCCCAGTTCCTGCTTAGGTTTGAAACTGCACTTGAACAGGCAAACTTTCATGTTCTCGTATGCGTTATCGACGGAATGCTTTCCCTTCTGCACAACGATGCTGCGCTTTTGCTCAAACGTCGATCAAGTGTTCCTCCCTATACCTGATGTTGCTTCTTCCATATGCTCCATTTTCAAACCCATATCTTTTTTGTCCCACCTCACCATGTTTCCTATTGCATCCTGAAGTTGCAGGAGAACCATAAATGGGCACTTCGTATTGCATCTGGCTAAGGTGTTATCATTCTGCTAGCCTGAGGTCTTTGCCTGCAATCGTTTCGCCCCACAGTCGGCATAATGATTGCCTCATTCTATTTTCTTCGTTTCAGGTTGTAATAAACATGAGTATTCGCAAGCAAATTTTTTTCTCCACAGTGTGCTGACGAAAATACGATGTCTTATTCAAAACATATTTTTGGAACAATATGAGGGCAATCTGATGAATAGAAATACAGTACTTTATGCATATCACGAAAGAAATTGGGCAAGGCGTGAGTGAGTAAAAGTTGCACAGGGCACATTACGTAGATGGCAGGCGCATAGTACTGTGGTATCCCTACATTGCATCGGATCACTTTGCTAAAATGAAATGAGATAGAGACATGACCATGTATGTATACATATGTGTCCGCATGGACAAACTGGATTTTCGATAACTCAGGAGACAGCGAACTGCCACAGAATTGCTGTGGGCAAAATGAAATGTCAGAAATTCTGTAAATCTCGCTTTATTTTCGCAGCCATCATATCACTTCACATGCTGAAGAGAGTTATCAAATTTTACAGGTGCAATTTTCGATGCAGTTCTTTGATCCACGCAACGAGAAGGATATCTAAGATTGTGAAGATATATGGAAGAGATCGAACGATCACTTGAGATGAATTGCTGCTGCCAACTTAGGGGTTTATTTTTCGAAGTGTTCATCAAGTCGATAAATTCAAAAGGAAGATATTTGCCACAGTTTTTTCCGAAAGCTTTATGTGAATTGCGAATTGCGAGTTAACTGGCGAAGTGCATCGCTGTCTATCTTAGTGATACCATGAAAACATCAGTGAATTTTTTACATCACTTTACCGAAAAGTTGCGAAATAATGAGAAGACGTGCCGTTGAGTATGGTCTGATTGATGAGTGTTAAATGTCGCATATTAATGTGTGGAACAAACACTTTGATCCTAATGTAATAGATGAGTCGTATATAATGCAGAATCTAGGCAAAAAATTGTAATTTTTTCCCTAAGTTACGAATCACTATCTCAAGAAACTGGAACCGCCGTTGGCAGATTACACCGTTTTAAATGAGTATTTCCATCTCGATGAAGGTGAAGGCAAAATGCGATTTTTTGTTGAAAATGTGAACATGAAATTGGTGTGCTGGGAATGGAATGATGTGGACGGCATAGGGAAATCCCAAGTGAGGCTGCAGGAAATACACATTTATCATTGCTGGGTTCTCAATTATTAGTTCAGTCTCATAACCTTATTTTATTGCGGTAGGTTTGACATTTTAGTCCACAATACGGATAAATTTTAGTTCATTAAGGGAATTCACTTATTAAATCCTCTCATCACCGACGCAGTTTTCGTCTCCATAACACATTGCATATGTGATTGCCTTCATAAAAAGTGGGCTGCATTAGCTGCACTCACGCCATCTTAACGAAATGTTTGAAATAATAGATACTCGCACTTCGTATAGTACGTGTACTGCTATACAGCCTCGGCGCTACGCAATGCACCACCGCAGTGCACAGCCATATTTATTGCGAAGGATGTCATTGTCGAAGGGCGGTGATTGTGGCAAAAATATCGAGCCTCCAACGGTGCCATTCTCGGCGATGCAAAAGCGGCGTTCATTGATTACGGCTGTGAAACATTGATAGGCTTCGAGATTATGGTCACGTGAATTCCAAACGGAATTTCAAATAGTTGAGATCTAATAGCACTGTGTGTGCTGTTCTAAGCTGTTACGACATGAGAAAAAGAGTTTCATCTGCGGATCTGTTTATAAGGAACTTTATACAATGAAGAGTTGATAAAAGTGATACGCTGAATTGAGACAATGCAACTAGAAGAATAATCCAGCTGGTAGAGAATTTTACCATTTTCGGGCTCCAATTTTGGTCTACTGATGCTGCGATTATCTGAAAAATCGGTCAGTGAGGTCGACTGGAAAAGCTTATTGTGAAACGTCAGGAATAACGGTGTAATTACTCCGAAAGAATAAGTTAACCCATTCGAAAATCATGGTGAGTCAGTAAGATGAGCTTTTTTTTCATTTCCTACGATGTAAGGAACGGAGGCTCAAAAATTTGTGGCGAACGTGGATGGATGATCAGTTAGGAAGAGGAATCCTTAATGATAGTGATTATAAGTAGGTATGTGCTTGCAGGTATTCCAGTATCGATACCCAGTATTTATTGATGTGATCCTTACCGTCGCCCCTTTCAAAGACAAAGAAAGTAGTAGCTCTGGTGTGCCAGAAAAGAGGTCTTAAATACTTAGCACAGCACCGCCGAACTGTGATTGCTGAACGGGCGTCACATTTGGCACTTGTCATACTCCATTATATGCTTGAGGTGGTGAATGAGGCTCATTATATATGCCACTTCTACAGTGAAGCACATTTGCATGAGAGGGGTTGCAAAAAGAAAATTTATTAGCAAAAAGGGATAAAAAAGGGCAGTGTCGTGTGCATCATTAGCACAGATTTTTCAAAGTTATCACACTACACATATAAGAGATCTCATCACAAATTCCTCAGATTGAGCCCTATATTTGACAACTGTGGATTCAGATGATGCTGCAGCATTCACAATGGATGACTGCTTTCATGTGGAAACTTTCGATGTGTGGAAAATAAATTGAGCAATGATTCGTTTGGCAGCCCAGTTCACGCATGAAAGTGTAATCGATCAGATCATGGAAACCTTAGTGTTTGTGGCGAAGTTCCAGTAGATGCGACTGCGAAAATTCTAGCACAGACAGCACTACGCTATCAGGAAAAAGAAAGGAAGGATGAAGAGTAAAATTTCCAGTTCTAGTTCCCGCCTGAAATGTTCCTAACCTAAATGGCTGTCAGTAAGACTGAAGAGGCTGTCTACTCGCCGAACTATGTTGGTTCCGCCTGCGGGAAGCAAGAGTATAAAAACTGCTCATCGATTTCTCCTGATCGATTCCTCATGATAGGCAACGAATCGTTTTCGCGACTGCCCAACCTTTACACTAGATCTCCTACAGTCTGAAAGTAACGCTATCTCCCTTGTATACTGGCGCATGCGTAGCCCGTTTTCCCTTAGCTGCGATATGCTGCAGCAGTTCGAGGGTGGCGGAACTTTGGTATGTGGGACAAAGAACGGGGAGGAAGTGAAACACGATCGTTCAGGTGATCTGTGCTACTGACAGCTGCATACAGGGGGTGGCTCAGAGATAACGGGTAGGCAACACTGCTCAATGAATTCATTTCTGAAAAATCATATGTATACCTTGGCTCCTTTTTGATTTACAAGGGCTCCTAATTGATAGAGAGAGAGAAAACACATTGTGTGATGTGTTCCAGAAGGAGAAAAATGCGTTAAGAGTGGTGGATGAGCAAGTGACATGGCATATTTGGACTGAAAGCGCTTAACACTGTGGATTACACATAATCGTCGATATGGCCGTTTCCAATCTTCGTATAAAAAAACGGTTTTGGCAATCAGAACAGTTACCCTAACGTTCAACATCGAAGTTGAATTATTTAAACGGTTTTTCTCATCGACTTTCGAAACTTGAAATTAAAATTACTAAATGAGAGGATGCGTTCTTTAACACCTCGTCGCGGGTTCTTCGCCTGTTAGGAGCAAGCACGGAATGGTTCTGACAACTCTGTACGGCAGTAGTACGTATTCCGAGGATTGTGAAGTGTCGTACTCTGAAATCTCAAACACCTCGTATAAGTAGGATGGAATCTGATTTCCAAACCTCCAACAGCAGATCAACGTGCCAAGGATTCGTAGTGGCATCGTGCGATTTCTTCTTTCATTTTCGACGGAATATATTTTTAGTGCTTTCTGAATTCAGAATTTGTGCCCATTGTGGGTGGGACTCGAGCTTGCCTGCGTGCAGTTGAGCCTCACTTCGACAAGTTGCCGGTTGAAAGTGGAAGACTGAATTTTGCGTTTATGATTTTTAATGCAATGAACGGATGTGTTACATTATTTCAAGTATATCTCTTTGCTTTATGCCTTCTTTGCAATAAAATATTCGTTTTCGTTTGGCGTTTTGAGTTTTGATTGTTTTCTTTTTCATTTTGAGAGGAGATTCTAAACTAAGAGCCTAGAAACAGAAAATTCAATTGTGCAAAATGTATAAAAACTTCTGAAGGTTCTGTCGTTTCTCTTTCCTCAGTCTTCAAGCATCACACAGCGATAATTTGGCCTCTAATTCGGCGATTGCTTGGCGCCAGGTGGGAAAGAAATGTGCACTTAGTCGCTCTACATTCGACAACGGCTCTTAGATTGTAAGTTCCTGAAAGTAAGGCATTTTTATGAGCCAAAATCGTCGACTTTCTACGTCGAAACTGTATAATAAAATTACAGGCAGCAAGAAGCGCTTTCTCATGAAAACGATATATGAATGGCGACAAATTAAGAAATGAGAATTGCCCAGGTGATGTCATTTTTTCATACAACGCAGTGACTACACTGACATCTTCCGTCTATGAATTTAATGAGTTCGTGAAGGTTAATCTGCAGCTGAAACGATTGAGTATGCCATATTAGCCTTACTAGCGCCCTGCGGACAAAGAGGAAAGAAGTTGCTGGATTAGCCACTAATTCGTTTTCATCCTGTGTAACACGACCAACAGCGCACCCTAATGTCAGTTTCTGCGCAGTAGCGGAGGTGTACTCGATAGCATTGACCTGCGTGATTTGTAGAAAAAAGGCACTGGATTGCGAACAAGGCATGTGACCTCTGGTAAATCTGCTGCATGAAATCCGCCTCAGCAGTACTGATTCTGCAGGTGTGTGCAGGCGTATGGGTAGGAACACAGCTGTTGCGCGTATACATGAATGTGCACGTGGAACATGCAATCTCTTATTTCTTTCCAGGTCTAATGAGGAGGACACCATCTCATCTGTCATTAAGTTTTGGCCATCCCTCCTCGACCTGCCACTAATTTCTGCCCTGGACATTCAAACCAAGTGAACGTACACTCGTACAAGGAGGAGTGAATGCATCAATTTATCTCATTACACCTCATTACAAGGAGGAATGAACGTGACGTCGACTTGTCTCTCAATTCAATCCAGCCGTTGACTCATGCGACGCATCAGTTGCTCTTGACTCTTCAATTCATACAAAGCCGACATTTGCTTCAAACGGTGACTACACCAAAACCTTCTTGTACAAGGATAGCCTGGCTAAATAGCTTTAGTTAAGACGACAAAATCAAAGCATTTTGCTTCACATCAGGTTTTCCCTCCACAGTAAAAGGACATATGGATTCATGTGTTCCAACGAATCACCGTTGCTACATTTCATTTCGTTTGATTGCACTGCTGAATTCTCAAGTGAACTTTAAATGGATGAGAATGCGCTTTGAAAACGACCTCGAATAAATGCTCACAGCTAACGAGAAGGTCAGTTGTGCTAAATCTCACTGCCGTTTGATCGTGAATGCAACTAATTTGAAGGTGGGATCGTACTTGCGATATGCATCGTAATAGGTTAATTGGGACACCTATTTTTCCTAATTCGAAATATACACCACCAGTGGAAAACGCAATGATGATGGTACACACAACCAGTTAACGTCAGTACGCCTCTCTTAACAAATTTGAGCTCATTTATCTGCCGTTGAAAATCTGTGCCCTATGCAAGGCATTTGGCAACGTAATTCCTGAACGCCGTCGACTTCCATTTATGGATTTGTAGCTGTGCGGCTGTGCTTTCAGCATGAGGATTACCGAAACAGCAGTAGTGAAATTTCGTAATTCTAAACAGAAGCATGGGCTTCCTGAGTCGATGGTGCCTCCGGTACTATCAAACCGTCCTGCTGCATATGCAAGTCGCACCAACTACAGCGTCACGTCATTATCGTCATCACGTTATATTACGATGATACAACCGTATTACGATGACGCCATTATTATTAGGTCGTTTCCTCTGCGTCTCTCAGGACTTCCACATGCTGAAAAAGTCCTCCCAAACACCAATAGCTCTTGTTTCGATGCAGCGCAAACCCATTAGTTCCATCTAGTGCGATATAATCGTTATCGCACTCAAAGGAAATCCGAAGCCTTTGTTACATGCTTGCTGGGAAGATTTATGATGACGCGTTCGAATGTCTAAAATTGGTGGCAGTGGTGATCAGCCGGAACACACTGAACCGCTTCAACTTTGGTGAACACGATGCGGGAGAAATGCTGATCAGGACCAGGAAATTTCTGCACCACCGACCTGACACGATTAGTTTCCACAACTGTTTCAGTGAAGGTGCATTTCGGCACAGGAACATTTGGAGGAAAGGGAGATCTTGACAGCAAAACTGAATATGCAGTCTAATGGACATGGTGTAAACCACTGGTGAAATATAATACGGTGAATTATGAAGACTTGAATAAGGTGTTAGCCTTATTCGGCTCAGTTGCAGCTAACAGTGAGCAAAAGAAGGGCCGAGAAAACATAAAAAAGTAGTGAGGCCAGCTGCCAGTAGGTTTTAGTGGGTAGAAAATCACACATGCGTGGATATGCGCATGCATTCAACTGCATAAAACGGATTGTGCATATTTCAGCAAGCGACACGTCAACGCCATTCGACTGCATTCGTTAGCTATAATTGCCACTGTTGCCATCAAGGTTGTCCATCAGATTCTTGTGAGCACTGTAGTACTTGTAGTCCTTTATAAAAATCATCGGAGGCCACCAGGCATATTCTTCTTCAAGTGTTACGACCGGCATTGAGTATGGCTGGCTTTTTTCTTTTTACCCTGCACGCAGTAAAGCTCGCTATTAAATCTCTGTCGTCTGATACGGTTTATATGCCGCACGAACTAATAACTTTGACAACGGGTGAGCGCAAATTTCTTCTCACAGCTCCCACGACTGATGAAGTTAAACGAACCAACTACTAGTCGGAAGTTTCATCAGAGAAACTCTGTGCTGAAGCTGGGATAATGAGGGTGGGATGGTGTCGGGTGTCGATATGATGAAATACAGAAAGTCTGAAATCCGAGCGCACAAGGTGCAGTATAATGTAAGGATGTTGAGGCCACTGAAATTTTTTGGAGAAATCTTCGAACGGAAGATCTTCAAAATTAGCAACAAAAGCATCGAAAACCTGATATCGTAACGCGGTGAAGAACGATCGTCGCGGGGACTGCAAATGTCAGGGAGAAAGTACATCGCTTCAATAAGATGCCGGCAATTCTCATGTGGCATCATGAAGTTAGCGTACCAATTTGCAATCTTCAAATACATCTATAAAAATAGTTCCAAATATTTGCACTATTGTCTTTCAGCAAATGAATGGTACAATGCGAGGATGAAGTTGAAGGAGCGTATGATCGATGAAGTGCACGAAGAATCTGTGATGGAACAAGAGGGATAAGCAAAGTGGAAAATTTCACAAATCTGATTATTTCCCTTCCCTCCCTCCCTCCAATCCCTCTAATGATCTTTTAAATTTCTCCAGGTGCATCGTAACTCTTCATGTGTTGTTGCGAGAAATCTGCACATCATTAGGAATTACATAATTTGCTCTGTGCGCATTTCAGGAGGAGTGTTAATGGAGAAGTTGAGTAACTGACATTGCTTGCATACCCGGGGCACGGAAATAATCCCTGATTCCAACGCCATCGATAAATAAACCATATATAGCTCCTAAGAATATTTGCACAGCCGAGTACAAATATTCTTACAAGGTTCAGTAGAGCGTCTGATTCGGGCGTAACACAAGGAATCACAGCTCGGGGAAAGTTCTACGGTTTGCAATCGCAACACTGGCAATTTCGGCTGCTCTGCTCGCTGTGGCAAAAATATTTCGACGAAAACGTTGCACTGCTAGCACGGTGCAAGCCTATTTTTGGTCCCTCTATGTGTTTCTTTGGTTCGGGATGTGCTGTCGCCTTTCAGGAGGTAGTGGAAAATTTTCTCATAGAATATAAGGTATACGATACATCTCGATTCTTCATGATCAGACATTAAACGGAAGGAATCTCCGGTGTAATTGTATATCGTAGTAACGTCTCACGCAACTATTCGAATCAAAAATCCGAGCAAACGGTACGCAAAGAGACCGGTGTTCGATGATATGCCTGCCCAAGTGAGCGCATGCGAGCAAGTCATCATTTTGATACGCGAATAAATCGAGTCATGCTGTATCGTTGGCGTCATAAAACAGCAATCATAATAAGCAATCAAAAAAGTATAAAAAGGTATCCAGTAGATGTTTGCATCTTAAACACTTGTTTGTGGACCGGTTTTACTCAACGATTATTTGTTTGTCGCAACGCTCGGCATGATGCTTTCCTTCTCCGAAGCCCCCCTAACGCAGATGGCACGACCAGCTGCTTCGCATATTCTCCTCATACTTTTTGATTCTACAACTCTTGCAGATTAGTACCATCATATACGACTTCTTGTTTTCTTTTTTTACAATCCACCTGTTGCAATCATGGCTTTTGAGTTCTCCAGAAGAGAATGGATAAATGAAAGAATTCTGCTTGGTCTTAGAAACTTTTATTGTGATATTTATCTTGGGAGAAAGGGGTCTACATATGTAACAGTGCGGCGTGCCTCAAGTCTAACTTAGCAGCATACAAGTCGCGGCGAAATATGTCTTGTGGGACACGTCAGACAGTTGCATCATTCATAACAAGACAAATTATGCTCCTGCTGGAACACGAAGATGTTGCGATAAAGCGAAGCCAAGTATGGTTGCTGTAGTCTTTGACGCTCTCTGCATGTCAAATATTCTTTCGAAGAACTCGAACGTTTGAAGTCGGTTTAATTTTTGCAAAAACTGCCGCAAATGAGCAGTAGCAAATCCAACCCGTGACTGTGTACACAAGTTCACGACGAAAGAAATTTGAAAAATTAGTTAGCAAGCACTGGTTGAAGAATTCCACAGAGATACGTGGTAATTACATGATGGAGCGACAATCACTCAGAGGGCCAACACCTTGTTTACGAAAAGGCTCAGAACAACCATCTGGCAAAATACTCATGTCGGAGTTCCAAATAGCTTTGATATTGTGGTTTGGATACATGATATTTATAGCGGCTTATGTATTATCACTCACAGTGTAGCTGCTGACTGAATTAAAAATCATTCTGCCGGCAAAAGTATAGAAAATAGTGCACCGAAGACGACGAGAAAAGCGTCAGGTGGAACTGTTTCGGCGGATTTATTCAATGATTTTTAGGTGACGACTTCAGCAGCAGAAGGGGCTCACGCTGGAAAATGACGATAAGCTCAGCAGGATATATCATCCTTTTGGTCCCTCTAGTTGTATTGAGTGCTGCGCTTCCTTCAGGCCTTCCAGAAAGGTTTTTCTGGATTTGGACTTGTAGATTTGCGTATGAAATTTCTCATCCCGCGGGCTACGGGTGAAAAAAGACTGGGAATAGCGTGCACAAAGCAATTAGATGTCAAAAACCTGAGTATTTGTTTGGAAGTATTTGGAAACGTTTGGAGATGTTTAGAAAAGCGCAGTCGCTGCGTGGAGCTAATCACTATTTATTAGGGATATCGGTAGAATGGCATTTGCAGATAGTGAGTTTTAGTGTCACTTTGTAGGTTTAGTCATTCTTTCCTTTGAAATTTCGCGGTTATAAAGTCCATAATCTGTGTAATTATCTTGATAATACAATACTGAGCTTTGTAGTGGCAGGTTCGAGTGCAGTAGAAGAAGCTGTTTAGGAGATTGACTGTCAATGCAACAGCACCACTTCATCCTGCACAGCTTCTTTCTTTCCAGCATACGTCTTAAACGGGGATATGGGTGCGACACCTGTGGCGGCTACGGATATGGTCACGGTCTCGGGCGCTTATTCTACGGAACGTACGGTGGTGGTTATAACAACAACTATGGCGGCACTAATATTGGCAGCATCAATGTGGAGAACATCAGCGGATAACGGATTTTATGATCAGAGCAACGGAATACGGTGCTGATTGTTGAGTGGCGGCAGTGTAATGAGGTGCGAGGAAATACAGTCTCGGCTTTGGTTTATCTGCAGTGATTGTTCAACATGGCTTTGTATGATATGAGCCTGTAATACAGCTTTTTGCGGCCTGGATTCAGTTTGCGACTTCTGAGTAATAGTTAAAGAATTCTAAATCTTCCAGAAACCCACGGCTACTACTTGCTCAGGACAGCAAATGGGTGGGCGCGTGTGCACTCTAATATCACTCACATTTTTCCCTGTAAAGGTTATGTTTAACGAAGACGTTCGCACGTCATTTACTTCACGTCCTCTCATTGAGCAAAACTGAGCCTTCCAACTGTAATAAGGGCTAAAACTGGCACGAACCCAGCACTGATAGAGAAATAAATTGCTGATCCCCACCCACCACAAACACGAAGCTTGAACTGAATGGTTTATGTGATGCAATCACAGCAGCTGTTGCAATCCCCTAATAAATATTACAACAAATGTATACGCAAATAGGTCTTTCTTTTTGAAAACAGTGAGAATTTTTAGGTCCGGCTGATTCACATGGCTTTTGTAAAGGATTGCCTAACTTGTATGTTTGTCTTTGACGCAAGAACCTCAGCAATCTTGAATTAATATCTTCTGATTTATCCCAATGAAACTTTACATTTCAGTAATGTGGTCTTGATTTTATTGAATGAAATGCTAATGCCTGATAATTGGCAACACTCAGCGATGGTAGTAATTCACGAGTGTATTCAGAGTGTGAGATGCTACTGAATGAAGAGAGAGAACTGGAGAATGCGTTCATTTGGAGGCACTGCGCGCATACGCTTGCTGAATCGTACCAATGTAGTGACTCTCGAGGCTCTTTAAAGGACTGTGCCTCTGAACATACAAAACATAAACAGTGGTTTTCTGCACGCTTCGGTTAAATGATACTGAGGCTGGCGAAAACTGAAAGCGTCGAAAGTAATAATCATTTTTGTTGAAGTTCTTCCCTCTTCTCGCCCAAGGCTGTCTAAGAAACAAGTTTTGCAGGTTTGCCACCACCTTCATTAACTTCTACACGGTGAACAACGTCTCATTTATGAAAAAACTAAACGGTAGTTTTACAGTCAGTTGTGCATGAGGGAATCTCGAGCATCTGTGGCGTCTGACTTTCAATATACAGCTGAATGAGAGACGGCTCATTGATCATTGATCAATTACCTTTTCTTTGTGAGCTCATGGAGGCATATTCTGTCTGCTGACGAGATGAAATCTCTTTTTTAACAATAACGATCATGAAAGTCGAAGCTTTCTCGTTCGATACCGAAGTGAGACTGAATTCCTTGGCAGCATTGCACTCCTACGTTTGCGTGAGCCACAATCTACGCGGCAGTTCTGACCGGTTGAGCTCCTGCATCGAGAACGTTATCATCTATCCATATTTTTGTGCCGGCAGTAGCAAGGATAAGACATTTCCACAAAGCATGAAAACACATCCAATAGAAGGAAAGTCGACGTTACATAGTGCACTATTTATTGAAGAACGAAATGTTCTATTATGAAGGCGCTCTAACCGCACCAATGAATCCGCTTCTCCACTCTTGTCAAGTGCAAGAGGAACCAATGTTGTTCGGCGAATGAGGAACCTCTCCAGTGAGGTAGCCTAGCAACACTTAAAGAGAGACTTAAACACTAGTGCGAAATTTCTTAGTTTTCATATTTCCTTTGTCATCTCTGACATCAGTGCCATAAAACTATCTATTCGTCCTAAGCCGCCAAGAAATCAGTCACAACAATAAAATTTAGGATATCACGCATTTACCTTGTACTACTGGATCTAGTTGCTATACTTTGCGTTGTACGCTTTTTTATAGCTGTGTTATTTGTTCTCTTTGTTTCTCTTTTTTTGTGTCCCGTGCATGTGTCTTTCATAATGTAAATAATAATGCTTCTTGTGAAATAAAACAATGAGATGCGCGGCAGTTTCCTCATCAAGCATCAGGAATGCAAAATGTGAAACGGTTCGAGACTATCGTGTTAACCCACCTACAAGGCAACAAGCAATATGCATGGAGCAGTGGAGGAAAGCAATGTGCATATTTTTTGTCGGTTTATCGCAGTTAGCGCGATGGAACAAATCTATTGATCTGGTCATCATGAAACATGGCTAGAAAGGTTTTATCTAAACCAAAAAACTGAAATTCGTCCTGTGCGTCAGCCCAGCTTTCTGTGACAAACTGTTTTTCTCAGCACTTATGGAATCCCTCCTTCGTTTACCACTCATTTCGATGTTCCGGTCCTAGCCTCATAAAATTATGACGCACACTCCAGTGTCGATTACTACATTTATTGGCTATGCTTGCGTCCTTCATTTCAGTCAGTGCTGCGCTGTTCCCAGAAAATGATTGCTGACTTCAACTGATTGATTTTCAGGTGACTTCAGTGGAAGCGAGCAAAAGTTGAAGGCGGAAAGTGGCGGAAAACTTGAGGGAATGGGATCATTCTTCTAATTATTTGGTTGATTTTGCGAATAGGATTCTCTCAAACCTACGTGAAGGTTCCTGAGATTCTATATATTTTGATCATCAAACGAAGCACAGGTCAGGAGAATCGGAAGAATGTCCAGAAAGCTGTTAGGTGCCTGTATCTGAGCCAATCATTTGAATAAACGCAGCTCTCCCCGAGTGCAGTGAGGCTTCCCAATCGTTTGAATGAAACGTCCGCCGTAGAAGACTGACTAACATATCAATGTACTGCTGAGTTCGTTATTCTATATTCGGCAGGAATGTTCATGTTGTCTGTGTTGCATCTTTGCACTTCGTTGACATGATTCGTGGCAACAGTTCCGGCTCCAATGCAGGCATTTTGCATGAAACGGGACGTCTTTTGAATATCACCTATGCCTCTGCACACTCATTTTCTTCTTCAAAGCGCGTTTAAAACGACATTCTCTCAGCTAGTAATCTGGTACATGCGACACTTCTGTCATTGAGGGGTATGGTTCCGGCATTTTCGACTATTTTTACGTGCATTTCGGTGGCGGCATCGACAAATGCTGTCACGGTAGTGATATCGGCAGTATCAGTATGCAGAATGTGAACTCATAAAACGTCCCATTTATGGTGCTATGGGCACCAAATTTTAAACGTTGCTGCACTGAAGTGGTGCTCCGACATCAAAGCGGAGCACCTGTTCCGCCTTCATTTATTGGCAATAATTTTTGAGCTGGCTACGTGCGATTTGCAGAATTAAAAAGTCTTCATCCTGACTTTGTTCTGCCTTCTTTTTCTGGAAATTCTGCTTCCTATTTCTCGGAGTGAGTGATAGCAAAATCATCTTGTGATTTTCAGTTGTGCACATGCTGTCATTGACTTAATTTAAAGGATAGGACTGAGCTTTGCACTCTAATATCATTTATTAGCAAGCGTCCTGCTCTTCATATGGCAAATAGAACACACCTGTTTATGCACTGATGACTAATGCCGTCCTCATATGATAAGTCTCGAACATCGGTAATGAGCTCGACAGTACACGCCAAAATCATTTTGCCTCTCACAACCGGCATGAACACTGCATGTCACATCATTCAAAGGCATGCAAATGCGCTTATAATTAAGTATTGATTGCCACTACAATTTTTTGTATGAACAGTGCAACTGCAGGCATCCTTATGAACCGTTCTCCCTTTTTCAGCATTTCTAGCGGTAGTGGTCGCACCGGTCCGCCTGCCATTCGAACCCGCTGCCTGCAGTGATCCATCCATGATGAGTTTGCTTCCGATGACGTCATCTCATTTCATTGTGGTGCAAAGTAATCCGTTTGTATCCTTGCTGGCGTTCTGCAGTGTCACACAGGATCGTCTAGAATTGCGTGGATGACATCTCCTGAAACGTTCTTGCGTGGTCGGCAATAATTTAAGGCCGACATATGGTAAGGAGCGAAGGCGTAATCTCGACATGACGTTAAGCCAATCTGATGGTGGTGGACAATCATTTTTTTGCGCCGCTGAAGTCATCAGATCAGCCGTCAGTATAATAAGACTACGATAATTTTCCGCTGTAACCTATGACAAAATACTCGGATTTGTTATGTTGATGGAACGACGACATCCTACATCAGTCGTTAGTATGAGCCAATTTCCGGTGCGAATATATGATGCAAACTTGAGGTGTCCATGGTACCATCAAACTCGTGGAGCGAATGAAGGCTGCAGCCATAAGTTCACAGGAGTGGTGATCCTCTATAAACGATGGTGATGTCTTAACGTTAGAATTTGCCTTCGAATTTCTGAAACCGTCCCACAAACATGGTGAACTACTGTCGTGTGCAAGGTCCATATAAAAGGCGCCCTGCCATGCTGTTCTTTTTTCTAGTGGTACCATCCACCCTCAGATGACCACCAGCACTCGTTCATAAAGAATTATGGCAACTTTTAGCAGACAAGGTTTGACGCAAACGTCTCATAAATGCAGTAACAACATAGCTTCCAACCACGCAAGTGTGGAGCCATCATAAGAGTAGTCAGATAGTCAACGTCATTGAACTACAACGCGAACATTCTGTATCAGATGATGAAAAACAACAGAATTTCATTTTTCATAAAGTCAGCGCTTAGACACCCAGAAATAAAAGTTTAAGCACAACATACGGCGTGGACAACCATGACCAATCTTTTTGTTCAGGGAGCATGGCAGCCATCTATAATATACACGAGAGCCAAATTCAAATCATCAACCTCAAGAAATAACAAACCCAACAGAGGCCGCAATAATTTCCTTTATTCACATATGTAGTACAGAGTCGCGATCAAAAGCACCGCCAGTGAGTGAAAGCCGAGGTTATCTTTTCATGTATTTCTTTATGTCACTGCCGCACAACAGTCAGCACCATATTCCGTTGCTTCACATATGATATGCCTCATCCACTGATGTTCTCTATATTGATGCTGCCGATGTTAGTGCCGCCATAGTTGTTGTTGTAACCGCCACCATAGTGACCATAGAAATAGCTGCCAAGGCCATTACCATACCCCAAACGACCGCAAGCGCTGCATGTGCTAGGCAGATAAGCGGAAGACTGCCGTTTTAAACGGCTGCTGAAAAAATAAAGCGAGAACATGACCGAGCAGGTGCTTCTACGACTGGAATCTGAGTACTAGACATTACGCTGCGTTTAGCCTGAAGTGGATGCCACAGATCCCAACGTAACAACATACATATAAAGCCTCCAGCTGTTGTACCGCATAAAGGGCGGTGACAACTCTACAACGCATGAATGATGCAATGATGCAATCGACCCTTAGCTCATAATCACTCTCAAGCTTTAATTTTGAATTAGAGATTACATGCTACATACTTTGCAGCTATGATTCTTATTTCCGAACTCTAACAGCTTTACGTTTACTCTTTTAATTGACATGGCATGGAAAAACATGTTTCATGTTGCGAATATCGGTGCAGATTTTAACAAACCTCTCTTGAAGATTGGACGGGAATGCGGCACTGAATTCAGCGACGGCAATTAATAGAATGACCCATCGTGTTGCGCTTCCCATCACTTTTCGGCTTCGGCTCCTGTCCGACACCGCAGCAATCACCTGAAAAGTGACCGCTTAAGTCGCTTGGAATAAGGTGACCGTCATTTATGGGAAAAGATTTCAAATACCGAGGAGGAAAGATGCGAGCTTTTTAGTGGTTGTGTTGAGTTGAAAACACATACCGTATGTCGCAAACATCTAATGAGGAGGAAGAAGCGTTTAGCTCAGTAGGGTTTCAGAGGATGAAAAGAAAAATTGTTTGCAATAGACGACTGATTGACTTTCCATGTTAAACTATGATCATCCCTCATGAAAACATTCGTTGCGTTCATGTTGCGTATGCTCAATCACATGAGTAGTATACATGGTTGCTCCAGGAAGCAAACGATCAGAAATGATTTCAGTGGATAGAGGTTTTTAGTACAGAAAGCAGACAGAGGACCTCTCTCGCTTAGATTTGCAAGACTGGAGGGAAAGAAGACATATTTATGCGACGAACGTACAAATAAGCATACCTACTTTACATTGAAAGCTTAATGCTGTGCTTACTACGTATTGCAGAAGGCGCTTTTATCATCCATATAACTGCTTCAGAGCATTCGAACTTTAAAAAACCATAAACGGAAATGCTTTTGGCGTAAAATATTCAAATATCGTTAAAATAAGATCCTTCGGAGAAATGTGATTCAAAAATACAGGATAGCTCAGAGAAAATCATTCAGCTAGGACTGCGAATAAAATTTGTAGAAGAGCAAACCAGTTCTTCTTCACCACTACATATCTGTCTCAGCTCGTCTCGATATGTCCGCATGTTAATTTTCCTACCCTTCTGTAATGGATATGTACATAAGGTTTTGGTTTTTTCTATGAACTGCAACAGCTGCTTAAATCCAAGCAAAAAAACGCTAAAGCATTTGAGCTTCAGCGTATTTTTCCTTCCATAAGGACGTACGGTGCCCATTCCATCTGTCTTTGGCACACTATTTTGCGTACAAGCACCAGGGTTGCAGCGAGACGCAGTGATGTAATCCTGCGAAAATCCCGTGCTGTAACAGTTCTCATATCAACTACCGCGACTACTGTACCAAACCTGATCCGCAACGGAACATAAATAAAACAGAGCGCGATTTTGACTAGTGGTGAGCTGTGCTAATTTTCAGGAAAAAAATACGACCTCTTAATATTATCCTGCAGCTACGCTTCTTGGTAGGACATAGTTTAGCGCTTTCTGAATCAGAAGTTCGGTTCGTGGCGCTACTTCACCTCTCCAACATCAACTCCAAGACTTCAGTCTTAGCATTCTATCCTTCGGCATTTCAACGGATAAAGTTTCTAATTCTCGTTCACACCATCTATTTATTGGTCCCAAAAAGGTTTCGAATGCAAGACTGATACCACGTTGCGGATATTCAACGACATCAAAATGCGCATTATATTGCTCTGCGCTCATGTCATAGTTCAGATGGTTCCATTCCTTCAAAGCGCTTGCTTATTTCAAAATTTATGGCTCTTTCCTTCTTTGCGACCTATCATACCTGACAAAAAACGCAGGTGAGCGGAGTTCATGAAATTTTATGAAGTATTTGTGACTTTCTAGAGACAAGGTCATCTGCATCATGCAACAGATCACGCGTATTCGTACTGCAATCGAACAGAGGAAATCAGTGAATATATGGAAATTAAACGGCAGTGACTTCATTAACTTCAAACAGTTTTCTTTTCCAAGCGTACTTTAGAGCTTCAAGCCGAGTGGTGTGATTGTCGTCACATCTATTCGAAATGAATAACTGCTGGTGCAGAACAACGGAGCAAATATCTTTCACAGATTCCTGTCGAGCTGCAAGCGGAAGGAATGGACGGATGTCAAGGAGCATGTAAAAGTAAGCTAGTAGGTCCCCGCAAGTCTTAAATTGTTACAGAATGGAAAGCGTCGGATAACGCATGGTGATTAACGAATAACGCATGCGGCTTATTATGCATTATTAACATATTGCCTCTAGGATCGTATGCCTGATGCGATAGGATTCTTTTACACATCCCTTTTATAGATGTAGGGTGCTTTTTCAGTACCAGCAACGCTAACAATGAAAGACTCTTAATACATCGTAGAATCTTCTTGCCTCTTCTCTGCTGCTGAAGAATTCAGTTAATTTGTTTCCTGAAAGTGAATGCGCAGACAATAAGACCTAAACCACCTCTGGCGTTACCGCGGAAATGAATGAAGGCATACTGCGTGTTATCGGCGTCGTAGTGGTTTGTTTAGAGAAGGTTTGGATGCGAATATGCGTAACACACGATCACTTCACAACCTACAAGAAATAAGTTGAACAACGAGAGTCGTGTTTCACTGGTCGTAGGTAGCAGTGGCGCAGCTCTTCTACTCCATGCACTTTTATACTTTTTGCTGCCGTTCTTATGATCGCTATTACACTGCATCGCCCGACGAACGCTTTGTTTAGCATGCTGTTGTTAGTTGCCTTCTATTTACCCGTACATGTCTAAGCAAATTAAATGCTAATCTACCTATTTACAATCAATTTCACAGTCAAGCCAAACATCCGCGAAACATTTCACTGAAGTTTTTTTGTTCATTTCAAATTAAACTGTAGCAGTACCCCAATGGCAGCTGGAATCATCCTAGTGTACGAGATGGCTGATGACTCCAGCATCTCCCTCCGGCATAACATGGACACTAACAGGTGTTTTCTGAATAGCTTATAGTAAGCCTGAGATATTGGACCATAGATGACTTTCTGATGCGTGTCGTGCCCAATGCGTCCAATGGTCTTTGCAAATCCAGTTCGCTGTCACTAGAGCATACGTGTCTCTTTGCGTGTGCGGATATGTGAGTGTGCGTGGAGTGTGTGCTTTTCTTCCCAGTTCAACAATGGAGACCTCACTCCATAACACCGTTCCCTTCCTCCATCATTTCGCCATTAGCTTCATGATGCAAAGAAGTGAAAAAGGCGGCACAACAATCCTACTTGTTCTAAATCTGCAATCAATATAATGGGAGCGGAAACTTGCAGGGCCTAAGAACTTGTCAGACACATCAGGTCTATTAGTTGAGCACATAGCTCTGTTGAGGAAAAAGCTCTTCCTTGAGCATCTGACAGTTCGTCTACTAAGTTCAGATTGGCTATCAGATGGTTCCCTCGTTTTTGAGGTAGAAAAAAACACGCAGACGGAAAATTTGCCCACAACCCACAAAAAAAAACAAGCCCACAAATTGGTATCACATATAATTTTCTTATTAAAAGATGAAGACAACTTATACATACTGACCATGAGATTTCACATAAAAATAGCAGAAACCAGTAAAAGCCGAGAGACTAGTTAGAAATGTTAAGAGTGATTCTTTCTTATACTATTTAAAGAAGGGGACAAATTCAAAGCAGGCCGCTTCGTTTTCTATGGTTTTCCTAAACGATTGGATACATGCGGACTTGCAGCGGCTGTGACTTGTGCTTACATTTGTCACCTAAAGATAAGCGGCGGAAAAATCAAGAACGTGTTGACGTTTCCCTGCATCGAAAGCGGTTTGCAAAAACAGTCAAAGAGGCGATCGAAGTGTATATATGTGGATCAAGTAGGAAAGCTTTGCCACTCTTAACGACCGCCCATCAAATTTAGTCGTTTTTTTCCCCGAACCGGTTTTTCTTCAGCAGTGATTGTTTGTCATCTCACGTCTCAACAATATTCTTTCTCTGACGAAGTCGTCTCCACTGAAAGCTAATTCGGTGGTTTCATGTGCTCATACTGTACCTGAGAAGGTGATTTCCAACCTGCTTTTTGCGCATTCACTTCAAGCAGCGAAGGTTGTTGAATGCTAATGGAACACTAAGAGGAGAGGGATATTTCAGGGAGGGTTTCCACTGCAGCTGCTGTCCTTGCAGTGGCAACAGCCTAACTGCTTGGTATTGATAATTACTTAAGTGCTGCACATGTAAATGTTGACGCGAAGCTTCAGGGAATATAGCAAATGGCGCATGTTGGACGATTGTGTCATTCGTCATATTACAAAATACAGTACGGTGCATCCGTAGATAGTGGGAATACAAAAACTCGTAAGTGGAAGTGGATATCTCACTCGTTAATGCGTGCTCGGTGACAAAATGTCCTTTTAGAGACATGCGACCATTCGAGTCGCCTCAAGGGACAGTCAAAACAGCAGAAAGATTTGTGCATGTGCACTGCATGAGATTAAATGTGATGCAGCTAGAGGACGATTCGAGACAAATTCTTTCCGATTTCGTGAATTTTATTCTCAACCTCTCTCGAAGGAGTCAAATTTAAGATGGAAAAGCTTATCGACTCTGGTGTAGATTGTTGCACAGCATGTTCACTACTATTCCTATGGGAAGCAGCAAATATCATAAACGAACAATTCATACCATGTGACCTTCATTTATGAAAACCATGCTGCATGAGCGTTCATTAGTGGCAATGTTTTTTTGTTTTGTCGGCTCATGGAAGTGTGGAGGAACCCTGAGATTCACTTTAGATTTAGATCAAAATGGCATCTTTCTTCCGACTTTAGTACAAATTATGCCAAGGAATCGGCGGACGTTGAAACAAGAGGAAATAAATTCACTTGGTGGTGTTATTCTCCCGGATCTGTCCATACTGAAATTTGTGCGGCTTCTGCAATCAGCAGCAGGAAGTACCATTTCCATCCCTCATTTAATGTACCACACAGCAAAGCAAGAGCAGTATAGCCCTGCGCGCTTATATCGCCATAAGCATAACTGATGAGTGGAAGCGCTGACTCTTGCTGACCTAGACGCCTTTATAAAGGGTTCCACACTAATGAATCATTGAATTACATGAAAAGTAGACAAACAGCTTTCCCACTGCAGTTTCGTGCGACTGGAACCGAAATGGTTCGGCGAATGGGCCTCAGCTTCGTTCATTCCAATAGCGGTTTCCTATTGCAACACCAACAGATAAGTAGCTATTGGAAATATTTTACTATTTGTTCCTCCACTTTTCTAGTGAGGAGTTCCACCACCTATGCGATAAATTTTACTGAAGTTCCGCTACAGGCAAGAAAAGTGGTTGAATCTGAGCGGATGTCATTTCATTTGAGGCGGGTGTTGCTGAACGAATCAAATCAAGGCTGAGCTGAAACAGCCGGACTTTATCAGCAGTATTGTTTCATCAGACGTTAAGTCTTGATGTTTTTCTGCCTATATATGCATATATGCGTGTGCAAACCGATGTCGTGGGAAATGTTTCGCTTCATGATCTATGCTTTACTTCTTCTGCTTTCTTTATTTTTCGTTATCCTTGCCATGCACCCATGTTTCATAATGAAGGCAACAGCGGTTACACGTAGGTGACAGAAGAACATGCATCGCATGTACGTGATGCGAATATTATATAAATGTATTATACACATCGCGTTATATAAATGGCATGTTGGAAAAATGTGAGGGAGCCCTTGTGTGAGGAGTATGAGTTGCTGTGATGTGCACCCGCTTATTTTCTGCCGTTCAGTGGCAATGCGGAGGAAATCTGCAGTCGAAGTTGGAATTAGATTTGGCTGTTTTCGTGATTTTTGTGACTAAAAGCTGAAATTTCTAGTGTGTAATAGGTCTCTTGTCTGATAGACTCAACGGCTATGAGGAATAACTTTTTCGTGGCAATGCTGCCCCCTTCCTGCGTCGATCACTCCGAGCTTTTTTTGCTCATAGCTATGTATGTAGTAATACCGCCTTCTGATCACGCATCGCCGTAGTTCCTCAATAAACATACTCTCATTGTCCGAGTGATTTGGTCGCCATTCCCAAGAGATGCCCAGCATCAGATTTCAGGCTAGTTGAGTGGTATTTTTTCAGGTGACTTCACCAAGAGAGAGTATTTTTCAACGCTAAGGAATGGCGAAAAACCCAACGATATGGATTATTACTTTGCTTGCTTTGTGTGGTTTCTCTGCTGCGTTTCCCCCGACTCTTATCGAAAGGTTTGTCTGGATGTTCAGCTAAGAATAAACCACAATGGTACGAACGAAACGGCATTAAAGCAGGATCGCGCCCCTGGCTTGCTGCAGCGTTATTTATTCTCCATTCAACAGTGAGCTGCCATAAGGATACACTTGAAGGCCACAGCGGCAACCTTGCTGCTGCATTGACCTTTATTCTTCAAGAATCATTATTGATTCGTGAGAACAATTTCCACCATGCTACATAGGGGTGTCCAGAACTCGGTTTATAAGAGGATCGTCGTTGTTGCTCTTGCAAAAATGCTTTCTTTTTCAGCATGCGCTTGAAACGGCAAACTGTTACGTATATACCAAGCCCGTGCAGCACTTGTGGTGAACTGGGATATAGCCGTGGTCTTGGCAGCTATTTCTACGGGCAGATGGGTGGTGGCGTCAGTAACAACTACGGCGGCACTAATATCGGCAAAATTAATGTGAAAAACATCAATGTGTGAAGCATTCGATGTACGGTGCGGCAGATCGTAGCCCCTATCGGTGAAGCGGCATGAAAAGAGAAAGGAAAATGACGTCGGCTTTCAGTTATTTACAGTGCTTTTTGAACATGACGGTGCATAACAGACATAAATGAAACAGATTGCTTAATGCGAGAAATGCGCAAAACGACAATATTGTAAGCGTGAACACATGCGTTGACCACTCCCACAGATACGCTATCAATGATAAGGGGAGATAAAAGCGCTGCCCGTAGAGATGGAGAGTCAACTTTGCTGGATTACTGACTCTTTCTTACGAATATTGTACATGCAGGTGTTGGCAACTATAGATGTAGAGCAGAAAGGTGGGAAAAGTCCCGAAGGTTGACTGTACAGGCCTTACACCGGCCAGGATGGCGCCCTGCCTCACTAGCTGGAAGAAAGAGGATGACTCTATTTCAAAAAAGAAAAAGAAAATTCTAGATTCCTTACGGCTTAATGTGCGCACGCTCTATAAAAGAGCATCAGAAATTCCCGGTAGCTATTTCGACTAAGAATATGAAAACGTGTTGAGGTTCTATGGATATCGTCTGAATTGAGAGGTGTGATGATGGTTGTGCTTCTATACTCGTTAGCTCTGAAATGCTTTCAGATTTCTGCCGAATGTCGTTCAACTGAAAAAATCGTCAGAGAAAGTTGAAAACGGTCTAGTATGCAGAGCTCAAAAATGTTATTATGTGTAGCGAATTCACACTGGTTTTGTTGACCTTGGTGGGCAAAAATTTAATGCTCACTTGATAAGAACAATGGATGTGAGCATATAATTGTGGTTTCTGCCATTCAGCGATGCCCGACGTATTCTTGTTGTAGAGCAGTCAGGAATCATACATTTGAAAACCACCTCGTTTTGACTATATAGTTCCACTTCTCCCTCTCTGCTCTCTCACCACGACCGATTTTACCAGGAACAAAACCTACTGGAATATCATTTTCACTAATTATACGTTGCCCTAACATTGGCAATCAGAGAGGAGAGCAATACAGTCCTCCCCTTGTCTCGAACGATTGAACACCACAAGGGATAAACGAACACAAAATGCAGCAAGGTACCTATTTGCATTGCTGGGCGCGACCTACTTCAGTACATGAATTTTAATTTTAACGAGTTGCAGTAAATTCGACGGTTTACTCATGGAAGCTGGCAAAAGTCCCGTATGCGTATATAATCTTCCAATTGCAGAATTGTGGCTACGTGAGACGTGCAAAAAAAGTGATTTTCCGAAATTTTCTCAACACTTTTCAACATCTGGGCTTAATCGAGAAAATCGAAAAGTACACATTCCTGGTTTCCCCAGAGCTTTTTTTTCAACTTCCAAGCTAATTTAAAAATCGTTTCCTTTGCTTGGTGTTCCAGCTCATAGTCTTGCACCTGCAAATCCTCGCAAAGTTATTCGCCTCCATTTGTGCCATAACAACAATTTATTAAAGACCATGCCTGATTTCTGTCTATGTCATTTTAGTCAATTACGGAGCAATTCTTAACGAATGTGATTGGAAATATGCGGAAGCCAATGAGTGAGTCGACGGAAGCATTTTCAGTGACTTTAGAAGATGTTTTGCACTGAGGATTTCAGCATTTTACAGCCTCACTTTCATTTGAAATAACTGCTGGAGCTTGATGGCATCTGTTTGACGCTGATGTATCGAGTACACTTAACGATTTTACTTCGTGTCAGCTGTCGAATCCTTCATAAATGAATCTCAAGAGTTATTAAAGTGGGCATCGTGTTTAGAACACGAAAACGCATCATGTTCTTATATGGAGTCCCGTTTTTCTCCTTTTAAGCTCTGGCAGTGCTACTGTTCTCACTATCGTTTTCCCTTATCACAACTTTGCAAGAGTCAACACTTCTATTGTTACAAGAATGTACACGAGGATGAAAAACACTTTTTATTGTGAACGTTCTTGAAGACGGGAACCATGAGTAGTGATGCTCTCGAACTAGCAAAACAATGCAGCTGATGTGTTCTTCATTAGCAGAAGAAAAATGACGTAAGCAGTGAGTTGGCAGAATTCTCAAAAACTAAGAGGTGGTCGATCCATTGAGATATGTGAGATCTCTAGAGTGCAGCAAGCAATGCAACAGCTCTGCAGACTTCAGTGTATGTGATTTCCTGTGCGAGAGTAAGCGGCGTTTCGACATGAAGGAGTGGTGCAGTATATCAGCTTGACTGTGCAAATGCTGTCACGCATTTGTTTCCGGTCAAATTCATAATCTCCACTGATCCAGTTATTCAGGTTTGATGTCTCAACTGACAAATAAATCACCAATATTCAAATCGTACCATATTCTGTTATACCTATACACTTTTCACATTTTTCCATACTAATGCGCAACTATCTGCTCTGCCCTCACAATTCGGATCTAAAGACACCACGTTCTGCCTAGATGGAGCAAAATTAACGGATCTTTGCATCTTCCCATACATCGCTACGAAGAAAGAGAACAACTTTGAACACAGTGCATGACAATACGTCAATTTCCTTTGTCATTTCCAGATTACAGAAGTGTTTAAGCAAGCAATCATGCAAAGTTGATTAAATTACCCTCCATCTTAGGGAACAGTAGAATGAATTCCAGCCATATGAAAAAGTTTTATTTCTGCAGGTCGTACACAGACAGCTACGTTCGAAATGCAGTGAAAATGACCGAAAGCCGAAGTGATTTTTTCGAGCCACCAAACGCCGTTGCCGCACATCTCGCACCATTGTTTTCCTCCGCTTTTCATAAAAATGCCTTATCCACTAACGTTCTGCACATTGATGCTGCCAATATTAGTGCCACCGTAGTTGTTGTTATAACCGCCACCATAGTGGCCATAGAAGTAGTTGCCAAGGCCATGACCATACCCCAAACTGCCGCAACTGCTGCATGAGCTGGGCAGATAAGCGAGAGACTGCCGTTTTAAACGGTTGCTGAAAAATAAAGGCGACGTTGTGAGGCAAAAGACGCCTCCGTAGTTGCAATCTAGGATCTAATCGGTGACCTATCATGAAGCTGAAATTGTTTTGTGGATCTCACTACCGAAGCATGAAGGCAACAGCATATATATTAAACCTACATCAGCACAAATGTGCGAAAGGGAGAGGCAACTACGAAATTTGCTATCAAATTGGCATTATGAAAGCGGAGTTTCGCTCCTGGATATTTTCAAGCCGCAACTGGCACCGTGATGGTATTCAGTTATTTAAGGGAGATGCTTAAATATTTGAAATGGTGCAGATCTGTTCACTTTTTCTTCATTATGGCAGATGTTGAAAAAGAAAATTCATCTGATTGTTCATGGGTTCTGTTCTGACAAACCTTGTTGGAAGATTAAAAGGAAACGCAGCAATGAGTTCAGCCAATGTAACCAAAATAATGATCCATCCTGTCAAAGTTTTTGTCATTTTGCGGCACCGGCCTCCGTCCGCTGCCGCTGCAGTCACCTGAAAAAGGAGCACTTAATCGCTCAAAATAAACACCCAGCAATGGAGTTAGCTGGTACGAATTCATTAAAAGATATAGGAGAACAGAAAAACTGAGAAGAATTCCATGTTTATATGATGCGATGAATAAATAAGTGACACATAGAGGCAGGACAGCAGGGTAGGACGTGTAAAACACTGCCATAGCAAAATTACCTATGATCCGGGGAAACTCCAGTTTTTACTGGGAAATGTAATTGTTGTCAACGAAATCCCACGATGTCGTACCATAACATCATTTCGCGACATCAGCACTGACAACATGAACAGCAAACTCTTAACATGATACGATGACAACTGGCTGATGAGTAGCATACTAATGGCACTCTCATAACTACTTCGCGAGAGATATAGGTAAATTTAGCTCTCATCACCTCTATGGGGCAATTACGTCTATCCTTCCGATTAGCCACAAGGAGTGATTTTGCTCAGAGATTGATAGGAAGGAAAGCTGTCCAGCTCAAATAAAAAAGCGGAATTAGAATGCAAATCGCGAAGCTGGAGATTTCCCGTTTCCACATATTGCATAGACTTTAACCGGTCTGGAATCCGCCAAGGTTAGCATCATATTCAACTGTGGTCAATTAAGATGCTAATGGTAGAGAAGACCCTTTGGACTGCGAAGCGTAGACTTCTCCAGCAATACTATTCATTAATGATGGAACACACGAGGAGATTCGTGGCGTTTAGGATGGTACGTGGCTCAAATGCAAACACTGAATGAACTTCGAAGTCAAAATGTGAGGTCGATGTCATCCAAAAGGGAGAGTAACCTGCTACAGCTCCTTCGATTAACTAAAATGATTGCAAATCTATCACCTCAGATGATGACACATTTCCGTGCGACAAAGACTATGTCAATGATTTCGAAAATGGCAGTAAAATATCTACGTTCCATGTGCAGCCCCAGGAGGAATAAGCAGGATAGTTTATTTGCTGCGACTGCAGCCGAAAGACAGCGGAAGAGTTTAGGATGACATCAAAGAAGCTGACGAAGTGATGGCGGCCACACGACGATACTGAGGAAGGCAGGTGACTTGAGAACTGTCGTTGACGACAGTATCGGTTGGAACGCGCTCTATTACTTTACGTACGGCGTTGAGGACGAACTTACTATGAGTTTCTTTGAACGATGAAATTAAAGCAAAACACAGATGTCTTCTTGAGAAATGAGGCTAGAAAAAAGAACAAATCTCTTCCGCTTTTTTCATGCACATCATAAAACGCATCTGCGGAAATAGCGCTGTAAATATTGTCTTTGTGGTCGAAAGATGCTGAAATGGCATTACAGCAACGCCTGAGCTATTACGCGATATATAACTGTTGCATATTCGGCTTCTGAGAAGTGGTGTAAGCGTTGTAAGGAAGCACTTCTGAAAGGAAGTGAATGTGCGACTTTGCATCCAGAGAGTTTGAATCGATCTAAATACTGGCAATACATCGCATGAAAAGTGATGCAAGCATCCTGACAAACCATTCATGATGCCCTCACAGAGCTCATATGAAATGGGCAAAATTCATATAACAGTATTTTGGTCTGAACTAAAGACTTACAAATTTTCCTGGACCCATTACCCCCCCCCCCCCCCTCCCCCTCACCTCTAGCATCACTATCTGTTCATCTGCTTGAGACTTCTCTTCATTAATGACCAAGAAAAGATGAAAGTTTCCCCTCGCAAAACGAAACTGAATTATGAGTGAACAGATGTAAAAGACATGACATCAGCGCCACAGTACTTTTTCGAAGAGGGACGGAGAAACGCGATGGCAAGCAGCAAACGACTATACTGGAGCAAAACCGGTTAGGAAGCAAGCGTTTGTTTCACTCGTGATCGGCAACAGTAGTGCAACTTTCCTAAGCGATGCACTTTTATACTTTTTGCTGCCGTCCTTGTGTTCGTTTCAGAAGGTATCATTGACGCAAAATAGTTCAGCGGGTTCTCCGTTTCTAGACGTATGCAGTTAGGAGATTTAAGTGCAAATCACAGCCCTGCCAATGTGTACCCAATTCGACAGGGAAAGCGTTCAGCGGCAGCCAACTAGCTGCAGATTTGTGCTCATGCTTAACTGGAAACCGTGAAGATTCCGTGCGCTAGTTGTAGCTACCTTTCAAGCAATTTAGTTGTTGTTATTCCTGACTAGTAACAACCTGTGCATGGCTTCTGGGTTATCAGTGGTAGCTTGCGGTGAGCGAGCAAAATTATCTTGTCCATGTTACAATTATCTGCAAAAACAGCCATGGAGGCCTAATCGCGCAGCTTAAACGCTAAATCGTTCTTTGTGCGAGACAATACCTCTTTCGATTAAACAACTTTTATTAGTTGTCTGTGACCTCTGCATGCGTGCGAAACAGATGGATAGTTTTTGAAATTGCAACAGGTTTCGTGTAAAAAAGACACAAGTAGGACAAGATGAACGAGACAGAGCACTATACTGCGATCGGTCACGCATGAGTCGAGAACACTCTCGATGATTTCAGTTTCATCTTTAGGAGAATGATTCTGTGAAACACCTAAAAACTTTCATCTGCACCAAGGTGGAGACAGAATATCTGCGAAAATATCGCAGTCAAGAAACTCACAACGAGCATTCCCTATGACTCTTAATAAACTTGAGCCTTCCAGTTACTCGTGACCGCTAAAAAACACTATTTTCAACAAAAGTATTGAGTGCTCTGTAAAGAAAGCAGCTGCGGAATTTTTTAATTCGTTGTATACATCACATGAAATTGTGCAACTATCCTCGCCATCACATGAAATTAAACGCTAACGTTGTGCAATTATCCTCTTAAGTCAATATTCTTTTCATTGATGCTACCAATATTAATTCCACCATAATTGTTGTTATACCCGCCACCGTACGTTCCATAGAAATAGCTGGCGAGTCCACGATCATATCCATCGCTGCCGTAATCCGAGATATAGCTGTAGGTAACGGTTTGTCGTTTTGTTCGAGCACTGTAATTGTTCAATTACGACATCCCTCAGATTGGAGGATGTGCATTTAAAGTTATTCAAAATAATGGATTCATGCGAGAGAAAGAGATTCACCAGTTCCCGAGAACTTCTACATTATCTGAAGAAGGCAAATTCTGGTTTCAGCTGGCTGTATTCGCAAGCTGCTGACCGATACAGCACTCCACGTGAGGGATCTATACGTTCTGTGCTCACGTTTTGATCATCGGTCACTTTATCTAGGTGTAAACTCAGTGCTACTGAACACAACAGTCCACTGAAACCACAGAAATACTTTGTTTTAATGAGTTTCTGAAAAAAACGGAGATTAAAGCTTGAAGTCCCTGAATAAATGTCCTAAGCATAGTAACGAGTGTCGTCGCTTGCGGTGGGCAGTATGAATTAAAAAGCAGAAAAACCTGAAGCTGATCAAACGCGATCGCCAACCTTTCTTTTACAACGTTGAACGAGAAAGTGGAACACAGCTGCATAGCAAGTAACGTGAGAATGGCCACTCGCGTTGATCTGCTCATCGCGTTTGATGTCGGTCCTCGTCACTCGATGACACAAGTCACCTGTACATTCAGATCTTTCAAAACAATTATATAAGTGATGGTGATGAGAGTAAACTACATTAAAGGCTCACAGGTTTGCGAATAAGATAACACGAAGACATTATTGAAGCACAACAAAAGATAGCGAATCTTTTTTCCACTGTTCGCCGCCCTCCTACCCCTTCCTTCCTCTTCTGCTCCGCCTTGACGCGTGATGAGGGCAGGCCGGTGTCGAATATCGACACAAGAAAACACCAGAAAATGTTCACCTGTCTCCCTGTTCAAAGCACTTTTCTTAGCTCTCTCTTTTGAGGAAATCCGTTGTCGTATAATCAATCAGCTTATCCGTTGCGAAACACAAATAACGCACTAAAAATACTTTAAGAGGTAACGAACAGCAGTGGTTGTGCAACTGCATAAAGACACTTTGCTTGCTTCTCCCGTCATTGGCTCAATGATGGCAGCTTTTCATCAAATTTTTCCCAAGGAGCCAGCATTAAGCGCTTTTGCCACGAAACCGGCACAAACATATATAGGCGCGTTTTTCACTTGGGAAATACCGAGAATTGAAGGGAAATTTTATCGCTTACGAGACCACTTCCTACCTCTGAGCTCATTTAGGGAAAAATGAAGGTACATGCAGTTCCGTGCGCAGGCTGATCTTGAAGATGTTGAGGAGCATTGCTGGCTGTCGCATCTGTTCATTGGTGGAATGTGAATCGCATACATCTTTGCGCGGGTGACGGATCCACGTGACACTGCGAAGCAACACTGTACATGATGCTTTTCTCGATTCATCTAATTCTCACCAGAGCTTCTTTATTAAATTTATATGATATGGCAAATTACCGGAAAGCATTCATTTGGGCCTCACAGCGAACATGCTTCACCTCATTTCGACCTGGAGCAGCACCTCTATTTTACCTCTGCCACCTCCCTGCATTTTTTATTGCTACCGAAAGCAAGCACATTATGCTGTGCGAATCGTTGACTTTGAGCAATGTCCGTGTTAGATACGTAACGAAACTTTTCAATGACGTGAGAAAAAGTCATCGAGATCGTCTCCGGTGTAAAACAATTTGATGAATTAGTCTTAGCAATCCCATCGCCTCTTCGCCTGCATTCTTTGCTATTCTGATCGAGAAAATAATGGTTTATTTTAGAGCTTGTTTCTGAAACCGCTTTTCTGGTTTTCAAAGTGGTCATTTTTTCATAGTAAATAATGCCTCGAGTGTCTTTTCGTCACTGATCGATTGATAAGTTAATGAACTGGATCAGTGAATCAATGAATCAATGAATCCTCTTGTTCATGCATATCGAATCAACTCAAGGCAACGAAAGTGTAGTGTAAGCTATGCATCCTTTTGGTCAAAAAACTGTACCTTTTAGAGAGTATCAAAACCGAGTTGTACCAAAGATGCAATGACATCATTGTCGCACAAGTGGTTCTTTCGCGACTTTTTGTATGCGGACATATTCGGAAAGCTGGGAAGGAATATGGATGAATTTCAACCTTGATCACATTGACTCCAGGAACATTCCGAGGAAATGGCACCCTGTGGAACTTTCGTGTATGAATTAATGAGAACACGCCGTCCCATCCAACTCTCTTCTCCACATTTCTTTGACTTTTGCATACTTCTCGTCAGGAATAGTGGGTGATCAGAGATGTGATTCCACTGCCTGCTTTATGAGTGCAGTGAAATCTGTTCGAGATAAACATCGAAATAGACATCAGCTTAGATGAAACCTCGAAAGTGGAAAATAAAATACACCTCACAGAGACTGGGAACTTCAAGCAAGCACCCGTAAAATGAGATCCATTATGGAAGTAAAATTGCTCATATTGGTTTATGCACTGTATTCGCTGCAAACTAGTGGCGTTTTTTTCCTTAACAGTATATCGAAGAAGTTAGTCAAATTCCTCATGAGAACGATGCATTTTTTTAAATGATAAACGCGCTAAGCGCTGAGATTTCCGACATCAAATTATTCTGAACGAAGTGATTTGCGAAGGGATATGAGAAAAAATTCGCTGCGAAATTAACTGCTGAAGGTCGCACCGATTTTGCGAAATAGCGAAGGTTCTATGTTAATAACGACAATATTAGTGCTTTGTCATTTCGAAAAAGTGCACAAATCGTCATCGTTCGTCCACTATCGTAAATAGGACATCATATCACGCCCGTCACTGAGTGCACTCTCCGACGAGGAAAGGAAGTCGAGAGTGAAATTACCTCGTTAGCTAAATGGATATTAATGAAAAGCATAAACCACTTAACTCTATGTATCTATAACTTGTTCACATTCCTTTCAATATTTCTCAGTAGGTGTTCCTCACGAAATTCACCACAATCAGTTTCCTTGATAGTCTTCTCGTTCACTGCTTAGTGGATTTTGTTCGAAAAATCTTCATGAAGGAAGTAGCCGAAACTTCAAAATATCTCCTGGCTCACTAATCACATCAGGTGAAGAGAACAGTCCTGAGGACAAAGCACAGCGTATGTTGCCTCCAAGCAAGTAAATAAATTAAGGTGAAATGCTTTACTCAGTGTAGGTACATAGGCATGCTTAATGAAAAGTGGCTGTTTTGAATACGCCATATGGATAAAAAAGAGGACTCGACTTTGAGAGAAACTCTAAATGATATCTTCCAGTTGAGAACGCAATCGTATATGGCAGCTTTCTAAGCGAGTTCGGCTAAAACCCATTAACTCCTCAATAGATTTTTTCAAAGCGGGGGCTGAACAACACATTTATCTTCGACTTCAACCTTACGTGAACTAATTTTTTTTTTCAATCAACTGTGACTTTTAGGTATCATATTTCCCATAACGTCCTCTACGTTTGATCCATTTGCTTATTTATTTAACTCGCCAAAATTGCAACGTTTTACGAACGCAGTGCACCTGCTATCCATGTCGGCGGTAGCAAATTAGAGGCACTTACACTGCTCCCTTGTTGAGTATCTCTTATTAACTTAAATTTTAAAAAACTATTCCACAGGCGAACTACCGCTCTCTTCAGTAAGAAAAATAACCCAAACCGCTGTATGGAAAAACATTTGCTTATAGGGAGTATGCGAAACGCCCGGGCTACGGACCGTCAATTCAAAGAAACATGCTAATTTTTGTCATATTAGGCATTTTTCAGTTGCATCTTTACATACGTTCGATTTGAAAGTTCTACCCTGAAATATGAGGCCAGGACCGAAGATAGCTCTGTTTTAGCAGTTTATCAATGAAATTTCTTCGGTATTGCGATGTGGTGGAAAACTAAAGAAGCAGAAAGCGAATCCATCAAAGGAGGCGCTAAGAAAATGGAAGTAGATGAGCGAAAAATGAACCTTTAGAACCTTGCCTACCTATCGGAATAACCGCTGGAATCACTCATCAAAACGAGCATACAACTGAGTCTTGCAGTTTTAGCCTCTCTGCTCATTATAGGAGCTGTCGACAGTTAATAAAATTTGTGCCAACCCAAATTATCTACCGAGCTTCTTTTCGTTTCCTTTCAGATATGAACTAAAAACGTCGTCAGTGAAAAACAAGATGAATTCCTGACAGTTTCGTCTTTGGGCACCGAAATATTTCATAGTTCCAGGCCATCGAATCGGAACCATAAAATATCAAGATGTTTGTGTGATTTGCACACTTGGAAGGTAGTGAGCAGCTATTGTATGCTGAGGTACATTTTCTCAAGGTCTCATGAAATTAATAGGGAGTGGAGAAGATTTTTTCTTTGTTGTCGTCCAGGCGATAAAGGCTTTTTCCATTCTTAACTTCCTTTGGTTAAACAAAAGTCGGTGCTGACATTTTGACAGCTCTGTTTCTTCGCCAGCTGAGGCACTTCGAATGGTTCAACTGATCTTTACCCTTGTTCCTATTTCTCACGATTGAGCGTCCACAACGATTTGGTTCCTGAGCAGTGGGTACTGCGGTTGGAGTGCTTTGGAGAAAGCAGACTACGCAAGTACATCTTCTCCAGAATCTTGTATGAACTGCCGTTTCCAGAATTTATACGCGTTGCTGCGCATGGCATTAAAAACAGCAATTCGCATATGTAAGTGGCAGAAATTCGCTCGACCATCCTCCTTCCTGGGCTGTATTACTAGTGGAGTCGTTTTAACCCTGCTATACAGGAGACGAAAGAGCTGAGGTCGTGCTAGGCGAGTTTGCAATTTAATTCATCAGAGCTTTTAAAATTTGTTAAGAGATTAGCAAATGGGACCTGCAGGATGCCTCTGTTGGGAAATATTTTCCATATAGAATTTGTTGTTACCGAATTCGTTCATTTCGAGACCAATGATTGCAACAGTTTACTGAGGAATGCGCGTTGTGAATTCTATTCTTAGAGAAGGCTTTCTTAAATCTGATCAACTTCGTGACAATATGCCAATTAACATGAACCCCTGGCAACTGCATAAACAAGGTTTCTGTGATTGTAGTACTTTAGAAGTGAGAGCAACTTTAATGTAAGATCTCAGACAATTTTTTCATTGCTTATTTTCGTTCCTACGGTCGCAAATTTCGTTACCTTTACTGTCTACATTTCATTTAGTACGCTCAATCGAAATAATGAGGCTAACTTTTGATCCTGTTCACCTACTTCTACTTGATCTTGTTCTTCAACACAAGCCACTTTGCTTGTGTTTTAGTGTTTCATGCAAGCAAGGAAATCACTCCAGAACATCAAAACATCATGCGAAAGATTTTTGAGTAACTTTATGAGATAGTATAAAAACACCATGAGGGCAAAATTAACACGAATGGCACTCAGTGTTAAGCATCTTTTTTGTTAACAGCTTGAACTATGTGGAGAAAATGTGAACATATGATTTCAGCGCACCAACGTTTATTTTTAACTGAATGAGATATAGCATCGAAGATGGCATTCTTATCGTGAACATATGAGTGTGTTCCGTGTATAGGGTGTCAACGCCGCCATTATTTTGGTGACCATCCTCTTTCGCCACAAGCGCCGCGTATCTTCTAGCGTTCCGTATGCTCACCGCTACTACTTATCTGGTGCTGGAAAAAAAGAGAAGTAAATCATGAAATCCAACCTTTTTCTATTATGCCACTTAGATTCCTTATTCGAAATCCATGTAAACTTCAAACTTCACGCGTTTCAATCACAGTAGCTGAAGATTAAGAAAAAGTGGATTAAGACAAAAACTCTCGTGGCGTTACGAATCCATGAAATTAATGTGCGTTAATGATGATTCTTTTAAGGCACTTCGCAAACCAACGAATATTTGTCACTTTGTGGCGCATCACCCGGCAACTCATTGAAAAATCACGGAATGGCCTATTTGAAGATTGAGGATTTCCAGGGAGATTCCTGCAAACGTAAAAAAGTCGAACCCTTCACTCACGGCAACGTTCCTTTGGAAAAGCAGTATAGAACAGAGCAGCAAAAATTTATGCTACGGTTGAAAATTTCATATCATTCTGGGAGCATACGATGTCGAAAAGAATTAGAGCAGCAAAAATTTTTGACGGCTGTTAAGGAATAGTCTTCAAAAATTAAGAATGCAAAATCCTGTGTGCCGCGACCATACGAATGACAGCAACTAATTAAATATCCTTCAAAAGGAAATCGTCACGTATTTTCCACTACTCGTCGACTTTCTGACTGCTAGGTTCATTACTCGCTCACTATAAGCAAGAAACTGCCTACTAACCGTTTTAAATGCCGATGTTCTCCGTGTTGATGCTGCCAATGTCAGTGCCTCCATAATTGTTGTTATACCCACCACCGTAATTGCCGTAGAGGTAGCCACCCATTCCATAGCCATATCCAAATCCCTGAACGCCATTACCCAATCCGTAGCCGTAGTTGTATAGCTGCCTCTTGACCCGTGCACTAAAACACTGACATACAGAAAAGCAGAGATATCATCCTAATACAACCTCATTAATATCAAAGTGTGTCACCGAAATATGGCTTGAAAGAGGTAGGTGAGGACGGCCACAATTTAGTATCTTGCAACGGTGCTTCTTAAACTTACAAATTACTTCATTTTGCCAGCCATGTTCATGGTTTCAGGGTTGCAAGACCAACGTACACTGAGACTGCTCACAAAGGAGATATTTCTTGGTTTTCTTTGAAATCATCAATAGGAGGGAAGAGATAAAAAATGAACATGATACTATAAAGTTTACACTTTTTTTCACATTTCAAAGTTCTTTCGTAATCTTTCAGCGAAAGCATTCGAAACTGTACGAAAGAACCACGCTTGCTGGTTTTACTCGTACCGAAACGAAAACATTATTGTCATATGATGTTAATTTATGCTAATTTATGATGATAATTTATGTTTTTGCATGAACCCTTTGTCAACCATTGCTGGTAATCTCGTTAAAAGTGGTCGCAACGGATGAGTGGCCATACAGAAGATGAAAACATCACGTCGCAAAACAACCGCAGAACCTTATCAGTCTTGATGCACGACTTAATGAGGTTCATGGATAACGATGAATCTCGGTGTTAAGAGGGAGCAGCTTTCACTGGCCGAAAATACTTCTGTTAAGAAGTTATTAAGGACCCAGGTGAACCTATTGAAATTAACGATGAAGGTTATGGCGTTAGATTGACATTGCGGTTTGCCGACATTTCAATTGGAATTTCTCACTTTTGGGAAGCAACCAACGGTAGTTTTACCTGCTACCCACATCACACTAACCTGTATGTAAAGACGACAATTAATTGTCCTAGAAGAAGTGCAAGAAGAAACAGACGAGTTGAAATATTCATTGTTCTCAATTCGGCGTCTTGTTATTCTAAGCTCAAAGTTCCTGAAAAACAGCCGTATAAAACGTTCCTTTTCAGGAGCGAATCAGTTCAGCGTTAACTTATGACCATGATGGAGGTATTTCAGCATATAGGATCGTAGAACAATACAAAATATTTACTTCTTAATTTTCAGGAGATAAGCACAAACGCCATTACTTCATATGTTTTTAGTAGCTGAGATATAAAGTGTAAAATAAGCGATATCGTCCATGATATGACTTTTTATCAACGAATTTCGAACGAATGTTGAACGATCTTTCGTTGTTTCATTTCGATCATCACCGAATTCTCATTCGTCTCAGTGACAACGTTTCAATAGGGTTGTTGCGTCGCCTGAATTGATTGCATATTTTCTTTCTTCTTCATGCACTCTAACTGGATGCGCTCTCCGACAACCGAAAACCCAACGACCATCTGCATCATTTTCTGTATTTAAAGCGACGGCATTCAATATTTCGTGGACGAATGTGTATTCAAATGACTGTTTTCGCGACATAATGCTATACCAGCAAAATGCAAAGGTTGAGAAGCCTATGAGGCCATCTATAGGAGAAAGAAATTAGTGAAAAGAAGGTGCATGGAGGAATTGCTCAGATTTTGTAAACAGAAATCACCGAAGGAAGTAAAGAATATGAAGCTCCTTAAAGCGTAACCAGTTCCCACTTGATCTATTATTTAAAGGTAATCGGGCAGAAATGATGATGCACTCTCCTTCATCGCCTTTTATGGGCAATTCTGGCCGAAGTGATACTCGAAAATACTAAACTGTAATATGCACTTTTGAACTCTCCATTACACATTCGCGAGTGATAGATTATTGAGCTTCGGACGGATCATTCCCCTCAATGGTGTCAACAAACCTTCAAGTTTATATGAAAGGTGCACACAACTGACTGCTGAGAGAAATTTCTGCAAATTTCAACGAAACTGCGATAATGGTTGGAAGGTTTTTGGAGCGCAAATATTTTCAAACGCAACTTCCGTCGAAATAACACAGCTACACCGATAAAGGAGCAAACCAAAGCAATGCATATGTAAAAGGATCTACCTATCGAGTTTGTGAGGATTGAAATGAATGAACGTAGGGAAGGTCGACATGCCACTGATGCATCTCACGTATCAGGAAAACTGGTTGGTGTCAAAAATACCAATCGGTATGAGCCCTGGACAACAACTTGCAAATCGTCCATGGAATATGGAACCTAAGTTTAACTTGGACCGCAAAGTGGAAGAAGAGTTAAATGATGTGCATTTGCTAACGCGCGAAATAGTGTTCTCAAGTGGCCGGCCACGTGCAGAACTGACGAAAAAACCATAACAGCTTATGTGCTCTTTTCACAAACGATGAAGTAAACCTTAATCAAAAGATACCTGGAGCTGCAGTGGAGGGAAAGCGGAACATGACTGCAGCCTCATTGCACAAAAGTAAACCGAATTCATTGAAGCGACCTGTTACTGCCTTGAGTGAGTGTCAGTAACAGAGAGAAGTGGTGATAAATCACGAATAACGGTACAGCAACATGTTCGTACATCTTTATCCCAATGCTGCATGATAAGTGTCTTCAAAATTTTGGCTGGCCAGGGGCGGTACTAAGGAAGAAACTAAAAGTTGCTTCATGAAAGTTGGATGGTGATTCAAATAGGTTCGGGATATCGACGACAAAGGAATTCGTGTCACGTTTCACTGATGTTATCAAACGTTTCTCTTCGCTCATTTTTCCTTGAAAAGCTGCTGCTTTATCAGTTTTGATAGGAAAAGTTATAGCTCCTTTTATTTGATATTGTCACGGGTGGAAATGTTGTAAAACATCCATTCCAGTATACCGATGCGGTGCCCCTACCGCAAATGCCAGAAATAACCGTGCAAATCAAAAAACGGCTGCACGACATCACACCAACATTTGATTCATTTCTTTAAACATTTATTAGTACTCCTTATGAAATGTGGAAATGTGAAAATCCATCTGTCGTCCTTGAAATATCCCAGGGGATTTGGAAACACGTCCCCTCTCTAGATATAAATTTCTTCTCAATGGATATCTCGTGCGTGAAGAGTTTCATGACCCTCTGTGGAACTTTCTTTTCGTAGCCTGGCTGAAGACCTAGGCTCAGGTCCTATACCAGTGAAAGTGTGAATGTAGGGTGAATGACGTCTGCGTTATTTCCATAGACAGCTGAACATCAAAAACAGCATTGTTTTTATAATGGAAGCTGGGTATGTTGCAGTTCGTCGTTTGCTATGTTCACCACAAACTTAGTGGTTGCTTGAATTGATGGTCAACCCTGCCACGGTTCATTCCTGCGTCTATTATTTCACAGACAATATGAATATTTTATTTCTGACTGCGGCTTTCGACTGCTACTTTTGTTTCCATTTACACGATTTTAACTTCTCGTTTTCTTCCATGGAAAGTTCGCAAAAGAAATAGAAGCATCAATCAGAAAACTGCATTTTTATGACAATGAAATTTCGATGCGAACGGATACATATCACTTTCAGCTCCACTCAAGTTTACGACGGGACGAATTTTATACAGATATGCGTAAGATTGCCTAAGGGCAAGTGCGCTTCGCTGCACTCAAACTCAGATCCTTGCTGTGCCGACGAAGAATATTGTTCAATGTGACGAGATTTCTGCATCCAGGCTTTTTGTCACCATCTTCATATTTTTTCCAATTCCGCTCATATTTCCCTTCTCGAAAAAAGAATCCATTGCGGTGCACCTTAGGAATTTCGCCTCAGTACATCCTATTTTCTCCGAGAGAGCCTTCTTAATTATTGAAGCTAATTCGCGTTTGCAAGGGACTGCAAGGCGGGGTCGCACATCTGCACACCTATGCATGCGAATTTGCCTCTGTGTTCACTCATTCCATCTATGGATTCACTTAAGCAGAAACTGCAACATCTGCCTGATATATCACAATGTGGTTCCTCGCTTCATTCGTCAAAAAACCGATCAACAAACAAGGGAGTGTAGAGAGCAGAAATATGCAAAAGTGTTCATTCATTGAGTACGAACTGGAGTTCATTTTACATCGGCAGGATCGTAAAGAAATGAATCTTTTGCTCAATATTTCGATTAACGGACGCCTGCTTAAAATACCTATCTTGCATACTGCATTATTCTAAGTAACTCTCCACGCTAGTTGCTGAAGCGGCAAAAATGCAAAACATTGCCTCCTACTCTGGTATATTTCTTTGTTTAGTCACTCTTCAATTCACTTTTACAAAATAAACTGCCTCTTATATCGCGTGACCTATGCTCTCCGACCAAGCAAGCAACCGTAGTTTTTTTGAGAGAACGCTAAAAGTTTTCTTCAAAGCCATAGAACTTGTATAAGAGTAGCGCTTTTGCTTCTTTTTATTCAGCAAAAATTGGGGCTAGCAAGTTCATAAATGTTTAAAAAATTGAGTGAAAATATAACATCCTGCTTTTGATGTCATCGGCTGCCAGAAGACGGGAGGAGAGTAAACTTGTGTGCACCGACTCAGTTAAGCTTATCTTTCATATCTGCGTGATGCATCGAAGTATTGAGATGCATACGCTGAATAAACGAATACTGAACGAATATTCGGAAGTATCGAACAATCCCTAAAGCACGACATCAATAAACATACACTGTTTTATTAATTAACCGAAGAACGTGTGCGATCCATAAACATTCTGGATACAGCTATTTGTTTCTGTAGGCGAAAAGTGAAGATTAGGATGTTTTTCCCTATGCGTCAAAATCGAAAGAAGAGGTCGGAATAATGGACAAATGTTTATGCTCATCGAATGTCGTTATTGCTGTCGAAATCACTGCACTGTTGCGAAAGTATAATCCATCAGCGCAGAAATGTACGACGTGCAACAGACAATGGAGAACCTGTTTAGCGAGGGAATTGGGAGCTGGAACTTCGTACTGTAATGGCGTTGAGACTGCCGTAGAATTTTTTCTTTACATTGCAGTAGAGCTGGGTCTTCTTTTGTTCGTTTTCTCTGGCCATTACAATACTGACCACATAAATCCTTTCGTAGAGCAAAAAACGGAGAAATAATTGGTCATAGGCGCCTCGCTATCCTTGAGCAAGATTGACATTCTTGATGTTGATACTTCCAATATTGACACCGCCATAGTTGTTGCCAACACCACCGCCGTAATGTCCATAGAAGTAACCGCCAAGTCCCGAGCCGGAGCCACTCCACCATTGTCGTTTCACTCGGATGCTAAAAATGCGAGAAAATAATTTTCTCACATATTGTGATTGATGCTCATTGATGAAACAAAAAGTAAATAATGCTCGAACTGTTTTTTGCTCATCTGCATCATGACCTTCGTTTTTTAGAAAGTCATAATAGTAACAGCTGCATCAACCATACGGAGAACGCGACATATAGAAAATTCCGAAAATGCTTCTGAAAACACTGAAGTATCATTCATCTGTTTTACGTTGGAAACACTTTTGTCTACATCCAACTGCTAAAAGAAAGTGCGAGTTTAGACCTGGTTCGTTAACCCAAAGAGGAGAAAATTTTGATAGCAAAGCACAAATCAAGATTTCAAGGTTTCCCGCGTGGGAGGTTGCGAGCGCTTTCCTTCAAGAGCTCATGATCTGCCAGTTAATCCAGCCTGTTAGCTATTCTCGTCCCGCGGATGTTTGAAGCACAGTTGTTACTGTCCGTGCATCGTATAATAGAAATTGAAACACAAATTTTCAAGCTGAAAGTGCTTAGAACTGCCATGCGCCTACAATGCTCTCATCTTGTGAGGTCCTGCCAGCAAATGTAGCGTTTCGCTATTGTAACACTCATACTTTTATCCAGTCTGTCTTGTCACGTCGTCAGAATTGTGTTTGTGCGTATAAGAGTTAACAAACGTCCGTGGAATCGTCATATTCGCAGCACACTCTACTTTGTATCATAGGTTTCCGCATGTCTACGAAGCCAGCAATTGGGCTGTTCAAAAAGTTAATGCACGGCTTTTTACAACATCACTTTTTCATTATGCATTTGAATTGCTGTCTTTTATCACGGCGAATGCAAAGAACTAACCCCGCCATTTGCCTCATTTCCAGCATGCCATCACGATTGACGTTAAACGAGGATATGACGAGAAATTGCGTCAACAGAATTGCCACCAGTAATCGCATCACTGCCGAGTGATCGTGAATCTCAAATGAGAACGATTTGATTTTTTCCGTGAAGAAGTATTCCATGAACTTTGTATCTTACAACTAAGCAAACATTTGGTGCGGTCCCCGATATAGTGAGTATGCACTGTTTCCGAAATTTGCACTCGTCGAAAATAGTGGCTTTAAGTGAAGAGACTGCAGCATTTTGTAAAATCGCACTAACAGTGAAAGTATTTCACAGTGAAAAGTCCTCGTGCGACACAGATTGCTACCTTAGCACATCCTAGCGCGACATCACAAAAACCGATTTCTTTCTGAATTCACGCTGCAAGGACTGCTTCTCTACTGCTGAGCTATACTTGTAACTATTCGGTACTTATCGGAAACAAAAAATTTGTGGATGTCCGTTGAAAAATTCATGCTCTTAAAGCCGAGGGGAACGTCACTGCAACTCTAGCGTAGTAAAAACACGTTTATATGGACTGCGTGTAAGTGACTGCATTACTCAGAAAACCATAAAGAGACAGAGCGAACTGATTGCCCAACAGCGCTTTGGTAGTTTGAACGTCGGCACGCTAGCGAGTCATTTTCGACGTTTATATGTGTTTTAGAAGTGCCGTACGCGAGTTTTTCAAAAAGTCTCACTTCAGTGAAACGTTCGTTCCGCGCTAACGTTGACCGGTGGAACCACCATAGTGGTGAGATGTCAATATGTTGATCCTCTGAGCGCAATCTGTTGAAAGCAATGAGAACAAGCACTCTTAATTTTCTTCTGCCTCATATATACTAAAAATTGTTTCCTTTACTTACTACATCATTTTCAAAAAATGAGAAAGTAATCGCATATGTTCGAAACACTCGTTGTCTAGATGGCAAAATAGTTCCCATAATCTCCTCCTCCACGACGATAATTCTGAAAAACTTTCAGAACAGTTCGTTTATTGAACGATGGCTTATCACTTCGGAAGCCTACACGGTGCACTTGCATTGACAGTAGCTGTGCTTAAAGAACCAACGAAATTCAAAAACAAGTTTACTTATGAGATCGAACGTCTGAATGTTTGACAAAAAGTCAAAAGTGCAGTGCTCATGAATTAACGAGAACAATCACAGGTCATCGACTTAGCAGCAGGGTACTAAAACGTTGTCTCTGCAATAGCAATGCTTGCTGAAATATCATAATTCGCAGTAGGATGATCTGTTGAAACACACCAGGTTATAGGTATGAATTTCGCGCTTTATGATAGGGCATAATTCAGACTGACTTATAAATAGCAGTAATAGGCGGAACAGAAGAAATCAATAAAATGTCATTCCATCAGCAGGAAAGAAAAGAAAGACAGAGATCATCGTTCAACACATAAGTGAACCGCTGTCCTGAAAAGGTACGGTAGGGAAACCGACCACCTTTGGCCATCCGCCTCGCCGATTGGTCACTTACGTCTTTCGTCATTTTCAACGGCAGCACAATTAACGTCATCTTTCTCGTGCTCTGCGCCTCAGATGAAGTCTTCAGTGGGCGTAGTCGCTGCCAGCATTTGCGCGGAAAACTAGCGTATGAGGCTGCCGGGTTGCACAACTTCGTTATTTATGTCGTGATGCTATGATCGTTGAAGTAATCGATATGTGGTGCCGCAATACTGCAGTACGACATTAGTGCACAGTATCCTCAGCTAATGCCTGGTTAACTTTGCTCTGTCTCAACTAGGGCTTAACGACGTCATTAACCCTCCTCGTTTGGGCACTCGGTACGTGTAACATATACCGAGTGAAAGAGAGGGAATGTATCATTTGATTGAGGAAGATAACCGTCTTGTCATCAAGAAGCTCTCCTCGTTCATTTGTTACATGAGGCCACCATACTCAAGGACCAGCGTTCATCGTTTGCTCGGGCATCCGCTTCAAAATTCAAGTTTACGTAGTACTGAGCACACCTGTCCGATGTCCCGAACAAGAATTTCGTTATATTTGACTACGGAAAGGATTCTTTTCTGGGGGCGAAATGACGGCTGCTCCTGAACGAGTGGGTACGAACTGCATATTGTCCAAGTAGCGCATGTGAAGGTTGTTTTTCACCGTTCATTGAGCCGACGGGTGGGAATCGTTAAAACGCTAAAGTATTATGTGCAATTCTTTTGTTCTACAATCGATATCTCATACAACTGCAATTTAAATGTTACCAGGAAGGCTTTATGGATGTTTTCTCGACTACCCGTGTTCTCAGAAAAGCAGAAAAATCTGAAAGTTTCAGCTCATTTAGCTGCACTTCTGTTGCACACCAGTCCATGTTTCCGATGGAGTCATCAAGTATGGTGCTGCCTCAACAGTGAGAAGGAGGATGGATCAATGAACCAAGAACAGTGCGGCATGAGTACAGTGGTTTGTATTGTTTAAATGCAAGTTGCTCTTAATCGTAAGAACAAACTTTCATTTGTCTTTACAATAACTACTGTGAAATTCGAACAGTCAAATATCAACTGAAGCTCGGAAGATATCCTTGAGAACACATGGTCTGCTTTACAGTGATTAGCAGAGTGCGTCACTCACTAGTCTTCCTCACAGGCGTGCAACAATCCGAGTGACTGTGACTGTACCAGAAGGGATATTGAGGCTAGAAATTTCCAGCACCCCGAAATTTTTGTGCGGAAATTTCCAGCACAAATTTTCAACACCCCCTCAGCGAGAGCTGGGGAGCGTGAAAACATTGGTAGCCTTGAGAGTTTTCTTTGTATTGCTCCTTAACAGCACTGAAAATCTTTTTCATTCACTGCTAAAAGTGCAATATCGACATCTTCACATGCAACGAACGAGAAGCATTTTATCATTTCGAGTATGAAAACATCCTATTTGAAGTAATTAGGAATGAATGACCCATTCTATTCGCTAGAAGTATTGATGTTCTTGACGTTGATGCTTCCTATATTAGTGCCGCCGTGGTTGTTGCCCATATGGTAGCCATATTTTCCCTAGAAGTAGCTACTAAGTCCAGAAACGGGATTATTTCCTCACAGTCGTTCCACTTCGCCACCACAAATGAGCGCAAATGAAATTATGTGCAATTTTTTGCAGGTGCAAGTGATAAGTAGAACGTGATTACAACAACAGTGTGTTCTTAACTAGTCTGTCCAACTGTCAGTACCGATATTCAGTGATAATGGCAGCCTTTTTTTTGCTTTTGCTTCGCATGCACTTCATGTTTGCGACATTGCAACACGCCGCTTAGATATGATATCGTTCCCATTAGAAACAAGGAAAAGAGGTTTTTGAAGTGCGCCTCGAGGCAGCGGGTGCTACTGGTAATTTATTCATTCGTTCTACGTTGGTCCTATCCTGCTGTTTCTTCACCAGCAAAAACGTGTCACATGAGGCCTAAAGCTATAACCCCGAGAGGGCACAAAATCTGATAGCTCACTAAAATCAGGAAGTTGTACGCGTGAAATGTGAACCTCTTCATAGGAATTTTTTGATTCACTAATAGTCAAGGTACAGAAACAAATATTAACATATTTGTCCTGCACATAATCTACAATCTGCGAAAGCGTCTATCACATCACATTAAAATGATTATAATAAGCAGTTCTCTTCAAAATTGCTCACAATTCTTAGGTCTCCGAAATGCCGTCGCCTTAGAAACGTTTCCGGACTTGTTTATCAACAGCAGGTAGGTAATTGGGTTCTTCTCAATTGGTAGTGCTCGTAAGTTTCCCCCACACTTTGCAGTATAGTGTAAAAAATTAGCTGATTCAATGTTTAAGACTCTCACTGGCTGGATTATTTAGCGATCTTGCATATATTCTTCACGTGTTAAGTTTCAACATCAAGTATGATAGCACCGTTTCACTTGAATGGTGTCACAAATGACGAACCCCATTGGCTGCGTCACTTCAAGACTCCTCACGGTTCATACTGAACGAGGATACGATAGGCGTTTGCGTCACCAATACTGCCATAGTCAATGACGTCATTGCCGACATCTGCGAAGTTTCCTTGTTCCTGTTCTGTGAATATGCGGACGATGAACTCCGTAAGTGAGGACTTCAGTTTGTTTATGGAACGTTGCAAATAAGGTAAATGCGCGCTATGTTGCACTCTTTGGAACCTGGGAGCTGTGGATGCTGAGGTTTCAGATGCTGGAGAATCACAGCATCATTCAACGCGCCCTGTACGAACACCGTATTTTATGATGTTGCAATTTCCTCACATCAGGTTGCACTGGCGTGTTCCTTACGATGGAGTTCTTTAAGATCTAACACAGATATCTGGAAAACTTGGCCCACTTGTTGCTGAACAGCAGCAACCACTACTCCATACCTGGGATTCGGAAAAACATTTAAGTAAATCGAGAAAATGGTCGTTACAAATAAATGCAAAAAAATACACCTATAACCTCTCCAAAAAAAAAAACATTCGAAAAGAACAGTCATAGGGCTTCAACCAGTTACGACTCCACTGGAACTTAGGATACCCATTCGTTAAACAAACATACTTTCCTCCCCCATATTTGGTCTCGAGGTGCTGTCCGCGATTTTTTTCTGACTACTCGCTACATATTGTCGCTGAACAGTGAAACCGTTATGACGGCACTGACAATTTATGATTCCTCTCAAATCGATACTCTGTGGAAATAAACTTTTATTTTCAGTAATCGTTTTAGCTGAGAAACGCAAGAAATCAGTCGGTTTTTGAACTTCACCTCTGGAAAGAGCAGCAAATTGAGCTCCACTTTTCTTAGTGACTTTCATCTCTAGCACGGCGACGATACTTTCGCCAGATTCTGTAAGAGAAAAAGTCTGAACAGTGGAAACATGGGTGTTGCTGCATCTCGGCTTATCATGCCAAACATATGTCCGAAAACCGAAAAGTACACACATATATTCGTAACGGAGCAAGACAAAACATCAATGGGGAACTGCTATCATATATATTCGAAGTGACATTTCGCCTATTTTAAAAATAATACCTATCACTGTCCGACAGTTCGGTTAAGCTCTCTCCAGCAAAGCAGAGCAGCAGTCGCCCTTCCCAGTGACATCATTCTCATCTTCCCGTCGGGGCAAAATGATACTTCTGTTTTCCACACTTCTAATGAGGAATTGCGTGCAGTGGTTAGAACTAGTGTTTCCTGACATGAAATGTGCTCGTCGGCGGTGTGCGGCTATTTGAAGATCGCACTTGCTTTTTCAGCAATTTCATGGTCCCTCAAAAGCAAACAGTTCTCATTCACGAATAAGGGGTAAAGTTGCAAACAATGCCATATCTGCCTAAAGGCGCAACGACACGAACAGCGAATTTTTATTTATGTAGCAGTGTATCAGCATCCAATTAGCTGCTCTAACGCTCCGCGTTCCTCTGACAAGTCTCGATAAGAGGATATGAGGCAAGGGTGCGTCCTTTAAACTATAACGGCGGATAAAGCTGAACCTAACAAAACACAAGGATGTGATAGCATTTGAAAGTAAAGGAACTACGGTTGGTACAAGTCGGACAATTTGCATTCTGTATGGCCATGTTCAACTTGTTCACTGAACCAACTGACTGCCAATAGCTCGAGAGAGTTTTGCTTCGTTTGGGCAACAACGGTCATTTAAATTTGATCTTCTACCACATGTTCTGAAGCGAAAGGCTAACTATTTCTCTGAAGATCTTGTAAACTTCATTTTTGCCGCAGAGATATTTCAAAATGGAGGATGTGAAAGATTGAGATGACAGGTCATACTAAGGATGTGCATGCGAATCTTGTCAGAACCTATATATTAAAGCAAGGTGCTGAGGGAATTAATCGATAGCACGTATTTTTTGGAGACATCCACAAGTCACACTCCTTTAATTAGGTGAGCAGCAATTTTTGTGAAAATGAAACGGTTGGCGATCTGTCACCTTCGAAAGAACTGGCAAATTCAATGATACGGCATTTTTTACACGAATCTACCATTCGACGATATTAAAAGCGAAGGTCAATTCGATGTCGACGAGACGCATATAAATCGGTCGCATAGGAAAAAACTGTAAATGAAAACAGAACAAAACGACGTGACATTCCCGTCGTAAGCTGCCGAACTTAATGAAGATAAAATCCCTTCACAGAAATGAGCACACTCTCGACGCAGCTATGAGAAGACGGCAAATTTTTATATACTCCGAAGTAAAGCGATTCGTCCAACATCAAATAATGTTGAGAAAAATGCGTTAAGACAGCAGTGCCCCACTTGTCTACAAAGGAAATTTGCGAAACGTTTGACGTAACATTTGCGAAGATGTGTAACAAAGAAATGGGAAAAATAACTGCCCGCATAACTTCTATTGGTTCCTTTTCATTACACTGTAGCTTCTTCTTCTTTTGGTAACTTTCATTTTCTTTAGCTAGTACTCTGCTGGACACATTTCGAGCAACCAACAATTAGTCGATTGACGGCTGCCCGAAAGGTACCAATCTTGAGTTTTCTATATTTTCTCTTTAAAGGAATTGTCGTTGGACGACCGTTTCCTTCCGATAGAGAAATTCAAATTTATAATTTTAACACGATCAATATTGGTGCCGCCGTAATTGTTGCCGGTACCGCCACCATACTGTCCATAGAAATAGCTGCCAAACTTTGAGCCTAGGTTCTTCCACCAGTCTCGCTTCACTCGGCCACTGCCAGTGAATATACTAAAATTTTAAACACATGCATGAATTCAGTGTACCGGAAGCAAGAATCTTTCTACATGCGAGCATCGATGTTTACTGGCATGACAGCAAGGTATTCGATGGTTTCGCTTCCTTTTGTCCTTCATCTATTCCGTGTTGCCAGTGTTGAGGCATGTCAATTAAGTAACAATGAAGTTGTCAACGTTGAGGTCAAAGGGAAATGTGAAATTTGGAAGTGCGTCTGAAGAGAGGAGGATCCTTTACATGATTTTTTATCAGTTGTATATTGGGAACACCGCCATGTTTCTCCATCCACATGGAAATTGTTAGATGGGAACCGAATCGCTGACCGAGAATAAGGCTTTTTTTGGTAGCACGCAAGTAGACTAGGATCTTTTGAACGAGGCTGGATGCACGGGTGGAGCGGGAAACGGCAACGAACGTTTGCTGCTAAAAGTTTGTAATTCATCAGCTACCCCAACATATGGGCCACTATTGAAATATGTGTGCTGTATAGCTAAACGTCTGGTGCATCACATCGTACAGGAGGAATTGAAATAAATAAACACCTTTAATAGGTTATCAAAATAAATAAACAACTCCACATAAACGTTTGGAATTACCCCACTTTTGTTATGCTGTGAATTCGCAATCTTTCTTTAAAATTGTTAGGCCGCAAGAAACAAACAAATGAGTTCCTCTTACTTGCCAGCAGTTATAAGTCTGTTCGATTCCTTCCGGTTTCTTCTCAAAATTATGGTTCACATATGATGGTAAACATGTGATGTATCAATACCCTAGCCGTAGCATAACCTTCCTTGATTTAAAGGATACGTTCAAACTGCCGCGAATGCCAGATCCGCTGACTTCATGCATATTCTTTACACCCTTACCTCATCCGCATTCCTTCTGTTATTGTTCCACGAGAAATAAAGTTCTAAAAAAACAAACCCCTCTGGCTGATTCATTTCATTGTTTACCGCATGGTCGACGCTGAATGAAGGTACTAGGAGGATCTGGGTGAGCAGAATTGCTATCGCCAATCGCATCACTTCCGACTGATTTCGTACCTCAGCTGGACTCGATTCGATTGTTGCCTGTGGAAAGGTTTTCGGGGTAACTTCATGACTGAATTTAATGGGACATTTTGCAAGTTGTCGAGTTGTGAATGTGTTTTGTTTTCGGAAATAGATCTGAAATTCCCTTTTCCAATAGACTTATTCATAAGCAGCGTTTTCAAACTCTGCTCAACTGCATAATCAACTATTATTTCACAGCGCTTATTTTCCAGGACGATATAGTACTTCCACAAAGGATATAAGGGGCGCGAGTTAGTGGGAACATCCGTAATTCGTTAAAACAGTCAGCTTCACATGAATCCTTTCTGAACACTACTTTTACCTCTTGGTAACCTTAATAACTGTTTCCTTACTAACGTTCGCTAATAAATTCGAATGAGTCTATGAAAAAATTCATCTTCAGAAAGATGCACAAAAATCAGTGCGACGCACGAACGTCACCAACACCTCAATTTAGTGGCGCGCATACAACTGACTTATTGCGCTACCCGGAAAGGAATATGCACAGTTCGAACCGGTTGTGTGGCACTGCATTTGGAAGTTTGAACGCCCACACGTCAACGGAATGCCTTCGTCCTTTCCAGGCGTTCCAGAAGAAGTATAGTGTGCGTTTTTTCCCTGTAGGTTTCAGTTCTCCGAAGCATTGTTGTTGACCAACGGAAAGATGATGCTGATAGCGCTGACAATGCGTAAATCTTTTAAAGGTGGTATACGCTATCAACCGCCCACGAACCAATCCAATCTGAACGTCTTAGCAGACAGTCGCTGCATTTAAAAGAATACAATTGGTTGCCAGGTGTGATCGGTGATTGGAAACATTCCCTGTCTGGCATGCGAACGAAATTTGCAAACTCTTCCTCATAAGAAAACAAAACGAAACAAAACTACTGGTGATGATTGACAATATATTCGCTGTCACATTTCCCCTCAGCAGAGACTCGAAACAGTTTCCCAATTTTCGGACAATAGTTGTATATAGCATACTAGGATATTTAAAGGTGATCACGTCAACGAAGGCGGCCGGCAGACGGCGATAAAATTATATGAAATAGAAATGAGTCCCTTGTATCTTCGGTGGAGCAAGCGTGGGACACCACAATGAAACGGGGTTGTCCTTTATTTTTCTTTCAGAGAGACATATCACAATTTCTCACTGTTTGATTATGAAAAAGCGAACTTGTACAGTGCTTCCATCACTTCCCTCCCCATTCACCGTGAATCTTTTGTCAAGCGCTCCACGCTGAGTGGAGGAGAAACGAAGTTTTTCTTATGTGTCTTCTTGTCATCATTTCCTGAGACACGACAACCATTAAACGTGTATCTCGCAGATAATTGTGGCGCATGAGTTAGACCAGTTCGTACGTTATAGTGATGAACGCCACAAAGTATTAATAGAAAATCTACGACTGCATACAAACAAAATGACAGTCGACCGACGAATGCTAATCACTCGCCAATACATGAATGATACATTGTTCCTCGGCAAATTTAAATTGTCTGCCCATTTTCAGCCTTCCAACCCCAACGGTTAGTCAGTCACAAACCTCGCTCACCACAACGCCCTCGCTGTGACGTCGCTAAAAATATTGCACTTTTATTTGCTCCTCAACGGTGGAGTGACCCCTATCCTCTCACCCCATTGACGTCGCCAGTATTTGCGTTTCGAATAAGACTTAATTCTCTAAGGACTTCATATTCATGACGCGCTGACACTAACAAATGTCAAACGCACTTTGGAAGGGCACCTGCTTTCGTTGTTAAGCAAAGTTCTTCTATTTTTAATTCGACAATTGCGCGATGCAAACTGTGCAGCGCAAATGAAAATTGAGGGAAAAATGTAGGCGATATGGGTTGACCTGTACGCCATTCACTTCATCACTACATCATAAATCTCCCTCATTTGTCATCTAATACTGTCGTTAGCAGTAATTAAGTCTTTTGATTCACGGTGCCAGTGGCTACCAAGTTTTCACCTACTGTTGGAGGCGACGTTCTGAAAATTGAGGTAGGAGCTGTACATGGTGTGCAAATGGCAGTTGGACACGTGAGTGCTTTCAAAATATCTAAGCCATCCACATATTACGAGTGATTGAAATTCTACGAATTTGCTTTTATGTTTTTGTCCAAAAATCTCCATAAATGCAATTTCGATCACTTATTTTGCTTGAAAATAAGAGGAGGATAATTATTTCTGCTCCTATTCCATGTTTCCAGAGCACCCAGGCAGTCTATTTTTATGCTGATCAAACGTGCTCTTGCTTCCCTTTATCAGATATATTATTTGCTATTTTACTGCTACACTTCAATTTCTATATTTAAACATCAAATATATTTCGCCGAATACTTTCAAGAAAACGTCGTCGGCGAGCGTCGACTGACGTCGTCCGTCACAGCTGTCTGGCGCTTACAACAAATGCAATGAAACTGGCAATGTGGTTGTAGATCGTTCACACTTTTTGCAACTCCTCTTGTACCAGAACCGATTTAAACAGCTTGTTGATGAAAATACAATGTCCAATTGAGAAAAATTCTGAGGCTGCAGAGGAAGCACCAAAATAATCGGCAATTTTTGAAATGTTGGAGTATTTCTTAAATTTCAGCTACTGGACTGCTCATTTCGTCAACAGCATCTTTTAAAGAGAGATTCATTCATATGCAACAAAGTACACGCTGACGCGAGCTAAACATGGTTGACTTCAACCGACAGAGACCCAACGCTATGAACAGCATCCACTGCATCGCTTTATTTCTTGCAACGACGCAAACACCTGTTGATTTTGGCTCACTTCCTTAAATGATGGAAAACATCCGTCATTTTGTTGCTCGAATGTCCCAGTGGTGTAAATGCGTCAAAGCTCGGACGCAGAAGAAAGAGCGTCATTATTCGCATAGATCGGTGTGTAGAACTCATTCAAAACTGAGGTGGCAGTTACGATTTTACAAGTTGTAAAGTAATGAAGGCGGTAACCGATGGAATCACCTTTGGACTTTCCATGCGCACAATTAGTGCTAAAGGCCAATCATCAACTGCTAATAAGCTATCTGTGCATGAACCAAGGATATATTGCTTGCAATATCTCCCAGATAGCGGCTCCAACATGCCGCAGAAGCAGCATTGTGTTTTCTTCGCTCACTAGGTGATGATAATCGATTGTATTAAGGTCGCACCTTCATATGCGCTTAGTGTTTCAGCCAGTAAATTGTTGGCATACTAATTTTGCAGGCAGTGGCCTTTAGTAACTGATAGAATTAACGCGCAGGAGTCCCGATTACGGAATATGCAGCATCACAACTAAGGCACGTTTAAACGTCTGATATCATTTATGAGTGGCAATTTTGGCTTCTTTAACTCTTTCCAGCATAACGTCAAAGTATTTGTGTAAAGAGTTTGCAAAGAACGCGATATATTACAGTTTTTTTAGATCATGAGGCAAAAAGAACCAAAATTGAGGTTAGACGAAGAAAGTGATAAATGATGGATGCTGAGAGTGAAGGAACGACTTGCCTATAGAAGGAGAAAGAGAAGAATGGAAGAGCCCATTCTGCGTGAAAGGTATGAGAGATATAAAAACACTTTGGAATATGTTAACAGGAGAAAATAGAGATGAAGACTTCGAAACTTTCGGAGCAACCATGTGTAAAATTTATACCTGTCGCTGCGGCATGAAAATTGCGATGAACAAAAAAACACTCATTCCATATCGAGCTGCGGCTTCAAATTTACTTACACGAAGCAACCACCGTTCTATTTTTTCTCCAAATTTGATCTTCCAAGACAGGTTGCCTACCCAACATTCCGCATAGCAACTGTCGCGGAAGAGAAGAAAACGTCGACGAGGAATCGATGGTACTCCTGGTTCCAAGCGGGCGCCGGTAGATCAAGATATTCCGAATCGCCTAATTTTCGGTGACGACTAGGTGCAGCGAAAAGACGATATTCGTTTCCGATGGTGACTATAAATGAACAAACCTACGACGTTCAGGGGGCACGGCTAGGGCTTCATCACCTTAGAGTGCGTTCAGTTTTGTCAAATTTGGGACGGCTGCGCGTTAAATTGTTCCTATTTTCGTATTCTGCAGTACTCATGGTCTTTGGCCAGGACCGCCTTTTCAGGCAAGCATCTGGCTCAATTTTTTTTCGTCTTCCCATGTTGACAAATTCTGTAACATGAGCCAAATCTCGAAATTCATTGCGCAAAGCAGTTTTCATAAGTAACATAAAACAGGATTCTCGTACCTACTGCTTGCCCTTAATACGGCCTGAATAATGAACTCTGCGAAGTTTACAAGTGCATGTCTTGTTGAATCTGTTACTCCACCTGCCCCGTAAAGCTTCTGTTGCAGAAGATTTATTTCAACGAGTGTAGTGGACGCCTTAGCAGCAACGTCAAACGGCTCTACCATCTGTTCTGTTTAACGTTCATGCGGTCAACTTGTGATTTGTTATATAAATAGGGTGCTCAGTAACACCAGCTTTAGTACTTCTTTGGCGAAACAATCACACTCATTGATGTTTGTACAGGTAATGTGAGACTCACATATCTATAAATGTAAACCAAGGTACTGTTTTTTCATTTTGTTCCACATTTTTCAAAGTGACTGTTCCTCAGTCATGCAATCTGCATTCCTTTCAAGTACTCATAATTTTTCTGAAGCAAGCCAAAAGTCATCCTACCGGATTCTGATACCATGAATAGAACTGTTAGGGAAAAGTGGCTGTCCTCTTTTTATTTGAGTCCGGCTGCTCAAAAGTGAGAACCCTTTGGTCTTTTGTAGTTATCAATGTTTTCGACGAATATTCCGCAAAACGCGGCCTTCTACATTTAACGTCATTTCACATCTCCAATGATAGGAGCATGTTCCTCGCCAACTTATTTGCCAAACGATGAGAGTAAGTGAATCAGCGCTGATGAATTCACACACACAACACGAAGAAGACATCATTTCTACTCTGTGGTATAAATAATACAGCACGAACCGAGCAAGCATTCGTCTACAGGATCAGGCATCAATAGATCGGAATGTAATGATTATCTCATCGAAGATCACTGTTTTCATCAGCACTACTGAGATGCTACTGATTGCAGCTTACGATGTCCACAGAGTTGCTGAGCTACGAAGTTCAAATATGATAGAGTAATGGTATTGCGACTTTTTCATCCATATTATGCCAATAATAGCGTGAGAGCAATTTTTTTCACATTTTATGCTGTCAGTGCAGTATTGACTGTACACCTTTCAGGCAGCAATCCATTGATGTCGTGAGTTTTTGAAAATGTTCTCCTCGGAATAACTGACGATGTGACCCGTTCTATCCAATGGAGAATTTCAAGTTGACGACGTAGACACTTCCAATATTGCTGCCGCCATAGTTGTTACCTTCACCGCCGCCGTAATGCCCAAAGAAGGCGTTGCGAGCCCTTGAGCGTAGAGTCTTTAACCATCCTCCTTTCTCCTGGCCACTAGAAGTGATTGCAACAGAAGATCATTATAGATGCTCCTAGCACATATAGAATGTGTGGAAACTGACACAAAAAATGTATAAAAAACTAAGGCGCCCACTTCTGGGTGCTGATGCTTGGTGGCTTAACATCAACATATATAACGGTTCACCTTGTCGTTCTCCCGTATCTCTTCCCTCTTTTACTATATTGGAAGCAGTATAACAACAGTAACAACATTCTTCTTCAGAATAGGGCTCACCGAGAATTCGAAGATGCTTTTAAAAACAACCCAGGCCCATTGACTGCGTTATTCATCCACTTCCGTTTGAATGTGAGAACTCATCTAAGGTCGATTCCCCTTTGTTGGAAAAAACTTCATCCTCACGTAAAGGTCGATAACCTATAGGAACAGCAGCAAGCGACAGCAGGAAATGAGATCATGATTTCACCACAAACGACGTCTCTGCTTTCTACTATAGTTTAGAGATTCCCAGACCCCTTAGCAGATCAGCCGAATGAGTAACATTTGCCCAGTAATTCAATGGCGCATATTTGTCACACCGTCTTTTTGATTTCGGGAGGAAGAATAAGGGAGGAAAATGTCACCAAAAAGAATTCTTCAATAGCACACATTTGCAATGCGATTTTTCAACAAGTTATTAGGTAACAGCTAGTAGCTGTTCTCAGAAAGCGCTTCATATAACGGAAAAATAAGCGTCTAAGAAATTGTCACATTCGCAGTGTTATCTGCTGCGGTTTAGATTTTTGATTCACACAGTGACGAAGTCGTTAAGTAAGTTAGTATACGTTTTTTGCCTTTTTTGCATTGGCCACGACATAAGTTTACCGTTTTTTGCCTGACTGAAGTCGTAAAAGACCAACCCGTCGATATGTTCCATTTCGTGGTTGACCTGAACATCTGTATCAGGCGAGCAAATAACGATCTCTGTCAGCAGAATTGCTACCACCAGTTGCATCACACCGAATGTTCCTGCTCCTAAACTCAGTTGCGTTCGATTCTCCCTTGCGTATGAACCTTCAAGGAAGTTCATTATTGAAGTTTCAGCACTCATTTTTTGCAACGCGAGGCACTGCTAATGTATATCATTTTCAGTGATGGTATCCGTAATGACCTTGCCGAACAGCGCATTTTCATATTTAGGTGCTTCAGATCAGTTCGTCCTTAATAAGACTTAGTAACTTAGCGTTTGATTTACCCCAGTGGCTATGATTTCTAGAATGGTACGGCATTCTTATAGCAAATTATGGCAAAACAAAGTTATGCAAACGAGTTTCACACTATTCCACAGCAGTCTCTTTTAAACGTCGCTCTTTTGCATGATTAAACATCATCGATTAATCCGGCTTTTCCTACCTAGTAACGCCGTCTCATATCGCAAAAACCACTATGAAAATTATTGTGACAAGCAGGTGCAAAATTAATGACGCAGATCGGCATTAAAATCACTCTATATACTCTTACACATATTCCTCCAATCGGAAACGAATAGGCAAAGAGCTGAAACCGGTTAACCGATGGCACCTTCAGAAGTGTGAACGCCGCGCACCAACGACATATTTTCATTCTTTGTTGAGGCTCAAGAAGTGTTGCGTTTTTCTCCCCGTACGTTTCAGTTCAGCGAAGTGCTTACTCAACTTTCTCGTTGGTCAGCGGAACAACGACGTGAGATGAAAAATGTTACAAATTTCTGTCAATATAATATGAAATGTTAACAAAATCCACGATTCTCTTTTTTTTTTAACATAATGGCAACACAATATGACATCCAGTAATCTATGAATGTGTTTAAGAAGTCTTGAGATCAGAAGTTCAGCTAGATCAGGAACGCCTTCACGTATAGTAGGGCGTAAAATTAGTGTTACCCGGTGGAACTCTTTGGATTGATTTTGCTACACGGTCATGCGCTCATCCTGCTGAAAACTTTCTTCGTCAGTCACTATGTTTTCCAGGGAAAACAGTTTTTTCACGGGTTCATTCCAGGCATTCTTTTCCTTATTTCTCCATCTTTCAGAACTTTCAAAGACTCACTTCTTCCACGCCTTTGAGCCCTTTGCTTTCTTCTGTTGTTTTTCAAGAACCGTACAATAGAGGACATGTTTTTCTTGGTGTGCAGTTTGCAAAAACCATGCAGCAAAAATCAAAGAACCCCGTGGAAAGTCCCCGATTATCTTAGACTAGTGAACCGTTCTGATGGGCATGTTCCTGAGATTAAAAACTCTTATTCTTTACTCGTAGCTTCAAAAGTTAAACCTCTTAAATCAAATCAATCGTGGTTATGCTGGACCGCATAAATTTGAAGTTCAGAATAACTTTCTTGTAATGCAACGCGGATTGCGCGAAGAGTAAAGAATAGTTGGAGAGGCGTGCGTCAGATCCACTCAAACTCATTTTCTTCAAATGTTTAACATATTTTCATTTCTTCCCCCCGCGTGCTAATTACTCTAAGACGCATTATAAACGATAGATTGGGCTAAATTTGATTTTTCAATGGCCGACTAATACGACACTCCGAGTGGAGTGCGTGTGATATTTTCAGGAACAACAAGTCAGCAAGCCTCTGTCGGCAGCTGTCACGATATTGGGCTCTTCCATTCAGACCAGTCATTCTTATGAAGTGCCAAAAAATACATAGTAGGAAATCACGAAATAATTGTGTTACCATTTTCACTTGGGACCTGCAAAAAAATTTCAAAAAAGGTGTTCTTTTTACCGCAGCCGATATGATTTCGAAGGAAAAACTGGCCGACTATTGTAAAATGCATCGTATTCTGCCTCAAAGTTCCTTTGAACGCTGACCTAAGAGGCTAGACGCCATGGAGTGCACCATAACCAGCAAATTTAGTTCTTCTAACGGCAAAACCGCATCAATATCAGTAATTTTAGGGTGAAAGAATGAAGTTCCATATAGTTCTGTATACAAACGAGTCTTCGTCCATCATCCTCCACGCAGGTGCAGACGGAATCGTTTACAAAACACCTCCTCAATATTGTTCAAGGAAATGTTAGTGGCAATTAAAATACCACATAAAGCAACACTTCGAGATAGTTTTGAAGCTGCATGTCCTGGAACCTAAGAAGGAGAAAACGAACGAAGATATAAGACTCATCAACTTCACCCTTTCTCACTTTTTCCTGACTCTTGCTAGCCTCAGGCTGAAGGTCTTATTTTTCAGATAATCAATGGTTCATATGAATTTCGTTTTCATCTTAAACTTCGATTTCACAAAGTGAACGAAAACCATCATTGAAGATGTTCATAGTATAAGGTGCTGTGATTCGTCTTGGTTTACAAATATGACATGACAAGTGCAACAATGGAGAGCTCTGAAATAATTGATGCATGAAATTGTACGCTTCAGAGGTCATATGTTCCGACTCTGGTGTGTCTTGTAGCCCATGTGGTCTTATCCCAATACAAGAGTCCTCACTCTCGACAGATCTGATAGATTAGAGGTGCGTTAACATGCCACTGCTTGTTATTAGGCGAATTGGCGAATTAAAGACTTCACATCCTGTAAGCCACATATGAGCTCTAAATCGTATGGACTTCCTTTTACACTCTAAGCCTGGAAATGCTTGACACCCATACTAGGTAGCTCTTTCACCCCAACTGGACGCAGTGTTAACACTGATTTAAGATAACCATACTTGATGCAAGTTCACTAAAGGGACCAGTGAACCGGCTTCTATTAACAAGCACTCTAAATGGGACTATCGGCTGGTCGCCTTCTTTCGAAATGACTAACTGTTAACATGGTGTAATAGTGCCATTTGTTCCTTTGTGTATATGCGCTCAATAAATGTGCATACCGTTACCGGTAACGAAAACTGAATCGATGGGCCACTGTGTCCTTACAACTCTGTCTTTTCAAACCTCCATATGATTGCATTTCATTTGCTGCGGAGTCCTCGAAATAACTTTCTTCCTGTTCACGTCCACATAATTAATTTGTGTCACACCTGAGAAAGCATTCGTCAAAGTCGATCGCGCTCATCGCAGCAATCATTCTTCTCTCTTCTGCTCCATGAAAAATGCCTATTTATTTGAATTTTTTCGGTTAGTTTAGCGATCGAACTGAAGTTTTTCTGACTTCTAATTTCAGTAGAAACGAAGTCTCACAATCACCAACATTCAGCATGCTGTGGAGAGGTATAATTTGTCGCAAAGCCGACTGGAGGCAGCTCCCACCCCGCTCACTTTCACATCCACCTCAACTTTAAGCTCTTCCAGCACCCACTAATGGAAAAGAGAGTCGTTCAGCTTTGCGGAACTTCTTCCCGATGAATGCTGCTTGACGTTAATGCGATCTCTGTTCTATAAGCAACATGAGGGGTTTGTTGACGCCACGAAAGCACAACTATTTCCTTTATTTTTATCGTTACCGTTTAGTGCTACTATAAGATAGGATTAAGTTTTTTATATCTTTGAAAGCTTCTTTTTTAATTTTCGATACTCCGACAGTTTGAAACCCATGGCTGTTGGTATATTCGGAAATTTTTTTGAAGCTCTTATCGATCCCTTCGCCATAGTCAAATGGTAGCCACAAGTAATGGCCGCCCGCTTTTCAGAGACAACATCGGCAAATCCATTCGCCTTACACATACTGTCGAAAGCGGAGTGACAAGTGACCTACGTTGACAGGTGAAATTACTTTTGTGATCGCAGTAGTCTTCGTGGTCTTCATTTGTATAAGTTATCCCTCAGACTTGTTTAATTTTGATATGATATCTCCCCAATGTGGGAGTTACCACCTCCCCATACCTTCGAGCCATAGCCGAAAACATAAAGAGGTCCCTGCTTTGCCCCATAATAAGTGTATGCTTGTTGCTCATTAACGTTTTGTTTTCCTACTTGCATCAAAGTTCTTTTGCTCCGCTGGTAGGCTTTCATACCGCAGACTCGGTCGCAAAACGCCAATAAATTAGGAGTTCGAGAATCTCTTATTACATGTACCGAAATGTTCCATCAGTATCAGTGTCTGGAAGTTGATTGCTTTTTCTCACGAATGATTATGCCACTTCAAATGCACGTCCTCAGTATTTTTTCAAGAATAGGACGACGAAGATCTATGGAGTTATCATCAACAGAAACGAGGGTGTCACGCACAATGACACAGAAACCTTCTCATCAGAAATTCGTCTGCCGCTGAAAAATGTTTCCGTATCGAACATTTTTGTAGTGTCGCGTCGAAGGCGAATAGGCCTTTACGTCTTTAAGGGATTTGTTTTTGCTCGCAGAATTCATTTTGCCGATCGTCACTGATAACAACGTAAGCAGCGAGCATTTAAACGCCACAAAGCCGTAAGGGCAACAAATATTCACTCCAACATATCCCCTTATTATGACACAGCAAGTGAAGGAAAGCGGATTCCTATTCTCAGTGTTACTGCCTTTTGTGCGCTTCAATATCTCACATGCCCTGCCTGTTTCACGATATGTGCAACACTGGGGACCCTTGGGCTTCTAACGCTTTTCTACCATTGTTTGGCTCTCCATTGGTAATTATCAATTTTCAGCTTTCCTCGACTACATCGCTGGTTAATTTCCTTGCAGCATCCTCACTTCGGGTGAATTTGAAGCATCCCATACACAATATTTTTCTTAATAAAATTGTTGTCTGAAGTTAGCTTTACGAATCGGAACAGAACTCTGATTAATGCTTCTTCATGGATCTTTAGATGAAAATAGTAGTATATGAAGTCTAAAATATAAAGACAACAACAAAAGACAGATGTTTAAACGATGGGATGTTAACGTTGTAAGTTTTTAAAACGAATGAAATAGACATGCGAATAAAAGGTGTCTCCACCTTTCGGTCCTTATCCGTCGAAGTGAACACCTCAGTTATGCGCCGGCCGTCATGAGAACGGAACTCATAACTCTATTAGTATAGGAAAATAAAATACACCATATTAGAATAGCACGTGAGTGCATGCAATCTTTGTTATGACTGAAAAAGAAACCTTAAATATAAAGCCCACCTCCTCAGTGTTACCTGCTTTTCGTCTTCAGGCGGGGTGGGTTGAGAACTCGAAGTTGGTGCTCCTTTATTGCTCTTTCGCACTTTCATTTTCTTGAAGGGGTTTGTTCTAAATCATTAAGGCATCAAATACAAACGTGTGAAGATTACCAGAGAAATACCATATTTGAAGCATATATACTAAAATTTTGTGCAAATTGGAACGGGAAACACTTTGGGTAATGTGCCTTTCCTCCACTAACGTTACTAAAATACCTCTTAGAAAACTTGCGGTGCATGGAGATGTTTGTTTGTGTCGTTGTCAATAATCATACCGGTAATAACTCCAAGTTCCCTCCTCACAAACTTCATACAACTAGGGAGTTTCCTCCACTCTTTTTTCAGCGCCCTAAACCGATGAAATGGCTTCCGTTATTGCTGATCTCTGTATTGTCAGTGGACATCGCGTTGTCGGCCGTTGCCTTTCACAGAACCTACGCTGAGAGGACTCTGCGCTACAGGTGACACTCAATTATCGTAACGTTTGTCTTTCGGCGTCGATATCAGTGTCTTTCATCACTGATATCGCATTGAAGGAAACTTCTCAGAGAGCTTTTCTGCTGCGGTCGCTCTTGATTGTTAACTTGTTTCATTACCGCCACTGATGCGAATTCCAACAGCAGGAATGAATAAGTCCAAAACTGGGCGATCACTGAATGATCTTCACCACAAAACAATGAGTAGCAATTCGCCTCCTCTTTGCAAATATCTATTAAAAAGAAGTGCCTCCTCCAGGATTTCGTTGTCCGATCGCAGCCAGGTTTAGAACTAAAGAGCACCAAGCAAACTTAGTCGCCCATCTAGACCACAACAGCTTGCTTAAAAAAATAAAGCGAATACAAATTAACCTGGGCTGCAGTATTTATTACCACAGTAATTAAGCACTTTATCTTTCGAAGGTGTCTCAGTGTCGTTATATCAATAATGCTCCTTTTTACAATGTCTGTTCAGGTCAAGAGCGAAAAGGCAGCTGGGTGAGCCAGTGTCTTTTATTCCTCAATATAGAATGGTATTCCCCGGTCACGGATGGGAAAATATGGACATGAACATGAATCAGTACGGAGGAGTATCAGTTGCTGGGACGAGCTATACAATTTCCACTGGTTGATGAAGATCGTCAGCAAACCGTCACAACAACGAAACGCACTTCTATCGCCTCCATCCTTCTTATTTCCTGCATGATCGTGAAAATAACTCTCGATTTGCTCGCCATGCTGCTTTCACTTCACTTACAATTTCTGCCTACAAAATGAATTACTTTTCGGGTCAAGAAAGTTTTATTTTCGGTGTCTCAAAGGCTCGAAAATCTGCAACACACAACGTCATATTTGACACGGATAATCCTTCGGAAAGCGACCTCCAACGTCGCCTCCCGACAACGTAATACAGTGTGTTTCATATGTTCGCTACTAAAACAGCGACACCATATTGGTAGCGATATGTAAAACGTCATGACAGCTGCAGCTATGCAGCTTCTCTCTCGCTGGCAATAAAAAATGTGGACTTACACCTAGACCCAATATATGTGTACAAAAATATATACACTATCACAAGAATAATACAAGGTTTAAGTGGATAAAACGATCCAATGCACCTTCAATTGCAAAATAATCATGGTGACTTGTGAAAAAAGAACATCTGCGATGCCATTAACTGTCATAATTATCCACTGACATTCAAGCCTGATAAATGAAAAGAGTATAATAAGCCTATTACACGCCTCCTCAACAATAAATCAGTGGCACCGAAGGAGGCACTACTGATACCTCCAAAAAACAAATTCCATTATAAGGCAAAAATAGCAGAATTACCATCAGATGCGACTACTAAAACTCGTGCACCGCTGACAGCGTCGAGTTGTAACTGCTTAATGCAAGGATACGTCAAATAAGACATTATATTAGCCTCAATACAACCCGTAATATAAGCAACTCGAACGATACCAGCATCACTGCTTAGCAAACGAGATTCACGTTCATATCTTATTGCTTGAATCGTTACATTTGCATTCCATGCTAAAAATCTCGATAAATGCAATAAATCCAGTGAAACATCGTCGAATAAACTCTCAGAAATTCGCTTCGATACCAACTCTTTGCAGAAAGCCTGAAACAATCATATGATGACTGCCTGTAAAAGCCTGCTATGCAAAAACGTGAAGCTCTCATCCTTACTTAACCTATCGGCAGATGTCACATCATCGGCACAATTCCGCGCCGTATCGCTGTCGTCCTTTTTCCGCGATTCCGCTTCATTTTGTCTCGTGCAAACAAACCTTATGAACTTGCTCATCGCGTTAAAATACCGAAATAAACTCGTATGCCGCAACATTATTCAGTACTCTATTAAGGCCGGCGTATGTTACCGATATATTAGCGACCACCGACAAATGTGTCCGTCTGTGTATGTCAGTCTCTTGCGTAAATTACGACTCTGACGGCAGATATTAAACACAAATTCTTCTGATTCACTAAAGTAATTTACCTTGATCGAACTCCCACTCAACAACTACCTCAACCGATACTAAATGAGAAAGTTTAGAGGATATTCGAAACATATCTTTTGAACTCCACATGGAAGTTGAGCTTTCAGACAAATATGCCGCTAACAAGGAACTAGGCGGAACAACGCAAGTAGAAAACAGGGAAAACACTTGCATTACGTTTGCACTGTAAATTCCATGTTCCAAAAAAGTTCTAATTACGACATTCAGAATATGCGATAAAACTTTTCCTAGAATACATACGCATAGCTTGAAGCATGCATATTGGACAACAAAACAATTCAAATGACCAGAAATGACTCATTCGGCTGCAATCCCTTAGTCTGATTACCCCTTCTGTGGCAACTGCAGTGCCCTCTTCAAATAAACATATGAAACAGTTACTGTGTCATTAATGTGCTTATTCAACGTAGGCGATTGTGACATAACAAAAAAGTCGCAACCCCACCAAATAAAAACCCATATATCTGGTCATATTTCTTTAGTCGAGAAGCAAAAAAGCATCCAGCCGATCCAGTTTAACATTCGACTCCGGCTAAGGCCGATAACAATTGATCAAGAATATAATTCAAAATCATCGCTGCAAAAATGAAGTAGGACTTGTAAATGTTCAATGACCCCTTTCCTTCCAAATCGTTTGCAGATGAAGCGCTTTTATCCCTTTTCTCCTCTTCTGACCTCACGTTCCTCATCAATCTCTTTGTAAAATTGCCCTTAGCAATAAAAGAACTGTTATATCACAAAAGAAAGACATCAAGCAAAAAATCACCCTTTGTCGATCGGTAGAATAATTACTGCAATTTATATCTTCATGTAGTGAGTGAGGTTCATTAAGAGCGAGATTAATATTCTTGTCGATGAGGAATGCAACCTGCACGTTATCACCACCTATAATCAAGTAATACAGATACATTCAGAAATGAATTTCCGAAGAAATGTGTGCGAAAATATTGGATGAATCCAGTTAATCCGTCAGCTGTACTATTCCGTTATTGAAACAAAATATCCCATTTTATGAAGATTACATCTTATTTATGAAAATGCATAGAGACGGTCATACCTGAATTCATAATTCCCGCTCTAGTATGTGGCAATTTAAATAAATGGCCAAGTTCGTGCACCACAGCACCCAAAAGACTTGCGATCGCACCTCCAATTGTGTGTCTTACAGTACATTTCCCATTTGCCACCTGCAAATTGTAAGTATTCGCGTTCATAACAGTGAACAGAATGCCTGAAAAACATGGAACGGCGCGAATACTTGCAGTAATAAAATGTTTATAAAATGACGCAGAGATGGGAGTACTTTGATGTACTTCTTCGGAACAGTAAGGAAAGAGAGCTGATAGAGTTCCGCGTGGCAACGAATAAACGTCGCACAGGAACGTTCCAGCTGGAGAGCAAAGTACCTAGGCATATCTTGCAAGCATCGATGGTGAAACGTAAACGGACGTCTGGAATAGTCGTAGTAAGCGTTGTGAGGGACAGTGTAGGCAGTATCCCATTTTTCCAATAATTAATTTTGCCGCCGGCTTTCGAATAGCAGGGCAACTGAAGTGACATGGCACTTTAATAAGCTTAGGAGAGGAGAGTATGCGGAAGACTGCAATCAGAGAAACGTTGGTGAAATCAGCAAAAAACTACCAGTAAGAAATTCCACGCTGTCGTCTAGTCCAATCACGACACTCATTAATATGATGCGTTAAAATCGGCACAGCTTAATCTCTATTGAGACAACCGACACTGCACTCGCTCACCTCCCCCTTATCACTACTTCCAAGGCCACTTATTTCGCTGACTGGATGTGTTGGAAAAAGATTCACAACAGTACAGCGCACTTCCTCATTGATCACAGATCGTGTAGCATTGCACTGTTTAGATTAATACACGCATCGATAACAGATTCCGCAATAGCTAAGAAGACCCTTGTGTCGAAGAAAGACACCTGAATTATTGAAGTTTCTCTCTTCGGGTTAAAAGTAATCAAAAATTTAAAGTGATTCACTAAAGTATTCATCACTCGAATACTAAAGTAATATTGAAGAGCAGAACAAATCGCTGTGCTGCCTATCTAATGCAAGAACTGCATGAAATTAATGAGCATATACGAACCAACATTCAGTGCTGATGACGTTTGTTTCCTGTGCTAATCTCCCTCTTGTTTCAGAGGGAAATTATGAGTCACATTATTTCCATAGTGATTTCTTATTTGAGAACACTTGGTTAGGTAACGCACTACATATATGAAGCAAAGTTACCATCGAACCTAAAATATATTCAGCTTCTGTTTTCTGCAGCCACATCACATCAACCATGCCTCCCTAGAATGCGAAAGTTCGCTAAATCCCTCTTTTACTATGCTTCCCTCCTCACCGGCGACATTACCTCGCCTAAGCTTTTCCTCACCTTTACGTCCAGCCTCCAGTTTAACTTTGGGCAACCTTTCTTTCAGGCTGAAATACCACGCCACCGCGGGACGGAAACAAGGTTGTGAGGTTAATATGCTTATTATTGGCAAATGCAAGAGGTTTTCCAAAACTCACACTGTAGGAAACAACACGAGGAAGTGACCGACAGTGTTCAACATCTAACTGCGCGGTACATGTCAGGGCTGCGTTTATGCTTGATAGAGTGTCAGGCAATGATACCAACATTGGTGACGATATTACACATACATCGCGCTTTGCCTCAAATCTCTCCTGAAAATAACGCATTGATAATAACAGCAGAAAGATTTGGATCACGATTCTATTTGAGATGAGAGCAAACAATTCAATAAAATGAAAAAGTGGATTTCGAATAAATGTCTTCATTTGTGCTATATTAATCATAACGAAGACTGATATGCCCTCATTGTTCTTCCCTGCCCACTTCAAAAAATAATCAATGGCACGTCTGGTAGGGTCCCTTCTCTTTTATCCCTCAAAATACATCAAAGACATCTTCCGTTGGAAAATATGAGAGGAGGGGACACTTTTCGAGAAACACATTATTCACATTCCACAACTAAAGACATCATTGGCGACTGGATGCTCAAAAGCACCGCCCACAAGCAGTTGTAGGAGAAAAGTGAAAGAAAGAGAATAGGAAAACGATTGAACACAGTGTAGATAGGAAGAACGACTTCGCTCGCGCATGTAATCTTATATTTTATACTTCCACCGAAACAAACCACTGTCATATATTTCTCTACAGCAGAAATAAAAAAAAACGAGCAGAAGCATAAAAAAGTGAAGCGGAACATGGCAAGCAAACCCGCTGTATCTACTTCACCAATGTTATTCTCCAAAATGATATGAATATTTCAGCAGGCCAGCCACTAAAACATGATTAAATGTACGAACCCGGACGCCCGATGCCATATTGCCACTGATCTTTGGTATTATGAAGATCAGATTTAGTAAAAAAAGGGGATTCCGTTCACCGAGGAGTTCGAGGCATTTAATGAAATATGTGGCCATATCTCTTGTTCCATATAGCTCAGCGCTCGCTCTGTTTGTTTTCAGTATAGCCAATGCAGGAAGTTCTTCTTCTCCCGCTAGCACAAATGGGCCTGAAAGTCTTACGGCATGCATGTTCGGTGCTGCAAGAGGAGAGAAACGGGATTCGTCTTAAGGCGGCTTTTCAGTGACAGAAGGCTGACAAGATCATGGAGGAAAAGAGTGAAAATTTCCTTCAGTGCAGTATCCGATTGGGAGCTGGTCCGGGTAGGGGATGTAGCATCACACTATTTCAAACTGTAGTAGTTTATTCAGTTAATTACACCTAGTCTCTGAATTTGCTTCCAAGTTTCCGGACTTCCTATAGATATGAATCACATTTTTTCGTAAATCAAAGCAACAAAGACGAAATGTCATACCAATTTCGAAGAGCCAACTCTTTTAACGATATAAACTACCAGTTCATCATATCAGTTGTGTTTGTATAGTCTAAACGAAGATTTGCGCTCACTGCAGTGTAAATATTACGTTAGCTGTCTACCTTGGCCTCCATCACTGATTGTGCAGCGTGAAGCCTATTTAATAAGATGTGATCGTCTTAAAGTATTACACATAGGAACAGAAGATATAAGCAACAGTCGGAAGGTCTTCCTGAAGCAAGAATTACCTCCGAAAATTACTACCGTTAGAGCACAGATATAAATACCACACATGCATGCACTTCCTTCCTCCTCGCACCTCCTTCACCCATTAACAGTGAGGTGGGAGAGACGAAAATAACTCGACAGTGGTTTTAAGCACGAGCTTCCTTGACTTTCAAATCCATTCACTACTCATACAATTAAAATTTAAATTTCAAATTATTTTCTCACATCACCGAAATTTTTAATTTGCCTGTGCCCACCTCCACCTTCCCTCTGCTCCTTCACCACAGAACAAAGAACGGCGCAGTGATATGCCTTTCGGTTGCAAAAGGGAAAGAACTATTCGTTGATCATGATACATCTTTAGCCTATCTTAATTAATGCTTTAAGCTAAGTCTCGCTGTAGCGAAAAAAGTCCTTGGTGGCAAAAATGAAGACAACTTAGAACTCCATGTATGCAAAATTTTAGATGCAGCAGATTACGACTTGCAAGCTGAATAAGAAACGGCAGCCCAATTTATTTTCATTCCACTATGTACAAGTGAAAAGAATTATGCAAGTATTCCGCTTTCCATTTCTACGATTTTATGGAATTTCACTTAAGTTGGGTTTTTAAATAATAAAACTTTCACACCTATGCCTTAATACTTGAACTCAACTCGTTCCTAATAACATCACCTCCTGTTGCACTGCTGATAGATGGCAGAGCAGATAAGATGTGAGTCACAGAGAACTTCACTCAAACAACTGAGTGACTGAACTCACCTGGGCGAAATCACCGACATCACTGAGTAAATACGTACCATGGCTAACAGCATTGTGAATTACACAACTACGGAAACAGGAGAACATCGAAATATTACGAATCAGAGAAGAACGGATATCAGCAAAGTCGATAATCTATGCAAAACTGAATTGCAGTTAAGTCGTTCATCACAACACCTCCATAAGAATCACAACGCATTTCTATTAAAGCCTTTTTTCCCATTCCCAAGAATCGTAAAGGAAAAGGAATAATGAAAATACAAAGGAAAGTGGACATACCAGAAAGGAGCAATTGATCGCTGCCGGAGAAAGTCCTGTACTCGATGGGAATTTCTGAACAAAACACCATCTTCAACCCCTCTCCTTGACCGCTATGGTCTACCAGAAAAACATGGAACATTTTCACCATTAACAGTAACTGCATCACATAATCAAATGGAAGAAACAGAAGAAGTGATCGAAACCACGGTTTTGCGACCTTCATAGCAATTACTGAGAACGATTCTGAGATCTTTAAGCAAGTTTTGAAAGCGGCGGATCCGTTAGTTGAATGCAAAAGTAATTCTCCCGATTCCTTTGGTACCTTACTAAATTTTTTTCTAAGTCGCACACTGTTATCGATAGTACTATGCCATTTATTAATTTCGATACAAGTGCCAAAGGGAGAAACGGTGACTGAAGAATGAGCGAAGACACTGCTGACGATAAAGAGCAAAAACTGCTGATTATCATAGTGCTTTAGGAACACTCAGTGGGCAAAACAACAAGTGGTTTGACTAAGGTGTGGCCTAAAGACATTTGAAGAAGGTGCTAATCAAGAATATACAAAAGCATCATATCTCCTCATGAGATCTATCAACGCCTAAAGTGAGAGTCCTGATGAAAGTAGAACTGAATATTTGGGTTACTTACTTGCATTTTTGAGCTCCTTCCTAGGTTACGTTATGAAACAAGCTATGTAAAAGGTTTAATGCAGACCTGCAGTTTTAGGTTCCCATTTGCTATCGAAGCAGAACGTTAGGCATTCATCTGTGCCACTGCCATAACGTCGCCTAAGTGAGGCAGCGAACACCGACTGCGCCATAAGCGCCACCAGTTTGATACGACGAACCAAAGAAGCAAACCTCAACGATACCATATACATATTGATGAGATGTCAGCAAATAAATTAAAAAACGACCCATCACGTCTTCCTTAAATACAGAATAATTTAAACAACAATCTTTACATAAGATCAATAATGTTGCACATTTCAAAAGGTACAGAAATGTGACAGAACAGTTGGCAAGAAAGCGCTTTTGGCATTCCACCAACCTACCCACCGGTTCCAAAAATTACTGATGAAAACAATGTTTCTGTAGAATAAATAACCCAATGGGTTAGTTATAGTAGAGGCGTTATTAATGCAAAGGCCCTATTGCTCGCGTAAACCGTCGAGAAAGACGTTCTTTTACCCGCAACCCGGTCGGCGTGCCTAAAATATGGACAAAGGACGATGTGAAACGAATCGATATTAATGAAAAACCTGCCGAAGCAATATGCACTTCCAAGTGTTCGCAACTCTTTTTAGGATACGATGGATCAGCGAGTGAAACGGTAGAGACACAAAATAAAAACACCACTGTTATAATGTCACATCTGAATTAAACGATGGGAAAGTGTATCTGAAGAACCGCTGTGATACTTCAATCAGCAAAATTAGTCTCAATACTGCCAACAAACAATAACAAATAACAACAGTGGCAGTAATAACAATGATAAAAGTGATAATAACAATAACAAAATAAATGCAAAGGAAGGCATTCATGCTTCATCTCGCTCAATTGCTGAGATAAGTATTCGAGAAGAACCGTTATGATAGGGGGTGGACCAACCGGCTGTAAAATGGCATGCAACTTTCTTGGCACTTACAACTCCTCAAGTTTTCTCCGAAGATAGGCTGAACTACTACGAAGAGCTATCAATCATCACATGCCAATTTCTTGGCCCACCATCTATCATTCGCAAAAGATGAGTCTTGAATCGCAATCCTAATTATGAGATGAGGTCGCAGACGAGTTAGCTAAGCGCTGCAAAAAAAAGAGAAAAGCCAACAGAATCAGAAAATATTTCGCATCCGAATTTCTCCCCCACGACAGCCCTTTAAAATCGGAAATCGGTGGGAACATTATTGGTACGCATATTTCTACAAATGCAGACAATGCAAATTGTCGAGTTTTACTAAAATAAAGAGAAATATTCAACAAGAAAGAAGACAACTTACTCATTCCCAGCTGTGAGGTAATCGAAATCTGACGGAACGGCAAGAATCAAGCGAACTCTTGGTCGTTCTCGTGTAAGCATTGGCGATTTGAAGATATACTCGCTATTTTCGAGAACAAAACGGCCACCTTTCTTTGGGAACATCTTATAGAAAATGCCACTGTTAGATTGCTGCAAAACTGCCACGACTACATCCTCGGCTAAGGAAATATATCATAAAGCGATGGTAAAAGGGTTTCTCCTAAAATATATAAATGTCGTTCGGTTATGCACTTATTACTTCATCGGTTCGTTTGCATTGGCCACGCTCTCTCTTCCTAAAAAAGGGCCTTTATCGTCCATTTATCTAACAGCGCCTATAAGAGTGAGACATGAACATAAGATCTTTGCAAACGGGTTGCGCAGGTAAATTTAACCGCTTTTTCCCGAATTTGCAGCGAAACTTCGATGAGTCTTCTATAGAGGTCAATGAGGGTTATCGACGAAAGGGTATAACACATGGCGAAACTAATAATAATAATAATATGATGCAGGAATTTCGGTACGGAACAACCAGCAGAAGCACTGAAATATTGCTAACATCGATCAACATACTCTGCGAACAAGAAGTAACAAGTGACCGACCTCATCGTATGAGAAGAAAAATGAGCTCTTTGAGTGTGCTTCGAGCTGCTTTTTACCATCTTCAGGTTGCTGCAGCTTAAACTCGACCACTGCGAGCTGCGGCACAAATATCATTCCTCAACCATGGCGATGGGTCTACACCTTAGCACTAGCGACCGGAATCTGCAAAATAAAGTGGTCCTATGACACAATGCAAACATCGAATCACGAATAACACATCTCGGGTGACATATTTACCTCAGATTATTGTATCCGTGAACAAATATTGCGTTCTTCTAATCGACCTGAAGTTCTCGAAATGCTCGGCTCGACCTACTGAGAAGTCTGAACATTTCGTCTGCTTAAGCACATAGGATGGAAAGTTATGAAGGTAATTTAGGGCAGGAGAAGAATACAAACCACTACTATGAGACGGACGGAGTACTACTACTTCAAGCGTTCTCCACCCTTAGCAAACCAAACAGAACCTCTGTAATGTTGGCTAAACCAATTGCAGCTCTAAAATGTGATCGCTTAATGGTTTAGCAACAAAATGAGCAATTGAAAGATGAGGAATTAACTCGTTAATGAGGGAAATTCTATTGGCAATTAGAGGATAGCATATCGTCGATGCTAATGTAACTTAATTTATAACTTAATTAACTTAATTTATTATTAAACTTAATATAAAACGATAAAATTATGAATTCATAATAGGTGATTTTAATTTATGTTTATTTCTAAAGTTATTGGTTTGAATTCGGATAATTTCGTTCCAGAAACCACATCTTTGTTCCAGAAAGCACTCACGCTCCAATATCAACGTCTTCATATCCGTTTTAGAGATCGGGAACTTGTGTATATTGAATTTGTCCTTCCTATAAGTATGTTTAAAGTACGAAGAACTTAGTGCATAGGTTTTCCGAATGAAAAGAAAATATTAATGCCGCCGTTGACGTCTAACATCTAAAATGAAGCACATCCAATACCTTCTGTACTATCGCAGGAAGACCTCAATTTAGATTTTTAGCAACCTCTGTTCTTACGGCATTCGTCTCGCAGTTGGCAGCACTTTTTTAAGCTATGCCAACGCTAACAGTCCTTACATGGCTCTCTTGAATGCTGCAACTTTGCCATTTGACGCGATCTGGATGCCGTTTGGGGCTTGGTAGTCGATGAAGTAGAAGGTAAAGACGTAACCATTAATGTGGATAGCATCAACGTTCCGTGCATGGTGACATCAGCAATATCACTATTACCAGCAATTTACCTGAACATCAGGTGAAGGTGTCGACTCGTGAAGACTCAAGGAACCACCAGTTTCTCAAGTTTCACTTGTTACGAGTTAAGGAAAAGTTTGCTTTTGTTCGGTAGCATGTCAGTCCACTAACCCACCTGGCCATCTCTATAATTTTTCTCTTATTTTAGTTAATTTGAGAACGTAACTTATACGAAGGCACTCTTTTTCAACAGTGCTGTGCAAGAAACGAATTTCAACAATATCAGTCTTCGAACGCTCTCTTACGATGACAAATTCGATGACGATCACGTTTTTCTGATCAGCGCATTTTGTATTTCCAGTTGGAAATTCGATGGCTGAGGGGAATGAGCGGAAACAGATATAAGGGAAAATGATGCTCAGAAAATGCAGCCGAAGAAGTACCGGTACAAAATACGGCTCCTTCGCGAGTGATTATTGATAGGTGATTTCTCGATGAGCAAAATTCCTTCAGTTTATTTGCTGAAGAGAGAACCTGTTGAGAGCACATGACGCCAACGATGCGTCATTGTTCTCATCGAGTGAAGAAGCTTGAAATGATGGAGTATACTTCATATTTATATACTCTTACATCGAAGCTCTGTTACCTCTTTACCAGTGGACGTTAGAGTTTAAAGAGTAAATCTTATTTTCATCGAAAGCTTTGAAAGCGCTATGGTCGAATGATGTTTGATATATTCGTGAACAGATTGATTGTTGGGCGCATTTGCGAAAGTGCCGATTTGGACTTCTTCATGATAGGATAATAGATGATACGCAAATTAACTAAAGCCGATGGAACGGTGCCGTTATTGAGAGATTCCTTCAGAATATCGTCTGTCTCATGAGCTAATCGTTGTTGAACTTTGAGCTAATCGTTGCTGATATAAAGTGAGACAAATCGATAACTAACGAAGTATGTTTGCATTATCAGTAACTTGTGTTCAGCTTTTTCTTTGCGTCGATAGATTTCTTCCCACTTTCTACTTGTTTCAAACGATTCTCAAAGACCATTCTTTGTAGATACGCATCGAAAAAACCTAAAATAATCTGGGATGTGGTACTTAAATGTGGTACTTAAAAACAACAATTCCAGGTGTATTGAAGGTATCAATTATGTCCATTGCAGCAATTATTTACAATATTTCGCTTAACAAAGTAGCGCGGTGCATCGCAAAGTATTTGAAAAAAGACATTCGACAGGTTCCGTTGTTGTTTGAAAGAAAAATCAACAGCAAACGATATTCTATCGCTCAAAGATGTACTCGACTACACTTATTGCTAAGAAAATGAAAGTTCCTTTATATTCGTGCAACATCCGTCTGGCGCTCATTGTTCTGACCGTCGGAAATGATACAATGATTGCGATCAACACTCTTAATTTCCCTCAACTTCCATGCTAACAACGGTCTGCGGCAAATTTCTCTTTTCCATATAGCTCTGCCGAATTTACATTTGTGTCTTTTCCCAAGCAGTTCTTTTAAAGTAACTCAGATAATATTTGTTAGGTGGAATATCTCTTCGAGAACGCTCTTTGATTTCAATTTTTCATCGAAGGATTGATTAATCGCATATTGAGAGGAATAACCAAGTGGAATAGACTTAGTCAAGTGACCCATTTCTTTTGGTACAGCTACATCCCTAATTTTCATGTATGCGTATTTCTGAATGAACTATCATTTTATATAGCTCGTTTCCTGCTTCTTTCTGCCATATCCTATAAGTACCATCTTTCTTGCCCAAAATTGCTTTCTCAGAAAGCACTTGGTAAAATGTAAAGTTCGTCTCGGGGATTGTTTGTCAAAATTTCAACGCGTCTGATTATAGTGTTTGACGTCTAAAATTCAATTCTATTCCATAATTCGTCGTTTTTGCATCATTCATGCGAAAGTGTAGCTGAAATAGCTCTGCAGTTTTTGAGGATTTGTGGAGTGCAGATGTGAATGGTGATGGACTCGATTGGGGCTATGAGCTTCTTCGTAGGTGGAAATTGACCAGCCGAAAATATCTCGCATCTCATCCTCGTTTCCTCTTGAAATTTCAACCGTCGTTTCTAGCCTTATTCATCTGAATTCAAAATGATAAATGTGCAATTGTCTCATACGTCGAACTATCGGATTCCATTCTCAACCACTTTTGTTTAAGATTTCCAAGTAGACCTTTATTTCCAAGTAGAAATCGTGGAAAAGACCGCTTTGTGAATATTGCACTCCGAAGTGAACTTAGGGTATTCGAATTCAGGTCATTGCAGAGGTTTAAAAAAAAACCACTGCAACAGCTATGTACTGTACTGAATGGGATTATTGACATAGCTTTTCCGGTCATATGAAATGAAATGTCTTATCCGAATAATATGTGAATTGCTCTTGGTGTCACATATAGAGACCCGATGTAAAGCACCTATTTGTGAAGAGAAATCATTGTTTTCCATATTGCAGGGATTTTACTCTAACGCTGATAGTGATTCCACCCTGGAATGTAATGATTGGAATGTCCAGAATAGTAGTTTTCCGAAAACGAAGAGAAACAGTTAACTTCATTACGTATCAGATCACGAGTATCTCCACTAAAAAAGTATTCATTCTATGTACTTCATAGACGTGCGTCTGTCTGCAAGATGCGATGATATCATATTTGTGTATCCACAGGTGTATATTTTATGTGCGGTTTTTATACACATGTGTGTGTGCATATGTATCGACGTATGCGCTGGTGTGCGGTGATTTCCCGTCGAGAGCTATCCTAGAAAGGGCCACAAAGATGGGCGATTTCGGCCTTCTATCCTCGAAATTTCCATCGTTCTGGACCACACCTTTTTTTTATAACTCACTTCATGCAGACATTGTAATGTTGCCTCCCGTTTTCGATTATAGCTTACTGAAATATACATAAATATATCAATATGAAATATTGCACATATATTTAATATATGTATATTTATATGTATATTTTCATATATTTTTATTTTTATACTTATATTCATATAAGTTTCCACCAGTTCTTTACGAGTTTCCATCATTTTCTGGCCATTTATGGCCTCGATTGATGTTTGTTACCTTCGCAAAAAGAACACATATTAAGTTGACTCATCTATCGGTCCTCTCTTCTACAAAACTAACGCAATGAAAGCGCGATTGCAGCAATTGAAGCTTACTGTGTGGAAGGTGGCAACCTATCGATTCATTTTCGCATTTCTGCTCGTCGAGATGGAAAACACAACTGTATCACTATTGCTGGATTCTCTACAAGCATCTCTTGTGAGCTTATCAGCCGATTTTATTAGTTCCATATATTCACTACCTTTATTGCAACGTTCACTGCAGAAAATTTCCTATAATCGTAAGCGCTATTCTTATACCTTGAAACAAAAGCCACATTAATAGGATGGTAAATAAGGGTGTTATTAACCGCAGCTGGATTTATCCTCGAAAGCATGGTTATTTAGAAACGGATTAAAATCAAATGAGCGATCGTGCAATTTCCTTCCGAAAACGATGATATGGGTTTCGTTATTTCTTCGTTATGCATAACACTTGCCATAAGCGAATTGTTTTCGTCATGAAAATGCCACCTGACACTGCAGTTATTCTTGACAGAGAATTCCTGTCCTCTCGGGAATGTAATATTATTTAGTCCTGCTGCGGATAGAACACCGCTGTGAAACGTTCTGTCCGTAAAAGATGTTCAGAAATACCTTCCCCTATCTTTGATTGATAGATAATAACAATTTATTCACGTCATTCATGCCATTCAGAGGTGACAATTTCTCTCTATGCGAAATGTTGCACTGGCGATCACTCTGTTATGTAAGGGATATCCCCATTGTTTTCTAAATCCGCCTTAAGCCTCTGCTGATGTGAAACTACCAGAAGAAGAGGACATACGTGCATACATGCGCGCACACACGCATATACCTGAGCTCGCATGGACTCACATATTTGCACACACAAACACGAGCGTGCGCAACTATGATGCCACCAGCACAGCTCATTTCCGTAAACGAAATCTGCAAAGTACTCAAGAAAGGGATCAGATGCATTCCTTCTGAATGTTTCGTCGAAAAAGATTAAGGCGACTTTGTTCTTGTTCTCTCATCTTTCTATTTCTCCTTAGAAAATGCATATGTTAGTTCCATTTGTGGGGAAACAACTGAATGAATGATATTCCTTCATCTGTCAAACGCATTAACAAGTGAAGTAGAAGCTTTTTTCTCATAATTTCAGCACACAGAACTAAGATCAAAGCCCTCCATCTTGTGGGTATTAGTAATTTTTGCACTCCTTCTATTATTTATTCTCGTTATATTCGTATTATGTCGACTGTCTGCGAGAAAGACGCAACAGTTATGTGGATATACACTGGCTAATTATGGCCCAACATCAGCTAACCCTACAGGTAATTTTATTCTCCTTTATGTTAAATTTTTAAGTATTACTTACTGTGCTGAGTAAGAGATAGTAACGATATTGAAGGTCTTCGAAATTAAAAATCGCACTTTTCGGTGTCCACTTATAAGTCTCGAAAATAAGGTAATGAGAAAAGCTATGTTCCATATATAAATGAGAACTTGTGTGGAGGAAGATCCACTAAGGTGATAACATGATATGCTTCCTGGAGCCGAAAGATATGAAATTTTCCATATTTCAAGTTATGTAAATGCTTGGAAGCTCATCCGGGATGGGTTCATGTGGAAAAATCGGCGTAAATTGGTGTCATTTCCTCAAGAGCTGCGTTAAATTTCTTGCAAAAGGGTTTTTGAATGTCTTTGATAATATGATCTAGAGGAATATGGATCGCTTCTGAATGGTACTTTCATCGTTATCAATTTCGACGTTATTTTAAATTTATCAGTCGCCATACACATATGAATGAAACAAAAAATGGAAAGCTTCCACTCAAAGTTTCACTATTATTGACTTTACCACAAGTTCGTTCATAAGTAAGGTAAATCCTAATAAGCCATTCACAGAAAATGTTCTCTAAAATGAATGATATGTTTTTAAATTTGAGACTATAGAAATATGATATTTTTGCTTTGCGTTTATATATTCGAAAAGAAGGGATGTTTTAATCAGTAGGCTATCGTCTGAAGTGCATACATGAGTTCATTAACCGCATCGATAAATAGCAAGTTGTTGCATCTGCTCATAAGGATATGGCTTTAGGCTTTTTATAACGAGGCATATGCCTTTTCCAATATCCTCCGAACTGATAAAAATCTATTCAGATGCGTGCTATGCGAACAAAATATATGTTCATCATGAATTTATGAACTAGAAGACAATACATGTCGATCAAATTGCGGTGAGTTCTGTTTACTATGATCCCTTCCATCGATGAACGAGCGCTAAAAGAAAATTGCCTTGGATTCAGTACTTCGCTCTCGTTCGATTGCTGTTTGAAATTCGCTGGGAGAGATCCTGATGCTATGTAAATTCGAATTTTCAGATAATTCTATCGCCTGATAACAAGCGAAATGTGAGGAATTATGAAGCAGTCCACGAACGAATTCGCGGAAGTATATACGTGGCTTTTTTTATGAGAACGGTTTCTTTACTACTGACCATAGTTGCTATATACAAGCAGTCTTCCGTGAAATGTTTTCACTACATAGACGGCAAGATGACGATGGGATATGTTCGTAGCTGCACAATTCTGAGGACATTTCTGATGGCCGGAGTTTTCGGTAATATTTGAGAAAACCTCATCACATCTACGGAGACAGAAAAAAAAATTCATCTTGCCTCATTCTATGCCTTTAAATAAGTAAGAATTACTTTCATATTGTATAAAAATCCGCCTGTACCTTTATAGACCCTCATTTGGACGATGGGAAAGGGGGACGGAGGGACGGTCATCTAAGAGAGTCATTGCTGTCAGTGTGAAGGGATATCAAAGAAATTAATCGTTTCAGTGCTTATGCGGCATTGAAAATTCATACAAAATTTGACGTAAATATATCGAGAACGAGTGGATGTAAACATATCACTTCAGTTTATTGTTTACTGAGAGTCCCTCCAAGCTTGCAGTGGAGAATTCGAGGCAGCACTGAATGGAGAGAAGCATAAGAACAGATAAATTAACGATCCGGGTGAATGTGCACAAAAAACTGCCCTGTGACGAAGAAGTTTGCCGCGGATCGGTGAGAAATCCGTCAAAAAACATTTCACTAAAGGTCCGGCACCTACAAAAATCCCAAAAGACTGATAAGCTCGAAGCTGGTGATCTGAATTCAAAAATGAAAATATCTTTCTTCTATCGGGTATAAAGAAAGCAGCTTTGCGGTGTAAAGGTGTTAGAAGAGTATAGATGTGAGCACATAGGTGTGCATGAAAGGGCTTACACTGCAAGGCTGCTCTTGAAACAATCTTCAAAATGAATTCCGCATAGAGCGAATGAGAAAAAAACAAGAATAAACTATTTCTTTGCACACCAAAGTGAAACAAATAACTAACAAGAACATCCACAGTGCTGAAAGGATTATACTGCTCGTTTACTTAAACGATAACACCGTTGTCGCTAATTAATTCGATTCCCCTTCACAGAACCTCTATTCCACGCTTTCCACATACAATTAAAATGATAAGAGGTTCTATTCCCAGCTTTACCACTTGAATTTTTAGGGATAGAGTTTCCATAGAGGCATGTAGGCTGTAACTGTTTTTGGGTATATCTTGCAAACAAAGCTCTCAAAGTAGCACCTTAAGGCGCGAAATTCGATGCTCACGATCTTTAATGAACAAAGCGTTCATGTGATGCTTCTGCACATGTATTGGCAGGATCTTAGTTGTGCATCCACGGGTACACTGATTTTATTTTTCCAGGTAGTTTTCTGGTACTCAGGAGAGAAGAGGTTCCGGTTACATAATCTTTTGCTGATTCTCATCTGATCCTCCAATCTGAGCATTGTAGAATTTTTGGTCCTAAAGTTATTCATAATGTAACACTGGTGTGATCAGCACGAAAATGCAACGCCAATGATTCGAGAGTAAGCGTGATGGCAACTGCCGAAGTAGCATTTTTGGCGTCAGCAGATATTTCAATCCTAACTGTTAATAGGCCTTCCCCCGTAGAACGTAGAGCGACATTCTAACATTAATTTGCGTAGATGTTCAATACATTTATGAGCGCTCTATGCTTATGCGGTTTTTCTTTAGCGCCCCACTAGTCGTTGGTGTCGTTTGCCCTAAAAAGTTAAGTAAACAACATAAGTATCCTTTCACTGTTTAAGATGAAGCTATCAGAGAGAAAAATTGCGGAATTTGTCCTCACGTCAACACGAGTGAATCATACGTACTTCACAGTTCGAAGAGGCAAGCTATTGCTGTGTCCATCCAAATATTGCTTTCCACAAAAGTCTCTACACAAAGAAAATAGAACTACGTGGCGCTCTATAGCGCACTAGAATTTCTTACCATACATAACAATTCGTTAAATGCTTCACTGTATTTGAAGACTCGCAGGGATCATCACAACAAACAGATTGTTTCAGTGAACGAAATCGACGGTGGCAACAATAAGCATCCATAAATCACAGCGGTCCAATGTGTAATCCATTTCCTTATAAATAATAGAGCACAGCTACTTTATGAAATGTGGATCTGCATCAATGGCGAGACCTGAGGGCATGATAAAAATTGCACTAAGTGGGACATAGTGGAAAATAAAAAATGCATTTCCAGTTATTTGCGTTCTCGCGTCTGCTTGTTCTTATTGACTGGAGAAACAGCACTCTCTTTCGGAAAAAAGAGAGAAGACCTGCTTGAACGAAAAAAGAGAAAAAGCTTTGTTCCTTCTCTTTTCAGTACTCACCAGCTCTGCAAACCGTTTGAATGACCCAGCTATCCTAGTCACTTCATGAGTGATAGCGAATCTAAAGGGATTGATGCTTCATGTTCCTAGTTTTTCGATATTTCGGAAACATTTGCTGAGGTGATGGAAAGTCCATCATGTTAAGACGTTAAGGTACTTGTTAGTTTCATTGCTGACATAATGGATTAGGCTATCTTTCTTTATGTTTCCATTTTATTATTGCAATTCGTCGCATCCGAAATATGCTGAGTAGGCACTTGAAGTTGTTCACGTTTGCTCACTTGTTAGCCTCGAATATTTCGGCACACATAAGAAGTGCCATACTCTTTACTGTTTTCCCCGACGTGGGCCGTGGGCAGTGTGTTCAGAATATCGTTCGGATATATTCTGCGAGATTATGTAGCAAAAAAGTAATCGGCTCATAAATGTGTATTTGATATCCCAAGTAGGTGAAGTGATCGAGAAAATTTATCTGATCTTTGCTCCCATTCAAAAATCCCTATTCGGGAACAAATTACTACCGCTTGTCGGAAATTTCTTATGACCAAGTCATCCGAATTTTCGAAACAATTTTCTGGATCGAGGAGCTGTATCCAGTGGTGTTGATAAACAAAGTATATTTGCCTTTAGTTTTATAAGATAAGACACGTCATTATGCGACATTAAATTGACTACACCCAAAATATGTGACCCTTTACTGTAACCCACTGCTGGGTGGAAAATATAATTCCAGCTCACTCTTTGGGGTACTTATGCATACTGTTGAACGCCGCAGTCGAGGACAAAAGCGCGCAACAGATAGCATTAGCAGACAGACGCACTAGTGATAGAAGCACCGGTCAGCATTTCAACCGCCGCAAGCAATATTCAGTTACTGCAGTATTAATTTGTTATGATATTTATCGTTTTATGAGAATAAATTGCTATATCTGAACACAACGATAAATAAATTTAGAAGGTTGCTGAATAAGGTTATCGTGATCATCTTTCCGGTTGCTGTTTTAACCCTCAGCACATCTGTTGTATTGTCGAGCATCTTGTAATGTGGTGTCGATTACAAGGGCAATGAAGACAACTGCCACGTTGTTTGGTTGCTTATTAAAGGCGTTTAGTTTCTGGCTCGACCTTTTTTTGGCGCATTAGTGCCACTATACCCTGTCAGACATAACGATCATGAGCGTTAAAATCACTACATTTGAGGAAATTTAAAGTGAAAACTCATCGCTTTTGAGTTCAAGCACGCAGGACTGTTGAAATTAAGTACACTGTAGGGTACCTACTCGTCCACCTGAAATTAAGTACACTGTAGGGTACCTACGCATCCACCTTTCTAAACTTCCAACTCTTGTGCGAGCAAATCTAAAGTTAAGAAGAGTGATAGATACGCGTTTTAGGATTTTGGAGCCGGAAAAATATTCCTTTGTAGAATGATATTATCGGTGGAGTCGAATACGACACTTATATTTTAACGTTTTATGGGAATATTTGAGTTTTTTTATGGTAACCCACAAACCTCTATGATGTGATGAGTGGGACCACAAAAAGCACCTGTGTTCACAACCGTTAAGCTTGATGTTATGTGCGGAAAATAACTCCACAATTCATTCATTCTTCTATCCCCCCTATTTGAATATATTTCCTCCATTACTATAAAAATTAATTTCGTTCCTTATGTTAAAATTTCACTCGTAATTTCCATTTTATATCTGTATATTTGTTGTTCGAATGATGAGCGTTTAAAATGCTCGAGGTGATAGCATTTCATAGGGTTCTGCATCAAATGCTCGAGGTAGTCGAGTATTTGATGCTCGAGGTAGTCGAGTGTTTGATGCTCGAGGTAGTCGAGTACTTGATGCTCGAGGTAGTCGAGTATTTGATGCTTGATAGTCGAGTGATGCTCGAGGTAGTCGCATGTCGGGGACGACATTCCATAGGGGACGACTCGTTCTGCATCAAAAATATCAGCACTGATAGACATTTCGTTGTCGCTCCAATACGAGGAACGACTTGAATATTACTGCAAGAATATCACAAAAATTAAAGAAATAAGAGTAGAATGTCATAGTTCAATAAACCAGTAAGGAAATAGAAAATAATGTTTAATGAATGGTCGTTCTCCATACTGGAATGACTTTGTGCGAATCACACATAATCAAATCAGCCGATTCATTCAATCGAAATAACAGTTCATTTTTACTGTTGTAACATCTTTGTTCTATTTTATTAACGATTAACTGTGCTGAGGTTAATTGATCCAATTTCCACACCTCCATAAGGACCAACACCTAAACCATTCACTGTAAAGTATCCATTCGGTAGCCATCCACTATAACCGCTAACTGCATTGAACCCTTGAGAAGACCATTGTCTCTTTGCCCGCAACCTGAAAAAGAGAAGCGAATTTTTTTATCTAAAGGATTATCATCAGGGGATTGTCGTTGGCTTAACCACTTTTCATTCTCAGTGATACTATGCTAATATAAGTTCATTGTCAAGAGAAGTTACGCATTCTGGAAGAAGGATTTTTTTCAAATCGGAAGTGTCGGTGCGCCAGTATACAATGTGGGCGAACAATACAAAGTGGCACGGATATAAACGTGGATAGGAAAACGACGGAATAACAGATGGAATAAAGACGTAATTTCCGAGTTACACACAGCCTAGAAAGCAGTTGCAAAAATTAGTCTATCCTTACGATATCCTTAATAATTTCTAAATACATCACCCCATGAAGCTATTTGAAAAGGAACTGATATGGCCTTTGTTGAAATTAATCGACGACGTTCAGTCTGTGAATGAATAGCAATTATTCGCTGAAATAATTGACATTTACGAATGGGAGATTGTGTGAGTGATGATTTCCTTCACATACTGTTCTATCTCATCGCACCTATGTTCTTTCAGAAAATTTTTATTTTCCCTTTTTTCTCGAACTGTTCCGATATAGAACGAATGATAAATATCAACCGATCGCGCTCAATAATACCTGCCAAACATTCCCGCAGTGCCATCATCTCTGTAATATACTGAAGTGGCAGTGATGAGGGGAACGATCTGTGACCAAACGATCAGACCTACAAGCCATCGAGTCATATTTCTTGGTGACGATTTCAGGTCGATTCCTGAACAGGAAGCTTATTAAAGATTATATAGTGCGGCTCGTTGAGAAGTTCATAATATTTTCACTATGTAGAAATATAAGAACCGGCAATTTCGACAACGAAATTTGAATGAACGCAGAGTAAAAAAACACAAGAGAAGTCGTCCGGCACACAAATTTTGTGAACGCATCGCTTAAACAAGTTATTGACTGACTGCTGTATTCCATTTATGCTGTCACGTTTGATTATAGAAGCCTTCCGGAAGAGATGGGATCATACTTGACGATACAGTGAGTTTCTAAAGTCGTGATCTTTATGAAGTCTGTTACGCACAACGTGTGTCATAGAACGATTTCAACATCGACTGGTTATTTGTGTTGCTTGAGTGGATTCAAGAAAATGAATTCCTTGCGAAACTTGCTAATTCACAAGTCAATTACTCACTGGTAACCTATGAAAGCAGAGGGTATTGTGATGTGAACGCAAAATGTGCTTACCAGCTAACACGGCTTTCTTCTTTACGAGGACCATCTGACATAAAATATATGCGAAAGATCACAGAAAATGTGGATTCTAGAGCATATTTAAACATTTCTAGCACTTTTTTTGGTGCAATACTGATCAGACGTGATCCGCATTATGCTCATAAAATTTCCTGATCTGACTTTAGAGATTTCTACGTTATCTGCGGCAATACTCGTACTCACATACACACACTCCGCAAATAAAATCCACCACAAAAACATCGCCATGACAATTAAGCGAACAGTTTTGATACTGGACCATTTGAGATATTAGTGGACCAGACAACTGGCGGACAGAAAAACCAGAAACTGTGGGATAATGTTGAGAGACTGAGTATTTGAGTGAATGCAACCACAAAACGTCGTATCGTGCTATCTCCTCCGATGAATTTTACTATTTTTTCGTCCGCTTTTTGCCGGAGAATTGAGACAGTGAAGAATGAAATGAATATCCCTATATAGCAATGATTCTGAAGAAATAATTACGGTGACATGTCCACCTATGTGCCGTTAGCGAACTGCGAATATAACGACGAGAATCAACTGCAGAAAAAGGCGTAAACTGCGAGAGGTCATGTCGGGCGTCTGCGGCCGACGCGCTCGAAAGCAGCTGCAGGTTTCTCTTCATATAAATCGACTCCCATCTGTTGTTTTTACATCATTTTCGTCACCTGCACTGGGGCTGTTTCACTACTGTCAGTCGGTAAATTGGCAATGCATTCTTTGATGTGAAACGTGAACCATCATCCCTTGAGAATGAAACGGAGCGCGTTTAGGTTCGTCCTAAAATGACGTTATTTCTTCGCATTAACGTCACTTCGACCGGGTGATGTTTGCCACCTCTAACTCAGAGAACATGTGGGGAGTGCCAGGAACTGGTTACCTCATTACAATGACCGATGCCTTCATCCTTTTCCACTCCAAAATTTTTCCTTCTCTCTGACTCAATCACACTGCCGAAAACGGAAATATGCATTCCGCCTTTAAAAACTAGACGTGAGTGTTATCCGCAGGAGACCTCCAAATCTAGTCGTCTTCTATGCATTAGCAATTGTGAAAACCTGAATACTGAGTAGAACCCACCGATTTAAAGCGGCACTTGTTTGAATTGTGCTGTGGAAAGAACAATTCATTTTACAGCATGTGCGAGAGGGTGGACGGAACAGGATTTGTGCAGCGATTTCAGTCGGAAAAACCACGAATTTATCAGAAATTATAACAAGCTGCTACATGTGAGTTTCTTCTCACTAAGCCAACTCGCATAAAGATGGATGCACAAGGCAAAAAGATGGAGAAGAAAACGTGTGCTGAAGGTAGAGAAATTATAAGTCTAATACATCAATGTTGACAAATCAAACACTTATTTAACTGATCACTTACGACGCCGAATTTACCCCAGCACTTTCAAATAAATAATCTATCGAAATCAAGCCGACTAAGTGGAGACATCGTGAACCTGGAGCCAAATATGGAACAGGAGGGATGAAATATAGCGATATAGGTCCGGAATCAAAGAAATTGTCAAATACACTTCGGCCTAGAAGCTGCTAGATAACCTGTTCGTTGTATTGTACAAGTGTGATAAACTATCGCCTCAGTATTCGTATCGGCTAGCAAGACTATCCGAGAGTGACAGGAAACGAGTTGCAGATCCTGACAGAGACCTGCTATTAGACCAACCTTGGAGGCTTCACCTTCACAACAGGATATGTCTAATATGTTAAAAGTGGCAAGCAATATGAGCCACTCGCAGTTGTGGCTCAAATAGACGTTTCTTGCTGCCCACATGAACACGGCTGTACTGTTTTTGAACTGCCAACAGCTCCACTCCCTCATCGAAAACTTATTTTTGTGGGGATTCTTGTTTTGCCTGCTCCAGATTCTTCACCTGTTCTTGCCAGTGAAAGCTGTTTGATGTTCGCATTCCCAACTTTTGCCTATGCTCTTATATTTAAATACGCCGCACTGGATAGGACCAGCTGAAGTTCAAAGCTTGATGCTCGTATCTGAAGATGTTAGGTGAAAAGGCGGTGTTTTTCATTAAAATAGCCCGGCCTATATTGATGCTTAATGAGGCCGCACTCACCGGAAAAAAACTACGCGAAGTTTCTCGGATGAAAACATTGTTCGCTTTCGCATTGGAAGACAGAGGCCATAGAATATTCATTGAGTAGTCCAGACCTCACATCCTCCCTCCTAAATCTCCCCTCAGTTTTTCCTCTCGTGATTCGCTAACAAGGATATGTATACCCAGAAGAACAGCTCTGCAGACGTTCTCAGAGGCTGAAGTGAAGAAGGGCTTTCTCACTCAGTAAAAGGAGCTATACCAGCACTGGTGCAACCCAGTACCTATATGTTGAAAAACGGCATAGAGCTCTATACCTCTCATACGAGAGTGCGTTGATGAGAGTGTATTTAACGTTCAATTGATACGAAATTCGTCTAATATTACAGATAAAAATTTGAAGGCATATAGTTAAGGAGTCGCTACATCTCCAGCGGGGATGACGTTGACAATGAGACTGAGTGGGACACAGGGAGACAAAAGGGTGGTCGATGCCGTTTATACGATCGGCACCACTACTCGACGACTGCAGTAAAACCCTGCATTCACACAACCAATTAACAACTCAAGAAATCATCCAATCAGTTAATTAAAGCGCCACTGTAAGCATAGTTGCGAAATCCACCCTGTTCAGGGATCACTAACGGTTATTTATATTTGAGTGTAGTGTGTCGGCGTTTACGTATGGGCACGTAATGACAGTCAGAGCAACAAATCGCCTCTCTTGATCCACGAAGATGACGACGGAACTCTAATGGGAATGGGGGAATTTGAAACCGTACTGTTTCCAGCCTTAGCTGCATTTCCATCGTAGGCACATTTGGCGTTTCTGATGACGCCCTCGGGTGTTATGTTGGAACTGATAACAGTGAAATGGAATGCACGAGGTTGGAGTGGGAAATACAGATTGTGGAAGGTTTTGTTGCAAATATTGCTTTCATCACTGTTTGCATGTAGAAGCGGTCGTTGAGGCCTACTTGACAACATCACATTTCGCAACTTTCAGGTCTGCATTTGCCGCGGTATTCATGGAAGTTGTGAATAGAAAGGTTCCCTTGCTCTAAATGTTTTCGACATCTCATTGGTAGGCACTGGCGATTAGCAGCGTGATCTATTTGGAACTGTATTAAAACGATGCTGAGTTAAGCGCAAAAAGAGGTTGCATTGAATTCATTGAAAAAGTTGTGGTTACTTCCGATTTGAGTTTTGGTGAGAACTGCTCCACTTTCTAACGGTCTCAGTGATGTCAACGAGTGGCTTTATGATTTGCCGAAGTAGTATGAGGGTTTAGGAGCATATGATTTAAATGAATAGTTTCGCTTAGTTTACCAGATTATGCAGTTTTCAAATTGGGGATACAATATGATCAGTAAAAGTAGTGGTTTGCAGAAGTCATTATTGCTGTCTATCATGGGATCAGAGTGAAGCTGACAATAACGGTAGGAGTATTAGTGACCTCTGAATAACTTTCACCTTTCTTAGAAGCATTATTAAATCATGGCAATGATGGGTGAGATTCTTAACAAGGCTGCATAACATAACTGCGAGATATTAGATGTCGCATTTCCTCGGCGTCCCTCTTAAGTTTGTGAGTCTTTGTGAGTCTAAATGACTGTGAACTTCGGGTGCAAAGATGAAGAATTTGTAGGGTGTTTGCAAGTAATGGAACATGCTATTTATTATCTTGGGCCAGTTGCTGCTGCGAGCTTTCGGATTAAACATTTCATGCCCAATTGTAATCAAAATAGAAAAATTTTCATTTATCCATGCAATTAGCTATTGTTTTTGCCGCAAACATTCTTTGCCCATGACTTGGCCCAATCGTATTTGCCTTTGCCGGTAGTTCTACCCAATTCATTCTCTACACGCTGACAGATTCTCCCAGATAAATCGTCGCGCTGACAAAAGATTTGCACATTCTCCTCATGTTTGTCAAAATAAAGTTCTGCGCAGGCTACGAAATAGGCTTAGGTTTATAATGTTCTCCGGATGAAATGGATTCAATTACATCAGAAAGCACATTCAGATTGTCTCTCTGCTTGGTGCATTTTCTTAATAGAGGTTTGCAAAATAATGACCAAAGAAATCGGCAGAATCACTCATTGAAATTATTCACTTCTGCAATCATTTAGGGAAAATCGTTGGGAAAATAATGCTAAAGGGCATCAGCAAACCAATTTTGAGGAGCAATTCGCGCAGACTATGAGGAGCAGTTGATTAGCCAAGCAATGAACTTGTGACCTCTTGTTCCTCGCGATAAAAATCTTTATCCATTGCGGCCAATTTATGTCTTTTCTCAAAGGTGATGAAGTTTTTTTTACGACAGCGACGTACAACATATATATTTATGGAAGAAAGTCTATCCGAGAGCAGAAAATTCTCGCTATGGACGGCGAATAAAATTGGCTTTCTCAGTTGGTGCTATCTTGAGCCGTTTAGTTACTAAACTTTTCTGATTCACTCTTCTAGCGCTGTTCCAGTCTGTCCTCACGGTAGTATCTGCCATGGTGTTAGAGGCAGTTGTGGTCGATAGTAGGAGGCACCTTGGTGGGACCTGTAAGAACAGCATTAGTGAAGCAGAAGAACAAAGGGTATCTGCTCCGTAATGAAGACTTGAACCGCGAACACGGTGATGCGTTTCAACGTGTAAGCCACGTGCAAAAAGCCCTAAGTGCATGACATTATGTGTGGTTTTCATTGGAACGCTTGGAAATTGTATATTAAAAAGAACGCCATTCCTTCTTGCACATGAAAAAGTTTTTTCTTTGTACGGTGCTCAATCTGTAAGAAATATCTGAGGGGGTTAGTGCTATTAGCCGAAAATATTCAGCCCTTTAAGACTCCATTTTTTGTTCTCTCCCTTGTCTAATAGAGAGGTCTGAGGCATCAGTGCTTCCCATAAAAGTTGTTTCTGAATCAAAATCATAATCACATTATCATACTGCAAAACTTCGCTAACTTTTTGATACGACGAATTCACATGGAATTCGTTTTAGGCCGAAGTTCAACCGGATGTAATCATTTAACTATATATGAAAGATATTTCTTTGACGTGGAATGGGCAGCTTAATGAGACCTTAAGGAAAAATTTTTCCCTCTCGCCGACACGAACCCATGTAAAGTTCACATTACTTGGCACATACGAGTCATTAAAGAACAATTCTTAACTATAGAAATCTATGTGCAAAGCGATTTGAATAATGCAGTAACAGCAAAGACCGCATTCATTCACACACTGATTTGAACTAAAGGAAGTGTCATGATAAGCATATTGAGAAACCTTAATCATTGCATGTTCTGTATTGTGGATTTGTTACTTCAGTAGGAAACTGAAGAAAAATTCTGTATGTCAACGTGAATGCCATATAATCTCACCATTCATTTCTCCTCCAGTGACGCCTGTGGGCACGTCGTCTCCATAATGGAGGAATTACCCGGTAGTCTCCACCATCGTAAAAGCCAGCATTTTCGGCAAAATATTTCAACGCCGTATTTTCGTAATTGTACGTAGAAGGGCCCGGTTTAGAAGGGTCCGGTTTTCTTGAAATATTGGTTTCACCATCCACCATACGTTGTGAACCTTCTATACGACCGCTCATATTGCCAAGAGTAGTTCGGCTGTTGCCCTCTCTCAAATGGAAAAGGGTGCGAACCTCATCATCTGAGGGACTTTCCTTATTGGCCACATGCACTTGTCGTGGGCTAGATGTTTGTAACGAATCAGTAGATGGTATTTCACTACTGACAAAGTCCACATCGAAGCTTCTTGCTGGACCCAAAAGCGCCGCCGAACTTCCGCTTTGTCCTTCACGCAGTTCTTTTGGAAACCAAACCGACTGGGTGGGAAAGGTACCAGGGCGTTGCGTCCCGAATGCGCTTCCAAGATTACGACTTCCACTTGGTGGTAAAGGCATGGAGGGAGCAGCACCAACAGAATGATCCAAATTCCGCGGTGGACCAACTGGCCCATTCAGTACAACCATCTCCTCCCCATTTCTGACATCAGTCGGTTGGCCTCTCAATGAAGCAATATCCCTGTTGTTGGTAAAGCTTGATTCTATGTTATCGCCAATTTGCGACGATACTTTGTCAACTTCCGTCAGCTTTGCTTCACCGAGTCGTGCAATCTCCACTCCGGGTGGTCTTGGAGACCGTGGGAACCTGAAACTGTGCGTACTTTAAAAATCCTCACATCCGCCCTCATAATAGGTGAAAAGCTCCATTGGCTTCAGTGCTCTTCAGTAATCTCAAATGACTTTCCAAATAAAAGCTGAATTTTTTCTGTATTTCTCGCAAATTTTTTCCAAACATTTTTGTTCATACATACTTCAAAAACGAAACAAACATTTTTTCTCAAATTTCAGACGAAAATTCAACCAAAAATTCAGCAAAACTTTCAGAGCCTTGAATTTTTACATATTGAGTACAAATTCCATCTGTGGGAACGATCTTAATGAGGGCGAACAGCGCGGGAGGGGGAGGAGAAAAGATGTGGAGGAGAAGGACTATGAGGCGGTATTCAGAAATCTCAGAGCGAAAGGAACATCGAATAACGAAACCTGTCTTCGGATAAGGTGCATGCCACAACGGCTATGATGATGAACGCCAATCGAACATCTATCCTCGACATTAGCTTCAGCCTGGCCCAATTCCACCACCTGCAACACCGTCCGCACGACACTGCCACTGGTCAAGACAACTACGATCGAACTATACATAAGGAAAGATTGAAGTAATGCGTAAGAAAATGCCGGTGAACCAAATGGTGTCTAAAACATTGACAAAGTGATAGTGGCAAACATGAGGCTATCAGCGCTGAATGACAATGTTTAAGCGTAATTTATTTAACGGTGTTAACGCACTGGAGGAACCTCAGTTATTAACGGAAATTACTTCGAGGGCTTCCACCATATGACGGCTGTTTCCGACGCACTGCTGAACATCTAAACCGTCTACATTTTTCTGCTTCCGTTGAGCTTTTAAATTATTCTGCTTGTATTCATGGAACGCGACCTCTGCGATAGTTCCGCTTCCGGACTGTTTTCACATCAGAAAGTCTTCAGCGATCTTCCTAAATCAGCTTACACCTTTGATCGAGGCACGCTTCGCCTCAAAAACGTATTGCTTATATCCGTAGCTTGTGACACAAAAACTTTCGAGTTCATAAGGGTGGGGAAACCAACTTTTGATTTCTCACTTAGCGAACATTGAAATGATTCGAAATGATAGATCGGTAAATGGTTCTTCGGTTCAACAAACAGCAAAAACTATGTGGTTTGGATTTCAGCAGTCATAGTTCGTCTCCAAGCGAAATTATGGCCTAGAAGGAAGACGGCTTTCTTTGCTACTGCGGCAGTACCAAGTGAGGCGCCTTTGCATGAATCGGCACTTCGTAGTCGCAACAAAACAAATCATTGCAATAAAAATGGAAGCCTTAAGTAAGATCTCAACTTGTGGAACACTGATGAAACAACTTCTAGAAAGCTCTGCAATGGCAACGTGCTTTCAAGGAAAATAATGCACACGCGAGACGATAGATGGCACAACACGTCGTCGCATACCGCCGAACGAGGTTTTTTCGATGGGAGACGCAATTGCTGCCGAATGTTTAGTCTTGCCAATCATTTGATTCATTCCTCTTCGAATTTTTCGGATCCGATCATTGCCAAATTTCTTTACCTCAAACTTCCGAGGAGGAACTCCTGAATTCTAAGGAAATTCCTCTCCATTGTAAATATAGAGAACGCAACAATCTTAACGCATCATTTGTTAGTCATATCGTAACGGCGGTTAATAATAGTGCGTAGAAGTGGTCGATTAGCTTGGAAAGAATGTGAATCGCATCAATAACAGACTAAGTTATAGATAACGATATAATTGTTTAGTTATATGAGAACGCTCGGTTCGCGGCTGCAGGTGGGAGCGTATCAACGCTGATATTCGTTATCACATACAACTTCCGTTTCACCTACATCACTTACATTCTAAAAGTAACCTGAAAGTACTGAAAAAAGTGTTTAATATAACTCGTGTCTGGAAAGTATCTGGAAAGATCTCGAATGCGAGAAAAAACATCGTCCGCAGAAAACATCTCAAATGTCAAGTAATGCATTGCATGGAATTCACCTAGAATGAGGAACTTTGGCACTTCTTGGTACTTCAGCTCAGATTATCACATAGACCGTTGATGTCGTGAAAGGTGAGACATCCAGTCAACCATTCGAAATCATATAGACACATAGGTGAATTAAACCTTCACACTGAATATTTGAATTGTTCATGTGGTTGTCGTCGACAAGCGCCGCAGAAATCGCATTCAAAACCACTTACCCTCATGCTATGTTGCCCGTTGATATGCTAGGCGTGGTCTTTCATTAGTATGTTGCAGGTAAGGTCATGGAGCTGCCTTTTACAATATGAACAGGAGTCATTAGCCCTTCCGCCAACTCAGTCTCTCGTTAAGACGACTCTACTGCAGTTCATACCTCCCTTAATAACTGTATTGTCCATCCCATAGAAAACTTCGCCGCTCATGACCTTTTAATGGTCCTTCTTCAGTGCGATTTCCTGAGCGCCCATCACATCTCCTTCCATCGTTGGCAGATTTGGCCTACCTTCAGCAAAACTGGTATATATGAAGCGATCTTCATTTCTGTGTGAAGGTTTTTTTGTTCTCCTCAATAAACCCGTGGATCGCTATCGTGTAAAGAATATATCGTGCGCTCTTGAATCGATAGAATTGAAAGAAGAAAAAGAAGAACAAAGCGTTCAATAATCCAATACATAATTGTGAATATCAAAGGAATTCCCAAGAGATCCATATTGCTCGCAGAATGAATTAAACGTACCGACCGTCATTGTTAATGCCATCCGCACTATTTCTGCAAAACGATGGTCTCCGTCGAGCGTTTAAATGATCGTTTCTATAGAAATGGATTCACGACGTTCGACCGGTTGTCGTTGAAGTGCAATTACACTCGTTATTGGTTGGAAGAGGTGATTCATCGTTTACTCAGTTTTCATCTCACAACAAATTAGGGAGCATTTTCACTATTTTAACAATACAACTACATGCTGATAATACTCAATTGCATTTCGACTATAAGCGATATTTTTGTAAAAGTTAATTTTTTCCTTTTCCCTGTAAAGTATTGAAGCGATGTAACTCTTTCGTGGCATTTCAGCCTCTACGCCATTCTCATAATGGAATTTCATCCAATAAATCGAACCTTTTGTAACTCTTTCGTCATGCTACTTTCTATATTAAATGAGACTTCATTCGATGATCGCTGACTCAACGGCGCCACCCGCAGAAGAGTTCACATGTTGTTGCCATCACGGGATAAATAGCCACTCAAGAGGTGCTTGTCACTTTTAATGATTTCCCACACATCGGGCGTCCTCTCGAATTCCTTCCACAAAGCGTTTAAGAACATTGCATCTATAGATGAGCTGGTGTGCGTCTGTCTGTACAAGCTTCTAAGTGGAATACAGCCGAAAACGATGTTTGAAAAATGAATGGACACAGTAACAATGCAAAGTAATGAATTACCTTATAAGTTACTAATGAAAGCTGATGCAATGAAAAAAATGCATTCTTTGTTAAACTGATGCGATCGCCCATATGAAGCAGTCATCGAAGTTTCGCTTTTACGAAATCTGAACTCTTCTGAGGTAGATAGCAGCAGCATAAGTTGTTGTGTAGGAAACCTCCTATACTACAAGATGTACACAACAAACTCCGCAGTCCTAGAAGTGAAGTCATCCCACAGGCGAATAGAGATGCTCAGATATAACAGATGAGACGATTATGAGAAGCGAATTTGCAAAACATATCTGAAAATATAAATAAAAACCAAGCTTTTTATAACAAGTTTATATAAGCGATGAAATGAGATGAGTGTAGAATTCCTCATCTATGATAGCCACTGCCTGTTGATAATATACGGAACTGCCTAATTTAGGGACGGAAACCCAAGAATGGGAAAGTGCATATAATGACACCTCCCATGGCATAACCCCCTAATTGTTCAGTAATTATGCATTTTCACAATATACACTCCTTTCCCACAGTACAAGTAGTCTCTTCCTACTATCACCCACTGCTCTCCAGTGAGAGACAATCGAACGCTTGCTTCATTTTGAGGAGCTGAGCAATTCACCGAATAAGAAACTCAAAGTGCGCGAATTAGTAGGGTGCAACCAGTGTCGACGTTCTAGAGAGTTTGTGGCAGAAAAGACGAGTACAGTCTTCACAGACATACCCTGAAGTCGTTATCGCATGTAACCGACATCGACTAAATGTTTTTTGCTCAATTCTCACAAACAACAAGATAATGCGACCGCTTCTAAAAGTGGATGCAGATGCTGTGGTCTTCTTTACGTCGTCCACCATCATCCTCAAGCTGTTTCAACTGCCGATGCGAATCCATCGACGATGGAGTCAATATCCTGAAGCACTTTTAAGATCTACTTTCATTGTCTTTTCTGAATTCCAGCATTGCTCATCGCTATGAAAATTCACGAATACCCGCTGATTTAAGTTCCGGGCAGTTTTAATAGAATTTTAGCAAACAGTCAGTGGAATTTGGGTAAATTACTAAAAGTCGAAAATTATGTTCTGCTCGTGGAAAGCCCTTTAGATACATCCTTGCCTTATTTCTTTTGCTTATGCAATTCGTGGCTGATAATGTCTGATCACCGCCGGATGCTCACTGCGCCACATTGACGCATATTTCCGGATGTGTTTCCATAGAGCACGGCGAAGTTTGCGGGAATGACGTCCGAAATATTCCTATCAGTGAGCAGCAATAGTCTTCGTGGATGAACTAGGCTGTACATAACGGAGTCAAGAGATATTTAATTGAGTTCAATTGCGGCTTCCATATCAGTAGCGATCGAACGGATCATGTAAAAATTCTCGCAAATATCAGTGTATTTATTTTTCAAAAAAGAGTCAATATAAAACCATCTATTGGCACGTGGGATCAAAACTGTTGAGAAAATCAAAATTCCTTCGATAGTTGATTAATAAGCGCAGTTTCCATAGAACAGCAAATTTCTACGCCCAATGAAGATCGATGATTATTCTAAGAATTATCAGTTGTAAACTTCCTAAAGTGCGAAAAGTGCACGCAAAGGAAATGATGAATTATCGGTAACAAATAAATGTTCTTCAAGGACTCACAAGGAAGATTTTAAAGAATGTGTTCTGATGCCACTAAGAATGAAATGCAGTCTCACATACGCTAGGTCAGAGGTGGAAGCCACAAATAATCTTCAAATTTCGCGATTCTATGACTTTGCGTTTACGAACCACATTATCGTGGACCATTGTTGCAGGTGTTGATCTTTAAGCGCAGAATGTTTCTCGCAATCGGTGCTTACGACCTGAGGCGCACAAAATCTATAAAATTTCGGCTCGTTTTCCCCCACAAGTGATATGGTTGAAGCCAAAGCCGATAGGTCCAACAAATGCGCTAATGCACGAATATGATGTTCACCTGCATTCAGCAGAGATGAGGTTGGGATCTGCGAAACTATCTGCTTTGGAAACCATGTCCTATGTGACCTATTTGCGCCGTAAGAGCTAAGAGCCACGGTAAAAACGAGCCTCATATAAGTTCACTTATTTTTTGGCAATTCCATGGATTAGCTGAACTCACAAATTTTACTTCAAAGTGAATGTTCTAGCATCCTCAGTGGTGTTCTCTCGAAATATAAAAGGTAAGAGGTTCGACAAAGCGTTTGCATTTTCACGAGCAACAGTGATTATTAGTTTCTCAGCACGATTTAATAATTAAATTTAATGCAATACCTACAATTTTAGAATAAAGTCCTATTTTAGAATAAAGCAGCTTATCATGTAGTGAGTTTATAGATAATAGGCAATCCTTACAGGTTTGCCCCATTCATATGCCGCTTATAACCGCCTCGTTTCCGCAATTATCCTTCACATGTGGGGAAAATTCCACTGTTTATACTCTTTTTGTTCAGTTTTCTCCTATGTTCTTGGAATAATGCTGCTTGTTATTCGAATTATCAGTCATCAATATCAAACGTTTTTACGGACGCAATGAGCCATGAACGACTTCGAGGCACCTCTCACAATGAACTGTGTCTATCTTCTATAACTTCAGTAATAAATAGTGATTTATGACCTGTAATGATTTTCGGATCGCAGTTAGTGGTATGGGGACAAGCTCACGCGTCCAACTTTGTCCTCACAGCTAAGCAGAAGCGTTAAGGGAAACACACAATGATAGGAGTTGCTATTGTGTTATGCAAACAAATGTGAATCACAACCGTACAATATATTGAATTTCATGAGAACAGTAGTATAGAATACCTTTAAACTTACAATTTTAGTAGTGAACAATTTATCCAAGATATACAATGAATCTGATCACCATCACCCGCTAATGCAGAAAGCCGATCGATCACATTACTTTACAAATCTCATATCAGCCTTCTTTAAAATTGCAATCATATTTTATGTATAAAATTAGCAAAGATTTTTAATTAATTCATTTAATATCCTCTAAAAGCTCCGCAATAACATCACCGTTATCGAATAGGCGAAAAATAAGTGCCTTATATATTAAGTTCGCCTGAATTTGTTACTAAAGGTCCGATGAGGGAATCCATCAACACTGGTGCAACTCCCTCAATGTGACCAATTGTTGAAGAATGAATAAAATTTAAGATGTGATACGGGGTACTCCTCTTATTCCTTTGCGACAAAGCTTAAGTGATTGCAGTGAACAAAGAAAAAGGCTCCTTCATTTCTCCCTCTAATCGTAATCTTACGTATAAGCATACGGGCTTGAATGATGATGACCAGCTGAGTATAGTGTCAGTAAGAAAAATCTACAGTTACGCATCCTTAGACCGTCTTTTTTCCCACTTCCAATTTTTAAAGTTTTAAATTCAAGTTATCAGCAGAGGAAATCCCAAATATTTTTGCATTTTGCGAGTCACCCTATGAGAACAACTTGAATATATTTCCACTTACTCTTTAGATATTCAGCCGCTTATGGTCTTTATTCTCTTGCGTACCCTTGAACACTTCATATTTCGATGAAAAGCCACTCGTTTCCGCCAATTCCATGATGCACCATCAAAATCGCCCTGCTTAAACTCATGCTCGCTAAGAAAAAGTTCTATATTAAATTGTTATCTGACACCGGACATCCTTAAATTAACAATCTGATAGTTCCACTGTTCTTTCACAATCGAAAGAGAAAACACCGAGGACGATTAAATTGAGTGATTAGGTGCGTTGCGACGAATTCAGCTTACGTGATTCGAACGATGGAGAGGAAGGTATGTGAGGTTAGGTGTGGCAAACTCTACGGATGCCAGATAAAATCTGCCAATGAAGCACTTCAAATGGTAGATGCAATGTACTTCTATGCAAAAAAAGAGAGCAACCTCGAGAGTGGAAGAGTTGGCGTCGGTAAATATGAGAGCGTTAGCAGCGCAGCTAATGGCATTTTCGAGCACGGCATCGAAAATGCGGCCGTGGAGGAAAGAGTGGAATGGCAAAAGTACCTCAAATTGCGGTGACCAACCCTCTTACTCGTTTGTACGACGATTCACTCTCACAATAACTTCGTCCTCTGTTATCGTTACCTATGTTCCGTCTCACTGTATTCGCATTCCTTATGGGATGTTATTCACGTAGATGAGATTTAGGCGTTGATATAATCGGGAAACAATGTAACGCTTTTGCTTCGTTCCACCTACATTTCACTGTTTTTACACTGAAAGAACTCAACATTTTCTGCACAGACGATTTTCCTCATAATCCACTCTACGTATTGGCTGAAGGGTTGTACCTTGGACTCTCGACTCGGTGACAATTTCCACGGGTAACGAAGTGGTTCACCTATCGCACCTTCCTCACTTAGGGTAATGCTACTTGATTTAGTGGGAAGATATAAGTGAAAAACAATTGAACAATATACTTTCTTGTAGAATCAGTCACCTGTCGTATTTTTCCCTAAATCGAAATCAAAAAGTGTATAATAAAATATGGGCAAACAATTTTCACCGAACATTTAACTCTCCTAAAAGGCATCCAAAAAGAATAGGAAGAACCTCCGACAAGAACATCTCGTTGCTCAAACTTAAGAGGAACATTTAGAAATGAATCGATCGATGCTTAACTATAAAAGGGAAATACAGTGATCCTTCTAGGAAGTTTCATGAACTTCAATTTAGTGATTTATCCCATTGCTAAACTCCTAAAAAGAGTTAACGTGGCACGCTGAGAAAAACAGCTTACGATCTTCTATATATAATTGTATTAAGCAAACGAAATACATATCAGGATAAGGAGGTACGATTCGGTATAGGTAATGCACAATATTTGTAGAAACCTGTCGCGAGAACATAAAAGAATGATTTGAACAATAGTAACCCGGCAGTCAAGAGGTACGTGTAACAACAATAACAACAAATATCGCATTCAAAAAACCAACTATGCATTTCTAAAATGCATTATTGATCGCTAAATTCAAAATATACGAAAATACGTCACATTCTCCACTTATAGTCACTTCTATAAACTTGCAGCATCTTCATGAAGGTCATGTAACCTTCTAATGCACGAGCTCGAACTATTAAACTGTGAATTAATCATGATAAACAACAACAGATCCAGCCACAAGTCAACTCATCACCACAGGCAGGATGATACCATGCGCAAATAAGAAAACAGTAAACGCAACTCGAACTCAAACTATCCAACAACTGCACTTCAACCAACGAGTCGCCAACAACAAGTACAGGTGCAGCTCCACATGAATTTATAGTCGCTGCAAGTACGACCATATAATGGCAAGTAATAAAATAGCAAACCGAACAAAAAACGTCACAATCAAACGCCATATTTTCTAGTAAGTGTGCCTAATTTTCATAGCTCATTATTCGTTACTACTGATACAGCAATACAGAAGGACAGAGAGCGGTGAATGATAACAAAAGTTATTCGGTTTGAATCCGCGTTAATGTGAGAGAATAAAGTGCGCAGTTAGATTTCTCCCCCCCATGCATTCGTACCCCATTATGATATAAAAGGAGAGGCTTCACATCATATAATATAAAGGAAGGTACATGGATTCATAACCTCTCCCTCTCCTTAGACTTTTAGCCTACATCGTCTAGGATATGCGACCTAGACAACGCATCATTCATCTACTTTCTCTATAAAATACCGCTACTTCTATAACTATCAATGCGCACACTTGTCGTAAGTACTGACCGGCCGCACGATTGATCTGCTCTATGAATATAACTATAAAATTCAAAGCACCACAACGTATAGTCAAACAAGATATGAAATTTTGCAGACTCTGCGCACAAAAAATGAAGATGTGCGAACACTGCGAACGCCGTTAAACTGGCTAGGAAAATTTGAAAACAATATTATCTTCGACAATTTTTGCGTCGACATAAAAATCACCAAATTGCGGAGTTAACGTTTATGAAGTGCGTGTACTTCATTTTTAACGAACGCGAGAACTGATCATCAATTCCGTTTTGAAAATATTTCTATGGCCACGCTGGTTCTTCTACAGTTCTACGAACGAGTTGTACGATCTTGCCAATATTCTCTGTGCCCCACTCCATTTCATTTCTGAAATATGGCCATTTGTAGTCACCTACCTCCTTCTAGTTATTCCCTAGCAATTACAACAATATCAGCAGAATTTAACCAGTTATTACCTAAACTCTACTAAACAGTGGACAACCCCTGCCTCAGTCCATTTCTCTGACCCCTCAGCCTGAATCTGGGTGGTAGGTTATATGAATAGCCTTGTGAGGTGCCAGTGCTTAAAGCACCTTCTTGCGATGACAATGTTGCTTCCTTCGTTTCCTCACAGTAAAGATGATTTTACTCCACAGTACCGAAAAAGTGCCCGGATGTGCGCTGAAGCATGCGCGTGGATCCACTTCACTGATTCTCCGGTTAATTCACAGTTTTTACGGAACCCTCCTCACCTGTCCAACAGGATAATTGCCCAAAAAGTTCACCAACCACATCGAAACGAATATTCTCGTCATAACCTAGTTGGGACTTCGACGACTTTTAGCAGCACATTCATCGTTGACGCATTTCGAACGCACAGAATGATCGTCACTTTCATTGTCTGTTTCCGCTTCCTTTCGACGCTTTCGCTTCCTGCGTCTGTAAATATCCACATAGCGAAATTAAACTCACCCACTTCTTTCTAAAACTTCCGATGTTAATGCTTAAAGCAGAACCCTCGAAGTAAAACTGCAAAACTGCCGATCTCTGTAAACCTGCGTGACATCGACAGCTGAGAGTTTGGAGTGTTAAAATTAGTACAGTGACACATGTTGAGACGTATATCTTTGCGTCTGTAAATGCATTTGCATCATTCTCAGTGCAGTGAAAACGAAAATGCACAGAGAAAATAGGATTGGAGGAGCGAGAAAGACGGCACAGCATGAACGACAGTAATGACTAATAACTGCTTTCTTGAAATCGAAAATATCAACTGAAATAAGAGCTATGGAAAGGAGAAAAATGCATTTCATAGAAGTAGTAAATAAATAAAGCACGATGATATTACCTGCTGAGTGCAACATAATCACCGGTACCACACACACTATCTAGGATAGACCAATCAGAATCACTACTATATGAGCTTGAAGAGCTCGAAGAGCTAGAGTCGTCCGATGATTCCAAATTCAAGTCGGCGCCTTCCTTCGCTGCTTGCTCTTAAAAATGTTACCACACTCAGACCAAGTTAACTCTTAAGGATAAAGCGAAAAGACTTTGATAAGTTGAAAGCGCAACTGAAATATTCATATTCAAATGAGTATCACCGTTGTTTATATATCAAAAATAAGTTTAAAACCTGCTATAGCTCATTCTCGACGTTGTGGCCTCTTTATAGAAGTAATAGTAACAGCTTACGCCCACGCAATGTCGCTAATGAGCCGCGCCTTGCGTCAGTGCCCAACCATGAACAGTACATTCAGAAATGCTTCATTTAAGCAGCACGATTTACATAAAACACATCTTATGTAAGTCTAGCAAAAATGCACCTTACGTGAAACAAGAACTGCCCTCCTTTTCCTCCCCCACATACACCCCATACCAAAAACAGGAACAACTAAAATTTTAGTAATCTCGCAGACCTTATCTCATATATCCATAAGTAAGGAAACATATATGAAGGAAGAAGTCAACAAAGAAACAGCTCATCGAAGCGGTTTGAACCCCTGAACCGAAGAGCCAACAACGTGATGCTAAGTTTCATTCAGATATATTTTCACCCCTTTCTTTACTACAAACTTCTCCCTTTCCCTCCTCAACTACAAAAACAGTTTTTATTTGAAAATTTAAAATGGAAAGTTGAAGACGAGCCTATTACGGCAAGTACTTCGGGTCGACGTAAACGAAGAGCACGTAGCCAATGTTTCGCGAAATTTGGTCGTTTCCTCATCGTTTTACGCCAAACAATCGGCAAATTCGTTATCGAACAAAAGTTCTGAGTCACTGCGACCGTATCACTTAAGTTGAGTACAACATGCCACCAACCTAGAAGAAAAAATACTCTCAATTAACACATCAGCTAATAAACGAAGTAACAACCTAAATCAAATAAAAATTATATCGGTTTACGCTCTATTATGCTTTATATGCAAAGTGTTGAAAATAATTCTTGCGATCGCTGTGTCACCTATGGGCCGAGGAAGAATTTGGGCTGAGACAAAAACTCGCAAAGAAAATCCTAACCTATGGTCAGAAGACCAACATTACACAATCCTTCAACAGTCAACCAAAATGGCACAGTTGCTTCAATCAACATTTCCAAACTCTTTCTTCATCTTCTATAGCATTAAATCGTTTACGACATACACAAACTATGAGAGCAAATAATACGAAACAATGAAGATAATAACAAAAAAAAAAAATGCATAAAATGCGAATTGCATAAACAATTTGTAGGCAATATTCTCCTATTTTGCAAATCCTTAAGATACCGATGTTAAAGTTAGAAAATGGGAGGAGATTCCATAATGCCAAAGAAAATTACAACAAAACACTAAATTAATTCACAGTGCGTCCGGCATCAAAAATGGGAATATTACCAAATAATAAAACATCTAATCTAACCGCTTGGCACAAAAACCAATTCGCCAGGACGCTGAATCGCTTCGATCGGAGGAAACGACTTTGGCCAATCGGGCGCTTTAACCCGCCGGTAGACTGACAAGAACCATGTGGTGGCCTCATCTGGATGTTTACCACATTCCTCCTTACGAGGCTTTAAAAGTGATTTTGGCGTCTCCGGATGAAGAAAGCACCACCTGTTAACAAAGAAATTATGAAGATATTGTAAGTACAACCCCTTCTAAATAAAAAATAAGGTAAAATTTACTTCTTCACAGGCACTCCAACGCAAACCTACATAATGTTTGAACTATCGGGGCGAAGATCAGTTGCCAAAATTCGAGTACAAAATCCCACCTTCTTGAAAAAACAACAAAATCTCGTAGAAAGGTAATATTCTGCGCCTTCTCAGAGGAAGTTCTATTGAATGAGCCACGAAATGATCAAACATTCTTAGAAAAGCTCCTTCCATAATAGACAGCTAAACACAGCTGCATAATTAAAAATTATTCGATGAATGGAATCTCTCTGCATCTTCCCTTCTCGGTTTCAACTATCACTGATACTACTGATAAAGAACGGTGAAATGCCAAGTCAGCATAATTTTCAAGTAAAGCTCTCTTTGCAAAGATCAAGCATACCATGATCATTGTGTGTTGGAGAAGTGAATACTGTACCACGTTTCGCTACAGACAACCGTTCTACAATAATATATACTTCCTTCTTTTTCTACCGTATATGACAGTGACGCAACTACTGTCTCGTATTTGGTGTTGCGTGCTGATCAGTTTGTTTTCGTCATTCAACAGCATCCATCGAAACCAATTAAACTTACATTAATATTGCAGTGACATTATTCACCTAATAAGTAGTAGTTAATTTCATAATTCAGAACACCTGAACTAAATCACCCAAAGTGAAATCCTATTCCACCTCTCTGGATACCCTATGAACCAACGCAAATAAGACAAGTAACGGAAATGGGCGACGGAACGCTGAGACCCAGAAACAAACTAAAGCGGAACCTCTGAATACCGCCTAAATTATTTAGGCATTGTAGTGTTTCTCAGATCTCCTTCCTCTACAACTTTTTAAGTCTGAAGGTAGAGTCTACGAATAAATGAATCATTTAATAATAAGCAGCACTTAATAAATCAAAGCAAACTTTTTATAGCCATTGATGAGTGCATTCCAGGCGCTCGTTCCTAACGGGTCAACATGCACGCCAGTGCCCGATCTCGTCGGACCAATCACGATCCACCGATAAGGCGGACGTCTCTTTTCACTCGCATATCGGAATAGGTCATCTTGAAACATTATGGGAACTTCATAATCATCCAGAAGCCTTCGTGTTTTATGACGCTGTAAAGAGATGATTATTCGTAGAGTAAAAAGTGGTGCAGCTTATTTCATTTTTTGTTCTATTTTGCTAATAGGTACCTCAGTATAAGCATGCCTAGTAAGATTTTTCAATATAGAACAAACCTCATTTCTTTCATCTAGTTTTTTTCGTCGTAGAAATTAAGGTGGGCAAATCTAAGCACGTCTTCTCGGATACCACAAGAGGCGGGAAGGAACTCGCAACACAAGCCGACGTAACATGAGAATTTTGCAATTCTGCACGATGTGCACCACAGAAATATGAATCACGCTTCTCTTAAACCTTCACCTGCTCTCATGCTTGAAAAGCGGAGGAAAGTGATTATGCCTGCTTGCCTTTCAAGCAAATATTTGAGTTAAGGAATGCGGTACTAACATAATGCGCTACTTTCAGAGGCAAAACATCCTGTGAAAATGTTGTGCGTCTCAATTTCAATTCTGCGACAACTAAGAACGTGGAATTTTCTGGTCATATAACCGATGCTACGCGGTTATCATCCATATCTATTTTCAGGTCTTCACACTAACCTTCCAAAAACTAAAGACATTCAAATATAGCAAAAAAATTCTCACTTATGCTCAACTTGGGAAATGATCCCTGCTTGCGAACGACAAGATAGAATTTTTTAAAAAAAGCATTACCGCATATATTTTTCCCACAAAGAATTCACGCAGCAACTGATCCGAGAATGGAACTACGAAAGTGCAAACCGAGCACCTTCTCAGACAGACCCTCTATATGGAAACATTCTTGAGTATGAAGATGAAATTCGTTTCATTCGACTTGCCGAAATTGCCTCCACTATCGGGAAATTAGAAAAAATAGGCTAAATTTTAAACGATTAAAGATATCTAAGTATATAACAATCAACATTCATATACATCATTATAGAATAATACCTAAATAACCCATAGGAAATAATATAGAAAAGAAAACGTTAAATTCGAAAAAGAAAACTTAACCTCTCCGAAACTGCTATCAAAAATATATAGCGGAGAGTCATCCTGAGTCGATCGCATATAATTCACATAATACTTCATTTTCAATTTCACAGAATATCCATCATCGTCTTCACCACATTTAAATTTTTGGTTGCGATATTTTCTCGATAATTCCTATGGAAAAACAAGAGAAAATATTAATGGTACTATAAATTAGAAATACTCAATTCAGGATAATAAGATACGTCCGAGAGGCTCAGGATAATAAGATCATTAAGATCCCAAGTACCTATTGTCCGATATAAACGCTAAAAACCACCTTTAAATTACCAGTTGTCTTCCCGTTTTGAGTAAATAAACAAGCACGAGGAAAGTAGCACAGAAATCATTGACTCCATTTAAAGGTCATGCGAATGTTTTAAATAAACAAAGAAAGTAGTGCTTAAAGACAAGTAAATTCAACTCAACAACGGTTGAAACATTGGGAACCCCGTTTCATGCTTACTGCTGAATGTAAATGACAATGGAAGCAATCAGATTCTATTCCAACTCTGCAGAATCTATTCCACCATACCGTTATCTCTAAGAAATCCTTAGAGAGAAAACGAGGCCGAAACAAAACAATGTGTAATTGGATCTTAATTGATTAATTAATTAATTAATTAATTAATTAAATAGCAAAGAGAAGTTATATTTCAAAATTCATGTAGCAATGAATTAATCCAAATATTTACAGCACTTACATTTAATGTCCATTTCGCATTTGCACGCCAATCATCGGTAACACCGGTGAGAATAATAGGGATACGACGCGTTTCGTAAAGTTTTATGAATTCATCGGCACTTAGCTGACTTCCGTTAATCCTTTCTATATTATCGCCACTGAACAAATCGATCGACGACAGAAGCGTTTTTGAATGATGAAGGTGATACCACTCATGGCTTTTCAGCTCTGAAAATCATATAATCAAACAAAAAGAACGGTAACCACCTCAATTAATAGGTGACAAGAATGATGTGCTCAAAGCTGAGAATTATGGACGAATGGAGTTATACCCGTTGAAGGACCCGTTGAAGTGGACCCGTTGAAGTGATGCAATAACACTATCAAAGTCGACAGGGAAATTCCGAATGATGATTTCACAAGAGAAACGGACAATGGGAAAGGAGAGAGAAAGACGGAGATGATATCTCACCTGGTCGTGCTTTCCTTTTCGCATGAGCAATCCTTTTCCGCACCCTTGATTCCTTCATTTTTTGGATTAGACCTCCCGTTGACTTGTTACGTTCGTACTGTCAGTAGCCACTGAAATTTGAAGTGATATGTCGTTCTACCTGTGCAAGAGAGCAAGTCATCAGATACAGGTACTTTAACCTAAGATGGACACTGATCGGACCCATGAAGCGTTTGCCGCACTAAACTACCAGTTTTATCGCCTTTGATTACTCGATTAGTGGGTTTTCGTGAAGTCTCAGGTCTCGTCGCAATCAACACCACGAGTGCATTCAATCCGAAGCATAAAGAGACAGGTGAACCTGTTTGCTGACTGGGTGAAGGGTTTTGGATCATCACGCAATGTTACCGAGTCTAGTCTCATCGTACGCAGTCTTAAGTTCGACTCAATGATAGCCTAACTCCTAAGCTCCATCAAGACCATAGCACGGATTCAGGCGTCGTTGCGCGAGTTATATTCACAGTGCTCTTTGTCACACCAACGTTATACAATGCCAGAACGGACATCATAAGAATCATACAGTGACTCTGAGAAGCTAAAAAACATTTGAAAAACGGAACATCATGGGAAGTTTGATTCACTCGAGCGGATGAGTTTATAAGTCCTGCAATCTTATCGTCATTTTTCCTTTCAGCTGTCCGTTTTTCCCTTTTTGATAGTGAAGTTCCAAACCCTTAATTATTGAGGAGTTGCTGGATGCTGTGGCGGATTCTTTGTTTATTTGCCACCTGCACTCAGGGCTTCTACGTTCCAGTTTACGAAGCGCTGGCAACTCTTCAATATCCAGCTCCCCACCATCTCAAATGCATCTTGGAAGACATAAGAAACTTATCAGCCTCACAGTTATGTTTGACGCTCTCAAACATGAAAAACTAACAGGCGATGACTAGCCCCCTACCCTCACCGGAATCTGAACACCTCCCCCCCGCCCCCTACCCCCACACTCGTACACGCTCTCACCACACCCCTGCGAGACCGCGCAACAAAATTCGCTTCCCACGACACGGCACTAAATCGTTGAGGAACACCTTTTTGGCAAAGTCCCAGCAACACCATCGACTTGACGCCCACACGAACCGTTATGCCGCCTCCATGTGCTCTAGTAGCCCCGAAGCGAATCGGGGGGAAGCTTATGGGATTATCCACTCCTGGAAATTTAGCGGGGAGAAAACCGACCAATATAGGTTAGTATAGACGATCAATGGCTGATTGATTTGCAATACTCAGCTAAAACAGCGAAATATATTGGAGCAGAGGGGAAAGTGTTTCTTCGATGTCGATCTAAGCAAAATTGAGTCACCGCACGATCGGTCGGTCAGCACAACAAGAATTATTTCCGAACGTGGCAAGCGTCTAAGTCGAAGTGCTTTCATATCGGACAGAGACTCTTTTGAGGACGGAACAATGCGCTGTATTTTTGTTTAAAATATCGAGTCCATGGAAAGCTTCACTTTCATGGATTTTTCTCCGGGATTGCCGTTCGCCCATTGCCAGTTCAAATAGTTGCCCGCACCGTCATTTTCGAGCCCCGAACGGTTCGACCGAATCTTGGAAAAATATTTCTGTCGAGAGGGGAGAACTCTGTTGAAATCATGTTGAGATCATTTAGTTAAGCCTTGGATTGATTAAATTACAAAGGAGATTAGTCACGATTACATGCGGTTTTCTGTTTCTGTCCTTTGAATGCAATAAAAAAGCTTTTAATTTATCCGAAAACTTGACATAATTGCTTGCCGACAATCAAAGGCAGCAATGAGTGGTCTTTTCCGAAAATCGGTCATGCAACTCGCCGACAGTAGAAACCTTTCATTAGGCTGCTTCTTCAGCTTCAGTTTAGAGGCGCATGCCACCACTCTATGTGCAGCAAAACTCTTCTTCGATGCAGCAACTCACGACCAATCCTTTTCATTTGCCATTTCCATTTCATTGATATCACTATCGGTGTCGATAAGCACCTCGAAGTGAAAGTTCACTTCATGTTGTCATGTTTTTCATGAATTTCACAACGCTAAATATTTCATACTATAAGATCAGTGTGAAGGGAGCGAATTTCTCCTTTACGCATTTACGCAAGTGTACCACCTTTGCTCACTCTGCTTCTCTCTTTGTATATCGCCAGAAATGGTAAATTGGCGGAAATGACTAGCAATAAATGGTGAAGCGCATCTGATAAGTTAATATGCTATTGACCTTCGCAGTTATAATAGTGTGGCAACGAAACAGTTTGGCCAAACTAAACAAAGCTCGCGCATCGTGTTGGGGTACCAAAACGTTCTGTGAATGAACCATCCGTCATAAAAGAGGCTTCCTTATTGGCAAACAGTTTGCAGGTGATTTTGATGTGTTCGCAATGGAACTAGTGCAAACTGCAGACAGATTTTCAGGAGAGCAGTGATTGCCTCCGATGCTTTTCGAAGTCAATGACTAATATGAAAAATAACGCCGGTGCAAGCTTGTGATTTAGATTACACTGAAAAGAGTTCGTCATTGCGATGTGGAATAATTCAAAATGCATATATATCCACTAATGCATAACACGATGATGTTTTGCATTCCTGAAAGAATTAAGTCCATTTTTGTCGGAAATTCCCTCTTTTTCAACAAAATGTCTTTTCTGACAAACGATGCAATAGATTTTGGTGATTCTCACGATGGAGTTGTCCACATATGCTGCAAAGTTTGATTAATTTCCCCATATTGCATTACTGCGTATTGAGCTAAGAGAATGGATGGATAGGCGAATGTTGAGCACAAGCGGCGAACACTGCAATGAACACAAAAATAACCAAGTTGATATGCACCTAACAATGGCCAATATGCGATTCGACTCGTTGAAGCAGCTTCAATTTTCCACCGTCTCATGGGAGATGATTTTAACCGATTGCCGTTTCGTTCCAATAATAAATGATATTGAAGAGTTCGCTCCTTCAAGGAAGAGATCTCATTTTTATGTTTTCTGAGTGCAACCAACGAGCTGGCTTCACTTATTACAATCTCATCTGGTAACATCTCACAAAATATCCCTCTTTGCATAGGAAAATTTTAGCTTCGATTTTATTGCTTCATCTTTCATTTTGCGGTCGCCGCACTTCGGTTCTACTCGTTGAAAACAATGAAATTGAGCTAATTTATAGTGATCCCTTAATATCGATATGGAGTGAATGAATTCAAAACATAAAACTTCCCGACGCATGTTCTCGCAATTATCACCAACCGGAACTCGAAATCATTTCTATTCGGTCGGTGATTTTACTCTGAAAGATCAAAATTTCAATATATAATCGTACTCTGAAGGGCGCTTTTTCCTTTGGGTTAATATAAAATTACTGCCGAAACGAAGTTTGCGATGATTATTGCTGTCATAATTGTCATTTCCGCCACTTGTTTCGAAACGGATGTGCTTATCAAGCAAATATGACAACTTCGTTAATCCACAACGAGCTAACGAGTTCTCGTCTATTTATTTCTTTATTTATTTATTTCTGCAAGCACGAAAACACATATGAAGGTTGTTTAATGCAATCATTGTAAGAGCTTTGCACTAGCCAGTCTTTTGTGGTCATCACCTTACGACAGGTCTCTCTATCGAGTTGGATGCATCGGTGTTCAGAAACTGTCATTGGCGACGGAATGGACTATGAAGTAATATGCTAGTCGCAGATAGGAGCTTATTTGAGTACATGATACGTTCGTAGTTTCCTCAATTACCTACGATAGAATACTGAGATATTCCGTAGATTTCTGCGGCCATATTTGTTGACACTGCGTTGAACATTCACAGTTTATTATGTTGTTTCATGCATTGTCAAATAAGAATTGCATGCATGACCTCACTATAATCGGTGCAATCTATAGCCGCGTTGATAAACAGATTCTAGCTTACTGATGGGGACAGACTGCAAAAGCAAGTTGCAGATACTTCTAGAAAAAACAAGATCGTAAAATGACCTTGGCCATGAGTCGGATCGGACATAGGTTTAAATTACAAATTGGCACGTCGCGTTGGCTTTCTACCAGAGACTTCTGTTGCTACTCGGCTTTGGAGACAAGGATTCGTTACGGCCTTTACTTACTTACTTCAATCGACAAAGGATTCGTAACAAATAAATGTTTCACCATGTCACTGCCACTTCCGTTCAGCTGAAGTTGTGATGAAGGGTGAGGGTTAGGGCTTATCTCGTCTGCTGCTGTGGGGTACTGAACAGTCGATTCATCGTTGTTCCATGCGACTTGTCCACCGTCTGCGTTCTGAAGAGAGCACTGGCTCGATAGGACAAAGCCAAAGAGTTAGCTCGGAGCCCTCTTGAAACCTACCCCTCACTAAACGAAATGAGATAATGAATGTTATTTATGGTCTTTACTACGTCATAATCAGCGATTATTATTTCCTTCGAAGCTCGCCATTCAGCGTCTGTTTTTCTGAATGCCGACTCATTGACACAAGTTTGAGCATAGCTGAAAAAACTGCGGCAATTCGATTCACTTAAAGGCTATCGTTACAGTTGAGGAAAAGGAGTATTTTAAACATTCTCCAGTCGCATATCCGCATTATACTGGACCTGCGTTGGCGAGGTGTAAGTGAACTTTACTTTTGCTGCACTGAACATGGAATTATCGCCGTTCAACATTTCATGTTATTAGCCCCAACGTTCAGTCGTCGCTATCAATACACGATTAATAACGGACTTAAACTGATGAACGACTATTAATATACTGTTTATAACTCGCTGTAGGTGAGCGCTAGCTCATCGACCTCATTTATTTCATCTGGCATCAAATAATTGTGCGACGGTGATCTATTTATTGCTAGCTAAAACTTCATAGAGAGAGGAATGATTGTAATGAATGATAACATGATTAAATTCAATGGAAATGGTATTGTTGATTCGTATGCGTTTATGTGCGAATGCGGTTTTTTAGCGTTATGCGCCATGAAAACATGGAGGTTATAATTCAGCCTATTTTAAGGGTTATCCACAAAGTATTTGACTTAAGAGGCAGAATGAAAGCAATCTGCTCAGTGTAACTTTTCCCACCTATCATGTCGAAAGTGTTTGATATGAAAGTGCTCAGTGTTCACGCTTTGCAAAGAAAGTGCTCAGTGTTCACGTTTATTCTGGAGTGGGTCCCTTTCCTCATTCAATCTATGCAAATTGCGTACAGCAAGAAGAAACTTTTCTGAGAGGTTTAACACTTCCAAAGAGTCGCAAAGGGCATTATGAAATTGGCGCTCATTGGATAGTTAGTTATTTGTAGGAGTTCGTAGAATTTCCGACCCGCACTAGTTCCCTATATATAATGTAAGATGAGTGTTATCATTATAACATATCATACAAAACCTGTGATATAAATAGATGACAGTGAAAACTAATTCCCTCGAGAATTCGCGTCCGCTGATGAAATTCGTCGTGTGGATTATCTTGTCGAATATCCTCGAGCATATCGTTAAGCACCTCGTTGACGAACAACACCACTTTACATTTGTGAATTGTCCATGTTATTCGTACGGATACGAATATTTGTCCATGTGCCTATTTGATAGCCTATTTGATAGCAATCACTGAAGCCAAAACTGTGTAAATCAAGTGACAATAGCCCGCTCCACCATATGATCAGCTGTTTCACAATCCGATCTAAGGAAGGACTTTTTTCAGTCGCACAATATTTGAGAATTGATATAACTTCCATGCATGTCATATAGGGTGTTTTCACTGCTTCGTCGATGAATGTGCAGAAAAAGGAACGACCTTGGGCAGACGATTCGCTAGATGATTTCATTTAGTAAAACTGAAGAGCATAATTTCATACCTACAATCTTTCTTTTTACCCTATAAGCTGGAGGATATTTGAGAGGAACGCAAAAACGTTCCACATGTCGCGAAGTTATACCATCTATGACCTCAGGTTGCCTAGCAGCGTGCTGACTTTTTACGTTATGGTTGAATCGCTGATAAAACAAATCGTTTGTTACCGGAAGTTTACTCGATGACTTAAGATGGTGAATGGAGTTGCGCTAAAGTTTGTAAAGTTTCTTGACTGTAGCAAGCGTCACTGGTTGATCAGTGTGTGCGCGCTCTTGAATATTAATTTATATTGTGTAGAAGAAATTACGAGCAGACGTTCAGAACACTGTGCACATTTTTAAGCAATCGAAATTTCATTAGTCGCTGGCCTCATTAGCAGTCAAGTGGGGAAGCCACGCCGGATCTGCCAGCGGAGTGCTCGGTTATGTATTCAGGCCTATCCGATCAGCCATGTTTTCAGGCCTATCCGATCAGCCATGTTTTCAGGCTTATCCGATCAGCGATGTTTTATAAAATTTTCTGCGCTAACAAACAATAAACAAATATGCAGATTAATGGCCCCACAACTGATTATCACGCAAGACTTATATAAGCCTTTTAGGAAATATTCGTCCTTTTTTGACTGGGACGATATGGAATGAATACCGAACCACTAGAATGCACATAGCCGTTTGAAATCTTACGTATTTATAGCTTCTTCAGAACATCTTCGGTATATTTATAGCTTCTTCAGAGCATCGTCGGTATACGTGAAAGACAGCGCACTTGGAAAGACAATTTCAAGGATGTTGATCATTTAGAGTGAGAGTACAATACCTAAAGAGACTTTAAAAGAGACAGTTCTTTGAGTGGCGCCTGGAACCACTCCCCCTCATCTCCTCTCCAATCCAACATATTGACTTCCACGCGAAAGCGCGTTATGAAAATTTCTTCTGATCAGTGCTGTTTGTTATTGGAACTGGTCGCAACCAAAGGAGCATAATGCTTACCTTATGACATTTTCAACGCAGGGAATTAAATTTCATGGTACGTATCGGTTTTGTCACAGCAATTTCCAAAGGGACAGCAGTGATGATTGGAACAAATAAAGGAAGAGCAACAAAACTGCCCCACGGATCTAAAATGCTGTTGAAATACCGACTGATAAAGTGGCCACCAATTCTGACAAGGAGACAAACCCACAGTTCTTAAAATTTATTAATTCAGGCGTCATTTTTTGCTAATTCCATTAAGCTATATTTTTTTATGTCAAACATAAGGTGCCATTCCCCATGTTTTTCTGCTTCGACCCACCAAGCTTTGCAAGACTGCCTCTATATGGCTGAAAAACTCGACTTAATGTGGTGAACTTTAACTGAGGAGGTTAAGAACGTAGGCCTGAATTGCTAAGTGATTTACTTTCTCTTGTTATACATTTTCTTCGAACTTTTCGGAGTGAAACAAACTTCGTCTTCAATAAAGGTGAAAAAGCTAACAAACATTCGTCCGTTTTATCACTCAAGGCTACTTTCGTAATGTCCAACTAAGTGATGGAGCATGCGGTGACAGACGCGATGAGCGCTGGCAATGAGGAGTCAGAATTTCGTGTTGATGAATTCATGCCTCACGGCGTTATATCCAGAAGAAACTAGCGTGTTTAAAGATCCGCAGGTTTGCCACCGCGGCTAGCATGAGTTTTTCATAGGCGCTGGCAGGGTGAGTGCAAATGTTTCCTTTTGCAAGTCCACATCACCTTCATTAAGTGTTGATATATTGTATTGTTGCACATATATTTTACGTAATTGAACTTCTCAAGAAGGATTATCGTCAAAGACTCGTTCACTGGGAGACCGAATTGATGCAGAATGAAAATCCAACCAACAGCAGAATTATATCTTCATATGTGAAGCTTCGAATGAACGCAGCTGCTTTTTGAAGAAGGTGAACAAATTCGAGAGCTAGTGCAGCTGGCTCATCTTTAGATTTGCCAAATTTCCCAACTTTCCTTTAGCGGTTATCGAGTTTGAATGAATGCAGATGGAGAGAAACATATGGACGTATATAGTATAAGCACAATGTCGCTAGTGTTAAGCTTTGACATTGAAAGTTCTCCGATGAAGACGATGATGAACAAAACGCGAGAATAAAGCGATCGGAAGTTAGCGCGCGACAACACTTTTGATTAATGAAATGCATTTATTAGTTAGGCGAAGTGAAATTCGTTATTGTGTTCTTTTCACTAACTAAAGGTTCCACGGCGCTCAACGTCATAGTGGATCATTCACAACTGCACTGCTATGGAAACTTCAAATTTAGCATATTTTTTTTCAAGTCTATTCTTTTATATTAATGCCTCAATCCTCAACAAATGAAGAGATGTGCTTCACGCTCTCATTTACGACTGATATGAAAGGCTGAAAAAAAGAGTTTCTTTTCAGCTTTCTGGATGCATATAATCACTGAGGAAGTTTACAGTGCCTCAAATTCTTTCATTTCAATGAAGAAATTAAATGTGCGGATTTTATTGCATGTTTGGCCTCTCAGGCTCTTCAGGGATTGATTGATTGCAGCTGACTAATTTGTGTGGATGTTTAGATGTTGCAGTTTGACAGCATTGTTTTGCGCTCATCGTCGCAAAAGAACTGACAGTGATCGCTGCTTATTCACTGGAACAATTCAGAGATGAGGGCGATCTTCTTGCGGAACCTTATTTCCAGGAAATCGGCGGAAAGACTGTAGTGCATGGCCTCATGAGGAACCTGGGGAGTGACTGAAACAAGAAATATGTCGACTGAATCGTTAATTGAGGAAGATATTGCTGGGGAAAAGGAGCCGGGCAGTCTTCAAAGCCGCATTGGGGAGCGGCTTTCAAAATCGAAGGGACGTAACAATAATAGTTACGATGTTTAAAATGATGTTTTCGGTGATCCTGCGCTGTGTGAAATACGGTAGGGGGAGTGGAGTACGTGGATAGGAGAAAAGGAGTAGAATGGGAAAATGAAATGACGGAAAATATTGAATTCAAATTTATGTGAGCTTGTGCAATCTGCAGTGGATGTTAGTGACTTTTGTGGTGCACGAAGTCAAAAAATTCCGGTAGCGCCCACACGTAAGCACTCTGTTTCAAGTACTTCACTGTGAGCAACGAGAATGCCCTAAAAATCGAATTTGCTTTGCATGTCATCAGATATTCATTTCTACACCTCACTTCTATAGTAATGTCATAATTGTTTCGTTGAAAATGAAACTGTGCCGAGAAGTGCAGAATGCGTTTAACCGCGAGGTGTTCAAAAATTTCTCGCAATAGGCGCTTCGTGCACAAACAACCTCTCGGTCTACGCATATGGATTCCAGTGCTGTCAAGGTAGGCAGGCTAAGTGGAATACTTTTTGCTCTTAGTGATCAGTTTAGCGCATCTATGCTATCGCAGAACGTGACACCAACCTTCGTTTGCGGATATTGCTAAGTCGTCCAGGCTTACAATTGTGACAAAAGGGAATTGCACTTCCCAATCGATCCACAGTGCTTCATGTCATCTGATAGATTACAGGTTCTAGAAGGAGAAGTGATTAAACATCTTGCAATCCACAAGTATCATTAGGGAAAAGGTTTAGTAAAGTGTTCATAAGATTATTGAGTGCATATATGATCTTTGATCCTGTATATCCTATATGCGTAGAATCTGATCCTATATATAGGATATATATATAGGATCAAAGAATATCGTTGTTGGGAGCACCTCATCATGTTTCGAAGTGATCGCTGAAGGGAACGGCAGCAGCAATACTACTCATTAAAAACTGTTACTGTTTTACTGAGCGTAAAAGCAGTCTTTCGTCCCATCAGGAAAAACTTATCGGCTGTTGTCATTGAAGAGGTGTGGTGACCACACAATTTCCCACAAACGCGTTAATGATTAGCTCGCGTTCCTCTTTTCTTCATGTCCAACTTGTTCATATGCTTCACTAGAAATCAACTTCCTTCGGAGTCTTCTTTATACATAACCTATTCAGTTCATCTCAATGAATACTGCTTTTTTTTTGTTTTCATCGACAGCGTTTCCGGTTATTGGCATATTTGGCTAAAAGTTTTCTCAAATGTGCCCCTTTATATGGACATTTTTTGCAGGAACGTGCACGCATCTATGTACCCAATTAGCAAATTCAACCACTCAGCCGCCATGGTTGGCGTTAAAAAATTCCAGTGATATGATAAGCTCCATAAATTTGCAACCAATTAAAGCATCCACCATTTGTCATCTTCGAAAATAACAAATGTACTGATCGATATCGAAAGTTTATTGATATTTTCTAACCGCTTAGTCTCATTTTTAATCGAAAAATTGGAAGAATATCCTCAAAAATCTCAAAAATGCAATAGAATCGATTGATGAGCTGTCGACAAGCAACAAATGCAACGCTGTGATAAAATCATATCTCATCGGTGTATTCGCTGTTGCAAATTGCCCGTAACGTTCATTTTCTTGTCCTTCTACTGGCATAACGCACAAACTGCATCGACAAGAGAAAGACCTATTTCGATTTGATTAAGGCTCGAAGCGTCAATCTGGAATTCGTTGAAGATGGCCCAATCAGATAATTCAAGTTTTATGTGCGTTATTTCGTCGTTCTAAGTCTTACGGCTTACGAATAAGGGTATTCATTGGCTGAAACGGCATGTTGATGTACATGCGCAAAGAGGAATTCTCCTTAATGCATTGCAGATTCGATTATGCAATAGCTCTTAAGACAGGGACTCGTTATTTATGGAGAAAAAATGCAAAAAAGGTTTTCGAAAAAATCGCAGACGAGAATCAATTCATCCTGAATTCCACTCCCTCCAGCTTTCTTGAATGATTTGGAACCGAGAAATATCCAAATATCGATCGAGTGATTCAAAAATCAGCGACCTTCTTCTTTGCGTAACACGTATGAAAGACGATGTTGAATTCGGTCATATAATCCGTTCTTATACACGCAACGGTGACACCACCATAACGCGCTTTCTTAGCGGTGGTTCGTAAGAGTATGAGGAAACTATAAGCAAGCTTCTTTGCACATAAACTGTTGAGAAATTTAGGCGCCGATTTCATTACTGGTTTTGAATGTGAATGAGAACGACCGGTTATATGAGCAACAGTGTCGATGTATAAGTCCTATAGGGCCACTGATTACTTTCCTTCAGTTGTTCTTCGCCGAGCTTGTTAGCAGGTGCGGTGATCAATAGGGCAATTATTAGTCTCAAAAAAAAAAATCTCCCAGCACCGAGGCGTAGTGGTCTCTTGAGTGAGCATATTCGTTTGTAGAAAAGACAATGAAGCACTGCACTGCTGCAAAGGTCCTGTTCAGTTTGATGCACTGAAACTTTCATCTCGATATGCAAATAACCTTCTGGGAGGTTGGTGTAATCCAGCAAATGCTTGTGTCCAATACAATATGCCAACGTCTTCCTCACTTTGTATGGACGGGAGGTAGAATTCTTACCTAGAACACCAGGGCTCCTACCCTTCAGCTATATCTGAGAGCGTTCAAATTGCAATGGTTGGCATTCAGTGAGTATGCCAATATTGACAACCGCGCCTTATTTCGTTCAGCTTGTTGTTGCACTTCTGCAAGTCCCTTCTTAGAGGGTCGTTACTGTAACGACATGTATGCGCATTCATATACCGGTCCGATAGTCAGAAATGGACAGATGCCACAGGATTTTGAAATTTAGGTGGGTTAAACCACGTACACGTTTACAGCGAATATCATGTTTTACGTTGCTCAGTCAGCCCCTGGAAGAGCTGCACAGAAGGAGTTGTCTTATAGAAGAAGGGCAAGCATGAATTAAGGCCCAAAGTGTTATCCTGTAGCCTAGATTTTGGTTGCCAAATTTAGTTGCTTTATCTTTGATGCGCAAACGAGGCTGCCTGTTGGTGAAACGAAAAAGCAGACATACAGACAGACGTATTAGAAATGTTTACCGCGTCCATGTTTTACTGATGCTATTCAGTGCCAGCAAAAAATGAGACAGATGCACGTAGAGGTTTTATTTTTGTCACTGAAATTGCAGCTGCGCAAAGGGCGTGTTTTCTTTGAGATGCGTTCCGAACTTGGGATGGAAGACTATTTGCGCAGATTTTCAAAATATGAGGTAAATATACTTGTTCAGTTTGATTGCAGATAATCCAGAATTTACATATTACGTGCCATATTTCGTGGCTCAAGCTCTAGCAACCTATAATCTGAAGTGCCTAGCTCGCAGATAAGCATTGCCGTACACTGCTCAGAATTGGCGCTGTTGTGAGGGACTTTGCAGTGTCGACGACGTGATCGTTGCAACTATCTTCACTCCATATTCATCAAATGAATGAGCTGGCCTAAGGTGCATCAGCGCGCGACGCTAGTGACAGTGAAATATAACAGGAAAATACGGGGATATATGCCTGATGGCTAATGGTGGAAATAAGTTTCAGTTACGTCGCAGATAACTTTTTGAGTTTAAACTCGTATGGAGTCTGAGTGAAAAGCTCTATCCACTCGCTCTCCTCTTTGCCGTGTTTTGTTTCAAGGAAATGATCAATTCTTTTTGATCAGTTCTTTTTATCGGAGAGATCTTTGAAATACTTTATACTCCTAAAAGATTGCTTTTGAGAAGAACTTAGACGGCCATTGGCAATTTCAATGTTGCTGTATCGAGAAGAACGTTTGAATGCGAAATTCATCATAGCATTACACTTGTTGCTGCATAAATCCTACGCTCAAAAAGGTGCAAATTTTGATTGCCTCATTTACATTGCTTAGAGGGCAATAAATTGCAAGCGGTTTGGTTTAGTCGATCATTTAGTTACTTCCACATCAACGGCTGTTTGAGTACATGATGAGCAATCAAGCTCGTCTAAAGCACTACTTTGGACTGCTTTATCGAAAAACCAATTGACAATAATGGATTGGTGTAGTTTCCTCAGCTTTTATGGAGTAATTTAGGCGTTGATCAGGATGTTTCATTATTAACAGGGGAAACTAATTCTGTCGCATTAACAGCTTATTCAAGATAAGAAACAAAAATCATATTGGTATTGCCGAAGATTACAACAAATAAATATGCTGTTGCATCCATCTATGACAAGTGATATCATAATACATTCACATTAAACACCTAAGGTTATAAACCTTTTTCTGTGTTCATTAGAGCTTTGCGGCATATAGTGAGCAGTGATGCCAATAAAATATTTCTCTTCCAAACACAGCAGACTATCCACGATTATTGAATAAAGATACACTGAACTATAGTTCCCACTCCCGAAAAACTTACAACCTATTTGATAGGTTGCCTGGATTCGGAAGTAATTTCACGCGACTCGAAAACTATACTACATGCATTCATTAAATGTGACATTTATGGTTGAATGTGACATTTGTGATACTGGATGATTAATTATTATAGCTTCAAATAACCCAGTCATTCTGAACAGTATTTTTGATAGGCTTTAAACATTTTTTCCGTATGAAATACGTGATAGGGAGTTCATCGTACTCAAATATAGAACTTCTAAGCCATCAACCGAGATCCAGTCATTATGTTTGTTTTCACGGATCACTTGTGTCCTCTAACTTCTTCTTGCAAATTGTTGGTGAACTCTCTTAGTTGGTCGATGCAATCTACGCCTATTTCCTGTTACTTTTAACGGAAAATCGCCGACTCACTGATTCTGTGCCGATATTTCTATGCTGATTACGTATCCACCAAACGGTGTTTCTCGTACTTTCCTGATAACATGATGAGATCGCCAATAAGCACTAAACCTCAAGTGAATAACTGCAGTAAATGAGAAAAAAGACCACCATGACCACCTCTCTGTCTGAACGTTGCTGCTTCTTCGAACTAGGTTGGTTCGCTAAATAGTAGCTCTAGAAGTTTATTTGTGCTCAAAATATTGCGCTGCTTCATATTCGTGAGGTTTTTTTATAGGGAAGGATTTAAAGATTCGCAACTGTTTGCTCTACTTTGGAAGGTAAGCTCTATCCATTAGAACATCATAGTTGCCTACGATTCTTCCCATCGACGACGTCATCGGTGAAAGCTATATGTTTCTATTCGAAATTAGCTTCGAAGCGCCCAATGTTCGCAGTGGCACATGAAGAATACTTCTTAGCTTCGTGCCCAGCAGTAACAGATTGCAAGGTACTCACAGTGGTTAACATGTTCGTTCATAACAATGTATTCGCAAGGTCGAAGGTAGAAATGAATCCTTGTCCAAAAATTTCAGGAGACTGCTTCTGTTGTTTTTTAGATGGGATCTGGTCGGTCCAACATTTGCCTCTGTCTACTATTAATTTCGATTTCGTCGCCATGCCTATCCTCTAATGACGGTAGAGAAGAATATGAAAGGTATGCTCTGAAATATTGTTTGATCCTACTCGCAAACGACCTACAAACCGCACGAAAAAGCTAACCAGCGTTTTTTTTTTTTTTGAATCCAGGATAGTTAATGCAGCAATTACAATCAGCTCCTATGAAGGTTTGAAGTAAATGAAAATGATATACTATGCAAGGCCATAAATGCAGAGCTGCGTTATTGATTTCTGGCGAATTTGAAGTAGCTAATGACGTAGCGTTGCCAATATTCATTGTTATGAAGCTTAAGGCTATCGTTTGATCGAATCATATTGATAAATTTTACAAAATGTCGTCGTTTCCACTCGAGATGAAACGGGCCTGAAGTCTGCTTGCTTTCTCAATCGACCGTTATAAGTGCTAAACTTTACCATTGCAGTTCGTATAAGAAGTATATAGATGAATAGACAGAGAGCTCAATGAATGAAACTTTTCTCTACGGGATGGCAACCAACCTACTTTGCTCTATGAAAGACTAGAACAATGTGTTTTTCACGGCAGTAATTTCATAGCAGTAATATGAGGGACCGCTGTTCTATAATTTTATCGGTATTTGTATTTCCCAGAAATTATGTGAACCTTGAAAAGCAACAATCATACGATATGATGAGCAGCAAAATCTATTACTCTGCTGCTATCGTTGCAGTGGTTGAGGCGAAGGTATGCAAAACGATCCATCCTCATTCAATGGTACTGGCAATAACCTTAAAAAAACTGTTTTCGACTTTTTGATGTCGTTTAATCGATATAGCAATCGCTCGGACAGCCACTGAACTTTATCAAGAGCTCGACTCAAATCTTCATTCGTCTTCTGCCTCGCAGCACCTCCGAACAAGTTTTTTGGTCAGTCGGCTCAGATAGTAGTCCTAATGTATCACCGAGCATTACTACAAAGCTCCGTACGCTTACTGCTGAACAGCATGATGTCGTGAGTCGTCTCATACTAACTCCTCTTTCAGTCGAAGTATTCTCGCTTCAACAAATTTATTCACATTCCATAAAAGTATTTATACTATTTTGTACAGCTATGACCATTTACTAAATTTTCAGTGTCCAACCAAAACGCTCACTATTCGGGCGATACGTATGGGGCGTTAATCGAGGTGGACGAGGATTCTATGACCATGGTCGCCAATACGCTCGTTCAATTCCACACGAGTTGATTGCAAAAAATTCAGCCACTTCACCACTGCGCGTTCGTAAAGCGCATTCGCTGAAGAGTAGCATTTTACGGGAATTCGGTTTCGGGAAACCGTTCGTTTATTTCAGTGGTTTTTTCCGGAACATTTAATGAATCCTCATTCTCCGTTCATTTTCTATTTTTCATGAATTAATTCACTCTTTTCATTACTCTTTTTGACGTTATTAAGCAATGGAAAAAGAAGCTCTATTGTTGGCTGAATTTCATCGAAAACGATTGGCATGTGATTTGATGTATTATGCACTACGTGCAAACTTCTTTCAATTTCTTTTTCTTAATTGAACGTGACAAACTTTTCCGGCAACTTTGCCGTGTTTCTTAAATGGCCATATAGTGGTCCTGAGGAAAAAATCCATTCGTCGTCACTGAGGTATGGATAAGAGCGCAGAAAGTGGCATAATATATCAGTGTGAGTTTTTGCTTTCAGTTTGGGCTCTCACCTGAAATAGTGAACTATTTTATTGCCTCGTTAATTTTAGGAAAATATATGTGTTGTATGTTTTTGTCCTTTGCAGTAACAGCATCGAAAAGTGTCGACAGAAATTAAATTACGTGTTTAAGGAACCTCTCGTTGAACTGTATTTGTCCATTTAAATTGTGCTTTTAATTTCATTTATTAATAACAGGAGTGATTGGAATTCAATAAAATGTCAGCCGTCTTCTTCTTCCGATTGATGCTATAGCGACCGACGAAAGTGGGACAGCGATTGTGCTCGCATGACTCTTTCAATACAAGAATGTGAGCAAAAGTCAAAGCATAATTTTCTTGTGTGCAACGACGCGACTGCAAATGGATATAATGTTCGCAAAGCCTTAGCATATAAAGAAGGTAATAAAGGAAACAGTTGAGACGTATAGGAGAGGTTATATCTATATGAGAAGAAATTCATGGATAAGCCAATACTGTCCCCGAAATGCGCGTCGTCTCCCATACAATTTGCTTTTTTATTTTACTTTTTTTAAAATCTCCAACGAAATCGGTAATCAGCCAGTCACCAGCTAACTGCCAAATGCTCATGAACCTAAAAAAGAAGGAAAGGATGTTACTATTTTCGCGATTTCTATGCTGGAGCCGAAAGTCGAATGAGGAAAGGCACTGTCAGCCAGGTCGGCGAGCGTATTTGTTGCAACAGTCGGCCCAGGATCGAAATCAAGAATTTGCTCTTACACAATAAGCGCAGCACCTCCAGTTATAACACCACTTTTTATGATCCCATGCCATCCAGTGTAAAATTCTTGCACTTATTCGTCCCTGCTGATGTTGTAAAGATTACGATCTCGGTGGTTCATTTGCCAATCTAGATGCATTAACTGTTTTCCCCTGTAGGGAGGTAAACAGAAAGGTCTGTACACCAGCAAGTTTGCGAGCAAACAAGATGAACAGGTCAAAATTCAACTGAAAACAAGGCCTCTATCAGTGCTGTTCCGTCTGCGCATCGGCTTTGCTGCTGCCCATCCTGCGCTAGTTGCTGCAATTGCACAGCAGCTGCTGTGCAATTGCAGCAACTATTTTTTGTTGCTCCCGATTTTCCGTTGACTGTGTTGCATGATATTCCAGATGATGATGTCGTTCGTACACCAAAGTCCACTTTTCGTTTCTGCAGCTACCCAGTAATATATTTTGTGCGTCACACGTCCTACCTGAGTAGTTGAACTTTATTGTGATACTCAGACATTAAAAACGGCGGTCAAAATTCACATAACAAGCGTATGAATATCATTCAGCTCACCTCAGCAACGAGGCGTAAACAAGACGTCCAAGCATACAGTGGCAAGATAAAGTACACGTGCATCACATACACAGCCGCAATCAGTGCTCAGAATAGCATTCAAGAATGAGCTACATTATGTGTGACATAACTTTCACATAAACATACCTTCAACATCAGCAGTTAAAACGACGTTAAATATTTCCAAGAATATTTCTATTCTGTGGCTCGATTAAAAGCCCCTACAATGTGAAATCACTCATATTTAGCCTCTGAGGTTATAAATTTCCTCTCGGCTTCGTGCGTAGCATCGATTTTGTTCGTAGAGAGCAAGTAGGAAGTTAAATTGCCTTTTCTTTTGCAGTCCCACTCTTCACTCGTTATCTGAATTTGTTCGTTCGCAGTTTGCTTCTCTTCGTATTCACTCTCTCCCATGTCCTTATCGCTGACATATTGTTGCTGCTGTTAATCTGATGTTAATCAGTGGCCGAAGTTTTAAAACAACAAAAATCACCCAGCAACAGTCTTTGTGCTGTTTTCTCAAGGATATTTTTCTTCCACGAAGCGACTCCACGCCAAGCATTCACTTAACATGGTTTAGAGTTGTTCCTTTCGCAGAAAAATGCGTCATATTTTTAGGACACCGCCGGTCATATCGACTTCGTTTTGTTTCTTCGATTCTTCAATCGAATTTCACATCGATTTCAATCAAATCTCCGTCTTGTTCTTCTAAATCTTTACGGTAGGGAATAGCAGCTCGATTTAGAGCATTCGTAAGCCGTTATTCATCAGTGGCCTTGTTGATTTAAAAAATGCTCTTTTTTCGGCTAAAAGAGTCGTTGAACATTGATGAGTTTCTCATTTCTTCTGCTGAATGAGAGAAAACTCAGATGCACTAATATGAGAACAAACGCGCAATCAGCACGATAGATGGCGACAACAGAGCGCTAACCTCTTTAGTTTAGATTTCAGGTTGTGATAAGGCGCAGTTCACTTCCGCTACAAGCGTGATTTTTACATGATTCTTCATCACTTGAAGACGTCTTCTGCCATCACTTCACACATGTTCTATTTTTCTAAAAGAGTGAAAGGCGTGCTGGGAAAAGTGCTGTAGGAAACCGTTCTTCTTCAAACATTGAAAGTAGATATCATTGCCCTAGTATTTTCCAACACTGTGCATGCTACATCCTGAAATATTTGTAAGAGGATCCAGAAGGGCTCTAAAAGAGCTCAGAATGAAATGGCGCAGAGCTCAGAAGTCTGTGGCACTTCCACTCCTCGGAAAGCTTTTCAGGTTTAATTTTCCAGAAGAAGTTCACAGAGATTTCCACTTTTCTAGCTCGCTAAGCCATATTTTAGTGGGAACCTTGAGGTTCATGACAGGTGACGACGATGACTTCCAGAAAAGCGAGCCTTGGAATACAGACAGCTACAATACATGAAACATCCAGAGTTTATTCAGAATTTTCCGCATGTTAATGCACACAGATATTCAGGGCTACCTGCGACTGCTTTCGCCTTGGCGAATTTCTAAGCACCCCGTACTAGGGCTGCTTTGAAAATAGAGCCACTTCGATGTTGGACGGGACTAAAGGATATTCAGGTGCTCCAGTAGTTCGGAGCAGCACCGAAAAGCGGCTGGAGACGAAATGGTACATGACGGATACATCTGCTTGCTTCTACATGTGTGCACGCCAGCATGTGCGCATTCTTAAGTGTCGTTGGGTATTTGTTTGTAAGTATTTGCGCCGTTTTTATATGGTTGAGTGCATCTATGCTAACGATGAACGTAACCGATGATAGCAAAGATAACGGATTGTCGGAAGTCGTGACGGATATCAGTTGCTGGCGCTATATTTTGGTAGGAACTTTGGGACTTTGACCACTGATGCTGCCGTGTTGAGGGATAATGGTGTTGCTGAAGTTGTGTTGCTGATCAGCGTGAAGCTGATTGACTCCAGTAGGTCTCATGCAATGCTGATTATGTTCCCACTACTCCCTATCTCTATAATAAGTCGTTGTCGCTCAAAGATTCGACAGCTCTACATCGTATCTCAGACATTATTTTTTTCCTAAGAACAAACGATGGCAATGGTCCTTTTACAGAGGCACTATCCTAGTCCTGTTCGGATAATTGCTGCATAATTGCTGCTCATATAAGTGCAATATTTAATTATTATCTAGTGAAACTAGGAGTAGGATTTTTGCGCAGAATGGTCACACCTCTGGCCTGCCTTCCCATCTATTCAATTCAGCAAACAGAGAAAATAGCTTTTATCATAGGGTTGGCGCTACTGTCTAAAAGTTCAAGGTGTTTCTTACTTCGATGGCTAAAAACCTCCTCACCGCACGTCTAATGAACTTCTCGCTCTTCGACTTTTACCTGTTGCGGCTAATCCGAAAAAGGCTCCACTTCCGTTGCCAAAGCTATCGTCTCTGTAGCTGTTTTCACATAGGTTTAACAAAATCCAGCCGTTTTTACCCTTCTTCTTTGAGTTATTAACGCTAGTCGTGTTTTTCCTCAGTCATGCGCATACAAATATGGGACATGTTTTGAACGCCAATAACAGTTATTTCGTTAGCAAACGCGCAAGAAACCTTCAAAGCTCCAAATTTGTTCATAACGAAGCAAATATACCATATTTGTCTTCCCAGCGGTAGTTTCCTATTTCCATAAATCGAGCTGCAACTTCCGATTGGCGTGACAACAACAACAGGTCCTCATCGCCTTTGTTTTAATAAGATGGCAGTGTTCGATGAAGTCCAACATTTCATGTCGAACGTTCAAAAGTTTCTTCCTATTCATGAGCTATTTGAACTATCAAGCACATTTGGCCATGTACGGCATACAGAAAACGCGGCTTATTGCAAGTGCTTTGCTGGATGCTTCAATGCTGTAATTAGTAAAGCACTAAGGTGGTCAGCACCTTTGCAGAATGATCAGTAAAAGCCATTCCTAACCGAAGCGTTGGCTGCATTGTCAGGTGCTTTTGCACACTTTAGGACAAAGCAGGCTTAGGACCAATTTCACTCAGTTTTCTGATTTTTCTGTTGGTCGTAGACTCATAAAATCCAACGAAATTAGCAATTCAGGTATATTGTTCTTGCGACGGGATATGGAAAACAGTCATTCAATTCATGATTTCCACATCGGATTCGACTATGTGGTTCTATGCCATCGCTTAGTATGGAACTTCGTCGAACCAAGGGAAGAGCTGTGTTACCACTTTAGTTTGAAAAAAGTCCTGCTTTGTTATAGCCCCTATGCTGGTGGGAAGATAACTGTTATATATCGTTTCCTTTACTCGTGTTCATTCAGGGGATTACGAGCATCTGTTTATGATGTTCCTCAATATAACTGGTTTCGATTTTCTTGTTTATGAGTCACCATAGCACATTGCGTCGAATAGTCTCATTACAGTATCATTTATAATTCAATAGAACTTGCTGCAACTGTTGATAGGCATATTTTCAACAATTCAGCAGTTAATTGGCTCATGTTGGTAATCTTTGAAGAACGTTGCTTGTCGAATATATTCCTAAATGGCATCATATTTTGCTCCTCATTTTTCTTATATGATGGTAGTGAATGCCACCAAATACTTTGTCATTTAAGGTGTCGTTTCCTTCGGACTCAGAAGCACTCAACGAAAGCTGATGTAGCGGAAACTGTTAACATCATGGATGAAAACTTCCATTTCAGTCATGAGACGAGGGATTCGCGAAGTCAGTTTATTCACTGTGTTGATAGCTGCAGTATTTGCTGGACGTAATACGGATTCGGTGATCATGAATCAGCCACCAATCGCCTTTATGTATGACTCTTATTTTCCGAAGGCAGATACGCCTCCATAGAGAAAAGAATTTCCTTACTGCGCCATTTGTACTTAAGGTGCTGTTCAAATTTGAGCGCAGATCTTTTGAAAACGATGTTGCAATCTATCATTCCCTCGCACAGCGTGATTATCAAACGCCAAAATGTTGGGCTGCTTGAATGCACCTATAATTTGCTGGAGGTCGCAAAGTAATCTCCATATGTGCGAGTTTCTTCTAAAGGTTGTCAGTGCTGAACAATGCGTTGATATCCCAAAAACAGAATACTAACGGAATATTTCAGCGACTTGACGAAACGATGGGGCTACTATGGATCAGGAACGGATCAACCGAATACAGTGAGGCCATGGGGTGGATATGGCCCCTACTGGAATTGGGACTTCCGAGGTTAAACCAAACAAGGTTCGTCATATGTCTTGATATATGGAAAGTCTAAAAGTGCTCATCTTTTCCATCAAATTTCTTGATAGCCCTGGAGGGTGACAGTGGAAATCAAATCTCCGTCACTACGTCTCTTCGATGTTGCGCCACTGTAAAGCTTATACATTTTGTATTTTATGCCCGTTGAACCGTGCATAAGCCATGTTGAATGTTTCTAAAAGCGATGAAGTCAGTCGAGACATTATTCCACCGTTGAATACACCCTCTGGCGGCATAGAAAATTGATGGTTCTTATTATCACAAATGTGTTTATAGGATCAGTGCCACGGCAGATTATTATTTCATCTTTTAAAGTCCCGTACTTTCGAATGCCTTTATTTTGCGCAAAACTCCCCTTTTCTCATCGAACGTTACGATCTTTCCGAAATCGGTGGTCATGAATCCTCATTATCGTTGTACTGCTTTCTTACTGGGTGTACGTCAGTGTAAAATTAGAAATATTTCAGTAACTAAAAAATTGGGAATGCATATGCAGACGTTCGCAAACGTTAATGTCACAGACGTTTCGTTGTAGTTGTACGAAATATAAGAGTGTTCAGCAACTTCTGATGCTTTAACTTGGACCAGACACCTAGATTCCTCTGATCCACGAGATCATTTGTCGTAGAGTTTTCGAGCTTCGAAAATTTCGTTTTTCAAGAAGTCAGTGGGAATAGAGGAGGAGGGGATAATGGCAAATAGAGAAAATCAATGCTTCTCTACAGTTTTATCGTTTCCTCCTTCCCAAGGCTAGATGTACTTGCATTTTTCAGTTCAGTGATTATTTTTATAGAATTTGATCAAAATGGTCCACTCCGAAGACATCGTGAAGGCCTATTATGTTGCTGTTATACGAAGCCGACTCCGCTACCCTTCTCACGATCTCAAACCATTCGAAAATCACACATTTCCTTTGATACCAATAAATTGCATCCTTATCCGATTTTACGGCGCACAGTTTTTTTTTTCACCTACTGCAATGGGCATGTACGACCAATAAACGCTTTTTCGGAGGACGCATGTGACGTTTTAGCAATTGCAGGCATGTTAAACACTTTAGCGCTCGTAAGTCCAATTGCACGATAGAATTACCTTCGTCAATAAATTCATTTTTTAATCAGATTGAAGTGAGCGAGGGTACCTCAGAAAATGCTAAAGATCGATTAATCGCCTGCTCAAGCATATAATTCGGTTTTTTGTATACAAAAAAGCAAGAGCATGAGCGTATGGAAAAGTAGAAGGTTCTGGAGGAAGCCCTGCTTTTTATGTCGCCCCACAGGTCCTGGCATAGCTAGATATTCAGCATTCATCGATGGCAATCCCCTCATAGGATTTAGCAGCAGTCAGAATGCTAAGGAGAAGAGTGAATCAAAAGAGAGGCTGACGTGACAGCTAGAGAAGCGTTGACGGCTTGAGGAAAATTTGACAAACGCGATCTATGAATCTACTTTCGCCGAAGAAATCACAGCTGAATAGATAAGAAGTGCATGCATCAGAAAAAAAGTTGAAAGTGAAAAGAAAGGAGAAACGTAGTTCTCTTATAAAGCAAGAAGAGAAGCTCACTTATGCAACTGAGAAGATGGAAATAAAGTAACCGACGAACACGTACTGCATTTATTTCCTGTCACGGGAAGACTTCCTCTCTCAGTGAATCGTGCAAACCTGCAGAACTGCAATGAAAGAAGAAAAAATTTCGTACACGAAACTGAATTATGATGTTACACGGGAACGTCGGAAAACGAGGAAACTAAGGTACATTATAGTTGTTTTCACCTGCATGCACCATCTACAGCCTCAATATTCTTTTCAGATCTTTGGGAATTGCATCAATAAATAGAATCGAAGTGCCATCATTCTGCTTTTGTCCCTTGTAGTCTTCCTCACGTTTCTTTTATTATTCATCCATATTACTTCGATTTAAAATTCCACCTAACTTCGAACCTCTGACAATACGATAAGCCTACCGCATTGCTTATCTCAGACATTTATGTAGCCATCGACTCTGCCACGAAAATACCTTGTCACGGTTTTTCCACCATGAATGAAAAATTGCAATTCATAAATGCTCTGTAAAAGTGGAGTGGTGGAAGCGTACTACGTGACAAATTGAAATCGAAGGGCACTTAATGCCAATGAGAGCAAATAGACATAAATTTGAAAGGCAGTGAAAATGGCTTCTCAGTATGATAATGTGCCTCAATCTGTGTCTTGTCAGCATTTGATCCACGTCACTGATAGAATGCTTCGATGTACATTTTTCTGCGAATCATGCAGGAGATCTTATGAGGGATTTGAACATGGTTCCAATAAGAACGGTCAATGACCGTTCTGACCACTCCCTATGTGGTGCCTCCTATATTTTTGTATGTATAGTCAGCAGATATGCATAGTTTCACTGTAAGAATCAGTGCTGCCTGCTTCACACCTGACGATGAAATGAAACCATATGATCCTCTTTTTTCGGAGGGCATGCGGCTTTTCAGAAATGCCGAGGTCGCACTCTTAAGCTTCATAGCTCTCACTGCAGTTGCATGCCTATGAGACGGGATCGAGAGGTACGAGTATCAAATAATTTTCTCATGAAACCAAGGAGAACAACAGAATTTCTATCTGCACAAATGGTCCTTTATTGAGCCATATGCAAAAGTATTAAGCATTAAATCTGTTTGCATTGCAGTGCAACTGCTGCGGAGGATACCGAAGAGCCCATAAGATGACTAACTCTCTAGGGCTTTCGTACACGGTGTCTAAAGAATGATTTATCTGTTTGATACAAAATATCATGAATTATTTTAGTTATTTTACGATTTCATCAGCGTTATCTCCAAGTACTTTAAATATCAAGCATTGAGAATTATCAAATATAGTATGATTACTATACCGAAGTATGAGGAGTATTGCGTATTTTCAGCCATTTCGCCCAGTGTTTTAGACGAAGCGTTAGCTGGCTCATCAGTTCATGCAAGGCACCACCACATCACAGCTCTTTTTTTCAAGAGGGAAATGCTGGTTCTAAAGAATCAGTCGTTTTGTGAGTGGTCAAAACTGGAACCTGAACAGCACCTGTTATCGACGCCTCACGTGGCAAAAAAATGCCCTAATTATGTACTCCAGCTGCTACAAAGATATTTTACTGCTATCATAATGCAGTTTTCCATTTTCCCTATTTACAGAAATTGAGGATTCAGGGAGAATTTCTTCTCTTTTCCTATTTTCTTTTCATAAAAAATAGCCTTTTCTTTGTTCGGTTATCATAGATACTGCAAGGAGTTAGTTCAAATACTATTGAAACAAAAGTTACTATTGAAACAAAAGTTGTGAGTTACTGAATCTTTGGACAATACAGAAGTAAGTTCTTTCAAACCTACAGAGAATTCAAGCTTATGGTAGAATAGAACTATTGTAGAGGCATTCATCTAACGGTAGTTTTCACTTTCCGTGTACGCGTTGTTTCGTAGAATTTCTTATTGTAAAAAGGTTCGAACACTTCAAATTACATCACACTGCTAATCAACGCAATTTTTCGCAAGTGCACTTCCGCCTACTCATTCTACGTCCGAAAACTTATTTGGAGCAAATTAATTTCACATAACTCAGCGTTTCTTTGGCGAATTCATCTATATTTTCTTAGGTATTTCGGACGTTTGGTCATACTTCTTCAGTATTATTACAATGTGTGTTGAGGAATAGGAAATGCAGGCGTAAACTGTTGGCGTTTTAAGAAAATTCAAACATCACTGCTGAATTCGTTGAGAGAAGCGCACTTCGATGTATACAGCAATCGTGGCATGCATTCTTGAGGCGTATATAGTGCATCATTTAATAATCACTCTGCAGTGCTCCATTTTCGCATTTGGCGAATATTTATTCGTTTCTCCAATGATGTGAACAGTTTTTGATTTTAAGAGATGACTTTCAACTGGTTTTTATTGCACAATCAACGGTCCTGTTTAAATGAGCACTTTAGAGGAGGGAATGCTTATATTCTCTTCTGACTAGTGAATTCTGACTTCACATCATAATGGCACCACCTTTTTACTATCATCACATATAAAAATGAAAATGCGATGATAGAACTGCCCATTTTTTCGATATCTTTGTTATTCACAACATTTGAGTGCGCTGTTCACGCTACATAGTATGTTGAGGTGCCTCAAGCATGGCATCCACTTTTCCAACTTATAAAATCGTAGCGCAATACTGAACTGTCTTATTATTATTTAATCAGCATTATTATTTAATGCTAAGCTGCTTTCACTTGTAAGCGATCATAGAGCCAACATAACCAAACATAGCTGCTCAGTCTTTTCTAACGAATGATTCGGTCAGCTTGCTCCTGCTGCTCTTCTACCGTCTTCAAATTAGTCTCCACAAGAAGGTCCTCGCGCATTCCACAAACTGTCGAGAAGTATATGTTAGTTAGCCGAATTTCATGAACAGTTTTCTCTTTGGACTATACTTTTTACTCTAGCACTTCCTAAGTGAAATCTGCAAGCTCAACAAAACATAAGAAGTATTCAGCGCCGACTTATTGATTCTCTCATAATATGTGGTGTGATTTTGTAGTATTCGATTTTGATGAAAGAACTCAGGTGAACTTGAAAAGAATTCCTATCTGTTTTTTTTCGCATGGAAATAGGGGCAGTGCAGTTCTTACAGTAAGTAATAAGTACAAGGTTAGTGATCATTGAAAGGAAAGAATTTCTGAATGAATAAGCAATGAAACAAATGAGAAATAAGCGCGTAAATGAACAAATCAATTAGTGATTCAATATGCAGAGAAATAAGTAAATTAATATTAAGTCGAATAACCAAATATTTGAATAAATTCAGTTCATTTATTTTTCAATTTATTGCGCAGTTACTGCGCATGATGTATTTGTTAGTCCGCTCATTTAACCGTTTGTATGCGAACTGAACTTTCGCCTAATAGATCATCGACTTCCTTTTCATCTCCTTTTCCTTTGAAACTCACTATGTTCCAAGTCTTCCTTGTTCCAACATATTGCCAAACTAACTGCTAAACTATGCCTCATTTTGTGCTCGTCACCATTTTGCATCAACCATGTAAACATTTTTGTTCCAACAAAAGCCTTCAGAATACTGGATGATTCATGTGCTGTTTATCTTACAGAGCTGATTTTCATGCCTTTCCTGCTGGCATCTTCGAAACGGTGCCTGACGAAGCGAGAGCAGAATGCGTCACGAATTTCTTTTAACGAGGGTTAGACCAACCGCTGCTAACTGAAAAATATTTCATTTTCCAAAGCAAAGAAGACGAGTTTATCGCCGCAATAGTAGTGACCTAGGTAGTGCGTGAGGTCTTTGTCTGTTTTTAACCGCATATCAAACGCCATCGGTTGGCGCGACATTGAACGCGTGTGCAAAAAATTGCTGCGCAAAGCGATGATGCGGCTTGAGTGCGGTATTTTTCGGAATTTCCTTAACAAACTGCAAGGATTTCTGCTATTTATAGTAAGAGATATGCTTCAATATCTACTGTGCCGACCGCATTCGCTGGTCTAAGATTCCACTGTTATAAAATTTTAGGAATCAATGAGAAACGTTACCACTTATTTCGTTGTGCTCGTTGCTGTACATCTAATGCTATGCGGAGCCAACGAAGCTCCTAGGAATGGGGACGGCAGCAGGTAAGACCATTGTTACGAAGGAAGCATAGAAGAAGGTTAAGGCTGTCACATGAGCGTGTAAACATGTTCCCTCTTGGAGGTAAATAAGCATCCTCTAATGTTTATGAAGTGTGCATAGTATGAAGTTAGAAGAACATATTGCATGTAGTGCGAAAGTAATTGAAACTATACCAGTGGCGAAAATTTTTTTCTATGCTTTATGCACTGATATCGCCTGTCGTTATTTCATGAATATTCGACGTTCGAAAGCGTTGACAATAAACAATGGTGACTGGAGATGGTTGAACCTCTGTCGAATATGCTTAAAGATCACACAAAATTACGGGACGGTCACCCGACCCCTCACTCTCTCAGAATTTGTTTAATGCAGCGTTTAAGTATCATACCAATTCATGGTTCCGAAGCTGGTTAAAAAGAATCTCATTTGCAGCGTACGAGTGAAACGTCAGTGGGGACCGTGGGATTATTATGGATATGGTCTATACCGACCACGGCGGTACTGGGGACGACGATGGCGACGACGTTTCAGAGCGCACTCGCAGTTCTACGATCCCTTTGAATGGTGGAAATGAAAGAGAGTAGCAAAGTAGGCCAGTTGCTCACAGTGTGAACATTGCAATTCTCCACTTCTTGAGAAAAGCATGATTTCGCCCTAGGTTACACTGAAAGATTGGAACAGTTCTGAAATGAAGAACGGGGGCAAAACATTTTTTTGCGTGCAGACCTTTTCCCTCTAAAACATTCCAACTTCTCCGATTCTTTCGTAGCGTATGCTGAGTTGGATATAGGGATATTATGGATGTTTTAGTGTGATCAGATTAGTGCAGTTATGGTTCTCTTATAAGCTCCGAAATTTCCACTTCTGTGGCCGAGATGATTCTGCAGTGAATCGTAGTGTGAGAGGTCACATATCTTAATGTTGATGAGAATTAGGGCGTCCAACCATCATCATTTGGTCATGAATGAATGAATTCTTACTCACGGCTCGACGGCTGGCGTTGGCATTATTGTTTTCCGATGTTTATGAAGTGATATTTCACGCCGTCTATGCTACCTCATTTACCGATGTTCCCCTCTTTCGTTTTGTCTGCTAGCAGATTTGTCTACTGTTGTGTTGTTGCTATAACTCATAGATGAATGCTTGTCAAACTCATGGTTTTCAATGCAAAACACCATTTTCTTGTGAACTGATTCTGAGCATGGAAAAGCTGAAATACGGAAAATTTTTCAATCAAGGAATCTCCTGAATTACAACTAACGCAGTCGGCTAATGTGTGATCAGTGTGTAAATCGATGTTTCACTACACCGATATTTCTCAAAATTTTCTTCAGAGCATCACTTGAAAAGTTATTAAATATCAGTTGTCTTGAAAACAATGCACCCTATCTGAAAAAATATATAAGATCTGCTGTTTGATCGTGCAAAGTTTCAGTTCACTGTGTCGTTGCAAGGCAAGAAGATATTCACAAAATCGTTATGCGATTTGCCCATTGCATAACGCTGCAACCAATTTACCAACAGAATGCAATGGCGTATGTGAAGCGCCATCACGATATGGTCTAGGAGCTCTTATATTTGTACCTACGTGGTTTCGCCTGAATATTTTCCCATTGGTCGGTTTAACTTCGTAATTGCTTTGAATTCATACTCGCTCAATTAGGTGTCTCATACGGAACAATTAGGAGGCAACAAAAGAAGTGTTTGTGCTCCGTCAATAAAAGCAATAATTTCATGCCTGTTAAAAACTGCAGTGGTTCTATCAGTATCCCTTATCTACTTGAAGCTGATTTAGGTCACTTTTCGTTCCTGTTTCTTCCTATCGTGACTGCAGCCATTCGGTTCACAGGGGCCGAAGTGAAAGCCGGGAAATCAACAGTTCAGCGGCTCAGCGATAATGTTTTTGTCTGATCTGGTCAAGTATGCACTGCGAGAAATTATATCCGCTTATGAGAGCTTCGATGCTCGCAATTGCTCGACACCGAATGATCCATCAGATTCGAACATCCTTGTCATCCAAAAATTCCGCTTTATAACTTGACCACTTATTGAGTAAAAACAGTGGCCAATGATCACTGAGGCTATTTTTGCTCCATCAAGCCAAAATAAGCTCCGACATTTGTGAACTCGGCTAAACTGGCTCCAGTGAGCTTCTCACTTGATCATTTGAGAGTTGATGCCTACACTGGCCCAAAAAGGACATGTTCTGTTACTGGTAAACGGTTGCTGCTCTCTTTGGCCGCATAACCCTTTTTATATCTAACGACTCTGCTAACGTAGTTTCCATCGCTGCTGAATATGCAGTCGGTGTGGTTCCCTGATATACTTCGACTTGCCGATACCTATAGCATCGCTACGGGAAAACGACTGATCGATTCTGATCAAAACTCTCCAAAGCGCTTCACTCCTTCATTATCCACACGACAATATAGCCGAGTAGTTGTGACTCAAAAGTCCACGCATGTTGATATGAACCCTTAATAGAAAGACGAGATATTCAGCTGATCATGCAATTAAATTGCACAGTTGCAACTTAAACTGTGTAATGTCATCGTCACCTTCACGTCCTTATATAAATATATATATATATATATATATATATATATATATATATATATATATATATGCAGTATATATATATATATATATATGTGCAGTATATATATATGTACACATATATATATGTATATATATATATATATATATATATATATATATATATATATATATATATATATGCTATGTGCAGTTCGCTGCTTTCACAACACCCCGTTAAATGTTTTATTTTCTGACGCAATACGGATGTGAGAGTTAAAGGACGGCTGGCTATTCGTTGTCCGAATGCTCCTGACTGTTGTTAGTGACAATCCGCACAAGGTGGCTTTTTCATACTCTTCCAGTAATACAGCCTGGATGGGCACGACTTAACTGAATATTTGGTTAATGCGTTGAGAAAAAAGTTCAGCTGGAAAGTCGCACGTGACATCTCAATTCCATGAATTAAAGGACAGCTTAATCGCAGGGAAGGGGTTATTGCAATCCATACTTCTGCATTCACGAGTAGCAACAAATCACCGGCCGTAGAAGCTGGACAGTGCAGAGTTTAGGTAATAACCTCTGCTTATCAAGAATACAGCTCTTTAGTAAGCAGATGTTTTACAGGCCTCAGAGATATTGGTGCGCGAACACCCGAGGGCATAACTTTTTGAAAATTAACTGTGTTGCTAAGGGTTGAAGAGGAGATCTAAGTCTTGGACTTCAAGACTCCTCCACCTCATCGAACAAGCGAAGGAACGTAGCAACGAAACTCACATGTTAATGATGGCGTCGACTCTCTAAGCTGCATCGCAAATTGCAGCATAAAAAACTAGTAGGCGGTTCACGGTCGATGTGCAAGCGTTTTTTTTTTTCAAGTTAGAACATTTGAGTGGCTATTGAGCAACTGCCAAAGGATGTTTCTGTCATTATGGTGTTAGCTGATCGAACTTTTTGTCAGCTGTTTCATGTTGTCTATAGGCTCGAGGTTACCTTATATCGCAGGGAACTAATTATGCCTAATGAGCGATGAGTTCTGGAAATTTCATTCTGAATGAGGAACATAACGGGCAAAATGCGCAACAATATCGCATATTCCATCGGCGACGTAGAAATTTTTCATTACAAGTGCTGCGCATATTCTAGAATAAACATAAATGAAAGCGTTGTGAATTGCCGCAAGACATAACCTTTTTTGTTCGGCATTCATGGCAACATTTGAATTTTACCTATGGAAATACAAGAGATCTTTCAAATTTATTTATGGAGCACTTTTTAAATTGCCTATGCCAATTAATGAGATTTATGATCATACGATTCAATTGTCGGCTGGAAAGAAGCCGCTTGAAGCGCGCACACTGCTTAAAGTTTAAGAGATCTCGAAACAAATCATAGACATCTCAAGCATTGTAAAGTTGCACACATAGAGTGGTGACCTTGCTGTTTAGTAATTGAATGCGCTCACTGAACCCTTAACTGACTTCAAACTACTCATATCAACATCCATAAATAAATATTCGATGGCATATTAAATCGGTAAATCAGGAAACACACAACCCAAAAGCTCCATAGTAGTACTTTTGTGGATGACCTCCTCCTAATCATATTAGTACGTGAGCTACTGGACACTGCCTTGAAACTTTTAAATTTGGGATGGTTATATCTCATGCTCACTCGCCACTGCAGCCAACCGGAAACCTTGAAATTGGAAAAAATCCTCAAAATGTGTGTTTAGCGCGACATAGCACCATTTCTTACTCCTTAGCCTAGAAGTCTTAATGCTTTTTCGTGCTTCGAAAAAACCTGACCTCTTCGCTTCCTCTCTAGTCTTTTTTGGTCAGCTGCAACGCTGCTTGTCAGTTTCATCACATAAAAAGTTTCAGCTGATCACGCATCGTGCTCAGCACTCGCATTAAATCGCTACGAGTTGCTTCTTTACAGAAATGAACCGCACAAGTGCAATATTCTCAGTCCCATAGCATTTTTTCATTTAAAAGATGACGATGAAGTGTGCGCAGCTAACACTCATCGCGGAGGAATAAGGAAGATGGACCATGAGACGGGATAGACTCGTCATAACATTTAGAAAGGGGTGGCTGATTCTCACTGCTTTATTTCTTAGTTGAAGAAGTGAATAATCCTTGGGGACGCAATCCTTGGGGACATCCTTGGGGACGCATTTAAACTAATTGAAGAGATTGGTCGTGAAACGACCACGCTATTTTGAGAAGCAGTTTGATCGGAAGTGTTTGCGTAAATCTCTGAACGTCTTTTCTCCCTTCCACATCATTCTGGTTCTATGAGTATGCGAATTCGCACTTCTTTCTCCCGTCATTCCACGCAATAACCTTCTACGTATAAATTCATCGATCACTAATTGAGCGCATTCGTCATTGGCGTCAATGCATATAACTAGTACGATGAGGTGATGGTTCTTTTTTCAAAGCAGAGGTCATTCGTGGAGGCCTCTCGAAGATGAATCTGAATTTCGGTCATCAGCATGAATGTATGAGTAGACTGACGGCCATAGCACAAAGTGAATGATACATAGAAAAAATATGATCAATATCTGTGTCAACTATAAAAACATTCTCAGTGTTCTTCAATGTCGTAAAGGTTGAATGCTAGACGTGTGACCCAATCTTCGACACCGAATGAAAAGAAAAATGGCGATTTTTGAAGTTGGAAGAAAAATTTCGAAAATTCTTATGAACATCACTTTGTGTTCAGCGAAAAGAGCGCATAGCTTTTTTTCCTTCTGACTGTCAAAAGTTTCAGTACTATATATTCCTCGCGATCACCAACTGCCTCGTATCTGTCTAACCCCTTCTGCTCACTTGCCGTTTTCAGAGGAACGCATCGAGACGGTATCTGGTGGAATTCATTTATGCTCCCCATTTTTCCTTTCTCATTCCGCATTGAATTGCACAACTCGTTTCGTGCTGATTACTTCAGCGTAACTACAGGTCACTTTCTTCACTGAGTGAACGAGGTGATGACACTCATTCTACGATCGCAGGAGTTTATATTCACTCAGACACTTCACTATTACACTATTCATGCTTTCCCATTTTTTGAGCCACTTCGACCAGGTTGTTATGACAGAATGTACTGCATTACAACTTCACTGCGTTTATATCAGCTCGTCCGTCTGTGAGCTTGTTTGTGACCAAAATGAGTTCATGAAGTATCTATGAGAGTTCTTCTTTAGAAGCACGAATGTGATTGGGCGAAAAATATGCACAATAGTTCTCCGTAAATTCCCTCAGCTCTTTCCTTCTGTTGCCTCTTATGCAGTTGATGTCGACATCGAATTCTACAAGTAAAATGACTCAACTATCCCTTGAAACGAATTTACTTTAAAGAATTCGACTACGTTGCAAAAATGTTAGTGTCATGGCCTTCTGATCAAGTAGCAGCACATAGTGATTATCATCAATCGCTTCTAATCGAAGCGAAAGACCGTAAACTGTACTAAAATAGCACTCGCTGTTCATATGCTTCTGAGGAAAGACGCCTTGTATTCTTCGAACCCGCAGGAGCTTATCAGGGAGTGTGGGTGGCAATGACGCAGTACCACTGCTGCTGCTCACTGCAGCAAGCAGCTATGATAAGGAGATATTAGTGCGCATTTTCAATTTTAAAACTGACCACTCGAACAACGTGCTGAGGTTCCTTATGAACATATGAACGAAACTAAAGAGTTACTTTCTTTACAGCGTTGGCGGCTATGAAATCAACACCGCTAATCACGTTTCTTTGCTGTTTCATCTTGATATTCATCGCTTCCGATGCGCACCCTCTAATGTCCGTCAATGAGATAACCGAATATGCTAACGCACCGAGGTTTATATTTTATCTTTTAATCAATTAAATGTCCATTCTGTGGTCAATATGTTAAAGTGCTGCACACATCGTTTTGAAGAAAAAGCTTATAATGATGCCCCCATGGCTTATTCGCAAAAGAGATTAACCGTGTCTTAGATGTTCGGTTGCCTCCGCAACATGCAGCTAGCGAACGTACCAGCATTCGATCACTCAGAACTTTAAAATTACATCCAACCCCTTAAGACAACATCAGCTTCTCTCAAGCCTTTCGTAAAACCTGCACTTTCGAGGAGGACTGATTTAGGGAATTAGGGTAGTTTGCCTTTATTAGTGAATGGGGATCAATCGTTTCATGATTTTTTGCATTGCTTGTTCTCTTTCATTCTCATTTACATATCTCTTCGCCATGCGGGCATTTATATATACTTTTCCGTATTTGTCAACACATGACTGTTGCCATGCGGGGCAGTGTATATGCCTTTGACATACGTGAACGGGACTTGATGGTAGAAATTTGACGGCTGATAACGCATCTGTCATGCTCACATTTCATGCGTTAACCTTATGACGAGGTGACGGCTGTTTAGAACGCTGAAGTTTGTCGATATTCTGTACTAGCCGAAAAAAATAAGATAAATATCGTAGATCATTTGCTTAAGCTAAGAAACAAAGTAACCGTGAATGCATTATTTTAGACGCTCCATTCCTTGAGAGGAAACTTTTAGGTCGGCCAACAGTTGGAGTAGGATGAAGAAGTGAGCAACTTGTTTTTTGTTTCATGTAATGAGGCCTGATCGATTCAGTCACCACAGAGAAAAGGGAGCATTTTTGAGTGGAAATAAGTACCACTACATGTGGAGTGAAATTTGAAACATTCTACACCACCATGAAAGTGCAGCATGATATGAAGTGAACTGGCGATTTCTTGGATGATGCCTGCATGTCGTGAAAGCTTTATTGAATTTCTAGGACAAGGGTAAGGCGATTTTGCGGCTGTGGATGCTGCGGATGCTGCCGAAGGTGGTTGTGGAAAAAGTTGCTCTTGAAATATCTGTGGTGGAAAAGTCTGCAGTGTCACTGGCACAGTTTCGGAATCTGCGGTTAACGATGAGACTCACTTGCTTCAATAATCGATGCTTCTGTGAAGAATTCTATAAATAACGAAGAAAATTCTGATATGATGTCAAAATGCAAAGAAAGAGAACTTTGTCTCGTTGTCACTGTGCCCCTCAGCAGGTTTGATGAATTGATTTATCATGAAGCTGAAATTTCTGATTTATACCATTTTACCTCTTACTCGTTTTCCCCACCTAAGATGCGACACAGATGACCACATAAGCTTTTCCTGAATATGCAGTTGCAGTAGTAGCAATAGAAATGGACAATATTAGAGAAAACATGCAGGTGACAAACAAATGCGACCTCCTGATTGCACTTACGTTAGGTGATGGTATGGATAGAAGATGGAAGAGAGGGCTAATAAACGCAGTAGTGGATATTACACGATGCCTAAGCAGTAATCACGCTTGCATTTGGCAGATGGAACTCTCAGTCGCTCACCAGTCTATGATATTAGAGGTATATAATTAAGCGAAGTTTGTTAAGTGAGAAAAAGTTCTACCCCTAACTAAAACAAAATCATCTGAACGATGGATCTTATATTTCCTGAAGCAACGATGGGCTCATTTCCTTTTCGGAATACCGCATTCCTTACACCACAATAAAAAAATCTATTGCGCCACTTCGTCCTTCCACGGTTTTGACACAGTGACATGAGGAAAAGAAATGATAAGCAGCGAACTAGTCAGCGGGTAGAGTCATTCAAAATTTACTCCAACTGCTCCAAATTAGCTTTCGTCTCAACGTTTCACATGTAGGCAGGGTAGATCTCGTTTATGCCGTTGCAAGTATCCCCCTGAAGTGAGGCGCAAGGGCGACAGAATAAAAACGCGCCGGTGAATCGCACTGATCAGCTCACAGAACCACTCAAGCCGTCGCTATGAACTCCCCTGACATTGAAGAAAGCGGTTCAGCAGAAGAAGATCAGAGTTGTGAACACGTAATTGGCTCTCTACAATCGTTGTTCAGTTTCATCCTGAAATAAGGCCGATTATTCCACTACTGCAAGCGCGTGAACATGTTTGGGGAAGATATTTACTCCAGCGGAATGCAATAAAATGATTGAAGAAGAAGTGGAATGAAAGGAAAATGAGCATAAGTTATATTTATATATATCTCTATACCAATGAATGCAGAGAATTTTTCTTGAAACACAACAAAACTTTGGATTTCCAAATTGCAAAGATGGAAAAGCGGTGCAGCGTACGAATTCTTGCAACATCAAAGATGCTGCTTGGAGAAATCGCTAGTTTGGCCAGTACCCAGTGAGATATAAATATCGAAGACAATAACGTTGGGCGAAAGAAATTAGGAAAATTTGTGGCACTTTTTTTGAAACGAATGATTGTTGATTATTACACCGATAGTTGTTTTCCTTAATTCATGACTTCGATTGATTTTGTCGGGAAAAGGCAAAACAACTTGACATATTCAAACGATTCTATAAAAATCGTTGCGTTAGTGAACTGATGCCGATCTATAATCGACTTGGAAAGGAGACCAGAATTCGTCTCAGTCGGAAATTCTGCAGTGGGATACTTAGAACGACGGCAGTCGAATTTCTTTTAAACGGATAAATGCCACCACACTTTTTGTTCACTTACTGCGCGTAAACTAAAAAACCCAAAGAATTTGCACTTCAGCTAGGTTGGTAAATTTAACGTCGATAACGTGATCCCCAACTGCTGGGAAAGAGAAAACTAGATGTTGATGAGACTTTATTTTGTCACAGAATTTCTCGATTGCCCGAGAAATTATTACACTTCCAAAAAAACACTTCCAGTCGTATTTATTGTGTTCCATTGTCTCTTTCATCCAAGTTCTCTTTATTATCGACCAGGTCGGTCAATGTGATCGGATGAGGCACCTTTGGGGCTCTTTAAATGCTCAGAAAAGAATTATGAAGAAAGGAATGATTCTCCTTTGCAGACTGACTTGCCCAGTTTTAGCTTGAGGACCTATCGTTAGGATTCGGATGCCAAGCATGTTCTCCTGAACCTTTTAGGGAGGATGTTCCTCTTCTTCAGCTGAATAGTATGGTCGTAGGAAAGCGTTCAATACAAGAAACAAACTCCTCAATGCAGAGATCATTGATCTTTTTTTCAGACGGTTAATTCACTGACGTGAATCACGTGTTTGCAAACTCAAGCTTTCTTTTTTCACTACGACTTCATAAGACGGTCGTAAATAGGGAAGGAGAGGGGAATGAGGTGAAGGTCGCGGTGACGGCGCGGAGAACGAAACCACCCTAAATATTCACAAAGTCCTTGCCTTCCATCTCGCTATGTAGAAGCTGAAATTTGCGACTGCGACTTCCGGTCCCCACGCGTTGATATGTCTGCGATTTTCAGCGTGCGGCACTCCGAGTGTGAGGGTTTATGCTCTTGAGCGGAACGAAATTGAGGCGATGAGTCGCAAATGCTGGGATTTCATCCGTTTCAAGTTTATGCCACCTGCATTTGAGATAATGAAGAACCTTTGAGATCCGTGAGCGTTACTTGCGTCTAGAATTAGCTCGGTGTCCGCCTCTGACAGTGAGCTGAACGACGACCGGGTTCTGCTTGATTTATTGCTCACATCAGTGGTCAGTGAAAAGTAGGGATCACAGTGGTCATTTCAACCTGCTGCAGTATCTGTGGGGCGTTCTTTGTAAGTAACTCACTATAGATACCAAGTGTAAATGAAATCACGTTTTATATAAATAATGCTATTCAGCTCCTCATGCCCTCCCAGTAGTTTTGAAGTTGAAGTTCGCTGTCTTGAATCAAACATAACGTCGAAATCTTCCACTAGTCATACAATAGTAATGCCTCATCTCTGAATGCGTTCAGCGCGTAGCTCTCATCATACACTCTCACATCCCTCCCTCCTCCCTCCATCCCCCCCACACATACGTGCTCCCACAAACAAACGCCTTTCTTCCGCTCATTCTAGAGTTGATTCAGCCAGCTTTGCTGCACCAATAGATGTTATTATTATAAACCAGCTCAGCGGCATACGATTAACAGGCTTACTTTTTATGAACGTTCGCTGTCTTGGACTCTTTGATGACATAGTATTTTCTCAAATTCCAGCAGTAAAATAAGTAATGTAGACCGCCATTTCTATTAATGCATAACTTCAGACTGATCTGTACTGTGCACAGCATTATTCATCTCACCAACAAAAAAGATTGCAAAAAACGTTCCTCGTTGCCACCCGCATCGAATGAAGTTCCTTCTATAACAAGATTAGGACTACCAAAAGAAGAAAGTGGAAGTAGCGAATTTGTGAGGAAAAGGAACAAGAGGAATAACGATGAGAACGATGTACTTTGTCAATCAGAGAATGTTCAAACAATTGCGGAATGGGGACTGCATTTTTTGCAGGAAGGAAAGTATGAGCCTATGCATCGATGAAGTAATCGGCGTGCAGATATAGGAAGGCGCCAATGAAAATCTGATAAGTCAGGTTCTTTCAGTGGCCAGATTACTGCTTCAGTCGATGGTTGATCTACACGTCGAAGTGCTGAACTCTCTCTGCCAGAAGCAAGGATGATTTCAAGAGTTCCATTAATGACATGAAACCACCAATGTGAACAACATTATCATTTTTTGCCTTGGTGCCGTTATATAAATTCCAGCACGACGAACGATGATATCCACACCTGCACAAACTTGATACTGAAGGCTGAGAACCTAGTTTTGGGCTACGCAACAACCGCTTCCTTTGGAACATTCTTGCGGCTCTTAATTTGATTTTCACCATGAACGTAAAGCGTCCCATGGCACCGTCACAATGTCTGACATTTTCGTAAAAGCTTTTAATGTGAGCACGATACCAGAACTACTGAAGAGGAAAAATTTATTTGAAGCTCTACCGTAGCGCACTGAAGTAATTCAGTTCATGCCACTAATGCGTTTGACGCTACAATCCAACAGAGCATTTCCTAGTGTGAAAAATGTAACTGGATACCGATTACATCCACTTCGTACCCAGGGAGAAGCAGCAGTTCGTCGTTCTCTCTGCGTACATCTGTCAGCATTCCAGCATTGGAAATGTCTCCTTCAGTGTCATGAGTATGCAGTATAAGTGACCACAAGTACGTTTAGGCATAGATGAGGGTTTTTGTACCTTTGATGTTTGCGAAAGGAGTACAATAAGCCTTACGTGCGCTAGTGATGAGTGCGTGATGCGTGAATGCAGTCAGGCCACGATGTGTGAAAATGAAGCGCTGAACACAAATTAACTTTTTCAGCGAAAGTAGCGCCTTTTGCAGTATTTAGATATGACCCTGTATGATATGAGAGCAAAACTGTCCAAATGACATTCTGATGACGATTGGCACTTTTCCTTTTCTTCAGACGACGTTCATTTCTTCTGCAGCCGACGGCCGCCTCATCTTCCGGCATCTTTCTTAAGTCCTACGCACCCACCTCTTCTAGCCTGGTGCTTCAAGCGTTGTTCTAGATTTTTGCCTTCCATGACCATAAGTTTCTACTTATCAGAGCATTTTTCATTCTAAAAGGTGGGCAATGTGTGCTCAACTGTAGGGGATGAAAAAAGATAAATGTATCACACTTGGGCAGCAATATTTTCTGCTTATATATCTCCCTAATTTAACACCGGTCAAGGTCAACATATCATAGCCTTCCCATGTGCAGCTGAGACCAAATTTGATGCAATAAGCTAGTAATGCAGTCAGCATAACAATACAAATCCATACTAAATTTGTCAGATCGTCCCTGACAACAAATTAGTCCCATTGCCTAGGGAGGATTCAGGTCACTCAGGGTTATTCTTGCCACAGGAGTACAAGGTAAAATTTAATGAGTTTTTCCGACATTCCGCTCAGTAGGAAATGCAGCCAACAAACCTCTTCCACAAAACAGAATTTTAAATCTAAAATTCTCAGTAGACTAATGCAGGTCAGTAACCAATATGAAAAGGCTAGAAACTAGTGTTGATCCTGCTGAAGAATGCATATTTCTTTCTGTGAGCTCCACTGTTATGAGATTTTGTCGCTGATTCAAATTTCCGGCTTGTTCGCTTCAAAGTGCCTCGTGATTGCAAATACGCATTTATCCGATGCAGTCCACAAACACTATCAGTATGACGCATGATGCCCCATACTGGTAGTGTTTGTTGGCTACATTTCCTACTGAGCGGAATGTCGGCGATGGAAACACAGTTCAGTTTTTTCTTCGATAAATACATCTGCGAAAACAAACACGAGCCATGCCCGAAGCTGCAAAGTTGCTTTCGCTCTCATTTGTATCACAGTCGCAATTCCTATCGTCCGTTCCACTGCTTCCCTTTCTTCCTTTTCTAGAGATAGCTACTGAAACCTTTTCGCCTTGCGGAAGAATTCATTCTCTGGAAGTGATGTTGCAGCAACACGTCGACTGGGGCAAACTATATGTGTTCATTATTAGCGATCACAATTTGTTTCACTCCAACTGCTTCATCTTTTCAAGGTAAAATTATGCACGTGGAACGGTAAAGGCGCTTATCTCTTTACGTATTTTGAAATCTCCATTTTACATGAGCAAATCTGTGTCCATTGCGAATTCCCGAGACTGCAGTGCAGCAGAGGGCAGCGTTTTCCAGGAAGTATGCTAGGAACGAGTCGTTCTGTTCATTACCTTACTTTGAAAACATAATTGGTGGACAAAAAACATAACCTCCTACCAAAACATTGAAGTTCAGCCAATAAAACCCTTTCGTCACTAGAATATTTGATGCTAATTGCAAGATACTTGAGCAATCTACATTTTAACGACACCGAATGAACAAATCAAGTTTGCTTTAATAGAACTTTTCTATCGGTCATCACAGCTTTATGTCGGTGTGCTAGAAGTTAGCGCTGCATTTTAATCTGAATGGCACATTTATATTGGCTATGATTTCATTGTTCCATCGAAATACATTCATTTCTCTCTATGTGATCAATGTTTACATTTGTTAATCTTCATATGATACCGGATGAACCATCTCAGCGCGTTCTTATTCCTGTTGTCATTGAGATGACAAATTGCTTTCACATATGATGCGCTATAATTGCGTGTTTCATCATTCTACGAAAAAAAATGAAACGAGAAATTAGTGAATGATGTGTAATAGACTAGTCATCTTAGAAAAGCACCACTCACCACTTCAAATGGCAACGTTAATAGAAGTGATTTGCAAACGTTACGCCATCCAAGTTTTTCTGGATCCCGCAACATGTCGCCTTCAGTTGATGCTGATGTAACTGATGGGAAATGTAGTTTCAGTAGGATATTTCCATGATTGTATGAGAGTAAAATGCCAAAATTTTTATTGGCAGTCACCTTGTTCTCATCCCATTTAACAACCGATTTTTAACTATGGCTGCAGTGCAATATCTATTAGGCATAAGTGCGAATAGTTCCGCATTTCCGCGTGCACGTTGTGCATATGCATGCAACACATATCATAGCTGCTACTCTTTATCTGACAATCCACCGCGTCCAAGCGTTTTCAAAAATCAAATCGCGACCAGGAAATTAATTATATGGCCAATTCCTATCGGTGAGTGAATGAGGTGAATGACTTCAGTCCGTCCAAGTCATTGGTGTCATCAATCATCTCAGTAATCTCAGTTCGCATTGTTTACCTTATTCAGTAGTCCCGTGATTTTTATCTAGTGATTTCACAATGACCTTCCCTCTTTGATGTATTGATGGAACAGAAAATGTTCTGACCACGTCGCAGAGTGTTAATTTACGACTAGGAGTAAAATCGCCGACGAATGGAAAGTCCGAGAATCCACTCGTGGCACAGTCGGGCACGCAGGAGCGCCCTTTTATGCCCAATGCAATGCCCATTAATAAGCATCCAAATGCAAAAGAAGTGTATTTTGAGGTGACAGTCCTTAGGAACATGTTTTTAACGATGAGAAGTGTTTACAGTTTTAGTACGCAGGTTTCTCCGATGTGTAAAAAGCAGCGGTCACCGGGACACGGGGATCCTGGGCATTGGCGGTCAGCGTTGTTCGCTACTGCAACCCTATTTCACTCGATCACCCCATGTGCCATAGCTTATGCACTTGCTAATTATTTTTGCTAATTTATCGGCTCTACTTGTGTTAGTAAGTAGATATCAATTTCCTGCGAACCGATAAGCGCAGGAAAAGTATGAGCAACTTTGTCTTCGTCTTTTGAAGAGTGCTTATTTTGATGTGGAGATGCAGTTGACGAAACGGATTATTTCAGTTGCTGCGTCGATATGCGCATCAGAGGACATTTTGAGCTTGAAGTCCCAGTGAGAAGTCCGAACGTTTTCCTTATTACCGCTCCATTGCTAGTTATTATGAAAATGCAACTCTCGAAAGCAGAAAGAACTCTTCCACATTTCATCCAAGTGCTGAGAGCGGTAGAGAGCACAAGTGATGCTTTTTCAGACTTGCGATAGTTTTCATCGATTGCAGTTGCGTTTCCGATGAGAACTGATATTGTGGGAACATTTGAGAAAACGTGATTCAAGGCTAGCTCCACGCTGACGATACAATTCATGCTTGTTTTGCTGATGCTGCTCTACGTCTACGAATAGCGCAAAGCACCTACTACGGACGCCTGTTGAATAAGTAATTGCACATTAAACGCGTGACTTTTTTCCTCTTCTTGAACGCGTGATGATGATACCATATATTCTATTGGAAATGCATTCGTTTGACAACCGCGCCTTCCTATATTCATTTGATTTGGACGTAGGAGTCCGCCGGTGACCTTGAACTTCTACACCAGTTTCACGTCATCGAACGTGATAGACTGTTCAGTAGATATGCTCAGTCGCATTGTCCGTCAGTGCTTATAGTCCACAAAAAATTGTCGCTCTCGTTGGTTCTGGAAAAAGTGAGATTAGCTGAATCGCCTCGCAACTGTGACAGTTCTTCAGCAGTTTAGTAGCGCGGAAACTGCACTATGTCACCGAAAAAAATGACCCGTTTAAAGCTCAATTTGAAATTCCCGGAGTAAAGCAAATCTTAGCTTCTTGGAAAATTATAGATTCTCTAGTGCTCCTTCCAACATTTTCTTTCTCCTGGCATCCGCACTTTGGTAAGCTCGTCAGTAGCTTAGTCAGTTTCATCCTATTTCTAGTCCCGCTGTTCAACCATCATGTATCTCACTCTTCAGTGATTTGTGTCGTTCGTATAAAATTTTTTTCTAACAGGGAATTCCTACATGTTTCATTTCGGTGCCGAAATCGACGTTGTGTTGCTGTCGACTTTTATGAGTGGCGGTGTGCAGTTCCTTGATAAAAGAAAAACCGATACATGCAATTCCAATAAACTGATATATCCTTCATTCTTTAATTTTATTCTTTAACCGATGCAAAATCGATTTCATCGGAGGTTATCTACATTATGTAATAGGAAATTTATGATCACCAGGTGCTCTGGCGAATTTGGATAATGTACGTGTAATCGCTATTGTATTTATCTTAAGGTGGTTTTAAACGCTCTCTATAGGCTGCTAAATGAAACTGTAATATTGCAATATTTTTGGCATTATTTGATTTGAAGATCCTTTATAGCTTAATTCGGATGTAATTCTGCCTCTTAGAAACAGCATTAGCTGGAAACACTATGACATTTTCACTTTCTTTGAAAAGCTTCCTCGGAACACCATTGCTCATCTCTCTTTGCATCCTCTTGCATTCTCTCTATATCTCATTCGCAAGCATCTTATATTCCGAGAATGCCTCATGAAACAAGCGAAGCGATTCACCGCAATTAACCGAGATAGCCAGGTGATAAAACGTTAAGGGTGAGGAATGCTGCTAATAGATTTACCTGGTCTTATCGCACGCTTATATTGCGTTGTCAATAGTAATGTTTCCGCTGAATGCATTGGTTCTCGTGACGGCAAATAAGACAAAATCCTAATTCGACAGTGCAGACTCGGATTTGGAGTGTTCAGGGTTTCCTTAACTGCGAAAGATGCCAAAAAGCAAAAACCAGGTGAGCTAATAAACTTTTAAAGAAAGCCGAATTGAGTTGGTCGTGTGATTGCTTGGAAGTCTGATCGTATTTGTTATTTCCTATCGGCTTTGCGGTGATGGTGCTCTCGTTAGTGTTGCTCAGAAGAAATAAAAGAATACCCAAGCATTGCAAACATTCTGTCGGATTTTCAGAATCGCAATGTTCGTCCTGCTGGGAATGTTGTCTTTGGCAGCTGTGACCAGCTCCCTCCATATCGGGTGGATGCAGAGCACAGCAGTAAAAGGTGTGCTCATGTGCAACAACGAATCTGCTGCGAATGTTAAGTTGAAGCTGTATGATGATGACATAGGTACGTTCTACGCAACACGTTTCAACCACGTTCATATGTGTCACGGTAACGTCGTGATCCCTGATGTCGCGTCAATCGGCGAAACAGTCATAATAACTTCTTCTGAAATGAACCGAAATATTTCTTTGGAGATTTTTTGGGAAGGGCAACATAGAATCCCCACATTGCTGTGAGAGGATTCTATGCCTCTTCCCACTGTTGTCATTGTTTCTAAATGTACTTACCTCTCGAGACCTTGACTTAGTCGCCCCTATTTCTTTTACCTGCAAAGCGCTCTTTTTTCCACACGACTAGTTGCAAAGTCAACGGAAGCACTGGTGCAGTTTTCCGCAGCACATCTAGAACTTGAAGAATCAAAGCAACAAGTCGTTAATAAGGCGATCTAATATCGCCAACTTTCACCCACGTAATTCTATGATCTCGGCTTAAATTTATCGTAAACGCAAGCTCAGAAGCGTTATAGTGCCGAAATTAATGCCCAAAACTTGAAGAAGCACGCTGAAAACTTCCGGAATATTATTGGAGCCTCCAGTAGACACAGCAAATATGGCGAAATTCCATAACACCTTGATGTTTAGCGAACGACAGATAAACATCGGCTGTTAGGATAGCGGAAGGCCCATATATGTACGTAATTCCTTGTCATCTTCGTATATGGGACGATGACCATGTGGCAGGACCGTGATTGAACAGCGATAATAAGCAGCCTAGATGGAAATTCTGCTGAGAATTAATAAATATATATGAACATAGTCACATACGCCCATGTATTTACGTCCGCGGCATTCACTACCAGTCTTCCGAGAAAAAAAACTCATAAGATTAGACCTTCTCTCTAAAAGTCAGCGAGCAGTGACAGATAAAACCCAACTTCGGATGCAATCAGTCATGATCGCTTTTAAATTTGCCCTCTGCCTTTATTATAGGCATTGATGACCTCATGGTGCAAGGAAGAACAGACGCATACGGTCATTTCGCGCTTGAGGGTCACACTGCCAAATTCACCGCTATTGGTCCAAAATTGAACATTTATCACACATGCGAGCACAAAAAGGTATGTTTGCTCCTTGGAATACGAGCGCATGGAAGCGAGGATAGAATCGATAGGTGTGGGAGAGCCGTGAAGGTCGCATCTAGTGGTGCACTTAACTGACAGAAGTATTTGCACATATGTGTGGCGAATTATGTCTGAAGCTGTTATCGCAACTCATGTAGAAACGTCGAGAAACGGAGTTTTCAGACTCTGCCACCAGAGCACATTTTTTGTTCAGAAGACTGTTTGTCTTCTCCCGTTTCCAGTGAAGTCGCAGTTTCTCATCGTTATACGCTGGCATTCTTTCTGGCGGTTGCTTGCAAGCGACATGAAGAACGTCACTCCTCTGGCAGAGCTTTTATGAAAACCGACGTATAGGCTGTGAATCAGAAAGCTTTTCATTACTAAGCGAAGGTCTCCGATCACATATGCGTTATTTTCGGCAGGGGAGCCTAGTGACATAGTTCTGAGCGCCGGGTCGTGGTTTTAGGTCAACTAAACTCAGTATCCGGCGACCATAAAGTTCAATGGACATAAGGGAATCGCGTGTCCAATTTTCTGTCGTCAACGCACGACACTACCCATTCTTCCGCTGTCCTCGCCCGAGCTGTCCATTTTGAAACCTTCCATACATCACTTTAAGGCACTGTCCACTACGTCTATCCACTACTGTTAAGGCGAACATTAGGCTATCACTCTCAGCTGTAAATACAAGTATTTATAGACCACATGATGATGGAAGGAATTTTGCAGGCATGCAGCCGCAAGGTCACATTCCGGGTGCCTAAGGCATACGTTTCAAAAGGAAAGATTCCCAAAAAGGTTTACGATATGGGCGTCATTCAACTTGCTCTTAAATATAAAGGCGAAAGTGTAGACTGCTGGCACCGCTGACCCAGCTATATCTGTGTGAAGTGATAGAAATGTCAATGATAGTTAAATTCCTCACCAGTATATGTTGTAAAATATTTTATTTTTAATGCCACAGTTAATAAAGGGGACGAGAAACTGGATTTGCGAAGCTCCGTGCCTGCAGCAGATGGATTAGCAGGCTTCCATTATTACAGTGGGCTAGCAAAGCCAGAATAGGATAGTGAAAATTATGACGCATACGAGGGGAGGAGGAAGGAAAATTGCCGAGGTAAATCAGTTTCTGCTCCCGCCAACTAGTGACTCTAAATCAGTTTCTTTTTCCGCCATCTACTGACTCCAGGGATTGGGTTGTTAGGTTTAGTCACAGTGCACAAAGCTCACCTCCCTTGACCATACACATAAGAACATAGGAAATAAAGAAGCCAGAATAAAAAACTTAGGAAACTAGTTCCCTTCTGGTCATGATTCGATTCAAGTTTTTCTTTGATTTCATGTCAATGTTTCTTCTGAAGATAACAATAAAGTTAAAGAACAAGTTTCGGATGAATCATGTGCCGCCAGCTACTCTCTACAACTCACTATATACATTCACGAAATCATGAAATAAACTACAGCTAGCGTATGTTAGGGTTTTTGCAAATGCGTCCATATATGCTGTGATTTTAGCCGTCAGAGTGCATTTGTGCGGTTTGTGCTGCAGTGCCAGTGGGTGCGGACAAAAGCGCGTTTGAAAATTTGTGTCTGCATGCATGTGCGCATACAAATAGTGATCGGCGCTTGCGCAGGCCCATGCTTGTCTGCGTTATCGCATGTGCGTGTTTTTTTACTTGGCATGTGTACCATGTTTCTGTATAGGCGCATGCACGTGAAATGCACAGTACCGTAAGTTGCTGACCCATTTCAATTTTCATGTCCCTAGCAGCAGTACAACTGACTCGCCTGTCTTCATGACACGAGAAGCACAATCATCGGCGACGGGAGAAAGCTTGAAAGGTGTTATCTGGATGCGTTTGTGGGAGTGATCGGGACGCAGAAGCTGCACTATCCTACGAAAAGCGTTTTAAGCCAAGAAAAAAGATGAATCCCTTATGGCACCTGCACAATGGGCAAAAATCGTTCACAGCGTGCTTCTCAGTGTTTCAGAAACCGGATCAAATTACGACAAAATGTGAGATGGGTCAAAGGCCATCATCCATTGTGTGGGCTGGCGACCTATTTATTGAGCAGATTAGTATCCTTTTTGGCGTGCTTTTCAACAGTATTTCTCTTTGTACCAATAGAAGAAGATTATGCTTTTCTTGAAGTTTCCATCCGATACATTGTACACACCACAATTTGTAGCAACTCATTAATTCAGTATATTGTAATCACAAGTAATAAGTTGCTTTGATTTCAAGTAGGTCATCAAAGCTTCTGTTTGATGTCATTTGGCTCTTAAATGTTTTGCTGAATCGGTTTGCCAACCAATCGATTTGCACCTATATCTTTCTGCTGAAAGTTATTCGAGTGGCCAGTAGTGAACGAAAGAAAGCAGTTGAAAATCTTGGCAATAGATTAAATGCAGCGATTCACGATGAGAAATTCGCAACCCGCAGAAATAAAATTGGAATTTTTCCGCACCGGAAGTAGACTCGCTTTCACCAATATAGCAAACGTCCTTTAACTTGTGCAAATAATACTAATCGGAACACATCACAGCTCTATAATGCGTTACCACCATTGATATACTTTGTAATGTTTACGAACGTGGCAGAAATAAAAAGACAGAAACTTTCGATTCGACCACAAAACACACTGTAAATGAAATTTGCCACCATACGTTCATACATTTCCCAATAACTCTCATATTTTCATCAAGAGGAATTCTGGTTTTCAGTATGGCTCGTCATGAACCTTTTACTTCACCGTGACACTGCGGCACAACATTTCATTGGTGTGTGCTTCGCTCTCTACATCGCCGAACCTGTTCGTTTATATTGCACTGGCCCCCTATTCGCCCACATAACCTTTACTTGTGTAGCGGTTTCTCTATAGAAACAATCAGATACGTTTCAGTTCGTTATGTTCATTCAAATTTCATCTCTTGGCTTACCTTTTATAGTAAGCTTTCCGCTTAAACGATCTCCTTGAGATAATCGTTATCAGTTATTTTCACCTATGATCAAAATGAAAGTATTTTCACCTTCCTAGCCCAAGCTGCATTGGCTACTCAGGTGCATTCTCGAATGCTCGTTTCAAACACGATATCGAATTTGCTTTCACGGATTCTGAGACGGTTTCGTATGTCGTTGAGATTATGAGAACATGATAGCTTGGCGATAATTTGAAGGAATGGTGGTTTTTAAGATTCAGTGGCTGTTGTTTCATCAATTATATTGCTTTTATGGCTAATTTTTAAGTGCCTCTTCGCCTACTTAAGATTGCGAAGAAATGACTGCGAATATTACATTACTAGGAAACTGTGCGAAAAGTTTTGCTTATGCAGTCAAATGCGACACTGAATTCGATGCAACTGGTCCACGTAGCGTAGGCTAGTCATCAGTTGTACCCTACCAAGGTTGCATTTTTGTGCTGTTTTTTTTTGCGCTGGATCGTTAACAAAAGTTCAGTATTGCAAGGATTCCCTCCATCCGAACATCGAATTGCCTAGTCTAGAGATTCACTCTGAGAAGTGACTACGTGCATTTCTTCTACCGTCTCTAGCCGATTGCCCAAAATAAGTTAGTAACTACTGAGGCTCTAAGCTTCAAATATGCTAAGGAGAAAGGTTTTCTACCGAATATTGTGCATATTGAGAGGCCGCATTCTTATGTATCCTCAGGCTGTTGTAATCGACCTTCATGGGTTTTGGTTCAGTAACATCAGCCTAATTTATATCCGAGAATCGTGGGCCAGTTCCGATCTTTAAAGCTTCGTGTTTTTTTTTTTCACATTGAAGCGCTGCCTCAGAACTCCATCGCAGAGTTGACTGACCAGTTTCATTATTTGTGTATCAGTACGCACCTACCTTTGGAACTTTGAAAAACAACTCATGTGAAAACCTGATAGTTTTTCAGAAGAATTCTGCTAGTGAACGCTGCAATTTTGAAGTAACACTGAGAAGTTTCCTTTTAACTTCATCAGGCAGCACCATAAACATTTCTAGAGCACCGAGTAAATTTAGACTCATGACATTTTATATTATATTGAAGCAAATGATGCTTGGGTGAAATGGAAACTTCATTCAAGTAACATGTTACTTGAACGCCCAAGAACAGCAGCATGGAACCGCTTGTTGCATGAGATGCTAATTTCAGTAGCGTCCAATGTTTTCAGTATATGTAGGTTCTGTAAGTGTTCATAAGGTGCCACATCTTCTATATGTCATGACGATCCCTAAAGATAGTTATGCGTGTTCACTTTTGAAATACATTTCGATGAATTTGTTGAGACAAATAGGTCCTTTCTTTGCCAAGTGTTTCAATGTCCCTGTATCGTCGGTTTGGTGACCTCAAAAAGCGCATGCAGCATTGACAACCGTTTGCCAGCGGCACTGCAACGATCACTTCTTTGCTGTCTCCTTCGTCCACATGAGTCAAGCAATACACATGTCGTGCGCGACAATATTGATCACCGAAACCCGTAGCACAAGGAATGATTCATTTTCTTATATTTATTGTTAACATAGCTATCAAATGTTACAAATCGGAGCACTTACTAATATAAGGTGTCATAAAGGTGCTTTTGTCAGATTGACACGCTGCGATTTGCAATCTTTGGATAAATGCAACCGGGGATTTTTTTTTTCTTTGAACTAGAAATGAGGCAGAGTGCCGAAGCGTTTGATTTCGGTTTTGCTTTTTATCGTTTCATTCTGTCCAGATCATCATGTCGCACTGCCCACTGCAAATATCACTTAGGAGTTTCATAGGTGAGTTGGAAGACGGAAGTTTTGAATGAGATTTTCATATGTCGGATAGGGGGATGTAGAGAGATATTTCGTGTTAGATGGGCCATTATCTGCTTGACACAATGATTATACTGCGTGAATATTGGGAGCTACAAACATCTAGGTTAGATAAATGGAACTTTTTGTCTTTCTCTTCGATGTGGGAATGAATCACACAGACGAAAAAACGTTCGTTCAAAACGAATTGAATCTGGTTTGTTCCAGAGTAAATAGAGGATCAATTCATGGCACGTTTCCGGTTCAAAAATCTGACGCATCTATAGGTCACGACAAAGGGCTCACTGATTGTTTATTTCAAAATGAAAAACCACTGGAACAAGTCGGTATAACTGTACGCTTCAGTTATGGAGTTACAAAGTGGCTCAGAGATAGCGTGTTTTATTGCTGATTTCATTTCTAACGGTTAAAAGAAAAGCACATATCACAGCTGCTAAGAAATGATGCAAAATTGTATCTCATTTGCGTAATATGGCTCTTAAATGAATATGAGAAATGGTGAGTGAAAGTTGTTTGATGATTTCAGGTGAAATGAAGTTGATCACGATTGCTGCATTTGCAGTTGTCTTCACCAGCTGCGATGCACTTGTTGGTCGCACACAAAGTGCCGGAGTTAAAGGCGTTCTCAAATGTAATGGAAAGCCAGCAGCAAATGTCAAAGTTAAGCTTTACGACGACGACCGAGGTTTCTCTTTCATTCGTTCGGCAAGGGAGGGAGAGTGAGGGAAATCTTCAGCTCACTACATCTTCGAATCACTTAACATAGAATCTGAACCACGTCCCGTTGAATTTCGAAATCAAAGCAGTAAAGAGCATTTATGGGAAGTTACAAGTTCTATGCAACTGGGGACAGAATATCTGCAACAAGACGTCGCGCATAACTTATACGAGAATTCAGAGGAAGAAGGGAGAAAGCAACGCGACGATAGAAAGTCATCGATGAACTTCATCTTAAGTCAGATTTATTTAACGGATACCAGTTTAGACAGTTAGTTCACTATAACTGCTGGAATCAAAAATAACTTGACACACTTAGATGTCGAACTTTCGTGAAGCAGCGGAATATCAATGGTCAAGAAAGGTCAAGATGGTCAAGATGCATACTGTGTTACGCCACTAAATTTTATGCGCATTTGCCCATATAATAGAAGGAAACGCCTGCACCTGGCATGGAACGGCCTACACAGTCACTGTCGGTAATGCGAACTGTTCTGCTGAAATGCTTTTTTGGCTAGATGCGAACTTGCTATTTTGTAAATCTTCAAGATCGACAAATACCTGGAAGAAATACATTCAGGAATCGACGCCGATGACCTAATGGCTGAAGGAAAATCGGATCAGCAAGGAAGCTTTGAATTGAAAGGCCATACTGATGAATTCACCACCATTGACCCAAAGCTGAACGTATACCACGATTGCGAAGACGGCCTTAAAGTAAGTGATACGTTCCTGTGACTTCGTTGTGGACTGCACCATAAGAACTTCTTATTGTCCACTTCCATGCTGTTGTTAGCGAACCATCAGTCAGGAAAACTTGTGGACGAATCACTTTAAGACCAGTTTATGCAAAATGACCTACACACTCGAACAACCGTCTCATGATACAGGCAAGCAACCACTCGATTGAGCGTTATGTATACAAAGACGAACTGTGTAAGTGAAGGATTGCAAAGGATCGCTCTAATCACTAGCATGTTCCTAAACAGTACACTTGTGAATGAAGAGACTTATGTTTCATAGATCTATCAAACCTAGCCACATGCTGACCACCTTCACTGCTCAAACGTCAGTTATGTGCTAAGCTTTCATCCAGTTCACACTTACCAAAAATTGAGACATGCAATTGATGCTAGTGCGATACCATCTTCTGAATTTTATCTCGCGGAGCAAGAGAGATGCCGAAATGCGAAGAAGTTTCTAAGCCCCTGACACTAAACTTTCCTCAGCAAATAACGGGTTGTTAGAAATTCTGTTTTATAAGTCTTCTTTTATACAGTTTTTATAATGAGTCAAGTTATGAACAACTCGTGCTGAATATACTGGAGGTAACAGGGCTCGTTGTATAAGGCAAATATCAATTACCAACCAAGCTCAGTCGTTGAAGTAAACGCACCCTCATAAATTGCCAAGATCGCGCCGTTGCCATAATGTCCCATTGCGAAAGAACATCACAAAAGAAAGAAAAAAAAGAAAGGTTTCGTAGAGAAGACCTCAAACTTGTTGCTATTTCATTAGACTCTTTGGAAGCATGGCAGGCTTCATGAGTGGACAGATGCATAGCACCTAATGAATGATATTTCGCATTCTTCAGGAGAAGTTTCAACTGTTCAGGACTTTCTGGAAGAAATAAACGCGATTAGCATGAAACAGAAATGATTTCGTCATTTTTCAGCCGTGTCAACGCAAAATCACAATTGTGATTCCCGATAGCTATGTATCGAGCGGAAAGACTCCAAAGAAGATTTACGATGCGGGCACTATTGAATTGGCCGGCAAATTTAAGGGCGAAGAACGCGACTGTTTAAACTGAATTGCTCAGCATTATAACAGCATCAGTCAGCAGCCATCAGTGAGTAAACTCATTCGTGGGAAAATCGATTTGGAAAGTGTTATTTGTGGAACTGTTTTGCGCCGAATAAAAAAGAATATGGCTTGACGACACGAAAAGAGTAAAAGTAGCTTTATTCATGCGACGATGTTTATGCCATGACATTATGTGCCTTTTTTATATGCATCTTGCACACATTGGTGGTTCATACCTTTTCACATGCATTCACCCGCTCTTGTATCAACCTCTCAGTTTAGCTACCTTAGTTTTGTCCAGAACTGCTGCCATTAGAAATAGGAAAACTTATGAGCATAACCAAACTAATTGGTGATCAAGTTGCTCTACCAACTTCGAATGAAGCTGGAGGTCATAAAGGAACTGAACAGTCCAGTCGATCTATTTGATCTCAGTTCTGTTGATGAATGGACCTCGAGCAAACTTTATTGTAAGCAGTCTCGTCAAGAAAGGTGTTGCAACCTCACTGCCTTTGTCCGATCATTATTAACAGCATAGTTTACTGTGTATGATTTACTGTGCCCTATATTCCCATGCCACTAATTTTGCATCAGGTGGCTTTTTCGAACAATGCCTCTCAAGCACGACAAACACATAGCGCTTTGCAACCCTTTTTGAGAATCGCTTTCGGACTGTTGTTTTGATATTTGCATACAGCAATCGTTTCTCTCGCTCGGGATACTGCTTTAACCTGACAGATACCTGGTAGCTGTTTCTGACAGGTACTAATTTGACCTCCCAGCATGATATTCTTTGCTAGCTAGAAAGATGTTTTTTCTCGGCAGTGAGAGCGCTACACAAGTCCACCGTTTCAATTACTTTCAACTTTTCTGCAGTTCAGCTGCAAGTCCTTCCAACTTGAATTCATGCGAGCGAAACATTCTCGCAATACCAGTATCTCAGTGATGTACTGCTTTGGTTTCAGTGACTGAAGTAACTCGCAGGTCTCAGTGAGATCTCAGTGAGCAAATAAAAAACCAAGAGACCGTTTACGCCAGTGCCGAGCACAGTTCGAGAATGAAAACCCCGAAAATCGAAAAAATAGAGATTTCGGAAATCCTGGCCAGTGGAATCGGTATTTAGCTCTTCTTCCCAGCTGAAACAATTTGACATTTGATAGAGCTTTTAAGGTTCTATTGGAAAAATGAAACTCAACTCCCTAGGCCTACCCACTGATGAGATAAAGATGCGAAATCATCTACTGCAGGACATTTTTATTGAAAATTCAAACAAATTGATTTGTATGATGAACAAACTCGATGTCAAGCAATGATACATATTAATAAAAAACAGCTTATAAGTGGTGAAAATTGGAAGATAAGAAGAGATAAATCGAGACTATGTTGATCGCAGGCGGGATTGAGGATACGGGACCACCAACTATGTGCTTTTTATTTCAGCGCTAAATATCAAGATGAGGACAGCTGATGCACCTTGACCCCTCTTTCATCTGGGTGTAGTTATTGCCGCGAAATAAACGGCACTATTGCATTCAACGGCTGCAGAAAACTTGCCAATCCCGAACGGAGCTGAGCTTGTGCACAGCACTGTGTTCTGACGACCACCGTACTCTGCACTCCGCGTGACGCCTCTCACTGCTACTCCAAAACCTCCAGTAGCAATAAGCAATTTTTTTGTCTAAAAGCAGTGGTTTTTTAAGGGCATTGAATTCAGAACATCAAGTAATGCGTTCACGCAAATTTTCGGCTCAATTGACGCAGACGAACTGCACACGCTGGATGACCCATCGTTCTTTGCAATGCCCCAGCAGCGAGTCCTAGGAACTCGAAAACAAAGATAAACCGAATATTCTTCAAGAAATGCTATCCCTTAATCGTTTCAGTGTCGCTTTCTATTCTCTGATATTATTTATACTATTCTACTGAAAACGATGTTGGTGCACCTTCTGTTATGGTACAAAAAAATCCTAAAGAAATAAAGGCTTAAGAAAACGATTAAAGAACAAATCTCTCTTGTTATGCGAATATCCGGTGGGACGATCATCCGGAAGGCGAGAAAATCGAAGAAAGCAACTGTCATTAGTATATGAGGAGAAGAAACTGTGCCTAATTTCCATGCGCCATTTCCTTTGAACGGTATAATCTTGTCACATTGTGTGATGAGACTAAGACTTAAATGCTGCACAATAATTAGTGCTTTTCAACAAATACGTTTCAGAGAAGCGCCGTTATGATCAACCGTGTGCTGCTTACATGATGGATAATTCAACGTGCGCATTATTGGACATCTCCATGAGTCGATAATCTCCTGAGCAAAAATATTCCCTATACTTTTATAAAATTGCTTTTTTCAATCGAAAAATGAAGCTAGTATTACTCTTCTTTCATTTTACTGTCATTTGCACAAACGGAACTTCCTGAAAGCAAATGACCGATTTTTCGGTTACTTCGTGAAAAACTTTCAGTGTACAAAAAAGGAGTATTTTTAAGAATTGGGAATTTCATAGTAACATGTTCAAAATGAACTTTTAACAAGACACACTGATTCATCACCGTTTTTTTTCTGCTTATGAAGAGGAGACTGACTGCCGTATGGCCACTAAAAAAATTAAACACCAGCAGAACAGTAACTATTAATTCATCGAATTACCGCTATTCCACTTCCCTTTAGAAAAATACGGAAAAAGGCATTAAAATTGCATTTTCGCATATATTGTTAACATATGAGCGGATTAGCTAAATATGCAATATATACAGTTATAATGAAGCTTGAAAACAGTCTATTTGTCATGCGGTTGAGGCAATATTTTATGGCTTATTTAACAATGTAACTGAAGAGAATTTTTTTGCAGTAAGAGAGAGGAACCTGTCATGTTAATTTATCCTTAAATGCCATCACTTATATGAGCCATACTAAAGTTGCAGAATCGAAATAAATAAGTGAAACGTATCACCGTCGAATTACAAACTGCCGTATTGTTGAGACTTCAGAAAAAAGGCCGATCATCGAGGTGATTCAGACTAAATTCACCTTGATGTGTCAAGTTTAGCGTTGTAAATATGACCAGAGCATTCATTGTTCTGCGTTTGCTTAAAATTGCGAAAAACTGCAAGAAAATATAGCCGTTATGAATCGATTTTATCTCTTACTGTGACGATGACAGGCAACAATGAATATAAAAGCGAACTCAGTGTACAGATGGCCAGTCAGTGTTCGCTTTTCATTGGTTCTGCATGTACACATTTGTTTATCCATTGGCCTTTCTCTGTATTACTGATTAAGACCATTCACGTTCAGTAGAACGATTAATATGAATCTTGTTTAATATCCACATCTATCGTCTCCATTTACAGGAGTAGGTAAATTGTTCATGGGTTATACTTCATCAATACCACCTTGTCCCTCACGGTTGTAATGGTTTCACCAAAAAGCTATTGGCAGAAACACCTTAATCACTACGAGTGTCTCAACGATGAGTGAGGTAGGTAGAAATTTCTGTTGGTAGTTTGTGAAAGATCAGCAAAACGCCATTGGAAATCTTGAGGGTTTAATTCGGAAGAGTGAAGACCGATGTGTGAAACATCCCTCACTCTAGGTATACTCTTTTCATTTTCAGGCAGTTTGTGGTGACTGGTGACGATGAAGACCATCGTTGTTGTATTTTTATTCCTTGCTGTGGCTGCTGTAACCTCAGCCATCGACTTCTCGACTTGTGCGCGTATGGATATTCCCGGGCTTAACAAGGTTGCACAAGGATTATGCATCTCTTCGTGTAAATTCCAGGTTTGTCCTTTTTGAAATGGTCTTTGAAAGATTTTCGGCATAAAAAGATTCCTTAACGTCTAGAAAGGCGGTGATTTTGAGTTTTCCACTGAGTATCAAGCAATAAGTCAACAGATTCATAAGCTGATTTTACTTTGCAAACATGCAAGTTTCATGCCCTAAGAAGATCGTGAGGAAATATAGCTGAGAGGCACTTACGATAGAATTTCCACGGAAGTTTGAGCTTGTAATATTTCTAAAAACATAGAGGAACTTCACAGTCCACATCCGCTTACGGCATTACAGAATTGTGGTACGGGATATTGTCAGAAACGCGGTGGTCGGCCGACTTGTGTATGCGATAGATGTGACGTCGGAGGTGGTGAATGGCCGAGCATACCAATGCCTAAAGGAGGCAAAAAAGGACACTAATTCTCGCAATACGTGACGCGGAATAAACTTTACTGTTTTTTTTGGAAAATATATTCTACTGTATGTGTGCAATGAAGTACTTTTACAGACTGAATAGTTCAAAAACACGTATTTGTTGGCTTCTGACGGAAAGATATGATGCTTCTGCCTTGAAATAAATCACTAAAAACAACTGGCTGCTTGCAAAACAACAGAATGCAATCGTTCTTTCCGATACTTAGTGTGGTGCGACGGCGAAAAAAACTAGAACAGAGATGAGAAAGGCGAATCAGTCTTACTCTCCTTTCTTCCACCGTTTCGTAACGCATACTTTCAATATGCTGCAGTGCAGGTTATATTAGAACTTAAAGAAAATCGAAGTTCCAGGAGTGGGGTCGTCATCGAAATCCAGCACCACTACTAAAATCCGAGGTTCTAGAAACACAACAACTCCGAAACCCTTGATTCACCTCCATCCCATCAGACATCTCTACCCTCGGCTATCCAGCGGCTATAATAACGCTTTTATAGTGCTTATAGTGCTGATCGTACTCTATTAAAAAACACACGCATATCAAATCACCAATTAAATGGCATATTTCTTATCACAGATTGCCGTTAGCATTGTCTTGGAAGCATGTTCTCCTCGCAAACCGCACTGAAAGTCTAGCACAAAGCTTGCACTCAAGCTCTTCTTGGCAGAAAACGCGAGGGAAGAGTATTGATAGTGATAGTGCACATGGCTTATTCAAAGACTTCCAAATGAGCTCTCAACGAAACGGCATCAAGGCGTGTGAGAATGAAATTGAACAATGAGAAGATGAAAGCATAAAAATATAAGGTTTTGTTGAAAGGGTGAGAAACTAATGCGGTGCTACACCTCACTATCAGCATAATAAAATTTCAAGAAGCTTGCATATTTTAGGCATTTTAGACGGCTACAAGGTTGCTCTCAATTAACACATCAATTTGGTACGGAGATTTCCTCTGGTGTATTTTTACTGGACAAATCACTGATAATCGAGACATCACCGCTGCATATGCACACTTGTGAGCACACAGCCGTGACATCATATTCTGCAAGTGCTAATCACAAAAGTACGTAAAAAGTGCTTCTATTGCATTTTGTTACCAAACTCTTCCGGGCATCACTTTCAGTTCTCTCAAACCGTTCTCTCCATACTCTTTTCGTTTTCTCGCTCAATGTAAAGCAAAGAACTGCATTCACTTCACAATGAGCGCAAAATGAATCACTTAAAAGAGAAAATTTCAATGGCTACTGAGTTGCCGTATATTTCGCTATCGTCCGCTGGTTGATTTTGCTCCCCATGCACTTATTCCGTAGTTGTTTGCCATGCCACCTTACGGATGAGTGGGCTTTTGGATATTTTCGCTATCAAATTTGAGAACCCTTGTAGGGTTTAGCTGTTTGATGAAATCTCTATGCATTAGGAAAACACGTAATTTTGCCGGTTTAGAGTCCGCTGTAAATTGTCTCATTAAACGAGCAGCATTATGTCTAATATGCTGTAGGCTGATTCTTTGGACGGAGCAAAGGGTGAGCGGAGTAGGGGAGGAGTTTCAAGTGTATAATAAAGAGCAACCTGCAAACAAGTAGATGTTAAGTTGGTTTCCAATTCCCATATCTCACGTATAACGTCACTGCTGCCTAGAAACCATATCGTAAGTTTCGCTCTTATTCACTTACGTGGCGGTGAATTCGAGCAATGCGATATATCGACGGATTTCTCTCTACATCCTTTGACGTGTGGATTTTTAACTACATGAACCAACATAAGCAACTTTTACAGTTTGAATTTCTTGCGAACCCATACAAGGATTCCTTAAATTAATCGAAAATTCGCTAACTTAGCATGGCGAGCGCTAAAAGTTGGGGCGATCTTGTTAAACGTTAATCGATAACTTCTTGGAGCTGGAAAACATTGCTAAATGTCTCAGATGGGATGGGCATTAGTGGATTATTTGTGGAATGACTAGTTTTGGTGGACATTTAAGGCAGCAGGGAAAATTGCTAAATCCCTAACAGATGAAGAAAGAAGATTTTATCATCAACTAAAGCAATAAAACGTTCCTCGTATGTTCAGTGAAGCACAAAGAGATCTAATAAGTTGAAATATATTGCAAAAAAGGGAAAGAGGGATCGAATAAGGAAGAAGAAACATATCATTCCATACATCGCTTGGAGTTCCCGAACGCATTTGATACTCTTGGCATTAGCTTGCTACATATCCATAAAGAATAAATGGAAAAGTTGAACTATTGTCTAAACATTCCAATCTGTGTGAGCTCTCTTGTTTAGTTTAAGAATGAAGGGGCCATTTTATTGATCGCATGCGGCAGTTAAGCGAAATTCTAACAAAATTTGTATTAGCTGATACACATTCTTCATGTGGTGTTGGAAATGTCCTAGGTGTGGCCTACGCTATTCCATAAAATTCGCCTCACCACGGCAACTAATTCGATAATGTAAAATTTTACTCACATTAAAAGTGCTATATGCTATAAAGCAGTGCTATAATCTGATTGCTCCAATACTTCTCTCGAGAACTCATAGAATGAACTGTTTAAATGTTCCTTTCAAAGACGACGCCTCTATAGGAACTCCACTATTTAATAGTGGTGCAGCTATATCATTCCACATACAATATTTCGCTCATTGCTGCGGTGATATCTTCTGTGGAGATAATCATTCATGTCGGTCCTTTGAGAGATTTTTGAAGTATTGTGGGATTTTTCGTCGGATTCTGATGCACACCTCAAATGTCACTATGAAGAAAGCATTGAAGCATCGGCTTTTGTCTACCGATAGTTCAAAAATTAGGACCACTCTCGTTGAATTGAGCTAAAGTGCATTCATGATTGAAACGAACTAAGTTTCGCCGCCTCATGCAAACTCTCCCCCGCCTCTGTTCATACTTTTCTCAGGTCCATGTCGGTTTGGGTCATAGGCAACTGTTAGATACCTGTTTTTCTGTGGAAGTGCACACCAGATGCAGTTGCCTTAGAAGGAAACAGTATTCTATATTTCTCCGCTTACATTCTTGCTAACCTAAGGTTCAAAGACAGAAACATACGTTGATATGAGGTCTTGTCTACAGGTATTAGACTGTCTCACAGGTAGAAATTACCTCCACTGTCACTACACATCTACTACATTAAACGCGACGATCGAAAACAACTGGCAAATCATGAAAGTTGTTGAAGTACAAGAGAACACCGCTTGTTTTTCGGTGCTTATTATAGCCGTGTTGATAACTCTTCAGCTGCGCCAATCTTCCCCGCGCATCGATTGATCAGCGAGAAGAAGATGTCTAATAGATCAAGATCGTCTAGCAGGTCGTCAAACGAATTGAACGGTATTCTCACTTCTTTGAAACATTTTCCGTTGGCTATAAGGAAATAAAATGTGGAATTCGATGCGCGCATTCTCCCGTATCTTTGTGTGTCTTCTTCCGAAATAAACTGCCATAAACCATATTAGATGAGTGATTGATTTTTGTATCTGAAGATATTTGAAATCATAGCGAAAATAGGCGAAAAAATGGAAATTTTCTTTGATATTCTCATTTTCAAGTAAGTGAGAAACATGCGAGAAATAACTATGAGATTTTTATTTTCTCAACAATGAGTTAATTTCGATTTCATGTGTTCCATATAACCACTCTTTTCTACACTAAATGATTCAATTTCTTAGATGAACACGATGGTAGCAGTGGTGAATGTCAAAGTCCAATTAATATAACTAAGCAAATTATCGACTACGATCCAACGTTGAAAGCGTCACAATTGAAATTCTCCTACACGCTTGGAGATGCGAAAACTGTTGAGGTTTGTACTTATAGGCCTTCTTAGATAGCGTTTTTTAACAAACCTTTTAAAATCGATTCTTTCCAAGACGGAAGCTTTATGATACTAACAAAGAAAGTTTTCATAGTCCATCGGCTGTGATGCGAACACTCTTCGCCGCCTTCAGTTTCAGTAAAATTGGTACTCTCGAGTACCGTTCCTTTTATAAATGAAGAACTTCACAGCAAATCCGCCTCCAAAAATTACTCGCATTTGTTTTCTACATCGTTCAACCTCATCGTTTATTTTCACGCATTTGAAAGGATTTAAATTGCCTCATTTCTGAAGGAAATAATGGGAGATATTTTCAGATAACGCACAATGGATTTAGCTGCAAAATGAAAGAAAACGCAACATCGAGCAAGTTTATTTCGATTATTTCAAGGGTGAAGCTCCTTAATTTGTGTGCACTGTTTAAGAGTTTTCACGAATGGTTCCTCTATTCACTGATGAGGTGAAAAGCACTAAATTCTCTTATATTTACACCAACCGTCATTCCCAAAATGAAGCCAACTGTCGATTTGCATGGCAATATCACTTTTGCAGCGAAACTTACGTAGAAACGATTGTTTTCTTTCACATCCTATAACTGCGGATAGTCGACACCATATCTTTAAAGCGCATTTGCTAAGTGGAGGAACAGTCGTGGAAGATGGCGATACAGACTCAAAGATTCAAGACATACATTAAGAGGATTTGAAAATTAAGTCAGACTATCCTTAAGCCCCAATTTCTATGTTCTTTTTTTCACATCATAACGAAACAAGGAGGGAATAAAATGTGAAAAAAAACCTTACCTGAGACAGTTTTAAGTAAAATAGAAGAAAGAAAAGAACGAGAAGGATTTCCACTTTCATACCACTAGGCGGGGATTCGAACATTTGACATTCGACATTTAGCCCCCAGGTATCTTCTCCTCACACATTTGCTCATCAAATATTTTGTTCGGACTTCCGGTTCGTAGCTGCGTTATTTAGGACTTGGTCTCACTTGCAGCACTTAAACATATATTGGCTTTTGTCAAGATGGTTATATCCGAGATCCTGAGACTTGTTTTTTTGAAAGCAAGTTTATTTCTTTGAGCTCACGTAACCATAAAGGTCTATGATTGTGGCCGCTAATTTCAACATTTGATAGTCTCTGTTATTCGACTACCAAGTCATTGTTTTAAATGCAACCATTAGCAAGTCATTATTCAGGTAAATATGTCTAACCTAAATTCATCGTCACTTATTGAAATTACTGAAAGTTTCTACTATAGCTCACTCACATCACAAATAATGAGAATTCATTAGCGATCGTCTTGCTTGGAAATGTATAACCAAAGGGCATTTCATATCTTAACCAATCCCTTGAGAAGACTCTATAGTTGAGAATAACCTTTACCAGTACGTTTGTGGGCGTTTGATTGCTGCGCAATGAAATTCGTTGATCTGCCCACGCACCTTCCGCTAATGAGTTCATTTAATTAATTAACACTTTTTACACATTTAATTAACGCTGCAACTACCTGAAAGGTAGTTATAGCGTTCACAAACAGGTGATTGACTCACTAAATTGCTGCATTAAATTCTCTAATTGCAATTGAGCTGATGTTTATTAAAACGTGTATGTGCGAGCACTATTCAAGCAGTAACCAAGATATGATTCTGTGGTAAGCTATTTGGCGATGCATGCTTCATCGGCGAAATGCAACTAATCACCTTGTTATTTTCTTTAGACACTGAAGGAGATGAACAACATATCTAATCTGATCCAGGTCGTACAAAAAGCGCGACTAAAAATAAATCTGCTTGCTTCAACAAGAGCTATGAAAATCATTTCACAAATATTTCAGCAACGAAAAGTTCCACTGATATGATAACGGGGAAATTTTCTTAAGCTACTGATAAGTTCTACTGATAACGGGAACATTTTCCTATGTAGACATTTATCCCACATTTTCTATAGTGTTGGTACTGTACGCTTTGCTAACATTCACTTTCTTTTTCAGCAATTTCTCGTTAAACTTTGTTCATAAACTGATAACAGTGGCACATATCATAACGTATCTCCTTATAGCTCCTTATTCCAATCACTGAATTGCACTGAATTAACTTTTCTTTACATTGTAAAGCAATTCGAAACTCTTCGATGATATAGCATATATTCAAATGATATTCGCTACATTTGCGTATAAAAATAAGAAATAAAATAAACTGCAGAACTTATTTCTGCTTCACTTTCGCAATGAACTCTTAGCACCACAAAACCGAGCTAGATATTCGAAACTTCAGGAAGACATAAGCTGAATGTTGGCGAATGTTAAACGATCCTACGCATCAGGAGAGAAAGAAGATTTATAGCGTTCAGAACACTGAGGAAGGGAAAATACTATTTTCTCGCATGAAAGACACCAATGAACAGAGTTTCCTCGTTGATCCTATACACTGCGTGCAAAAGTAAAACAGACAGTTCCTGGTTAAAATGACTCGACATAGCATTCCTCAAAAAATAAAAATTAAACCCCATTATCTTTAGATGAAGAAATTTGTCAAAGATTTTGTTTATCTCAGAGATAAAACATAAAGAATTGAATTAGGTTTTATTTCAGCGCATAAAACTTCAAAAACCCGACGAACACCTTCATTTTTTCTTCTGTTAGAGCAATTTTAAACACAAACGTCTATACATTTTTATATTAATATATATATTATAATTTTGCTCGTTCTCTTTTATAAAACCTTAAAAATAAAACTGCCAAAGCCACGTTCATTTATCTTCAATCTTATATATTAGTATACGAGTTTGTCCAAATGAGCGGACATTGTCAGGCGCAACTGTTGCCTAAAAAAGAGCACTATCTCAAAGCAGCGCGTCACCTGGTCATGAAAAGTAACGTTCCTGCGCTAGTTAGGATTGCCTGTTGAGGATCTGGAATCGATCGAGTTGAGGAATAGAGAACAAACATGGAACTAAAGCACTGTGCTATAGTAAATGAAGACGTGAGGTGTGGCTGCATGCGGTGGAAATAGGACCTAATTTTGAAGAGAGATTATTTGATGGAACTGGAAGGGGTCGAAGCAAAATATTGGAAGGAAATTGAAAGATGATTGGCGGATGCAAGGTTAATACCTTGCAACGACCGTTCTAATAGACCAGTGTTATTTGATAATAAAATTGGAACGTGACATTTTCTTCATGGTTTTACACCACATGCTAGAAGCCTACCAAAACAATGCTTTCATTCTTTAAAAATATGCTTTCTTTCCGTTCAGTATATCTGAATTAAGATCAAAAACCCGACTGATATCTGATATCCAGTATGTTACAGCATTGCTTAAGATATTTTTCTCTTGCAGTTCTTAGTGGTTCTCACCTCCCAGCGGCATATCGACTGCGAGAATTCCATGGTCATTGGGGAGACACAGAGGAGGACGGCAGTGAGCACAGAATTAATGGAAGAGCATTCTCTGGTGAAGTTGGTCCTACTTATGAATTCCTTTTTTCCTATCAATACAACAATGAATTAATACTCTGGGTTCTATTTTTTTTTTTTTTTTAGGAAATATGTTAAGAAAAAATAAGAAATTGCTGAAATGACCAATGCAGGCAGTCACCGCAAACGATAAGGAAGCGAACGTGATAGGAGACCAATGGAAGTTGGAAAGAAGAGGCAACCGAGATCGCACGAAAAAACACTCATATGATTTCTTGAATGAAGGAAATGGATACTCATATGAACTTCGTCAGAGAAAACTTAGAGACAAGCAAACAATATATGACATCATATCTCAATAAGCACTCACTATATCTTGCTGCAGCCTTTATTGAAGTTGACTATGAATGCAGCCATATGAAAAGGCATCATTTGAGGGTCACCCTTTCCTTTTCATCAGCGTTCGCTAGTAAAAACTCTCGAAAAGATGCGACAGCACTTTGAGTAGATGGTTGTGAGTAAGATCAGCTTTCATGACCGGCAGTATGCTCCGTCGGATGTCAGTGATGAGTGACTGCAAGTGTTATTTCATTTCTGCTGAGATAAAATGGCCTCACTCTGAAATCCTTTCTTTACTGCATATTTTGCACTCGACCACGCTGGTTATTAGTGATAAAGCACACAAGTATTGCACTGTGAGTCAGCAATAAATCGCAATTATCGAAGCATTTACAAGTTCCAATAGAGAGAACGTTGCGGCATAAGTGAAAAACATGAAAATTCTCATCGCACTGATTACTTTCAACTCAGCTATCAGCTAAAATCTAGTCGATTTGTTGCTTCTGTTCTCGGGATAACCGAAAGGCGAAGAAAATTTGCTCAGGTGAATCGTTGCCGATAATCAGCGACCAGAGGTCGATTGACCAGACAATGGATCATTGCTCAAAACCATTTCCGATATGACGCACCAGCGATATGACGCATACCTTTTCCAATGATAATCCTGCAAATTGAACACATCCGCGAAGTGTACTCTGCGCTTATGTGATTTTTGCCTCAGTTTTTTTTTCTCATTAATGCATAACACACCTTTCTTATCTTACATGTGAATTCGGAACTGTATTTTACATTAATTTAATTCCTATAATTATGATTCAAATTGCAGTTACATTTTATGTTCTGGAATCCGGAATATAAGAAATATGAGCGATGCTTGAAGAAGTCTGATGGTGTGGCGATCTTGGCTGTATTCGTTTTGGTAAGAAATTCATCGCGACTTTCTTTAAAATAATTCTTCCAAGGTGTATTTTTTGCATTCATTATAAATATGACAATTTTTCCAGACGGTTTCCATTAATCCGTGAAAAATTCTAAGTGGGTCACCTTTAGACAATAATTCAGTTTAAGCGGAAGTCTAATTTGTTAACTTTTCACGTTTCCATTCACAGCAATCGCCCATTCAGGGACAGCTAAATAACCGCCCAACAAGTTGGAGCTTTACTTGCGGAAATTCGAATTCTTTCCAACTTAGATTTCCAAAGGCGAACAATTGCCGTTCAGCTACATTAAGGCGTTTGCACTCTGTTCTTTTAAATGTAGCTTTACGGCAAGAGATTTCACTTATTTTAATTACTATTATTAATATAAGCTATTGACTGGATGGCATTAATCGAACATCCATTAAGTAAAAAAATACTATGAGATAATTCACTTAATTGTAGCAGTAATTAACTGCTTGAGTCCTTTTCTTTATTGAAAACCGTAATAGGAAAAGAAAATCGGTATAGTCAATCGTTAGTGCATTACTTCATAAAGAAAGGTTTAATTGCTTGCTCTCGCTGTCGATTATTGAACCTAGTTCTTTGCTCTAAAGTCCATGTAAGCACATATATACATCATCTTAACTTTAATAGTTCGCATACTCATATTCCTAATGAACAGCACATGATGCAACTCAGCTTTCCCGTTGCACACTTACTGTAATTTTGTCGTCCCAATTTAGATGGACGCTGAAAACAACGAGCATTTTCATCCTCTTCTTAACGCTATCGAAGAATCAATGGCAATAGATGCTCCTGTCGAGATTCCTGCAAATTTCGACTTCTCGCGACTATTGCCTGGTTAGCGTTCCTTCAGATTTCTTCGATTAGTAGAAGAGAAGCGCCATTTATGAAAGGAAAACTATCTGCTTCGAATCACTCTCCATTCTGCTCGAAATATCATCTCTCGATAGAAGAGTGCATTGAATTAGGCGTTCCCATTCACAGTGATCGCCCTTCAGGGATAATTACGAATCTGCATTTACTATGAATATCTTTGATAGATGTGTGGTAATCTTCACGAGTGGAGAAAAATCTTCACAAAAAATACGCCTATGCGTCATTTTAGCTATTTCATCTAGAAGCGAAGATATTCCGCTAATGTTTTTCATCTTTCGACAAATAGTTCAGAATGCGGTCAACAAGGCGGCAGAATATTGAAATTTTAAAGGATATTTGCTGGACGATAACGCACGAAATTTAGGGCTGAAAACTCTGAGAAGAATGAGCACTTAATGGCTGCAAGCTTTGGCTCTTTAGGCGATTGCAAAGAAGCAAACCTGAGTCATTTAGAACGAGAAAGAGGTCTGCTTATGTTAGGCAGATTGTGATTTGACCATAAGGAAGATCTGACCAGAATATTCTATTACTTAATGCGTGTTAAATAATCACATATCAGCGTCATCAGTGGGATCGCGAACTTTTAGCTAATGCTATCATTCAAGTTATAAAATTTGGATTGCCTCACCGTTCGTTCCGCATGGTCTATTTTGGGAACTCTGGAACAAGACTGGGACAGCCCCGGAATTCAAAAGCTTCCAATCCTCTAAGCTCCTGAAGTCGGAGTTCAACAAGTCTTCCTGCGCTATTTAATTATGTAGGATAGCTGAAAACCAGCAAATATTGTCGATAAAGAGTATGGTGCTGTACATATATAAGGTATTTCATGCACAATGTTGCATCGTTTCCGCTTATGGACTTTTTCATATTGTAGAGGAAGGAGGACTGGAAATATTTTGGCTCATTCTTTATCCGTGGTTGTTTTTTGCAAGCCATCGAGCTTCTTCATATTTCGAGTTACGCGCCTTGAAGTAGAGTAAAACCACCTCCTTGGTATACACTATTAATGAGCGGATATCGTTCGGCCATTTGTATGTTTAGAAGTCGCCGTTTCGAGTTGCTCCACAGTCTGGCGCAGACATTTTCATGGAAACTTTTCATTACTCGAATGATTTTGCCCCTACTAATAGCTTGTCGTCCCCACTTCAGTATCCCGACATCTATCGATAAACTGATAAATGAAGTGGGACAGACACAAAGGTATAATTGAAAGAAATTAGTGGAAATGAACTGAAATCGGTTTCATGCAAAAATATGAGCAAAGAAATGAGGCTGTCTGTGCTTATCAATTTGTCGAAGGAATTCATGCGTGAGAATTTGTATTTCGTGGACGGAATGCTATGAGAATAATCTTTACAACTAATGTCATAGAAAGTAATCAGTATGATATTAGCGCCGTAGCCTCCAATCATATTACGTTGAGCATTTATGATGCAATTAGGCGTTATGTTGTTCGGCTCATTAAAACAAAATTTCTTTAAGCGTTAATGAAATTTATAGTATATATATGAGATATTCTCTCTCATTAGCACTTAATCGTTAATTTCGGAGTCATTAATTATTTGTTCTTTTACATTTAAGATAGAAAAAGAAAATTATAAGGCACTTAGGTAATTAGGTATCGGCTTTTCGGTATTTTTCTCATTATTTCGTCGAATCGTATGCAACTTATTATGTTCCGATATGAGCATCTCTTAAATATGAAACGATTCGCCGCCGCTCTCTGCATATTGGATAGCTTCTTGATTGCCTAAATGAATTTACCATTTAACCACTCTTTCCATATTATGGGAATTTTCAAAGAGATATGTGAAATAAATGAGAAATGGGATTAGTGTTTTCCTCTCCGAGTGTTTTCCTCCTTGTTTTATGGTCACCTTAATGATTCGAGCCGCTACTATATGCTACTTTTGTTCCGCTTCTTGCTTTTCGCCATTCTTCTATAGATTTCTCTTGTTTGACGCGAATCTTGTCTTTCATTTCCCTTCGCTCAACATACTTGAATTATATTCTACGTTCTCTGAAACGGCATCGTGCTCACTAAAAGTGAAAAGTATAGCAGAACAACAACGAAAGTGATTCGAGCTACACGTATCAAATTAGTGGCTGGAAGAAGACAGTATCTGGGTTACACCATGACATTATGGCGGAGTTTTGAACCATGGTCATTGCCACTCAAAGGTGGAATCTATGACCCGATCATGTTATGATGGCCTCTTCATCATCATAGGACAGGAATTAAAGTGATGCTGCATCGCAGCCGATGAAGGATTTGCCTACGACAAAATTTATGTTGTCCTCCTTTTTTCCCGTTTTAGCGTTTCGAAGTTTCAGCTTCCACCTTCGTAGCCATCTTATAAGTAAAAGTATTTTTACCCGTCTATTTGAGATAATATCTACAGCAAGTCTGAAATTTTTAAACTGCCTCAAAACACTCTCAAGTTGACGTGCCAATTTCAGATAAGCTTCACTACTACACATACCATGGATCGTTGACAGTTCCGCCGTTTCCTGAATGCGCTATCTGGACGGTTCTACATCGACCAATTCCGTTAGGGATGCACCAGGTGATGTGCCCCACATTAATGACCAAAGTAAATTCGCTTAGGCATTTGATGAGCGTTTTTCAGCTACTCGAACGCTCAAAGTTTATCGTCTTGTATCGGCATTTATAGTTGTTTTGCTCGTTGTTTGAGCAATTCATAAGGTGGCGATTAAGTTTCTTCATGATTGGTGCAAACTATGAGTGCAGTGAGCATTTCGTTGCAGCATCAGTGGGGAAATCGAACTATATTATTTCATATTGTCACCCCATACATAAAAGAAAGAGCAGCAGAAAAGATGGCAGTAGAAGCGCTTCTGTGTTCGCCCACATCTCACATGAATTACTTTCATAATCTATATGCAAATGCTAAAGTGTGATGAGCATATAGAGCTTACCTAGTCCGGTAAGAATATCTGCTGAAATATTTATTTCATTGAAGCATTAAGAGGCACTAATAGCTCAAGTTTTAATTTATGGAACTGCTGAAATGTGTAAATTGAAGCTGTCGAGAAAATCAACATATAAATTACAGAAGAGCGATAGTTTAGAGTGGTCGGACAAGAAATCGTTCAGTCCTCTTGGCCATTTTTATGAGAGATTAAAGTCGTACTCAGAAAATAAGAGAGCCAAGGTCCAGAGGAAGGCGAGAAGAAGAGAGGAGTCATTAGAAAAGTTTTAGAAGGAAGGGAGGAAGCTGAGAAAAGGTTTCGACGTGAAATGAGTCAACGTAGAGATGATCCAGGTGAAATTTATGTACTTCCGCAGTCATTCTCTTCCACCCCATCCGTCAAAAATGCGCCGTTAATGTTGAGTAACTGAGATGTTGTCAAGTTCGTTGCAAAGAGGCTTTTAATTGTTAGTGATGGAAATTTTGAATGAAAGCTTAGAATGGGGAATTTTTCACAATATGTCTGCCATTGGATGGAACCTTTAAGAGCAAAAAATTTCCTATTTTTATGATAATCGGAAACTAAAAAGTAGCCGCGACGTTGCCGGAAGCTTAGAACTCTAACTTCTAAAGATATAGAAGAGAGAAATGTGAAATGCTTTCGCGTTCGAAGACTGTGAAAATAATCATATTCCTCTCTATGAACGCAAAGAGTGAACCGTAAAATAGGGAATTATGAGAAGTTTCTTGCCGCTAGAGAGAAAATCCATGGAAAAATTCCGCTTTGAAACTTTCTCAGCGCTTATATTTCGCGTCGTTTATCCCATAAGTCAAACGTATGCGATACAAAGGCCTACTCATTTCAAATTTCGAATTTGTAAATGTTGTTTTTATCGCTGTATGGATCATCATTAGTGGTGGAAATCCTAGAATAAAACCTCAAAAAGCAGGAAATTAACCAAAGATCCAAGCTGCTTAGAGAGTTTCAAATGTAGTGATTGAATGGCCATAGTTCCACTTCGATTCTTCTATTTTCTGGAATTACTTTGTTGACGCAATCGGCAGATTAAGCTACAGATCAATGTGAGTGGGGAATACCAACTATGAGAGTTTGCATTTGATGAGAATCAACTAGACAGCTGGCCACTGCTGGCACAACATTCCACATCCAATGATGATAGCTTCCACTTTTGATATTATGGGCATTTTTTTCGTTACTGAGTATAGAGAACGGAGCGACATTATATAAACGAAGAGAGATGGCAAAAAAGTATTTTATCGATAATTGACTGATGATAACAACTGACAACTGATAACACCCATTGATGATAATAATCACTAATTAATTAATTAATTAATTAGACAGGAAATCACAATTAATCAATGAAATGAATTGATGATTTCAATGAAGAGGAGAATATAGCCCACTTTCAGCTTGAGATATTGCGTACCGTCGTTGGTGATAATGCACGTGAAATGCAAAATGTCTATACACGTCGAGTGCGCAGTTCGTTCAAACCGGTTACGAAGAAGTGAATTCAAAGATAAAATCGCTTACAAACTTCATTCGGTAACAAGTAGCCAATTTAGTAACTCTAATGAGGATTGGTGGTTCATGATGAAGTTTGTTCATCCGTTTTTTGCTAATCGATAGTAAATTCTCTCAATAAACTGTGTGCTGTGCTGACTTGAGTACGACATCATCAACACATTCATATAGAAGGAAAATTATATAGGACCCTCTGGTACACCTGCACCATCGATCGTCGTGACACCACCCCTATCAAACTGCAAATTCCCTCCTGCAGAATATTTTCGCAATTTGCGGCTTATGCGGTGAAAGCAGCAAGAGGTTAATTCCCCGCTCTGCATCAGCTTCAAATAATCGACTTCTGAAATCGTTGCATATTACAAGTGACGAAAGCGGTTGCGGAGGGGAAGTTCGTTGGCTGGAAGAAGATGGGGATGGGCAGAAGAACGATGGATGCGCCTTATTTCTGCTGAATTTGCGGACTATGTGGCCGTTTATTGATGAGGAGAACAAGGGAACTGAGAATTCGCAAATTTGTAATTTAGACGGATGAAACGAACGAAAACCTGTATCATACAAGGTGACAAGTTATGTGCTTTCGTCTCTCACACTCCTACGCAATCACCTTCTGCCGTGCTGCTGTCGTGCGGTCGCAAAGAAACGAAGCTAGCGGGAGCGAAGCTTACTGAAGAGCGCCAACAAAGGCACTCACACATCAGCGAGTATAACCATCTGTATAATTGAATATTACGCACCATGGCTGCCGGGTTTCAGATACGCAGGTGCAGAAATAAATAAAAACCGAAACGTAATGCACCAGAGAAGAATACATATTTCCGGGGTCGATCTATGGAAAGATTAGCTGCAGCGCGGTCCTTCATCACAACACCCTCCCTTTTGAGTTGAGCCGTTTTTTTCTGGTCGTGTGAAGACAAGAGGGAAGCGACGAGTACGCGTTGAGTGACGGAGGTAGGATCATCGACGTAGTACTGGATTTGCGGTGCTGGTGTCACAGTAGAACAGAGCCAGCTCGGCAGGTCGGGTATGTTCAGCAGCTGACGATGAGTCAGCGTCTTCTTGCGCGATTGTAGTTGGTTGATGTGACGTGCTCAAAAAGGTTTCTGTAACGCCCAGAATATGTTGTATTGCCGGCTTTCCGCACTACGGTTCCCACTATCCAGGTGCTTCTCGGCTCTCGATAATCCTTGGCCCACCTTAAAGTGACAGCACCGAATCCTGTGGTGATGGCCAAAATGCTCTTTAAAGTGCTCTTTTAGATTTCTTGGATATTATATTCAACCTCAAATGTTACTAGTACGGATCGGAAAAATTGTCGTAAGTTTTTCCATCAGATGTTTTGACATTTGCGCAAAAACAGCAAAATACTCGCAGAAATGCTGCAACTTCATGAAAAAAAACTACGAACGTCACAAATAGCTCTCCATATGTTTCAAACGGAGAACTTAGAGCGACGCGATGGACTTTCTTCTGAAAGATCGGATTGTTCATACGAACCTCAGAAATCTCCTCCTTCGGAAATACTCTTTTTGCGATAATATCCTTATTCCAATGCATAGTAATTTCAGGATAGTTAAATTTAAGGATCGCAACGAATGCACTGCTCCAAATATCCGACTCTAAATGATCATTTCTGCCGTCCAAGCACCTGCGCCTGTTTAATGCTAGCCACTTTCCAGCAGTTAAAGATATTGAGTTGCAGTCACGTTCCGGATGTCCTGAGATGTCATCCACTGAGGCTCAACTCCCTAGCGCCCCGAAAACTGTTATGATTAGCAACTGCGCTGCAACTCAATTTTGCATAGATAGATCGGCTAAATGAACCTATTTCTTTCGGCTCATCATATTTCGCTATTCCCCTACTTCTCTACTTCTTTGGCCGTATATTTCAAAGCGGTCAGCTTTATTATTCGCGCGAGTCACTTGTACGGTAGTTTCGGTACCACGCATATTCTTAAGGCCACCACTTCGGTTGCCTCAGCGAACTACGCTTCCACTAGCCTCACCTCTTGTCGACCACAATGAAGGAGAGTAACAAAAACGTCGAGCCACTCGAGACTGCCAGCTAGCATGAGCAATCCCCTTCGCACTACTATCGCCATGAACGATAATGCAGTCGTTCTGTCCCCACTTTTTTCACAACACACTTTCGGTTGCAAATTTGCGCGGATCAATTCGTATCACCCAATAAAGCTCTAAACAAGTTATACCGAAAGTGGAAGCAAAATGCGCACCTCTTCAGTGTTCGCAGCTTTGAAATATTATAGAATTTGCCACATTTAGCATCAATCAGATAAAGAAAACATTTATGCAAAAGGAAAGAATTGAGCGCTTCACGACTAACACATTAAAGACGACTTCATGATGAAGGTGCAATTCGAATGGAATAAATCATAGCAGACCCCATCTCAATAGACACCAAAACGAATGCGAACATCCGATGACTAACGAAATCAGTTTGCATATAATAACTGCAATGCAACGATAAGATACTCGCAACATTACTCTCCATTACAAAGTATTTCAAAAATTGCGTCCAATAAGACTTACTGCCCATAAACTGTCTTCATATCCTCCTCTTTCACTGAATTACTCAGCTGCACGCATTTTCAGCATAAACTAGCTAGCTGTGTGAGCTGGAACCTTTTGTTGATGGCCGAACCCGTATATCTATCATTGTCGCACCTATAAAATAAGCCGAATAAAGGATATCTCCCGGAAGAGAAATTCTTCCTTTAATTAACTCCACAAAAATGTCATTCCAGTGGAAAAGCTGAAAGTGGTGAGTAGCTGAAATTGCTCATAACAATAGTCTCAAATTCGTTGCCAAAAATAAGCGATTCATAAATACCCCCAAGAATTGCATAAATAATGCAAGCAAATAACTCACAAGAGATAATTAATCAACGAAGAACTTTAAAGCATTTTTAAACATTTGCTGGGAATTCGGAGAAACTCACGAGCAAAGCAGAAAATAAAGATTAGCACACCATTCAAGAACGCTTTCTACTAGGAACGACAATGACCGATCGATAGCACAAATTGGGGGACAAAAAACAACTTAGAAAAGAAAGAAGATTCGCCTCGTTTTTATACGATATCGGATACAGTCGTCTGTAGCTTCTTGCCATCAAAGACCGTCTTGAACTGCTCTGGCACTGGGAATTCCATCTAAATTAATGGCCTCCTTTAAAATAACTTGTAAGGGAATACAGGTCAAAGATGGGGTCGATTTACCTTCTTGGGTATGCCACTGTGTACCCAACCCACCATATTTACATGTGGTCTAATCCTGAAACGATATTTACTTGTAAAGACGACTTTTGTTTGCTGTCCCTCACATAATCGTGCTCTTTGCCACCCATGGAGATATCAGAGGCCTATATAAGTCAGGCATCGGCCCGTCCCGATATATTAGGTTCTACTCATGTGTGTGGGCGATAGTGTTCCCCTAAACTACTTCTTTTATCTCGCCTTGAGTTCTCGCATATCGGCCTCGACAAATGGTTATATTGCTCTGCTCTTTGCTTGTACTCAATCCCCCTCGTATATCGCCGTCCCAAATCAAAATAATCCACATCCACCTCACCTTCCCGGTCCATATAGATTTAATCGTGACCCTCTGCTGTGAAACGTTTTGACGTTTCCAGTACAAATCCAACCCTCAGTTGATATTCCAATATCAACCGCTCACTATGGCGTTTGACATCTTCAAAGGAAAAAAAAGGAGAACTTAGAAAATACTAAAATTCTCCACTTCTTAAACAGCAATTCCATGAATCCATCAATTCCACGCACACTTTTTATTTAAGATTCCTTAGCGCGAAATCCCACAAATGTATGAAGGCATACAAAGTGCGAATAACAATCAACTTACAAAGTCACCACTGATGTCTGTCGGCACTAAAACGTTCATCTCTGAGGATTTACTCGTCACAATTTCAGCACCCATCGCCTCTTTACTTAGGTACACTTGACAGCCGTCCGTCTTCTGAATCGATAACGTCGGCATCGCCCCAAGCGTCTGAAATTCTCTCTCCATATTTCGTGAAAGCCGCTTTGAACTACTGGAAAACTTTCGACTTTCGAATATTCGAGTTAACCGACAATCACAACGACTAAAAGTGCACATAGACTACTGACATGAGAAAATCGTCGCTCTTTTCTTTTCTTTTCCCTCTCCTATTCCCTTTTTCACCACTGCTTAGTTCTCTTTGATTATGGCTTTCGCCTTAATACTGCTGCACTTTGTGATTGTTGCCTCAGACTTAACCTTCCGAAATAAGTCAGCAGCAATATCCCTTCTCGCCCTAAAAGTGAGCCCTCTACTTCGACTCAGAATGCAATCAAAAATTCCGAGGGTCAAAATGTTTCCAGGATGCTGGTCGCGCCCCTAGCAGAAAAAATGCCTCAGACGAAACCAACTAACTGAATATCGCAAAACCGGCTCTTCTGCTTGATATTTTCTAACTTCCCTGCATTAAGTCCTCAAAAGCAAACTGAGTGATTAACGTGTGATCCCACAAACGGTACAATATGGAAAATTCTGACAGGACTCATCCGGTGTGAGTAGGAGCCGTAAAAATGTTTTCATTCATGTTTCATCAAACGATTACGTCCTCCAAAAAATGTGCTCTCATCTCATTTTTACGAATCCATCGATCCTTCCTTCCTTCATTCAACCGGACCCATCGACATAGGCTTGATTTCAATTCTTGTTTCAGAAAGCATATCGTTGAAGGTTTTTCTATGAGCAACAAATAAAAAAAGCACTGAAGTTCTCTTAAAGAAGGAGTGCACAGAATAAAGGCAATTAGCAAGGGTAAGACAGACGAAGAACAATCTTCACTGAAATGAAGTATTAAATGCGATGACCTGTATCTGAACTCCCTGGCAGTTGATCACTTCAACTTGTGAAAGAAGACTGTCGAAAACAATCGACGTTTTCTTGCAGCTATCCAGCGTTATTGAATTCACTTTCCCCTTCACCTGAAAGCTATACCGATGCTCAACAAGGTAAAACTCCATGCAAGAAGTATTCTGCACCAGTGCTTACCTTTATCATGCTTCTAACTATTATTGTTTTCAGGTGTTGAATTTCCGTTTTCCTAAAAGATGACGAGGTGAATTCCTTCTTCCTATTCGACGGTTACTGTGAACTTCAATGAAGAGGATGCTCTGAGCCCTTACTCATCACGAGATCTGCTTCTAGTACCGATGCCCTCTACCTCTATTATCTTGATAAATTTCGACCGCGTCTATACTCCAACGACTGTTATATTACTTTCGAAGCAGTGGTTAATGACTCACACCAATTCACATATGTAGTGCATGACCATCAAATACTTTATCCGCTTATTGGCCATCTCAAAACGTCAAACAATCCGACTGTCCTCTTTCAATTCAGCGCCCTTCTGTGCATAAGCACTTTCGTCAATGAATCTCCTGCTATTCAGTGAGCATATGCTGTTCAAAGTTATTGAATGAAGTGGTATAAGGAGTACCTGAATGACGCTACCCTCGCACTTGAACACGTATACCGTCTGCTTCATATCTGTGATTTCCACAATAATATTCTGATTGTTTTTGTGGTACTCCTGGAAGGGAGAGAAGTAATAAAAACCACTTGCAGCCATACCTTGCTGGGATGGTCAAATCACGACTTTTATGAGATGCGACCTCTTTCCTTCGTACTAATCACTTTTCATACGAAGTTTGTTGAAGCGAATAATATAAAAATGGTTGCAGAGCAGACTTTTCATTTAAAGTGATCAACTTAAACAATATTACTATAGGCCTACTTCATATGACCTCCGATCTATGCAAGGAATTGTTACAAGGAATAACAGCACACGTTACACATACCACATTCCATTGCTTCCCATTCTCCAGCCATGTTTTTGCCGGTTTAACCACTTCATCCTTCTTCGCGGTTGATGGCGTCGTTTTGCTTTCGCACTTCGTTATATCCCCTGATGCCTGACCCTCAACAAACGAATGTTGCAAGCCTACACTCTAGCATGCATTTAAGCCGTAGGACCAGCCAGCCGCACGTAACGTACAGTCGTGAATGGAAAATTTTCGGTGTCCCAAATATTTCTCAACCGCCCATCAGATAATCCATTGTTTTCCCACATTTCGAGAAAGGAATTCCGTCGTAGTGACTTTCCACCTAGAAGATCCCACCCAGAAGAATATACTGAGATTTCCACTCAAGTTTCATCGAGCAGAAAATCACGTCACCTACTCCCATAATAGATGCGATAGAGATAGACGCAAGAATGCGATCTTTGAAAAAGAAGGCCCCTGTGAGAGTATGATGCCAAACCGCAATTTGTCAGATGACTCAAGTCAAAGGTATACTACATATGAAAATATGCGCTAAAATGCATCTATAGTGCGATGAATGAGGAATGCATGAAAGTGACTAACACCTCTCAATTTTTGCCATTTATCCACATACTTACCACGAAGTCTACTCATTCTGCAATTCTGGGAGATTCACATAGAAGACAGACCCTCTCCCTACCCACTATTTTGATAGCCAGTCACTTTTCACCATTAATATCATTGACATTTCACTGGCGGCGGAAGCCACAAATCGAAATAAAAGCAAATAAAAAATATGTATACCTGTGCCCTAAGAGCGGGGTTTTTATGTGTTTGCATATCGGCGGTAACCTTTCTCAGACCTTTTGTAATATCCTCTCCTTTGTTAATCTCTGCGAATAATGCCGCACGATCGGCGCTGCTACTCTTTCCCGACGTCGAGAGGAGATCTCAAACAACTCAGCACTTATTTCGGTAGTCACTTTTGAAACTTCCCATCTATCTCCTTCTTCTTTCACAAATAAAGACCAAATTTCGTTGGACGAATATGACCAAAGCTGATCACCAGCAGCCACTGAATTCAATTCAACAATGAAAGAAATACGCGACAAGTGACTCGAAATAGTGGTTGTAACAAATCTCGTTATCTTGCTATGACATCACTTAGGATGGCTGAGAAGCAAAGCATTAGCCTCGAAGATTATCACCAGTACATTGAGCACAATTCAAGAATAAAGTGAACAAGCGATCATTGATAGGAAACCGTGGTTATCACAAATTTCCGTTGTCCACATCAGTTAACTGCTGACCACTAAACAAGCCATCCGGCACTACATCGATATACAATATAGCAGATAAACTTGCAATATCATGACACGTTAGCTGAGTGAGTCTAATTTCAATCCTCTTTCGTCTTCCACTGTGCAATGAGATCCAAAGCTTTAGCATCCTCAATGCAAAATATTCCTTCAAATTGCTTTTCTCTGAGGACTGACTTAACAAATCGGTGGAAATATCTCTTTTTAAGCCGTTCATGACGGCTGATAATACTTATCTTATCACTTGTAATTTCTGCATATTTGCGTGAATTCATGCTCAACAATGTGAATGAAAATTTCAAATATTTTGTGGAATATGGCAGAGACTTTTCGAATATCCACTGAAGAGATGAAATGTGCATTTGTATAAGTTCGCAAAATCACCGCACATATCCAAAGTCTTGGAAAAAATTTCAGGATTTCAGGATGGAGGAACTATGTTTGTCAAGTTTCGTAGGAGAGAGACTACGTGCTTAATATTTTCATGTTGTTTAATTTAATTACCTTTAATTTCCTACCTCTCATAATGATCACTCAGAAATAAATTAATTTGCGAGCAAGACTTCAACGTCTTGCCAACTTCAAGCTTGTGTGAACATTCGAAAACGTGCAGAGAAATCGACGAAACCTCCCCCACACCCCCAACCTGAAGAACTTCACGCAAATCATCCTTCAGTTATTTCCAGCATATTTAATCTAGATCACAAGCAATGTTGATACTTCGCTTTATTTCTCTTCTTCTCGACATTTCGTGCTAGGAACTAGCTAAAACAGTTTCACGAATGTTTAAAAAACATTTCCTTCGCATTGAAGTTTTTTTCAAATCGAGGGCCAACAATTACAAACCTGGAGGAAGTACAGGCGGTGGAGGTGGAGGAGGAGGTGCAGCACCAGCAGACGGTGCTGATGCCGATTGTGGCGAGCTTCCTCTGGCGGCAGATACAGCAGCACATGCACCCTGAAAAGTAACTCCCTCGTGGTCCCGAAGCTGAATGCTCCGCATAAAATAACCATCGTGAGGATGTCGTGCCTTCAAAATGAGGCTAAAATTTATTAATATCCATAAACTAAACCTGTTACATTCCAGAAAACCTCTATTACAAATGCACTGAAGTGCTCAACCTGACATACTGGCAACTCCTAGTAACTCCTTAACACGGCAAAACGATGATATGGATGATCGCCCAATTGCTGCGAATTCATTCAAATTCACGTCGAAAACAATTCACTCAGCTGACGGGAGTAAATTAAAGGAAGCGACAAAAAGATAATTTAATAAATATCAACTTTAACTGCCATAAATAATTCCATAATAAGGAATAAACCATAGGGGAATATCTTAAATATTAGTGCAAGAAGCTGATGTGGGAGTGAAGAGGAAAAGAAAAACAACGATGAAAAACCAACTGGATTACTGTTCCATACAAGGCCTGTGGTGTGAACCTGACGAACGTACGTTTGCAACGAGTTGAGCAAATCAACCCAACTCTTTGTCCACTCCAAGTGAATCTTCAACAGTAAACACTAACAATGGAAAAGCAATCACCGAAGCTGCTAATTCAATCCAAAAGCGGTACAAATTATAGAACATCTGAATTGTAAGTATCTCATGGAGACGTAAGAGAAGGTCTCAAACTTTCTTTTATGGGAGTGATGTCAAGTCGAAGACGCAACCTTAAGTTGGAGGAGCCACCTCTGCTACAATAATTCACAACCAGTAGGTATAGTGAACCCTCAAAAGTGAAGTGTTCTATAAAAGATTACAGCATCAAACAATATCTCCTCACCGTTTTCCAACTCATTCTTGACTTAACCATCATTCATACAGAGAATGGACACTAGACGACAGAAGTGAGAATTTTTTCTTGCAAAAATTTCAGCCATTGAATGAAACAATCAAAAAGAGCCACAATTGCACAAACCTTGTCTCCATTCTTATGCTCGTTGCGTACACGATTCACGTAGAACATCGATGCATCGTTCATATCTTTAACGAATGGAGCTGGTGTTGGCTTCTAGAATTCTACCATTATGCAGTTTGCCAACAGTCACAAACAACGTCACTTCGCCTTCCTCAGTGAGGGGAGTAGATGGAGAAGAGATAACTGGATTGACTGTCACGCACTGTACCCCTCGAACGCTTTCACTCTCGTTTCGAGAGAATGCTCGAGTGGGGACAAAGCAATATTTTCACTCAAGATTTCCAAGACGACGACTAGCGAGAAATGCTAACGAATGCATCAGTAAAGCCATGTTCTGCATTTCGAGAGTAAGCAAGAGAGGAGGAGATTTGAAGAAGGAGATAGACATCCCTCCTCTTTTATGACATCTTAGGTAAAACTGTATTTTAACCGAAGGAGCTAGTCCTTTCGAGGGAAAAAGGCTGAAATTCCTCGAAGTAAATATGTAGAATAGGACTGAACATAGGTACTCAATCAAAGCAAGCACGCTGCATACAATGCAATGTTCAATACCGAAGATGAGGGAATCTGTATCGTGAGGGTCCAAGAGTCCATCTAAGGTAATGTTAACATTTGTGACACAGAAATGCAATTTGTATCCTAAGAATCTATTTGATTGGATATACTAGAAAATGATAATATTAAGGTGAGTGAATGTGCTAATTCTCGACTCACTGATTCCAAAGAAATATGGAAATGCCGTAATATCCTACGGAAAAACTGTCAATGATTGGGAAAAAATTCCTTCCAAAGGAATATATAAACTATGAGAATTAATGAAAATTTACCTCAATCATAAATAAAGGTGTTGAATATCAAACGAGAGAGAAATGACTACGAGAATCGAATAGAAATATACAATCAGCGAAAGAACTTACCACTGTTAGCCATCCTAACGCTTGAATTCCTTCACTCACAGCCGAGAGGTGATTGAATTGAGGTGTGTTCCGTTTCGACTCCTTTAACGCTCCTATTTCCTCCAGTAACTTCACTAACGTACTCAGCTTTTCGGTTAACTCGGTGGCTGAAGGTTCCTTTTGACCGGCTGCATTCCAGATGAAATTTCGTTGTTGTGTGAAAGCCGACGATACTTTCTCGCCCTTAACAAGAGTAAACGAACTCAAAGCGACTACCACACTTAAAAAGAACTCATAAGTAAATTAGTTCAAATAATCAAAGCAACATATGCCCGACGCAATTTTCACATAAGCGCTCAACGATGTGTAGAGGAGAACAGATCATTTCATTTAGCGATACGAATATGACGACTGTAGGGGTTTCCATATTCAATCAAATCAGCAATAAACGTTCATCGAACTACCAGCCAAGCCAGTTAGACTTTTCAAGCTGTAACCCCCAAAATCCTTTCTGGATGCAAAATTTCTTCCAGAAAACAGTGGGTCCAGCTGAATGCTCCGCAAACTTTATATTCATCCACTCAAGATCCTGCCGGACAATGGAATAGCCAAGTAATAAGATAACGATAGGAGCTGATCGCTCAAAGGATGAAGTGGACGATAAACTCATAGCAATCCCCCCCACCCCGAGTGCATGAAGACAGTGAGCGAATAAAAGAGTGGAGGAAATACCATCATCTTCACATCGCCGCCGATATCGCAACTGAGTCTCAAAAATCGCTGTAACGGCTCTTCCACCGTATCGTCATACTGTCGTACGCAAGGTGGCAACTCTTGCTGCACTGAAATAATAGAAACTACCCAAGCAGTGGCGATCATCGATAGCCAAATTGATGCATTAATGCAATGAATTCCCTATACTTTCGTTTATTTGTATTTGTTTTCCTTTACATTAGCTCGATTTAATGGTCATCATTCTATTGGGCATTCTTGCCTTTTATTACAGTGGCATGTCTTATTGCTTAGAGATATCTTAGAGATTAAAGCAGAACGTTGAAATCCTCAAGAGGAACATCTTCCGCTAGGACATTCAGACAGCTACCATACAGAAAAGGAGAAACGTGGGATATTATCTAAAAACAGAGGCGGGCACAGATGAACTAACACATCGCACCAATCTCCAAATATCGATTCAACAGATGACAGACTCATTTAATTAAGAAACAGTTCAAATAAGCAATAACTCAAGATAAACATCGCAGAGCCTCTCAACGTATATCCCGATCTGTTTATCGACGGTTCGGATCAGTGTTAGTCTGCTGCGAGCTTATATTTGCCTTACCTGAGAAACCGCCTGTCGTCGTAACGCTATGACAATCACCAGCACCCATTTTCCGCATAGTTTGCTCATCACATTGGAATACTACCCGCTTTTGAGGTTTATTCACTGTCGTATCGGGCGTTGAATATGGAGAAGTTTTAAGTAAAATGCCCGGTGGGCTTGACGCGCATTGTGCGGTCGATACATCAGTTGGCTCATCTGCGGTCGCGAACTTCAATGAATGCGGACGTATGACGAATACTGTTTGTCCGGAAATCGTTGTGCTAACATCATCGGAGAGTTTGTCAGTTCGGTCACTTTTTTCGATGTTTTCAGAACGATTTGCCGTTTTAACTGTGAAGATAGCAGTTTTAGCGGCTTCCTCATCACGGTTAATATCGTCATCGTGTATCTGCGGTTTCGGTGGAGGCGTTGGAGCTGATCGAATCTGCCGAGACTGTACACTGAAACCATTTAAGCATACGTGAGGCGTTTTCCGCAGTGTTGACCTACTCGGTTCACACAAAGTTTTCGCAGAAAACGTTGTTTGAGCCTGCGACGACAACACTGAAGAAGCGGGTACACTCAGTGAAGTGGCAGGTGTATGAGAGGTGTCAGAAGGTGCGTTTGAGGCATCAGCATCTGAGTCACGCGATTCTGTTGTCGTACCGCTAAAAATATTGTGCACAGCATCTGCATTAAATGGCTGCGCTGATGCTGTTAGAGGCACCGTTGTCTGACTCAGCTCCATAGCGCTCTTATGACGCTGCAAGTTCGAGAAATAGCTCTCCATTTGCAGTAGTGAGGGAGACTGCCTTGGAGGATGATGGGTTAGTGTCGGTGCACGACGGATGCGTTCCCCCATTGATTCGGCCCGTTGACGAAATTTCGGATCATGCTCCAACTCTTCACGAACATTTTTTGCAACATTAACCATCGCATTCGTCACTGGAGTGTCGGGCTGCTCAGCAGTTGATGAAACTGTAGTCGCAACTGAGGCAATATCAACACTCGGGAGTTTCGAATCGGAGGTTCGCCTCTGAAGAAAAGAAGGACGTGCGGGAACATAATGAAGGCTAGTGTAATTATGACGCTGCGGTTGCTCCGCTGGCTTCTGGCGACCACGAAAAACCTGAACTCGGTCAAAACAACTCATTTCGGACGCTGTGTTTGCTGCAACGTCCGTCGAGTGCTCGCTGTCTCTTGGCTGCGCTTGCTCTTTTTCCAGACAAACGTCACCTCCCGAGCTGATTTGCATCACATTACTGGATGCATGTTCACCGAAAGGCACGGCGGAATTCGGACGACGCACACCTGAATGCTGCGAGGACTGATATTCCTTGTGATAAGGGTTAACACTGGTTAATGATGCGCCTTCAATGCGAACAGGAATGACTTTCCTTTCTAGCAGCGGCTGTCTCGTTGAACTTTGACCCTCGAACTGGATTGGCACCTGTCTCGCCACTGGTACTTCGGTGGCAACCTGCTGGTATTGTGTCTTGAATGTGCCTCCTTGCGTCCATGCTTCGCTCTGTTGCACAGACATTTTTGGTTCGGCCGCCGACTCCAAAAATGCAAAAGAACTGTTCCAACGACCCTTTTGGGGCATACCCTCTTGCAGCCATCGTTCGTTACCACCGCTCTGCGATACGGATGAACTCGTGAGGTTCTTAAAACCCCGTTGATCCGATTCCGTTTTCGTGAACGCAGAACGATCACCGCCCAGTACAAGCGCCAAATCTTTCGAGGTCGTTTCATCGGCTTTCTCGGGAAGAGGAGTTATTAGAACTGCCATACTACTCGCTGGTCGTGCAACAGGTGCGCCACCACTAACTGCACGATAGGCGGTTGAGTGCTGCCCAAACGGCTTTGGCGTTCCAAAATATACTGACTCGTACATGGATGAAGGTTGCCAAATCAGACTGGACGGCCCACGGTTGTCAGTTAGGACTAGCGGAAATCAAGGCAATGTCGTCATCGTTGGCATTCCACTACATCACTGCTGATTGGAGATCAACTGCATGACGGAGCGCCGCGTTTTCGAGCAACAATACTGATATGTCGGACAGCAACTATAATATGAGCAGAATATATCGAAATGACAGCAGTGATGATCGATGAAGGAAGGCTAAACGCAGTGGCTCTCACACGAGCATCACTCCAACCTGCAACGCCAATAACTCATTCATTTGTTGGGATGAAATAATTGCCGCATCCGCGTACGGGTACATACGTGGGGTATAGCAAGCGCCGCGTTCTTCGGATCCTGCCCAAGGTGGGAAAGACAGACTGCTAGGTGATTGCCACTAGTGTTCACATCTCAATTAAGTTCTCGAGGCCGGTATATGGCAAATTCTATCTTTAAGGCAAGAAATTCAACGAAATCTGCCGCCTCTGTGGACAACGACTTTCCAGCGAGTGTATGAAAAGAAAACGATACTCTCCCAAATCGAGTTGGTTTCGTGGAAAAACTCAATATGTTAACCCTATAATTAATAATAGGTGGCAGATGGGCAGACAATAAATAATGCAAGCACCTCGATTTGTAGGCTATCTATATCAACGACACCATGCTCATTCCCTTCATCGCTACTGCGTTCCACTGCTAAACTTCCTAAAGAAACAAGAAGCAGGATATTGGGGCATCGCTAACCTTCCGACCTACCGGTCATCAGCGTTCGGACCTCGATCAAGGTGTTGGATTTCAGGATGAGCGCCACTCGAATAGAAAATTTACACATCATATGGAATCTCAGATTCACATTTGAACAAAACTTAAAGAACATTTCTCTTCCGGCAATCCACTGCGAGAGGATCAGTCTGTGATGTAAAACCATCGAGCGGTCCGTTTTCCTTTTCATAATCTCCATTAACGGAAGGAGAATAATTGTGCCGAGGTCTTGGGATCTTCAATATGATGCTAAAAGTAGAAGGGACCACTGGAAGACCGACGACAAGCTGATGCACTTTTGCTTAGATTAGCACCCTTAGCTGATTGAAGGGAACGTGTTAGAACGATCGATGGATGGCTCAAAGGGACATTATCTGCGAGGAAGTGATATTCGTGTCGCGAAAAAAGCATCAAACAATCGAGGAACTATGATTTTAGAGAATATCCGTCCCTGATGAGGAACTCAGCGCAAATGGAAAAAAGGAGAGAAGGGAAAAGTGGTATCGCCGATACGTAACACCACGCCCACGTTGCAAGACTCTTCCCGAAGGGAGAGGACGAAAAAGTGCTTAATGACTCGTCGTCGAAGCGAGCATTCCACTGGCAATCTCTAACAGGTGACCGCAGTTCCCTCACCCTCCACTACGTTTTTCTCTTACAAACAATCGGCAACATTCTAATTCATTTGCAAGCCTCTATATTACCTGCATGATAGTGTCCTACCCCCACTGTCCAAGGCAAGAAAACATCGAGAATGAGCCTAAACTGTTATACTCTGGAGTGTCAGATCAAATGTGGGACGTTGCTTAGGTGCCTTATTCGAAAACCCCTATTGCGAATTATGGATACTTTCTTCAGCCATAGTTGTTTGCGTTATTCATTTCCCCTCCGCAGAGAGACTGTATTGACCAACTAGCTATCGGCTATAGTACGCTCATAATTTGCAAGAGCTAAGCGCTAACTCAGCTTCTCTACTCATCGAGGTCGGAAAAATAAAGAAGTATTAAATGCTCACTTTGAAACACCATATGTCACCTCGTTTATATTGCGACATATTCATCAAAGATCGACGAAACGACAATAAACGAAGTTTTATTTCCTGCTTTCTGGCTATCATTATACCCCCTGGCTGGCTGTTATTATGCCCGGCTGACTGTCATTATACCCCCTGGCTGGCTGTTATTATACCCGGCTGACTGTCATTATACCCCCTGGCTGGCTGTTATTATACCCGGCTGACTGTCATTATACCCCCTGGCTGGCTGTTATTATACCCGGCTGACTGTCATTATACCCCCTGGCTGGCTGTTATTATACCCGGCTGACTGTCATTATACCCCCTGGCTGGCTGTTATTATACCCGGCTGACTGTCATTATACCCCCTGGCTGGCTGTTATTATACCCGGCTGACTGTCATTATACCCCCTGGCTGGCTGTTATTATACCCGGCTGACTGTCATTATACCCCCTGGCTGGCTGTTATTATACCCGGCTGACTGTCATTATACCCCCTGGCTGGCTGTTATTATACCCGGCTGACTGTCATTATACCCCCTGGCTGGCTGTTATTATACCCGGCTGACTGTCATTATACCCCCTGGCTGGCTGTTATTATACCCGGCTGACTGTCATTATACCCCCTGGCTGGCTGTTATTATACCCGGCTGACTGTCATTATACCCCTGGCTGGCTGTTATTATACCCGGCTGACTGTCATTATACCCCCTGGCTGGCTGTTATTATACCCGGCTGACTGTCATTATACCCCCTGGCTGGCTGTTATTATACCCGGCTGACTGTCATTATACCCCCTGGCTGGCTGTTATTATACCCGGCTGACTGTCATTATACCCCCTGGCTGGCTGTTATTATACCCGGCTGACTGTCATTATACCCCCTGGCTGGCTGTTATTATACCCGGCTGACTGTCATTATACCCCCTGGCTGGCTGTTATTATACCCGGCTGACTGTCATTATACCCCCTGGCTGGCTGTTATTATACCCGGCTGACTGTCATTATACCCCTGGCTGGCTGTTATTATACCCGGCTGACTGTCATTATACCCCTGGCTGGCTGTTATTATACCCGGCTGACTGTCATTATACCCCCTGGCTGGCTGTTATTATACCCGGCTGACTGTCATTATACCCCCTGGCTGGCTGTTATTATACCCGGCTGACTGTCATTATACCCCTGGCTGGCTGTTATTATACCCGGCTGACTGTCATTATACCCCCTGGCTGGCTGTTATTATACCCGGCTGACTGTCATTATACCCCCTGGCTGGCTGTTATTATACCCGGCTGACTGTCATTATACCCCCTGGCTGGCTGTTATTATACCCGGCTGACTGTCATTATACCCCTGGCTGGCTGTTATTATACCCGGCTGACTGTCATTATACCCCCTGGCTGGCTGTTATTATACCCGGCTGACTGTCATTATACCCCTGGCTGGCTGTTATTATACCCGGCTGACTGTCATTATACCCCTGGCTGGCTGTTATTATACCCGGCTGACTGTCATTATACCCCCTGGCTGGCTGTTATTATACCCGGCTGACTGTCATTATACCCCTGGCTGGCTGTTATTATACCCGCTGACTGTCATTATACCCCTGGCTGGCTGTTATTATACCCGGCTGACTGTCATTATACCCCCTGGCTGGCTGTTATTATACCCGGCTGACTGTCATTATACCCCCTGGCTGGCTGTTATTATACCCGGCTGACTGTCATTATACCCCCTGGCTGGCTGTTATTATACCCGGCTGACTGTCATTATACCCCTGGCTGGCTGTTATTATACCCGGCTGACTGTCATTATACCCCCTGGCTGGCTGTTATTATACCCGGCTGACTGTCATTATACCCCTGGCTGGCTGTTATTATACCCGGCTGACTGTCATTATACCCCTGGCTGGCTGTTATTATACCCGGCTGACTGTCATTATACCCCCTGGCTGGCTGTTATTATACCCGGCTGACTGTCATTATACCCCCTGGCTGGCTGTTATTATACCCGGCTGACTGTCATTATACCCCCTGGCTGGCTGTTATTATACCCGGCTGACTGTCATTATACCCCTGGCTGGCTGTTATTATACCCGGCTGACTGTCATTATACCCCCTGGCTGGCTGTTATTATACCCGGCTGACTGTCATTATACCCCTGGCTGGCTGTTATTATACCCGGCTGACTGTCATTATACCCCCTGGCTGGCTGTTATTATACCCGGCTGACTGTCATTATACCCCCTGGCTGGCTGTTATTATACCCGGCTGACTGTCATTATACCCCCTGGCTGGCTGTTATTATACCCGGCTGACTGTCATTATACCCCCTGGCTGGCTGTTATTATACCCGGCTGACTGTCATTATACCCCTGGCTGGCTGTTATTATACCCGGCTGACTGTCATTATACCCCCTGGCTGGCTGTTATTATACCCGGCTGACTGTCATTATACCCCTGGCTGGCTGTTATTATACCCGGCTGACTGTCATTATACCCCCTGGCTGGCTGTTATTATACCCGGCTGACTGTCATTATACCCCCTGGCTGGCTGTTATTATACCCGGCTGACTGTCATTATACCCCCTGGCTGGCTGTTATTATACCCGGCTGACTGTCATTATACCCCCTGGCTGGCTGTTATTATACCCGGCTGACTGTCATTATACCCCTGGCTGGCTGTTATTATACCCGGCTGACTGTCATTATACCCCCTGGCTGGCTGTTATTATACCCGGCTGACTGTCATTATACCCCCTGGCTGGCTGTTATTATACCCGCTGACTGTCATTATACCCCCTGGCTGGCTGTTATTATACCCGGCTGACTGTCATTATACCCCTGGCTGGCTGTTATTATACCCGGCTGACTGTCATTATACCCCCTGGCTGGCTGTTATTATACCCGGCTGACTGTCATTATACCCCCTGGCTGGCTGTTATTATACCCGGCTGACTGTCATTATACCCCTGGCTGGCTGTTATTATACCCGGCTGACTGTCATTATACCCCTGGCTGGCTGTTATTATACCCGGCTGACTGTCATTATACCCCTGGCTGGCTGTTATTATACCCGGCTGACTGTCATTATACCCCTGGCTGGCTGTTATTATACCCGGCTGACTGTCATTATACCCCCTGGCTGGCTGTTATTATACCCGGCTGACTGTCATTATACCCCCTGGCTGGCTGTTATTATACCCGGCTGACTGTCATTATACCCCCTGGCTGGCTGTTATTATACCCGGCTGACTGTCATTATACCCCCTGGCTGGCTGTTATTATACCCGGCTGACTGTCATTATACCCCCTGGCTGGCTGTTATTATACCCGGCTGACTGTCATTATACCCCCTGGCTGGCTGTTATTATACCCGGCTGACTGTCATTATACCCCCTGGCGGCTGACTGTCATTATACCCCTGGCTGGCTGTTATTATACCCGGCTGACTGTCATTATACCCCCTGGCTGGCTGTTATTATACCCGGCTGACTGTCATTATACCCCCTGGCTGGCTGTTATTATACCCGGCTGACTGTCATTATACCCCCTGGCTGGCTGTTATTATATGACTGTCATTATATGGCTGGCTGTCATTATACCCCTGTTATTATACCAATATACCTGATTATACCCCCCCTGGCTGGCTGTTATTATACCCGGCTGACTGTCATTATACCCACTGGCTGTCATTATACCCACCGGCTGTCATTATACCCACCGGCTGTCATTATACCCACCGGCTGTCATTATACCCACCGGCTGTCATTATACCCACCGGCTGTCATATCTGTCCAATTCGTCGAATTAAAACAAACGTGATGCTATCTCTGAAAGTAAACTAGTACCGTTACTGCATGAATAGAAACATCAGCCATTATTAACAGAAAAAATATGTATATACGGAAGAGTATGCTCGAAAATCCACTTCAGTTAAGCGGCCGAGAAATTCGACCCATTAAGCGAACCACTATTTGCCCTGATGAACGAAGACATATTCTCAACACCAATCATCATAACTCATAACGAAGCGGCTGATCGATCAGAGCGGCTATTGGGTGATAGGGGGCACCCCTAATGGTGAAAGCACCTCTGGTTAACTTCATCGGCTTTGTTCTCACTGTTCCCAATTGAAACTATCCGGCCTCAACATCCGAATATACGTATACGCCGTACGATTATTACTTCGATAGGGCTTTCACCGGAAAATCGGACATAGTTCGTCGAAGAAACTCTCCGACCTCAGTGAGATCCCCTGAGAATTTTTTTGAGACACAGCACACCCACTTTATAATAAAAATATTGCTTGGAGAAAAGAAACAAATCGGTGCACTCAATGCTCGCAGCCGCTAAACAGCTGACACTTCCGCAAATCAACGAGGCGGAAAAAAAGCCGCATCTGCCAACCATCATGTTAGCCTTTTATATGATCAAGAGGCACTTTGGAACTCGAAACTTCATCTGCTGATTCTTCCGGGACCCTCACGTTTCATACTCTCGGATCTTCCGGGACCCTCACGTTTCATACTCTCGGATCTTCCGGGACCCTCACGTTTCATACTCTCGGATCTTCCGGGACCCTCACGTTTCATACTCTCGGATCTTCCGGGACCCTCACGTTTCATACTCTCGGATCTTCCGGGACCCTCACGTTTCATACTCTCGGATCTAAATCCACTACGGGGATAGTGGAAACAAGAGATCTGAACACCTAATTCCATCTGAACTAATCCAAATATGAGGCGAATGCACAATCTGCTTCGATTTTTTCAGAAGAATCTTCCGAAATTTCCGTCGATTAGCATGAAGGGTAATCGGGAAATTTGTTTCTTTAAGTATTTGCCCTAAGAAATGCATCTGTTCCCTTTGTGATATTAATGGCTATATTTGACTTTTCAACGATTTTCGAGACGAATAGTTCGACCTTTGCGAAGAAGAATACTTTCACAGAGGGGTTCCCGAATTAGGCGAAAAAGCCACCTTAAGATAGCGCAAATAGAATTATCTTGACGATGGCCCGGCAAAGGGATATTCTGGGCCATAGAAATGAATCGGAAAAGGGCCGAGAGTGCAATGAGCCAAGGCAAAACAATAAAATGAGCTCTCGGCTCGAAGTTCGCCTATGAATGCAGTCGGACTCATCTCGGCTGATAGGCTTCACATTCGAATCGACAAAAAACGCACAGCATGTGGCGGCACTGCGGATGTAATCAACTAACGGCAAAAATACACCCACCCCAACACAATTTTATGAGTGCATCCATTCGGAACTCCATAAATAACCCACAATAAAAAAGGGAATGTGGCTGAAAGAAACAACACAAAGCTCAAGAAATTATTCAGTCCAACTCTCGTTCACGAACTTCACCTAGCTGGGTTTAGTCCGACTCAAGCTCGATCTCCCGAAACTCTTAAATCCACAAATATACATCTGTTATGATATTGGATAGAAGCAGTGATAATATACGCAATAAGTCCCCTTGGAGCATCAAACAGCCGAGTTTTAAGCACAATTCCATAGACAGATACCACATTTGATACCACATTTGCCTCAAATTTTTCGCGAACAAAGATTGAGAGAAGAGCCATTCAATGCAGACAGCATCCAAAAGAGATAGGGTCGCGGGACGGATCAAAGGTCAGAGTGAACCTAGAATGCCGACTTCACTTTTTGCGATATGAGGACTAAATTCCGCATTTGGAACGGACTTATTTCTTTCCCGGAGAATTGCATCAGCCGACATGAGGGGTGGACTGTCAGCTAACGCTATCTGACCTTCAACAAGACGACCCCATACTCGTTCATCCCTCCACCTCCCCACTAATTGCGCTAAAAAATAAGAGTCGTAGAGTCTTTTGAATCTCACTCCGATTTATCGTCTTTCGCCGATCAGTGGACGTGAAGTGTCGTTATAACAAGACTAAGAATACAAAGGAGCGAAATAAATTTGCTAGCTGACTGCAAATGAGATCTGCCGGCTATACCCTCAACGAGATCGCTGCAGTTATGCGGCCAGATAAAGATTCATATAAAAAGCTATCCACTCTCCTCTATTGGCAACAACAAACTGAACCGATTATTGTCTTTGAGAGTTCAAATAAGCGAACAAATTGAGACGGATCATATTATATGGTTTCCACTAGCTCCCCAATATGGCTATTGGTATCTGTAAAGAATAAAACATATGTAAGAAAGAGAAAACAACGATATTCGCTGATAAGAAATAAGGCAAACGCTTTGCTATATTTATAATACCTACTGTATGCACGTATATTTCCCAATTTATACTCATTAATGACCACTGTTAATTAATTACCGATACCTCTTCGGCTCACCATGATAATAAAACTAAACTCTCTGAAATTCTACTTAAGAAATTCAGCTGTGTACAGCTCCAATTACGTATCCCCTTCTTCACCCTCCTCCTCTTTTCCCTTAAAACCCCTCTAAAAAGCTGTGGTACCATGGATGTTTGAAATGAACCGCTGACTCGACATCATCCACAAGATCACCAATCACACATTCGGTACGTTACATTCTGCAATATTGCATGCCGCTAATGCAGGAAATCGAGCAGAGTCATTCGAACTTCGCATTCAGCTCTCTCTAGACCTAATCGTTGCAATAGAGGCTAAACTTGTCGTTGAGATGGACACAGCTAAGTGCTAATCACTACTCAAACATGCGATGCTAGGAAGCTTAAGGTGTTGGAAAGTCCAACAGTGATCTGCAGTTCGATCGTCCCTGACAAGCTGCCATTATTCACATCCATAAGCGGTAGAGAACGCCGTTCGACGATGACCTTTTAGTCGACCACTACCGGGCAGTCTACGACGAAAATATCGAGGAGACGATATGGAATATCGTCAGATTGGCTGTTAGTTCCACTTGGAAGTTTCAATGGTACTTATCGACTCATTCAAAAATGCTTTTACTGGAGCCTAACGTTTTCGATAATATCGCCGTTCATGCAGAGGTTGCCGCAGTTCGAGAACAAGCGCACAACAGACGTCACGACCCCTATCCCATCACTTCTGTTTTCAAAAATGAAACCTCACAAGATGAAGGCTCAGTGCAAATAATTGCCAACAGCTGAATGCCATGAAGCGCTCTGAACGCCAACGCTAATAGCCTGCAGCTCCGGACTTGGTTACCTCAATAAACAATATGCTAATAAGCGCACAATTCAACGCCGCCACACCCAATATAATTAATTAATAAAGAGATGAGTTCAGCCGCATAATATGTGTACTTGATATTGTATTGTGAGAGTGCTGTTTAAAAGAGAGCCTCTCGACGGGTATCGAAAGCGGATACATGCGTCTGTGTGTGTGTGCTGAACACAAGTGCATCCCAGTGAATGAGCTATCCCACTTGCCAATGATTATTTCACATGTTTCATTAACAGCTGCCTCTTTTTCAGCGCTCTTCTCCCGATGGTTATCGAAAAACTTCCCCCGAATTTCCGCTGTAAAATGAAATGATGCATGATAGAATCATATGAGTAAACCGCGTTAGGAAAGCAATTCAACTCAGCATAGATATCCACAATCAAATGTGTATACTAAACTGGTGGGACAAAAAAATTGAGGAAAAGCGGCCACAAGTTAGGGTATGGAATAGATGATCGTGTATCAAGATTCTTTCTTTAGCTTATATAAAATATTCCTTCAAGAGAGGGAGAATATTTGCAGAACAAAGCTTTTCAAAACGATATCAAATGTAGTTTCTGGATGAGGTTCATTACTGATTCCTTACTTTACAGGAAGTACTGAACCTCTGGATGAGGTTCATCACTAATTTCTTACTTTACAGGAAGTACTGAACCTCTGGATGAGGCTCATTACTAATTCCTTACTTTACAAGAAGTACTGAACCTCTGGATGAGATCCATTATTCATGAAGTACTGAACCTCTGAATGAGGTCCATTATTAATTCCTTACTTTACCGGAAGTACTGAACCGTACTTTAACACGAACGATTGAAACGGACAATTTCATCAATACTCTTAATTTTTAACTAAAGATTAAAAATACACAGTTAGATACTATGAACGCAACTCAATTCACTATGATTATGGAACATCGCATAAAAAGAATTAATGAGGTTTTTTGCTAATGATACAAATAACTTTCAACTTCGTTTTCAAAGTAAGCAATAAGAGAAACTCAAAAAAGGCCAACTATAGGATAATTCCATCGAAAAGGAGCACGAGAAAAGCTCTGCAGAAGAACTTTCCATAGGAAATGAAAGACGAAATAATCGGACTCCGTTCAGATCAATTTCCCAACTAAGATCCTTCAAACTTCCGGAATTTCATGTTACTGAGAGAAATTTAAACCGGAAAAATGAATAAATCCTATAAATATCAAGCATATCAATGAACTCTAATAATAAAACACTTATGGAAGTTTCCGAATCTCAGAATATATCATCCCAGAGGAACGATCCTCAAACGTTATGCAATGCCGATTCAGTGTTTCTGCGATCTTCTTGCACACAAACCACCGGAAAAATATAAACACATCGATAGGAAAGGTTACGCCTGTGCAAGAGAGAAGTCCAATCTTGCGGACGAGTACCTCGCCTCAAGCATTTACTAAGCCATCCGCTCGCAAGAGATGAGAATACCGCAAGAAGAGGATAGAAGAGATTGAAGCAAGCGAATGAAGTGCAAAGCAGAGAATGCAAAGAATAAAAACCTCTCGATGCACACTGAGCTATACGTTAGTTAGCGATCTGTAAAACAGCATGTTAACCTCGCACTGCATTGCCTCAGGCTAACGCCCTTGCAGTATGTGTTGTGTGCTATTCGTTCATATCACAACACGACCACTTGGAGGTGAGAGCGATAGGGATGTGGAGAAAGAGCTCCTGAAAAATCGCGGCGCTCACCCATCGCATAACACTCATCGATCCACCAACTATCATACCGAGATGGCTCTGCACTCCACTCGTCACACTGTTCGATATTACACGAGGACGTTTCCTAGCCGATCCCTCTACTACAATCAGAGAAGTTCATCTCTTAATTAATGAAACTGTCCAGCCTAACCGCAGCAATTCCTTCCGGTAATTTAGTCTCATCTCTCCTGCAAAATTACTCGTTGTTTCGCTACTCAAGCATTACACAGACGCCTATATTCGTCGTATATTACAAACAGTGCATATGAATGTGATTGCTTGAATAAACTTGGATTAGAACAGCGTCAATAAAGATTTGCGGTGAATCAATGCACCTCTAAAATATTGCCATATCGACACATGAAATGCTGGCTGGGCTCATATCCGTATTAACGCAAAGCATCGATAAGAAATGACTGAGACAAGCGCGAAATATGCGCAAAACAACGCCTTGAACTTCCACCTCTCACTATTCGTATTCGAGATATGAATTACCTATTGCCCAGTGATCATACTCTTCCTTTTCCAATCCTTATACGTCTCGAGGTATACGATGTCAGCGTTCTTAGCGCATTGAACGCAAACCTACGAAACAAGTACATTTAAAGGGCGGCTATCGATCAACGCCATGGGCCAACATTCGATACGCAGTTCGGAACTGGCTATGCTCTCCTCCAACATTTGCCTTCACCTCGCTACGATACGCCGATGTTTTGCACCAGCTAGCATGAATGGGTTGTAAGGAAGCAGCGCCGGCATTGCACCTAGCTCAAATATAAGTCCTTGTCACCCAGAGGGGAATCGGGGTTCGAATCCCCGACTTTCCTGACTTTTCGCTTCCACTCCCTCTATTAGTTGATGATATCATGTCATAAAACTGTCAAGATGAGTAGAAAAGCCATGTCCATGAATGGAAAAAATGAGGAACTAGTTCATCGCCGTGCCAACGTTCTGAATTCGCAATGAATCGATAATCTCGTAATGGAGTCGCGATATTTTCGGAATCCGACCCACACTGACCTACACTCCGCTAGGCTAAGAGAAGCATATGTGGGAATAAACCATGAAAGAATAGACAGTATAGACGTTAAGAACGTAAAAGGTCAGATGCAAATGGTTACCTATAGGATACAAAGGTGACCACGTATCGGCCCTTAACCGTTGATGTGTGCATTTGAGTTATGAGTGGACCATCGTCACAGCGATACGTAAAACCTTGTTGCTATGAAAGGCTATAGAGACAAATAAACTGCGAGCAACGACGTATAGGAAAGCAAAGATGCGAAAAAAATGGGAAAGAAATCTGCAAGTGAAATGTCAATTTAGGGAAAATATACAGCAAATACAAAAGCTGTACGCGAGAATATCAACGGTTTTGTATTATATAAATATACTCATGTGAAATTCTTAATGCAAGATGCACGATGAGGAGTTATATTCGGAGCAAAAGCAGACAATCATCATCGAAAATTCAGAATAGTTTAAGACAGAAAACGCCGTTAACTCAGAAAGTTGCCCGCATCGTCGGCAATCATGGTTAGCGATAGGCAAATCGAAGTGTCAATGTTAACGACATCGAGCTTACCTTTCCCAGAGGGCACAGCAATATCTCATATAACCTACATTGAATGTGAAACCCAACTAAAAATGAATAATAACTAAAGTTACTAGAAGACATTGATGAGGAAATACTAATATTAAAATATGCGGTTAAACTGCTATAAACTTTGACACTATAAGAATAGGATAATAAATGCTTCTTCAGGATGTATAGTAAACGGGCAACATTTCGAATTGAACTGATCCATTCTTGTCGCAAACGCTTGAGACAATACCACCGGAGCTAAGGTATGGGTTGAAGTCCTCTAAGTTAGCTGCATACCTGGCGTACGTCACCTTAATCTGCAACTAATCGCCACGTACTAATTTAGCGATCCTCAGAAAGTTAGCGATACGGCAAATCAGTAAAATCATCAACGATAAACAACATTGAGACGGGAAATCTTGGCGTACTTATATTTCCTAAGCGATAAAGTAAGATCAGCTATATCAGGGTTGGGCATTGCCTCTCATCAATACTCCTTTATACTACCTAAAAATGAAACCACCAAAGGCAATACACCTTTCACTAGCGATTAGTTCAATCATTTCCAAGATCTGTCGCTATTCAATGCAAAGAGAAAGCGCGTTGAACTCGTAATTATCCAAGTCTAAAAGAAGAAAGATTACCACAAACTTTGAGTTTAACTTCACGTAGAGAAATCGACAAGCAAAAAGCACTCTACTAAGCTTTGTATAACTGTAAAGCCTCTCTGATCTGCTATAATCAGAGATAATTACGCAGAGGATTTTTGATAAACTGTAAAATCGAATAAGATAAGCGTTTCATGAAACGCTCATTAGCTCCCGCTATATACTTAACTCGTTGGTATTTTTTGTACCAATGGGGATGGGCAAATAATGGGCTTTCCATCTTCATTTCAATGAAATTCTTTTCGGGGAAAATTGCAGCGTCACTTAATTCCCCATGTATTTCCCCCTTCCCTTCCACTTAATTCCCCAGAATGCCTTATTTTAACAAGTGCATGAGAAGAGTGAATGAATCAATGCATCTATAGGAGATGTTCGGCTCATAGAGGATAATGGAGGATTCTTTAGGCATCTCAATTGTTCCCATAGGCAAAATGCAATATGCAAACAATATATAGACGGGGAACTGCCACATCAATGAGAATATATGACGATCGGCACATTCATATCTTTTTGTATATTTATCGAACTTTTATAATGAGAAAGGAAATATTGCCCTCATTGAACTATCAGGTAACTAGCCGGGAGTCAGAGGTGAAAGGATTCTGGAGATCCATGCCATTCTCACTTCACTGATTTCATTTCCGGCACATTATCGCGTGATCTCACAATGAATATAATACAAACCATTCGAGTTTATTGACGATACACTTCTATTAGACGGTTTAGGCGCAATTGTCGGCTTTTGAGCGCTGATAGCCTCGAGGCGTGTTGCGACCAGTTCTAGCCTTTGAAGGATCTTCTCAATATCAACAGGTGAGGTGCTCATTTGCGTGAGTTCCGGCGCCAGAAATGATCCCACCTGCAAAGGAAATTTTATTCGCCTTTCAAAACTGTTCCATTAATGCAAAAAAGTATAAAGGAATTGATATCCTCAAGCATTTATTGCAGATCCTAGAATAGTTCCAGGGTCGAGTGGACCTACTTAAGGCCGTTGATGTGCTCCAGCGGATGGGGAGCAGCGTCCAGTTCATCTGGTGCGACCGAAGATTCATGCTTACAATGGGAGCAAAGTGTGCGAAAGAATCCCTACTTATTTGTCATCTCACCGTATAAATGTTATAAAGTATTCGCCCCTCATACTCGTATCGTCTCGCAATTTACTCGATCGCACCCCGACAAAGGGTGCAGATCGTTAAGAGAGGTCTCGATTACTAGAACAACCAGAAGGAGCGGTCGTTTCGAGGAGAACAATTGGGACAGTGCGACAACGGAAAGAGGAAGTGGCAGTCATTTAATGGTAGTCGGATATGACTCACATTCAAATAATTCACCAATGCTTCAATTTCCAGTCCCTTATAAGCGCTTAGTGCTTTCACAGGTGGGGGACAGATGATACAAAAATTGCCAGGATAATCAAATCCGGTCACAGATATCTGATACATTATTTGCGATGATATCCACTAGGGAACAAAATGATAACTCTCCAGCTATTTCCTGCAAGATCGACCATTCAAATCGACCACTCTTCGAACAAGAACGGATTCGGCTAGTTCTGCGATCAACTGGGCTCATAGCCTTCATGAAATATTTGAGATCAACTATTGAGGGAATTTGATTAACAGGTGAATCGTTGCTGTGAAGTACCGATCCGATAGGTAATTTTGCAGATTTGAGCCTTAAAGATCGTTATTTGAATGCTGATTTTATGCAATTGCCTGCCAATGTTACGCACAGAATCCTTTTTTTTTAATTCTGGATAAATATGACATCGGAAATAATATCCTACACTTTCGGAAATAATATCCTTCACTTCCGGAAATAATATCCTACACTTCCGGAAATAATATCCTACACTTCCGGAAATTTTCTGGAACATATATGCATTTATATATACATTTATATTTATATTTATATTTATTGAATTAATAAAACCTCTATATTAATTAAATTACAATAGTGTAGAGCATTTTTTTGAAGAAAAAAAAAGCATTGGAAGATGAATATGAGGATTGTGATAATGGAACGACACAAATTAAAGGCAGATAGGTGAACGTCATTAAACGAATCACTATTAAAGTTCCACAGCATAACGCACCTCCCACCGGTTCCCTCTTAACGAAGAAATTATGGCAACCGATGAGTCAGCACCACAATTTTGCGATAGAGGAGGAGCTAAATCGGTGTAATGCGCGTGCCGCTGACCCAAACGAACGCACACACACACACACACACACACACATAGACGCACGCACTCATCGCTGCAGCTCGAGTGGGCTATGAACACTGCTGCAGTTGCTGCCTCAACTCCATAGATCGCTTGCTGAAGCTAAAATATTGTTCGATGATTGGATCTTATTCGGGGCAACTTGTGCGATTAAATAAAACTCACGTATTGGATACATTTTTCCAGAAAAGTTCCCCTGAACCGGGAAGATATTCACGAAGATGTCAATAGATCTTTCTCAACACCTTTAATTGGGGAGTTACCTGTCGAAATTGGAAATACGAACAACGCACAAGCGATACATAATCCGAAAATGCAACCTCTTCATCATTGAAAGATGATGAGCCTCTCATTTGAAGATGAATGGGCTTAACTGATCTTTGAGTTCTTTCAATTTCAGCACCTCAACAAGTAATTCAAGACCGCATCTTATTGGACTGATTGATTAGAAATATACTCATATTAATTCGACGAAGAGATTCTTCTCTATGGCTTTATATCGAGGTGATATTATTTCCGTTCATTATTGCAATTTCTTGAAATAATAGTACCACTGAGCTGAAAGAAACGCCTCAATAGCTCGGTTTCTGGCTAAATGAATTGTCCGTTTCTGGATGAGCGTTGTTTGAACGTTTCTGGAAAAACCCCAACAGCAACGGAGCGAGAAACGGTTCACTAATTTGTTTCTTCTCGTAAAAAGGCATTAAATTCTTTAGTTGCTGAAAAAAGCGCTGAAAATTCGACTGATAGCATAGGCCTAAGCACTGCCGGTATCATCGTGTTATGGTTATAAATCGATTCAGTTCTCTAAATGAGTGCCTTATTTATCGAAATATCGGCATAAGAGGATTTCAGACAATGCGCCATGCTTACCCCTGAGACTATTATTGAGAGATACATATATTAACGAAGTTTCGTTGAGAAATCGATGGCTGTTATCGAAAACGGTAAGTCATTGTATTCGAGGTTTAACAACTCAAGTAAGTCGTCTTTATATTCATGGAGGCAATATCGAAGAAATCCCTAGTGATTTATTACAGAGAAAGCGGTCTGCTGAACGATTTTGAAACGAAGTCACATCCGGCCGGCTGAAGAACGGTTCCCTTAATAGCTATCTTTAGGTTATTGTAATGATAAATTCTGGATGAAACTCGAGACCGGAAATGTCTCAGCAGTAAAATAGTAATAAAAATTCATTCTTTCACAAAACTTGCGTAAAACTTAAAAAACGAGGAAGTTTTTGCAACAAATTGAATAAGGATTTTTTTCATCGCCATGCAGCTTCGCGTTCTTTCTTTATTCAAAGAATCTCTGCCGAGGCATAATATTTGATTTCGGCACTTAAATTCCTTACAAAACAAAGTTATAAATGATAATTATATGGTGCACCTCTAACAATATATCAACGAGTATGTCATAGTCAAAAAGATCGATGGAAATTGCTCATATTTTCGAAATACTTTAACCTTATAAGCTCATCGGCATGAAACAATGTAGGAAACATGCACAACGACGATAGTATGTATTAAGTCTCGCAGATTGCTCCAGTTCCTACCTGATACTATTGGCATAGTCTCGCAGATTGCTCCAGTTCCTACCTGATACTATTGGCATAGTCTCGCAGACTGCTCCAGTTCCTACTTGATACTATTGGCATAGTCTCCCAGACTGCTCCAATTCCTACCTGATACTATTGGCATAGTCTCCCAGACTGCTCCAATTCCTACCTGATACTATTGGCACACATAATGGTGAGTTATTTTCACAATACCTAAATCACATGTCTAAAGGTCCAATAAAGCCATTTTTTTGTGTACACTATAGAAACGTATATATTTATGAATATATGAATGAAAATTGCTGCAAAAATGCGAAAAAAAAATGCAGAAAGATGCACACGTTACCTGCTTTCTATGATAGTTTCTTAAAAGCAGCGCTCCCAGTCTGTTTACATGAAAGGAGAAATCAGCGCACATGAGAGATTGCCTAAAATGCAATGCTTGGCTAAGTCATTCATTAAAGCTCTTCTAAAAGGCGTCGAAGAAAACGTCTTTTCTTGAATCTTCATTCATAGTCAAAGGGTCGGCTATGTGTCTCTTTGGCGACAACTGAAGTCCGATAAAGAGTGCATACTTGCGAAGACATAGGACAAAGTTGTGATGAAATGTTTTTGTGGACTTGTGGATTCTCTGGAACGTCAACTCTCTTCGCAGATACCATTTTTTATCGGTAACAATTCTGATCCTCTTTAATCTCAAGCGACTCGTTGATATATTCGTTCTTATCACTTTGATATCTTGATTCTTATCTCTATGATATCTTGATTCTTATCTCTATGATATCTTGGTTCTTATCTCTTTGATATCTTGGTTCTTATCGCTTTGATATCCTGATTCTTATCTCTTCGATATCCTGATTCTTATCTCTTCGATATCCTGATTCTTATCTCTTCGATATCCTGATAGTCGTGCTTCACATGTTTTACATATTGAGAAGGAGAGTGAATGCAACCTACTCAAATTTAAGCCTAAAGAAATTCTATGGGCCAACGACTCACATCACTAAGTATCAGTTTGTGTCGCTGCAATACCAATAGAGTATATGAAATTCTAAGCACGCAGCTGGTCGAAATAGAGTAAAAAAGGAAGTGCGTTTGTGAAAATTAGCAGAATCCTAACGGTGGCAGCAATTTATGCAGTTATTTCAGGAAAAATCCCATAGAAAAGCATCATATAAAGTAAATTTCCACTAAATGTCACCACCTTGGAAATATTATTGTGTCCTTTGAAGGAAAGAAAGCAAAAAATGAAGTTTTTCAAAGATTTCAACGATCAAGGATACCATGTTCAGTGCAGTAAACCAACAACTGAACATGAAACATAATTATTTCGTTTTTGCAATGAGATATTTGCAATGCTAAAAGTTACTTACATTAATATATCAGTTGGGCTAATGTTTCACTATGAAATGTTTTTACTCAAGCAATTTTGGTACCTGTTCAGGCAATTTTGATACCTATTCAGGCAATATTGGCACCTATTCAAGCAATCTGGTACCTACTCGAGCAACTTTGGTACCTATTCAAGCAATTTGGGTATTCAAGTAATTCGCGCTTTCATTCAAGTGATTGTCGAAAAATTATTGCAATGAGCCATGATGTAATTTTTCCTCAGAAATTTCAAATACGTCTCTCTCTTTCAATAATTCGATGAAAAACGTTTCCTAGCTGATCGGATTTCAAGGTAAAACGTAAGTTTTCCTCAAATTATTGCTATCACTTATCGTCTTTAAAGCTATACGGAGTGCATTTAAGCCGGTATGATAGATCGTTACAATGGTAGTGATAGGATGGGAAATGATTAAAGAGGCTTGAAATTTTCCACGGAGCATTCGATAGTGTATCGATTGGTGTTTCAGGAAACATTTCAGGGTGGTTCAGCATATTTTAGCACCTAACGACCAGCACAATGGTAGTAATACGATGGGAAATTCATTTGTAATGAATGCTTTATCAATTCAAGTGCATTTAAAGTAAACTTCAAGTAGATTATTATAATTTTATAGTTCTACAAGATATCCTTTTTTTTCTGACTTTCTTGGCACTCATCGACTTCTTGCGAAGCATCAAATTTATATTCATGTTCTTTGGTAGATCTCCCTATCTATAGCAGTGAATGAATTACAAATAGTATTTAGAAAACGTGGGTAGTAATATGTTCAAGTTTCCACTGATCCGACCGCTCTCATAAATTTCCTGGAAAGTATACGGCTTTTAAGGTTTGCCCCATGCAAAGCACAGCTCCGATGAATACATAATGCATGGAAATGTTTGATGAGCTAAATTGGTCTGAATTTTTCGGCATTGAAAGCGCAGCCTGAAAGTTCCTACTGAAGAGGGGCATTTCATGCGAACTAGCAAAGGGGAGCAAATCACTAGCAAAATTCTTAGCTTTAAAATTCAGCCATTACTACAACCTTACATACATGTGAGAGGCAGGTAAGGAACCATTCGAAAGGACGAAATCTTCATAACGTCCATGGTGAGTGTAAATTTGCACAAATACCTGACAGGACGAAGTTTAAAATTAGCTCCGGAAATTAACGAAGCAAATTTTGCTTCGTTAATTTTCGGAGCTAATTTTCGGAGCTAAATTTTGGGGACATCAGCTAATAACGTTAAGTGAATAAATAAAAGTAAATGCAAGGTGATTCTCCATTGGAGCCTTTTATGAATATGCTGAGAAGCAACAAATCTGTTTTCTTATCGTCGATCAGAACGATCATATCATAGCCGATTACATGAAGTGGAAAATTTTAAGTGCTATTTTAAGCACTCGAATATTAGCTCTAAGTTATCTAGTCGTTTGTCGATAAGGAAGTCGAAATAATTTTCTGCGAAAATAAAGAAAAATCGGAAACTCCATTATCGAATCTTCACCTCAATCCCATTCGTTGAGTTCCACGGTGAACTTATATGCGCAAATTCAATTAGCTCAATCAATAGAATGCGCTAACATTTTTTGGCGATGCCTTCAAAATGTAACTGGGGCATCATATATCGTGGCGATAATGAAGATCCTCTATATTCGCATAAGCGGGCAAGAATCGGATAGTAGAAATAAACTGTAAAAAGTGAAGGTAAAAGTCGGAAGAACTATGGATTAGTAACATATGAGAAATTCCGACGCTCTCTTTATTGATCAGTGAACAGAAGTGAACTACTGAGAAGTGATACATTAAAATGAGTGAAATAAAACGAATTATTGGCTTTAAATTTCACGTCATCTGAGCAATCAGTTCGTTAATATCCTTAGAAAACATATTTTGAAAAGTTCACGCAAGTCATCTGTTTTCTTTCGATGAGCCGATCATCGCCAATATATTGGCGATGATCGGATATCCAGAATTCATTTCGAAATTAATAGAAGTGTGCATAAAATAGCTGCGTAAGAGTAGGCGCATTCTCAGCCATGACTTATTTTCAAATAAGCTTGAACCAACAACGAAACAGCATTACTTCTACAGTGAACGGAGTCATATCATAGAGTGAGTGCATTGAAAGGAAGACGTACGCAATAAACTTACTTAATTGTTTAATAAACCGTTCATTGAAATCTGTTATCTGCAAAATATGGTTATTAATACTCGTTTACTATCAGAAATGAGAGATACTTAATTAAACAACTCGAGTACAAAACTTCATTGGATGAACGATAAATTGAAAATATTTCATTCATAGCAGACTAAAAGAACGCTGACGCTATTGAGTTCCGCAGTACCATTTAAGCATTTTGATTTCGGTGGGATGCAATCTTGACCTCTGAAAGGATGCTCGGTATGGTGAAAGGTCGCTCATAAGTGAGCGAAGAAAAGTCCATGAAAAACTTAGAGGAGTCCAGGAAAAAAACTTCAAATATAAGTGAATGAGAACGAGAGAATGCGCCTAGCCTTTTTCAGCTGATGATTAGGCCAAATGGCAGTTATCAGTATAATGGCTGATAAAGACAAGTCTTCGAGAAATTCGCGTAGGCAAAGAGTGCCAAATAAATCTCACTCGATGTACTCTATCTCTCCACACAAATGCTTAGTTTACAACATCTAATAAGACGCATCATGTGCTTTTGAATGTTAGCGCAGCAAGTCAACCAGCTGCCGCACTACTCTCGGATTATGAATAAACTCCTAATGAAGCGTCCTCATATGCAGCCGACCTATGATATAAATTGCAAGCCGAAATAAGAAAGAATTCATTTTCCGACGACACAAAACAGTGCCGTTTTCATAAGAAGACTGTTGCTCAATCTCAGTTACATTATAAGGCTTCCAGGTGACGGTGAATCTTCTGTCCAGAGGTGCAAACCATGTGACCTGATGTAACAGCTTATTCTCCCACTTTTTCACAGCATATTTGCTAAGACGTAAGCACGATTAGTGAGGTTTCTCAAGGAATGTGAAATTTAGACTATTGAGTTCATTCCCTCTATCTCAATGAAATATTTAAAATCTTTGATATGGAAGATGCTCTTAGCTTTTTCCATCTAAAATTTCAATGAAAACCATTTCTGCACGATATCATAGTGGAAATTCTCTCTCGGACTGAGGTTTTCCACTTCATATTTCAGCTTATTTCACCTTAAATAATTTGCTGTTTCATTCATAGCATTCGTTTGCTTCCATAAGAACAAACAGTTTTTAAAGTAACATCTGCAAAGTGCTGTTCGCTCAGTTTCATGGAGAAATCCCATGCGAACAAATTTCACTATCAATTAATAAAGGCGAAATGAAACGACGATCGCAACTTTTAGAAGGCAACTTATGCGAATTTTGCTATCCTTCAGTAATGTTCACTTCATTCGATTTGTATTTCTAAAGTTCTTGTACTTCTATTTTTCAGATTTTTCTCTCTCAAATTGGGTCGCCTTATTTTTCCCCCACTTCAACGTTCTTTTCACCTTTTTTGAAGGGTTTCTTCCCCTCAAAGCGTATATATTGCAATAACTTCTGCGTAATATGTGACTATTTAACAAAAAGTACTACTTAATCAAAATGAAGTAAAGTTTGTAAAGTTAAGAAATCTGTTTGAGGCATCAAATATGAGAAAACTATCGGTGACATTAAAATAAGGCCATTTCAGTAGAAAAGTAGAAAATATTCCCATAAATAAATTGTCAGTATATTTTCAGTAAAAATTTCCCATAGTAAACACTTCCCATAGTAAACTTCCCATAGTAAATAACCCATAGTAAATATAAATGTTAGGCAAAAACTTCCCGTAAATTGCCAATAAACGAATATGTTTGCAGCTGCAAGCTATTATCTCTCTTAATTAGAGTGTAAGGAAACCCCTTATATGAAATGAAAATTGTCTATTGCAAAAGAAGAAGAGAAAAATCGAGTAAGCAAACCAACCAACCGGAAACAAATCAACCTAAAATTTCAAATTTCCAACAACTAAATTGCTCTGAGACGTAAAAATGTAACTGTTGAATAAAAGTCTGAATGCAATACGATTACTAAACAATAAATATGACGGAAGCGAAAAGATGCGATTATTTGTTTGGTTTTTTTGAAGACAATGTTATTGATAAGTTGCTAATCTTATGATAAGAATGAAACCGAACGAAATTTCGCCAAAACGAAATTACTCTTCGGTCGAATTGCGATAGTCGATACTCTCTTAGAAGTTCGAAGTAATTTCTATTTCGTCGATTATCTGCCCACTGTGGAAATGTGAAAACATAAAACGCATGAAATAATCTAAAAAATCAAATTGAATAAGCGATGGAAATAATGCATTCATTTAGCGATGAAATTCGACCTATCCGATTGCATTTTAATATAAATAATCTTACTAAATATAAGTAAACATAAAAGTGAGTGCAAAACATCAAGTTCAAATCCAGAAATGCTGGATAACACTTCTTATGGATGATACTTCTCATCCATTGTTGTTTATTAAAGTTTCGCGAGTCATCCAATTCCACTGACAACCATTCAATAGAGCAAGAGAAATTAATGCGTTTCATAGACATCAAATATATACGAACCGCTCTTAAAAATGCCAGAGAACAATACAGTGCTGGTCTGGATAGGCGGATTCTCTAAGTAATGGAATATGAGAATTGTCGGCTCACAAATGACCAATTCTGCAAGAAATTCAAGCGGCAACTTGCTAAAAGGAATAATTCGCCTGAAAAAAGCCTCATTCATGAGAGGAACAAATATGGCTCAGTGATAAAATACGTATGCAAATACGAAGGTCTCACATGTGCATATATATGATAGCATCTTAACGAGCTTTTGCACTAAAATAACCACCAGCGCATAGAAGGCTTTTAAGAAATAGTGAGGAAACGAAACCACAGCATGAGTGGTACGAATCATTCGCGATAAGGTTAAAAGAGTAGTAATTTATCAATCTCTATCTGTCACAATCCTCCTCCCTCTCCCGCACTCTTCTCCTGCTCCACCCTCCTTCCAAAGCAGCAGCCATTTACTTTATTACATATATGAAAGAAACTGAGATGAAGCGGAAACGAACGTTTGTTGTCGTTGTGGTAGTCGGTGGATAATGATCTTCTGGAAAATCGAGCGATTCGCTGAAGATCGTACTCAAATCCAGTTGCCAGTTGAATGGTCGTTGAACTGCAGCTGGAGGGGTTTTTTCGATATTATTTATTTCGACTCCAGGACGACATGGTACGACCGCGTTGGCTTCAGATTCCTCATCGCTGTCGCTATCTTTGTGCCTCGTTGCACAGCAACAGCAACAGCAACGATTAAGAGCACGTAATAATAATGACCACATTACTGAATTGCCCAAAACAAAGACACAACACTTTCTCGGATGTTGTCAGTGTGTTTGGGGTTCATGTATGAAATTCCTGCTGAATTGCCCTTTCAACAGTTGGAAAATAAAATGAAGACAAATTTAAATACTCCGTTGATGCCGTTCATATTAAATCTATGTGGTACAGTTGCCTAATATTTATCAAACCAACTGCATCGTAGCTGGCACCGCAGATGAATGCATTTACTTCATATCAGCTAGGCAATTAATTGTCGCCTATAAAGCGTGATAAGAAGTAATCTTTCGATAAGCCTTCTGAAGGCATTCGCTGACCATAAATAAGTCGGAAGGCTGCTGACAGAGTCGTTTAGAGCAGAATCGACTCGCAATAGAGAAAAACAGATGCTAATGTTCGTTGAGACAATCGCTCGTTCAAAGCGATGGTCATTCGCTCGTCGCAAATTCACAAAACTCTTCCGGCAGAAAAAGACCTCTCTAGAAAGGTGGGATCGAGCAGGTAAAAACAAAACGTTTGGGACGCGAAAGAATATTATGAATAAGGAATTTTGATCAGTTATCAGCTGATTTTCGATGTTGTGTAATGCAATCACATTCACAAAAGATAGTGCAGAATGCGGCGCCGAATGGACGACAATGTAAGCGGATATACGAACAATGCGAAGAGTGTAAGGAAACGTCGAGTTGCGAGGAATTTGCGCTCTAATAGCGGCTAAGCAAAATCATTCGACAAGCGCCGATGAAAAAAGATCGGACATGTGCGTAGCGAGTTGTTGGAGTTTTGTTGTGCCGTTGCTCGAGATGGGCGGACCCTGGATTCGCTTCCACCAGAAAACGCCGACATCACCAACGAACGCCGCCGCTGCTGCTGCTGCTGCTACCGCCGACGCCGCTGTGGCCGCCATAACGGTAAATGTTGCACTAGTTGTTCTTCAGCGCCACTCAATAGCGGCGCTTGCCTCAGGCATTCATTGGAATTGTGAAGGCACCATAGATTTATAAAACGCATATAAGCTATAGTTTGAGATATGCTTCATATTGTTTACCTGTGACCAGTTTTCCTGGCATTCATTTTTAGACTTTACGGCATTTCTGAGCTTCTAGTCATCAAAATAAAGATAATCTTTATTTTGTTATCATCAAGTTTAATTTTTCATGCGGTTTTTCCTCCACTCTAGGCATCGTAGGGGAATAGTTAACACCGTCGTAGGTCGAAGAGCTGAATGGATTTATAGTGAGGCTTGGCGCTGTTACAAAACCCCACGCCGGTTACAACGATTGCTATTCATGATTTACCTAACGGCACTATTTTGTCTTCTCTATGTCATTTGCCTTGCTGTTAATATCCCTTACAGCGCTGAATTTGGTTGCTGCGGAACTAACACACCGAAGGTGGTTATAGAGAATGGTGTTGCATCATTGCATACCATTTCTTATCGTTCCACTTGTATGAACGTGAAGCGTTGTGCTATTATCGAACATTTTTCATTGCTATCCATTTGGTGTGTATTCATGAGAACACTACAATATAATCGATGGTGACACTATAAGCCGACCAATTTACTTAAAAAAGAAGCAGCAATATGCATAGGACTACAAAATATCACTAATTAGGTAGCAACGATTATACTTTAGAGCTTAGAGCTTAATTACCGATCACCTTTTCCATTTCTACTGCTTCTCCACCTTAATCCGCCTGATAATTTCAAATTCGTCAGTTGCTCGCTATCCTCACATTTCAATGCACTCTTCACACAGTTCTTGGCCGTCCAAACGCGCAAATCCACTTTTCCGTGCAAAGCGAATAATCCTGCAGAATTTAGCGGCATGAGCCAGCAGTCGATTTCCCCGTTCTTATCCTCTTAATAGATGGGCTATAGCCATGTCATTGTGTCGCTGTTGTGCGTTGTCACATGTCACTGAAATTTATCTTTTAAGATGCAAAAGTGAGGCAGAAGTTCGTGAAAAATATGGGTGACAGAGAGGCGAGTTTCGGAAGAGCGAGGATTGAAAGAAAAGGCGGCTCTCGAAAGAGTGAAGTATCGATAGTGAAAGCGGATTTTGAAGCAGTAAAAAGAAATATTTCATGCTGAGAATTTTAAAGTTCCCAGAAGCTATTCTTCGTGTCATTTTTTGCTGAAATTTCATTTCCTATGCGATCGAACTTCAACGTAACAAATCCTTACTGAAAGCTACATATTACATATTGCAGTTCTCTAAAGAACAGCGTGCTTTCACTGTGCTGCTGTGAATTCTTTGTACAGGATTGTTTTTTCGGAGCGGCTATGTCACATCCAGTATATATTTATTCCATACACGGCAATTGTTTAATCATTTTAATATGTCCTTTTCTTTTGTGCGCCTTTCGGACACGCCAAAAGAAAGCCCTTCCGTCGATAGCATTTCCTTTCTGAAGTCTACTGAAACATATGGACATCTGAAAACGAAGCTCATCGCCAGACCTATGAATGATATAATCCTAGGCTCATTTTCAAGGCTTGCCAGCATAAGAATTGGAGAAATGTTTTTTGGTCAGCGTGGCAAGAATGCTGCCAGCGTTCCATTTTTCTGCATTCTTATTTCTCCGTCAATTTCCATGTTTCGATTCGAGGTTCCTTGATGTGAGTTTAAGAAAAATTCCTGGTCTGTCATCAGTACTGCTTTTAGGTTTAGAACCATGGATTAGTTTCAACTCTGGTTCACGCCTTGTTGTAACTCCTTTAATTTCCCTTTTATTGAAGCTTTTGGCTGGAATTTTAACAAGAACGAATGTCTTCACAGAATATACTGCTTCATTCCAACGAACACGTCCTGCAGGTAGAGAATTCGTCCTCGTATGCTTATTGGAAATTTTAGAGGCTTGCAAGTTTTGCCGCCATTAGGAAATCCTCATAAAACCTAGTTGCCTGTCGATAGTAAGCAGCAGTGAAGCCGCCTTTGATCAATTGATCTTTTCACTTTCTTGCAGTAACAATGGACTTGTTACAGGAAGCATGCCGAGTTGGTTTTGCATTGTTCTAAAGATACCCCTCTGGATAGTGTTCTCGGATGAGCGGAAACATGAATAGACCTTAAAGCTGATCGAATAAATTAATTCTCAAGTTGGGAAAAATGTTATTTGTTGATATTCGTTAGTGACTGCATATTTCCTTTGTTATATAAGCTTAAGTTTTTTCCCGGAGTTTTTGCTTTAATTGATTTTTACTTCATCTCTCAATAGACGCGATACCAGTGCATATATTTGTGCTGATATAATATATCAACTGATATATTTTGCTCGATATTCTCTGCAGATTATATCTACGAAACAACGATTGGCAAAAGAAGGCATCCACATATTCAGACATTTTCAGTAAGAGCTGGTACCATAGAAGAAGCTTGACTGGTACCATAGAAAATGTTTTCTTTTAATACACATTCTATAGTGAGCGAATGAAATTCCACGAAAAGAATCGCGCAACGAATGGATTAATAGAAAAGAAGATAATTACTTACTTTCAAATGCTAATGAAGTTTTCCACTTTCACCTCATTCTAAAGCTAAATAATTCGGCACCATAAAAGAATTGTCAATAATTATCATTGATATTTCATCACTAAATACTGTTTAACGTAAGCAAACTATAGTTCAAAGTAACAATAGCAGTAAACTGCTGCATATTGTGATGAAAATGGCTCACAGATTCATTTAATACCTTCTCTAATTTGCCTTTAATTCAGTTGTAAGTATTGGTAGGAACACTTTCAACGCCGATAGATATAAATTAAGCCTCAAAGAGAATCAATCCCCTCTGGTATATGTTAGGCTGATCGAATTTCGATAATTCTTTTAACCTCCAAAGGCGAGAAAGAAACAACAAGGAAAAATCATAAAGCTTTTTTCATAGAGAAACAATCAAACAGTTGGAAAAAATGAAAGACTGATAGAATTGCAAGAGCAATGAGAGCGTTTCTCTACAAAATAATAAGATAAATGATAAAATGATAAGACAAATGATAATAATATGATATGTAAACGCAAAAATCTTCAAACGGACAACAGGTTCCGCTGTGATGAACGAGCGTGCTACAAACCAATTTTGCATAGATCGGCCTTGGTGATTTCTATTTTTCTCCGTCCCTTCATATTTCGTTGCTTCTTTACTTTTGCAGATGCGTTTTTCAAACCTGTCAGCCTTTATCTTAAATAGTCATTTATAGGCTGATTCCCATACCTGAGTGTATGACCGGATAGCAATTTCGGTTGTTTCAGGAAACATCGTCTTCCTGACGGCGTGGTACTTCCACAAAGCGCTTTTTGGAAAGTCGTTCAACAGTTTTACTTGTTGTGGATGATGGAGCGGTAATTTATATGCAGTCTGAAAGTTGGATAATTGCACATTTGATACAAACATGAATGAAATAGCAACCAATTTTCTGCCGTTATTATTACACTCCTTTCTCTTTGAGACTTTTTAATCGTTTGCAATTGCAACGTTCGTATTTTGCATCCGTCGACAATGTCAGCGTCAATAATTGCGTTTATGGGTGCAAATTCTTAGGATAGCTTTAAGAGTGACATTAAAGAGTAAAGGAATGCTCCCACTACTTTACTCCACCTCCATGCCCTCCCCTCTTCACGAGTGCCGAACTTAGCATCCCCTGAAATTCCTCCGATTGCCGAAGGAACATTGAAAATTTGACTTTCCCCGCCTCTACTTATATTTGGATGGAGCGAGAAAATCCACTTAGGTAAAATCATTTGATGGCATGGATTTCTTCAATTTTTGAAAATAGCGGCAGATTGGTGCAGAAAGTTTTCAGCGCAATGGTTGATCTGCATTGGTATTCAAAAGGGTGCATCCTATAAAAGAGGACCCCGATAGTACTCTTATACGTTCCTTCTAAGATTTTGATGAATGAGTCCCTTTTAGAGGCTTTAGGGAAAAGTGCGGTGGAAACGTGGCATTATCGGCTCCATTACAATGCGAAAGAATTTCGACGCATTAGGTTACAGCAATATAGACGTATAATTTGGCCCATCTCTCGCATTATCGTTGCATCTGTATATGAAGGCTGTGCTTGCAACTGCCCATCCCTCAGGGTGTTTTCTCTTTGAGGCATTTCAGGTAAGAAGAGAAACCACCGAAGTTTTTATCAACTTCAAGGTTTCCGTTGTAATATCATACTTTATCGAATTTGGATACTTTATTTGATTGCATATGGGGGATTCTCTTTATAAAATATCGACGCTGAGCCATTCAACTCCACCCTGTCCTGTTTTTTTCTGGATACCTGATTATACCTATTAAATCCAACTATCCTTTCTCTAGTGGCACTTATGTGTCGATTTTCACCTCAGCACATATGATCTCAACACAATACCCAACAGAGTTCCTACGAGTTCCTGCAACGCTATGGAGAATTTTTTTGAGTTGGTAAACGCAGAATCCTTTTCTATAATCCCTCACAGAGATGATGGAACTCACAAGATTCCTGCGGATAAGATTGCCCTAACGGAAAATTGGTTCTAGGAAAATCCTTGATAGGGATGACGATTTTTTGAAGCATATCACGGGGATCTTCATGGTCGATAATCGATGAATCGCTATCAGTCATTATAATTTATCATGCAAAAGAAATCCTTGAGTAATAGTGATGGGGTCAGTAATAGTAATAGTAATAGTAATAGTAAGGTGTAATAGTGATGCTATCAGTGCAGATAAGAACACAAAACTGATAGAATATCACAATTCGGCACGCAATCATCTGATTCTAAAAATTGCTCTAGGAAGGGGTTACACGTGCGAATTAGTACCGAAAACATACGCACTATGGAATGGAAACTTTCCTGCTTTCATAACGTATCAAATCAAGTCGCCTAGTACTGTCTGCTCTTTCTCCTTGATGTTGAATGGTTATTGCTCACAATGCGTGCTGAATGATTTCAATGGTTCGGCTTTTACTATGGCCAATAGTAGTTCGGGTGAGTTTACATTATTCTCCATTGAAGATTCATGCGATGCATGATTAGGCTAGAGTTTAAAAGATTTCTCAAAAGCCCAAATAAAAAAATCTGTGGAAAGCATCAAAATTCAGCGATCTTGCAACCAATGTCCATACAAATCCTCCTGCACATTCAGCTGTGAAGTGTCACCGATTGCGTTGGTTTCAAGGATAATTTATTCATTCGACCTTTGTGGATCTCGTTTTTTTCGTCCCACATGAAGTTTCAGAGAATTGCAGGCTCGTAACGCTGATCAAAATTTTTGCATCGCATTAGCCGGCGGGACGAGAAATATCATTCTTATGGGATGAAGTTGATGTATAAAGCAATAAAACTGCTATGATTGAGCGAATTTCAGTTAGCAGGAAATAGTGAGCTTTGTTGACTGAACGATTTCAGCGATAAAATGGGTAATGACGGTGGAAATTGTGATTTTTTAATGGTGATCTTCCCGCATATGTGGGAAATCATCTCGAGCAGCGTCAGTCTTGCTTAGAGTTTCCACGAAGAGTACAAAAGGTAGAAGGGTTTTTTAATGTTTTCAAATGCAATTTTGAGAATTTCTAATTCATTTTTTAAGATTTTATGCTCCCACCAATGCAAACGCTCTGAATGTTTCAAATAACCTTTTGTTATTTTCATGCCTCGCCTCTATCAAACACCGTACCTATTAAGTCGACCAGAAGTGTCTAGTGCCCATCGAGCAAGATGCCTTTTCATAAATCGGTCGGAATTTTGCCATAATCCTATGACAAATTTGCCATAATCCTTGTGCGTTCTTGTTGGTGATTGTGCGTTTTTGTGCGTTTTTATGTGTGTTTGTGTGTGTTTGTGTGTGTTTGTGCGTGCTTGTGTGAAGTGTCACCGATTGCGTTGGTTTCAAGGATAATTTACCATAATCCTATGACAAATTGCCATAATCCATAAGCTCAGCAAAGCCTCTAAATTCTTGCGAGGAGGACTAGGTCTGGCCTTCAATTTAACTATGAAATTTTAGATAATCTCTCAGTCATTTTTCCTGATGCAGTTCCCAGATTTATGCACTCTGTCCCATCGCGAGCCGCGACATCCTTTCCAGACGAACAGCATGAATATTCCGACTCATGTAGTCCTAAATTCGTTCACATACGGAACCGTAACGAGCGCATTCTTTGTGGAAGTATGCAAGAAATTACGTCCTCTTTGGCCGCTAACTAAATTCATTTTATCCTACTATTGGTATCTTCTTTGTCTTATATCTGTTCAGCGCTAACTGCTTGCTAGCGCTAACTGCCTAGGCATCCTCGTTTGTTTTGCGACTCATAATTTGATATTTCCAGCGCGTAAATTTTCATTCGTTCGTTCCCTTTATCATTATTCGCCTATTATGACGCAATAGTCTTCAGTGCAGTTAGCTATATGAGCACTCTTTGCATCGAATACGGCTTATTATGAGCTAGATTATTTACTCATTTATGACATAATAGTTTTTTCCTTAACAAAATATTAGGCACTTCCACTCAACAGTTTCTAAAAGAAGAGGCGTGAGCTCCGAAACGATGATTTCCAACCTTTTGCAGGTGAGCAACGGTGCAAATCAATGCATCCGGAAGTGAAACTACATCCTTTGATGATCGCTGGAACTGCGAGTGATGTAGGCAAAAGTGTGATTGCTACAGCATTATGTCGTATCTTCAAACAAGATGGATACCGTCCAGCACCCTTTAAAGCTCAGAATATGGCACTCAACTCATTCGTCACTCCTGATGGCCTCGAAATTGGACGTTCACAAGCTGTGCAAGCAGAAGCCGCATGTGTTATATGTGAAACGGATATGAATCCGATTCTGCTGAAGCCTAGTTCTGATTCTACCTCACAGGTGGTGCTACATGGTCGTCCTGTAGGCAATAGCACTGCGTCAGCATTCTTCTGTAAGGAGCGAGTTGACAGTTTACGTGCTGAAGTGTGCATGGCATTTGATCGCCTAGCCAAAAAGTACAATCCGATCGTGATGGAGGGTGCCGGAAGTGTTTCAGAATTGAATCTCCAAGACAGAGATCTCGTTAATATGCCTATGGCTCGGCATGCGAATGCAGACGTTTTCCTTGTATCAGACATTAATCTTGGCGGCGTTTTTGCATCATTATATGGTTCGGTAATGTTGCAAAAGCCGGAAGATCGTCACCTCATTAAAGGAATTATTGTCAACAAATTCCGCGGTGACATTAGCCTATTTGAGACAGGTGTTAAAATGCTGGAGGAACTTTGTGGAGTACCGGTTTTAGGTGTGATACCTTACTACAAAGGTATTTATATCGAAGAAGAGGACTCAGTACAATTACAGACAAGAAGACGTCAAGCTGAGGACAACAAAATCAACGTGGCCGTGATACTGATGAGTCATTTATCTAACTTCACTGACTTTGATAGCCTTGAACGTGATCCACGAGTGCATCTCTTCTACACAAATAACACTAATGAAATTTCGAAAGCGAATATTATTCTTTTGCCAGGGACGAAAAATACTCTTGGTGACCTTCAAGAAATACGTGCGAATGGTGTAGCACAAGCAATCATCACCGCCTGTCATGATGGGGCAACCGTTGTGGGTATCTGCGGTGGGTACCAACTAATGGGAAGGGAAGTGAATGATCCGGAAGGTGTGGAAGGAAATATTCGCCGTCTACCTGGATTAGGACTTTTACCGATTGTAACGACAATGAATGCAAGCAAAACAACGCGACAAACTAAATTTCGCATTGTTGGCAACGAAGAACCATGCTTTGGTTATGAGATACATAATGGGGTGACCGAAGTTAATGGCGGAAAACCGTTGAATATTCTTCATGATGGAACATCGGAAGGTTGCTGTACAGATGATGATCGTTGCATGGGCACATATATCCATGGTATACTAGATAATCCACCGTTTATTGACCTCCTTCTACGACCATACCTCGGAAGACTCGCCAAAACCACTTTTGATTATGCGGCTTTCAAAGAGGAACAATACAACAAGTTGGCGGCACATGTTCGTAAATATATCGATATGGATTTGCTTTATCGAATACTTCAACATGATTCGACGCAAGAGAATGCAACCTATGTTGCAGAATAGAGTCAGAGCATTTCAACTTTCAGAAATCAGTAAATGTTATCACTATCGAATGCATCATATTAAGGAAAAAAGGAAATCATTAAGGTTAAAGATGGAATTTTTCCTTCAAAGTGACCGATTGATTAGAAAAAAAAATATTAATCCTTTATTGTAATTTTCTTACTTTCACAATTAGAAGTAAATTTATTTTCGAATAGAACTAGAGGTCATCCACCGAGGTCTCGAGGTCATTCGCCCTCTGAAGTCTTCCACCGACTGCTCAATGGAAAAGATTTTTTGTTTTGAAAAGATTCTGTATGTGAGTACAAAATATGTGAATAGCCTCATGGCATGATGAAATGATATGCGAAAATATGTGAACTGCCAGCATTCTTGCCGTGTTCTTCTACTGACGTAATGACGTTCTGAAAGCCTCTATGATAATTGCGACAATGATCGGTATGCTGCATTGATCGTTTTGATCGGATGGTTGGTTGCCTTTAGCCGAATAAGCTCGGTTGTTATCGACGGAAAGTTTCAAACATACCCAAATTTAAATGAATCTGAGTTGTAATCTGCACGGTTGGCAATTTCTTCTACTCAATAGCTCTATAGCTGAGCTGTTTCAAAGCAAAGAAGTTGAAGCTAGATTAAGTATTGGAGGATCTTTTATTGGAATCATTTGCGATAGCGTTGGTTCATTTCAACAACGTCAACTGTGTTTAGTAAGATTCCAGAAGCGAATTTTCGATTGGGTGTTTTTTGAGACTTATTGCTCAAGTCAACATGTTTTCTCTGTATTACTTGTTTCCTTACTGCCTTAAAATAGACGCTTTTTGGGGATATTGCGTTAATCATGAAATTTGAAATCCTCTGATATGCCTCGGATATATCACATACCAAAATAAACCAGGATAAACCAGACTGAACCAGAATGAACCAGAATAAACCAGAATAAACGACAATAAACCAGAATATAGAGAATATTCCAGTTTTTGAGGTTTCGATCGCTTCAGACTACGAGATTTGCGCTCTGAAGTGATCTGTCGACTGCTCAATAGGAGAAAAGAAATCAACAATCATAGATATATTGATATTGTTTAAAGTCTAATCATTTGAGCGAAATGTGAACTGCAAGTGGGATTACGTAATGAGGGGGAGCACTTCTGGATACCACCTTCAGTACAGCACGAGTTGGCATAATTTGAGGCGTTTCAGAGTTGCTTGACACAATAACTTCAGATTTTCTTCGTTTAATGATCATTTATCTTCGGTTTTTCTTCTTTGCTCCTCATTCTTTATGTTACTAATAAAAATATGTGAGTGCATCAGTTTGATGATTGCGAGAGAAATTCTGCTTTGCAAATGAAAACAAATGAAAAAACACATTTGGGTACGATTAGATATTTCTATGGGCACGTGAGGCGAAGTTGTGGGAGGCCCTGTGGCCTAATGGATAAGGCGTCGCTCTCCTAAAGCGAAGACTGCAGGTTCGAGTCCTGCCAGGGTCGTGGAGGTTTTGTTCCCCACGCAATTGTGTTGCCCTTCATATAACCACGATGTGCTGAGCTTCTAAAAACTGCCGATCTGGGCGTCAACACATCAATCTCTTCGAGTGCTACACAAACGCAGGAAGTATGAAAGCAGCTCACTCTAGCTCGTAAACATCGTAATAGGTGCGTGGCCAATGCAGGTCGATTGGTAAGGCACCAGGTGGTGGCATAATATAAATGCCCTGGAGGAGGCAATAAAGAGTGTATCGGAGTTCGCTTCTGTAACCGTTCTCGCGACTTGTATGATGAAGCTACAGATAAATACTGGAAAGACTGAGGGAAGGAAAGGTGGGATTCTCAACTATTCGAACTCGAGCTCACTGCAAAATTCTCCAAAATCATGCGACCATGGAGGAATGAAGTGCCAGGAGTGTTAAGGAATCCAACTTTGCGGCTTGACGAATACGTGAATGGCATAATCTTTGTATGCAAAGAACTATAAACATTGCTGTTGGCTTCAAGTATTGAGGCGTCACGTTTTGCAAACGACATAGCTGAGCTTCTGTACTAAATGGATCTATATGATAGTTAGTTATCTTCTGGGAAATAGGTATGGAAGCATATTTGATGCTGTCGAAAGCTCTTCAACAACAATATCCACTAATTTTATATAATTAATCTTTTAATAATTTCTTTCTCGATACCTCTCTTTCTTAAGGGAATGAATTTCTCGTTTGCATCTCGGTCTATCTGAATTGAAACTCTCGAATTAGCCGTTCGCCTAATAAAGAGACCACACAAGAGATCATTCATTGATGAATTTGCTTTCATAATATAACCCCATAGCAGAATAGAATAGTCACCTATGCAGTAACATAAGCTTTGGAAAGCAAAGAACGAAGCTTCCAACAGCCACATTTCCACACTATTCGATGCATAGCTGAACGATAGTGAGGACTAGCGGCCAGATTGGCGACGTCCACCTCATTTCGTTGGTTAACGTCGTTTATATCTTTGCTTTAACTGAAACAAAAAATTCCACAAAGAACCATCAATCAAATGGGAATAAGAACGATAACGATTTATTGGAAATAGAGAACATTCTCTCACCATAATGGATGCGTTTAATGATTTGATGGGAATGCTCTCATTCAATAAACTTCAGCAATTAAGAATTTCAGAAATAATTCCAAACCGCTTGTAAAGGAAAGTATCGAGTCCCAATTGCTCACGAGGACATAAATTGAAGGTTGCTGGGCGCTACGTTTTAGCGTGGATTACGCCTGCAAAGTATCATTGCCTTGAACTTGTGGAACGGCAAACGGACAGCTAAACAAGAGCGAATAGCAAGTAGCTTAGGTCCCCTCGATGACTGGACGAGTTGGTGGTTTGTGCCTCTTCGTAAGTTTCTATCCAGAGAAGCTCCATGGCTAATATTTTTGGTTCTTCAGGCTGCGTTGATCGATCTCCACCTTTACTTACCTTCGTTTCGATCTCTTCCCATCTCGATGTCTTTACTCTTTCTTCTATGTCTTCACCTTTAGGGCTGTAATAACTCGGGGTTCACATTCCCTCCTCGGGTTCACATTCCCTCCATAAGAGAATAAAATATTATGTTCCCCATCGATTCCCCCATCACTCGTAACCTTCACTTTAGTGCCTATGCCATTTGCGCCATTTTCTCTTTTTCATTTGCCTCACTTAACTTATCATTATTGCAAATATACGCTGTCCAGCAACTGTTCAGTATTATGACATCCTGCTTACTCCATTCCCACTTCCAGATCGACGTTCACCATTTTTTCTACTATTTGGCCCCGTCGGTTCATCCACTGGATCCTTGAAATGGCGGTAAATGAGTTTTACGTTGAAATCAAGATAAAGGTGTTTTACCTTGAGATCAAGGTAAAGTAGTGATGCGTAGACGTCGAGAAGGACAACGGTTTAGCTTTGCTTTAGAATCCGAGTGTTCCATATTGTCTATGGTACTACTTGTTAAGAATTAAAGATGAGAAAGCAACTATGGATAACCGTCGCATTTATGGATCATAAGCCTCAATTTGAATTCAACTATTAGTTGTCCGGAAGTGCCCAAAGGTAATTCCAGTTTATGGATCATAAGCCTCAATTTGAATTCAACTATTAGTTGTCCGGAAGTGCCCAAAGGTAATTCCGGTTTATGGATCATAAGCCTCAATTTGAATTCAACTATTAGCTGTCCGGAAGTGCCCAAAGGTAATTTCGGTTTATGGATCATAAGCCTCAATTCGAATTCAACTATTAGTTGTCCGGAAGTGCCCAAAGGTAATTCTGGTGTATGGATCGTAAGCCTCAATTTGAATTCAACTATTAGCTGTCCGGAAGTGCCCAAAGGTAATTTCGGTTTATGGATCATAAGCCTCAATTCGAATTCAACTATTAGTTGTCCGGAGGTGCCCAAAGGTAATTCTGGTGTATGGATCGTAAGCCTCAATTTGAATTCAACTATTAGCTGTCCGGAAGTGCCCAAAGGTAATTCCGGTTTATGGATCATAAGCCTCAATTTGAATTCAATTATCAGTTGTCCGGAAGTGCCCAAAGGTAATTCCGGTTTATGGATCATAAGCCTCAATTTGAATTCAACTATTAGCTGTCCGGAAGTGCCCAAAGGTAATTCTGGTGTATGGATCGTAAGCCTCAATTTGAATTCAATTATCAGTTGTCCGGAAGTGCCCAAAGGTAATTCCGGTTTATGGATCATAAGCCTCAATTTGAATTCAATTATCAGTTGTCCGGAAGTGCCCAAAGGTAATTCCGGTTTATGGATCATAAGCCTCAATTTGAATTCAATTATCAGTTGTCCGGAAGTGCCCAAAGGTAATTCCGGTTTATGGATCGTAAGCCTCAATTTGAATTCAATTATCAGTTGTCCGGAAGTGCCCAAAGGTAATTCCGGTTTATGGATCATAAGCCTCAATTTGAATTCAACTATTAGCTGTCCGGAAGTGCCCAAAGGTAATTCTGGTGTATGGATCGTAAGCCTCAATTTGAATTCAATTATCAGTTGTCCGGAAGTGCCCAAAGGTAATTCCGGTTTATGGATCATAAGCCTCAATTTGAATTCAATTATCAGTTGTCCGGAAGTGCCCAAAGGTAATTCCGGTTTATGGATCATAAGCCTCAATTTGAATTCAACTATTAGCTGTCCGGAAGTGCCCAAAGGTAATTCTGGTGTATGGATCGTAAGCCTCAATTTGAATTCAACTATTAGCTGTCCGGAAGTGCCCAAAGGTAATTTCGGTTTATGGATCATAAGCCTCAATTCGAATTCAACTATTAGTTGTCCGGAGGTGCCCAAAGGTAATTCTGGTGTATGGATCGTAAGCCTCAATTTGAATTCAACTATTAGCTGTCCGGAAGTGCCCAAAGGTAATTCCGGTTTATGGATCATAAGCCTCAATTCGAATTCAACTATTAGTTGTCCGGAAGTGCCCAAAGGTAATTCCGGTTTATGGATCATAAGCCTCAATTTGAATTCAACTATTAGCTGTCCGGAAGTGCCCAAAGGTAATTTCGGTTTATGGATCATAAGCCTCAATTTGAATTCAATTATCAGTTGTCCGGAAGTGCCCAAAGGTAATTCCGGTTTATAGATCATAAGCCTCAATTTGAATTCAATTATCAGTTGTCCGGAAGTGCCCAAAGGTAATTCCGGTTTATGGATCATAAGCCTCAATTTGAATTCAATTATCAGTTGTCCGGAAGTGCCCAAAAATAATTTCGGTGTTTTTTCTTCGCTAAGAGGAAAAACCCACCAAAAGCCTCCATGATGCTATCAGAAATCCTAGCCAACTAGGATAATCTCCGAGTTGACCATGGCTAATTCAGGGTTGGAAGTAATTTCTCTGCTAAATTCAACCGATTAACCTTGAAACGATTTTTCGACTTCCATACTTTTTGAAATTACTTTCGTGTCGAGTAACAAAGTACACTTTTCAGTTATTCCATTATTTAAGTCTTCTATAGAATCGTTTATTGGGTTTAATTCAAGAATTTATAGGTGATAATTTCAGTTGAACTAATTAATGAGTACCATCGTAATTGTCACAAATATTAACTTCGTATTGTTTAATTGTGGCATAGTTGCTCACGACTATTTGTTTTTATTTAATGGCTAGCCGATAGATGGCCACCAATCAGTGATGTTCAGGAAACGACTCAACAAAATGGCTCCCTCACGAAATATTTGTAATTTTAATGATTGCGGTTCGAGTCTCATTCATTGATTCTTGGCTGCTTGTAGTGGATAGGTTGCTTTACGCCCTCGTCTCTCCGCTTGTGGGTGCCGTTAATTTCAATAAGAAATGAAGGGAATCATGGGATGATATGAGATGTTGTGCAGTTCGTCGATGATCTTCGAAAGCTTGTTATAGCCGATTCGTCTTCTATAAATTCGATAGGGTTATCTATTTTCTCAATCGTACCGTCTTAATTACTAGCGATCGTTAATTTATGACTTATTAAGAAGTAATTACTTCAAGCGTCTCGTCTATAGCCTATTAGAGTTGTATGAAGAAGTTGAATGAAGAGAAGAATAATTTTAGAAGGTATGGATGATCAGAAGCAATTATTTCTTTTTGCGCAATCATTGCCCGGCGATGATCACTACTTAGTGGAGAGGTTAGTTGAATTTTATCCTAATTACGATAATTATTTAACGTAAAAGTGAATAATTAGTGAGGATAAATGAGACAAATCGATTCGAGAATATTTTATTTTATGAATATTCTTATCGCATAGTTATGGGATCGTCAATGAATTTCACCCGACATTCGTCGAAATTTCTCCGCTTATTGCCATCAATTCTTTCCGCTAAAGTATTCACTTCGTTTCATTAACGTTTTTCTCATCTCCAATATAAAAATATTCCATTTCAGTGGGTGATCTCAAAATATACTCAACAAAATTTCGCAACGATATGGATTCTTATAGTGAAGAGCGGACATGCTGTCATTTATTTAGAATATAATTACAAAGTAAGAGGTCAAGTAGTTGCTGCTTTGAGTGTAGTTGCAAGGTAGGAGGTCAAGTAATTGCTGCTTTGAGTGTAGTTGCAAGGTAGGAGGTCAAGTAATTGCTGCTGTGAGTGTAGTTGCAAGGTAGGAGGTCAAGTAATTGCTGCTGTGAGTGTAGTTGCAAACTAAGAGGTCAAGTAATTGCTGCTTTGAGTGTAGTTGCAAGGTAGGAGGTCAAGTAATTGCTGCTGTGAGTGTAGTTGCAAGGTAGGAGGTCAAGTAATTGCTGCTGTGAGTGTAGTTGCAAACTAAGAGGTCAAGTAATTGCTGCTTTGAGTGTAGTTGCAAGGTAAGAGGTCAAGTAATTGCTGCTTTGAGTGTAGTTGCAAGGTAGGAGGTCAAGCAATTGCTGCTTTGAGTATAGTTGCAAGGTAGGAGGTCAAGTAATTGCAGACTCTCATAGGAACTCTTTATTTTGGTTTTCATTAGCTCAGATAAATGTTTCATATAGCGGTGCTGGGGTTCGTTTAATTGAAATTAGTCATTATAGTTTATTTATGAAATATTTGCAACTTTAATGGGCATTTTGTTCTATTTTACAGAATAAAAGAGGCAACGAGTGCGCGTAATCGATACGGGGCGATGACGACGTTTGCCCTCTCTCATATTGAGGCAAATAACATTATTCAAATGATCGTTGGACGTAGTCATGTCGCATTTCTCTTTAAGGTAATCCACAGATAAGTGCTTACTGCTTTCTCGGATTGGGAATATCCTATTGATTCGGTAGCGCTTTTGATTCAACATTGACCGACGATCTCTTTCGCCACTAACTTCATCAATTCGTGAGAAATATCTCTTTCTACCGTTATTTAGGAGTCTTGAGGGCCGGCTTACCCCTCTTTCTACCATTATTTAGGAGTCTTGAGGGCCGGCATACCCCTCTTTCTACCATCATTTAGGAGTCTTGAGGGCCGGCTTACCCCTCTTTCTACCATTATTTAGGAGTCTTGAGGGCCGGGGAGGAGGGGTAGAGTAGAGGTTAATTAATGCATGGAACACTTACTGGCTCATTGTATGCATATGACTAAGGGAATGAAGCGATTTCAACTTGTTTTTTTGGCGTTTTAAGTGTTCGGGAATAATAGATTTTCTTTTCGATTGTTCGTTTATTTGTCTAATTTATGAGTTGGATTATTGTTGCAGAATGGTCGCGTTGCACGTTTGGCTTATCAGTTGACAGTGAGCAAAGAGGAGGGCGTATGCAATGATGAGAAACCTTCATCGGGTAGTGGTGGAATGGGTGGCCCGAGCTCGACAAATAGCGCAGCTGGTGCCACGAATACGTCAAGTAATAATAGCTCGGGTACCTCATTTATCCTTTTATGCTCAACATGCGATGTATAAGATAGTCGCGCTGGTTGTGGTATATGTGAGGCATTTCGTTATGGTGGAATATGTTCGTCGCAGATGAGTGAGATTGTCAGAACATGAGGTGATGAGGTGGGAAACGAATTAATTTGCGTGTGAGGTCATGAACTGCTCATTCTTCAAACTTCGAATAACCAGTGACGCTAACTGACTTTGCTGATAATATCACTGCATTCGTACTCTCATCTTTCGCGATTTCCGTTCGATATGATAACAGTGGGGGAACATATCTCTTCTTACTACCTCCAATTCAATGAAGAGAGAGAATGGTGAAGTGGGACATAATTGCACATTATTGTTCAATTTCTGGTTTATACCCTTGGCTTGTGGACAAAGGAAGGGCGAAAAGAGGCAGGAAATACTGATGGAAGTCGAACTTCGATGCGTTAGAACTCAAACTTGTGAGGTCATTCTACATATTGTCAATCGCCTTCTTCTCGGATTTAACTTCCAGTCGAAAGTATTTTCGTTGGTAACAAAATGAATTTGCAATCTTATAGGAAGTGGCTCATCGTCGACGGTTGCAGCGTTAAATCGTACGGCAAAAATTCGACGTGTAATGTTGGCAACTCGTCGATCGGCTGCACTTGGTGAAAGAGCTGGTGTTATCGTTGATCGTACGAGGCCTCTTGTGCCTGTTAGCGATATTCCCGAGGATCTTATTGCTCAGGCGCAGGTAATCGTTTCAACTGGCTGATTTTTTGGCTCATTTTAATTTCGCTTATTTGGCTCGAGGGCATTGTAATTGTCGGATTGCGCAAAGCTTCGTCCACATGGTACTATGGGTTCATTGAATGAAGGAGGTGATTTGGCATTGAGATGCGCATCTTTGGGTTTATTATTATCATTTTTTTTCCTCGTTTCTTTTGCTGATTATTGTGAATGATAAAGGAAACAGATAGATTCGTTTCATGAAATGATTCAGAGGGATGAAATAATGGCATCGGGAATTTCAGCTCTTATTTACTGATATTGTGATTACAGGTAGTACTGCAAGGTAAATCACGTGACGTGATTGTCCGCGAATTACAACGCACCAATTTGAACGTCAACGAAGCAGTCAACAATTTACTGAGTCGAGACGATGAAGAAGGTGTGCCTTCTGAAACCATTTCTGAAGGTAGAGGTCAAGGGAGAAGGAAGAGCTATAAGGTGAAGACAATGAGAGATGGAACGTTTGATTCTAAGAACAGTCAAGCCCTAAGCTGGGATTATCTCTGTTGCTAGTCTGTTATGTCGTCATGTCGTTTGGTGAAATTTGATGATTCTAAAGGAAGCATTTAGCTATGTGATTTTGATAGTTGTAAGACCGGTTGTAACTTCAATAATGTTTCGACGGGGTGGAGGGGAAGAGCGAGAATCTGCCATTCGTGAATTCCAACATCCCTTCGTTACTGATGGGCACTGCATATTCACATTCACATTCCTTTCCTTTGTTTTTTTGCTCATATGCTTTACATTGGATTCTTGTGAAGTAATTGAGGTATAGTTTGCTGATTTGCGGCTTTGCAGCAGATGAGATGGATGACGGATCGGAGTCATATTTGCCTGAGGAGCTCCTTTCCCTCTTAGATGCAGGTCTAAGGTCTGACGCAAGAGGGACTGCGGTGATTGATCACGATGCATTCTACGCAGCAGCTGGTGAGGGCTTCGACTACGTTGTTGCGAGAGACATTGCAAGAAAAAGGGTCGATAGAGGGGGTATGTTACTGTTTAACCGGCTTTCAGCTTATTAGGCTGTTTTGAGTTGCATTGCAACTATGCTCGAATTTTGAGATTCAGTGTAGTTCTTATTTGCGGTGATCTAGATGAAAACAGGTCATTCGCTGATGATATATGCAAAAGCTTTGGTGATATTCTGTAGGAATAATGGCAGCTGAGAGGAAACAACACTGCCGTGACTTATAGCTCAGTATATTAAACAGCGGAATAATACGGAATTTCAATGCCTGCAGATGTCATATAAAGAGAGACAGGAATCGAAAAGAATTTCTAGTGAAGTTTCGTTCGAGGGAGATGACAGCTTGAGGGTGGAAGTTGCAACTTCGAAGCCACTTTAGTGTCAGATAAAGTCAGGAAAGGGATGAACAAATTTGTGAATGATTTTCAGAGAAGAAGGGCGAAAAGGCGAAGGAGACATCGGCAAGTGGAACGAGTACAAAGATCAAAATTTGCGACAGGTTGCAGTATTGGGGTAGGGAAGAGGTTTGTTTTTCGTCGGATATTCTCCTTTTTTCCATTTTCTGCTTTCAGGTATTGTTGGTTGCTTTAATTCTTATTATATCTCTGTGGTCGACGTCTCAAAATTTGATTTGGTGGTCTTCCAATTGAAGGAATAAAGAGGTTGTAGGTTCATTATTGTATCAGTTTCCTTTAAGGGCGAATTAAAGTCGTCTCTCCAATGAACGGATCCTTCAATAAATAGCTCCGTTGTAATGAAGGGTGGTTTGTGATCGCTGAAGCTATCATCACCTCATTGACTGACTTCTGATCGGATGAAAGTAGAGCAATGAAAGACAGTCGAATTTTACTTCCTTAGCATCTGTTTTAATTAATGACCTCAATATTTCCTGAAATGAAAGCCATCGCTATATTAGAACAGGCTGCTTCTGTAGTATCCTTAGCGTTCGTCGTCCTGTAGCCTCTTCATTTCTTCACTTTTTGTGTAATGAGGTTTTGCTACTACTGGCTGTTATCGACGTGGTGGTGTCACTCAGGTTACTTCGTTGACCCTTCATGTTTGCTCTTCGAATGACTCATTCATTATTATTCCCAGCTGGAGTTTCTCAGTGCGTTCGTCCAACTTAACGGTTAATTAAATGAGAGGAGGTGCGGGTGTATTTACGAGTAGAGATAATGGGTTGGGAAAGTATCAGACACAAAACTGCTAGCTATGACTAATATATTTCGTTGAAGTGCAGGTCCGTTAGGCAAGATTACAGGAACAAGAAGGCGATGGTACAGGCAGTTAATTATTGAATCCGCGAAAAGTAAAATGGTTTATGATATGTAGTTAATTATTCACGATGAATAAATCTGCAAGAACAGAGGCGCTCTTGCGCGTCGCTTATTATTCGAAAGGTTAACCATGAGAGACAGCGGTTTTTGATTGATGGTAAGAGAGGCTCAAGCCTTGCAATAGTGTCTAATGTCGACATGCTGAGCGTCATTATTTTTTCAATTTAGAAGTTTTTCAGTCACTTCTATTTCCTGATATATTTAGGCATGATACGTGGGAAGAAGGGCTAACATTCCATCTATTGTCGTAGAGAGTGCGGGGAGGCGGTCGATTGTTTTAGAGAGCTCTGTTTTGTGTTTAAATATGCATCAGTGGATGGATGGTGAAGTTAATTCTTGTTATAAGTGAAGATAATTGTTGTTGTACTATTGAACAGGATTCATTCCCGGTTGGGGTAAGCAAATTTACAAAAATCGTTGCGATGCACAGTGAGTTGGTGGCATTGGCCGATAACGGATTCATCTATGGTTGGGCATGGGATAACGATGGCAGTGGTTCGATGACTGCGCATCCGTTCGGAGTGATGATACTGGCTAATGTGAGTTATTTGCGTGTATTTTAGTCGTTTCATGAGGCAAAGGGAAGGTCTGCGGCTGTCGAAATGCTTGCAATAGATAACTCTTTTTATCTTCAATGAGTGCAGAAATGTGGATGAGTGTTCGTTTATAATGTTTGGGCGTTGATCATTTTTCATGTTATTTGCTCGCAAACGAAGATGTTTTATAGTTTTTGTTGGTTCATGAAGCGAACATATTTTAGCCCATCCTGTTCCTACTCATCCTTCAGTCCTCACTTCCCTCCATCAGGTGGAGGCTAAATCACAGCTGATTGTCCCATATATTAATCCCTTTGTAATCTAGGCACCAAACGAGGAGAAATTCGTCGATATTGTAGCATGTGCATATCGTGCATGCTTGTTAACATCGTCGAATCGTGTCGCATCATTTCTGGATTGTGGTGCGTGTGGTGCACGTGTATCCACGCAGCTGTTGATGCCTTTGAGTGATATTCCGGATGGCGAGAAAGTGACTTCTATGCATGTATGCCCAATGTTCTCACTTATCAGAACACACACCAACAGCTTATATTGGTGGTAAGCTCGTTGATTTTATTCTCGCTAGATGTTTAGAAAAATAGCTGATGCAGTCTGATGGTGAGCCGAGCGGATATCGTTGTGGAGGAGGATGCCGATATTTTTCTGCTTTGATAGCATTTGAAACGAGGCAAAGTATGTGAGGGAATATGCTTCATGAAAGTGGATGGCTACTCCCTTATGATAGCCAACAAATATAAACCAGATGGTTGCATTCGGAAGAAGTATCTCAGTAGTTATTATCGCATTAGTAAATTTGGCGATAATATTATTGTGGTCTTTGTTATTTATATATGGATCGGCGCACCTAACGTTGATGGAGCTTTTTTCTCTCCTTGCTATTTTACAGTTTAATTTGTCGAACACTATTCTTGAGGCGTATCACTATCATATTTTGGATCTGAAACTTGATCTGACTCTAAAATTAGTGGATTGGTTACGAAATCGCCGTAAACGGGACAACATGCGGTGCACGCTGTATTAATTATCAGTGTATTATCAGAATATGGCATCTGCCGCGGTTCAAGCTCATCGAGAGTATAAGCGGGAGAGGGAGAGATGGCTTTTAGGCTACAAGTAAGGAGAGGCGGATAGCAGTGCATCTATGTGCCGGCTTTGTGAAGTGTAGTTTCCGTCGCATTGGATATAATGTATTTTTATGTGAACATTGATTGAAGGGGTATCTATCCATTCAACGAGAGGCGTAAACTCTGGGAACGAGTGCGTTCACGTTCACGTCGTCATGTAACGTTTGATGTGACAGAAATTGTACAAGGATGTGAAGTTCGAACCAAATCACATCCCATATATATGGCCGGCTCGATAGCCATCAGCTTTGTCACTGGAACACCTATGGTTTGTGTATTATTTACTAGCTTTGTTTAAGTGTAGATCATACTAAATGTTCAGCTGTATTTGCGTTTGTGGAATGAGCTACGGAACATGTGGAAGCATTGTAAGTACATGATTCCCGTATGCAATAAGGGAAATGTGATAGAGAGGTGGATGGCAGTGTTAATTTGAATCTTCTTAGGTGATACTAGTGCATCTTTTGTCTGCGCAAAATATTTTTAAACTTCATCATTGTAGGTGAGATCTTATGATAAGCACAAGAAGGGAGGCAAATTATAGACTTTCTCAGCGACGTTTTTAATATGAGGATATCATTTGCAGATTGGCACCCTTATGGAATCAGCGTGGACATTAGCCGAGCTGTGCAGATTCCGTGTGCAGACTCCTGAGCAATACGACGCGTCGACAGGTGAAGAGGGTGCGTGCTCGCAGACTGATAAAAAGAGCGCAGTGAATCGTGAGTTGATCTGAATGCGTCTTTCCTTCCTTCCTCACGCCTTCTCCCCTCCAGATTTTGCAATCATATCGTATATTGGCGATGAATTGCCCCCTCCTTGGGGGATTACTTACGCGATAGGTCACTGATAGCCACTGACTGACCGTTGTCTGTCTTTCTCTGATTGCTCTTCAGTGGCTCATCTCAAATGCTTTTCTTATAGAGCTGCAGTTGTCTTAAATTACAGAGATTTTGTCGTTGCGAAATCCTGGAGAAGCATTAGATGCCAGCGTGAGCTTTCACTAGTTATTGTTGCGATGCACGCATTCGTCGAAATTTTCTTTGTTTCTTACACGCTTCTTTTTGCATGTTGCGGGATTATATAAATTGCAGTTGCGGTTAATAATCATCTTTGGGTCATTCGTTGTGATGATGGTCAGCCGTGAATGTGATATTGGGATGTATGCCGTGCATCATACTTATCCCACAGTTTCAGTGTCTCGTGTTCGAATGGAATTTTCTTGTCATTTCTACATGTTTTGAGGGTACTTATACGTCCATATAAGGTCCTTCCTCTTCCGTTATTGTTGCTTCATTTTAAGGTCTTTGGTGATTGCGATTCAGCAGTCGTTTGTGGTTTGATGCAGGAAATGCACTACCATGGGGAAACTGCTCTGCTTATTTTGCCGTTCTTTTGTAATTAGTACCTTTTAGAGTGAATGGGTAGCGTGACGTCTTCCTATGACATGAAAAAGGTTTTAGGTGAAATTCACTGATCTGCTCTGTATATGCACTACTTCTCGCCTGGTGAACACTTGTAGCTTTCTCCTTAAATATCGAGTTCATCTTTGCAGATGAGAAGTTCGTATAAAGAAATTGCACTATTTTATTCCCTCGAACGACGTTGTTGAAGTTTTCGTCTGACTGCGTGTGAGGAAGGGTGGAAGGGTGCATCAGTTTTGGTTGCACTGTGTCACTTGTGAGCATTGGCGTAGTTCAGGGAAGTTGATGACCCGACCATCACAGAAGAAGTTTTACGGAGGAGATCTCTCGATGTCCACAGTTTCCTGGATAGTGATCTTTTTGAGTTCTTTACTTTTTTCGAAATGCCGGAATTCTTATTAGCTCCATCGCCATTGAAGTAGCGGAGGTAACTACGCCGTTGTTTGTGAGTGCTTGCGATCTATACTTATATGCACTCATTGCTTGCTGCATTTCACTGATTGATTAATATGGGTTGTCACTACATTTATTATGTGGGTTTTCATGAAGGCGATCGTTTATTTTCTGGATGAGAAAATAGCTTCATAGACCGTCGTAAATTGTTCTTTTTAGCACCAAGGCGCATTAAGCTGTCAAATATGAAAATGAGAAGGCTGGGATATCATTATGGGTACCTCATCGAATCAGTCTCCAAGTTTTGCTGGGTGTTCTATTTTTTTAAATTAATAAATAACTTTTTTTATTAACTTCCAGACAGAATTCTCTCGATATATATATATCTCTTATTTTGATGGGCAATGTGGATGAAAAGGCAGTATAAATTTAGTATATGAGTCGTTGAGGAAAATATGCAATTTCTCTGTGAGCATGTGGTGTATGTGTGCTCGGATGTGCGCGTGTGTCTCTGTAGTAACTTCAGTTAGGGAGGAAGGAAGTATGCGGAAGTGAAATTTGGTTGCCACGGCGTACATCTTATTATTGCTTCTACGTCAGTTTTCATTTATTTTGTGATGAGTAGTGGTCAGCAGTTGCTCAGATTCGGTGGTCATCGAATCAATAGTTTCCACTTATTTTTTGATGAGTAGTGGTCAGCAGTTGCTCAGATTCGGAGGTCATCGAACCAATGGAACGTATGCCAAAGGCGCCTTTTTGATGTGTTTTTACGCATTCGATCGGTCAGTGCTAGTAAAAACGCTTATTCCTCGTGGTTGTTTTTTGTTCGATTTTTTCCCACTCCATCTATTTGGGCTTTTTCTTCAGTATTTCCATACGATCTTCAGCTGACGATTGTTTTGTCTTTGACGTCTTTGACTTGAGAAGGCAGTTGATATCCCGTTGTGAGTACATCGTTCGATCGGACTCGGATTTAGCTACATGTTCACTTTCAGATAATCCATTGACTTTATACTAGCCTCTCGTCATAATTAGCACAACCTTTTCTCGTTTTGATGGCCCTTTTTGAGGAGAGAGATTTATGCAAGAGCATTTAAAAGACGAGAACATAAAAATTGCAGAGCGATTGGCTGATCGATCATCGATCGTGTTATTGCTTTAATATCTTTGATTTTTGCGTGAGCTTTTAAGATTTCATAGGTGCATTCAATGGGATGTCGTTGGTGTCCGTCACAGTTGCTGCTGTATCTGCCATAATCTTTCCTTTTATTCTTTGTGTAGATTATCCGGTTTGTATTATGAATTCCCCATGTTTAGGGCTTTTGCTGTTTGCATCATTTTTTTTGCTTATCTGTTAGTTGCTGAAGTTCTCTTATATGCATGTAACTGAAGTGGTAAGAGTGAACTTGTTTTATCACTGATAGTTGAGGATTCTCGAAGCCGGCTTGTTGGTGTCTTGTTTGGTGGTTTTGGTATGAGCCGATCGCTCTTTGTGGAACCATTTTGCTTGAAATTCGTTCTTTTCTACGCTAAATATCCTTTCTCAGAAACATCTTATGAAGCGGATTTGAGAGATTAGGTCATTAATTATTGCATTAATCGATCGACTGAATCCCCAAAAACTTGGCTTATAATTTTTCGTTTTTCAGAGAACGGCAAACGACCACGGGAGGAGAGCACAACGCCAAACTTTAGAGAGGCAGCATGGGCTTTAAGCGACGTCATCTTTATTCATGAGGAGAGCTCACAGGATACTGCGATTGTGAAGATTGTATGTTGATGGTTCACTAAGTAACTTTAGCCGATTAGTATTGCGGTAATTATTGCTACTGAAATTCATTCGAAGGGGCGCTCTAGCAGAAAGGATATTTAGAGGTTTTTTGTTCGGTATTTTGTTTAGCTATCGAACAAGGAAGCAGTTAGTTTATGGATTTGCATTTACATATGTAAGGGTTTTGTGGGATCGTTTCCAATTCGTATAATCCTCATGAGCAGACGAGAATATGAAGATGAGGTTCATAGCTGACGACCATGATCACAGAGGCGACTTTGTTGATGTGAGCTGTTGACTTAAGGTTGACGGCGCCTATTGTGGAATCATCTATAAGTCACCGGCATCGCCACCGAAAGCTTCCGCATCTTTGGACGGCGCACAACCATCAGATGGATCTCAGCAGCAAAATGAGCTCGCGAAACTTCGTCTCATGCGGAAGGATGATCTCATCGTTGTATCTCCAACAAATAAAACTCCGCGCTCACCACAAAACTTCCAGAAACAGCTTCAAAAGATTACGCTACCAGGATCGCTTTCTTTACGCAAATTACATGCAGTTACCGTTGATAATACAGGTAATGTTTGTTATTCGCTAAGCTCTTTCATGAGACGCTTAAGTGTTATTGGATTTTTACCTTTACTTCGTTGCCGGAATCTCTGCAGAATGCTTCCTACATCCCGTTCGATATTTTTCTCATCTCATTTCGATTCTTTTTTCACATTTTCCACTTTCATCCTGGTTACTGTCGTTGTTCTCTTATAAGTACTTCAAGAGGTTGCTACGTTGTGTAGTTGTGTTTCTTGTCGAGGCTAGGTCAGATTTATCCTCACTTTTCTGCGGCGAGGTTCATTAGGGGTGATTTCTTGTTTCGAACAGACTACCTTCGTTGTAGGGGTTGCTGCTGGATTGAGTATTGGAGAGTTGTTTAAGGATTGCGTGTTCTGGTCGAGAAACGAGGACGATTGCATTTGGCACGTGTTAGCGTATTTGGCAAACTGCTCAGTGATCACCTATTGCCAATGAATTCGGCGGCTCTCTATGGCACTGCGAGATGTCAGCCTCACTTGGAAAACTATGGCGATGTAAGTTTGTTCTGCCTCGAATCTCTTGTTGTTAGTCACGAGCATCACTTGTGGATTTCTTGTTGTTCGCGATGACTAGTTCAAATGCAAGTTGGCCTGGTGTTTTCTGAGACATGCGCAGATAATTACTGGGTTTTACTCGTTGGAGAAAATAGTCCATGTAAGGAAATTTGGCGAGTTATTCCATCCAGTCGCCGAATCGATGGAAGTCACAATGATTTTCGGCCAGGTGCGCTTCAGCGCTTCTGTTTTGAGTATCATTTTTGTATTTTTGTGGACTGATAAAATGGTAGCGTGATCGTGTCCTTTCATTTCTGTGCTTAACTGTTACTTTTGCTCCTCTTGGATTTGAGAGATTTATCTTCGAGAGCTTTTAGTTAATTGTGGAAGAGGTTTCTGGATGTAGATAGGGTTGTTTTGCGATTGGTTAAGTGAGGAAATTCTGTTCATCAATTAGGATTGTTGGTTGCGAAGAAATGACTGCTAGCGGGCGGAGTATCTAAAAGAATGGTAATTAAATCGGAGGTATGACAGGCATATACTGTGCTTGATTTGTGGGCAGTTTCCGTACAAACCTTGTTGCTTTTTATGAGGGATCATGTGTATAACGCAGCAGCTTCGTCCATTGCAGTGCTTGATCGTCACGGCGCTGATCGGTGATGTCGTTGTAAGGTCTTCAGTGTCTAATGAATTAGGGCATACAATTTTTAATAACTGGTTCCTAGGAATCATTGATGGTAATTCGTGATGGTAACGGTTCTATGCTACCGATGTGTCGTGACGCAGTTGGTGGTTTCCGTGAACCTGTCTACTTAGGCTTGCCACCAATTCATCGCTTCGCAGTTGGTTTAAGACATTCGGAATCAGATGTCGAGGTCAGTGGTGGAGGCACTACATCCGCTTGCAATAGTAAGTTCTTGTTTATTTTGTCGTGGAAATGGCAATGAATTGAAGCGGGATTCTTTGTGTTTGTAATAAATTTCGAGTTCCTTCCTGATATTTCAAAACCAGAGTCGCCGTTCTGTTTACTGGTGAAGTCACTTTGAATTCTTAGCCGAAATACATCGATGAGGAAATATTCCAATATTATCAACGTAATGTGCATAGGACGTATTCACGGTGTTGTAGAATTTATGCTAGTTATGCCGTCGTCCAGAAAGTGGTTCTGCTTATGCTGGTTTTTTGAGGGCAGAAGGGAGAGAAGTTTCATTGTTTATTGAAGAGGAGTGGCAGAGCTATAGCTTATTAATGAAAGCTTCTAATGCGTTCGTGGATTAGTCTTAGCATTTAATGGACGATCCACCAAGAAGAATGAGTTTTGTGGTCACACTTGACTCACTTGGCTTCTCAGGGAGTGTTCACTCTTTTCGATTGCTGGAGCTGACCGTAAATATGACTAACCTTTTATGAAACTTTACTTCACAGATTATCCACGACAGCGATATGTCCGTGCTGCATTTCGACATTCTTTGTGCTTATAAGTGAATTAATTGTATTTCATAGGCTCATCACGTCAAATAACTCGAACGGGAGTGTTGGTGACACTGGTAGCACCAACGCCATCTACCATTCAACCTCCGTTTCCTTCATTGATGCAGGCTATTCTTTACTGTGATACGAAAGGCGTCGAATTGATACTGGATACTTTGAGAAAAGAATCGGGTACGCTCAATGATTTCAAAGGGCATTCTGTCACTGCTTTATTTTTTGAAGAGGTTTCTTGAACATAACGATGTTGAGATCTGTGCTTGGAGAAGGGAATAAAAATCGTAAAGTCTTCTCGTTGGAATTTCGTCTGTTTTTCGTTTGGCCGTTCTTTTGGTAGCATGATCGAACGGTTTATTTTTATTACGTCAAGGGCAACATTCTTAGGAGTTTTCATATATGGGAAGAGGATATGGCTGATACTATACTGCCATCTAGGATTTATTGCAGCTGTTTGTACGATGGGACGATGCAACTTTATGAATTAGTGTGGAAATTAGAGGTATGAGAGGGGAGACAGTGATTATTTGTGAGGTATGTCGGTGACTGTAAGTTGCCTGGGAGTTAAGTTATATGGTTCTAGCGGATATGATCATGTGGGAGGTTGCGCTTTCCCGATGTGATGGCAATCGCAATATTCTTCATGCGGCTGTGATGAACGCTTTCGTGACGACGAATAGAGAAGATGAAGATACAGTTGATGTGGCTATCGACTTCGATAAAAAGATAACGCCTTCTGAAGCAACACGTAAGCCTCATAGTAGTCGATCTTTTTTGGATTTTTGCATTCATGCAATCGGTTGGTGAAGTTGCTTCCATTTGTTCCGGTTTAGTGCTTCTCTGAGCCAGTTGTTTCCTGCGGTCTTCTTTATAGGATCACCCTGTCTCATAGCAGGTTGGCCTGTACTTCTAATTACCAGTCTATGGCGCCCACTGTGCTATCCTTTTCGCATATGTGTAATTTTAAAGTGCAGATACCATCGTCACCCAACTAAATTTCCTCATCCGACCTCGGTTACCCAATCTTTCACCTCTATTACATCTTGCAGCCATTCATTGGCTTTCCTCTGTACTAATTTCATTGTCGTCATAATTCTTTCGACTCTCCTATTTACCACTGCCAGCAGTTTGCAAACTTTCTTAGTTATCAGTGCGTGTGCAAAATTTTGTTTATATTATAAACACTGCGGGATAATTGCCTAAACCGCGATTAAATTTGTTCGAATTCGGGTTCAATTGTGAAGAAAAAATTCAAACACCTACGTTCCACATCTCGGTGCCACAGTGCGCTGATGTTGGAAAATTGCTGAGAAGCATTTAGTGTTTTTAACTAATGATCTGCGTTAACTAATGACCTATTTTGATCAAATGTCTTTTATGTTAGCAGTGATCGTGGTGGTGTTGCTTTGGGTAACAAGTTGTATGTTCCCATCTGTTTTATCTTGATGTGATATCCTCTCCCCCATCCCGTTCCCTCCTCTTCTCCTCGTCTGGATTATGACATTTCCATGCCTTAGAGACCTCAGTCGAAGGTATAAATAGGTTAGGTCTTCCTTGCTAATCAGCGTTCGCTAATTATCTTCATCTGCTACTCTTAGCAAACAAGTTTCTTTTGCAGCAACGATACGCCTTTACATCTCAGACTCGGTCGCGGATATGTAATAATTTTCCTATCTCTTGGGGTGTTGGAAGAACGGAACATTTGCATCATAAGGGCCATGGAGTTCACCTGAGCGCAGTTCAATCGTTTTCCGTGCTTGGAACCTTCCTGTGTTGATGTTCTTAAGTGTCTGTCGTAGCGTAGAATGAGTGATAAGCCTGTCCTCGGATGCACCTATAGAAGGAGGAATATTACGATTTGGAGTGGGAGGCAGACTATTTGGCAGGAAAATATATTACTTTCCAGCAGATCTGTTGAAAGCCTTCTCGAAGATCCTGTTCTTCATGTCATTCAAGAGCTAATTTCTTTTATATTTGAGGAATCGAAATGACGGCAGCAGATCAAACTCGCGCTTCATACGACCAGAGGTGGCAGCGGATTTTGAGACGACGTGCCGGCGATCCTGGGTTAGCTTTTTGCTTTTATGGCGACACATTACTAAACTGTCGTGCTTGTCCCGCGATATTTCATGATGCTGTTTGCCGTAGTATTGTTATGTTTTACTAATAACCGTTCATAAGTGATGTGCATGTGGCTATGGTTAAGAAATTAGGAAGATTCATCATAAAGGTGGGACTTTCCGACCATGGTGTAAAAAGTTTGTTGTTCTAAGTTGCCGTTCGAGGCTGATGAATACCAGTTCCCTCTGGCCTCCAGCCTTGTCATTGCGTTGGCAGGCTTTCGTAACCTTATTCTTCGGCATGCGAAATCAAAAAACATTTCTGAAGTTTCGAATTTTTCTCATATTACTGAATCAGAGTATGAAACACATAACATGAGGTTCCATTTCTTCCCGAAGCCTCCATTTTCTGGATTAGCTCATGCCACTTCGTCAGTAACGCTCATACGTTCCGGAACTTCTTATTGTTATGTCGCTGCCAATGTCGGGACGTGGTATTTATGTAGCCTCACCAGTAAAGGACTACCGCAGGATATGTTCGTGTCTGTGATGTTTACAGACCCTTCCCACTTAGAGAATAATCTACTGCAAATCCTCTCCACCTAAGGTACAACCTACAAAGGAGCGTTAATAGAGAGATGGTCGTTGTAACCGTGTCCTTGCATTCATTGACGGATATATTCATTTGAGGTGTGAATTTCTTTTCCAGGGAGCAGTTGTTCTTCCACGATTTAATAACTCCGATGCGGCGTCCCGGTCATGAAGTCGGAAACGTTGAAGACGGTTTGCATTCTGTATCTAAATTTACAAAGGGTATTGTGTTGTAATTTCATTTGCTCATATATATGCGATTTTGGAGATCGCAAACGTGGATTTTTCCGTCGTGCCCAATAATTTCAGCTTAGAAACCAGTGAAGTTATCGTTAGGGAATGGTGGAGTAACACGAGTTAATGTATACAGTCCTCAGTGGCCTCCAGTGATAGTGTTCCTATTGATCAATGAGTCTTGGACGGGATTATAGGCGATGATAGTCACTTAGGTGAAATATACTATTTTATTCATTTCAATCAAGAGAGCATTCATTAAGAATAAATGTCTCGTCACATCGATTCCAGTTGTCCTTATTCAGCGCTTTTCTGGTCTTCTTTAAAGAGTCACCCCACCTCATTGATTTTTGATGCCCATTCTTCCGGCTCATCCAACCGACATTCGATAGCAGCGTCCTCCCGTATTCGTTCGCAGGTTGAACATGGTCGCGTGAAGGTTGGGGCTTGGGCTCATCTCTTGTCGTTTTGATGTTGACAAGTCGATTCACCGTTGGTCCTCTCTTGATGGTCGGAGCCTGTTTGAAGCGATCGCACGTTGAACGATGAATGACTGTGGTTTAGATGAGGCTAAAGTTTTGTACGTTGCCTTCGCCGATGCGTATAGACAGAATTTCAAAGGGAATAATTTAAAGTCATTAATTTCCTCACTTCTGCTTAGATGTCCCCTCCGTCAGCCCTATCTAGTGAAGGAAAAGAGATGGCACTGCGTCAGATTGAGTACATGGAAAGTGACCAACATATTTGGATGCGTATGCCGAAGTTTTCGTGTACGGCTCGCTGTATCGGCGAACTTCTGCAGTCTTTTTATCGGTCGCATCTTTATGCTTAGTTAGTGATATTTTGCTTCATAAGCATCAGAAGACGCAGTTGTCTATTGGTTCGTTGTTTTTGTTGTTCGAGGGGGAACTAGTCGATTGTTAAAGAAGTGAGGACACAGTTGTCGGCTCGATTGCATGATACCCAAGGGTGGATAATTTTGAATGCTCTATGTACACTCTCAATTTTCGATTTTATTTTCACGGTCATAACGTGCTAATTAGGATATAAGTAATATTGGAGCGATGATATACGACTGTTATGCTATGATATTCATGAAATATTTCTCTTCTGATATGAGTTATTATCGTTTCATTTCCCACTTGCGTTTCTTGTCGGCAGATTCATAGTGATTCGATCCGAAGTGAAGTTTGGACGAAGAGGATCGATTTTTCTTTCGGAAGTATGAAGAAAATTTTTGGAGATCTAAATGATTGTTGAGCAGTTCTTCGTTGAATTCTATCGTTTTCAGTGCTCGCAGATATTGCGAAAAGTTTCGACGATAACAAAAAGGGACCGATATTCTTCGAGAGCGTCAAAGATAATAGTACGTTTTGTATCGATCTCTTATTTGTCCCTTGCAATGAAGGGGTTGTTAACGTGAATTAGAAAAGTGATGAGTAATGTTAGCCATTCTTTTAGCGAAGAGATTCCTAACGAGAACTGTTGGTCGTGATTGCAAATATGAGGAGAGGCAACGATTTTTATGCCTTTGCCTCGAATCTTAGATGTGATGCCTCTGATAGCTTTGGAACGAGATTACGTGAGGAACGAGGGGAAGAGATAATTAGTTAACCGACCCACAGGACATATTTTTTACCACTATTTTTATGTAAAGTGTTCTGCTTGTTAGTGGTAGTTGGAGAATAGATATTTCATCTTTGATTACCTTCAGTTATAGTTTATGGGCATAGGATGGTTAATCATTATAAGGGCGTTTTTAGGGGACGATATTGAGTGATAATGATATTACAGATTCGATGCCAATATTGATATCACCGGTTGCCGATATGAAACAGCGCCAGTTGAATGCGATCGAAATTGCGAAGATAATTTGTCGTCATCCGACGACTTCGGCCCATCTCTATGAATTGATTACAACAAGGTTGAGTTATTTAACCCTTGCAGATACTTCCCTAGATATTCCAGCTTATTTAGCATGTCTGTTTTATGCAGTTGGCAGTTTAATTCTAGAAGCTTATGTGGAGACGACGAGAAGAGCCTGACAATTTCATGTTCGCTGGTAACATGATAGCAGGTAAACTCTCCGAAAGGTGGGGGTTTTGTTATTTTTAGGAGAGGTTGGTGAGGTATTGTAGCAGCTGCATCGTAAGTTTTGGCGCTTTCAAGGTTTTTATTTCCTGCATCTTTGCGCTTATTTTAACATTTGAGGTCATCAGTAAACGCTTAGAACGAGTAGTAATGTCTTTGCTGTTGTTGATGTCAGACAGTGAATGTGGCAAATTCAGGGATATACATGGACATACGCCATTCATGTGTGCGATCAATGTGAGAGCTTATTCGGCCGCTTATGTAATATGGATGGCAATTGAATTCCTTCAGAGGGATGTGACAGCAGGTGTTATGGGTGAGCCGTATGTTATTTGACTTTGCTTATTGTTCACCTCGTTCCGTTATTGTGATTACTGAAGTACGGCGAAGAATTTCGCGAAACGATATCGTTCGTTAATGAAAGAGGAGTTAGGGTAAAGTATCTTTGAGTTATCAGTAGAAGTGACATCCGCACACTTGTAGAATCATAGAATCACTCACCGTACAAATTTTCTGTCGGAAGTCTTCAGTAAGGGCATTGCAGCAATCTGCAAAAATCTTTTCCCATTTGTGAACCGATTGTAAATCCTTAGTAGATGAGCTGAGACCGACATAGCACTCACATGAGCGCTGAAAAATGAGGGACGTACTTGGTCTGAAAGTGCAGTCTCCTCGTGAGGTAGACCTTGGAGGAATTAAGGCTCGTAGAAAATGCATGTGGATAATGGTGAGTGAGAAAATATTCAGTGAAATGGCAGTACCTGATACTCCCCGGAGTGAAATCTAGGACGCACTCAATGGAAATCAGTCTTGTTGGGGAAAATTATCGGTTTTCTTTCATGAATAATACCACGTCAGTAAAGGAAGAGAATGATTTATTTTGCAACCGTCATCGAAGTCAAAGCAGTTGATATTGTATCTATTGTCCTTCTCTTCCGTTCCTTTTTGTGTTACATAGTTCCTTCGCACTGTTCATCTCGATCCTGTTTTCTGCATTTTCCAGATTGAGCAAGAACAAACAGGAAGTCTCTCTGCTACAGAAGACTTTCAGAGTGATACTAATACTTATTATTGTGCTCATTATTAGAGCAGTTTCACTACAGGTGTCTTTTATGTGTGGGCAAAGATCCTCGGTAGTACATGGTCGCGCCAAGTCGAACTTGAATGTTTCCGGATTTTTGTGCATTGTCTTATCTTAACTTACCTCCCCCACTCATCTTCCCTTCCCCTTCATTCTTCTCAGCGCTGACTTCATTTTTTCCTAACAGTATGAAGCACGATACGGGAGAGGGCAAGCTTTGAGAGGGCATAGCTAGGATTTTAGACATTAACTGTGTACATATTGAAGCAATTCCTGGCAAGAAGCAGACTCCAGAATCGATCATCAATGCGGCTATATTCCCCGCTGGCAGTAAGCCCGATGACTCGCCACTTTTCGTACTCTGCGTCAATGACACATGCAGTTTCACGTGGACTGGTGATGAGCATATCAATCAGGTTTCGTGAGCATTTTTTGGCCACATTGCATATGAAGATGTCACCTTGATGACATGTCCATGGATCTAATGAATGTCGATGTTGAGACTGCTTTTTTAGTTGCTTTCGCAGAAATCCATTCAGTTTGACTGACTTCTTTATTGCTATATGAAATGCAAAAAATTCTGTTGTTTCATGAATATTGAAGGGAATTTTATGAACTTCAGTAGAAATTTTGCGAGCAGTTTTTCCTCGTTATTGTTGAGCGTCATCAGAAGTTTGCTGTTGATGGATTTATTCAAGGATATATTCGAGTGCAAAACGTGCGGTCTCGTGGGGACATTATGCTGCTGTACCGAATGTGCATTTACCTGTCATCGCAACCATGATTGCAAGTATGTTTCACGTGATACTTTGTAGCTGTGGTTTATGCTTTATTCATCTCTTGTGATTTCCTTTATCGACGAAGTCGATCAGTACTTTTTTAATCCTCGTCCGTAAGTTAGGTTTCTTCAGTTGTGCATTTATTGAGTTATGGGTACGCAATTTCTTGCACAAATGATACTGGTAATGATTCGGATCATGGTCATAAATTTCGCTAAATACCTAAAGAGGCTGCAGTTTGCCGTGCACGCGAGTTGGCTTTATTCTGTTTGTGAATCTCGCTTAAATATCCTCTTCATCCTCTTGAAAAGTGATGAATTTCTATATTTCACTTTTCAAACGTCCTCTGCGCTTTAGGACACTACTTCAGCAGTGAAAATGGCACAAAATCCACGAAATATGTCTGTACATTGTATATATACATACATATACTTTTGAGCAAGAAAATACCTCGTTTATGAATCTTGGTGTGTGACTTTAAGGCTGAAGCGTACATCACCGACAGCATATTGTGATTGCTGGGAGAAGTGTTCTTGCAAGGCACTTGTCAGTGGTAATACGATTCGTCGTGAGAAGCTTCTTGAGGCAATACTTCATTGCACGGATCTCATCAACCAGGTCGACTCACGGTATGCTTTGATTTTACTTTCTTCTATGAGAGAAATTATCTTCTGAAGTGCAGGCTCACAAATCAGTTGGAGTCGAGTTTTCTATTCCTATTCGTTGTGCAGTTTTTTAGATTTCCACTATGCATATTTGGCCTTTGTGACTCAGAAAGTCCTGAGCCACGTTTTGGAAAACTTTTACAAGCTTTGTTTTGTGATTGGCTCGAATTTTTGCCGTATTCGCGATATTTTGTGATATATCGAGTTGTTTTTATAGATTATGTTGAAGTTGTATTTCAGTGGTGAACATCTAATGTTATTTTTGGCGAGAACAGTGGGTAGACAGCTTGTCGAACAGGAACACTATCAGAGAAGAAACGCCACTAATAAACCCAAAACTGTAGCACCATCAGGTAATCTTTGAGTCACTGACGTATCTGTGTTAAGTGTAAGGGTCATGATAGGCGATGACGAGGAATGTTTAATGATTAGGAGGGAGTCCTGCCTTTCTGTGACTCGTGTCTTGTTTTTTTCCAGACATATCTTAGCTTCATACGCTGTTGTTCTTATTGTGATCTATAGGCTTTATGTGGTTAATTTCTTTTATTCTGATACACTTTAACAATTCCACTGCTTTTGTGTTATCCATTATTGAGAAGCAGTGAGTAGTGAAGATGCCATTCTTAATGATTTATGTATGGTTTAGCAGATTTGTGAAGTACTTAATTGCCGAGGTCATGTTTTAGTGTTCCCGGTGTTAATGGTAGTTGGTTCCGCTATTCCTTAGTAATGCATCGGTAGCCATCAGGTTACCGCAGTGGAGTTCGATGGGCGTAAATTGTGTCATAGATTATCCTCGCATTTCCTCTGCTTTTCCACTGTGCTTTATCGTTGCAGCGCAAAAAAAAGCGATTATAGCGTTCAATTTCATATGCAGAATATCGTTCCATCATTTCGTCTTTTGTTTTGATTCTTGGCTACTGAATAACCAATTACTATATTGGCCTAGAATGTGAAAAAGAAGCATATCAAAGGGTGTCGCGAAAAAAAGCTGACCTCTGTGAGGTAGTGAGGTGAACGAGCCTGCCCGTCGACGAGTGATGAACCATGACCTGGTGCACAGTGTGGGAGATGAACCGTGAGGGAGATGAACAGTGACCAAAGGGTGCCCATCGAAACTGAACAGTGCCAGTGCAAATCTGCTGTCAGCTTTTATCCAGTCGATTGCTTCATCCCTATCTGCTGTTCAGTTTATTCATTCCACTGGAACGTTTCTTGCTAAGAAATAAGACGCTATTCATTTGAATGGTACGTTTCTGCTGGGAAGTGAGGCACTGTATCGTTTTGGAGATATCAGAGTTACAGTCGGTGACACTATTTTGACTAGAGATGCATCAGCGGAGGTATCATGAATAGTTTCCGCTGATATGCATCTCAGTCGCGCCTTCGGTCGTCTTATATGCCGCTGTGAATCACCATTGCTTCGCGATGATTCGCGACACAGGGCTAAAGGGTCAAGTCAAGTTATCAAGTCAAAGTGGTGAGCCATAACGCTGTCATGTTTGCAAGTTGTGGCTGCACCTCTGATATCGAATTCTATCGTTCAGTTTTTTATGATCGGAGGTGACGGTTATTTATTTGCAGATGGTGTGACACCGGAGCACGATTTAGAGCCACCAAAGTTTGCTCGAACAGCATTCGTGAAGTTGTTGGCCGATTGGCAGTCAGTGAAGAGCGTCATTATGCTTGGCGTGAAATGGCCTCAAAGGTTCCCTCACTCGTTGCTCTTATTTCCATTTTGCTTACTTTCTAATGTAGATTTGTTGAAGTGTGATATCTGTGTCATTCGTTTTACACTTTTATGTGAATGTAGGATTTGATGGTTCGATATTTTCTTAGGTGTTAATCATATGAAGTGGTGATTTGTCCAGTTGGTTTTAAAGTGAGAAACGAGCGGCGATATATGTTTATGTCGTTCCCCGATTTGATTCCGGCGTTTTTGCTTTTCCGCTGTTTTTACCAAAAAAGTATTGGTAAATCTGTATGCATACTGGCCATACATATTCCCATCAGATGGCTCGTCTTGAGGCTTCATGATGTATCCAGTGTTGGAGTTCATTTCCTCTCTGGTCTATCGTTCGTTTAACATAGTTGCTGAAGTGCAGTGGCATTCTACAAGGAATTTGAGGGAACCGGCTATGCAGCATGCAGAAGAACGTAGAATATTCACTCGATTTTTTTCGTCCATTAAACGAAACCGCAAGGTGCACCTATCCTGCCTAATTCTGATGGGAAATTTTTCAGAGATGCATTGGTAATAGAGGAGGTTTTCCATCTCAATCAGCAGAGTGGCACCTCTCATCTCGACAAATTTGTCTTCACGTTACTTGCCAAATGTACAGAAGCGGTAAGATGTTTACTTTTGCTCAGTGATGAGAAAGAAATTTTCGGCGGCGTGTAGATTCTTCAGGGAGAAATTTCATGTGGCCGTGCCTCGAGGACAACACATCATAGGACAATTTATTCGTGTTAAGTGTCAGATCTATTGCCATCTTTTCATAAACTGCGTTTGTCACTGTTATGATAAATGACAGCGCTGCAGTTCAATTTTACATAGATCGAGCTCGGTGATATCTCTTCTCCTCTTCACCCCCGTCATATTTCGTTATTTCTCCACATCTGCGGTTGTGTATTTCAAGCCCGCTAGCTTGAAATACACAACCGCGGATGTGCGCGTTTACTCACTTAGATCGGTGTTCTTACCTGGCGGTAATGTTCAGTTACCTGGTTCGATTGTTGCGGTGAACTTCGCTCATGTTCGCCTCTCGTGTTCTTGACCATATGGCAGCAATACAACAGTCATATTTTTTAAAGCACTTAGGATGCATGCAACTGGATGTTTTCTATGAAAAGATTACATAAAAGACTTTAACGCACTGTAGATATCAGTAGAAGCTAATTTTGAATGAGAGCGGTTACGATTTCTGAGAACGAATCGAACACTTCGGTATCAACCTCGGGATTGAGTTCACTTTAGCAACATATGCTTGGGTAAGGTCACGGCCGAACTTGTTAAGTTTAATAGAGGTTTTGATTGTGCGTTGCTGTAATCAGAGCTGAGGAGAAAAGTGCGAATGATATGACAGTGGAGTGTTGAAACGAATAAGAGTTTGTGCACCACTATACGTATTTAGCTGGACATGAGCGGTCCACTTATGAGTTTGGACCTTCAAGCCAACTCAGTTCTATTTTTGAGGCGTCGAAGTCTCGCTTGATATGAGCTGTTTATTAGGTTTTTTATATTGAGTTTATCGATATGGAGGTCGAGAGGTGGTTAATATTTGATGTCGATGTTGTAGCACATGGATTCTTTGTTGAACACACTCATCACCGAGTCGAACAAAAAGGATTTCGGCGAGGAGAAACGTGATCCCGATATCGACTTTGTCATTGCCCGTTTCATTCGCTCTGTTATCAGGTTGGACGCTATTATTCATTCGCAGCGAAATCCACCTCCCATTCTTTGAGAGGATATCGTTTGAGTTTTTTCAGTGGAAAAGAAGGAGTGTTTGAGAAATGAATATTAATGTCCTTGTTTGCATATTGGAATGGTATTAATATTTCTCTGAATATTCGCATATGAATGTCTGAATCGATATTATTCAAGTAGTCTTTTATTGGCAAATAGTAGATCATCTGATCGCTGCATTTTCTTCTTCTATTTCAGACTATTCGCAGTACTCACACTTCTATCGCCAGTGGCAGCCGGTGTCGCAGCAGCCGCATCATCAGGTGCAGTTCTGATTCCTGTCGTCAATAATGGCACCGCACTCAGGTATTGCCTTTCTTTATTTGATACACTCAAAGTGAATGCTGTTTTCGCCGTGCCACTCAATTATTAAGTGGCATCGTTGCAGATGGGGAGAAAAGATTGTTGATAGTGGTAGTGGGATTTAGGGTAATACCTGTGGGTCTTCGGACGGCGTATTGACGACCGTTTTTGGGTGAGTGGAAAGTTGTTTCGCTTATTTGCGATCGTTTTATTCCATCCGAGTTTGATCTGCTTACTTCGTACCTGATGTGGAAATATTAGTGCGTTTTTTCCCTTACTGGAAGGTGCATTATTTCGCGAGAATTTCCGACTTTCATATAAGGAAACGATTGGAAATTTCTCGGAATCTATGATCCCTACTGAAAATTTTTAGTGTCAAGGCGCCGTCTTCATAGTGATGAATTGGTTAGGGCATTAGTTCGCTTAGTAAGAAGAAAGGAATATTTTATTTATATTAGTGACATAGGCAAATTTATGGTAGACCTTTTTAGATGTTCTCATTTCGACCGATTCATTCAGCTTGAAGTTTATGATATTCCATTGACAATGAATCTTAAGATTTTGTGAGAATAGTTCGTTGGGTTTTTTGAAGGGATCTCTTTTTGAAGGGAAAGGGAGATATTTTTTTTCGGAACGGTCATTAAACTGTAATTTTATTTCTTTGCTATTCTCTTTCTTTCCAGAAAGGAGAGGAGAGAGATAATGGCAAAAGATGGATTGTTGTTCTTGTTTGATGGATTGCATTTCAGACGTCCTCTCGGTCCGAGTTTCCATGCAGTGAGTTTCTCGGGTTTGCTGTCATTAGTGCGTACAAGCAATGGACGTGACAATTCTGCAGCGAAAGAAGCAAAACGAAAGAGGTACTTATGTGTGTTTCTTATGCATTTTTCGTTATCTTGAATAAATTCTTGTCCCATTAGAATTTAAGGAGTAATTTAAGGAATTATAAAAATTTTAAGAGGAATAATCCCACTTCGTTTGGTAATTTTTACCAATTTTGGAAGGCGAGATTGAGCAGGTTTTTATCGAAAATATCGTTTCTTTGTATATTTCGTCGATGGGGTCATCCAGAAGATCTCCAGCAATGTACTATTGAAGAGATAACGTTATATGCATATAGGAAATATAAAGTAGTCTTTGCACTGCTGCTTCATATCATTTACCCGATGGTATTCTCCACTTTATGAATTAGCACTGAATTGGAGATTTGGCTCTTGAAGAAGTTAGTAGGGAAACGATGACTCCGGTTATGGGGGAATATTTTGATATTAGAGATGGAGTTACGCTTGTAATGAGGGACGTTTAGTCATCCTTCATATTGAGAGTATGGATGTATTCGCAGAATATCTCTGCTAATGGAGTCAAATGATACAATGGAAATTGAGGAGAATTGTTGAGGGTGTTGTGTTTGCGTTCGTTGGAGACTAAGGCTTTTTCCTTCCAATTTTGCTCTGTTTAGTGGAATTTTATATGTGATCTTTTATGTTGGTTTCAATTTATTCGGGTAAAGTGACGGGAAGGCTTGAAGGCGTGAAAGTTTGAGTGACTTCTGTCCTCTAAGTGGGTTTTAGCCACATTATTTTATGTTTGTTGATGAGTTCATATGCAAGTAGACATAATAAAGGGAAATAACGACCATTTGAAGTGTTCGTTTAATTCGTCGCTTGTGATGGAGTAATGGTAAGTCGTCACTCTTAAGAGAGGGATTTCAGGTGAGAATTTCCTTGAGAGGATCGTCACCTCACGTCGTTGTTCTTGAAAACTCGTTTCCCCTAGTAGAGTATGGAATTTGTTGGAATATTGCAGTGTAACGAATTTCGTGTTGAAATGTCGACGTGTATTCCAAACACTGATAAGTTATTCAATCAACGAACTATGTAATATTGCCGATGCATTGATTGCACCCGTACGACGAGGTATCCTTAAGCCTACTGCACTCATACAACAGACAAATAGCAGTGCCGATTGTTTAGAGGTATGACCGTTGAATCTTTGATCATTCATCGTGGTGACTGAAGCCTTCCAAGTTATAGAAAGAAATGTTCTGTTGTTTTGGAAGACGTAGAGTTATGTTTGCATAGAACATGAGAACGTTCTGAAGAGGAGGAGGAAAGCAGTTGAAGGATTTTGGCGTTATTAAAAACCTATGAATATGTTTTCGACAAAGCGATAGCAGGTCTTGGCTGATCGGTGTTCAGTTGGATGATCTGTCGTCGTGATAAAGAAACTTGGACCATTTCGGAAGATAGGCGAGTGTTTTCATATAGCAAAGGTGGAAGGGGATAAGAGAGCAGCTGAGATGTTTCCCTTATTTCAGCTTTTAAAGTGCAGCTGTTACTTAAGGCGTTGAGTTTTTGATCGATTGAGTTGTTTGTTTATTTCTGGATGTGTGAAGAAGGATTGCTTTTCAGATGCTGGAACGTTATTTAGCTGGAGAAGTAGATCTTTCATCGTTGAGCACATCACGTCTCGATGAAGTCACCACTACTAAGACAGCGCCCAAGAGACGACGGGTTTGATTTGAGAGATTACTGACTTCATTATTATCATTTTTATTCAGTTTTTAGTGTTTTTTTTATATTTTTGTTTTTTATATAGTTTTTTAATGTCTTTTAGTGGTATTTGAATTGGAGATTTTAGAGCTTTTTTCACAGGGTTGTCGCTGTAGAGGGGTTAAATACGTATATATAAGGCGGAGAACGATATGATTAGCAGTAGAGGATGAGTATATTATATTGTTTTTAGCAAACGAGTCGACGCGATACGGATCATGGCGGTGAAGATGAGTCGCACACTAATCCTGGAGGAGCATTGAACGCTCTCATCAACGTTGTTGATAGTGATAATTCGAGTGACTCCGAGAGTGATGGTATCGTTCTTATCGTCATTGAAATGCTTCATTTGTGTTCGTGATGCTGATGGGTGTAAAGCATCACAGTGGAGTTATTATTTTTATGAAGATGGGGCTGACATGCCGCATTCATTCTCCCTCTCTCCTCACATCTTTTCATCACTCCGTCTACTAAGCGGGCATGTCTATGGGCTGGCGGCTCCTGATCCATGGGCTGGATCCGTTCCTATGATTTGTGCGGAAATTATTTCTTTAACCTTTACTGATGTAAATGTTATTATAGTAGATTGTTAAGGGCATCTTCCTTCTGGAAATTACGCTGTTTTGTGTACTCATAGATATACTGCCGACAACGGAGGGGTGTTTTGTAGAGATGACTTCTGTGCGCCATCCGATCAATCAGGAGTCAATCGCCGATAATGTGGATGCTGTAGAGGACGAGCAGCGACCAAAACGTTATCGTTAATGTTTCACAGTTTTTGTTTATAAGCTTGTAGTATGCAATACGTTTCATAGTTGGCATTTTAGACAGTCATTTCCCTCAGAAAGCATATTCCAGTTCAAATGACCAAGATTAGGCCACTGGGCTGAGGCTGTCCTTTTTATGATCATACGACTTACTCTTAAACCTATAAATGGTCACAGTTATGGCATTCCAGATCCCTTCTCGGATTTTAGAAATCATTATGAGGTAGTAAGAGATGTCTGATATGTTCACGAATATTTTTGTCTTAACTGCTTAGCCGTTGACTGTAAATTTTCTGAATAGATTCCTGAGTAAGATTAGAGTTATATTCTATAATTCTGAGCAAGATAGAGATAATACTTTATTAATTGTTGTTGTATATAGTCCGATCGCATAGGGATAAGGTCTTAGTGACGCTGAATGGGGACAGGAAAGGGGATGGAGGAAGTGGGGAGCTGGAACTATTTCAGTCATCGGACGGAAAAGGATTTTTGCTTTTCTGGAAGATTTTTCAGTTACACAGATATTTCCACTTCGTAACATGAAGAAGTTGAGGTATGGGAATGCTGATTTGCTGATGTAATATTTTGTAGATGACTGAGGTGTTAGAGTTTCTGAGAATTCTCATTATCAACAGAATCAACAAATTTCAAGTCATGAAGCTGCCTTAGCGGATACGACGTTCACAGTGTTGGAGGTATTTAATTATTCAGTGAACTGTTTTTCGTAGGTGTTGTAGGTGGTAGCTACGATGACGAAGAACTATTGAGCATGTCCGGGGATGAGGGTGATGATGAGTCAATGGATTCTGTGAGCACTCCTCCTGATCGTGATGACGAGCCTACCAGTAACGATAACGAGACCAATGCTGAGGACGACGACGCAGGCGAGGATGGAGATAGTGGTACGTTGTATTTGGAGTTACTTTAGATCGTTTCAAGCCGTTCAGTGGGATGGGGATGAAAGAAATAGCACTGAAAATGGTGAGTTCACAGTCTTCCGGGTTTTTTTTCAGTTGAGGTGATGGCGTTATTCTAATAGAGGGTGAAAGGAGTGGGTAAATTTATGGTAAATGGCTGCAGTAGTCATTGTTCTCTTGCGTTGAGGAAAACATAAATACAGCTCGCATACTTGTTGACGCGTTTCTGTGGTCGATTTTCAGAAGTAATTGTCGAGTACGCGGGGATGAACGCCGAGGACGCCGTGAAGAAGACGAAGGGGATCGTTCTTATGGAGAGGACGATGTGTACGATATGGGAGAGGAAGATGAAAGATTTGAGAGAGAGGAAGAAGTTGAAGAGGGAGATGGAAATGACGAAAGAGAGGGTCATGGAAATGGAGATGAGGAAAGGGAGCGAGAGGATGAGGGCAGTGAGAGCACTTTTTCGGAAAGCAACAGAGAGGGCGACGATCCCTATGGTTTGTTATTCAACGATATCTCCTTATAGAATCTATTTTGAGGTGGTCGGAGTAGTGCATCTGATGTGGGCTGATGTTGAAAGTTCGCTCACTTTGATATAGTGTGATCTAGACTCAAAGATTGGAGAGAATGCTTACCGAGGGTCTGAACTCATAAATGAGTTTAGGTAATAAATACTTCATGGCTTGGTTAAGGAGGAGAAGATAACTGCAATGAATAGAAAGGCGCATATTCACCAAGGAAGTTGAGTACCATTTGGCGCTGCGCTGCTTGTTTTTGTTTTCTATCCTCAGGGTGAAGTCATCCATCTGTGTCGTAATACAGTTTGACACTTTCCGCTATATTTGTGGGCAAATTTGCCGTCTTACACTTTTTTCCTTCGATTTCTTCCTCTCATCTGCCGTAGATGAAGTGCTCTATCCGCCCATAACGAGCTTCTCAAATAGTGCGCATCTGCAGCAGGCGGCATTCTGCTCTTCCTCAGACTCATGTCCGTGAATTCCAGTGCAGTTCCTCAGTTTATGGCGCTTTACACCCGGCCGGTAAGGGTCAAGTCTAGGTAGCGATGCGGATGCGGAGTATACTCAGATCGATAGTATCATTATTTGTTTATATCCGATGAACATTTTGCAGCATTCCATGTATCGACAAGAAGTGGTCATCGCAGTGGAGAAGAGCGTCGGGTAACTGCTAATCGGGGCAATCAGACTCACAGTGCAAGGACTTCGGACAGTGCTGATGCGGCAACTGAACGCCCTAATATTGCAGACTCTGGAAATGGCATGTCCTTTGATTTGAGATAATGAGGGGGGTATTCTGACTTTCTCAAACAACTTTGTCTGAGATCGTATCATTGTCATTTACTAGTTTCAGCAACACAGTTAAATAAAGCTGCCTAGACAGGAGAGAAAAGTAAGGTGATGTAAGGTCTATTCCTTTTGGCACATCTGTTTGTCCAAGCCTCCTTGGGGATCTGCATTTTCTTTCGAAATGCGGTTAGTTAAACTGCGAGACAGTACAGGTATAAGGGGCGAACACTTTATCACGTGTATCCAGTGAGGTGACAAACAAAGACGAACTCGTTCAGAAGGATGGCTTCGATCGTCGATACGATTCCGTAGTTGCCTCAGAGGGATTTAACGTTGAAGCCGACGACCAAACATAGGCCAACTAGCTTTAAGAAAGATCCAAAGTTGGAATGAATACATGAGCACATCAACCACTTTTGTATACTCCTGCCCCTGCATGTGGTCAGCCATATCACTCATGCTGATGGTCGTACGATCTGCTTAGGTGCTCTTGACTTTCATTGATTAACCATGTGCGGAGCGGTGTTCCAGCTTGATTTGGAGTCGATTGGCCGATCTTGCATTGGCCGTTAAAATCTTAGAGGTTTTAAATATTCTGCTGAGAAAAGAGTGTGCAGATGCTGAAGGAAAAGTGCAAAGTCCCTGGAAGTAGGTCAGGTTCACTTACGTCATACAGTTCACATCTCTCGTCGCAGTAGAATTTCTTTTTTGCAGGCCTTCTTTTGCCTAGTACATGATAATGTTACAATGTAGTTTGTGCGAACTGGAGGCTTTGGTGCATTTAGTGACACGCGTTCCTATCCTCTCCTTCGCCTTCCCCTCCTACTCCTCACTCGTCGACACCTTCCTCATTCTACCTTCCCCACTAGGTGTGAACAAGTCTGAACCATAAGTCAGAATTCTTGAGGATTGCCGTTTAAAAGGAGCACGTGGATTCGAACGGCATTAAGGAGATAGAGCGGAGCGCTCAAATTCGCGAGCGTTTGCCTTCAGGCACGACCGGTAGGTGTGATTTGTGGGGTGGCCCATGTCTCATTAGTCAGCATGTTGGAAACACCTTATTAAACGCCTAAGGTATTGATTGAAATCGTTTCCATCCGATTAAGTTTGTTCACAACACTCGGCCAATTGGTAAGATAGACCTTATTATCATGAAGCGGCGATTATTTAAACTCCTCCGGAGAGTTTAAATTGCCAGTTTCTCTGTTGGTTTCACAAAAAGTGTGGTATGAGGGGAGTTTTCCTCGGTCTTTAATGAATTCACTAAACTCTTTCTTGCCTCTATAGGCCTCCAAATAAGCTTCGAGCAGCTGCCATATAGATCAGTTAATCATTCGACGCAGGAGGTTTGCAAATGTTGTTTCTGCCTAACACGGCCAAAAGAAGAATCAGTATGTGGCTGTAACTTGTTAAATATAGACGACTCTTGCAGGGTCTCAAACAAGAGGGGATATACATGAGGGAGATCATCAAGAGACAGGAAATGGAGCCCGTTCAGCAAATACGGAGCACTCGACAGACGACCGTCAAAGTAATAATGCAGAAGAAACGAATGCGGTAAGTGCAACGAGCAAAACGGCTACTGTGAGCAGTGTTAAAAACATCGGTAGAACTTTTTTTTCTCCGGAGAATGGAACAGAAGGGGGGTAACTAGAAGATCCGATCGTATCATCGGACGAATCGATTAGAAAAAGAAAATCCCGATATAGGGGGAATGAGGTGGTACTTCTATGATTCTTTCAAGTGGGCAGCATCGAAAACGTTTATTTATACAGAGGAAAGAATAGTTTGCGATTTGTTGATATGACTGTCTCGAATCTTATAAGTGATGTTCTGCGGCAGTTGACTATTTTTGCCTCTTCGATGGGGCGAACGGTATTTCTAGATCGAGTAGAATTTGACGGCTTTCTCTCGCGTTCAGGCCGAGAGGTGTCGTGGAGAAGAAACGTGCTGTAATTCGGTTTTGTATAGGTCTACTTCGGTGATATCTATTCTTCTGTATATCATAATATTTCGCTATTGCTCTACTTCTGAGTTGCGTGATTCAGGCTCGTTAGGCGGTCGTGCTTGCTCACGCAGTGATATTGGTGGTTTTTATCGAAAATGTTCGGTAAACTTCGCTTCGAATCGCGTCGTCTGTTCTCTGCCATCCGATAACGGTGTTTCGGAATTATACTAAAACAACGATGTTTTGGATAATCGTTTGATATTATAGGGACGTAGTGCCGAAGACGATGAAGTACACAATGTGACTAGTGCTTCGGGGGAAACTCCCATGAGAGGAGAAGCACATCGGCGATGCGTGTTTTATTTGCGGGCGATGTGGATGGTGGATCGAGGTCGAATGCGGCTAGTCGACTGACTGGTGGACGAAGTGGGAGACGTAACGCCACATTCGGTTGGTGTCTTTTGCCATCTCATCTGCGAAATTTTATGTATTCTCTTTCACCAAGAATCGTCGAATCTGTAGTGGGAGGCATTTTTGAGATTTCTTTGTTGATGTGTTTGTTTTTTTTTTTAAGATTAATTGACCGAATATAAAAAATGAGTGATAAGCGATTAAAGGACAGGCATACAGTGGAGTTTCTATGAAGAACGAATGCCTTTCACAAATCACTTAGTATTGTCGAATTCGTTCAGTTAAGAGATATTCTTAACTGCCTTCCTGTTGTTAGTGTAAAAGCTTTCGCTTAGCACCGCTAACGTTTTAACGGATTTTCTCATAAGTTCTTTCCATCACTCTTTTCTTTTCCTCTCTTCATCCTTACCGAAAAACGTACAGCCGATCGAAGGAACTGAGAGCTTTTATAATCGATGAGGTAATATTTTTTCGTGGGTTTTATTGAAGAGGTAATAAACGTAGAATTTGGTTGTTATGAGATTTCCATTCGAAGTTATTTAGTATATTTATAGGAGATGAGCTACCACCTCCACCACCTCCTCCTCCATCGTCGTCGAATGGTGATGGATCTGCGAGGACGTCTGGCGTAACGAGTGGTAGAAATAACAGTAAGTGTGTTGTTTACTTTCGAAGGCGGGGAAGATAGGGCTGGGAGCTGAACTCGGTTACCGTGCTCCTTCCTCCTCGATCAGTCCTCCTCTTCCATTTTGTTGTTTGCTTGAGTGGGTAATATTTGGATAACATATTGATGTGTTCTCATCATTGTTATCGAAAAATATTATTGTAAAGTAGTAAAAACTTTTGTATTTAGAAAAAAAACTTATAAAAAAGGTCGTAAGTTCGATTGTTGGGCTTTAATGTTCTGCGAGTTATGATTTCTGTGCTTTATTCAATGATGCATCAACGTATACTCCGATATATTCGTGATTTGATGCTCGGATAACGGTCATATCTCGCGGATGATAGGGAAAACGCAACGGGGGAATAGGATGCATCCCATCAGTATTTTTCGGTATCTTGATCCGGAAAATTTGCGTTGATACATTAATTGACTAAGTGGAGAGGGGATAAAATAACACGATGTTGAAATTATCGCCATTTCCTTCAGGTGATTTCGTTTCCCCCCTGGGTAGTTTTTCTAGTAGTTGCATTGATTTTAGCGGTTCCACTGACGTGGGCAGTACGACGAATTTCAAGCACGTCGCGTCGTGGATCGACGAGGAGTCGAGGTGCGGAACGTGATGGAGAAAACTCTGGTAAGCGAGAAGTGCATCAGATTTGTTTCAGTCGACTTTACGACTATAACGAATTTGATTTTGCGGCTGCAATCGGCGCCGACGATAATATTGCAGTCGGTTTCAACGTGTGGAGCAGCCCATATCAGTAAAAATCCGATCGGAGTGGCAGAGTTGTGAACATGATTGCATTTTTGATATTTGTCTTTTATAGAGTACTGAGGAAAGCCCATCGTTATCAGTTGATGGGCATGCAGGTAATGATACGTACACGTTTGCAGAAGTATAGAAAAGCGGTATCACACTCCTTGTGTTTTGCGATCTCCGCTGATGGTTCAGTAGGCGAATAACTGAAAACAGAGATGAAAAAATTCGTCGGCATAGTGCTCAATGATATCATTTGTCACGTTCACCAATAAACCTTGGAAGTAGTGGTATTGCGATCGAGGCTGACGTATGAAGATGCTCTGGCAGGCAAATAACGCGTGTCTACGACGAGTGGCACACGACGATGAGTGTCGAAACACAGTGTTTTGTAAGGAAGACCATAGTCAGTTTATATGTTTGGCTAGTCACGGGGTCACGATTAGTCATGAATCGTGACCTCAGTCTCGATGGACGGAGGTCACGATTCAAAGTGGAGAGATATTACATCAAAGTCAAGTGTGAACATACGAACTGTTACACCAATAAAGGTCACCATGATCATTGCGATCATAAAACTCATTTGATGATAGCAGGTGACTTGTTAACATAAATCGCTCATTGAAGTTGAAGGTGAAAAAGAGTTACTTGGTGGCTTTTGAGACCAATTGGGAAAGAGGAGGTTGTCTAAAGGCGTTCATCGCATTGGCTTTGTTTAGAGGAAGATGACCTACAAATAGATATGCGTTATGTGATAAGCCTCTCGGCAGTTGTTTTTTATTAATTTCTGCTCTTCTACGAGTCAATGAAGCGTCACAATTTGTAATTGTATAGTTCAGTGAGAAGAGCCATCAAGTGATTCATTATTCAGATGAGAATGATAGATTCGCGGATTCGCCGTCGAATGGGCGCAGTCCGTCACAGCATTTACGTGATGCGGCTGCAGGTGAGGAGGATGCGCAAACTTCGGTGAACAAGACCAGTCAACAATTGGCGATGTCATTCTCGATTATTGCGAGGTGGGATTAATTTAATGGGCTTTAAATTCGATAGAAAGCTAATAAGAGTTTCAAGGAGATAGTTGCTTTCAAGAGATATTATTTTCCGGAGGAATTAGTTAAATCTTTCAAATAGCATATTGTAAGATGCCTTAGTTTTTGAGGCGTTTTATGAAAGGCGATCCGGGTCTTGAGCTTCTTTTTTTTCATTCTGATTATTAAGAATGGATAGGTTTTCCTCGCAGCAGATATTTATCTTTTAGTGAAAAGAAATGCTACTAGCAACGTTGACCACATTGATCTTTTGACGTCTACGTTACAGAAATTTACTTCCGTTAATTAATTAATTAATTAAAAGAGGTATTCGTACATATCATAAGCCAGGAGTTCTCTCTATAGTTTCCAGTGGATATCTGCTGTGAATTTCTAAGTGGATAGCATGTTCTTCAGATTTCATAGACTTGACTCTTTATTTCTTCACCATCGTTTTATTCATTTCGCTCATTTCTGCATTATCTAGTTCACCTCGTTCTTCTCAGCAAATTCTTCATTTCCTATGATGTGAGGTTGTCACCGATAGCCATTTGACCATTTCACTGGAGCATTGAGTTCTGTTCCTTGCTGTCTGTAGAGAGTCGTTTCAAGGAGAACCAATACAATGTGCTATGAGTCTTTAGCGATGCGACCTATTAGTTAAGTTGACTAATGAACGCCCAGTTTCTTTGGAAAGAGATTTTTAGAAATGTGCTGCAATTACAGAGTGATCATCGATTTGATGCCGATGTTGGTCGATTATCGTGAATATTCAAAGAGCACTTATTCACATATTTCCAAAATGTTGGAACTCAACGACTCCATCGTTGCGGCTGTGCGAGTAATTCCTTCATTCTTAACTTCTTCAAGATTTGGCATAGTAGTATTGGAAGAGATATAATGACTTGAGGTATATGAGGATTTTTTAATTATTTCATTGGCAACCTTGATGGATGGTGAGTTTCCTTGTGAGATTTATTACCTCGTTTGCAATCCGTTCACGAAGGTGGATTCACATATGATAGCGAATTATGGGCCATTCCTTTCCGATGCACTTGCCGTGCCTACATCCCTTTCTTCTCGTTGAAACTGAAGATAATGTGGTCGTCCTTTGAGGCTATTGGAAATTGCATGGCATTCATAGTTCCATATCACGTTCGCAGCTATATTTATACGTGCCTCTGAGAAAAGAACGTTTCTGTTCTCGATATGACCGAAAACGTATTTGTGTATTGAATGAATAGTTTCGTATTCTTAACCTTGGCTATGTCCCTTTCTTCCAGACGATGGAAATTGGGAATATTGAGTTGTTCTCAACGTCCGCAGTGCCTGCAGTTAGAGACTTCAATTTTGCATAGTGTGGTTGATTGGTGCGGTTACGCATTCTATTTTGTAGGGAGGCAAACCGGGTTGAAATTTGTTCGTATCATCTCTTCGTAGAGATCATTTTTGTCAGAAGAGGCTTTATTTTAGATGGTACTGTCGCTGCTTTAATATAGCCGCATCGAGGAGGTTGAAATATTTTTGGGAAGGAGAATTGATGTTATGAACGATGAGATGAGAGGTAATTGATGGTTCTCACTGGCAACGTTTCATTTCCATTTGTAGCGTGAAATCGAGGAGCGTTTATGTCCGACATGGCGTTGGATGGAGTCGATCCTTGACCGTACTGAAGCACAACTACGTTTTGGTAATGCGCTTATGTGGTCTCCAGCCGGTGCGCTAATTGTCACTAACGGTCGCAAATCTTCTAGCAGGAAGGATGAAGAGAGGTTTGAGTTGTTTCCACCCAATTGTTTGTTTGCTAGGTGATTCTGTTTTTTCTTTTTTGTTGTTTATATTTGCGTTGGCTAGATGTTCACCGGGGAATGGGAAGGGGGCGTGGAAATTTTTTAAGGTCGGAAAGGTGAAGGTAGTATAGCAAGCATCGTAACTTGCCGCATATTGGCCAGCGGGAACACCACTAATCTGTGCTCTGTGAAGTTCATGTTTTAAGGAAAGGAAGCTTTGCCTTTTTTGTTTTATATCCGAGGGATTGCTTGGAAAGCAACGAATCTTTCCATGAACGACCACGTGCAAACGATTTTTTCGACTGCTGTGCATCGCCTGCAGCATTTGAATATCGAGACCATCTCTCTCTCTCTCTGCTTGTCCTCCTCCTCTTCATATTCGCTCCAGATACCCAACGTTTATCATCTCTGATGCACTGCAACGCATTGTTTTCTTCGTTTGTTTTCGTTAGCACAAATTGTGAACCTTTCACAAGGTATCGTAAAATCTCTCCTCACCTAAAAGGTCAAGAGACCTTAATCCTCCTTCGGTTATCTCTTTTATCCCCCAAAAAGAACAGCAACCTCGCAACATATTGTTCCCTTTTCGTCCCCTCCCTCCCCCCCCCTCTTGTTAGATGTTCTTGCCTCATAACAGTCTGCTGGTGGTCGTTTCAAAAAACTACCCATACGATGATTTGGAAGTTTGTTTTGCCTCACCTAAAAATATCGGGAGAAGTGTAAATATCTTTAATTAAAGCTATCTTTCTAAGAAGTCTGTATTATTGGGGAGTTGAGCTCGTGTATCTATTTCTTCTATTCTTTCTTTTTTAATCAGTGAGTTTCATTTATTCAGGGATGCTTTTATCTGCACAAGTGAAAGAGGCGAGTAGTCGTTGTAGTTTAAGGAATTGCTTTTGATAGGTCACTTGATTTGATTGTGACTTTTATAGAAGACGTGGTGGCCGACCTGGATCGGTTGTTTATTCACCTGTATCACGACCTGAATATACAACGACGGCGCAGCCTTCGAGTGGTCGGGAATCAGGTTGCAAGAAAAGTACGCATCACTTCTTTACAATTATGTAATAGCAAAATGCCGTCATTCTGGAGAGGGATTTAGGTGAGAGAAGTGAAGATGAGCGTCGAGAATATTTTTGATTAGTAAGGGAGTAAGGTCGGTTACAGAGAGTATGGACTCGTATTCGCTAATGTTGACAGAATAATGTTTTGGTTATATAAAATATGTGCGGCTGCATTGATGTTATTTGAGCGAATGTAGTTGAATGTGTGTTGTAACTCCGGGGTTGGCGACGTGAAGAGGGTTACCCAGTTGAACATGAAGAAGCGTGGAGGTAGTCGAATTGGTTCATTGAGGAGCATCACAGCTCCCAGTAACGATTAGAAACGGTGAAAAGTGCCGAGAAGGGCTGCCGATCGGGGAGTTGTCGAATGGAGATGACTGTCTCTGAAGGGCTCTGAAGACCGGCCTATTAAATAGGCTTCAGGCAAGTCAAAGGCACAACTTGGATGGCTGTTGGGAATGACGGGTCATCAAAATTGCCCAATAGCGATTTGAGCACTGCATCTGTTGAAGATGCATCTCCTGTGCTCCGTCGCCGAAGTTGGTTGGCGTAGCGCGTCCAAGTCTCCGGTCCGACCAGAACGTCGTAGGTAACAGGGTTGTGTTTGCGTAACAGCACGTCGTTCACTCATCTCGTCTTCTGAAAAGGATAATTTCTGACGAGCATGAGATCATTTTGTGCGAGGAAACGGTCGCAACTTCCATGTCGTCCATTGAAGTATGAGTCCGTCTTGTCCTTCCTTCATATTGCGGCAGATGGTGTTGGTAACCAAATGCATTGAAGTACGGAGGAATCCATATTTCTTAATGCGTTGGAATGCGGTCTGCAGATTGACGTTGTGTTCTTCCTCAATTCGCTAGACAGTGATGACGTCGTCCAGGCCTCTTTGGTTCCAGAGAACATGGCGTCCGAGATTTTTGGATTGGTACTGACCTCATGCAGAGGAGGAGACAGTTGTAACGATAGAGTCCTTTGTACGTGTTGATTGTGAGTAACTCCATTGATGCGTTATCCACTTCCATTTGTGATAAGCATTGGCGAACTCGATTTGAGAGAAATAACGCTCACTATTGAACGTTACGAATATGCCCTCTGGCAGTCGCAATGGGTAATTGTGAAGCTCAAGAGCATCGTCACGTCCGCGCCAATACGTAGGGCATCGGATGTTTTCTTCACGAGGACAATTGGAGCCACCCACCGCGAATAGTCCGCTTTCGCGACGATGATGCCTTGATTTTCGAGCCGGCTCAGTTCCTGTTCCACTGCTTTGGGAGTTGCGACTGGTCGAATTATCGAATAGGTCAGAAAGCAGGCTTGTCACTGTTGTGTAGACAGAGATTGCTTTGGCCTTCATGGATCGTCCTAGCGACTTGTCACAAGCCTCCGAATATCGTTATCGTTGGTTGAGAACGATGACTGATTCGGAGCGTTTCTTGATAGACTGGTCGGTGGGAGTAATCCGTCGGAGGTAATTGCGCTGCGTGGCGAAGTTGTCAATGAAGTCGAATCTGAATAAGTTGCGCGCGTTGTTGTCATGGCCTACGAAGATGCGTTCAGCTGCCATTCATCCGTTCATCTTGAGCGTTGTGGTTGTTTGATCGGAGAAATTGACTGGATTGTTCGATGCGTCAAGGGTTTCCATCGTAACTGGCTCTAGACTAAAGCACCTCAGTCACATCCGTGACGCCTTTGTTATGACGGTGATGTCTAATCCTGCGTGCACTTGGAGTAGAACTGAGTGTCCGTCGATGAGCGTGATGACGGACTTCCGACGTTGTCGCGCCTCCGTTCTCTGACTGATGTCGCTGGCGTCGTTTGTTAGTCCTCTGCTTGTGCTGTCTCCGATGCACACACTTTGGCTTTCCTAGTGTCCTATGTTCTCGTGCTGGGTGCATCTGTGGTAGGAGAATCGGCATTCCTTGACGAAACGCATGCCATCATATTACCAGCACGGTGTACGTGGGTAGCCGCTCTACCGTGACCTGTCGACAGTTTGGATTGTCTTTTTGACTACGATGTCCTTGATGTCGCTGCCTTATCGTATTGCATCTGATGCTTGGATTCCTCCTTCTTCCGATTCCGTCTGTCTGGAGCTGTAGCAACGTTTACTCTCTATTGCGTTCGAATCCCCGACCATTCTTTTGTCGTGCTCGAAATTGTCGAACCCTGCTTACTCTGCTTTGAGGTTCTTGAACGTTGCACTATCGTTTGTGTCGATCCTGTTGAGCAGCTGAAGTCGATAAGCTGCATCTACCGGCGACTGAAGTCCGCATACGAAGATGAGGCACTTGAACTGCTCTGGGTTGAGTTCGCCCAGATAAAACCTCTCGCATTCCCCGTTGACGGTGGCGCCATGTACTGTGCTATCGTCTCGCGGGTTCCTGATAAGCTTCAGACAGTGATAACGCTGGCTGAACAGCTATATCTTGAGCTCGAGGACATCCTTGAGGATGCTGGTCGTTTCGTCCTTGAGGACGTAACTGCTTTGAGAGAATGTAGTTTGCGTACCTGACGTGAGCTATTGTGTGAAGTTTCCGCCGCAAGAAGCTCAAACATCCTGCGTCGTCGAACTCCTGAGTGTCGATGTTGAAGTTTTCCTCGTAGCGTTTGAACGGCGCTTCGAACATGACGGATTGGTCCGGAACGTAATTGAAGGTTGCAGTCGCATTGTTGAGAGGCGGATTCTCAGTCCAAGTTGCTATCATCCGCGTTGTACCGGCTGAGGGAGCTCTGAACTGCTGGTGCATTGTGGCTCTTCTATAATATTGGCGCCTGCTATTCCTATTGACTTTGGAGTTGCAGAAGCAGCGATTCGGGTAATCCTCCATCTCTCGCGAAGCTGAAGCTTGATCGCCACTGCTGTCTCTACCGTAGATCTTACCGACATTCAGCAGTGTCCTATCTGTCACTAGACCTTATAAGGGATCTTTCCGACTTTTCCGGAGACAGTTCGTCGTCACATTGTTTGCTTAATTGCTGTGGAGGATATTTTTTCATGTCGAGTCATTCTGTGAATTATGATATTTGGTCAGCTGCGACGCTGTATGTACCAGAGAATGCAGATATTTGTAGTGAACTTCAGTCGAGAAATTAGCAGACTGCATTTATCTTTTATATATATGGTTCGTCTGTTTTATTAATTGAATATTGTTTCATTATTTGTTCTTAAAGTTCATTCCTCTGAGAAGGCGATTTATTGAGAATTTTTCCCGTCTTTGAGGATTGAGTAATTCAGATGACGATGAGAGTCAACAAGTGATTTCACGTAGCGATTTCTTTGGTTATATATTTTCGTTGATGCGATCGAGTGCCGCTGAGAATGGTGACGACGTACCAATAATAGAGTTCAACGCGCTAAAAGCATTGGCATTCGTCGCAGATGCCTATCTCTCATTTGTGGATATGTTAGAGAGGATCGATTCTGCTATCGCGAACGCGAACGGTGATCAGCAAAACAGCGCAGCACCGACTCACTTTGTCGATATGTTCGAAGAAGAGGAAGAAGTGGTTCGTTTTGAATACATTCTAGTGACATTGTAATTTCTCAGAATTCTCCGATTTTTCTGGTTTCATTGCAGTGTAAATTTGTGACCCATATTCTTGCACCTACAACTTTTATAAGCTTAACTTCATCGAAGGTTTTCGATGTTTCAGTGATGAGTGGACCTGATCGTTCAGAGTCGCTAAACATGCTGCAATGTCAGGAATGGGCAGGATGTTCTCATCGTGATAGATAACTGAGACGATATGGACATGAATTTGTTCCCGATGTAGGCATCAACTTGTAGCAGAAATGTAGACTCAAAGATATTTAATATAGTTGCTCCTGCAGTGAGAATTTCCCAAACTACTTTGCCTCGGGATCATTCGCGTTTCCAATTTATGAAGACTATTGGTTCTTTCTTTATTTCTCTCTTTTTCTTCTCTTTCCTTCTTTCCCTCCCCTCCTCCTTCCCCCCAAACTTCGCATCGTTTTCGTAGTTATTTGTTTTGAGTGTGTCTGCGATCTGCTCACTCGGGCTTTCGATTTGCAGGAGTCCGATGACAGATCATCTCCGAGTGTGACCACTGTGAGAGAGTTCTTCCAGGTTGGAGTTTTGTTTAGCTTCAGACATGTTATCGTTAGCGACTGATGATGATGCAGATACTTTTATTTTTCTCATTGCGACCTTTGATTGCAGATGAAATGAACAACTAAGATGGCTTTTTCTAATTTCCATCTCGGGCTGTGCTTCTGAACTCAAGGGATCAGAGGGTGGGGGAAGGTGTGTTTTTGCACGTTTATAGCTTAATTGCTACTGCTTACAATCGTAGTACAGTTGATTTACAAAAAGCAAAGGTAATTATGTGTGTAAGCGAAGGTTGTGCCTTTACAAAATTCTCGGCGATAGATCCATCCATTCTAGAAATTAGCGTCAATTTTGATAGCAGAGAATGTGGTCGGAAGCTTCAACTTTTCACTCGGAGGTGATCCCTGAAAGTTGTAATATTTTTCATAATAATATTCATGTTTCTGCTTAAAGAGGTCGAACTCACTGCTCTACCCGGGGATCACAGCATCAGCAAATCATCATGCTTTTGAGCATAAATGCTCGGATTCATTGGCACTGGCGGAAAGACCACAAATTCTAAGACCAGGTGTGGAGAAGGAACAGCTGTTCGGATTACCGATTGAGCAGAGATCCGCACAAGATCACGAGGTTGTCTCTGAAATATTTCTTCTTGTTGTTTTTTTTGCAGAAGTTGTATTGAATGCCACTTTGGGAAACAATTTGTAGAGATGTAATAAATTTGGATAGAGTCATCATCGCCGCTTATTATGGCATTCGATTTGTTGGTTGTAAGAGTATGATTAGGTGAGAGGTTGTAAGATATGATGCACGACTGCTATTAGGGAACATTTCGACCCATGGATCATACCATAACAAAATGCTGGCAGATGCAAAGTATGATGTTCATTAAGAGAGGTTTAGTTGTGACGAAGGGAATCTGATTTTAAATGGGCTTCATCTCAGATTGTCATCTATTTTTCTCATTGTAAAAGAGGCTTACGGAACGTATCCATCAAAGAAATACCGGAACAAATCCTTTTCCTACCAGTCCGGATGCTACCATCTGGGTGTGTCTTTGTATCGTCGATCAATCCAATATCCCTCGTTTGATCATCAAAGTGGTCGATTTTCCTTTCTAATGCCATCTTTTCAACCCAGCACAACTTTCAGAGTATGCGTCGATTATATCGTCATTCGGATTTATTGGTGTTCGTATGATAAAGGTTTAACTTACTAAAGTGTAGAGCAAATTGTGATGCGGTCATTCAGGATTACCTTAAGTTTATTGGTACTTGGAATGGCATATTTTGGATTTGTTATTCATATTTCAAAATTGTCGGTCGTTATCGGGTCAGCATCAAAGGTTTCGCTCCACATCACAGTAATCTTGAGATTGATGGCTGTTTCTTTGGTAGGCTGTTGTGCGTAAGTCATAGTAGCGAAGCAAGTTAGTTGTGTAAGCTGAATATTGTGTGCTGAACGTTGTTCAATGCTGAAATTACAGCGAAGCGCTCGTGAGCATGGTACCGAATATCCGGCTCATCAAGGACTTGCTGCACCATGGTCTACTTTTAAAGATTTTATGCCACCTACGTCGACTGTGAAATCGGGAACTCATGGTGCGTTGCTTAGATACTACCTGTTTCTATTATCATCTTAGGTTGCTGCTGTGGGCAGGCAGCTTCCGCCTTCCGGCGGTTGCTGGCATTGAATGATAATTTGTTGTGCAGCGCTAGTAAGGTTTGATTACTGGTCGACTGCTATGGTGCTATTCTTAGTTCGTTATGTTGATCTACTATGCTGAATTTTTCGCAACCCGAGATGCTTCTAGTCATTCCGGTTTCCCTAGCGAATATGCCAGTTCAATGTGTGATGCTATTTTTGGTTCCATCCTTATTATTTTGCTCGGTCTCCCGGCTCTTTTTAGTGTCTCTTATTTGACAATCGTATTTTCCAGTGGTTGGATCTGTTTTGTTTGATGATTCGGAAGAAATGTTGAACATAATTCAGAGATATATGTTTTACCCCACATGACTCAATGCGAAATAAAAGTGGTGTGAATGGAGGAAGGGTTGGGGAGGGGGGGGGGGGGAGGGACAGTATTTGGTTGTTGAAAATGGAAAAAAGTTTGCGCTTTAGCATCGGCTCTCAACTAATTTTATTAAGCTCATTGAGAATTCAAAAGTGCCATCTTCCCCTACATAGAATAGTTTATTTTAGAGATATCATTGGTTGAATTCCTCGTGCTTTCTGCCGCCCTCCTTTCTTACTTCATCTCCCTTCGCGGAACCGAATGAAACCGATATTTTCTTCCACTTCACTGATAGACATAATTGCAGACGCGGCAGCACTTGGTCGTCCAAACGTAATCGTGCATGCGAGAAGTGTAAGTGCTAGCGACACAACATCGGCGATTCCTTGTATGTTATTGATGAATGCTCGTGGATAGTTTTGTGGATAGTCCTCAGTTGATTCCACTCCCTACATGTATACGAATGAAATTACAACTTTCAAAATTATGGAATCGAGGGGTTTTCGGTGCTGATATTTGAAAACATCATGCTTTACTGTATAGAACGTCAGATTTTTCTCTAAATTTCATCAGACCTTCGAATTGTTTTGAATGCTGTCGTGAAGGGAAGTTCAGGTTTTATTCATTTATTCGTTTTTCGAGAACTTTAGACTGCGCTAAACTTATATTCTCGAAGAGATGCTCCCATTATGATGGTATGACTGCTGTCCTGCAAAGGTTTTCGGTGCTCTGGTATTCCTTCTCGTTTCTTAACAGTTTTGTGCAAACAGAATTTATACGTTAGTCATCTCGTGTTGTATCGACCACCGTCCGGACGAAAAGGTTGTTTGGTTGTGTAGTGTGTAGTTGCTGTGCGTATGGAGTGAAGTGAGGATGCTCAGCAACCGGAAAATGTAGTAGTCTGTCCTCGATGATTCCTAAGCAAACAATATGAAGAAATATCACTGTTAAAAAACTACACCTTCATCCCTTTGTTATTCGATATCGACTGAGCCACCGCTCTTGTCCGCTGTCTACGATAATCAGCTTTGAGTTGACGCGCTGCGTTCATCTATCTCTGCATTCCTTGATGTTGGTCCAGCCACGGTCAAAGCTGGAGTCGACGGTCCCAATCGTTGAGCTGCCGTCTGTTGTGGCCCGCCTAGTCGTCGCGTTCCTCCAAAATATTGGCTCTTCCCATTCGTCACTGATAACCTTTTATCTTCTGACGGTCATTCATGAGTATACTTCAGTACCAGTATGAGATCCTGTTGTGCAAAGATCTAAATGTACCTTGTGAACCGCATCTCAAACATGGATAATTGGACTTTTATTATCATGTTTAATAAGAAAACGCAACGAAGTAATACTTGGTTGTCGAAGATACAATCGGATACAATAATCAAAGCCGAGGAAACCTGTGCGCATTCTATAGCACGTCTGTTCAGGTTGCTGTTTCACTGTTCATGAGCGGGCAATAGCGTTTTTGCATTCTAATAGTCAGCTAGAGACTAATTTTGGTTTTTTTGAAGCAAAAACACGGCGCTGTGCGTCGTCATCGTTATCAACGTCGCCATCGATGCCACCGCCACGAGGTTTTGCGCCAATTAAGCTCGAGAGCCTAATGAGTTCTCTTCACGAGAAGAATCAGAGTCACTTACATAGATCGTTGGCCAGATGGAAGCATGCTCTCAGTCTAATGGCAAAAGTGAGCTAATTTCCATTAAAAGCTATTTCGACTATCTAGATCTTTGAGGGGTCACGCTTTATTTAATAATCTGATCGTTATCGAGGGGAAGTTTTGAAGTTTGCTTGAGGTTTTTCGGCCGATTAGAAGAAAAGAGCTTGCTTTATTCGAGTTTATTGCTTCATGCTGAGTTGACTGCCTAATTATTGTTCCATTAAAGCAGTTCCTTTCCAATATTAAGAATTCACAATAAAATAAGCAAATTTTTTCTCTATATTCATCGTTTTTGATTTCCCCTTTACAATTTGGTTTATTTATAAAGCCATTGAAATCAGCTTTTGTCATTGAAGGCTTATCATGAACAACTGATGAGTGGATATGGCGAAGAGTTGGCAACTTCAGTGCTCTTGACTGAAATGGCTGGATTTTCGATTAGAGAGGCACAGTTCCGTAAGAAAATGGAGAAGTTCAAGGCGGCTCAGACGAAAGATTTAGTTTTCGAGGTTAGCAAATTGTTCTTCCATTATTCTCTTTCAAACAAGAACTTCATAGAGGTCTCTAATGGGTGTTTGCGTTCCTGTCGTCGATTCTTGATTTCTTTGTTTTCCTTTACTTTTTATAAACGATATTGTTATCTGTTCTTTTGAATCTGTTCTTATGCATAATTTAAGTAATTGGGCTTGATAAAGCATGTTCTTAAGCAGGGGCAGGGAGATGATGAAGGAGAGAGATTAGAAAGTGCCGAGACTAATTTCTGAACGATTGATTCACTGTAACGCTGATACTGTCTGAAGGTGGAACGTGATAAACAAGAATTGATTGCACAAACAATTCGCCAGCTGAATATGCATTATACGCGACGGACAACACCGAGCAATTCGAGCGCATCGCAGTCGAGCTCGATGACAGGTGGCCTCGCTACGGGTCGAGAGAGTGGGATTGTTGGTCGAGGCGGTGTTCGACTAGTCAGTTTGGGTTCATTTTGGAATAATGGCAACCCACAGGGATCAAATCCTGAGAGCAACAACCCACCACTCGCATGTCATAAGGTTTGCCTCACTTCGTTCATATATTTCTGGTGTTACGTTGTTTGGTATTTTAATGCCTTATCGCTGCGCGTCTGCATTAAGAATGTCCTCTTTGACTGCTCTTTGAAAACACGTTATTTCTCATACGCGGTTATCTGCTTGGTCACCATTTGCATGCTATTCATTTTCGTATTTATTGTTCTTAATGTTTTGAGCATGTTCGCATATGAGACCTCCTGATACATAAGCGCTACGGCTACGACTAGTACCGGCATTGGCGAGTGTTCTGCTTGGCCGCCATCCGCCGGCGCATATCTGTGCCGCAGAATAACTTCGCTAGCAACGCTACTGTTGAAATGGGGGTGCTAAAGAAACCTTCACAAGGGCTTGATGCGAAGGAAAAAACCAATATTTGAAAATGAAGACGACTGATTGAGGGAGGGGGGGGGGGGGGGGGGAAGGGAGGAGCAGTATTCGGGAACACTCGTGCTCCACAGGTGCACTATTTAAAGGGATCCGTTGGCTTTGGATCGTTTGAACTAGGGAGTGCTAAATGTGATCTAGCCTACGATGCGGAAGTTTTATGCGTTTTCAGGTGAAGGTGACATTCAAAGATGAGCCGGGAGAAGGGACAGGTGTGGCTCGAAGTTTTTATTCGGCGGTTGCGGATGCGTTCCTCACGATGCAGAGTCTACCTGATGAGCATCATGTACTCACCGCATTCGGAACAGCTTCTTCCTCTGATAACACACCGCAATCAAGTGCGTGTCGATTAGTTTTTTATTCGTTTATTTTGCATTATTAGCAGACTGGCTAGAGGGGATTCAGTGAACTAGTAACAATGCCATTGACCTCATAAAGGGAGACTCATGAAAGAAAGGTATGGAGACCTCATATTGATGCTGTGACCGAGAAGCACTGTTGTTGGAGGGATTAGGTAGTTTCCTAGGGGATTGAGAAGGTGAAATGTATACTTTAGCGTTATAAATATTGTAAATGTGCATGGAAGTGCACATTTTTAAATTGGTTCTCGTTGGCGGAAGTTGGCGCTCTTCTTTGCGGATTGTTTGTGTTGCCGGCAATATGCCATATGCTTCTTTTGCCTAGAGCGTCCACAAAGATTTCCCATGTTTTCATTTCACGTGTATCCATTCAGAGAACGTTCCTACACCTGCTGATCGTCAAAGTTTTTTATTGTGGACCTTCCTTGCGGCAGATAGGTATACTGCTCAAGTCTACGAGTACGTCTCTTCAAAGAAAGACATGATAAAAAATGGAATTGGAGAAGCCTCAGTGGAGATGAAAAACGAAGCAAACTACATGTCGGTGAAGAAAGCAATGATAGGAAGAGGTACCGAAGTTTTGAAGCACTTCCAAATAGGAGGCGAGCATCGCCTGACTGGACGAGAAATTGGGCTGAAGGACAACTGTTATGGGCCAAACGAGAAAGAAACAAAAGACGGCGAGAAATTATTCGACGCGACGTTATACACATAGGCATTGCCGCATCCTCACTTAACGGAGAGTGAAGCTAGCCGTGTAAGTATTGTTGCAAGAATCAGCCAAGCGGCACAAAGCGCTGCGAGAACGGTGCGGGAAACGTCGACTCTTACGGAGAAAGGCCAAAGAACTGCTTGAAAGAATGAAGAATGATCAGACGAGATACTAATTTTCTGATTATTTCGGAACGCTATGAGCATAAAAAGCTAATAAGAAAGAAAATATGTGGAGGAACTTTAGCAGAAATATCTCGGTGTAATGAAGCAAGCTACATCTGCGAGGAAATTAAAGAGGGCAAGAAGTTCGCCAGTTCAGAACAACAAAAGAATAATGCGATTTTTCCTTCAGTTTATCTATAGAGCTCATTTTTGCTCGAGGCTGCGACGGCAGATGAGGAACGAATTCACCTTGATTCGATTGAAATTGAGCTTTACGTGGAAGAGTAAGGTTCTTCTTTTCCTTCCTTCACTCTCACCATGTTATATGTGTGCTTTTAATTGATGAATGTGTTATATAAAAATGGTGAAAGGTTGTTTCAGGTAGCCGTCCACCATGGTCGCGAAATACCATACGAGAACGTAGTGCAGTCCTACTCGGGAATTTGACGATTTCGGGAAGGAGACGTGGACTACGAAAGTATCGTTTTCAGCATGATTTTATTATAGGCTTCGGAAAGGAATATATGTAGACTATGAAACAAAGGTGGTTAAGGGTAGAAAGACTTTAAGGTGGAAGATTTCGAATTGTACAATTGTGAATATTTGATTGACTGATAATGTGATTCAAATGAAGCTAGAGCAACCATTGAGCAGCCAGGTTGGTGTATTCAGCAATTCCGTCCAGTCTTGAGTAGGCTTTATCGCTGTTTGAAAAATCACATGAGCAGTGGGTAGTGTTTTTAATTGTATATTCGGACTAATACAAACAAATAATCTATCTTATTTTATTTGAAAGTTCATTAAGGAGAGGGGAGACATCCATTAAGAGAGATGGAATGAGGCTGGGAAGCTGGTACAGTTATTTTGTTGTGTTCACATTGGAAAAACCTAACATAGATTCATTTGACTGACGTTTGCAAATTTTTGCAGTCGCTACGCATTATCAGTGAACTCACAGCCCTATTTCTCTCTGCAACAACCTCATCTCAATGAAACACCGGCTGATGGTGCGGAGATTGGAAGGCTTGCCACATCAAACGTCGATGGATTAGCCCCTTTAGCTCGTTGGGAGCCTGACCGTGAGACACTCGGCGAACGTCTTCTGGCAAGAGTTCGGGTGATAAGACCGGTGAGAAATAATGTTTGATCAACCTCGAATGGTTTTTTTGGCCAAATAAAGCCTAGACCACTATTTTTCCAGTGTCCAGATCCACTTTTGATTTCTAGTGCTTTCGAACATTGGCAAGGCAGAAGTCTTTACTCACGATGCCTTTTTCCCGAAGCTTTTAAGTTCTGAACCAGGTGTTTCTTTGGAAACCCTGCAGATTCCTGTAAAATCAACGAGGCAGAGGGAAGCCACCAATTGATTATTAGATTTTTTAGTATGGTTAAAAGTTCGACATGGAACTGGGATGTTTTTTCGCTGAAATAAGATCCGGACTAAGACTGGTTTAGCTTGATACGTGATATGGCATGGAATTTTCAGGATAATAATCGAAAAGGTAGTGTCTTTTTTTGAAGCATGAATCGTTGGGTGATTTCTTCTAGTATGTTTTTGAATCACGCAATACGTAAACGTATGCTTATCTGGACAGCTCAGCAGATTAGGTTAGACGCTGTAACCTGTAGCTTGCATTAATGAGCTAACGCCAGTGAAGAGAACTTAGAGAGGCGCTAACATTACAACGAATAAGCATGCTACATTGATGAATATTCGATTCCATTGATCCTTCGGCGAGTATTCGAAATTCGACGTTAAAATGTTCATTTGTTTTGTGGGAATGTACTCCAAGGTTTTACCCATCGGCATTCTGCAAAATGTGGGAATTTCCATGGATGTTGCACAATTGCCCGAAGTTCGTACATGGATATCACCAGCAGAGGTTTTCCATATCATTTTCCTTATTTATGAAAGGCGCCTATGTTTTATTGGTGGTTCATTTTCGTTTACAGGCATTATGTAATAAAATAACGGGCATGTTGCTCGACTTGCAACCACATCAGCTAATAACAATAGTGGCCAGTGAAGATCTCTTGAGAAGTCATGTCGAAGAGGCCGCTGATATGTTGATGGCGGCTGGTCTTGGCAATAATAGCCGTCCAAGCGGCGCTCCGTCATCTAGTGGCGGTGAACAGTGTGAGCCGATGAGCGCTGATTCTGCGATTGCCAAAGCCGCTAGCACGCCCAATCTTCAAGGTATTCATGGTTGATCTTCGAAGCAGTTCAGTTTTTGTGATTATGACGCGAAATTATTCCCTTATCAGATCGAGTAGAATGGGGAGGTAGTGAGTCATGATTGATTAAAATATGGGGTGATCTCTCCGGAACTTTAGAATTGATCATGGATTCGAAATAGTTTTGGAATTGCTAGGAGTAGTTTGAGTTAATTGAGTGCAGGGAGCTTGGAACTCTGTAGTGATCATGATCTGGTGTGCGAAACCTGCAGTTAATGTAGACAGTTCATTTCGCTCTGCATTAGTTACAGAAGAGGGGTGATCTGGTCTGGAGCAATTTGTGCAAGTTGAAAGCTAGTGCAGTCCGGGGAACTAAGATAAGGTAAAGTAGTCAGACTTGAAACTATGACCGGAACCAATGTAAAGTCAAGATGGATACTGTTACTGAGGCGAAGGCGAATAGACACTTTGCCGTTCAATAAGTTTTGTTTGGTACTGTGCATTTAATAGCTCCATCACAACCTCTCTTTTTGACCACTTGCCGTCACTTCTTCCCTGCCCCCTCCTTCCCTCATCTCCTCTCGAGTTCTTATTGCAGCACGGATGCCCGAATATCTCGGTCTCGCGCTGGAAATGAAATGCCATCGGATGTGATTCTTCTCGATGATTTTGTGCTTAGAGAATTTTTCTCCTAACATAAACAAAGTGCTGCTGTAAAAAGAATTCGCCCTAACAAATCATAGTCTCCGTAATATCAAGTTTCGATTGAAAGTTTTAGAAAAAATGGAACTTATTTTAGTATAGGATGGAGTTCTGAACCTAGAGACTCCCGTCAGTGGAATTTGTTGGTGATTGCTTTTCGATGTCGAAAGTGTGGAGATGGTATGGTTATCCATTTCATTGTTCAGGGGTTTCGACGTCGTCAGCAGCAGACGATGATAGTGCACCGCTATTTTATCGTGCTAGTAAAGGAGGCTATTATACACCAATTGCTGGCAAGAATACGCCTCATCGACTTAACGCATTCCGCAACGTTGGCAGGTATTTGTTGTTGTTGTTGTTGCACACATCGGACTGTTTCTTTTTTGATTGCTTAGAGTTTGAGTGATATTAAGGGGCTGAATTGTTCCCCGAAAAACGCCTCTGAAATATAATCCTTTTTTCCATTCTTCGGCAGTTTCAGGTGGAGAGTTCGCTTCAGCGCAGAATAATGAATGCTTATATATTTCAGGATTACATGCTCTCTTTCATTCGCCATGCTTATTATGTTGTTGCAGGATGATCGGTATATGCTTAATGCAAATGGAGATCTTCCCTCTTCATGTGTGTCGTCATGTGCTGAAGTTTATTTTGGGTCGGCCTATCAACTGGTTTGATCTGGCATTCTATGATCCCACTCTGTTTGAATCGATGAGAACGCTTGTCTTCAATGATGGGCCAATTCGACCAGATCAGATCAACGATATGCTACTTACATTTGAAGTCTATCTACCCATTGAAGAGGTGACACATACGTTGAGCTGATAAACAATGGTTCTGAGATCGCTGAATGAAAATATCTTTTTTTCTTTCTTTGATTTGCCCATTCTTCTTAGATTCGCTACCTTAGTTCGATGTGAGTTGCGATGAACATCCTCTATCTTGGAGGAAAGAAAAGGAAGCGAAAGAGCAGTGGACAGATCCGAGGTTAGTTATGGTGGAATCGAATTTATTGCAGTTGAATTGAATGAGCTTCAACATTTTAAGCTCTTTGTTCCAGGGAGGCGGAGTGGTGGAATTAAAACGTGGCGGATCGAAAATATCTGTAACACACGAGAACGTTGTTGAATATATTTATCGTTTTGTTGAAGCGAGGATGCTCGGCAATCATCTCAAATGTCTCGAGGTTGGATATTGTGCTTCTCGGATTGTTGAGCAGCAGTGATTCAGAGTTCCCTCTAAGATCCATGGCGATTAAACGACTCTATGCAAATACGGGGTCATTTTCGGTTGTATCAAGCACGCCAAGGACCAATCTACACGTCACCTTTTAATTCTAAGCAAACTTTTATAGGCTTGCTTGGGAGTTTCATTTTTTAGTGCCATTATTGGTCAAGAAAGAGTTTTGGAGGTGCTTCTAGTAATTTTTTCCACTCCTCCTCACCAGGAAAAAATGTCTACCATGTTTCATGAGATTTCTTGAAAAGCTTGAGAGAAGCTCTCTCTTGCTCACTTCCACCCCCTTCATTTCAGCTCATGAGACGGTTGAGTGCTTTCGGCTGTGATCACTCTCATGTGTCTTTGCTTGCGCAGATTTTTGTATAACTGATAACTTGTATTCCAGGTTTTATTCTTGTGTGTTGAGCAGACATTCATAGAAGTCTGTCGCCTATTGTAGTCGCCCACTATTAGTAGAGAAGTAGATGTTGAATGTGAGCGCCAGCGAAAAGGTTCTCTGCAGATGCGATTAGCAACTTTGTTGATATGTGCCTACCGTTTAAGTGTTAACGCGTTGTTTTCTTGTTGAGTGAGGAGCGCACGCATTTTGTAGTAATATATTTTGAAGTTTTTCGATCGTTTGCTAATGTAGAACTTAAGAATCTCAGAAATGATACTCTAAGATGCCTAGGCATTGCGAAATTTGTTCAGAAGGCCAAGGGGAATTACAATTTTATCTGTAAGGAAAGGGTTTTTGCAACGAGAAGCTAATCGTCGTTTTAAGAAAGGCATTTTTTATAGCCGCATTTTATTTATTAACGTGGGTGTTCTTAGGCGATAAAGCAAGGTGTCTATGATGTGATTCCGGCCGGTTCATTGGCTCATATGACTTCCGAAGATCTCCGACTTCTTCTATGTGGCACACAAGAAGTAATGTTTTATTTATACTACCTATTCAATCATTTTCACTTATTTGCTTGTTAACAGTTATTTGCATTCATTTGCCCTTCGCAAGTGCTCGTCTTTTTTCATAATTATCATAGTCGTTGCATCATTATTAGCATCGTAATTGCTTCGTGAGTCGTTCATTTGGAACATTAGAGCTTATGGTTTGCTCATTTCTGAGTATTGTTGTTAATTGATACCTTACGATTTGTGATGTGCAAAGATGGTTCAGTGATTATCGTGTGGCTTTTACTGTTGACGACGTCTGAGCTTCCCGTAGCAATTTGCATGTTTTATCCTTAGGTGGGTTAGCGAACGAAAACTCGGTCCTGCTTTTTCACCTCGCAGTATAAATTATGTTATCGGACAAAACCTCGAGATAATCGAAAATGCACTCGCACTAGATGGCTTTATAGCCAGATCGGGCAGATCAGTGTAAAGATGTTCAGAAACGAAGATTCAGAAACGATTCTTAGAGGCGATGATGAACATATTCCAATAATAATTGTTTGGCAGGTTTCGATGACGCTTATGCAGAGTTATACAACGTTCACGGATGAGAGCTCAGCAGCTGCGGATGTTTTGCAGAGATTTAAGGGTTGGTTCTGGTCGGTATGCAGCAAGTTCACTAGCCAGGAAAAACAGGTTCGTCTTGCGAGCTGTGTGCGAGCTTTACATTATGGTGCGGAATCATCACACCTGTTCAGTTCATAGTAATTTAAGGGTCTGAGGATAAAGTTCGTAGTAAAGAGGTGCATGTGGAGTTATAATATTGGGCAGGTAATAATACCACTACCTTTTCTTTAATAAGTCACCGAAGTAATGAGAAGAACTGGATCGACTTTTATTAATTTTCTGCACAAAGCTCTTTTCCGTCGACATGAACGTTCCGCGTTGTGTTATATTAAAAGAGAGATGCAAAACTTTTGAGTATGATATGATGAAAGGTAATTTGCCGCGTTTCGTTTTGGAGAATATGTGTTGTTATGGTGATTTGTAGCATAAGTTAGGATAGGGGGATGGGGGAGTGGAGAGAGGTGGGGATGGTGAATTGAGCAACGCTCCGTGTCGTCATGTGTTTACTGTTATTTGAGTTCGACACTCAGCGAATATGAACTTTTCGTTTTATTTCCTTGCGTAAGCTTAAGGATTCTAAGTTCCAGGATTTGGTATTTTTCTGGACTGGTTCGCCATCATTACCGTCTAGTGAGGTAGGATTCCAGCCATTGCCCACTGTTCTTGTGCGACCCGCCGATGATCAACACTTGCCAACAGCCAATACATGCATCTCCAGGTTTGTTGCTGTAGAGGTTCTTGTTTAATTCTTCATTTTCGTTGTTAGTGAAGGCGAAAGTATTTTTGTTTATTGAGTTTATTTACGCGCAAAATCCGATAGGCTGTGCTTTGTTATTTGATAGCGATTGCCGACGAGTAACAAGTATGTTTCTCGACTAAAATTGCACGAATCTTTCAAATGCAGTGGGATAGGAGCAGTTTGTTATCTGTAGAAAATTGTTCACGACTCTGAACCTATCGCTCTGAATGAAAGTTTTCCCGGCTCTTAGCAACGTACAGTCAAAAGGTCTTTGATCGCTGCTGAGTTATTGTTTAAATTGAAAGGAATGAATGCAAATGAGGATAAGGATGTGCGGGCATAAATCTTAAAGGAACACATTGTCGAAATTTCCGATAACGGATAAAAATGCGAAGAGCTAAAAAAGCTAACAGCGAGGTGTTCATTTCTTTATTTATAAGTAATGACAGTGGTTAGCACATTACGCTCGTTAAAGTTTCACTGATCTCTACTAAGTGAACAAGTTGCCTTCCAGGCTGTACTTGCCACTATACTCGAGCAAGAAAGTGTTGAGAACAAAGTTGCTGATGGCGATCAAGGCGAAGAATTTTGGCTTCGTTTAAATGAAATGGCGAGCGTTTTAAGCCATCTCATATTCTTCTATCACGTCTTTGTGCGTTGCGGTATGCTTGAACCCCACAACAAACTTATTGCATTTGCGGACGAATTAGTGGGGAGCGGTGTCCGCTAATAGTGTATTTACTTTGAATGTAGTCTAATGAAATGGAGAAACGTTTATAGATTTTGCAGAATTGGATCACAGAGTTTGAGATTTTTTAAAGGGAAGTTTTGTGGGATGAAAAACGATACTGAGAATTTCCTGTGATAGGAAACTGAAATGGGATCTTCTGAAGTATGTGGCGAGTTTGGCTTTGTTTCTTTAACGCATAATGGAATATTGGTTCGAGGATATCCAACGACGTTCTTCAGTGATCTGATGTACGGCCGTTACCTGTTTGTTTGCTCACACTTGCTGTTTTCTTCTCCAACTTCTTATTTTCATTGTCGTTTTCTATATCGGTATGGTCGATGCTGCATTTCCAAATAGCGACCAATTTTCATAGTCTTTGCGATTTCGAGGATTTGTTGTTGGCGTTTCATAAATCTCTCTATCGTTGCTCTACTTATTTTTTGTTGCCAACGTTCCCACTTGGCTAGTTGAATTCTTTAAAGGATTCTGTTGAGAATATCGTTTCTGATACTTCCATACCTGTAATCGAGCTGATACGGTTCCCCATGAGCAGTTGGATATAGATATGGCCGCAATCAGGGTAAATAGTTATGTGCATACGATGGCGAAGAAGTAAACGGTCAGAGGTCTGGGTCGGACTTTTTTGTGCACGACAGGACGGAAGAGGCTGTTCTGGTGTTTATTTGATGGTTGCCATGCTGGAAATGGCCGCTTCTATCGTTTGACCTGCTTGATAAGGATGAACAAGAGGGCGGGGTGGAGAGTTACCTTAGTTTTTAGGTGCGCAACAAAAGCGACTGTGCACGTTTCTACAACTCACAGAGATAGGTGTCGTAAGTTGCATGCACAAATTGGACTGTTGGAGGCGTAGTGAGATGAATGGATGATCTTTGTTTTTGTCCTCTATTCAGCTATCTTCATACACTTCCACTATCCACCTGATTAATTTTTACAGTATAAAGTAATGCGCCTCATAAATCTCACGATTTTTTTCATATGTTGTTGACTGGGCGATTTAAAACAACTCCTTAAAAGACGGCGTTATTGTTGTTTGATATTCTTGGTCTGGAAAGGTGCTTCGTTTATGAGATGCAGTTTCAAGCAGTCGATAGGTCTTGAAAAGTATTCATTAGGTTGGGGATTCACTATGTGATTAGATGAGGGATGGTGGGAGGGGGGAGGAGGGGGAGGGTGTAACGGAAGGAAATGAGCAGCCTATGTTTTCTACAACCGTCTCAGAGTGGAGAGGCTGTTGTGTTCCTTTCTTCCTTTGTTTGCTTTTTTTACATGTTTTAGTTGATTTCGTATGATGTATTGCTTTTATTCGAGCATCACCAATTTTTCTCCCATTCGATGCCTGTTTAATGTTGTTTTCTTTATATTTATAGCACAGCTCCTCGACCACTCATTCGTTCCCTCCACGTTTTGTCGTCAAAGCACACATATCCGGCGGCGTATTTCTTATGCGTTGGCGCAGTTGCTTATGATGGCTCTTACCAAATAGTGTTTTATCGCTTTTTGCGTTGTATTTTTAAGCAGTATTCGCTTATAGCTTAATGCCGATTTTTCGTTCTTTCATATACCTTTTTTATTGGTCGTTTTGTGACGTGAGAGTGTTATTTCGATAAAGAATCTAATTCTTGAAGACGACTTGCAAATGAGGTAATAAACGGATTTCAATTGTTCGAGGAATTCAACAGCTTCGCTTGTGCGTCATTTTAGAGTGTTTGATATCAGTCAGCTGAAGGGGGTTGTTATTTGCAAGACACTTGGGTGCCACCTGTAATTTTAGACCTGGCCGAATATGTACTGAACAGGAAGTACTTAGTTGTGTTCGGGAAGCTCTCTTGTGCCTCAGGTTTTGTTTGATATGCAATAACGACAATAAGAACTGATTTATTAAGGGAATGTTTTGTTAGTATTTTTGATAAAGAAAGGTATCTTTTTTCTGCATGTGATCGTGCGACTGAACACTACGCCTTGATTAGCCACAGGACATTTCAATGGAGATACAATATTTGTCACTGCTATCGAAGACCTCTTTGCTCGGAGTTTCTCAAGACAGCTTTGGAGCAGGCTCAAGAGTGCACGCCGATATGGACTCAACGCAAGAAATGTGCAGACTATCATTAGCGCCGAACGAAACTGCAAACAGCAAAAATAAAAGCCATGTAGCATTCGGCAAATTGAATAAAGAAAACTGTCGTTAAAACGAAGAAACGATTCGCATATTTTATCACATATGGAGACTCGGTATGCAGTTCGATCCAGAAATGAACAACTGTGATGGGTGGACAACAAATAACGCCATCCTAAATCACTGTTGCACACCATCTTCACATCACTATTCTCAGTACTACTCAGTCCATTTAGCATTATCATATATTGCACATCAACAGTGAACCGGATATCTTCATATTCGAACACTTAACGACGGTGTCAAGGATGTCGTAAGGATGTAAATAGGAGCTAAAATTATGTAGAGTGCGATGCCGTTCAAGTAATTGCCATGTGAAAGCATAGAAATGAGATGAAGCAAAATACCTGTTCAATGAAGATAAGGAATCTATTTAACGCACGTAAAGGTGGTATAAAATCGCTCCAATTATGCACCAGCGGTTTCACAATGTATAAAAATATCGCACTCACTGAAAACGGTTATCAGCGCCGGAAAAATTTTGCGCAAGCATTCCATTAATGACGAACAATTAATTATATTACATATTATGTACATTGATTTGAAACGTTTGTCAATCGTCCCATAGCCGAAGTTTAGAGCGCCAAACGGCGAAAATCCAAAAACAAACAGAAACGCTACTGAATGCAACTCATTGAAGGAAGAAGGTAAGACCGAGTAGCCTGACGTCAGAACTTCATACTACCAAACGTTTGGTAATCCTTAGCACGAGGAAATCTGAGAGCATTAAAGGATAGCTGTAATTTGATAGTGGCAGTAGCCTCTAATGATACTTATTCATGCCCATTTTGTGCTATTCCGATTATATTCTAAAGAAAACGCCACCTTATGGAATACTACGAATGATGATAACATCATCATCTTGCATGCCTACGGGCATTTGACATCGACGTTCCAGGTTCATTAGCTCTATTCAATGCAGCGCATCCCCCTTAGATAGCGCAAATTTATCCTCACGGACGTTCTGATATGGACTGAGTAAAATCCACTTCAGAGATCCTGCTGGCATAGCCGACGTTCGAATATGCGGCGTTTTTAAACATATGATATTCTCACCGCACAACCGTATGAAAGAATGACTGAAACTTACGCATTTTTGGGGTGTTCATAATTAGTGCTGGCGTGCAATATATGATGAAAGATAGGAGAAACTGTCGCCTTCCAGCATAATGGTTGGTCCCGGTCTTGTGCTTTAACATTGTAATGGCGACCTTTAAAAGAAAATTTTACTAGTTTTAGTTAAGAGTAACCTCAATCAGTGATAAATTCCAATTCTTTCGCTTAAATTAAACTGCATCGTCTCAATAGTAGAATGCCAGAGGATCGGCTACGAAAAGCCAGTGATAAAATTAACCATATAAAGACCGAGAAAACAAGGAACCTGATTTTATCACTATCGCATGAATGCTTCCCAAGTTATGCAAATATCTCACTAGCATGTTCACAGTTAGTGGCATGAGAAGGCGACGATGGCATTTCACAGACAAACGTCAAACACTTTCAGTAAGAAGACATCAGTTGATCGCACTCATGGCATCCCGCAGTACATACTTTCGTCTGCAAAATTTTTAGCCCAGAATGCTAAAAGAAGCAACTAGTGGGTAGCATGGATAGTACTTGCAAAAACCAACCGCAGAAGTAAAAGTGCAAGATATGATGGCTAAGACATTATCTGTTGTTGACTGGATCTTTATTAGCGTGGATAAAACTTTTTGTGAGAATTGCGTTCTGAATAATGTTGTAATCGATGCGTCCACCAATGAAAAGATGCGGCATGCGATAAAGTCGGCAAAAACTTTCCTGCAATGATTTATCGGAGTGACCATTCCAAAAACCTCCTTCTTAGCACCAAACTCTCCGAATCCTTGACGTTCGACATTACTGTCAAGAGTGGTCGAAACACCAAAGATGACTGGAGAAAAAAGTAGTCATATGTAAACGCTACAGATGTGAGACGTTGATTCCATTTCCTATTTGATGAGAATGCTGCAGTTTGGTTTGTTGTTAACTCTACGCGTAGTAGATGTTTCAGCACATCCACCAAAAGCAATACTCATCATTTAACAGCTCTGCAACAAGTACCAGCTTCTACCATTAGCTGGGGCATATTGCCCACCCTACTGTTAGTAGCACTAGTCTTTCTAATAACTTGTGATATACACTATTTAATGTCATGGTGCTGAGTATTCTTACCTCATATGAGTTAAATTTAACTTAGGGGAGCAAGTCCTTTGATAGCTTAAACAATCCCATGTTTTTTCAACACTTCACTTTTTGCTGCATCGAACTTGGTACGACGAATCGTTGCAATTCTACTTCCTTAGTTTTAGTGTTGTCTTAGTTTCCCATTACCAACGGTAGATCAATGCATCTTCCTCGACAGTACACGTACAATAACATCCACGTTCAGTGCTTCCTGGACAAAACTCAAAAAAGCTGCATCAGCAAACAACCTTCGAGTAAATTTTATTTGCCAGTGTTCGGCTGGCTACAAGAACTGCTCGCCAGATTTACATAGCATAATCGCTCAACAGTGACATGCTGAGAAGAATAAGGGGGCTGAATTTACATTGTTATTTCGAGGAAAAAGATTTAGACTGCACCATAGGATGACCGAAAGTGATTTTGGGATGAAAAGGACAGAAGAAGAAGGGAATGAATTTCATGCATGAAACTGCCCATATAACTAGGCAATTGTTCACTGCGGTGGTAATTTTATAAGCGATACTCTTTTACATCCTTGATCGTATATGATAAACCTTTAGGAGATCTCTCTGCAAAACATTTCACCATAGCGCTTTACAGATAAAAGTTCTTCAGCATACCAAAGTATCTATGTCACAGTGATAGGCGACGGAGAAACATCAGCATTAAGTACTCGTAGAAAAGCAAGCCTTTGCAGAGGCACACGAGAATGTGTAAATGTGCTTCGGTTTCAAGAGAAAATTGTCATCGAGGACAAATTGGAACTGTGATGGAAAGACACATTAAGGCGGTTGGGACCGATTGTGTTCAACCAGAGTAATTCAATGAAATCATTATCAGATTCATAGTCTTTGTGCAAATTAGAGACAGTATTGCGAAGAGAGTGATATAACTGATTACAAAGTAAGCAATCAACTTATGCTTGCTTTCTGTCACGTTGGAATAGGTCATCTACCGCTAATCCGCCAGACAACTGTTGCACGAAGAAGCAGTATCTTTTGGAAATATACAAATCTCGAGAAAAGAGCTTCTACATGGAGAAGCTTCACCAGTTATATTCGAATGACCTCGAAAATGACCAAAAGATCAAAATATAGAGAAAGAAGAATGATGGTAGGCGACCACTGAACACAGTCTCAAAGAGGAAACTATCGAATAGAGACATCACAAATTACGTCTAACGATGAAAATGCATCACTGGCATTAATCACACGACATTATCTGTCAAAGTTGCAGGTATGAAACCTGAAAAAATTGTAAATGCAGTTACCTTTTTGCGAAGTATCGTTGGAAAAACACGGGACGCAAATAGGCCAAACTCACTGTGACCATCGTATAAAACATTTCCAATTGCAGCTCACACGTGACAGCCAATTGCATGAACGGCTTCAGTCTTTCGGCGACAAAAACATAGCTGAAAGTCATTCCACATCTTTGTCGCAGAAAAATTTTTCTATACTTGTCGTGCTCATCCTTTTCTGAATGTTATCACATTCTGCGTCCGAATTTATCTGCCACACAATTCTTTATCTTATAGACTGCGTCATGATCACCTCTATTAGCATGGCATCTAAAATTTTGGCAACTAAACCATCGTGGTGTCGAGCTATAATGCAACAGGAGCTTCCTTCATCGTCCCCACTTTTCCAGTTCTGTTCAACATTGCGTATCAATCTGAGAAGAGTTCGCATCTTGTGCATATGCTTGGCTCCTCATCTCCGTGTGATTGTTAAAGGCGAAGGCAAAGCACCTTCGAAAATGAATCCTACCGCGGTCGCATTAACATAGAGGACAAAGTGCGTAACCACAGAATGAATATTCTCCAAAGGATTTGAAGAAATAGTCGGTGTTTTTGAAGCTATGCGTATTGTCCTTGATTAGTCAGTACACTTACGAACTGAGTCCTGTGGTTTCACTTTTAGGCGCAGCATTATGTCAAATGCCTCTTCTCACCTGTTCTTCTTGTACTCCCTTCCCCAGCCCTTCTGCTTTCACCCTCTATCTTCCTCTCATAATTAGTTAATTTTGCTTATGTTTGATAATAGTAAGACGGCCGGTGACCGTCATCATTCTTCGGTGTGAACTGTTTCGCGGATATTTCACAAAGCATAAGGTGAATGTGAGCGAACATCCAATTGTACGCAACCTACAGAGGCCTTTGATGAAGAGGGTACGGACATGAGCGTTCTGCCGCGCTGAATATGCAATCGTCTTTTAGTTGCACGAAAACAACACTTCGCAATTACTGAAGAGAAAGAAGTTTTAGCAAAAAATAACACTAAACTTCCGGATAATTCCCCAATTCAGAGGATTTGTGCAAATCTTAATCGAACATTTAATGCGAGCACAAATTTCCAGCGCTCACATATAAGAAAGCTTAGCGAACAAAACATTCAACCAACACGGTCACAGCGCAGCCGTTCGTTTTTGCGATAGCCAATATCTTCCAAATGATGAGGAGCACATCCCATGGTAAGAGGCATGTGCAAGCAAATAGCGTAAACGTTCGAAAGTGTTCCTTCGGTATGCGCGTATACGATAGCACAACAATGAAAGCCAATAAAACGATTCGGGCAAATGCAAACAGAATTTGCGCGATTGCTGCTGTTGGAACTGAAAAAGAGAGAGTATACAGAACCGATGAAAGGGTATTTATGATTGTTCGTTATTGTTAAGTTGTCTGCAAACTGTTCCTAATTTATACAGATTCTGGATGCTTGTCGTGTTTTTTGACTAATGACTGATTACTGACTAGGAAAATGTCTATTCAACTCCGAGGAGAATATATGAAAATGCTTATTTATAGCAAGAGGCGCTTTGAAATTTGAGATGCGACTAGCAACGACTTCTGCTGGGAATAGCGAACGGGTAGCTTTCATTGGAGTTGTATCAAGTTAGTGTACTGATAGATGCTTAAGCGCATAAACAGCTCGAAATTTGACTGTCTGTTTTATCTTGGAGGTGTGTCCCAAAATATCGCTTCCCTGGATATCAGGTAGGGGACTTTAGAAAATTCATTTCCGCAATATTCCTTTTCTCAAATCGCATTCTTTACTTATTATTAATTATATGCCACTCGCATTTGTCTTGAATAATGGTTTTTAATATACGCTGAATTTTCTTACTGTTACTGAAACAGTTGTTCGACAACGATGTGTTGAATGACGCCATTGCGTGAACGAAATACCGAAGAGTGGTCTGCTTGGAGTTGTTTGCCGTTGTGTGGCCGAGTTTTTCGTTCTAATCGTATCGCAGGTTTCTCTAATGCACATTTCCTCTGAAAAATCATGGATGCAAATCTCTATCCAGACTCTTTTCTCTGTCTCCATCCATTCCCAGTGAAAATAATGGGTTTGCGAAAGTAATAGATATTGATTAGGAAATTCTGCTCTTCATTTCTCCCTTTAATTGTCGGTTACTTTGAATTGCTTCAATTCAGAAAGTAGTAATAAGTGATTCTTGAAGCCTTGTCTTGCGCATTTTTCAATTTCAGATTACGGTATAGGTCACATTTCTTGAAGCTCATATAAATCGATCTTTCCAATTTATAGATCTCTTCCACTCTTCTAGACCTCTTCCAGATCTCTTCCACTAAATCTCTTCCTCTATTTGTAAACGTTTTTTTTTCTGTTCAGGATACATATTTTCTCTGAGAATCCCCAAGTACTGCGTTCTCTTCGAATCGTGGAAAACTTTTTTGTGCTCCTCTTTATACGGCGTCCTCACTTAGGTGTCCTGAAGAGAACTGACGTCTTCTAGGCAACGTTTAGGTGTAATTGCGTCATATTTTTAGATGCATCTGTCCCTACAAGATATCCCAAAAAGAGCTCATAGTGGGTCATTTTAGCTAACGAGGCAGAAGTACCGGCCATTCGTCCGTTCATCTGTAATAGAGCCACAATTTTTTGTTGCCATTCTCACTGAACCTTAGCGAACGGTTCAGTGGAAAGCACGGTAATCCGCACTTTAATCTGAATAAGTAATTAGTCAATTTATTAGGAAGATGGGAATGGTCATGGGCTAATGCAGAAAACGAGATAATTCATGTATCACAACGAAACCTCGAATTTAGAATCTCGATTTCCAGTGCTATTGCTCAAAAAAGTGCTACCTGCTAATTCCGACTCCAAAAAAAAGGAGTTGGTTCCTTCTCCTTTTTTATCTAAGCGGAGTTGCGGCGGTAAATCAAGTGGGGATACGATTCCACTTCGTTTCTTGGGATACGTCCTTCGTGATTTTGCTGCCAACGTTCCAGACTTTTAGCCGATGTAAATTCAGCTTATTAAGCAGTAAGTCAGCAAGTGTTATATAGCACTCTCAACATATGCAACAAACGCTTTGGAACATTAGGATAACAATACATCCGGACATGACCTCTCCAATTATTGTCTTAACTGATCTCGGAGATTCGCTCTGAATCACATCGTCGATTATCATCTTACGGACGAGTCGCAGATTAGGCGTACTTGCACACAAACGCTTCAAAATAAATCGAAAATCCTTATGCAGCTTTCACCTCCGTGTTAGAACACATGCATGAAACTGGCATTTCGCGACCGGTATTCGCACCTGTTTTAGGTGGTAAGCGTGCTTCCCTGAATGCCTCACCTGTGGATTACTTTACGCCAAGTTTTGGGGCCTTGTCGATCCCATTGTAGGTCTTCGTGTCCCAATGTCGAATCGCCGAAAGGCGATCTAAATTCTGCGATTAACTGCACCATTCTGCAACACTGGATCCCTTGCTATAGCGTGATCATAGCGAAGTAGCAGACCGGTTATCATTTGTAAGTTGCAGTAAAGATCTTCATTTTCACTGTTTAAAAATTGCGCAGAGTGGAGGGGAAGCTTCTTTTAAAGAACCCTCTATCTCACTGCTTGAAAATGTGCCCACCTGTTACTGTTACATCCTGTGTAATTTAACGAGAATAAGCTCCAAAAACGCACTTCTGCGGCATATGGTTAGTGAAAACATAATAAACGCGGTACAGAACGGTTTCTTGCTAAGACAGCAGACGGTATTTGAATGTCAGTACGCCTTCCGAGATTCTTCTAGGATGCGAACTGCATACACTAAGAGTCCAGTTGCTGCAGGCAAAGAATTCTTGGCAATCCCGGTGCAGAAGACTAGTCAATGAACGGATATAAGTATCGTTTGAAGGAGGAAAACACCCGTACTTGTGATTTACATTTTCTGGGAAGCCACGAAGAAACTGCAGCTATCGAAGCTTGTGAGAAATGACAGCCGAATCAGGAGTGGGACGGTGGATTTTCAGGTCACCTATGAATTCGTGGGACAGGCCTTTTCATCCGCTTGGTAGGACTTCAACGCCATTTGAGCAACTGCTTCGACATGCTTTTGGATTCTCACCCTCTATGTTCTCGTGGGGCGTATTTCCTTTGTCGCACTAAAACCTGTCCAAAATCTGCGGATGGTCTTCCAGTTTCTGTAAAGAGGATCCTACCCTTCTTCTCTTTGCATCGTCTTCACTTGTGAATTACCCAGACGGAAAGTTAGAACTGCTTATTAGAACTACCGATCTGCAATGACAGTATCTGGCCAGCATTCTGTTTTTCGTTGACATGTGCAGACGAGGATGTCGCTTTTTTCATCATTGCTGACGCGTGGTTGTCAGAACTCTTCCAGCTGAGTGAAAAAGCTTTCGTAAAGATGGTGTAATATAAAGCTATTTGTGTGTGGGCTAACATTTCAAAGTCACATATGACAAGCCTTATACATTAGCTTAGACTTTCTAAAATTGAAAAATGAAACGACATTGCCGGAAAGCAGCTCATCCTGTACGGTGGTGAATACAGGATCGCCTTAGCACTATTTCATGGCACTCCGATGCGCAATAATCTGACGAATAACCGCAGGCAGCTTAATTGTTAGACGTTGCGTTCCGTTCGCGTAGTTGGTTGAACCAGCGTCGTGGTCTCTATGAACAGAAAATATTTTCATGTGGTGAGGGGAAACGACATCGTGGCGCCTTTTAGTGTTGAAAATATGTTTGGAAATTGATCCTTGAAGTGGAAAAATGATGTTTACAATGTAAAAAGGCCCTCTGCTGCTTTGAAGCTTTAAATGAGCACTTTTCCAAGGGATTGAGGCGCCTTTTCAAAGCGTAAGGCATCATTCTTGAGCTTGGTTAGGCGCAACAGTTACTCGTTGCAGTGGCGTTTTTTTGGAGGAGATTATTCGCAAACAATTTTCGCATTTCGCCTCTTTATCCTGTTCTCAATTGTGTTCGCAGCAGCGGTGGGACTGATTGGTCGTGGTCGTTTAGTAGATTTGGAATTGTTGATCGCGAGCTATACTAAGCTAGAGGGATATCTTATTTTAGTTGTAGTAGTTGCGTCGAGTCAACTGTAATTCCGTCAGAAAAAGGAAAAACCAACATAAATTGCATGGCTCTACAGGCGGATCTCAGCTAAGCAGAACAATGTGCTTCGGTATCGGTATCGTCCTGTTCAGTAAATAAGAATATAGACGATACAACAGCGAAGCTCGATGGAGCAAGATTTGTTTCCCCCGATACGGATAGAGCAATCGTCAGATTTGAAGTAGCATTAATTAAGTAAACAAGTGTTGACTATATTCCGTTTATGGGAGGTTAAAAGGTCACTGGGGGTTGAATAGTCGAAAGTGATGGTGGTTTTCAGAGGAATTAGCTGTTGAAATGTGTCGCATAGAGAGCGGAAAAATGCTACAGGCTCAAAATGAGCGCCTCCGTCAGTAATGAATGAGCAATTTCAAACCATCTAATTAACGCACCCATTGGTTTTTTCATACATTTGCAGACTTTATTACTGAGAAATCCAACAAGAGCGTTCAAATTCACATTGAAAAGAAGATTAAAAAGCCCTCTATTTTTCGCGATGAATGGGTGCAAATTTGTGCTATTGTAGGGAGAGAGCAAACATGAAAACGAGAGAAATTCAAGTGATGTGCTAAGTGATCTCTTAAGAGCAGTGCATAAACGAACTTTACCTTTGAAAATTTACTATAGTAAATTTGTTAAAAAGACAAGCAAAAAAGTGGACGCATTGGATACAACTGTCAAATACATGAGATTTTGCCTTTGCAAGTGGGAATATCGGATTCACCTTACCGCATAGACTGAGTAATTCACCCAAGAAACATATGAAGAATACACCCGTTTAGAATCCACTCATTACAGGAGGCAGTTTAATTTCATATCTTCAAATGATCAAAACGCCAAATGTCACGCAGAGCATTTGCCCTTTAGGTTTAGTAAATCTTGGACATTCTGCAATCGCTTTGCCTTCTTCAGGATTGAGTGCGCTTGAAATTCTCTACAAACGAGTGCAAACATCGTTGTGAAACTTTATGCGCCAAAAAACCTATTTCGCAGTAAAATGCTTGTGGTCTACATTAAACTAATGCATGTGAAAGGAAAAAGATGCTGACAACTGAAGTGAAAAAAGTCAATATTTCATTCTTATCACTAATGAAGTGAATTGTTGAAGAGCAAACGAGACTTGTATTCTGTTGTCCACTGTGAAATGACATCTCAGTTCTGCCCTTATCATTGACGAACGCATCTGAATTGTTGTGTTGCTCTAGGCAACCATCCATGAAGTATCTATAAATGATTAACGCTAATTGCGGCCCAACTCATCTGTGATTTTGAATAAGAAACGAAAGACCGGCGAGAAAGTAAGTATGACAAATCCTCAAAGACTCCATAGGTCATATGATAACGGATTAAGAAAATCTTTATAGTTTTAATGGCATTTACATATTTCCACCATTAAGGCAGTGTATCAAAATGAGAGTAGTGGAAGTAACACTAACGAAGGTATATGTACTTGCAACTAAGAAGATAGTTAGTCCCTTTAGGAACGACCACCTAACTTACACGTTTCTTTTTGGTATGCAAATTTAAAGAATTACGAATAGCAACCCTTGATTAGAACAAATTTCCTTATTAATTTCTATTTTCTTTTCTACTTATTCGTTAGTTTAATTAGAATTTCTTTTCAATTCGTAAGGCAGATCTTTTGAGATTATCATACCACTTGGGTATCAGCTGAACCTTTGAGTAATACCGTAAATAGTCGTTTTTTCTCGCTCACATATAATTGGAAATCGACGATCCTGATGAAGATGCAAACGAAAGAGCATGCCGGATGAGCCAGCACTTATTTTAATATGAAGTTATCTCGGTTTCCGTTTTCTTGATGTTAAGAACAAACTGAAAGTACATAGGAAAACACCTTCACACTCTACCCTAATACAATGAATACGTATATTATGCAGAGATTCGCTTCTCTTTGACAGATTTACGAAAAGAAAATGTACAAATGTGAAATGCTTGCAAATTTCTTAAAGTTACTTTCATAAAAGACAGATGAGCAACGATAGGTGATTTGGAACTGCTATACGAGGATAACCATTAACGCACACCTTTTCAGCCAAGATGACTATATCCAGCTTCGATTCCTGCTCATATGAAAGTTTTATGCAGTAGCTTCAGTGCACTTTGCAACGACTCCTAATTGGCCAATACAGTTAAAGTGCAAAATGTCGATAGATGCTATTCCTAGAATGTAAGAGCTGTTGGAGTCATAGCAGTTTATCAGCTGGTGGATACCTCCGGTAGCGTTGGTTAGCAAGTGAGGTTTAATTAGAAGCAAATAACTTCAACAATAACATATATGTTTTCTGATAGAGTTCCAACCAGTGCTTAAGATACTCAGGGAGTGAAAGAAGGCAAATCGCAACCGCAAACTTCCGAACTCGGTTTTTGAATCTACTAGATGGGCAACACATTGCTGACAGCTGCATCAATAAGGTTTCTCATATATTTCATGTGGGATGGCACAATGTGATAGGTCCGCCTAATTTCAGACAGTAGCAGTCACTCTTTTCTTTCGCAGTTTTTCTCCTTTTTCTTCCCTGGTTACGACAAACAATTTTTCTAAACGTGTTCTCTGAGAATGCCAAAGTACTTGGAGGAATTATGGATGGAAGTTAATCTTCCTTGAAGGCTGTGTGAGGAGGACAAGATACCACGTGCAGAGGCCGGAAAGAATGAGCATTAGGTGCTGGAATTTCCTCCCTTGGTTTGCCCTTCAGTTCTTTTCACGAGCATTTTCAACGCTTTTAATTGCTCTGATCCTTCATTGTTTACTTCAATGCTCACATAACTGCGACACATTTGCAAAACCTTAGGAGGTTGCTACTCCGAGGTTTTACTTAACGTGATATAACCAGACGTTAACCTATCATGAATCATCGCGGGACAACGGTGATTTACAGCAGCGCAGGAAATGAACGTAGGTGCATCTAGAGGTGCGCACTGCCAGAAGCTCCATATATGGCTCTTCAGCCGACCTCATCTTCAGTCAAAGGGCATCACCAAGATAACTCTCACATCTCAAAAATGATGCAGTGCTTTATTTCCTAGCAAAAATGTACCATTCAAATGAATGAAGCGAATAGCCGACAAGAACGGCGCAGTCGACGAATTGCAACGGACGAGGAAAAATTTCGTTCGTTGAATTGGGTTCGTCGGGTGGGTGGGAACGGAGCTAGTTGGTTTCCGCTTCGCTCTCTAGCTTACCCTTGAGCTATCGCTTTGACTCTTATTGACGGTTCAACTCGACTTGCGTCCTACACATTCGTCTCGCTGCGCATTTCGTTGTGACATTAACTCTGCTTTAGTTTGTGTTGTTCGCGAAGAGCAAGCAGATAGAGTCACCCTAATTACGATGGATTGGAATGGACGCGCAAACAAGTGGGCAATCTTCATGCATTGTTAAACTGCTAGTGGCCTGAGCTGAAAAAGTAGAGCGTGCATGTGATGAGATGATCCATATGTTTCTTCCAGGCGGCAACGGTACCACAGATACAATGGTTATCGAATAGCTCATTCTATTCTATTGGGTTTTGCTTTGGGGGAACGGAGAGGGGAATGGATGAGAGAATAACAGCTTGGGTGATTGAGTATGCAGCTGTTTATTTTTTAAATCATAGAGCATCATATCCATCAAGAGCTCCGAGCACTTCTCATAAATCCTACGAAATCCTTCGGTGCACCTTAAAGTGCATTGGCGCAGTATGATGACCTTATTGGTTGCATGCTTAACAGAATTCGTCGAGACAAAAAAGGCGAGTATTTCCACTCAGCAATATTGGAATTTGTCTTTGAAAAATGCAGTTTAATGCTTTCCCATGCTCCAATACCTAAGGAAATGAAAACGATAATGTGCCAATAGTGTTCATAAAGCAAACGGATCGGTTCTGGTGGAATGAAAGATGTCTGGATGATATCGGGTTGGATGATATCGTTCAGATCAAATGTTAAATCATTCCCATATGAGAGAAATATAAACAGCACATTATCTCACCATAAATAATAATTGCGATTGTGATTTAAGCATATCCGAAACGCAAACAACGCTAAGGAGGTTCTTAAGCAGTTACTAGTGTCAAGCAGTTACTGGGAGTTACTGGGAGTTAAGTACGCATGATTCATATTACTAGTGTCATATTCCTCTTCAAGGAATACTCGAATAACGCATTTCTTGGGGATACTCAACGAAATTTTAATCATTTCATAGACTTTAGAACTTAGCATTTCAGCAGTCGTCATGTAATTTACTAACTGGAATAAATGATATAATAAGCTATCTTTTCTTTCTATCAGCTCTTTGATTGACGCGAGATAGGTTGAGCAACGAATTTTAGAAATTTCATGCAGTCAGTCGTTACTTAACATATTTTTCATTGAGTTCCATGCACCCATGCAATAGTGATGGTAAACACGTTGCTACTATTTGCATTCGAGTGCAAAATTTTCTTTGCATTAACCAAGCACATAAGAGCTGGAAAAGGCACAACTATGGTTTTTGAGAAATAACGGGTCGTTTATATAAAAACTGAAAAGGGTATAATCTGCGAAATCTCAGCCCCTTCGAATAAAACTATCATCTGTTGCTTTATTTGAAGACAATTATTTTGGCCATAAGCTTGGATACCGAAACTGTTTGAATCTAAGAGAGACAGGGTCCTCGCTTATAGTCGAGGAGAAAATGAGCCGAAGTTGACATTCATCTGGCAAATTATTTCTTCTTGAAACAAATTCACGTTTTTCTCTTATCTGGATAATATTATCATTTAGTGGCCCCTCTTAAATTTAATTTTCTCTCTTGTTTTCGTCCCACATTTGTCGTGGCATTCATTATCTCTGCTGTGCTCATTGTTTCGCACTTGTTGTTTCTTTTTGGTTTAAAGCCTGGAACAAAAAACACTTTCCCATGGAACCACTAAATGAAGGCAAGAAAATAAATGACAAGTCTCCAAAGAAGATCTCTCTTTCGACGGTGATGTCTCTGATTATATTCGACTTTTATCTGTTTTTCGAGACTTTCCACCATATAATATGCCAATGCGTACACAGTTCACATGCTGTCGATATATTGATTATCTCTTCCACCTTTGGCTTTCATATTCTTCGGATGATATTTAAGGTTTTTGCCACGTTTGATCATTACATATTTATTCAGCAGAAGCAATACTTTAATCGCATTCATTTTTATTTACGGTGCTTTTATATCAAAAATAGCTACCATGTGGTTCCCGTACACGAACAGTTTCGTGTTAACGGACATTTCTACCAACAGAAGCCTCGCTAAGTCGTTTCTTATGTCGATAGCGTTTCTATAGTTGAAATTTTACGGCAGGTGCCTTCTCCTTTCACCCACGTTATTGACTTCATTGACCCCGTTCTCCTCTCACCCATATTATTGTCTTTAAACTGTGGTTTAAAAAACTTCATTTCTTCATTCAACACAAGCTCTTTCGTGATATCTGACACTATAAAGAAATGTTTGGACCTAATATATGCCTTTTATAGTACGAAATGAAAGCATAAATCGTTCAATAATATTCTTCCGCATAGAATAGGATCGTGGAGTGAAATATGGTTTACGGCAGCGAGGAAATATCGTCGCTGATAGAGATGAGGAAAATTTCGGAGCAGCTGGAGAATTGTCGTCTATCTCGTGAGGCTGTAGAATGATGCGTAAAATTTCAGCCTTGTATCATATTTTTTGACTTGTTTCATACGTTTCGTTGGAGTTGGTGGCTATTTCTTATAAAATTTTGTGTTTATGCACGTATGAAAGTAGAAGTGCCTCATTTGCCTCATTTCAGGCCGACGAATTCATGTCATCCATCATATGTTGGATTAAATCAGTGTTGCGAACTGCTGAAATACTATATAGAGAGAGTTCCTTACATTTTTGAAGTCCTTTTGTTGATATTTCGACGTTCAAATGTTAGGTGGTGATAAAATTTATCGAGTATTCTTTCTTGCAAGATGTTTGAAAAAAATTCTACAAAATTTCTCTGCTGATCATTATAAGGAGTTCCCAATCCGTAGACATGTTTTCACTGTGCTCGCAGCTACTGAATTGCTTCGTTAATGAATTCTATCATCGGATTTCCTCTACGGTACCCTACGATCTAAAATCTTGTCTGTATCGTATTGTAAATACCTCACGGCTTCTATGAGTTCCTACCGACCGGAGGAAGGAGGGAAAGGGAAGAGAATTCAACACAAATTTTTCCATTGTAAGGATATATATTCTCCGCACCATTTCTTGATGCTTTCATTAATGGCCACCGTTCTTGCAGCACTGACGAGTCACCTGACGATTAGAAGCGAATGCAATGACTGTTAGCGGTTGACATGTGATCGCTGTGATCGCTGAATGCATGTCCACTTTCTATGGATCAACTGTGGTGCTTTTCTAAGTTGAGTGTTTGTTTGAGACGGAAAAAAAGGAGCATTTAATTGAGATAAATATGCACTAAACAACTGAGGTACAAATATTAAACGACAATGAAAGAAACAATAAAAAAGGAAATATCAGTAGTATACAGAAATTGTGACCTGAGCGAAAGAAAAGTGTTGAGAGAGGTAGTGGAACTTATTCAATGCGTATAAACCTAGGGCGGCTATTCCCATTTATATAGCCACATTTCACGGTTTCATATGAATTCGATAAAATGGTTCGTTCCATTTTAGGCATTTATAGCGATGCTGAATTGCTCTCGACAAGAATTCTGCGCTTTTTGAGTATGCAAACAAAAAAAAAGCAAAGAAAAGGTGTAAAACATCAAAGGAAATTTGTAATAATTTAAGGAATGAACTGAAGAAATTAGCACTTAAAGGATTACATCCGGAAGAAAAAATTGAAAATGAGAACCTTTATGCTGTATTTTTATGAGTTCTTGACGAAGTTTTAAACGGCTTCGATTATTGAGCATTATGCATTCAATCGTAGCCGTAACACTGCCCATTGATAAGCGGCTTTATGCCTCCTGCTAAAATTTATAGAAAAGTTTCTGAGGTAGAAGAATATAGTTACCAATGATGCGACAAGCCATATTTCGTGCAGCCATTTTGCAATATTTTTATGATGTCTATGCACGGTGTCGTTGTATTTTCTTATGATGAGGAGAGCGATAGAAAGTGCACTTTATCTCCAAATGGAAATAATGAAACGGAGCTGCCACTGATAAGAAAAACTATTTTTTGGTAATACCCTAAGGAGAGGTTACCTATTTCCGTTCACAGTGGAAAGATTGGGTTTTATTCACTTCCCATTAGTTAAAAAAGTGCTCACAAGGAGTGCTATTACGCATCATTGATAGCTGAATGAAAGAATTCGAGTAATAAAACACATAAAACTCGTGGAAATACGCAAATATTTGTAAATATTGTTGAAAATAGTAGAGAATAAATGAAAAATGGGGATTACACATAAAATGAAATCAATTCAAACAACGAATCAACAAAAATATATCCAACAACGTTTTGGTATGCGGTATCGGCTTCAACGATACAATTCCCTGAGTGTAACTGATAACCGTATTATACAACGCATTCGTGTTGGTAATGATGAGATAAAATTTTTGCATGATCTGCAATATTGCAGTGGCTAATTTCTTTGTCAGTTTATTGAACAAATCGTTTTCATAAATTACTCCTTCTTTTGAAGACAAACATTTAGCTGAGAAGTTTCGCTGATCTCAGTGTGCAGCATCATCGTTCCTTCTAAAGAAAACCAAAACTGCTACTTTTAAATCGCAATGACTTCATTACCAGGTCAGTATATGAAATAATTCGGTAGCATTTCTTTGTCAAAAGTCTCATGACTTTCACCAAAAAACTTATAATTATTGCAACCATAACATCCCTCCGGATTTTTCAGGATGGAGCATCTGATATCTTCAAGCGCAATCAGCTCGTCTCCTCTTAAGGTACTCACCTTGGTACCATAGAAATCACAATATTTATATATACGTTATCGTTAGACGCCTATAGAACTAATGAACGAAAGCTTTCAATTTTAAGCAATTTTCATAGATTAGATCGTTTGATTACATTTCTGGTTGGAAAATGATTTAGCAAATGAAAGAATAATTTCACTTCCTTCAAAATCCAAGAAGCCTATTGAAAGATCTCTTTCAGTTTATTTAATGCTTAGTGGAAACTAATTACTAGCAGCTGCTGCTCAAAAGTGCTGATATTGCGACGTTTTTCAACAACAAATGCGATGCCAATCAAAGCAGCAGAAAAAGATAAATTCATCGAGAAAGAATATTTCTGAATTTTCGAAATATCCGCTTAATTCCAACATCAGCTAGAGCCAAACAGGATGTGCGTATAGAATTAAAAACGAGAACGAGCAGCTAATGATTGAACAACTTTGGCAAATCATCACTAGACGATTAGAACGACAAAAAACCATATATGACAAAGCTAAATGAGACCCCTTAGTATGAGGTAAAAGTTTGTCAAATATGAGGTAAGCAATATCGACAAAACTCTTAACAAAAATTGTTTAAAGTGATCAACATAGAAGAGCAATAGAAAAAAGTTAAAAGGTAGCGAAGCAATAACGAGAGGTCATTAAACACAAACGACGAATCACACTCGAATACAACAACAGAAATATAGGGAACAACGGGAGGTAGAATCACTGATACGAGGACTGACTTAAAGAAAAAACAGCACTTGAAGTTAAAAACAAATAAAACGCATTAGGGTATATGCGCTTATATACAATGAACCCTTTCAGAGTGGTGCCAAAGCTGAATGCAGTTGAGCCACTGACACAAGAGCGGACATTAGCCCAACGGAACAAGCAAACTTCATCACGTTGGACGTGAAAATCGCTTCTATCACGCGTCATGTCGACTGAATGAAGCAGTAAATGAATAGAAACCTAAGGAATGCCATCCTAATATTAGCTAATGTTTCGCTTGAAGAAGGTGTAGATTGAACGTCAATCCATCGTTGCATGACTGACCACAGCGATTGCATTTGAAAGGATTATCATACCCATGATATCCCATATGAATGTGAAAAAGCGGCTCATCTTGAAACGCCATTTTACAATGTGGACATGAGAATCGCCACATATCGAACGCTGATCGGAATTTCTGCTGTAAAATTCTCCCAATCGTTAAATGGTCGCATTTAATTAACAGAATAAGCTTCACAGCGACAGCGTAAATCATTGCAATTTTTCTTGTGTTGAAACTACATTTAGGGTTTACAATATGGATTAGTTCAGAAGCTAATAAACACTAAGGAAGTTTTACTAAACATTCCATTAGGAAAGGTACTCCTATTTCATGAACTCTTGTTCAGATACGGGAAAGAAGAATTTACTGAGATGGAAGAATATTCGAAAACTATCGACGCTGATGTAAAACTGAAATTAATCAATTTTTATATGAGCCGCAGATATAAATAGAATAAATTATGCAATATAATCTGCCATCATTAAGCCTCCATAGTAGAATTTCATTAATGCTCAATGTATAAGGAGAACTCATCGTAAGTGGTGGATTTATGAGAAAGATTTGATGAATTTGAGGAAGATTTTCAGGAAGAATGATTTCATGAAGAATAAAAAGAAAAATGAATGACACTGGAGATAAATAAGGATTAATATAGAGATTGTAATATTCCATAATAGCAACAGGAATGTTCACCGGTTAAATAAGTTTAAAGTCGTTTCCTTTTCACTACGAAAAGACTATAGAGTGCATAAAACGGTCGGAACACCTGCTAAGTGATTGATGAGAGAAAACGGATTTATATATCCTAAACGGATAATAGTGTAAGCAGCTGCTGCTGCTGCTGAATGCCTATAATTATTGACGGAAATAGAAAATACAAATAATCATCGCATTGTTTGATTCGAAAACTTATATATTTCAAATTAATGACCAATAGGTGTAACGATTTTGCGATATGATACATGAACGATTCGCCCAATTAACTATACCTCTTTCTTCTTTAGAGTATGGAAAAATTTTGCTCCCGTTTATGGATCCATAGATAAAATAACATAAATTATACGAACATTTTAGATCCATGAAATTAAATTTGAATTTTCCGGAGGAAGTAGTGGAAGCAGGGAATGCGTATAGCTTTACTGAACATTCGGAAGAAGGTCTTTGGCTTCATTGATGAAATGAAACGATGGAAGAAACATTTAGGATTAAAGTAAGTAACGATTAGTTTCACCTATTCTTTTTGAGTTTCTTAATTAATGATAAGGGGTTATTTTTATTTTGCTGATGAGAAATTATGTGGCGGTTGGCGTACTGCAGAAACTTATAACACAGATGTAGATGATACACAGGATGTGTAAGCATTTAAAAATCGCATATAACATATAAATAGGAAGTGATTTCATATATGCATAGAAAATAGGAAATACTTCCCCATAAATCCTCTTTGCTTACTTCATGGATCCTGCAATCGATAAATTATATAAAAAATTCTGAAAAGTTCACCTCCATATTGTGTACATGAGCGATACATGCTTGTTGAAAAACGTTCAAATGGCCGGATTCTTCAGGAAGCAACAAATGAGGAAGAAGTCTTGAAGGTGTGGGTCGTGATACGATTGGCGCCGGAATTGACAAACATGTAGCAATTGGGCTTTCGACCACGCTCTCCTTCTCATCGTCGTCCATTTTCTGGAAAGACTTATTTTCAGCCATGCACAGACTTATTATGTGACAGCAACTCAGTGACTCTACTGACACAACAGTAGATGTGCGTTAAGATGCTGCGATGTCAAATTAAATGCTCTGATTCTTCTAATCCTTCTAACTTCGCTGGAATTGCCTTCCATTATGCTAAACAAAAAGGTGACCGTCTCAATTCCCAATTACTGAAGGCATGTCATAATTGTAGCCGTCTATAAAAAGGGATTTTAGATAAAAAACGTCAAGAATGCGTCGTTGTCAGAACGAAAATTTACCCCGCGCTTCACTTCCTCATTGGCATCGACGACGTCGTCGATGCCTGGAGAGTTTTTCTCGTGCAGTCGAGCAGCGATCTGATTCAACTTCAGGCCAGCTTTACGCTTTCTTGCACCCTTATCGCCTGTTTCGTCTATGGTCGGCGATCCTTCGTCACCACTGCTTTTTGCTGATCCTGGAGGTGACGTGCGCGATTCACCTATGAGGAAAAACTTCAGTTTGGCGCTGAAGCCTAGTGACAACTTAGTACGAACAGAATAAAATAGAAAGTACGGAGCTTTCATATGTCATATGGTCCAGTGGCATCATTACCTCGCCCTCTATGAAATAAAGTCAGCATTAAGGTACATTACCGAAGTTGACGGGTCAGTATACCTTAAATTAAAATGTATAGGAAACATTCGAAGTGGAACATTTACAAAAATTATTCGATGATTGGATAAGTGAAAATTAGATCAATAAAAGACAACTGACTGCATAAAATATTTCCGATCACGCAAAAAATATCGAAATCGCCAAACTGTATATGACATCACTTCAACAACGTGTATGGAAAAAGTAAACTGAACCAATATAACAGTGGGGGTCATAATATAACAGGGGGGGTCATAGTCCATTAAGCAAAGGACGAAATGAAACGTTAAAGAAACAGTAAAGGGTAAATTCGAGCGGAAATTAAAAATCCACTTTCCTCGTCAGTTTATGGTTTTCCGGGCTAGACTGGAAGTGCTCATCTTGTTAGCGGTCATAAACAAATACCTCAAATAACTCAATCTTTCTTTTTCGCCGGAGAAGCCCGAAGGATTTTGAAATTCTCAGGTGTTGAACAAATTAACTCGGGTAACGCACATGAAGAGATGCCACTCTTTATAAAAAGCTCATCAGTTTGAATGAAATAAGAGAGAATGATCTTTAGCGACAGAAGATGAAAGAAGACTGCAATGAGTACACAAATAACACAAAATCGCGTAAACTATGAGTATGTTACGAAAAAAATGTTAAGGACCTATCACAGAACAGCACTTCGAAATATTTGACTTCAAGTTTGTCAGAACAAGAATAAGAATAATAAGAAAATTACATCTCGAGCTCGAAACAGAAAAAAGTGAAGCTCGAGTTCAAAAACCACTTTGACTGAGATCTTTTTTTTTCTGATCTTTTTATCCATTTTTGATGGATAATGGTCGGTTGAGACAAGGAAGTGTGCGTGAAGAAAATGAAGGCGCAGCTGTTACTACTGAATCAGTTACTTTCCACAACTTCAATAGATCTTAAACGCGAAGCTAGAACGAGCTACCCTTAGTTCCCTAATTAACAACATTAACAGAACTGAAGAAAGTAAACGGTTGGAAGTGTGTTATATTCGCATGTGAGATAGAGCAAAGAAATGCTCGAATGAGATCTCCACAGTGGATTACAGATGCACCTAACAAAAAATCCCATCTAAAAGTCATACAAACTTATGATAATTCTAAACGAATCAAAGCTCATTTAAACGAATTGACGAACATGAGTTTAAGAGATATTAAATGTAAAGCAAATTAAAGAACACTAAGATTCCAAATTCCTGTGGAATTTCATACTCAATTCTGCAACGAACGAAGACATTGCGAAAAACTCATCTAGCGTTCTTCCCAACTCCTCTCATTCGCCGCTGTCCTCATAAAAATAAACAATCCAATAATTCCTTCTCTCGCGAATTTTTTCGTCGCTAAATATGATCCAATAGGTATTTTCTGTACCTAACAGTTCGTCAAATTTACGCCAAACTTATAATATTTCAACTTCCTCGGAGCAAAAAAAATTGCTCAATCGAAATAGGCATTTCTTTGTAAAGGGTTCATTACATTTTCTATGATATGCATAATTAAGAGATTTTTATCCTAGGCGCAAGTGGGATGTAAATGATATCCACAGAGTTATCCATTAAATTTGCCGTTGAACTAATTCAAGTTTGTGCGATGTGAAAATGCAGAAATATGATTAAATATAATTATCTCACCTGAAATATCCCACATCCCATGCTCCACTTGCTCCACATTCTCTATTGTGACGTCCTGTTCCTCTTCATTGCAGCTTTGTTTTTGATCCGCTTGCAATGTGGTATTCTCTTCGTCTTCTTCGTTTGCGCTAGAAATTCACTCTTTCCTTAAACTATTCGGCATCTTTTTGCAGTTGATCCACTCGAAATGGGTACATTAATTCGGCAGAGCTCATCGTTGCAACCGTTCGAATATTTTCCGTCTATCTACTTGAAGTTAGCACACCTTGGAGGACCGCCTATGCTTTTGAATTCTTCGTTCAGAATTCGTAAATGAGGAATGCGACTGCAGTGTTTTATAAGCACCAACATAAGAACTAGGAAATCAACGCCGTTTTGTTCAACGCGATAAATTCAACCGTATCCGACTATTTAATAACATACAAGCTACAGCAGTCACTTAAGAAAGCGAGAAATGGTTCATGATAGGTAGACAGTTTTCTGTGTACCTCAGGATGTGTGTCCATGAATGCTGGTCTTCTGCCATACCCAAACTCTTTCTGGCGCACTAAAACGTCATGGCATTCCGTCAAGCTGCATAGATCAATGTTTTTCAACTACGATCTAATAACTTGACTAAAAATTACACTGACGAATACTAATATACTTTGTAGATCAAATATAACATTAGATTGCATATTGTCGGCCAGTAAAGGCATTATATTTCAGCAAAGTAGCGCTGCTCCGACCTTCCAGTTTTAGGGCTCCTATAACCTCGAAAACTTTGCATGCCCTGCTCTATGCCTGGTCCATTCGAATAAAGCAACGCAACGAATGGTGCAAAAACAATGAAGAATTGAATATCTGGTGAAATGGGTTGCAGCTTCTGATGATCATACCACTGCCACTCATCCGTCGCATATTTGCAAGCGCCGAAAAAACAAGCAAATAGTGTTCATTTTCGCTCTTTCTACATGAAATAAATGAGCTGAAAAATGCTGTGTAGAATTGAAAGACGCTGTTAAATACAGTCGAACGTGGAGGAAATTGACTCTAGAAAAATAATGGCATTCATAATAATAAGTGGAACTTACGCTGATGATGATGACCTCAGTGAGGTTGGAAGTCCAATGGAATTACATAAGGAGGCTAGTGGATTGTCGCTTTGTGGTGCAATTAAATGATTCACTTGATGACGTATATTGTCCTCTTGGTTTAGGGATTGATAATTGCAAAGAACACAACGTGATGTTAGCATCGATCCTGCACCCATTCCAGACAGCGTATTAATTCGCATAACAGCATCCATTTGCTCTAACTGAAAGCTCACTCTTCTTTATATTACCAAATTAAAAGACAAATATCACCGAGCTCTCATCATTATCCGCATTCAACAGAAATCCTCCCAGCATAATAATCACTAACTAAAGGAGGCTTGTGATTTCCCTCGACCGTTTCCTTCTGTCAAAAAGTCCATTCAAATTTATACATATTACAGCTTCTTCCACATTCAGTGATCACTTAGATGCATAATTTCTACAACGGCAGTCGATATTTAATACAGATTCGTTGACAATGTAGTAATATAATTATCGCTAATGATTTCTACCAATGATTTTTCTTCCTTATCCTCATAAATACTGATGAAAGATGAATTTTACTGCAATCGAATGAGGATTCTTGGAAATTATGGACTCTCCACGAGGCGAATTCAGAGATGACAACATGAGAAATTATTTTAATCTTGACATTAGGTCACACAACAATTTTCGCCCTGACATCATTGCTTTGCGACCCACTTTTATCATCTCATTCATCTAAGAATTCCTTCATTTGCTAAACGTCGGCTTGGATCCGAGATGGATTTGTAATTCTACTGGACATTTCAAAAACTAAGTTTGCGCTAGTGACGTTCAAGCTGTTTGTTCTCATGCTCATTTCCATATCGCAGAATGGAATTTCCTGAATCTGCTTGTGTTTGAGGAAAGGAAAAACGTATTCCCCAGATAATAATAATGCTTCAATAACAAATGAAAACACCGAAAATGGCCTAGTAAACGAAAATGGCCTAGTAAACATCATTAGCAGTTTTTCAGCGCAACAGCGTTTTTGCTCTTTATGAATCATTAAAGCGCTTTTTGAAATGAGCACATTCCGAGTAATCCAAAAGCGTGAAATTTAATAATCGTAATTTCTCGCCCATGAGATCGAAATTAATTTCTACTTTATCGATTATTCTCTTCATAAATAAGCAGCTTCTAAGGGCGTTCAATAGTTTCTAACATTTCTCCGATTCGTGTTTTTTGTTACTTTTCCTTTTTTCATCATCAGACGATAATGCCGACGCCCGAAATGCATCATTTTTCTTGTAAAGTTCCTAAGAATCATGAAATAAGTTCTTTTCAAAGAGGAAAGCCAAATACTGGATGATTCTCAAGTATGATTTGAGGAAGCAGTATACTGGATGATTCTCAAGTTATCGGTGGTGAATTCTTTAATAAGCAGCAATTAAAAAATGGAAAATTTCAACCGATCATCGGCTCAGTGCAATCATCACTTGTGACAATACCACATTACTTAAAATGTTTTTTTCGATGGTTATTTACTACCTCTTTCTATTTGCTAACATTCCCACTTTCTAGAGGATTTGAAAGTTAATGATTTACCAGTACATTATTTCGACCATTGCAAGGGTCACATCGGAAGATGACTAGAAATAAAAAGTGCTCGTTAGCGAGTATGAATAGGAGGAAATGACAGACGTGAATCCCATTCGAGAAATAAAAAAATTCGAAGCTCATAGTGTTAGATCAAGTGAAATACATCATCGTTTGCAATCGTTTAAATATTTCCATAGAAATTCGACTAGTGAATGAAATCTTCTCATTGGACCTCTTAGGTTTGTAAGAAGAAATATGTGGCATCGCCTACATCCTCGATTTTAATCAGAACCTTTGAAAACTTCAACTGAGAATAATGTTCCGAACATAGCGTTTTACAAAATTATAGGCTCTTATAGCTGATTTCAAGTGATGTCTTGTAGATATGTTAGCACCACTCAATCTGACAGAAGTCCCAAATGGAAATGGAAAACTGTCCATTTTTTTCTGCGCAATGCATCATTGAGTACTTGCATTAACCTATGAGAATTCGTTTTTTATCGCTTTCAAGTGAAAACAAAGATCATTTGGATGTTAATACCACATGGTAATTAGCATTTCGCATTGAATTTCTGCTATTTAAGTGAAAAAATACCTGATGTTGCCTGAGTAATAACTGTGATGCAAGATTGAGTGAACTTGAGGTGACAATCGGATTAAGAGTGATTGCGTTAGCAAGTGATTGCGGCATTGACGACTGTGGACTTGGACTATCACCATCGACTCCATTCGTGCTATACGAGTCGCTGAGATGTCGCAACGTGTCACTATCGTTCGCGGACTCGAAAGGTGAGACTATAAAAAATGATCAGTGATTATTGATTGTGTCGTAGATTACTTTGATAGGTCATACTTTAAAACGCCAAAACAATCGAGTACGATGGTAATTTCCCTTCCAATATGCAAATTCCTCTCCGACATGAAAATACATAAAACCGCCATTGCAAATCCATCGATTTAAATTTCAGATGAAAATCAACACTGGTGAGCTTGCTCAAAGAAATATTCGATGCTTTCCTTGTTGAAAGGCAATTATGATTAGCTTCTTCGGTGATGTTTCTCCGCGCAAACAATTTCACCACTTATTTTCTAAGCAAAATTTTAATAGCGATACATTCGACATCACTATAAACAATTACACCCTATAAAAATTTCTCGCCCCAGTAAACATTTGATTAACCTCATGAGAGAATAGGACAATCCGAATCAATTCCACAAAATTATGATCAAAGCAAAGCGCAACAGATGAAGTTCTGTAGACGCAGACAATAGGATGGTGAAGGTAAACCTAACTATGGCGTTATTCTCGAGCGGAAATGCAACACTGTTTAAGGACATCACATATTTAGCACTGAACATGTCTTCAGGCGCTCATAAGTCAAGGCATTTTTTAAGGGAAAGAAATATATTGAAGACAAACTCAACAAAAGACTGTTAAAGTTTACCACTATTGACATTTATGACGGTCGTTTCGTTGGCATCACCAGCTCGATTATGATTATATTTCTTGAGATGAAGTTTTAAACTATGGCAATATTTTGTCGCATATGTGCAATCTCGACAGCGAAATTGATAGATATTCGTATGTGATTTCATATGTGAATTTAGCATTGATTTATTCACACATGAATAGGCACATTTCTTACAGTGAAATGGCTTCGAACCCATATGATTGCGTAAATGATACTCCTGAAATGTCGTAAGGCTTCCTGCAATTTTTCCAACATTCCAACAAAATTAGTCGCCGAGATATGTTCATCGTTGGATCTAACAGTACTGGTAATCGAAACGCGTTTGTTAACTTTTAGACTGGGGGATTGCCGATGAAGAAAAGAAGGATTTTGGGCTCCATTTGCAACATATGATAGTAAATGCAAATATTTTTATGCTCCAATTTATCATCTATACTCAAAAAAATTCATAATGTTAAGTTGGACAACCTTGATGTTCACGAAAGGTAAAATGAAGAAATAGCATTAACCAATTTCTCATATTGGAATCACTATAATAATGATGTTCACGGTATTCAACATTAGTTTGGAGCAAACAAGGTGGCTAAATTCCTTAAAGAGTTATATAAAGAAGCTTTAAGATATAAAAAAACAGCAGATTTTTCCGTTTCGTCTTCGCAGGGGCAAATAGGCGATATCAATGTCTGTCAATAAAGCATGATTCTAAGACTTGACCATAAGCAGTTTAGACCACTTGACCACTTGACCGAATTCAAGAAGCATATTAGTTTCGGGCGTTTCCAGCCATTGGCGGGTATTTTATATCCTAAGTGGCCTAGTCGTAATCATTCCTCACTGTCAGTCTACATATGTTTCGCATTATTACTGCAGCCAAAAGTTAGGATACTCAGATTTCACTGAACAGTAGGGGCTAAGAAGAGAACTAAAATGAAAAAAACTGGTCTGATTTACTCACCAGATGATGCTTATATTCAGTAACGAAGCCACATCGAGTGCAACCAAGTTGCTTTTCAACAGGAATATGCGTTCGTGCGTGTGCCCACTGCTCTTCTTTGGAAATGCTTATATGATTGCACTGTTTGCATTTATAAGTTTTTGGTTTTCCTCCACTACTACGACGTTCAGCACTCAACGAAGTTGAAGAGGGTTCTTCTGCAGGTAACGACGATGTAGATGGCTCAGATAGTGGAGGTGCATTGTTGAGTAGGCCATGTGACATAAGAGCACTGGCAAGATTCGCCGATGAAAGATCTGGAAGGATGCTCGGATCTTCAGTGAACGCACGAATTTGATCAAGTGCTGACGGTAGGAAAGAACTTGTGCAAAGTGACGTGGGGATAGTAGTTGGTGTTAAACTTGTTGACGATGGCTGCTCATTGTTATCAGTTTTGCTCGATGGCGCAACAGAATTTGGGTCACCATCATCTGCGATCAAGACTGCTGCTTGTGCAGCCTGAGCAGCAGCAGCTAAATTCGCTGCCTCAAAAACTGAAGCTATTGTTGTGGTTAGATTTATACCGCTTGGTGCGGAAAGCATCGACGAGGTTATTGGAGTGGCAGTAGCTGAAGAACAACAAGACGGTTCCATATCGAGACCAGCAGCCATCTGCTCTTCGACAGTGTGAGAATCACGCATGTGTTTCTTCAGCCGACCTTCCGTTCGAGACGTGTAATCGCACATTGTACATTGATGATCGCCATGCGTGTTCATATGAGAGTTGTAATGAAATTTAGAATTGCACGAAAACCCGCATATGGGACAAACAAGCGGCAACTGCGCGCCAGAGTGACCTTCGGGTAATGTGATAGGACCCAAACCCGGAGCACGGCAAAATGAGCCGGTTGGCGTGGTGGAGATCGACTCCGAAACAGGACTTGATGATGATGGAGGTAGTGATAGCGGCGTAGATCGAGGTGGAGAGTTGGAGCTACTAAACACAGAACTTGTCGAGTTGGTGCTCGAATTTGGTGGAGCTGGTGTTGCTGAAGTAGGCAATCCAAGTTTTTCGTTTAGGATTCGTTCCTCGATACGAAGTGCAGCCACGATGCGACCCTGTTCCACGTTCGCAACGTCATTTAATGCTCTCGGGCTGAGACTACTGCACACTTCACTTGACTGTGGTGGTGTTTGAGCCGCGGAACGTTGTCGTGAAAAGTCGAGGAGACCGCTGAAATCATGGAAAAGTAATCAATTGTACAATTAGGGTATATTTATGTGTATGAAGGCTATATTTTACATCATGTTTGCGCAATCACATGCCACGACTGTTTTCTTCAACCTTCTCTTGGGGTAAAAAAAAATGCATAGAAATGTCTCACCTGACCTGATCATTTGAAAATACCAATGGTCATATATATAGGCGTTTCAATTTTTTTTCGTTTTTTAAGCGTCCTACAAAGCAATGTTGACGTGAACTGCACATCGGGAGCATACTACATATATATATATATATATATATACATGTACAAACATAAGTATAACTAATAGACATAAATATAAACATATATATATATGTTTATGTTATATATATACGTTTATATGTTATAACATATATATATATATATATATATATATATATATATATATACGCATACATATATAACGCAGAAGAACGCACATCACGCTCGATCCCCAATAAACACAAGATGAGGAAGTGCAGCAATGAAACGGAAGAAAGCGTACGCTTAACGCCACACTCCCGTTATGTGAGCATGCACTTTTCAGGGATCACAGCGCAGAAATAAGAAAAAACAAAACGCAAAATGCGGAGATGCATGATCGATAAAAGAATGAGAAGAAATTCGAGGTATTTGCGATGCGGAAGAGAAGATTGAGAATGTGGAAAACATAACGCTTCATCGATGACGTACTTTCGAAGTGAGGCTGTTAGCCGGGCAAAAAAATCGACTGTTTTTGCTGTTGGCGTCACGTGTTTGTGAGAAATACGTTCGCATGCGTGTGTATGCGTATGTGTGTATATATATGTGTATGTACGTTTTTATGAGTGTACGTATTTTGATGAAATGAATGCACTTTGGTCTCCCCGCCTTGATTACGTCCACAAATGAGAAACTCTCATGCGGAAGTTCGATATTTATTACTCTCCTTTTTTTCCGCTTTATGATCATTAAAAGCAAACCACTCCTTTCTCATATAAAACTGCGGCTGCCAATAGCGAAATTAAGCTGACAATCGAAATGCTCAAAATTGTGAACTTCCATATAAATTAATCTAAAGCATTTCATCACAAAATATTTTAGCTTTAAATCCGAATTCTTCATTTATAGTCGCATCATTTCTTCCACTTTATTTCGCCCTCATAACTGATCTTTTTTTCTACGAAAGATTTCTTTAAACGAATCGAAACTACTATTTCAATAAATTCGTCGATTTCGGTGTGATCAAAGAAGGCACTTCCGCGATTAATTCTAAAAGTAGGCTCAGTGCCAATGGAGCAACAAATTATTCAATTGCTCAGCAATCTGGACCTTTACAAGCAGAAAGTAGCAACCCCTTTCTCCCATTATATTAACCCTCTCATTCTACACGTCTATCACTGTAACACGACATTGTATATCGCTTTACACAATACTGTTTGTAGCATTTTACGTGGATCTATTCGAGAGAATGCAAGAACGCCGCCTCATTGCAAGCAATTGCTGTTTACCTATCGTTGCTGATGAAGTTTACAGATTTTCATATCGTTCTTTAGCACTCTACAATCTTAATTCACTTTCATCGTTGAAAGCACTGCACGGAAGTAGTAAGAAACACAAACATATGGGTGCACTTCTTATGGTTATTGGCATCCGAAAAATCCAAAAAAAAAATGCCGTAATAATTTTTGGTCTTATTTGTTCTGAACAGCAAACAAGATGGTGAGGAATTGACTATGGACCGAAAATACTTAACGCACCGAAAATCATTCGCACAAATGCCAACGTAGAATTCAACACAAAAATCCTCCAAATGAGCAAAATATAAGAAAAAAATCGCAACAATAATGTTGAAGTTGTGAGTAAATAGGAGAAGTTAATTGAAATTTCTATATGTTTATGAATAAACCAACTAAATATAACGCTTAAGATGTTTTTTGCGGAAATTCTTCATCACTTATGCTTAACGAAAACAATGAATGAGCGGAACTATAGAAACTAAATTGGAGGAAATGCCATTCAACAACAATCGTTAATCTTTTAGCAAATATTTTCCCCATGGAGAATGAATGGGTGGAAAAGATTACATACTGAAATAATCAGCTGAGTTAATCAGAAGCAATGATTCCGAATAAATATGCTAAAAGGCTTGAAACATACAATAATGGAAGTGAGATTTTCATGACATGGAAAAAAAACAGTCGTATCCTTGAGAAAAACGCGCTTCGAATGCTTCAGACGTTTCCTTGTGTAAAACTGTTGCGTTGCGCTAAAGTGAGAGCCTTCAGAAGAAATGCGAAACAAGTAGCGCCGAATAGAACAAATAACTTAGCATATATATTCATCTCATAGGTCTGCTTCCGTATTCGATGGTCAAGTATAGACACTCCATCTGATAATAAAAGAAAGTGGTTATGGTTCATCGGTATATATATTACAGAACCGATATATATATATATATATATATATATATATATATATATATATATATATATATATATATGTCGTTGGTCGCTTAATGGGAGAAATTTGAAAGGATTTCAGGAAGGAAACTTGAAATTACTTTAGAGAAAAAATTCGGTGCCATATTAAATTCGATATAACATTAAACACACTAAGATAAAAATGAACAAATTATGCCAGAAGCACTTATACAACCATTCAACTAATAGAAAGGAATCAATAACTGCAATATGTGTGTGAGGGCAAGAATGGTATGAGACGTTGACAATACGAATATATAGAAAACGAACATAGAGCAAAAAATGTGCGCCCAATGCACAAAGCACAAAAAACGAGTGCATATCCCGAAACTGCTGCGCCTAGTTTATTGAACTGAAGAAAGTGATTTCTCTCGCAATGACATCTTAATCATGCTGTATTTTTTAAGCTGCTGTGTAGTTGAAATTTCAGCCCGTTGGTTCTTGCATTGAAATTTTATCGCCGAGGACCTAATAAATTCTATCCTGATGACGTTTCTGAGGAAACATTCCAGGAAAAAACATGGTCCATGGACTTATGAAGGAAATATCTACTAAACAGTACCGAAAAGGCTTCAGTACTGAAAGATATCAGGTGAATAAAACGCAAGGGTGTTGTGACGAAATATAAAAACTGCGAGAAAGAATGTTTCCAACCTTTTCAAGTTTTTATTTTTTAAACGTTACATGCGCTCAAATCCCACGAAGTTTATCCTCTTTAATGGATGCATATGGTAGATGCCAATTTCACTTCCACTACATGAAGCTGCGGGAAAAAACTGAACCACTTCGCTTTTATAATAATGGTTAAGAAAACTGTAAAAAGAACACTCCATGCTGAAGCTTTACGGATGTATGGATATGGCGAATTCTATATCCAAGGCTTCAGGAAGAAACACTGATTTACGAAATGTAAATATTATGTTGCGATCATCCTAAGGAGTTGATTAAATATGGGCAGATCCATAAATTGGGCAAATTTTCGGGATTAGGAGATGCGAGTACACATCGTCCACATGCAGGTGCACTTGAAACTATGGCGATGACGACCATAATCTGTTCCGGAGAAAAAAAGCAAAAGAACATGCCCAAATAAGGCGTTTATTTACCTTGCTGAATTTTCGTCTTCTTTTGAGTCACGATCTATGGAGTGATGCAATTCATTGTTGTCGCATGCGATTGCTGATGAGACGGCTTTTTCATTCGTAGCAACCTTAGACGTTGCTTCTTCTTCAGCACCATTATCCGCGTCGTCAGTTTCTTAACAAATATGAGATGCATGAATTTTGAGTACTTTCACTAATTTAGTTACTAAATTAAACGACACTATAGGTAATGTAATTGGTGAAACAATCGCTCCTACAGTTTTTGTTGTGTTTGTCCGCTAAAACGTATGAAAGAGAAACATGGATGCCGACAGGATGTCGACATATCTATCAAAAATGCCCTCTCGCAAAGCAGATAAACCTTTGGAACTCGTTTAGAACGATGAGACGATTGCAATATGACGGTGTGAGGTCGATTTCATAGAAAGAGAGCAATAATTTCAGGTTCAAAATATTCTCAATAAAAAGCAGGAAAAAAATTCCCGGAAAATATAATAGTAGCTGATATATTTAATGCCTCAGTAGCGACTTTATGGAAAATACCATTTGGCAATTGAGAATTTTAGTGCGGCTTTCGTATCATTAGCTGTGCGTACTCTCCGATCATTAATGCGGTAGGAATTCATCACTTATTCCCTCTACCATTTTGAGAACCGCATTAATGTGATTTTTTTTCTTCCACTGTAACAAAATCACGGCAATAGTTTCTTTCTAAGTGTTTAGCGGACAAGTGATGCTCACCGTAATCTAGTATTGAACGCAGTCGAGGTTCTGATACGTCTGTCTTAAGGTTCATCTCATCACTCCCATTCGTTGTTCTTGTAGCTGTCGCCTCGAAGCTGCTTTCGATGCATTGTTCGGTATTCATTTTCTCATGCGGTGATGATAAACACCTATTTTGCCTTTGTCGATCACTGTCCTTGCCCTTAGCATCTTGGTTATTTATACTGGTGCTATTTCCCACTGAAAGCGAGCCGGATGATTCATATTCGGAATCGCGTTGATTAATGTTAGCTCCACTGACCCCTTCCAGGTGTTCTGCTACTTCTGGTGACGACGCAAATGACGAATTCATCATGGTTTTGAGCTCTTTTGGCTGACTACACGAGTCTCCAGATATATCTCCTGGTTTCCCGTTCGTCCCGGAGGTCTTGGACTGCTCTTTGCGGGAGTTCCGTTGTTGTTGGCGCTCATCTTGTTCGGACTGTTGGTGGTGATGCGTTTGATTGTGTTGTTGCTGCTGTAGAACTGACGCGAAAGTGATGTTGCCCTGTAATGCTTGATCGGCGGTTGATGATGATTCGGATGCGACAGTGTGCACTAATGAAGGGATTTGATTGTGTTGGGGACGGGTTTTCAACAGTAAATGTTCAAGGGAAACGTTCGACGATCGTCTGTCATCTTGTAGTGGCTTAAGAAGCGCTGCCGCAACGGCAGCATGCTGTTGTTGACGTTGAACTGCGTGATGTAATGCAGCCACGTGTTGCTGCTGATGATGAGTAGTGCTAAGAAAGTGTGGAGAAGACGGATGAGAGGAAAGAATATTCGACGTATGCTGTCCGATGCTTGAAGGAGAACGAATATTTGCTTCAGATAACTGTTGACTAGCTGCTGCAAAGCGTTGTTGCAATAAATGTTGTTGCTGCTGCTGCTGCTGCTGCTGTTGCTGCATCCATTGCGCCAAATTTGGCTTTCGCTCTAACCACAGTTGATCAGCCGTTCCACTAGCGATATGCTGTGCAAGCTTACTATTATTCTGCCAATCTTGGATCAGTTTTCTAGAGTCGAGTACTTTAGCCTCTTCAGCAGCAGCAGCCATATAGATTTGCTGTGGTGTGACGAACTGCGACAGCTGTTGTGGCGTAGCGCCGGTCGGATTGAATTGTGCCAGTAGTTTTTCGGCATCATGACGTGATTGTTGTGAAGGTGTTATCAATCCTGGTTGAGGCTGTGGTTGAGCAAATCCACTTGGGCGATAAAGGCCTGCGGTAGCACTGTTTGTTGTAGTGAATCCATTATAAGGGGGTAGTGATGGCAGACGAATTCCTCCAGAATGATTATGTGCCATCGCGGAGAATCCACCTGGTGAAGTTGCATCCGAGTATCTCTGAAAAGGAACGGTTTATTGAAATTTAATTTGTACACTTCCAAGCAATATCTCGGCTTAACTGAAGGCAATTTGCTTCAAATAGATTATACTTTTGTGAATGCTGTTGACGCTATTATGATCGTTGAACAATCTTTCTATACTTTGATGTTCCTCTTACGTTGTTTTGTTCTCCCCCTCTCTATCGACAGAATCGTACGAAAACCTTCCCGTCCTCCTTCATTAAAAAATAGCAATCGTGCAGACGCAAGTAGGAAGTAAGAAATTTTTCCACCTGTAAGAGGTCGTTTAATTCGAAGAAAAAAAAGCAAAAGCGAACTAAAAAAACGCAAAATTTTCCAAATGTTGAGAAAAGGAACTGGTGGAAGGAGTTGAGGAAAATTGCCTGTAAAGGAAATATATTCTTGTAAGAGGTGAAAGGGTAAGATAACAGTCACCTTTGCAGTCTTAAGAGATGTTAGTGCAACGTGTTTAGCGGACTTCAAAATTTCATAATAACTTATCGTTGGCTATTTTATAGTCGATTTACACATCTTTTAAAGACTCAAGCCCCATCTATCTGAATAATTTTCGTCTTGGCATTAAATGAAACGATAATAATATTGCTTCATTCTAATACAGAATGGTTATATATAATATCAGCATTAAGTGGAAATTATATGAAATTGAACCTCATATTGCGTAATGCCAAAACTGAAGACTATTCCATTAACAGCTTTGAAGAGAAAACACAAACGATCGGAAGGATGTTCTATTTGTTCGGTCTGAAGAAATATCTCTAACAAATCCATCGGATAATGTGTGTGAGAATTCGGATCAAGTGATGGATAAATGTTTTATGGAAGTAGATATAAAATAGCGCCTGGATTTTTGTTCCTTTGATCTCTTCCTTCAGTCCCTTTCTCTTTTACTAACAACGCCAATCACGTTTCGCTTTTACAGACTCAGGGAAATGTTGCGGGTGGAGAAATAGCAGGAGATGAGGAGAGAGAGGATACCAATGCAAGATTAGATGTCATTTAAAAGGGCAAGACGACAGCTATGCACGTTTGCTCCCATGAAATACAGATGGTGAAGGTGCCACTATTCCACTTCCTTAAACGATCAGAAGCAGAAATGATGAAATGAGTTGAAAAAAAAAGAAATGCCCTACAACACCGAACATACGAAATGGCCTCTGCTTGCATAATGCAGCTGTCCACTTAGAGATATGACCGGGTATCTGAGAAGGCAAATGTCCTTTTACTTCATGGAAAAGATCTGCCTGCCTGCTGGATTATAATCCCTTTGAGCAAATGAGCGCAAGAAAGACCGAAAATAATCATGCTCAAAAATACTCGAATCAGCGATCGCTATTTCGTTCGAAGGGGGATGAATTTATGCTCAACGAATGTGGCCAGTAGTCATGCAATGATCGTCGACACCTTTTCGTACTACGTTTAGTGATTCTCTCCATCATGACTATAATTTATCTGCTCGTTAACTGTTAAAGAACCCTATGCTTCTTGGCAATATCTCACCTAAAATGATAACAGATCTCAGAAGATTTGTCCACTAACAACTACGCATTAAGTACCATAATCTATAGTTTAATATGTAAACGAAAGGAAATAAAAGACCTCCGCAGATCCGACAGCGAGATTTGCGAGTGATTCATGCTGCCACTTGATAGTGGTTTGCTCGGACGCTGCGCCGACTTCATATTGTGACATTCCTTGTTGCCTAATTCGGATAGAATACAAAATATTTATGCTCTCTTCACACTTATAGAAACGATTCCCGAGTTGCTTACGGCTTCGATCTTAACAGCAGCTGAGAGTGAACTACTCGATGCGACTACACCAATTCTTGATATATCCATTCAGCACCTAAAATTTCATTGCATAAATTTCAGTGTTGGAATTAATTACATTTTAGGCTTGCGACTATTTTGTTGCCAATTAGAAGATAAAGTGATTGTATATATATAATGCGTACGTATGCGTATATCCGTTTACCGTTTGATTCAACTTGGTAACATAATAAAGCGAAAAAACTTCATTCGCTTTGCACATAACTTCGAAAAACCTACTTGGAGCGAACGGGTAGGATAAGAAAGGCTAATTAACTAAGCATTATAATTATCCTTTGAATGCGTTAACATTATTTACCCTCTCATATTTACATTTATTGTTTACGTTATTTCCAGTGACAGATGAGTTAGTCTTCGCACAAACGATATCACTAATAAGAGGATAAACGAAAATTGTTGATCTTAAGCAGGTTTCTGGAAGAATCCATATTCTACATGTCATCTTCTAAAAAATATAATCATCTCTGTACTATACTATGTTATAAGTGCATAATGTTGAATACCTTTGTGGAGTTATCTAAACGCTTTCAACATCCAAAAGTCTGCGAAAATTCCAAAAAATATATTCTAAATTTTGTGACAGAGATTCTCATTCGAGGATAATGACATCGTGAAGCAATGCTTGAAGTGTAAAATAAATTTCAAAAGAAACAATTATAGGTGGAATATCGAATGGAATGACGGAAAGTACTGAATCGAGAAGCCGAAATAAGATATGAAGCAATATTTCCTCATAAGCATAACAAATACGCAGTCGGTTAGAAAAAAAAAGTTCTTCGGACATATATATTGGATAATTGCACTAAAATTGTTCTAATTCAGTTAGCGAGTAAATAAAATGGAAGAATTACTTTTATTGGAAAAGAAAGAATCGGTTTGGTTGTTCATTTGGGGATCATGATCCGGAAAACAATCTCTGGAAAAAAATGATCTAATATCAACGATTGCTAAATTTCCTCAGCGTTATTCGTCAGCAAAAATGACTGGATCCATTGCCAAGTGAGCAATTCCAAACAATAATGGTTCTTTCCAACTCTAATCTTGTGTGGTTCCTAGGTTAAAAAAACAACTAGTTCATACGAACTTCCTCATTCCTCTCTGACGATGCATCTCTCGTCGTATGTTACCACGGAAAATACATGTAGATATACTACCTTCATATCGTTGCATATAAAATATACGTGCCGAGAGAACAGACTCTTCAGGAAGCAAGTAGGCGCAGCGCCAAGATCGCCCTAAGCAATCCATTCTATTTCGCCGCCCAAGAATTTTTCTTTGCAAGCACAACTCGTCAGTGCTACTTCTTTCCGAAAACACATCAATATTAAACCTTCATAACTTATTTCCTCATCCGTGATCATTTTATGAGAATGCTGTCTAATCGACGGAGCACACTATTTTTAACTCTCAAGAGTCACAAGTGGTAAATTCCGTTCCATCGCTCAACTATGTGTCGATTGGTCCCGCATTAAATAAATGTGAATTGAATACATCCAACGTTTCCAATATTCCCTACGCAGTGATGTGCTCATTTGACACGATAAATGCTTTATCGGCATTCTGCTAAGCGTGATTTGTTTTTCTTGTGTGTTAGTGGCAGCAAAAAAAAGTGCAACCAACGAAAATAACGTTAGAAATTGCTAGTGTTACTTCCTCTTAACGATATTTCTCGCTGGCACGACGCCATTCATTTCGGATCCCACTTCCTATGGTGCCACTGAACTTGCACTTTTGCCTCTTAAGTTAGGGGGAATTCCATCAATAGAAAATATATACGCATTCATAGTGCATTTGTTTACTTTCCTCTCCTACAGAGCGAGGATAACATATCAAGAAAAAGGAAATTTATTTGCTGGGAAGTTTTTTCGTAGGGCTAGATGAGGTACCAATCGATTCTAAAAGTCTTTTTAAAGAGGAAATTACAGAAAATTTCCTTCTTATTGCATACGGACATACTAGAATTGAAGGCTGGCCCTACACTACTATAACATCAATAACAGTAATAAGAATAATTACAGTAATGATAATAACAATAATAATATCAATGATTATCTCAGTAATAATAAAAAATAACAACAGCGCATTACTTGAATTTTCAATATCTCTGCGGTGATCTTTGATGTATTTGCATAATCTGCTGATGGAAATGACCGAAACAGATGTTAAAACTAGGGAATAATGCATTTTGCCACTGATCACCGCATTGAGTTCCTTAAGGTTCTATTCATGGACGTTACGGTTCATGATCGGTCTCGCTATTGTCCTCCCACATAATCCTCCTTACACTGTGAATTCCTATTAACAGAGTTATGGGTTCATTATATCAGAAAAAAAACGTTGTCAGGATATCCGCCGTCAGGGAATGCGTTGTTCATGAAAAATTCTACTATGACCTGAGAATCTATAAATATGCGCAGCTGGATACTCTCTGTCGCAGTAAATGACTTTATTTCCATACCTCACATTATGCGCTCACTTCTAACCATGCTACATTTCTCTCTGTTCCTTTTAAGATCGAATCGTTCAAAGAAAAGATGAACACAAGATCGTTTCAAACATTGCTCACCCTTTTTTGATCTCTATGAAAGACAACTAACTCAGAAAAACAAACACTAGCAGTGTCACTCGTTCGTTACAAGTATTCCGTCGTCTCTCATAGTGATGCCCACTAATAAAAACGAAAGGGATTATGCTACCCTTGTCCTAACATACACAACTTCAGCCTTACTTCCGACTGTTTCATCGATTAGATGTGAATATCACGCCTTTTGTCTTCACATCATTTTATCTGGGATTTAAGTTGGCGATTAAATAGTACCTCAAAAAACACTTCACAACTTCTTCAAATGAATTCGAAATTAAGGGATCGTTTCTGCGATATGTCACTTATGGTGATTTCACTCTATGCCGCATTCAGAGGTATCATATTCCAGTCGTACTTATAACTAGACTGGAAATTCTCATGGCTATGAAAAATTTATTGTGCTCATATCGATCTTATGCTATCGTTCTCATAAAATGCATCCGCATTTTGCTGGATGTCATGCACTGGTATACGTGATTTCCGGCAAAATGAATTCGACATTGACCGAAGAACCTATTAAATAACGAAGATCCATATGGCTTATAAGTGACAAGACGTAGATGATTTTATTTCCCCCACAATGAAGCGCTAAAATTCTATCAAAAACGATCCCATTCAAACTCGCTAATATTTATACTGGCAGAGCGTTGAAAACAATCATACATTTCCTCGACATGGGATAGAATTTCATTTCCGCAATTAAGCAGAACCAGTAATGTTAGCTTCGTTCACTAGCTGCGTTTGTCTCATTTCCTAATCGAGATTTTATAAAGAAAGTTTCAAATTCTAATGAATACATAGGTAACTTTATTTGAGGAACTCTTCGTAAGGGAAATATTGCAAGCGATTTTGTTTCATAGAAAGAACTCAGAAGACTCCATGACCAACAAGTTATTTAAGCGGTCAATAAAAATGATATTTATGGACGAATTTCTGGGAAAATTAGTTGAACTAATCAAATCCTTGCAATCAGAAATCCGAAAATTAATTCAACGAGTAACACAATTGCATAAACAAGGCAATACACAATCAGAACATATAAGGAATCCATGTGTGCAGAACTAACAGATGCTTTGCATAAAGCGATAATGCAAAAAATTTCCAGCAAAAACGATATCAGCGTAAAGAATTTGATGACGAAAATATGCGCGCTTAGCAATAATCTTTGACAGCTTCTCGACACTCATTCATCAACACGACCACTTCGCCTGTTTTATGCGATATCAAAGAAATTGCACCAACGCAGCCATTAGGCGCCTGACAATCAGATGACCAACATTTGATTCCCGCAAGTAGCAAAACTGCCTTTTGAAGAAAGTACTCGAGGAAGTTGAAGAAAAGAAACATGTTAGTCCAAGAAAGGGGAAAACTATCAAGAATTTCTACATAATTAAAAAATAAAGCACATCTAAAAGCGCTCAGAACGACGCATTCATAAGGCAATGAACAGTAAACACGTCGCTGGAATATTAGAGTACACCAAAGTAGTGGGATACATGAGGAAACGTAAACGATAGAAGAGTGCAGCGTCGATGGTGTGAAAGGCAGGTTGCTTTTCACTGCGAAGTACCCTCACGAATGCCTTCCGCGCAAAACGCGAATGAAGCTGCCCTTAAGAGGTCTCCTAATGTATTAAAAAAATGATTTTTAGTTAAGAAATGCGTTTAGGTTAGTCGGTGAAACGCATATTTCTTAAAACGGCTGCAGTCATTTTCGAGTTTAGGCGAATGCATAAAAATGAATCGATGTACTGAGTGAGTGGTTCCAATTATAAAAACATCCAACAAGAAAAAAAGTATCATTTGTAATAAAACTCTCGAGATTTTCTTCGTCACTTGGTGACTTCACTACAAAACGTCAGTGATAGCCGATGTTGTTAGGGGAGTGATTTGCTCGTTTCTTATTTTATCAACAACGACAATGGTCTCATGATTTGTACTAAAACAAGAATGATATAAAAGCGCTAATTAATAAACGACATTGTGATCATTTATGCTAAAATTAAGAGACGCAGGCAGCCCACGGGAGCAAGCGTCCTTTTCTCCTGTTAAAGTAAGAAAAAATCACATGAAATAATCTATTCTATGACGGTTGTTAAACTCTTCTTAAAACATACCATAAACTAAAGATTACACTCTAAGACCTGAGGAAGCAAAAAAAAGGTTAAAGGCACAATTCTGCATTCTTCTTATGGACGATATGTGAGGTGCTCAAATTGTTGCTGCTATGCGTTAGGAGTACATTTGGTGGAATTTTCCTTTCAAAATAGCACTGCCTTCGCTGCCGCCACTTTCTCCTCATCACACAACTACATTTTTGCTGGGTATGGTGCTGGAGAGTCAAACCAAGATATCTCTACTCGTGATCTAAAGGTACAAGTAGTCCAACTGTTCCCTCAGCTGTGCCCTCAGTTCAATTCAACCTCGCTCTTCATCTCATCGCCGCGAGAGATATAACAATTTTCAACTTAAACTGTGAATAGCAAAAGGGCCAAAGTGGCTGAAATTGGTTTCAAATCGGTGGCAAAAAATGTCTTTAATTAGTTTCGAATCTTCTTTTTTTCACATCATCTTTATCTTCGCAAACAGAGACGTCAAACGTAATAAAAGAATTACGCAATTACGGCAATATGGCAAGTTTGCTCCAACTAGGAAAGCATAAGCGCTTTCGTTCTCGCAAAAAGTGCCAACCTCGAACAAGGTCCCATTCCCACAACACACTCTAGCTCTATCCTACTGAAAACACAGATGAGGCATTAAAATGCCTACGTAGTTGAATTATTGGAACCCATAATTAGTAAACTGCGCTAAAAGATGAAAAGGCGATAGGAAATTAACACCACTTAAGCAAATATATCTGATATTGGTCGGTAGAAACAAGGAAATGAATTTTGAGAAGTCAATGAAATTCGATCAAATTTTCACAGCGAAATGACTCCGTCACAAACTACAGCTAATAATGATAAAAATTAATGATAAATTGAATATGGAATCGGAAATGAGGTTGAACTGATAAGATATGATATTGAATTCAAAATAGAAATTCAATCGACGAAAGGATTTGAATCGGATTATTTCGGCACTTTAAAGATTTTGGCCACAATCTGAAAGGAAAAAAGTCCCATTTACTATTTGAAGCAAGAAGCTCTGATGGAAATATTCCGATCATTTTATCCACGTAAACGAATGTCTAAGAATTTATGCGCATGCAAGGAAAAGTTCCTAAATGCGAACAAAACCATATCTGGAAAATTGAACGCTGATGCCATTTCATGTTGAACTAGCTGACTGAATGCACCTCTTTATCATGTGTTTATTACCTGAGTGCCGTTGTCGGTCATCATAGTAAGTTGAAACTCATAATTGCAGGTTGATGATTCGCCTTTTCTGCGATTGTTCTCAACTTCTTATGGAAACATTTATTTATATTTGCATCCGCTGGAAAATATCTTACCAACTTACTATAGGTAAGCCTACTGCGTACCTATATAATTTTTTATTCTTCATCGTATGAAACAAGCAAACATGGCATTTAGCAGCTGAGAAAATGAATCGGTACACTGAGGCCACGATGATATGCAAACGTATATTGAAGCTTCTGAAATGAAATACTTGCAACAGAACCAAAGGTTAATTTAAAAAGAACAAAATATACTTTGCTGATGTTATGAACGACATTCGAAGTATCTAATAATTACTTCGTTATCGCTGAAGAAACACTAAGAAGCACCCCAAATAAAATATATTGATGAGTTTACCTTTTCCAAAATTCATAACAATACAATTTAATATAACCTCATTGGTTTAGTTGCACTTTCACGACGAGTAGGAGCAAACGATTCTGAGACAGAGATTCAACGTTGAATGCAATGAATAAATAACTGCAAGAAACAATATAGAAATAGCACGTTGGACGAAATTTCAATTCATTTCATTGCAATATTTTGATCCTACTCCGCCTGAGATTGCGGTCCACGCAACGACAGCCTCGTCAATCTGCACGCTTGATTATGGACAGCTAAACACCTTATTGTGACGAATTCAGTGGCTTATGAATGCGATTCTTTCGACTGCATCCCACAGGCCATATTAAAGTAAAGAATTTTGGACTAAGGTGAAGTGTTGGTAATCTCATGTGTACTATTCGATTAAACTCTTAAACAATTGCAGCAACAAAGTCTTTCATTTCCGCAAATCTTCGGTTTAGCTTCCTCATTTCTCATTAAGGGGAAAAATAGCGAAAAAACCGAAAAACTCCTCTACCCATAACTTCTGACGGATATTTCCCATAAACGACGATTAACTGCTTAGTAGAAACAAATATTTTCCTAGTACTTTTTAAATTCGGCTCAGTAAAAATATAACAGAAATGACTGGCAATATGTATTGTTCCGTTTATAGCGATACTGGCGTGGTAAACAATAGAATAACAAATAAATGCGTCTGAAATTACTTAGTGCTGATGAGATTTTCCTCTCAAAGATAAATAGATGGGTTATATGAAAGTATTTGAGCTTTATGAATACCGCTAACAATTCAATTTCTATATGAATAAAGGAAAGGATAAAATATACCATATACAAATTTCATAATAAAAAAGAACTTAATGAAAAATCTCGTCATTCAAAAATATCTTATGAAGATTGGCCGATATAATACCTCTCAATAATTGGGCATTTCACGAGAACATCGTAAGAAAGTGCCGCCCCCATCTGTTCCTAAGGCAACCGTACTTTCCAATACATATGAGATGAGTAGCTCACTCACCTCTATAACGTACATTATGAAAGGATACGGGAAGGACAAGAAAGACAACGGAGGGAAATACTCATACAAATGTGCATCCACCTGTCCATCTATTTGTCTCAAACAGGCTACCTAATGAAGGTGAAGTTCTGTAATCTAACAGATTTTACAGCAGGTCAAGCAGCGACAACAACTGAAGCAATAAGAGTGGAGGGCAAGGGAGGAGGGCAAAGCGTTCACCTAAAAAACGCTTTTGCACTTCGCCCTAAGATAACAGTGATTTGTACGACTTTCTGGCAGACAGTAAACACATGCAATCATGTAAAATGCACACTCATGCGCTTGACTAATCAGTCATGAAATCAGTCACGGAAAGGTGGTATCATTCACCTATGCCATGCCAACATGCAAAATAAATAAATATGGCGTCATAGATTTGGCAAATGTGCAAAATGCACTTAAAGAGGAATGAATAGCACATAAACAGCACACGCAAATGATATGATGCGAGTAAATTGCTGAGCCTTTTTCACTATTAGCTAAAAATTTCGGTGCTGCGATTCGTTTCATTACCGGACAAAAGCAAAATCTTTCGCCAATTCCACGCGCCGATTTACGCATGTTGCCCCTAATGGATGATACATCACGGCAGGTTTCTATGGGTAGGCATCTTCTTCGATGCATAGCACTCGCATGCTTCCAGCGATCAAAAAGTCATGAAGGGGCGAATAACGAACCTCTGTTGGAGAAAGCAAGAGTGAAGCTTCTCAACACGCTTAAACGCAAAAATATCACATAAGATAAAAAGGTACCAACAAGGAAACCAATAGCTTCCTTTTAAATAGATAGAGTAGTTTTCAACAAAGGGAGCGAAGCAGCGACCGGACGGGCCGTTTGGGTTCGGTAAACTGGTCAAAGCTGTAAACAACATTTGGGTGGACGTTCGCCCCGGACGGGCTGGCTCCAGCTCCTCCTTTGAGCGCGCTCTCGAGGCAGAGAAGGTTGAAAAGTGTGTGTCACTACGGCAACAATATGCAACAACGAGAACATTCAGCAGTGAGGGAAACTAGAGAGAATGAGTGCAACATGGCAGAGGGAGCAGATAGTGGAAAGGCTGCACAAACTATACACCGAAAAAGACGACTAGGCTGCAGAGGAAATAGCAAGGAGGCTGTACATTATCTAACCGGGTTGTCGAACTCACTGAAGGAAAAGGTCTAGGAGATGTCAGAGAGAAGGGATGGGATATACGGCGATGCTTTGCGAAATCACGACGATAAAAAGCAGCAGAGAAATGGGAGAATTTTGTCGGTGGAACCAGCTCGTGCAAGAGCGCATGGCAGCCTCGAGCATCAATTCCGCAGCCTGAGTGACCACTGTGAGTGACCAATGTTTAGCTGTCGGCAGCGCAATTCCGCTCTCCTTTATCGTCTATGACGTTACATTTCGCATCTTTGATGTGTATGTACTATGTAGCAGTAATGATTCGACTTGATTTCCATTCAGAAGAGTTTTAGCGACCGTTTCGTTTCGATCGAAGAGCGTTCAACATAAAACACAATAGTGACGAAGAGAACATCGAGATGAAGAGGAAAGGGGAGAGATGAGTGAAGAAATGCTGAATGCCGAAAATGAAACATGACAAAGTGAGATATTGTTGCTGCAGAACGTGAAAATTGCACTGTTCGTTTCCTACTCACTGTGTACTGTATTCTAATAATAATGACCTCATTTTTGACACATTTATAGGTCAACGATCCAATTGTATGCATTTTTAAGAGTGGACACATAAACAGTCATAAGAGCAATCAACAAAAGGAATCAGAAATGTCATGCAATGATTTCTTGAAAGATAGTGAATGATACCGAGGAATAAGGGATGCTGGATGAGCCAGAACAATGCAAATAAAAACAGAAATAAAACTGATGTAAGCTGTACTCATGGGAATTCCATGAGGAATTTTATGCCTTACTAAGAAATCCACGCTATATGCAAACCCAAAGCGAATGGTGGATACTGTGTAAATTCAAGAGTGAAGAGAAGTGATATTTGGTGCAAATAGTGAGATTCAATCTACACATCATAAACGGTGTAATGAAACGCTATAGGGTGCTAATTTTTTCTTGCTCTGAAACAGAATGCATCCTATGAATGAACAACCGGAAGTGATATTGCATTGGAGGAGGGGTTTTCATGAATTCAACAAAGCGACGATATATGTATAATATATATGACCACCAAGCGAAGAGAAAATGCATTCACTTATACGAGCTATAGGAGCTAAAAATGGCATTCACTCATGATGTTTCAAAATAAAACAGTGGGTTCTGGAAATCGGCACAGGTAACACAAAGAATGGATGAGAACCTGCTGACATCTTCAAGGACCAACAAAGCGACTCAACTCGAATAGATGGAAGTTTATTGGAACAGAAAATATTGCCCTAAAACTCTTCATCGCACTAATGTGTAACTTTGATTAACTTTATCGATAATAAAAGTTGAAATATAGTAAAACTTCTATGAACTGCAAATTTGGTATATTTTTAGCGTTATGTTAAGAAAAGTCTAATGACACTGAATGCAATTTTCCTTATTCCCTCAATATGGCAATAAAATCAATGAGAATCAGATGGAGAACTTATCGAAATGTGCACTCTTTGGTTTCCTCTAAGGAGATACACTTCAGACGCGTAATGATGAAAAGTATATGGCTCATCGATAAGGAATCTGGAAAATAAATATCTCACTCAGCAAAAAATGAAGCCGAAAACATTATGAAATGTCTAAACAATATCAAAATTATTCAACATCGATCAGCGGCATGTGGATGGAACTAATACTAATGAACCAAACTAATTCGACACATTAATGGATAGAATTAGTGAAGTAAGCCACTTAATACTCAAGATTGCATGGCTCAATAAATAATTCCTCATGATAATATGTCGAGAAAATTGTGCCATACAAGTTACGGTGACATGTGCATTTCCATGCCACAACTGCTACATTAGCTAAGATGGCCAAATGGCCAAAGATAGATAAGTTATAAACCCCACAAAAATGCAAATGCAAGATAACCAGCCGATTAAAAAATTCTCTGTATGGCATCCCCTTTCATCGGATAACTGATGGAAAATCCACTCAGACCGACTGTAAAACCTCGTTTGAACGTTTTGAACTCATTTAGAAGTCCATAGATCATTCTGAGCCGAGCGTGCTAGGCTATTTTCGAGGAATATAAAAATTTCGCCGAAATAACAAAATGCTGACAATGTAGTTTCATCAACCACTGCCGCGATACGATCAGAATGGGCAGACGCACGCAGATACACACATACATACGGGTAAACATCACGGAATAGTAGATATTCTTCTACTGCATCTCAATGATCAACTGCTTTTCCGAGATCAAAGTGCTGATGATAAAAGAAGCTCGACTGATTCGTAGGCTGAAAATTTGGGACGAACTACACATTTGTGCCGAGTTGGGGAATCTATGCGAAATGTTGAGTTTTCAGCCACTCACTTTTACGTCAACGAGTATCGCAATCAACCACCCGGCTGTAACCTCATAATTAGGGACAATAGGATGGGAATAAATGTTAAACAGTGATCGGCAAAAAAATAGACTATGATTGGTGAGAAAAATATTCGATATTGAAGACGACTGTCTGGTCGTTTGCAGTACACAACCCCGGTAAAAAGGCTGCAATAAAGCACGCCGCCCCTAGCGGTCACTCGAGGTCATTTACGCATATGCAAGAAGTGACCAAATCAACAAAACAAAAATGTTTACGCGAAATGACGAGAGAGCTAGACACATAAAGAGAACGAGGGCGAAAATTATTGTGCGCATTTGTGAAAACAACCACATCGCCCACACGCACTGTTGCAATGCAACATTTACCAGTGTGAACCTCCAAGAGAGGAATGAAGAGTGAAGAAACGAGGAGGGAGAGACGATGAAGGTGACGATGAGAGAGTGTCCGAGTGGTCAAAGGCGAAAACAATTTTTAGTGGTTGCCGTACCACGTACGAACATAAAAAGCATCGTTCTCTTGGATACACGCACAAACAATCTTCAGCGAAAGCCTCATGGTCAAAAGGTCATTTGAGGGCATTTTATAAAAACAGCGCTCACAAACAAACGGAACATTTGAGGAAGGACTCATAATAAATAGCGCCTTACTCAGGGGGATCATACGTTTAAATTCCGCTTTATTCAGGATCGTTCCATCAATAGCACCGCTAAATTTATCGATAACACGAAATAGCTGCGGCACTCCATAGAAGCAAAATAACAACGAGCTGCTAATTAAGGATACCTGAAAAAACTTACTGCTCAATATTGATCCCTGCTACTCAAGTGAAACAGAGAAGTTTAAAAAGAAATCGATAGGCGAATTTTTTTGCTAATTTAGAAAATGAAGATCATGTCGTCATTCACATCAATGGCAACAAGCATTTTATCATATCTTCAATACTATTCTCCCGTAAGATTATAGGCAGGTATGGCTTTAGGGTGGACGCAAATGTTACAACGAAATTAGTATGTATAAACGAAACATTTCAAGTTCGTAGTAAACTCTATTAGCTTGTCAAGACGGATGATCATAGAGCACCTATGAAACCACTGTTATGCGGATAAAAATCAATGCTAAATTGAATGAATTAAGTAAATGAAAATCCCACTCAGAAGTAGGATGGGCATCGATAAGAGCTGCCCAACCCTGCAACTTATTCAGACATATCTATCAATATTATTTAACGACTGGGGATATTTTTGGGATATAAAGTGGAAAATATTCCAAAAATTAAACGATGACAGCTGGTCTTGAATCAAATTTTGCTTACAATATGTTGCTGCACCCATTAAATTCAGCGTTATAGTAGTGTTCAGAACTTCTCGACAATAAATGTGGCCACAGAAATGGCATCATATTTTAACACATGAATCATGCCGATAGATAGAAATGCTCGGATATAGTGGAGATAAACAGGTATCAGGCAATTCTGAATAACATATTTAGGAGCAAATTTGCGTTTTTTAGAGTCCACAGTTAAATTGGCAACTCTCTTTAAACTTCATATATCAACATAGAAATGATTCATTGGCCAAAAAAACAAAACAAGATTTAAAAGTATTATAGTAAATTTACAAAGTATATGCATTAGCACAAAACCATTAATCAAATAGGCCTTTTATTGAAGACATATGCGGTATTTTACTTAGAAGAACTTGTAGTGGATGAATATGAATGTAAAATTTGATCATATAGGACAAGGTATAGAAATTTCCACATAAAAGGCAATAAACGCAAACATTGAACATCGACGCTTAATTAGATACTTTCAACCATTCACTTAGATTTTCCGACGATAGTTTAGTTAATGTGAAGTTCATCAGGATCAGATACCTCGAGATAATACAATGAACAATATGTGGGACGAAAAGAATAAATCATTGAATTGCTATTGTTTAGCGAAATGCTCAATGCAATATTTTCTTAGTATGTGCTGAAAAAATGAGCATCGTTTCAGAGATTGAGGTATGCACTTTTCCGTTTCATTTAATCCCGCTTCTGTGGCAGTCGGCTACAAAAATTTCTAGACGAGTGGAAAGATGCACATCGTAGGAGCAATCACTAAAGCGGTTCAACGATTTGCCTTTATTAGATCGGTTGCCTTTATTTACTGTCCATAAACGTTGTTGCATTACTTCGCTCGAATTTCAACGCATGTATGAATTTGCGTAGCTGAATATGTACGGTTTATGATCGAAATGCTGCGATGTTCTCTGAAGATGTGGCGATTTTTCAACGGACTGGTAAACTTGCGTGCTACGATCAATTTTCGTACACGTTATGATTTGTAGCTGAAGAAACATAAAGGTTTCTGGCTTGGAGAGGAGTGGTTAACGGTGCACAGTTCTTCTATGAGATGAATTCTTGAAGTTAGTTCTCGACGTGGTCGGTTATTATGAGTCGCAATATTCGTGTCAGTTCCTTCTGCTGCTTTCAACGTAACCGTTGTGTCAGTATGATAATAAATAGACCTAGATAACAGCCGATGTACAGGAATATTACGATGAACGTGTTGATGAGAAGAAGTTTCACACTTCCGTTGGTCTCATATGAAAGCGGAATCGTTTCCAATCTTGGCGAAGAGTCGCTAACGAATTGTGAATGAACTGCATTTTGTCACACAGAAAATTTCATAGTTTTTTTCCTTCTCAAAAGGGGAAAATTTTTTCAGACTCATGGCGAAAAAATGGACGAAAGTGATAGATAAATCGATACGATGAAGATGAGCTCACAAAAGAGTGAAAAATCTCAACGCTTTTTTAAGTGCACTATACAATAGCGGAGATTATTTCGCGCTGTGTAACCTATCACGAAGGATACGGGTCGGCAAACGACTTGTATGCACAGATAGTGCAGCAGTCATGCTACAGTTGAACCACTGAGATGGTTTCTAAAACTACGCCTCATAGAGCCGAAATTCCCCGCTGTGAATAGTCATGCTCTACATGGTGCTCGTGGAGAAAACACCGATGATTCTCATTAAGATATCTTTAAATGTCGCACTGCTACATTGCTAACGAGTCAATATCGCAAAAACTAAACAAACCTAACAATAAGAAGTCCTTTCAATAACTTCCGAGTTGAGCAGTTTTTCGACATTCTCAACTTCATAGGGAAAAAATCATAAGATGCAAAATTCGGCATAATATTATCTGTCCTCAGGCGCATTAAGAACGAATTTAGTGATAGTATATCACTGCCAAGTACATGTAATACTATATGAGGTTGACATGAAAGAGAAAACAGTCAAGTGTTGTAACTGTGGCGGCGGCGACGTGAAGAGCGAGGCCGAGTTGAACGTGAGGGGAGGATAGTAGCCGAGCACTGGGACAATCGAGGTGGTTTACTGGAGAGGACCACAGCTCCCAAGAACGCGTTGAAACGGATTGAGAGGAAGACTCCCAAGAACGGTTCCAGATCGGAGAGGTGTTGGATGGACTAAACTGATTCGGAACGGTTGGGGCCCTAGTTATATAGACCTCAGGTAGACCAGGAACACCTAGGTCGATCAACGGCACTTCACAAAACCGTCAATATGAGCAAAATGACCACTTCCATGTTAGATCACAAATACCTTTAGATCACATGTAGATATCTTGGTTGGCTCTTAAGCACCACAATCAACATGACGCCAACAACTCACAAATACTTGCTTGAAATTGCATACCTAATCGAGTTTGCAGAATAGAGGAAACCTTAGCGCTTCTTCTATTGGCTACTTGCACGTTTTTGCAAATGTGCGCTATAAAGTGGGACGCCTGCCTGCAAATGTACATAGCTGGTCGTGAAGTACGCAGAACTTTTGCTCCGTTTCTCTAATTAATGTTGGAAATTGGAAATTAATCTCAATGTTGGAAATCTCAAATGTTGGAAATTAGGGTCTATTGCAACCGATATTGTAGTAAATCCCAGCTTCCAAGACTTAAGATTAATAATTCTTCTTCGAAATTTATGGGCATCGATATAAATAGCCTTCTATAAAAGATGAATTTCTTCTACGGATCTGTGAAACTATAAAATATGTTTTTACGCTCGGGCTAGTAAATGCATTTACGCGTTCACTAGCACAGCCGAAAAACTCATTAAGACCAACGGTCTCCTTCGTTTTTTCCTTCCCATCTCACAATTACAATGGCAAGGAGGAGGCAAATGAAGTGACGAGTTATAACGGGGATGAAACAGTAGCATATAGAGAAAAACATACTGAAAAGAGGGAGGTACTGATGATTCGGAAGTTCCATTCAAGTTTGGCTTCGAGGGAAATATTCACGGTTCGATGCCGACGATGATTAGTGGATTTTGAAATCGATGAGTGCAGCAGTATCAGACCACGTGAGCACTGATTTCGTTCTGCTATAGCAATTCAATTCCGTTCTAAGGTCTTTTGCTTAGGGCGTTTAATTTGCTCGTGGAAAATGCATAGCTATAACATTTTGGGCTGAATAAACGAAATGCACTCAACGGACTCACTACCATGCTTTGGCGTGAAAATTGCACAACATTGATACAATCGATGATCTGGCACTTTGCAAAATTTCGAAAAGGGCTGCAGGTTAGAATGAGTAACGTCAGAGATGGCTAAGCACTTCTATAATTACAACATATTCTAAATGATTCAGATGCGGGCAACTGAATACGGCGCTGTACTAATGAGAACCCTGTTGTTTCACCCCTACCTCCTCTCCCTTGTTGTCTTTCCTTCTTATGCTATCTCCGGCATTCCTACGTTATTCAATATGTTAGTCGTCTGCGGGTTTATTGGTGCAATAAATAAACCATGAAATATAAAAAGAATTTCTTGAGCTGTCTATGACATCCCACCTTCTCTTCCCATTCCCTCTCGATTGAATATGATCATTGGTATTGAGTACAGAAAGTGCGATCGAAAGATTTTTTCACCTCCTGCTTATTCCACCTATCTCTTTCGGCACAAAATCATCAGCACTTTCTTAAGCCTATGCGGGAGCACAAAGAAGCTACTTCTCAAACTGTTGGCGATTATAAGGAATTTTGTATGGAAAAAATTTTTCACAAGGGCTGTCATCTCGTTCTCGAATCGCTGGTGGCCTTAGCTGGCAGTTTTATTCAAATGCGTTGACGGTATCTTTTAAGAGAAACCAATTTGTCTCCTCGAATCATTTGTATCCGTTCTATTTCCAACTGGAATGCGTCTTTTTAGTCTCTTCCTCTCCTAACTCTCTTACTTAGGGCATGGAGGAAAGCTAACGTTCGAACTCTACCTGGAGTCGATTTTCTAACCTCATCATCTCCCAACAGCCCATCAAAACGATGAAAAAAGGCTGATTGCGTAATAAATCGTCGGCCTAGCATGTCCTTAGCAGTGAGTGAGGTTCGGCGAGATGACGAAAACTGATGCACATTTCGTTAATATTATATGCAGAAATTATTTAATCACTCGTTGCGTAAATGGAATGAGAAATGCTGTGCGATTTTATGAAAAACGAAGGAAACAAATTTGTGGAAATGTATGGCGAATGATATTCTAATGCCCTTTGAAATATAAAATACACACACATATCAACATAGAATAAACAGCAATTGGAAGGAAGCAATAAGATGCTACAAACAGCCACAATATTCCATCACATTAGCCTATTTTTGAGTTAAACCTAAGGACTGACGACTTCATCGTTCCTGCGCATGATAAGGAATGGGAAGTGTGGAAAGTGCAACAACCTACAGCCCACTGATTCTGCTTAATACACGCTATGATCTGCGCTAGACAAAAGTAGTTTGCAGAAGGAACAAAGAGCGTGCAGAAGAACAACATCGCGAATTTCCTCTTCGTAGACTTGTCAAATCGCTCTCAAAATATACGTGGCATAGGACTGCTGGGCTATTGAAAAACGACGAGGTAAGAAGGGAGGCAGTGTTAAACACTGTAAAAAGCAATATAGGACGCAACTATGAGAAATAACAGAGTTGAGGATGGTAGGTAAGAAATTCGCCCTAATGGAGCAATCGAATAGAGCAAGCCGGTTGGTTGTATGAGAAGGCAGGCACACGCATATCCTCTACACTGAGCATTTTTTGGCAATAGTATGCTGTTTATGGGCGCTCTTGCAGGATTGTCTGCTGCTGCTGCGTGTGTGGAATCGATTTTTTGCTTGCAAAAGCCAAAGCTTACATTGGCCTTTAGAATAAGCCAACTCTACAACATAGCCACGCGGACAGACTTTAGTAACGGAAGCATTCTCGAAATCATAATTGCCTCCCACTGGATATTCCATTATAGTTCGAATTCCAGTCAGTCCAGTTCAATGAAAATTTATCTATACATCAAAACCACTTGCATTTTTAGTGTGCCTACGGCCTAACGTCATATTGTCGTTCTTGATCTCAGCAGACCTTAGCTCTTCTCTCGCTATTTTGCTTATCACGTTTGGAACTGCGAAATGTTTTCTGTATGCTTGTTGGAGGGGCTTCTGAGATGTAGACATAAGGTGGCAACCTAACTGTTGCCGGACAAGAAAGATCGGAATTAAGTCTATGGTATTTCTACTCCTTGTGCTTTTGATTCTTTCTGCACATCGCGATAGCATGTCACATTACTATCGACTACAGCATATCACTTTCAAATAGTTTCTCTAGGTATCATTATTCTTAGTGAATCCAAAAAATTAAAAACTAAAGGTTACCCTCTACGTGGAATATTTTTCCACATTTGAGTAGTATTGGTTTTCGAGAGTTCATTGAATTTCTAGTTACTTAATTTCTTTTCTACAAGATACTGAGGCCAATTTCACTCCGACTTTTCATTTAGAGGCCTCCAGTTTCACTTAAGTGTGCTTGAATCATGCCGAATTTAATTACCTAAGAGAGCTTAACTTTTTTATTGGTATTCTACATCCCGATCCTCAGTTCTTCCATCTGTGTGATAACTGATTAGATCAGTTGCATAGCTCTTTATTCGTTTAAAAGAATAATTTCATAGAGTTGTTTTCGTCCTAAAAACATACAGATCTACAGATTAGCGAAATGGCTGAACAGAATTTTTATTTTCTTATTTCACCATTTCAGATTTGATTGTTGTAACAAAGGAATTTTATTAATTTTTATGTTTGCTTTACGCTATTAGCAAATAGATTACGTTTTTACCAGAATTACTTTCAATAAACTCGATAAAAAGAGATATGGTGTGAAAGTTTTCCAGAAATAGGAGGAAAAATATGAGGAAAAAGCGAGATGGAATGAAAAGTGGATAAAAAAACTTAAAATCAACAAGCATGACAGGATCTACTTCTCTTTCGCATCTTGGCACCAATAATGTCACTTCCATTCGGCTCATTCATATGATGGCTTTCCATCCAACTGAAAATCGACTTTACTGGTTTAGGAAAAACAGTTCTTACAAGTAGTCGCCTTATTCGGATTGCGTCTTAATTATTCGATGGGAAATCACGCCGCTCTTAAATTGCGTTTGTAAAAAAAAAGAAATTACACTTCGAAAGTATCCTTCCCCTTACCGGTCTCTATCGTCACCGACATTTGCACTAATGTATTCAAAGGTGATAGTGTGGTATCCGATGCGCTCTTATTATTTATTTTTTCGTCGCAGCCGCTTCACTCTGCTCTCTTGTGCTACTTGACATGTTGCAACTATCAGCAGAACTATCATTCAACAGGATCGCTCTTGGAATGGTAATTAAATTTCAAAATATTATCTTCATAAGTCCAGCGAACCATCTAATGGAAAAACGTACATCTGTAACCACAACAAATTCGTCTTTCGCCGCTGAGTAGATGGTAATTTGGCAAGCATCTGGCAGCTCCAGTATTTGCAGGAGCTGCGCACTGTCCGCTTCTTCCTACGTTCCCGCTTTCTTCCCACCGTTAGGCTTTATCTACCAATTTTGAAGCCGTTTAGAGACAACTAACTATACTCAAACGAAACTGAAAACATTGAAAATTACGGTGATCATATTTTGCAAATTTCTGCTATAAAGGATCTGCCCTTATGGACTAATCACTACTAGCATATTGCATTCATGAATGGATCCAGGCAAGACTATTAGAATTGTGTACCTATGCACGCAATGGTGAAAACAATACGAATAATGGGGCTGCACTTTGCTCACTACAAATGCATTAGCAACGAATTTGCAGGAATATGTATCGTAAGTAGGATTATTCGCTGAAGAACCTCATATAGTGCAAAATCATGTATTGTAGGCGTACCTACGTTTGTATATTTACGAGAAAAATAAATCCTGGCGACCACAATCAGCAGAAACGAACAGGACGTTAGCGTTGTCCGTTATCTGCAGTTAATTTCAGTGGAGAAAAATTTTGCATTCGTGGGTACATATCATTTGCGATCACGACAGTTCCGTAAGAAAAATGGGGATATAAGAGAAAAGAAAAGTGTAGTAGATATGTGCAAAATATCGCGAAGTAGGCTGAACTGGATGATACATTTCATCCTATCATTAGTTGCGCCGTTAAAGGCAAAGTTTTAGACGTTTTCCAGATTGTTTTCGCTTTGAGGCAGTGAAGGGGATGGCAGTGGAGAGAGTGAGCAAAATTTCGGATAACTGAAATCGCAATCGTCAGGACTACGGATATCGGAGGTCCTTTAGAGTAGAAATGCTGGATAAAGCTGGTATAAATGATATGCAGTATTCGCTCAATTATAAAAAAACCCTGCTCCAAGTAAAATCATTCATCAGTAGCAGCCGCAATCACACTCATCGTCAACTGTAGTTGCACTATAGTACCTTTCACGTTTAAAGTGTTTACGCCAAGGCAGGAGGCTTGAATGGTCAACGGGATACATAAATCACGAGCAGGAATCATTACGATGGCGAATGATCCCTTCTTACTAAGCTAAGAAATCGTCCTCAACCGAAGGCGGCGGCCATTGTTTGCCGTCACTAAATTATCCGCAGCAACTTCCACAAAGAAGTTGCTGCGGATAATTTCACATATTCGCGGAATGCATATTTTTTCAACCTCCTAGCCGAAATGGCTGAGAGGATCATGTCCTCCAAATCGTTTTCTCAAAGCGATCGAAGGCGATGAAATAAATTTATGTTAAATGATGCAAAAATGCAAGAAACTTTCGTAAAATCTTGAATGAAAAACTTTAGCCAATAATTTCACCAACAACTATTTTCATATTGGCGCCCAATAAATCAAACTGCAATTGCTGAGCATTCGAGGAGCATCAAAATCGTTTGCAGCATTCGGGTTACATATAACATGCAAAGTTACGCTTAAATGTAAGTAAAAGTAAAGAAAATAAAACAAAACCATGGAAAAAGCTCTTCATGCAGCCTATTTCAGTGTGCACAAAAGCAGTTGAAAACGGGGAATTCACAGTTAAAATCATAAGTTCGCCCATCTTTGGCATTTTCTTCTTGAAGGAGAAAACCGATTTTGATAAGGAGACGCAAATTCTCTATAGTGATACAAAAAATATGGGCAAATTTTTGATTTATGCTGCCAAAAAAGCTATTTAGTGACTCGCCCGAAAATGCCATATAGATATTTACTTATTCCCCGTGCATTTCATAAAAATTAGAAATTAATTAATCAACGGATGAAATTAATTAATTAAGGGATTTTTGTCACGATTTTATAAAACTTTTCTTAGGATTTTTTGCCGAGTTCCGGGAAAACTTCGCTTCATAAAATATCGACCACAATTTGAGCATTGTTCAACTTCCAAAATGAGAGAAAAGATTACTGGAAATATGTAATAGAGAGTTTCATCATTGAACGGTGCAAAAATGAGGAGAAATGATGAGGCGATACGGCGATATTGGTTTGATCATATTTCAAAAAATGTTCGATCGATCCACATAGCGAAAAGTGACACCTCACTTCAAATGTAAAATTATCGTTTTTTTCTTCATATTAACTCTATTGAATAAGCGAATAAAGTTACGAAGGAACTGAAAAGCACTTCAAAGACAGTGGTACGACTTGCATTTTGCATTCATGTTCATAGGTGGGGAACCGGTTTCCGGCGTTGCCAACAAATCATGAAACATGCTCCACTGAACAATAGAATGCAACAACGATTCACATACTGAAATGACCGCTGCCAACAGTTTTCGATAAAAGGTCGCTTTTTTTTGACTTGACTCATTCCTTAGAAATTATATTGAAATTCTTCGCCGACTTTTACACAGCATTTAGCTACTTTCAGAGACTGCGGTTCAATTCCGTGTAAATAGCATTTGATCGACTTGATAACCATCTATTTGTTAAGGAAAATTATTCATCAAATTCATCCAAAATTCATCAAAGATCAACTTCATAGAGATTATAATCTTCAGGTTATTGTAATATGCATTAAACTTTCCGCCACTACGCTGAGCAAATATTCCAAGTATGTAAAGCGTTGATTTGAGCAAATTTCTTGACTCTCCTATCAGTGTGACAAACACTGAGATTTAAAAAAGTCAAGGAAGCATACAACTAGGTGTTTTCCAATATAAACACAATACAATATCGCTTTCATTCGCCGTGGGGATGTAGATTTGCAAGAACGCACATGGGAGGTGAACAATGCAGAGAACCTCTTCATAACATTACTATTCCTCCTGCACTTCCCTTTACCCTTCCAATCTCCCCTTTCCCCTCCTCCTCCTCTCTTGTTCCATCTTTTCCTCTCTGCTCCCATATGCATGAACATGGCAAAATATTACAAGCACTTCACACTACATTTCAGTTTTGTAGAAGAGGTGCACACTCTGTGTAAAATGAAAGTTACAATTTCATCTTTTGTGCCAGCAGTCATCAACCAGTTATACGCACAGAAAACCACGACATATGACAACATCATACTGGTCATTTGTCGTAGTTAGCGCGAAAGGCTCACATAATAAACGGCAAATAGGAATGCCCGACAGCTATCTTGTCCGACTGGTTATGTTAGAATTAAGATGAAGTTAAGAATAAGAAAGAGTGAAACTAAAAATTCGCTTTACAAAAAACGTCAAAATTAAATCCAGTGTTTTAAATGTTGAAGTTGTGATGCAACAGAAATGAGTAAAGAAATGGCAGCCGTTCGATACGAATAACGAAAGGAAAAAATCGTGCCATCGTGCGTCAACGATCTGTGCTCTTTGAAACGCTATCAACTAGCAGCACCATGCGGCTGCGTAGCTTGCGCCAAGCTCCGAACCCACCCACAATTCTGCGCTTTTTTTGTCGTTTTGCTTTCTTTGCATTGCACACTCTAGGTTGACGTCCATACTAAATTGCGTTGACGTTTCACAACTGTTGCTATCGCTTGTCTAAGCGATCGGGCCTACTCATTTGTTCAATGATCCATTAAACTAGTCTTACTTTCGTCTTTTGCTGCATTTTTTTTTTCTCTAACGGTCGTCTAGCGCCTCCTCCATAATGTATTCGCGTAAACCCTCTATCGTCATCTCAAAAGCGGCAATACTCTCATTTCGCATCTCAAAACGTAAAAGAAATTTTCGGATAACGGCCATCCAGATGTAATTCCGCAGAGATTGCAAATTCTCGACAGCGAGTGAAATCCTTCACAATGGGAAAAAGAAAAAAAGCTTAACAAAGAATATCAAAAATTATCTTCCATCAGCATGCAAAGAATGCGGCAGCAGCGAATTCAAAATAGCTTTGCTGAATTCCGAAGTGAAACCAAACATTGGCATGAACTTTAAGCGAAGCTAAATGATCGCCCACATAACATATAATTATGAAAATTAAGAATGCATGATAACTCACATGGTGGTCATAAGCTTAGACGAGTACCTCTACCTTTAAACTGCCTTTAAATTATCGCTGTCTTTAACAATAGTTTTATAATCATCTCATTAGTTCTTCCCACTAATGTTTGGAAACTTTATTTTTGCGTTATGAAACATTGCATAAGTGTTATACGAATTGTTTTGAGTGTTCCATTGTTGATAAAAATGCAATTCTATGCCTGCAAAGTTGCAATAAAATGGTGAAATCCATTGCTCTATGGTGAAATCCACACGTTCTCAACTAATAAATTGCTTTACGCAACAAAAGCGGTTAAATGCATAGACCTTATGCAGTGGATAGAATACACTGGACAGTATTGTTAAAGACGAATGTAAAGTAAAGGAATAAGTTTTTCAGGAAGAAATACAACAATAATTTTCGAATACCTACGGCCGATGGAGACAGGTAAAGGTACTTTTAGTAAACGTTAGTTACTTCTGAGAAATCGCAAATGGACAAATAACGTCATTTTCAACCGAACAATTTTTGCAATGGAATATCCTTGCAAGGAGGAGATATTTTAACACTGTGCACTATGCTAACATTACTTACGACGTTGTCTTATATATTCTTTGCTTGCAACAATTCCTCTTCATTTAGGAAGTTGAGCATCATTCCTTGCTATGTATTTGTTTCCAGTATGCTGCCGACACCCCGTAGGTTTATATATATATATATATATATATATATATATATATATATATAACTTGCAGAAACGCTAACGACAGTACTTTTTAAATCCTTTCATATGACTACCTTCAAGTACAACCTGCTGCAACCATTTCATAAATAACTGGCATCGAATCTCCACTAATAATCATAGATTTTCCATCAATGTTGAAATAGTTTGTATGAATATTGCTTATTCTTCAACTACCGTCAACATAAAGAAACCGATAATCCGCTGAAACTGCCGGATAAACACCATAAAACTAAAAAGTGACAACAACGGTTACCTTAAGTGCTGCCAGTCACTCTTTGAACAGAACAACCGCTTTTGCGAATTACCTAGATAAGATCAATAGCTATGCAACGAGAACAAATAAGGCGAGAAAAAAACCTCAAGAAGACCTTATATTACACTTTGGAGAAATTGCAGGAGAATGAACCAAGCATAAATTTCGACCATCTTACTTGAAAAAATAAAGAAAAAAGTCCAAAAGTCTAAACAAAGCAAAGAATTTCACTCCACTCATAATAAATTTATTCAGCACAAAAAAAGTGTTATATAAATTACCATATATTTTTTAATAGTTCGCTCATTTTCACTTTTTCCCTTACTCAAATAAGACATCACTTTAATTTTCCAGTAAAGTTATTACAGATGTAGTTAATGCTACGCCTATATGCAATAATAAAGACCATGGGAACACGAAAATGAGTTATGTTTGCATTTGTCTGTGTATCGAAAAGAGCAGCAACGGAGCAAAAAGAAATACTGAAACTAGTTCAACATTGTCGGCAGCCGACGGAAACTTGAAAGTTGCTGAGATATCGAAGCGGAGAGAAGAGGTTGAGTGGAAAAAGATGAGTAGGTTGACGAAATTAGGCAGAGAAGAACATAGAAAGAGTGCACATGCAACGCAGCAAACACTCTGAAGGTTACAATGTAAAAACGGAAGTAGTGAAAGTAAAAACGTAAAATACGCGAAGGACAGGAAAAATGCCGATAATTGCTCGTCGAGTGTTGCGGAAGAGAGAGCATTCCTCAAAAAATCCCACCAACAACGATGTGATATAAACTTGTTCCTATGCGTAGAGCGCAGAAACATTTTCACGTTGACTTCACCTATGATGACCAATATTGCGAAAGTATTATTTGAATGCTTAGCTCCACAAGAATCAACTCCACTTGGAGTAATTCACAGTTGAGATATGTTTGTAAGAATTTTTAGCTTCACGTTTGATATCTTTTCCTAATTATGGAGGAAAAAGCGCTATTGTTATATTCAGATCTTCATCCTCATTTTAAAATCGATCCTTGCTTCAGGCCAATTTTTGTGACATTCTATCTTTTTACTGCTGGGTTTACATTTCAACGAAATCGTTAATGTGGCCACTTCTGCGTACCGCTGAGAAGGCGTTTCCTCTCCTACATTTTTGCGTTGTTAAGATTATGAGTGGAATTTTATACTGCCCTCCACGAGGAATGCGAAATTTCTCAGAGTAAAGGATTATATCTCTGGAAGCTAATCTTCGTAAGGCAATCAACTTATACGTAAGGCAATCAACTCTTATAGGCGAATAAATGACCAAATCGAAGATCGACTACATCAACAATAATATATTTCGTCGAAATGTGTAATAATTTTGTTGTTTCTTTTTACTGAATCTGAACAGTAACTGATGGTAACTTCTTTAGACACGAAAAAGAAGATCGTCGTCAAAGGGAATTCACTCGCCAATAAGATTCTGGAATACTAGAACTGATAGAGCGATACCTATATTCGTGCGAAAAACCAGTTTCAATAAGGAAGAGACGCCGAATTTTTTCAAGGTTGCAATGTGACATATTGGCAAGCGCACAAAAAGAATATGCGTCCGCATCGCACAAACTCCTGAAGTACCGCCCCACAACAAACATCAATCCTCTACAAGCGCATATCTCCTGGACGATTCAAACACGACGCTATAATGCTTCTTGACGAATTTTAGCATAGGACTGTATGAAGCATTGGAAATTTGCTCAGTACAATTTGTAGCCCCAGTCCCCTATTGAGGTTCTCTCTCTAATAGACCGATAACGACTGCTTATTTTCACTTTTACAGGAGGATCAACGAAAAGAACGACTCATCCAGTCGTAGAGAAATCCTTCCTAAAGCATTTCCACTGCCGTTATCCGTCCCTTTGTTACGAACAGGTTGTCAGTTTTGCATATTTGCAGTGAAAATGAATTATTAACGACGAGTGGTTCTTTACCAAAGGACATTTGCACAGTCGGTTAGGTTGAAGGAACTGGAAAGAAAACTAAATTGAACATCGAATATACGCAAATTTTGCAATGACTTTGAAAAAAAATTACTATGCAAATGATTTGCCCAAAAACGTAGTATGTAATATGTAACATTCATCGTCCGACATTCGATGCCGTGCTTTCGACTTCAGGTAAGCTCCGACCACCACAGCGGTGAATCGACTCGTGAGCATTCAACGGGTAGGAGAGAAGCTTAAGCCTAACCTACAACTCAAAATTAGCATCAGCGCACGGAGGCCAAAGCAGTGAAGAATATACACAATTTTTGGATGACCTGACAGCTGTAGTTAGTGAAGAGCGATCTACGTTCACCGTTATAACAGGGAATTTCAACGCAGTAACTGGAGCACGAATATCAGGAGAATTGGTTGGAAATTTTGGATTGGGATCGTGGAATGTACACGGACAACAGCTAGCTGATTTTTGCGAAATTAACAGAATGAAGATCACGAATAGGTTTTCTAAAAATAAGCATGAAAAAAAGGATTTTTGGATTTGGAGAAATTCCGGTGAAGATGCAAAAAACGAAATAGGCTATATCTTCTTGAATGAGGCAATAATCGTGAAAGATAACGAAGTTTTGAAGCACTTCTAAATAGTCAGCGTCCATCGTCTGTTTAGAACAAAACTCAAGCTAAAGGATAAACGCTTACAGGCCAGATGAAAGCGAAGCAAAGCACCGAAAAAATAATCGATACAATATTATACACATAAGCATTGCAACACTCTCAGTTTAGTGAGAGTGAACCTACTTCTGTGAGTACTGTTACATAAATCAGCCAAGCAGCACAAATAAGACAGAAAACGTCGCCTCTTACAGAGGAAATGAAGAAAGAAGAAAGATGTAACGGCATCGGAATTTTCTGTGAACTTCACAAGCTAATCAAAGAGGAAATAGGCAAAAACCTCATCAGAAATATCTCGCTACGATGAAGCAAGCAGCAGCTATAGGGAAACTGAAGACGGCAAGAAACTCGTTAGTTGAGAAAAAGAAAAGAATAGCTGAGCTGAGGAAAAGTGACAGGTCAGTCATATCAGAAGCACCAGAAATCGACCACACTGTTCAGGAATTTTATAACAAACTGTGTGGAGAGAGACTGACTGCACTCTGGTTACGCAAGAAAGTGATGACTCTTCGTCGACTCAGAAACAAGAAAGGCGATCCAAAATATGGAAAACGGGGAGGTGCCAGGCAATGGTGGACTAAGTGGAGAAATTATTATTACCGACGTTAAAAAGCCTGTTCAATAACATTGTTTCGATGAAACGAAAGAAAATCGTAAGTGTCTGCCAACTGCAACGCATCAGTGGGGAGCAGTGAAGTAAGTGAAGTACAGCAATATGCGAGATTCGCTGCTTGCTATGAGTTGCGATGTTTGATATGAGGTGGTAATTTCTAGAACGTCCATAGGTAAAATGATCTCGTCTTATGTCAATAAAAGAACACAAAAATTGCCAAATAGCACTGTAACGAATAACTTCTCGTTAATGACGTATGTGAAGAAAACATATTGGGAGTTGAAGGGATTCAAAAAACTCGAATGATGAAACCCTATGACTTCTTCCATTTTTTCGAAAGTCGCTAACAAACTGACATTTGAGAATATTAAAACTGAGGTGCTTGAGATAATAAGATTGATAAGTTCCTAAATGAGAGCATTAACATTTCTTCCAAAAGCTGTTGACTCTATCGGCTGGATGTGTGCTTCCCAAATGAAGGTCTAGACAAATGACAGCAGAATAAAGGGAAGGGTAAACCTGATACAAGGTTGTCGAATATTTGTTGTCGCATCGGGCGAAGTCCTAACATTCACCCAACCTTTTGATCAAACCTTTTGCTGAAGTTCACATCTGTCTGACTAATGAGAACTACTCCTGACGAGTATTTAAAATGCACATCAATTATAGGCTGACTGAAAAACATCAAGCAACACAAAAAAGAGGCTAAAGATCTGAATTTTAGAAAAATTGCTGCCGAATAAATTTGAAGAAAACTTCAAAATTTGCAGAATATTTGTATTGGAGCAAGCGTTGAAGGCGACAGAGAACGACAGCTTGAATAGGAGCAAATAGACGAAGCAAAATGAATACCCATCATAAAGAGGAAAAGTTGGCGAAATATGAATTTTATGCGCATTCATCAATACGAAAAATGCGATTAACGATGCCGAAATAAGCGCAAATGTTATATCCCTAACAATACAATATGAGCATTTTTTCATTTTGCTGCGAGTGATTTATGAAAATAACCCGATGGGAATTTAATCAACTTTACTATTCGACTGCCTTCTGATATATATATATCAAAAAATTTTTCCCCTCTCACTTGGCAGCGAACAACAATCCTTTGAATAATAAATTTCGGCACTTGTTGATGGCCTTAACCCATTAAGACAAATCGTCAAGTGAAACAAAACTACGAGTGCGATGTCACGTTAAGATGTAAGCTACGCTCACCAAATTTTGCTCGCTCATTTGCTCATGTTTCTGCCTGGAAAATAGGAAAAAAACGGAGCGACTTTCAAACGCTGAGATAAGTAAGCAAGCATATGTATAGCCTGACCTGCAGTGTTGAAGGAAAGCAGCATTAAAGGATGTCTGCGTCTGTGATGGTGAAAACAACGTAGAATTAAAGCAGATGTTCCACAAACTTCTGCCGTGAATCATACATCGCTGCTGGGTCGTTGATGAGGTCTTATGCTATATCATAATTTTTGACGGAACACGGAAATGTTCGAAGTCGAATAAGAAATTAGGTTTCGATGAGCACCTTCAGATCTAGAAAATGAGGCATGTTCTTGTTGGAATCGTTTTATGCATTTTGCACAATCGAATTTTTTTGTATTATGAGTTAATGAGGCTAGAAAGCCTCAGAAATTGCAAATATTTTGATGTCACAGATAACTGATCACAAGTAATCGTACAGTAATGAGTCGGCTGCAAGACACAAGACAAAATATGCAAGCACAAGAAGTGGAAATAGCCACAACACTGATCAAGGCGAAATATAAGGAATATTGAAAAATGGACAGATTGATAGGAAATCATGACAAATGCAACATCTGCCATGAGGTTTGTGATCGTAAAACTGCTTTTCGGCGCAAAACCACACAGAGAGAAAACAACAATTGAACTGATAAATCACCATCTAAATTGCACACTCGCTATCCACTGACGTTCACGCATCTCCATTTCGTCTCTCTGCTTCACCAAATGTTCCATTTCACTCGGAACTGATGCACCTAATGGCTTCGTTTTTGAGAACGAAAAATTAGTCAGTACGTTGCCTTCACAGGGAACATCGCGTAGGCATCATATGGCATGTGGGATTTCCCCTTGATCGTTTCTCTCTTAGCCGCTTTTATATTTGCGCTAGTTACAAAAAGAGATCACTACTGAAACAAATATCAAATAAATGAAAAATTTAAGTACCAAAATAAAAAATAGCTTCCAAAACATTATTATACGAAAGAAGTGATGATCCGAAAAATTGTGTAACGATGATAATAAATAAGAAATAATGGACATAGGAGAAAAAGAACCATATAGAATTGAGGCATTCCATAGAAGTGCAGTAAGGCACGCAAGCAATGAGACGCAGCCTAACATATGAGCATATAATGGCTTGCAAAACTTCGAAATTTCTCTATGCGTTAGCGAAGATGCAGTGCAGAAGGTTAGCGGAAAGCAAAATAGTTCATAATTTGCTCTAAATCATCGCCTGGCTATCTACCCTTTGACCCCAACGTTGTTCGTATGAGGAACACTTAGGCTTAAGGGTGTTAACTGTATCATAAGTTAGGCATTCAATAATTTTTCAAGTACTCAGCGAGTTTAGAAATATATGGTGATTTATGGTAATATTATTATAAACCGGGACTTGAAATGTTGTATGTGAAAACACAAATCCCCTTAAGTACTGGTCGAGAAATTTGAGAAAAATTCCCTTCTCCTTTCCAATGGGAAATATGAGGAGTTTTCTGTTCCACGGAAGAGGCAAGAAACAACTCTGATGCGATGTTTGGCTTCTTCTTTCATTACTACTTAATGAATCGCCTTGAAGATCTGCAACTGTGATAAAACTCTCATTTGTAGAAAATTGCTTTGTTTCGCAACTCGCTCATTTTGACATGTGAATAGTTTGGTTTCGCGATTGGAAGTTGCCTGTGCGAAATAGCGAATAGGTCGACTTCTCTTGAGAACTACTATTCTGATTCGTTGCATTCTTGAAGCTCACCTCCATCTACCCACAACTTGAAATATTGCAAACTGTGAGTTCGATTTTCAGGTGAAAGCTGTTTTATAAAGAACAAAACGCTCTGAAAGTGTGGAGCGATGACCTGAAGGAAAGCAAGAACCAGACGACGAAAAAGTCTCTCACCTAAGGGTTGATGTGTTTGCATGATACCATTCTGCGTCCAGCTGTCGGAGCAACGGAAAGTTTTAGCATCTTCACAAACCTTACCTTCTTTTGTATTGGCCGCATAAGTGAAAAACGAACTTACTTTACTTGCAGACACGTCTGTAGCGGCGAGAACCATGAATTGCAATTTATGATATGTGATGTGTTTGTGCGTTTGAAAGGAAGAAGTGATTGTTGAGGGAGAGGGGTGGTTGCAAATGCGAGGACAACAATTCTGTTAAGAAGGGTACTACCAGGCACGTATGACCACTCTGTTTTCTCCTCTACTCTTTGCAACGTTCAGGCGCTCCAGCGAACACTTATCTCTCTTTCTCGAATGCTTATTTGCGCCCGCTTGTCTTTCACCCGGGTGGTCAAAAATCGATGTCGTCTCCTGGGCTCCGCTGTAAGTGACCGCTGTTCGTCGACAGCACAATTCCGAGTTTCTTGCTGGTTGCTGCGCTATTTACAGATCCAACACTTCGTCGAGTTCTCCACTTTTGAGCACTGTTTAAAACTTATTCTTGCTCACGTTTGAGAATTCGGGACATAACGTGGAATGCATAGTTAGTGAAAACGAAAGAGTACGCGAACTTTAGGGTGTGAGGAGAACACTGGAAACGCGTCTGAGCGAAGGAAAACGAGAGAAAAATGACCAGTGAGACAGCTAAACACGAAGCGGACTAAATAGTGAGAGAAAGCAACGCATCTACGTTTCACAATGTTCTATATTGCTTTGCTTGCTCGATGACTCAGAACTATCGAAGTTCCGGGCAAGTTCATAACAGCAAGAAGGGGATCATGTTTTTGTGCTCAGACTTCGTCTTCCTCGTATTTCTTTTTGGGTATTTCACGAATAACTTCCGCTGATATGAACTAAGGAGCGTATTTAGAAAATTCAATGACTCGAGCCGCAGAAAGTCTCAATAAAAACAGTCCTTATTACTGAATGAGCCACAAAGATATGAGAGGATGAGAGCTATTCAAAAAGTTTTAGAGCTTTTTTGAAAGAGCCAGGTTTTATAAGTGTATAATCGTATAGATGACCGAAGATCTGCTGTTCTCTTCTTCAGCTGCTCCAGTCAGTCTTCAACGCAATATAACCAGGTCAGTGTAAACAAATAATGCGCGTATTTTTCCATAAGTTGAAGTGCCTATAAGAAACTTCACCAGTGGCAGATCTGTCTGAAGGTTGTTGTAAATGCTAGTAAGTCATATGAACTATGCGACGGGACGCCTAGATGCGCACACTTGCATATAAGCGCAAATGTATGGCATCAAAAATAACGATGATTCGGGCACAGATGTCAAAACAATCGGCAAAACGAAGGGCTTGTAAAAGTCGAGTATCCTGAAAAGGTATGAGACTTGTTGGTCATTCGGGAAAAATGAAAAAAAGCACATCTCAAGGTAACCGTAATCTCAAATTCCTTCTTTGAAGGTTTTTATTTTCAAATTTTTTCAACCATACTGTTTCACAGGAAGGAATACTGTCTTGTGCACCACTAAATTTCTTTTATCAGAGTGAACGATTGGATAAGTTGGTCGTAAAAATTGCGAGCACATGTCTCTTCACTAATCCGGACGATTTCCTTCCAGTTGCCTTCTTTTTCTACTCCCACACCAAATTTGAGTGGCATATTTATTTTAGATCGCTTGTTGCTCCGGCTTGGCGTTGTATATCATCCAGAGGCGTAGCTGCTATGATAATTTATTTACTTCTAACCTAACTCTGGAGAGTGAAGGATGACAACAGAACTTTTCATGCAATGCAGCAAAATGAGAGAAATGCTGCAAACGTGTTGTATGTTGAGCTACGATTAAGAGTGCATTGTGGCGATATGCAAATTCCTTGTGGCTGTCAATGTGAATGGATGTGTTGGTCAGCAGCCTTGCACGGTGCCAACCAGTGATGGTCACTACCGAGCGCCGCCTTCCACTCTTTGATCTAGTTCGTTGAAACATTCATCTGCGTCAACCAACAGCAAATCTGTTGTATCATTCAGCGAAAATCAAAAGCAAATCATTTGAAACAGACATGCTCGAAATGTCACAACAATGGATCTGGATACCCTTTTATTAATTGCGACATGCTGGAGCAGCTTATTTATGAGACAGCGAAACGCATGTTCACCTTTCGTAGAAGTTAAAGCGGCGACGGTGACGGTAAACGTGTTGCCAAAGAAGGACCACCTCTTTTTACAGAAGTTCCGGTTATGAACTACGGTGATTGCTAAACCTAGGAGTTCGGACCCAAAACTCCTTACCACGAGCCCACAATGAATTTTTGACCCACCTAAACAAACCTTTGTGACGATATCTTTCGGCACATTGAGGAATAGGCACATTAGTGTTTATGTTTTTTATCTACTGTTTTCGTTACGGATGGAAAGAGTAAAACCTTCAAGGAGACGAAAGAATATTTCCGCAGTTGAAAATGAAGCAACAAAGGCAGCAATCTTCGAAACTTCCCTTACAGAGATTAAGACAGCCAAGTTCATTGTATTTCGCTTAAATCGATGGGAAGCTTAAGTTCATATTTTTTTGCCAAATATCACATTCAGTAAAGGTTTAGTACATTCTCGAGTGCATTGTGGACAGTGGAAAAAGCTCATTTTCTTGATTAGAGAGAACTTCGAGGACCTTTCGAGTGGTTTGATGCTCTTCGCGTGACGACCGCAGAAAGCAAAGAAGTCCGGTTTTCATGATGTCACTTATTAATGGCTCAATGCGATGGCTTTCGACTGTCATTTCGTATTTACCCTAACATCATGGAGGGGCTATTTGAAATATAGTGTTGCTGCTGTCAGCAAATCGTTTCAAAGTAAAGGAAATCGATTTCTGTAGCCATTCAGAGGAGATACAATGGAGGTTCTATGAGGTAACAGAGATGTGAGCGAGCGAGTGTGGACGACTTCAAAATTTATGAATTCATGTGGTTAGTTTGCTGCGTTTAAGGGTCACCCGTTGACTCAAGTAACCAGTCGCACATGGTTTAGAACTACGTGAGATAATTGGCCTATGATTAAACCTTACCTTTAATAAGGTAAACGCCCAAGAGCGGAGGGTGGTATCGTGTTCGACCAGTCGGATTTTACAAATGCAAAATCCGGCGATTATGTAGCGCCCAAATACGAACATTGATTAATTCTACTGTGCACTCGGGGAGAGGACATTTACAGTTTCATATTGCTTTTCAAGAGAATCTTTGGCAACAGGAATTCAAGACAGTCACATAACCAACATGGACACTCTGAGGCATGTAAATTCACAGCATACGTTACTGTATAAGTTATTGTTTCAAAAGATATTGCACAAATGTCAAGAATGCGTACAACAAGATGAGTAACTCCATGATGAGCTATTATCTGTGGCGAGGTCAATAACTGCCTTACCATCATCTCCGCCACCGCTGTATGCACGAATAAGCCGTCTGAAAGCAGTATAATGTTGTACACTTATTCCGACAAGCGACATAGCAAATGGAAGAAAAGCCGGAGAACAATCCATCCGGTTTAGCACTTTTCCAGTCTGCTTACGAAGTTCATCGATAACGAATAATTTAAGAGTTGTTTGAACGGAGTTTTCTATGTAATCGTATTCGCGATATTAGCTGAAATATGGTATGTAGCCTCACTGGTATGTAGCCTTTTGTTTGGATCTTTCGTTAAGCGAACTTCGAAATTTTATGGCACCTTGGAGCAGTCACAGATCTTTCATAAGCTAAATCAAGTGAACTGTCAGAAAATTTTAAAAAGATCATCTTTCAATGCAAAATTTGATAAGGAATATGAAAATTTTCCAATACTATGATTTGCTGGCAGTCATTTATGTCGGATATTGATAGCACACATGCATCGATGTAATCCCATTGCGAAACAGAAATTAAAAATTACGGTACAGAATGCTGCATTCATAAATTCTCAGGTATCATTTACCTCATATGTTGATCTGGTGAATTATTTCCTGTCCAGTACATTTTCTTTTGTGGGATCACTAACCACCTCATAATCAGTGAAAAACCCGCTGCCTTATCACGTTGGTGTCTACTGCTGTTAACAATGCGGTTCCTCTGTGAGGATGTATGGATCTTGAGGCTTATGGAGTTCGTAAATTTTCAGTGCCAGAGTCGATCTGAAAAAAGCTTCGCGTAGAAAGTTCTCATAAATGCGGAATATAGCGCTCGAACCTGACAAGCAACAATAGATGGAATGGTAAAATTACCTCGCAATTTCTTGAAACGTCTCCTGCACATTTTGACCGGTCTTTGCGCTTGTTTCAATAAATGCAATGTTGTATGCCTGCAGTAATATTTTATTATATCATTTTATTTATACATTAGGGAAGCAGAGGATTTGCAAAATTCGTACATATTAGATTGCGTATCTGCATGTACTTTGAATATACATGTGGATACGTTGTTGTACGCATGTACGTCTTGGTAGGTGCGTATAAGTGTGCTTATAGATATATTGATATTTCTGTGCAAATCGCGGTTTCCTATGTTATCAGCTATTAAAGGAGTAGTACGTTTCGCCTCGAAATAACGAAATGCCCTTAAAACTGAGTCCTTTTGATTAAAAGAGTATTTCCATGATGTTTACTGACATTTCAATCCCCTTCGAATTTAGCAGCCACTTTCAAATTGTAGGAAATATCGCTGACTGTCTGTCAACACTAAGGGAAATGAATTTTCACCTTTGATAAATGAGAACGATATGATGTGAGGCCCTTGAACGATGAATCATTCATTTCTCAGGCTCCCATTATACTTTTAAAATATATCCTAAAGTTAAACAGTAGATCGTTTTGTTACGTGTCATGTGCCAGGGGAAGTTCCTTGTCCTTGTCTTCGTTGTAGTTTCTTTGTACAAAGTAAATTCCTCGGAAGTCCTCGTTGTGGAAAGACATCGTATACTTTTAAACGTTACAAGAAAGTTTCTTTTCAGAGCTTCAAACTTCCATAACAGTAAACGACGTAGTACAGGTCTGATAACTGATTAATGAATAAAAGAATTGTTTTGAAAAGCATATGCGTCATGTGCTCACGCATATGTTGATTAAATTAATGGTACTTCTCAAACGGGTCAGAAAAAAATTAAAAGGGATGCAAAAAATGGTGCGAATTTTAGACAAACGACCATAGGATGTTGCTAGAGAGGTGGGATGATCGGTTGCATGGCGTGCTCAATCAAGGAAGCACTTACAGCCTTTGGCATTTTTGCAGTTTATTGTAGCATAAGAACTGCCGAATTCTGTTAAAAGTAAGCATGTTACACATTCAAAATGATGCACATTCATATTTCTTCCATAAAATTATTTCTCTTAACTTCCACAAAACTTCGGTAATTTTACAAAGTTTATCCCAGATCCTCTTCTCAGTTTGCTATTGTGGTCAACGACGGGAACTGTGAAAGAACCTTCCATCGTTCAGGTATAAAATTCAAGTTAGAATGCATCGCTGACGAATGTTTACGTTTATGTGATAACCTAGTTTCGGAATGCACAAAATGCTTACTTCGGCTAACTTCTTTCCTTCCTCATATTTGACTTTTCTGTCGTGATAGAGGTCCATCTTGTTACCAACAAGTGTTATAAGTACTGTCTCCTTTGCATGTTCTTTTATTTGTGCAAGCCAATTCTGAAATGGAGTCCATTTTAAAAGTATAACCTTATAGGCACTGCAGTCTAAGCTGTCTTGAAAAGATGGCCATTAAATATCCCAAACAATGAGTTAGGCGATGAAGACGTGGTGGGGACAGGGACCGTTCCCCCCTGTCCCCACCACGTCTTGGGGGATATTTAATGACCATCTACACTACTGCTTTTTTCGCTTTCAAGTGTTCATAGCAAATGGTCCTCCTCTATCTCTTCACTCAAGGTCTCCTACCGAAGACTTGTGACTATGGCCCTACTCAACTTGAAAATTCACATCATTAGAACAAAACTTCTGAAGGCAACGATAAGCGGAAAGCTTTGGTACAGATTCCTGCTCCTCGCACTGCCGGCACTGTAGCTGGGGACGTACTGACTAAGTTTCAACTCATTTAGCATAATGATGAAAAAAACCGCATTTTCTTCCCGCATTTCATCTCATCACTTATTACGAAAAAGTGATAAGTGAAACGAATTTGCGAAAATTCGCTCAGATATGCGAGTGGAAAAACGCAGTAGCATGAAGAACGGAAGGAAATGCAAAAAAACCTAACTGGCTTCATTACAACCTAACTATTAACGCCGGAACTCGAAATGTGGAAGCGGTTGGATCTTCTTGTGGGGAGCATTGCTCAAATCTCTGAGAAAAACGAATTAGCAAGCTTTGCGACTGGATTCTCATCTCGATATATGACACTTCTAAATCTGAAACGAACAGAGTTAGAGCCGCGGAACTCGATGAGAGCAGTTAAGACCCTGGGGTCATCTCAACGGTCCATTTAAATTTTTATGTTCGGTCTGCTTGCATTTCAAATGTTCCGTGAGACTACTGCATAGATATTTGCTGCACATTCGATAAGGTACTTCTGAAGGCGACAACCTCAATAGATAGCAGTAATCGATTCCTTTCATAGAGAAATAGGTTCGTAGAAATAGAAGTGGATATCTCAGTGGATTTCTGTCTGGAAGTGCGGAAGTGCAAAATTACCCGTATATTAGCGAAACTGCCTCGATTTGAAATGTCATAGACAAGCAAAAGTGCATCCGCGTCGCGGTAGTAAGCACTCGTCACTGATCTAAACCTTTCTTGACCAGCAGTATCCCATATCTGAAAATTCTTCCATCACAACAGTAATGACATTTTCATCCACATTTGCTGTGGCAACTATGACACAGGTAAGATCAAAGAAAGAAACAGTAGACAAAACATTTAATTACAACGAGTTACTTGTGACAGCTTGATAGCGGCAATTTGCAAACGCGAAATGTCGAAAGAAACATAGTACTAAGGATGCTACCTACTTCTCCAGCGTTCTCCCAAATGCGTTCGTTTAAAAAGGAAGAAGCTAAAAAGCTAGTCGGTCGTTTCATGGTAACTATTCGACAGTTTTGTTACTGATGGAAAAAGAAGAATAATAAGTATCCCTAAGAGAACAAAGAGTACTGCAATGAAGAAGTGAAGTAAAAAATGATATAAACGAGCATAATCCGAAAAACCTCGTTAGAGAATGTATCATATAGCATCACTTTAGGATATATTACAATATATTTTTTATATATGAATTTTGTAAAATTTGATATTTCTTCCATAAGCTTTTCGAGTAAACGGTTCTTGTGATGGAGCATAGGTTAAAAGTTTTCGACTATACAATACCAATAAATTTCCAGCCTTCATAACATTTCCGAGGACATTTCAAGCTGGCACCACCATATGCTGGAAGGTATGCAGAGCCTTGCTCAGTGAGCATATCATGCCTGCCAGCTGGAAACGATGACTGTATGGGGGATCAAAAGCAAAAAAGCTGCCGAAGAATCTATCAGAAATTCGTTGCTAATTTTACCGCATAACGGCAGACCAAGTATTACTCTTGCATATTCTAAACCCTCACACCCGGAGGCCCTAAGGCACATAATGTAGCAGAGTTCACAGGGAGCAGGAAATAGCTTGCAGGAGGATGTTGAGGCGAAAAAAATTCGACCTTTTCAAAACAATGAAAAGTTACCTGCAGTTTGACTTTCGCGTTATCCACTTCCAAGAGTTTATTCTAAAAATAACCCAACGTCAGCACGAACATGAAAAAGAAAAACATGTCATTTGTCCCACTCTCTTAAAGGTAACGTTTGCGATGGATTAAAAGTCACCGCATATTTCATCACGGTTATTCATTTATAGAATGGTTACTTTGAAAACTTATCAAGCCGAAGTTAACTGCACTCAGTAAGTCCTTCTGTCAATTTCCCATAGCCCGCTATGATATAAATCGCTGAAATCATACAGTTGAGAATATAGTATCATTGCTCACGCTTCTGTTGATCTATCAAATAAATGCAGTCATTCATTGAAAAATCCATTTTTATTGAACCCGTAGTTGAAAGGTTTCATAGAGATTATTAAGCGAATCCGACATAGAAATCGTTAAGCTGAGAACAACTTTTACTAGTGATACGAAATAATTTACTGCAAACACATCAAAAGGCTACTATGTGTCCTTGACCTTCTGCGATTTCTTTCCATATACACAATTTCTGAACGTTACCTCCCTCACTTATCTGCAATCGCTGTAAACGTGATGCCTTTTGAGTGAGAATGGTGACAGCATAGAAACTGCGCAAAAAAGACTTTTGGAGTAATTGAAGTGAGAATATTTTCTGCTTGAATTCAGTACAGGAATCTGAACCGATCTTGGTGATAATCGTAGGCATTATGAACTTCGAAAGTTACCAACTCCCCGCTCTCTTTCTCTTTTCTTTCATTCTTTTGAATGTAGGTTGAAACAGAGATTGTTGTTGATTGAACTCACTCGGTAGTCGATTCCAACAGTGGAAATGAAATTATTGTTAAGGAATGCGCCATCTTTAAATCGAATCAGAAGGCACGTTTTCCCACAGCAACTGTCTCCGATCAACATTACCTGAAACAGTTCACAAAAGTAGTTCTCATCACATTTATGACTATTGAAGGGAGAAACCTACCGTCATGAGCAGCAGGAAGAGTGCTCCGGAATCCTTAATGAAACCGTAACACCACAGAAAGTGGGCACGTGGCACAACGGCTAAATGCACGTCCTCGAGTGAAAAAGGTACTGGTTTATTCTGTTAGAGTTGTTTAATAGTGTGTTCAAAGATAATCTTCACCTTGACCGCAGCTATCAGGCTGTTTGAACAAAAAGATGGCCCATTGTGCAAAAGCGGGTTCTTTCTGAACCCAGAGCGGGTGCGCATATCAGACTGATCAGATGCTACAAAGAAATTTCAAGAGAAGAAATAAAAGTAAGACTGCAGGTTTGGTGGTCGAGAAATTTTAGCGGTTGTCCTTGAAAATTTTATGGTTTTTTCACAATTTAATACTTTCGGCGATCGCACGCATTCACGCCATTTGACCGATGACGTTGATCGAACTTTGAAAACAGCAGCCAGAAATCTTTGCGATTTATGGCTCACGGTAAAAAATTCGTACGCCTTCGTCGAGTTCGTCTAAACGTGAAATTTAGGCGATGTGGGCTCTTCGATAGAACCTAAACTGTAAACGTGGGCATAGAAAAAAGCAAGCGTTATGCGTCAGTGAAATCCCTCTGCAGCTGAGATAGAGCTAAGACAAATGAGCTGTGCATGGTGTATAGAATGCCCTTCCCCCTCCGGTTGCGTATTGTTTGAGTCACTGAAGTTGCTGATGGCAGAATCTTTTCAAGAACGTTTCGTCTGTGGAACTATATCAACGACAATGAGAGGGAAATGAGAGAGCTATGGTGCAAAATATGTAAAAGCACAATAATAACACGCGAGCGTTTGTTGTGGTGCAGCTCTTACGAGATTTCAACAGCTCTTATATCTTTCATAACACCAAATTCAGTACCACAGTTCATATCTTCGAGCTATTGCTCGCTTCTTAACATCTGAATCCAGATAATGCTCCGGGAAATCTCGCATAACATTTCATTTTTGCTTCGATGAAGTGACCATCCTCATTTGCTTTCAGCATTCACTGAGGAACCACTGACTAGTTCCGGTTTGCTAAGAAGGGGAAAGGTGCAGCATATTGAAAGCCATATTCAAAACACTGCCATGGCTACACGCATATAATTTTGACCTTCTTCGATGCGATAATGGCACAGTGAAATTGGTTGCGCAGCGTGGCTCATCAGAGTAAGAAACTGGCATTTCCTGATGATGTGCCACCGCTTTTACTATCGCCCAGCCAAACTGGTCTATGAAACATCCCATCGCTGATACCAGTAAAATCTGAATTCATTTTCAGGAAGAAATGGACTTTCCAACGCATAAGTGTGACTTTGCGATTTCATATTTCAAAAAAGTCCATCTGGCATAGGAGTTATTAGACTGCTTATTGTACTGCACAGTCAGCCATGCAAACGAAGCAATTTTCCGAGTAGCACATGGCTTCATATGTGACGTTTCCTTACACTGTGATACTAATCTATCCTAGTCCACAAGGCCTTGTCGGTCATCATGACGGCGCAGAACATAATACACTAGCCGGATGATGTCCACTGCCTGCAGAAGTAACTTAAAAACTTCTCAAAAAGACCTCATGATCAATTTGGCATGCCAGTTAAGTACATCTCTGCACGCACTTGCAAGAAAGTTGATGCCTTCTTGGAAGGACATTTGGAACGTTTTCAAAGTGACGAAGTGACGAGAATGACATGCAGGCTAATTTTAAGCTTTTCTGGTGTAAAAGTCCGTCCTTATCTCAGTTCGTCAATTTAGTCATGCCCTTGAGAATTATGCCGCTCAATCTCTCCAACCCGTGTGGAGACCGGCCACCAAGTGGAACAATTCGTCCAGGGAAATCTTCCATTGAAAGTGAGTGCAAATTGTATTTAGTCGTTACAAGTAGGCAAGAAAGAACTATTGCTTTGCAGAGTCACAAATATCGGTGGGTGGTAGAATATGAAGAAGAGGATTCAAAAATGTTTTTGAGATTTGTTCCAAGAAATTTGGGAAGTCGTACACAAGAGCTGAAAAAAATTACAAAAAAATTTTTTTTAATGTGTCTTTCGAAGAACAGCCACCGCGAAGAACTGCAAGAATGCCTCGAGTTGAAATGAAAAGGATGTCTCCACCCATGAGACACTAAACATTCTAGCGTGATCGGTGTAATGCTCGAAGGACAGTGGAAAAGAAAAGATGGGAGCATAATAGTCTGTCGACGGAAATCATTCCGATGTAAAGAAATAGTCAATCTTGTGCATAAAATTTGCAAAAGGATGAGCAAAAGTGCAGTTTCACTTGAAACAACAAAGACAAGGATATAGTTGAAATATCTTCTGAAAGCCGCAAATTTTTCTTTAATTGAATTTCATGACTGGCTTGGTAATCAACGGTTGTTCTATCGTGCTCATTAGAAATAACATTATTTCAACAGCCATCTGCAGCGACTTTAGAATATTATTCCGAAATCAGTGGGCTTGATTATGAAATGTGCAAATAAATAGGAAGGAAGAACGCAAGAAGTACTGAAATTTCAACACCGTTCCTGTTTCTCACAAAACTTAGCGGTCTGTATTCTATAGACAAATACTCCGATCGACATAGCTATTTTAGACTTCCGGGCATTAGAGGAACTGTTAACGTGAGTTGCCAAGGACATTTCAATGTAGTAACAGTGATAGACTATGCCTGAGCGACTGAAGGATGCGAAATCTGTAAAATTGTTGGGTGTGATGCTGAAGAGGCAACCCAGTACATTAAAATGCGACCTGAACTTATTTGTGATAAAATACTGCAACGATCTTCTGAGCGGTACTCGTTCGCTGTTCCTTGCACAATGCCACCGATCGGCAGAGGTGCTTTTGGCCTACCTGAAGCCTGTATGGGTCGAACTGCAACCCATCGGAGTCAGCTTCTCCAATCCGCAGCCCTTCTTGGTATATCGCGCCAAACGACGTTTCTACTCGTTCGTGGGAGCTTTGGTCCTTCCCCATAAACTACTCCGACTATCCTCGCGTTCCCATACATTCAACTGGGTCCACTTCTTCATGACGCCGCCCGAGCCACAGAAACACGGTTTGTGGAAGGAAGGGAGGAACAAATGAAACCGCACGCAATAAAAACATCTCTATATATTGATGTTGAAAAACTTACCAAAATTCAAAATCTTCCTTTATCGCATCCCTGCTGAAAAACAGACATTCTGTCTCCACAAACACAAGTAAAATAACCCTTATAACTTCTGTGTACAAAACTCTGCGGCATTATAAAGTCGTCAAATATTTCCGCCAGCACATTAAACGCAAAAGATGGATCGTATAATGACGATGGTCACCCGAATCTGCAAAAAAATTACTCACCGTAAATGTGAAATCCACATCAGCAAACAATGATGGTCGTTTCTGCCCTGACGGCGTCATCATGCTCTACAAAACTGAAATAAGTTTCATGGTGATCAAATCCGAATTAACTAATAAAGTATGTTCTGAAACGTTTCTCCTAACTAAACTGATATTAGTATTACATGGGTATTAATGAGCCCACTGATAAATTCGTTTCCAAACGTCTGCTGGTAGGTCATAAATATGACTAAGATGATGAAATATTACGCGAAAATTAAATCCGCAAAGGTAGAATTCGCAATAAGAGAATCTAAGTGCTACAACATTTGTGAATGTTGCTGACATTTACTCTCAGATGTGCTCACAGTGAAACGACCTTGTCAACAATCTGGCAACCCGAGACTTTTAATCGATCAAATACACAAGAGCCGTTTACTGTTAACTCCGTAAAACGTCTTTTTACGGAGTACAAACTCCGTAAAGTTGAGCATATGTCAGGCAGAAAATGCAGAAGCGCATATCATTTGACGTGCAGTGACAAGGCGCTTCTTGATTTGAAGAGATTTGATACATTAAAATGTTGGAAAAAATGAAACCAACGAATATCTGTGAAATGATGGGGTGATATGAAGTCAAAGCAGAGACGAGATCAAATATCATGATAGAAATTGCCTCAGAGCAGAATTATTACATTTTCCTACTTTGAGGCAATCATATCGGTCGTTTTTAATCCAAAAACAATATCATTTGTATCGTATGAGTAGTGACACCGGAGAACTCAGGATGTAACTTAGAAGACAAGAAAATAGTCATACCGACTATGCATGTCCTCCGAGGTGAACTACTTGTGAACGCAGATAGATTCCGAATCAAGGTGTGAAATGAACAAGAGGATTTATGTCACATTTTTAGGACGTTATTTAGACTAACTGATTGTTTTCTACATAAATCGTTTATCGTAAGTATTTTTTTTTGTACATTTTTTCAGAACGATGGACATGCTCTGTTGATCCTTTTGATTAGAAAATCTGGAATGGATTATCAATCCAGGTCTGTTTTATTGCAGTTTTCACGTGTACTAAACAAACGCTTCCATAGTGAGACAAATATTCATAGCAGTGTTCTTTTTGTTGCCCTTGCGGTGAAGAGTGTCAAGTGGCGTCCTTGGATGGAGAAATTTCACGATATTTGCATAGGAATCTAAAATGGAACTAGAGACAATGCACCTAGCAAGCAGCAAGGAAAGAAATGATAAAGTGTTGCCACGAAGTCATAAAATTATGGCATGTGCGTACGTTTTTTGTGTGTTTGTGTATGCGCGCACTGGAAAGTACAGGGGGAGGAGAGAGGGAAAATGGAGTAGGGACATACAACTGATCAATCATTAAACTTTCTCGATTGCTTTTCGGAGTTCTTAGATACTCAAAATAATATGTATAACTTTTAGTCTAAGACGTTATTTATGTCCGATGGAAAGGTGAAATAAGAAGCAGTGAAGAACAAAGAGAAGGTGTTAGTGAGATTTCAAAAGCTTTAGGGCTCGCTGAGGCATAGAAGTGCCCTCCGCAGGAGAGCAGCCTATTCGTACTAGAGAAGTAGGGCTGTGGATGAATTCTGAAACGCAAGGTATTCCACTTCGTCATGGATGAACAACTGAAAAAGCGTGAATTATTTAAAGTGAAAAAAAGTGCAGCGCACTTCAGAAAGCTTCAAGTTCAGCGACGCCGGAAACAATAATCGAGTAGAGTTGTTGAATCAAACGGAACTATTGAAAGAAGCAACGAGAAAAATCTAGAACGTGAAGTTTAGTGATTTTCTGCAGAATCATGAAGTTAGAGTTCTCGGCGAGCATGAGCATTTTGTACGCATTTCTTCACCGCTGTTCGCAAAGCACGGAATACTTACTTCGACTCAGCTGCAGCACTATTAGTGATGTGCCCCGTATTAGCCCACTCTTATTCTAAAACACGACTATAGTTAATGCTTATGTAGGAGCAAGATGTCTGCCCCCTTCAGCTTACATGAAATCTTATAAAAACATTTCCGGATTCACAATTACATAATCGCCAATTTTTGGCTAATTTGTCGACTAAGAATTAGGGATTACATCATGAATTGCTAACTTTTTTTGAAGTAAATAACTGCGGAATTCAAAAATTTGGAAAATTCTGCCCACAAAAGTTTTTTCCAACACCATCAACTGACGACAATGTCGACGATGTTGTTGTGCGAGTTTCTGTTTGAAAAGCGCTCTGAAACAATGGAATAAATTCGTTCTCCGAGATAATTTTCGCCAAAAACTTCGTCATAATTATTAGGCTAGGTGTGCACCTACTGAGATTTTCTGCTCCTTATACGACAACTATCTTTCTTGTTCGCGTTTGATTTAATAGCATTCCTCGCTCTCCGTTATTATCCATTTAATCTGGATGGCAATTTGTGTTAAACGGGCTAAATATACTGAGAAAAATATGCATGCCGTCAACAATCACGAAAATGCATTCTAGAGGAGAGCCCTGGTGGAGACAATGGAAGTGGGTGCACAAACGAATTGTTGTCCATGAACTCTCTTCACTCAGGATGCGCTACACCAATGAAGCATGCTGCAGAATCTCCAGTGAAATGCTGCAAAGTATACTGAACGCAAAAAGTGATCACTTTCTATTCAACTTTACTTCTGGGTAAGCAGGGCTCTTCGTGCCATCCTCAGTCAAAAGCCAATGTTTCGAATTAGGACAGAATAGTAGAGAGCGATGCTATATAATAGCCAGAAAAGTACCGCCTATCCTTTAAGCACTGACGACGACGACTCGACGGATAGCTGATGCTGGAGTCGATTTTTTTATTCTTGTTTCAAGTGCGTAGGCAAAGTTCTGGAAATGTAACAAGTACACTTTATTTTTCTCTACGTATGTCTAGTCTGTATATGTGTGTCTATGTCCGGAAGCATGTACGCGCAAGACAATGTGAAGCACTCGACCTCCGTCGAGTCGTGAAGCACTCCGAAAGAAGTTTGTTTGCAGTTCTTCTTCTCGGCTGCATTTTTTGCATCTCTCCAATGTGATTTATGCCCTAAAACTGATTAATATTCATTTTCGCTACGACTCGAGTTATTCACCAGAACTAATCCAGCTTATACATGCGCAGAGCACCGAAAGAAACAACTAAAAAAAACCACGTGAGAGAAGTTTTCAGTAAATTTGAGAAATCTGAAAAATGCACCTTTATAGTACCTCTCAAACATCTGAAAAAACTTATAGAAAGCAATGGAAGATGAGCTATCCGCACGATATCAAAGCGAAACACACCGCAGTTTTGGCATCAGTTATATGCGAACAAAAATGATTCACGTATCTGCGCAATCACATCGTTTATACAAAACGAAGATAATTGCATTTGCCACTGAGATGAATGATAATGCAGTATTTCTCAATAGCAAAACCATCACGGTATTCATTAACTGCCATAAGCAGTTATCAAATGCTGCAATCGGAGGATTCATTATTTACAGTTTTTACAGCAATTAGATGTGCTAACCGACTTGGAGCTTTTCTTTTTCTACTCTAGTGCTGCACTTTCTGCAATTTACATCCACGAGTTTATCCAGAACTCGCAAAATTAACGGCTGACAAGTATGCATGAAGATAGAAAGAACGATAGAGAGAGAGACCATGATCAAGTAGCGTTCTGCATCAAATTTGGAAAGCAGAAAGCGTAACATCCACTCCAAAGCAAGGCAATAAAATGAGGAAAGCCTAGCGTTCATAAAGCAAAATAAACTCACTTACAGCAAATTGTTGTTGCAAAATTGCATGTTTAGGCTATATACTATCAATGGAAAGCTTGTAACGCATTACGAGTAATACTAATTTGCAGGACAAATGCACTATGTATAACAAATTAATTCGCTATCGGATTGCGCTTGTATATCCAAATCCAATCTAAAAGCGTCTTTTAATTAAACTAAGGTCAGCAATGTAATGATGGCGCAATTTAAAGGCAATAAAATTATATTGTTTCACATTTGCACACTGAAATTATTAATGAACGATCGAGCGTAAGTAATAATGTAATAATTTTTCCTTCGTTTAGAAATCACCTCTTAAATCAGCAACAAAAAAGGGAAGTTCATGTCTATGTGGAGATTTTTTACATTCATACCTTGACCTATCACAATTTCCTAACTAAAGTAACATTAAAGTTGCTTGTGGTAAGTACATCGCATTGGAAAATATCTAGCAGCTAACTGCTTTGGCAACTGCTAAGTTAGGAATGTTCGACAGATTAAAAGAAACACGCAGATAGGCGCCAATACGATATCAACATCGCGCACTTTATGGAATGGAAATTTGCGACATAAATGATGCAACAAATTGGGCATGGATTGCTTTATAAAGTGTTCATCGTTTACTTCTGTTCAATGAGCGGTTGGTTGGCTTTAACAGGGCACCGAGCAAGCTCTTTGGCTTCGTCCTACTGAATTATTCCGACCAGTGGTCTCACTGGGAGGCGGACGGTGGAGCAAGTCGCATAGGACAACAACGAATCGACTTGTCAGTATCTGATGGGCAGGAGACGAGCCTAAACCTCAGCTTATGCTACTTCACAACCTCAGCCAAACGGAAGTGGTAGTGACATGAGGATATTTTTATTCACTGTCGGTCCAAGTAAGTGAATAAATGTAACAATCGCTAAGTTCTTGGTAATGCATTTACTTAATAACAATTTGGAATGGAAATAAATGAGAAATGACAAATGGTCAAAAAGTAATAGTCGCATTTGGAACGTATCAAAAAATTCAATTTACCTAAGAAATTTTACTAAAGGTTCGTAATAAATGCATAATTTGCCTATTGAAAAACATGCAAAGAAATCTGCGATCGGTCAAAGAAAGCACAAATATCACTGCTGTTGCCATTTTAAATTTATCTCTTTTGAGTACAAGAGAGAGAGTGGGAGTGCGAACTGACGAAAAAAATAGATAAATGAAAGGACAAATGACAAGGGACAATGGGACAAATTGAAGAAGCAAATAGGCTTATAAAAGAAACAATCGGCATAAGTTATAAAGAATGAAGGAAAGCAAACTAGTGAATAAGTATACAATAACATAAAAGCACAAATAAGTGTTTTTTTGACGTTGCATTTTCACAGCCACATCTGCATAATTCTATTTGCATCAAATTCAGTTTTGTACGTATGCTGTTGAGAACGCAGCAATTTTTCCTCGCTTGAAGTCATCATTGCAATAAAATGCGTCAATATCATTCCGCTGATACACACGCTTGGACATAAACATACGACAGCTTTCTCGCTGAGGTATAACGTAGTTACACAAATGAATGGGGCGAAATTTTCTCGAGAAGGACGCTTGTGAAGGCGGAAATTGTCGCAGCCTCCATTTCGGCTTCGTTCCGTTCTCTAGGCAACTCACAGCTTTCATGGAAAAATTAAACTAAACGATAGAACTTCCCCCATCCTCTCCCAAATGACATTTTTCAACTTGAGGAGGAGATTCAGAAGCAATTGTGAGGTTGCTGGAAATTTCCAATTATTTCAGCATTCGTAACAAAAAAATCTTTATACTGTTATTTGCTAACCCTCTGAAATAGGTTGTTGACGCAGAATAGGGGTTTGCTGTCCATTAGAGAAGAGACTGACCACCGAAAAAATCAAGATGGTGAGAAATGAGCCAAGAGCCAAGTTGGTGCCAAATCACCTTAAGCACTATTGTGCATTAATTCAGAAATTGTTCAAAATATGCATGAAATGCATTTTGCTTATACAGCTCCTTCCACACTTTTATCAGACCTTAAAATCTTCCTTTTTTTGAGCTACGTCTACACAACTGCGTCTCAGAGTAAAAATGGTTGCGCAGATCTTTCAGTAAAAGTTAGATTTAATGAGATAGAAAAAATGGGATGCATTTAATCAGAAAATCCGAGTAATCTAAGTGCTTCTTGGCACCAAAAAATGCTACATTGTCGACGAATCATAACCGTTCTAGAACTTAATCTGCATAACAGTGGATTCTTATAACTTTTACATGCTGAAGCTCTTAAGGCATATGCAGGCACTCTCCAAGTCTTAAGAGCTCGAAAAGTTTTATGATGACCTCGATACGGTTGTCAGAAAGAGCTCGACTAGCATTAAAGTCATAGGGATTGGATGCAATACCAGACACAATAATCGTGAACAAAACGAAGGTTCTAATAACGGATTACGCAATCGATTCAAATCTTAGTTTGCTTATGACCAGTTCGCAAAGCAACACCACTTGCATCTAACGACCATATTCTACCAAACAGTGTGTAGCGACACTAGATCAACGAACATCATAGACTCAACCAAGAACATAATATATATGGGCTGGAGCAATTTGTTTCCTCACACAGCAATCCAAGCTATTAATGCGAAGTAGACCCCTGTCCAATGATGATAGAGAACACTCATAACATCCTCAAAAACGGCACGTCATCTAGTGAATTTCAAGTGGGTCGGCTGGGAGCCATTGATGAGGACTAGGAAACTAATGGGCGAAATACGGAGGGTATTTAAACTCGTAGACGCCACTGCATGCCAATGAATAGACGGTGGATTACACTATAGCCTATGGCAGTTCAAGTGATTAAGAAGAAAGCTGCTTAAAACGGAAGGTAACGTCGATAAGAGTGACTGTAAGACATGGTATAAAATGTGTAAGACGCCTGAAAAATATACAGGAAGGTTATGAACGCTATGGCTAATCAGAAGTTCCAAGATACAACGATAAAACAGGCAAGCATAAAGAACAAAGAAAAATGAAGTCACCATAAGGCAGTAACTACTACTGAGCACAGGGACACAACGTGCAGACGCTTACATGAAATCTACGAAGGATATCACAAAGAATTCACTCTTCCGAAGCTACAGTTGTGAGAACCCACTCCACAGTTGACGGAGAAATTACATGGCACTTCGTTTTATCAACAGTTGGGTAACTTAATATGAGTATTGCATAGAAAATGATGACGTCCTCTATAAAATTCTAGGAACCGGTAAAACGGAGTTTTCTGTGTACTAACGATTTCAGCAGGCGCTCAAAGAAGAAAGGAACCCATGTTGCCTCAAAGCGTCAAAAACGGTGCTGCCGTTGAGGATGGAGGATCCCGAGGAAATTAGCAACTATCAGCCAATTAAGCCGATCTCAGGGAAATATGAGACGTCCACTGCATCATTATAAACCTTCTCGCTAAAAACATTAATCAACTCACAAGCAAAGACGCAACGGATACGGATATATTTATATTTATATATAACGCACCAGTAACTTGAAAAATAAGAGGGGTTAGAAACATGTTTCTCTCTCGCGTTCATCGAATACAGGCAAGCACTCGATTCGCTAGAAACTCAGTGCTGTTTTCAGTGCACTGAATATGATCTGGATCAATCCGAAATATGTCTATCGTCCAAAAACGCTGAAAGCCTGTCGTGGCACAGAAATCGGCATTCCTCAGCGAAGCCTGCCTGATCAGTTTTAGTCACAGAGTGCGCCAATGAGTCGCAATGTCACTGAGGCTCTAACGAGTTCTCATCTACGCTCTTCATTTCCCTTGAATGGAAAGAGTCATCTTAGCGGCTAATTGACACGATTGCCGCTTGCAGAAGAGTCCGTTGACCTCGGTTACATTGCATCAGTACTACAGAACAAACTGCACTAGCTTCAGAATGAGCTCGGGGCCATCGCGCCACAAATGAACCTCTTCAAAACGAAGTGGATATGAAAAATTTTTCCCTCCACTGACTATCAACTTTGCCAACCACCGTGTTGAAGAAGACAGAAGTAACGTTTACTTAGGACATCAGGTGGACTTAGCCAATAATTCGAAAGCGAACACAGTAGACACAGGAGAAAAGCACGGCCTCGTTCCAATAAGATGAAACGGTATTTCACGACGACGACCTGCATCGAATATTTCGGCTTTTTGGGATTTGCCAACGTATGTGCACTACGTGGGTCACTCCTTAGGTGACCCACGACCAGAGGCATGCAGCCGCCCAACGGAAAATTCACCGGGCGAAACTGATTGCACAAATGTTTGGCGATAGTTGGACGAAACTGGAGGATGAGGTCGCGGGAGAGGATTCGACGAAGCTGATAAAATTTAGTCGAGCATATATATGGCTCTTTGAAAGTGGTCTTTAGAAAAACTAAACTCTTTTTTGCTAAGTGACCAAAGTATTGCTAAGTGACTAAATTCTCGCAAAGTTAGCTAATGTGATGCCAGTCTCCGTTCACTGCAAAATCATTGCTATCGCGATTACTGACACGAAAGCACTTGAAGCGGAAGAAGGCAGCCATTGACAAAGGTTAAAGGAAACGATGCTTTCCCATATGCTCACATAAAGTGGGCGTCAAAGAGTTGAAAAGCGTCGTGGCTTCAAAACGAATTGAATAGAGAAAAGCTGATGTTTACGCGTTAGTATTTGAAAAAGAGGGGCGTGGTACGTTGAGCGTTGTTTTCGGCGATCGATGCTTTCATCCATTGCGTATAGATGCAATAAATTTTGCAATTTTGCAATGCAAGATTCACCACACATCGAGTGTCGCGCGATGCATCCTATCATATCCATCATTTAGTGATCGTCTTGGTGTGCTTGCATAATGCTTCGTTCTGCTTCAAATATGAGACGTTCTGCTTCGTTTATGCTGTGTGCATAATGCTTTGCTCGAACAATTGTTCTAAAACTTTTTCTGCAAATAATGATGAAGTTGCGTCAGTTTCCATGCACCACCGTTGACTAAAGCATAGAAAAATATGGCATAAGTGAAAATCAAAACCTGGAACGAGTAACGCTGCATAGCATGGAATAGGTGAATCGTCAGCTCGACGAATGATCGATTGGTGCATTTTCATTAACGGATAAAGTTCTTTTGGGAAATCATTTGTAAATTTTTCTCTACTGTTCCAGTTAGATGTTCGAATGTTTCAGGAAAGTCGAACGCTCAAGATATTGATGTCTCATCGTGGCGAACGCAAATTTATGCATTCACTGTAAGGTGTGTTTTTATATTCGTGCAATTAAGCGGGAAAAGTCGAAGAATTACAAATTGTAGTAGTGCAACTATTTTCTTATGCATTCTTCATGGAAGGAGTTCATTGCTCACATCTCTTCCCGTTAACCGCACCCTCTCAATCCCTCCTATTCTTTTCTACAGTCTATCAAATATATTGTTTAGATGCTTTATTCAATGTTACCTAATTAAGTCATTTCAGGGAGGACATCTGCACCGACCATTCGCTTGTCTCAGTCATTATTATTCAATAAGTGCTGCCTTATTCAATAAGTTAACTGTTGACTTGAAAGCAAAAAAATGCTTGGCCATTCCAAACAACTCTTGTCGCAAGTATGCTTAAGTTTTAAAATGCATAAAAGCAAAGTATTCGAAAGTTCCTTTATATGCAGTTTACTTTACAACAAGACGGATACTTTATAGCAAAAGGAAAGAATCGGAGCACGCGACTTATAATCATGGGTTAAATCCTCAATAACAGTTACATAGGCCTTGAACAGCAGTTTAATACCCGACGCTTGTCTACATGGCTACTATTCGCGATTTTGCCCACACAAAAGGAATTGGAAATCAACGCGAACCTATTTGCATATTCAATGAAATATGTATGGCTCATATTCGCCCGTATATTTTGTCATGATCCAAAATCTCCACGGTTCCAGTTGACAAAACCACCGAAGGAGACAAACGATATTTAGAGAATGCAAAGTACCAATGAAGATGAACCATAGGTTGATTTCAGTTGGTGAATTTTCGAAATATGCGAATTGTCAGCTAACACATACTGTCAGCTAGCACATATGTGAGAGGTGGTAGGCATGAATTCAATAGTGTGAGATTGTGGCAGCACACGCTATGTGTTCTGCATAAATCTGCATTCCATTTAAAGGTGGATGCACTTGCAACTGCGTGCGAAAAGATAATTTGCATCTCGAAAAAGCGATGACGTTATTATCGCTATAGATTTAGAGCTAATTCATTTCGGCGGCTCAGCAACCTTCAGCAAAACTTCGTCATCAGAAGAATATGAGAATCAGAAGAATGCGGAAATTCGAAGCCCTAGTTCCTAGTCGAAAACTTAGCTTTATGATTTAGATGCAAATTTGCAAGACGGCAAACGAAAAAAAAAAAGCAAACGAATAAAAAAAAACGAATAAAAAATCTTTGTCTATTATGTCTATCTTTGTCTATCTTTTCCTAGTCGATCCATTTATGCAAACGAATAAAAAATCTTTGTCTTCTTCATTTTATGCAGACCGATCAGCAAACAAATAAATGTGGTCCTTAGAAAGAGAAACAGCTTAGTGGTTAAATTAGTTGCTCTGCCGGTTTATAAGTGTTAAGCGTAATAAAACATATAAGTTTGCCGGATTTTCGCATCAGAGTGTGACAAAACGTACAGTAAAAGCAAAAAAACTTTTGAAGATTTTTGAAGCTCAAATGAGATCAGTGCAATGCTTCACTCTCCTGAGTACGGATAGGAAAAGCTCCGAATCAGTTAGAGTCCTCAGAATACTTCAATACTCTCAAAGAATTAGCGAGAACTCTTCAGCTCAGTTATCGTTGTTTTGCGACAAGAAGATGACGAAGCACGCACTAAATGTGATTGGAAAATCTGCAACTTATACGGAGCAGCAATCCAAACGACTCATCACTTACCCGCTAAAATTGACGTATTATTTTCATTATCTTTTTCAGGTTTCCATTTAGCTCCAAGTAGACGATTAGAACAATTATTGATCATGGACAAGTGAGATGAACCTACGAAGGTGCAAAATAATGCAGTCGAATTTATCTAACCAATATATGAAAGAACATATAGACTACAAATAGCTCGAATTTAAGCGAAAAAATTTGCACTCCATTTTCCTTCTAAAACAAAAGGACTGTCTCCCCTTTCCGTAACGAGAAAGAACAATGTGCTCATCCCTTTACTATCATTTAACGTACACCCTCCAATCGGATCATCGAAAAAGAAGGATGAGCGACGATAAACGAATCAACTTTAAGGCTTAATGCCACGCACTTCCATTTATGCAAACGAATACTTGAAAAATCTCATTCTGTGAATGTATACCTATATTTTGAAATGTTATCGCACGTTTGAAGAAAATTTTAAAACCACCACCTTATGCAGACGTTGGAAACACAAAAAATATGCGCAAGTGTTTCGAGTAGATATGCAAAAGAAAGTGAAATAAATGCTGCTTTAATTTTTTAACGATAAGATGCAGCATTCTTGTGAGTGCTCATCAAAATCACGAAGAGACAAGAGAACGCGCTAAGCTATAATTAAACACTAAAATATAATAGCGATTTTTTAAAGTAAAGCTAACTATGCATTCCTTTATTTCGTTATGCGTCACAAAAAGTCTGCATGAGTAGGAGTAAGGAGGAGTAATTTAGAAATTCCTGAGTGAAAAATTCACTGGTATAAAAATTGGCAGTAGGAAAATATAGGCAGCTGCATGGCCGAGAATCGGTTTTGTTTCACATCATGTGTACATTTCTTTTGCATGATGTGCAAGTTTGTATGTGCAGCGTCAAGAGGACGTCGCAAATTTAATGAGAGTCAGGCGGCAATAGGCAACTAAAACGACGTTCATTCCGTCAAAAATTACCCTATAGTAACCAATACACAAATTGGACTGGATATCCATCAAGGAAGGCATCATGTCGAAGGAACAAATTCATAGTGCTTTGCACTTCACATTTTCTTTTTTGAAGTGGTCGCGAACAAACTAGTCCCGCATAACATGAGCATTGCATTGTGATAAATTGAATGGATAGTGAGCGAATCATAGAAGAGGAAATGAGCATTTCACTCAGAGACGAGGAAATTTCCACTTCATCGTTCTGTGTCAAATTCGAGCAGTCACTTATAGGTAACGAAAATAGGTGATTCTGTGACTGTCAAACTTTTGGAATTGCATGTTCCTTATTAAAGATAAAGCTGGAGACGTAAACTTTTTTCGGATTTCTCAATTCAACGGGCAACGAATGGAAAAGTTTGATAACCAAATACAGCGCGCACAGAAAGCGTCGAAAATTTCGGATTCTGAGGTGAATTTTCTTGAGCGGTGTCCTTAACCGATTCTTCCTCTTTACATTCTCGAAGCTCCCAGAACCCTTTCTAATACATGTTAGCAGACAAGCTGCAGCTCAGATCGCACAGACCCTACTTTCCCTCTCTGGAGGCGATTAGAAGGAGATGAGTGCAACGAGTGACCTGTGATATCAGCGAATCAGGATACATGTAAGCAGAGGTTTCGCGAAACTAATCTTTCGCCAAAGAACTGTTTGCTTAGATTGTGACATCCGTAGGATCAACATTCTGCGATGAGCAAACGGAAAAAAGGTAATAACTCCTTCTCGATGAAATAACTATGGCATATGTCCTCCACGCACGAAATGTGCGCCACGTGATGTGTCTTTCGGTGATTTTGGATGACCTGAGCTGAAAAGAAGCAATAAATTTCTATCTTAATTCGCTTCATTTTGTAAAATATACATCACTGAATGTGACATGTTACAAAATGCAATGGTCCTAATATATTAATCTTTCGGTGAACAAGAGTTCAGCAGTGGTTCGGTATAAAAGTCGTGCTCTGATGGATGCGATTCTGATCGTTTGTACTTGAAGCAGTTGTGATGCACATCTATACTCCATAAAGACAGGGGGCAAGAATTTTGCGAGACATCTTTCCCTAACGCCATAGAAGTCTTAACACCGTAGGAAAAATATATTTCAACTGCGACACTGTTACAGCAAGAAGAACAACTGGTAACCGTCTATCAACGAACGATTAAGATGCGGCATGAAATGTGTGTGACGCTTTGTCGGCTCACTTAGATTAAAAATTCGCAACGTTCGAAGATTCGCTCTGAAGACAGAAATATTTCCATGATTAGCAAGAATGGAATATTGTGGATTCGGCGCAAAACTTCTCTTTATGAAGTCAACTGAGAATATATTTGAGCAAAATTTGTATTGCTTCATTTTGCTCAGACTCCGAAATGTAATGTGCGAACAAATATCTGCAAATGTTCAAATTATATGAACGTTTAACGGCGAGCAAAAATATGCTCCCATGAAACCTTTTGATGTCTTAGGTAACTTCCAAAGATGCGAAAAAATCGTGCCATCCGTTAAAATTTTGGTAAGGTGTTGTGACAGGTGACAGTTTAGAAATAGAAGATAAAATACTGCAATGGAGAGCGTCGTTACCAATAATACCCAACCGTTCGTAGGCAACATAGGCACTGCATTTGCTCCTAAAGGACGGAAATGGCGAAAGCACCGTTGTTCGAACCAAATAGCGACGTAATTTGTTTTTCCATTGCAGTAATATCAGAAAATAATTTGTGCAGCTGTTTGGGTCCAAAGGAAAACGTTTATTTGACGCGCTCTGGGGTGAACATGCGGAAGAACGATCATCGCACAAATAACAGAGCAAGAAATACGTAAATGCACACGACTGCGTTGCCCGATGAGGTAGAAAAGCTGGCAATAATTCCTTTCAAGTTTGAAAGAACTTGCAAGTTAGCAGAACATATTAGTGTTTCGAGTTCATCGCCACCCCTTTAGCCAATCATTGAGGCTCCCTCAGAAGTTTTCCGCGTTAACATGACACATGAATTTTGGGTGACGACGGTTCTATCATGAGAGCTCTTGCGGCCAAAAAGATTTCTGGTCCTTGCGAGAGCAGCCTTCAGAACCCTGTCAATTTCTTCATCATTGTGAGATGTTGGAAAGTGCGTCTTGTGTAAAATCTAAGAGAAGAAAAGGTAGCATGATATCACCAAAATGTTGCGTCGATTTTCTTCGGTATGAAGGTAACAAACGGTTCAATAAACGAAAATGCAAACAAGTGATTTGGAGGTATTTAAATCAGCCTGTGAATATAAGAATATGCGAACGAATTTGCTCGGATAGAGCATCACAGTTTCATGATTCACAAAAAGGAGCTCATTTTTTTAGTGAGTGTTTCAGTTATCGTTTCACTTTATGGTAATTTATTCGTACTTTCGGTATATTCGGCCTGTGATATTGTTCTATTCGAGAGATAAATGAGACGCATTATGAGTTAATGGCGACATATGTACGCTCATATGGTCTGAAGGTGCATACCAATAGATGCCGTCTTTATGTGATGCTCTCATTTCATCCAGTAATGATGACATTAAAGCCTTATATATTGCGCAATGAAGCCCACTATTTGCATTATTCTTGAGCGATGAAAATGGCTTTTTTTAAGCTCAAAGCTCCCGTTTTGTTCAAGAAAAAATATAGCCATAAATTCAATAACATCTAAAGGATTATACAAATGTAACTCATCCTCATATTTCATCGCTAGACTATTCGAAAAACGAAATGAGAAGTGCAAATATTCGCCTTGAATATGCATATTTAATCCGCTGAGCGCATCTTCATTAAGATCAGTATCTAGTTTTTTTTTCTACGATGTCAAGGTCCCATATTTGAAACGTGGACAGAACATTTGTTCTGTTTCATTTTGAAGCTAACTGATAAAAGCCATGGTGATAACGGATTTTTGAATGGTGTGATTGGTGAGTTACGGAATTTTTCTTTGACAGCCACGAAATGATCGATAGATGAGTATAATATTTCACCCAAACATTCGCAACTTAAGTAAAGAACAGAATATTACGAACTTTTTCCCCAACTTGAGGGACTGCTGTACATAAATTCCGCCTTCACGTTTTCCATTTTTTCTCCATATTTTTGTCCGTATCAAGCGGTCGCTATCATCAGAGGATACAGTGAGAGGACCCATAATTGCTCAAATGAGTGGGATTCATACAGCCTCTTGAAACTGTAGAATGTCACGGCATTGTGTTAGTGCTTTCAATTTAAGGTGATAAATGAGCTCAGCAAGGATGTCGCATGATAACCGAGATATGCCATCCGTCAAGCTGAAATGGAAATCCCCAACGAAAATTGTGATATAAATTCCAGCTTTGTTACTTTTAAGGGAAGCATACATTAAAGAAAGGAATACCTAAATCCCTAACTTTCATGCGACCGATCAGAAAGAAGTACAGGCCGACCTAAAGACCGCTAAGGCCAAGTGGATCGGAGGAGCATTGGATCACTGCAGGTGGAACCGACATGAAGAGACATGTATTCTTAATAAATGCCAGATAGAATGCAAAGAATGCCAAAAAATTAATAAGTGAATTATATGATTAATAGTTATGAAAATTCCGCTCTCATCCAAATGTCTATTTGGAAAATATTTCCCTTTATTTTACAGTAACGTCGTAGCGGTGACTTAATGGTACCGACCGATTCGATATCTCTGCAGGATGAGCACTCCATTATTCCTAAATGCAAAAAAAAGGAACCTACTGCGCTGTATTCGGAAATAATCGTGCAACTGGTACTATACGTACTACCTTGCGAGTGCATTTTGCCATTAAAAATGACGAAGAGAGAATTTTTTGACTTATGAAAATCACTAGAACTGATGGAAATTGAACTGCTGACAAGGCGAATGGATTTTTCATTCTAACAAATGAATCAGTTAACCATCACTGAGGAAAAATGTAGGCAAAGTATGAAACTGTTTTCCTAGTTTGTCTGGAATTTCGGATGCAAATAGATAAAATTACATTACGAGATAAATAATCCACCAGATGCCTACTGTTGAATCCAGATAAGTTGGATAGGATACGTTTATGGGGCATAGTTTGACCGGCATTAGCATGAAATCGATTTGGAAAGGGCGCCAATGAAGTAAACAAAACTAAATCCAAGAGGAAATTTAGAAGGTGACAGTTTTGATTCGGAAAAAGAAACGAAAATTTCCCAGAGTAAAATCTCAAACGTCAGCTGCTACCCTAATTTTGTGGCCACTCCTCGATTTCGAAAAAGCCCTGCTATTTTCAAGCTGTCATCGTTCTTATTAAGGCACAAAACCACCTCACGCTTGAGCTCTGCTGAAAACGCACTGCGAGTCGTTTAGTGCCTTTCCCCTTGAAATGAATCCGTGAAGATAGGTCATATTTGCCTCGAAATGACTCGTCTCGCTACGGGCGAAGAAACTTTCCATTTGCAGCTCCGTAAACTGAGCAACTGTAAAAGCACCAATGTGGACGGCAGGTGCTGAGAATCAAAAACCATCTCGCATTGTTATGCAAAAAAGGAAAAATAGCTGACGATGTGAGATATTTGCGGCAGCTTTTTTTGCATCCGGAGATATTGCTTTCTCTTGAAAAAACAAAAAAAAGCTGAACGCTATTCAGTGAATAAAGTGACAATAAAAGTCTTTCCTGCTGCATAATGATTTAGCACATTTCACGCAGAATCATCAGTTCTTGCTGATTTGAAACTAATTAGTGAAGTCGAGAATCCAGGAGTCATTTTCGTCCATTTAACCTTGGACTGCATAGCGGTTCATGGGGCAGCCTTTTTGAGGATCTGTGGAACCACCTCGTTCTGCGTGGCAAAATTCCGAAGGAATTGCGTTGCAGCAGCTCCTCTTCGCATTCCTAGATTTACCAAACAACTTGATACATCGATGCACATTTCAGAAGACTATTAAGTTAAAAGCGAGCATGAATAGAAAAGTTTACTGTCGAACGAAAGTCTTTATTGGCGCAGCCTGCTGAGCAAACAAAGAGCATGCGGAACGAATGAAATTTTTGCTGCCATAAAGAGACAGAGCCAATGAGAAAAAAGCCTGTTTAGTCCACGTTATTCATTGCTCATCTTGAAATCATTCGAAAAGCCTCTTATATAGCATAGCATTCGTTGAATCCCTCTCAAAAAGATAAATGGAAAGCACAAAAAAACCGTCTTATTATAATCTCTGATGTATTTTCTCTTTGCAGCACAACAGGAAACGTAGAATCTCATTTCCGTGGCTTTCTTATGTAACAAAACATTCTCATTATGCATCCCAAGCTTTCACATCAAACGGTTTTGCTTCAATTACCGTGGAGTCCATAACACGCCTTCTACAATGTTGCACTAGCTTCCATCGCTTCTGTTGTGATTATCAGCGTCTCCTTGATAAAGCATTCATGTTGTTCAGTATCAGCATAAGCAGTTCAGTGTGTCGCCTAACTGCTGGTCCTTTCTCACTGTATTGAATCGCTTATCACTTATGCAACACTTATGCAAGTATTATCTGTGTGCATACGCGATACTGTGGAGGCGCAAAAAATCGCTCCAATAAAATGTTTCACGTAATCGTAACTCCAATCATGCTTTGGCGGCATGTCTACTTCGGTTATATTGGTCCTTCAAAAGTCCGAAGTTAGAGCTTTCATGGGAGAAAGCCTGACGCCTAGGTACCCTCATTTGAAGAGAAAACAAAAACAATTCTAAGAACACAATATGAGAGATATGAAATGAAAAGATATTCAGAAACTTTCTGACCGATTCCCACAGCATTCTCTCATAAACGTATATTGATAGCTGAATTGGATACTTTTAGTGGGAGCGTGCTCACTATATTCGCTCATAAAAGCGTTCAATTACTTCAAGCACGCAAATTGTTTACACCTAACCATCCAAATTATATTAGTTCTACAAATGGAAAAATGCTGTGCTTAACGGCCAGGAAAATTTCATTATTTCAAATGCCTTTTAAAAAGCGCCACTAATAATAATGTGGTGGTCTTTTCAAAATGTTAACAGAAAAGATGGGCAACAAAAACACTGCATCGTAAATCGTTTTTTGAAACGCGCACAAATTATCGCACACACACCAAAGGTCTTGTGAGAAGCGCTAAAAGATAAGGTAATTGATCAATGTTAACTGATTATTTAGTCGCTCTACTATTCACTTTGTAAAATCGCTGACTTTCAATGGAAATTGCCAGTATTTTAGCATATGAAGTTTGGCGCAAGCTTGAATTTGTTCTTAAGAGAAACAGCAAAATTTCTGACGAACATGGTTTCTATATTGTTCAGCTAGCTCAAGAAACTTGTATATTATAGTGTGAGGTAGAAGTTCATCCCGATAATTGTGAGTGCGTAACGAGTGATCAAAATAAGAGACTGAGCTTTCGTTGCACATCTATTATTTGCAATGTTTTCATTTCACCTTTATTTAGCTGCGTAAAAGTCGTCCCTCTATGCGTTGAATTTATTCATTAAATACATCGACTGAAGTTTACGTTGGAAAATAAATATTTCACAAAACTAACGATAAAATAACAGCACCACAGGCCGAAATTTCATGGAAAAAACGCGATACGTGGAGGCTACTTCCGCAGCTTACATGATACTTCATTATAAAATAGTGGATAATAACTAAACGCAGTTCTGTCATTGGCCAGTTACGAAAATCATATTTTTCGATTCGATCCTACATGATTACTGCAAATTGAGACATCATTTTGCGTACGTGAACCATTCAAATCTATTAAGTGAACACTAACAATCTTCCAAGAAATGCGGAAACTTTGAAGACGATGAGGCCTCTTCGTATAGAGTATGATGATCCATTGTCAAAAAGGTCTATAAGAACAAACGTTTAGTAACACAAGATAGAGAAAATATTTTCCACGAAGGTAATCGCTTTCGTAGTTTCAGATCGATGATGAGTCGAAATAATCACACTAATAGAAAAGGTGCAAAAATCGAAGTTCTAAAGAGCAAGGAACATAAATGAAAGCGTTTGAATGAATATTCTATTCTCGCCATTGTGCGTCTCAATTCCACATCGATTTTATCGAAAGAAATAGAGGAATAATGAGACAGAGACGCTCTTCGATGCGCACAAAAATGGGATAAAAACACACGACGAAGATGAAAATAGCGCTAGGTGTCTGCTTAAGCAACACGAGGACGTCATATCCTCAATGCACGACGAAATTAGAAAATCAAGAGCAAAATCATCTATGAGCCTTTGTCTCCTTAATATTTTCAGTTTGCATGTTAACTTGACAGGAGTGATTCGTCCCAACACTAAACGTTGAAACATTTTAAAAGGATTTTCAACGAAGCTGCCGATTTTTAGGTAAAAAGGTCAGCAAATTACTTTCGCATACTTTGAACGCGAACTGTAGCAGGTTTCTCAGTGAATTTTTTCGGCGCCCGATAAATTCTCTTCGGAAGCTATAACTGCGAAGATATTTACAGAAGATGCAATGGAGAAGGAATATCTTTTTCAACAGAACGTCGCCTTCTTCGTTGCTTTCAGTGTTGCTGAACGATAGATACACAGAAAAAAGTGCATTCATTTCAAAACGTTTCCAATTTTCCGCAACTTCCCAAAAGATAGTTTATCTAAGATGCTCACTAAATCTGAACCGTGAATGTGCGGAGTATTGTATGCAATTTGCAAGAGTATTTTCAGAAAAGTGAAGCGCTGTAAGTTCCAGCCAACGTCAAGGTCCACGGTAATTTCGAAGCCATGATCATCATGTATAGCAAAACGAACCTTATCCCTAGCCTGAAAAATCGCTCACGCCAGAAGCTGATATCAAGCACATGACATTCTCAAACTTTCAACTTCTTTATGCATGCGCCAAGGTCGCCATGTAGAATTTGGAAGCTGTAAGCACGATTATGCAGTGGACAATAAATTTTAAGATTATTATCCAATAGCTTATTACTCCTTAGAACGTTTCGGAAAGATCGTTTATGTATGTGAAGAACAACACAACATCCACGGCACTTTGATTTGGCACACCACTATGAATTTGGTGTGAAGCTGCCGTCAATTTTCACTTGAAAACTGCGTCGACGCAGGAAAGTTTCTAGTCATTTTAAAAATTGCCGTTAGCATCACATTTTCAAGTTTAGAGAGCACATTCCCATGAAAGTCACATCAAAGGTTTTGCCAAATCAGTGTATAATTTTTGGAGTGAACTCTTATATCCAATGAGGACATACAGTCGCCTAAAGAGAAGGGGCTTGCGACGTCTTAGACCGACCAAGGACCCAGATTTGCTAGGCAGGCATTCAGAAGGCCGTTTCGCGTGGAATGACACATTGATGCCCTTTGGCTATTTTTCGAAAACCTTAAGATGGAAGAGGTCAAGTGAACTACGTGATAGCTTCTCGTTAATGTGGAAGGTGAAACGAATATGAAACGAATATGAAACGAACACACATCTAAAACAGGAAAAAGCTATGTTAATAGCAATGAACTTGCTTCATTGGTGCATTATTGAAACGGCCACTGGTTGCTGTCTGGTCTAGTGCAATGAGACCGTGCTACTCAGTGCGTGGCCTCCGGAACTGTAGTAGCGCTTGAATCGACAAAGTCTCAGAGCAAACGTCAAACCAGCAGCACATCGTTATCGTCGATAAAAACACTCGATTATCAAAGCATTTGCCTGTGAGCATATTTTGCTGTAATTGTTTAGGAAATAACGGAGCGCATAACGTATATTTGCAAATGTACGTCCGCTATCGCATCAGCAGTTTGTTGTCTTAAAGTATATATAAAATGCTTTCACTTTTTTTGCAGTCCGTCACACTTCTGCTATAATTTTATACAAGTTCCATGCATTAAGCTTAGTAGTGCTTTGTAAAATGATAAAAGTCACCTAGGTTATCATGGCTTTAGGCGCTAGAGACAAAAAAGAATTTGTTTTCACAGTCAACCGCTCATCGTTGCCTGGATAATGTGGTCACTTTCTTTAATGCACAAAGGTCAGGACCATCATGCATCCAGCTCAAAAAGAAGTCATAGGGCAGCTTTCAAAGTATTCATTTCAACTATGCTCAATTAACAACAGCGTTATTCTTCCCTTAATTGCACCTTCCAACATCCACTTCCCTCCCCATTCATTCTCAATTTCAAATTCGAATGCTTGCATAATCATTTGTTGAGAAGTCCTTAAACGTATTTCATACTTCGTATTTCTTCATCTTTCTCTTTATAGTGTGGTATTGGAAGAGAAACTGTGTTCGCCTCGGACTTCATTGGCCTAAATGTTGTATATAAAAACATTCAGCCATGAAGGCATCGAGTAATTCGTTCCATCTCTTAAGGAATCAAAGGATTTTAGAAGCATTTTTCATAGGTTTATGATGAAAAGGAAAATTAAAATTTGCGTGTTTATTGAAACCAATTGTTATACGATTCGAAGCGTGGAAAGAACACTAACACGTTGAACTGTGACTTCCAAGTCACTCGCACACGTCATTTATGACTGCTATTCTCAATATCTGAATTGCTACAGAACGAGTTTTTTAACGCAACGCTTAGATGTCGCTCTTTTCTTCTTTTGTGCCTTTCGTTGCTGTTCAACCGATTTAAATTATGTCGTCACTTTTGCTGAAATAGCTAACTCGAAGATACCTTCAATATGCTTGCTCTCCATTGAAGATATTTCCATGGCGCATAGTTTAGAGTGGAAAAAATTCCTGTAAGAAATTTTCTAATTTTCTTCAGCTGAGTCGAATAACTGTAGTCAATGAGAAGCAATAGCTGAAGCGATTGCTATGGCTGCATAAAATTCTCGATTATTTTGCTTTAGTCGATGGTCACCAACAAAAACTATGAATAATGCTTATGTTTCGGAGGATATTCTCACCTGGTCCACGAATATAATTCCATTTAGTTATTAACCATCTAAAGTTTAAAAGAAACCAGCGCGTACTTTCAAGTATGAGAAACAAACACTATTCTCATTATTACGAAAGCATGAGGGTTCAAAAAATGCCGACAGATTTTTTGAGCTTCCAATGGCTGTAAATATCAAAAATGAATGGCGAGGCGATTTTCGAACTCCTTGACGGCCACGTCTAACAGACTGTGTGACCACATCAAATTTTTTGATCCTGCCGATGTCAGCAGCACGCTCACATGCATATAACTAAAACTTTGACTACTGAGGACTTTTTGAATGCTCGAGAGCATATTCAGATTTCGGTTCTTACCAGAACATTTTCAGAAGAGTTCATAGTGAATATAGTAATGATTATGAAAGTTATCATTTCTTTAAACCTTATAGGCATTTCTGCTGGTACGTGTGGGTGCTTAGATTGGTTTCAGACTGAGCCAAATACACAAAGGCGGCAATTTTTCATGTTTTAATCCACCTGAAGTACTTTATGCGTATTTAGGTTGACGTGGGGGACAATCGCTGTCTGTGTCACGGTAATGGTAGAGAGCTTTGCACTGTTATCCACCAGCATCTGAGCTGTCGATGTGGGTCTTCATCCTAGTAGCAGGCGGGGAGAAATGAAAATTAGTATTTGTCGAACTGAAACAGTTTATGCGCATGCCAAGAAAAACCGAATCTCCTTGCGAGGTGGAGTTTCCACAAACCGCTTCACACGAAAATAATTGCAGACTGCTTATTTCAGAAAGATGCGATGTTTATCGTGCGCCGATGTATCACTTCTGTGTATTTCGCTCGTCATTCCCGTGAGTTAATTTCGTTATGCACTTATGCTGCCTCGAAGACTGCACTATTCGTCACCACCTTAATGTATGCATAACGTCAATATTAGTTACGTGTAGGCTATGTGAGTTGAAACATGTCGTTATAAATAAACGGAAGTATATAAATGAACAGGTACATAAATATACAGACGTAAGTATACATAGATAAATAAATAAATAGACGATAAACAAATATATATATATATATACATATATATGTATAAAAATTAAAGATTCCTGCTACCTCGCAAATGGAAACTACAAAACTTGATAGTAGCGGATTTGATGAAGCCATGTAGACTTTCGTGACAAATACAGCGTCGACGGGAGACTGAGCAGGTTATTTGAAGCCTTTACAGCAGGTAGACAGTGCAGGACCGATCACACTCAAATTCAGCAATCTACTAAACCCTCCAAGTCTTCCCGATTCGATGTGCCGGCGACAGACAATTTTCTCCTCTCTTCTTTCGCAGCTCAAGCGCACCTTCCTTAGCGCATCCTCAGGTTTGAGTGATTGAATACAAAAGAAATCCGAGTATACAGCAATAATCAATTTGGATGCCAGACGGAAGTAAGCCAACACTTTTTTGTGGTTATTTGACCTGAAAATGCCCCCATATGAAGGAACTGCTGGGATTGTTGAAGAACAGTCTGACGGCACAGTTGAATAAGAATTCTGAGATCTCAATGGGGCTTGAAGATGGCCTGTTTACAGTTAAATCATTTTCCGCTTTCCATACGCCATCGACTCCGTCGCGTGCGTCTATTCAACGTTGCAGGATGTTTCACCGGCTCCATCCGATGGCAGTCAGGAGCGTGGCTTTTGATGGAGATTGCGTTGATTTCTGACTTCTCTAAAAGCTTTGGGCGCCTGGGAGATGCTTAGCTGAAATAGCTTATGAAAGATGCTAAAACCTTCTTGCAGCGAATCGAGCGATTCGCTCGCTGCAAGAAGGTTTCGGCTCGATATCTTCGGTTTGAGCCTGCGAATACACGGCTAATTCGCTGCACAGAACTTAAATAGTCACTTGCTACATCGCGTTAACGCTATAGACCATTCAGAGAGGGCGCCAGCGGGCAGGAAACGTTAATGCAATATGCAAATGAAGCAAGTGGATGCATACATTTCAGTAGTGTTATTTTCGTCACGGATGAAATTTTAGCGATGATGGAACCAATTTTTTCCGAAAAGGAAGATTAGTGAAACTTACTTATTACTATTCTGGAATGTGTCGTTAAATCCCTATGAGAGCTCCAAAACATAGGCACCTCATGGAGCGCTTGAGAGAAGAGATAAGCCTCTTAGTGATGTTCGCCGAAAACATTAAGTGTTTTTGCTCTTTATAAGTAACTTCATAGTGTCACAATTTTTTTCTGCCCTCTTACACAGACATCAAAAAATGGACGTTCATCACTTGTGAGTGTTGAAGATAAGCACCGCTCAGCATTTAAGTGCACATTACTGCTGGTGGACTCATTCAAGAACTAAAACAATTTCTCGACCGAGAATTTCAAACTGCTCCGACTGCGACTGTCCTCGAAATGAATAGCGAACTCATTTTGTTTCTCATTAATTAGTTTATCTATCTTGACCATTCGCAAATTGAGATGATATATCAGTCTGACGTACCCAGTTTTCTTTCAACGTTTTGAACCCGTATTTCACCTCCTCCCCCATTTCTGCACAGTAGATCTTTTTTTATGCAGTTTCTCTCTGTCTTTGACATTATCTACATTACCTATCATAAAATGCTTTTTTTTCACATGATGGGAAAATGAAACTTATGGCTATCATATTTCGCTCAAGTCCACCATCCATATAAGTCTTTCAACCTAAAAATTCGTTTCTGCGGGGAAAAATGTTTATGTTCACTTAAAAGTATCCTAAATTTACGCGCAATCTGCAGCCAGCTTGAATGCGTTCCTTACCTGTTCGCTGATCAAAAAAACTTCTATGGAAGAGTCTTATGTGCAGCAAGAGGCATCAAATGATATGTGCATCACTGAACAGGTTTTCATGCGCCTTTGCATTTCTGCATTGTAACAATGCGGAGTTTGCGTGCATATGTTTATCTATGTGCTTTGCCTTTTTAGTTGTTTCAGTACGCAAAATGCTGACGCTAAGTTATGAATGGTTGTAAGGCGAGTCAGTTATACAACCTTTCATGCTGATCCACCAATTCCAACTTAATTATAAGTATCGAAAAAAACGAAACATTTTCATGCTGTCACTCCAGAGACCTTCATTTTCCTTTGATCCGGCAGCAAAAAAACATTCGTTCTGTTGAAGACTTTATGAGCGATGGAGTGGACTAAAATATAAAAGAATTATTTCGTACTTCGTATTTCGCTACACTATGAACACTGCCAGTCAAGTGAATCGAACATGAAAAGAAGTATTGAGCCAGCTGATTCATAACATTTCTGCAAATGTCCTAACCACTCCCCTCTGGAACGAATGGAGCCTTAAGACTCATCGATGCCAGTGATGCATCGCTTTCCAAGCAGCCACTTGTTCTTTCGTTAAATTTAGTCAACTCTTAATTATCTATGGTAATATTAGCACGGACGTGAGAATAAGCTCAAAGTAAGCTGATAGTCTTAATCGATTCGATAGTGTTATCGAGTTTTTCTTAGTGTCTCTTTCCGCTCATTTGTGACCTTATTTTAAAATTTCTGCATGTGAAGTTGATTTCGTGATTGATTTCTTCATGGGACGTTTTTGACGGCATAGGTTTGACTTACATCGTTTTACATCACATATCATAGATCGTTTTAGTACATCATAGGTCGCCTAACATGTTTTGCAAACAATATCTTCATGTAGAGGTTTCCGATTATAGTGACTTTCTATCTTCTTTTCGAACCCGAGGGGATTTGAGAGCACCCTTCCTGCTAGTCCTCTCACATCGCCACAAATTCACCAGAATTCGTGACTGCCTGTAAGCCCGAAAATTTCTGTAAGAAGATAACGATCTCACAGGTGCGCCTAATGTTAGTTACTGCTTCATCTCATATTCTTCTTCTTTTAAAAAGATCTTTTTTCGTTTTGTTGCTCGTTCATCTCACCAAAGGTTTTCCTACGACGTTGAAAACTTCGATAACTTGTTTTCCCCGACTCGAATATTTTTATTCGCAATGACATCAAACGGTGGTGCTTCCTCGGAGTACATATTAAGCGTATGTCTCTATTAAATCCGATGTTGCTTGATTGCCGTTGTGATTTTTAAAAGTGCTGCCGAAATCCCGACATGGTCTTCTGCGTCAAACTTTGTGTTTCTTTAGCAACATCTGCGCGCAACGTTTCCCTTCAGCATTTTTCATTCCAACACACTACTACCTCAATCATTTACCTTTCATTCTGCGGCTCAGTAGAGGATTTTTTTTTTTCAGCTTGCGAAGGCAAAATCAGCGCATTTAACATTTTTACATTAGTAATCAGATCCATTAGAGAAAGGCGGGATGCTCTGTTCCCAAAAATCTCTTGCGAAAAACAGAGAGTTTTTGGGCGCCGAGATCCATCGATGCAGCGCTTGCACAAAGCTATGAATTTTTTCTTTTTGCCGTAATAGCCGTTTTCTTCGCATGGTTAGTTGGCAGATGTTAGAAGTAGGTCTAAGTTATGCAAGGAGACAAAAATCGAGTTTCTAGGAATTCTGTTCAAAGTAAGTTCTAGACGCCTTTTTCAAGAGCGTTCATGTGCTCTGCGGCAAATGCAGTGCGAGCGAGAACATGTTTCAGCTTAATTCTTTTTGTTTTGTTTTGTTTTTTTTTCTGTTGTCATATACACAAGCGCTTCTTACAAAATACACATTTGTATTATGCACCACAAATATGACCTTTCCATAAGTAGGAAGGGGGAAGGGAAAAGGAGACTGACAAGGTTTCCAAAGCTCGACTCATTTGTTTAAGATTTGAATAACAGTGCTCATGAGTGCTTCAATTTGCCAGCTGTGGCTATAAGCGGAAGGAAGTGGAGGGCGTATAGAAAGGTTGGTGCGAATGAGAGTCCTCATTTCAACAGACATCTTGTGCACGTATGAACTCAAAAACAAGAAAAGCATATCAAATTGGCTGGGCACATTACGCGTTTTATTTTCACACTTCTGAACAATAAGCTTCACTTGCGCAGCAATGCATTCATACTTCATGGGAACGGACAATTCATGCGATTCCTTCATAAAAGCTGAGGTTTTTATCGAGCCCGTTAAATATATCCATTTATGCAAGTCTTCTTCAAAGGTGATAAACATTCCCACACTGCTTAGAAAATAGCTCTTCTGTTCACGAAGTCATAGACTAGCAAAGCTGCGTCCAAACAATTCTCTGGGACACCATTCGAGAACTTAACCCTTCCAAGTTCACGCTTGCTAGTTGTGAAGACTTCATGAGAACAATTTCACGCGGCTACACATCCATCATCCAGATGAAAATGTTCAATTGCAAAATAAATTGCCGCCACGCGAGTATATATATCACATAAGCATGTCAAAGCACCAAACCATAGTAATACATGGCTGTGAAAACTTCACAAAGAGTACAGGTACAACGATTATGTCCAATGTGAATAAATAGTTAGTGAACACTTCGATGGATTTTTTCATCATATTTTAAACGGTGTTAATTTTTGCAGCCAGCTGGAGTGTTTGCGAAGAAAGGCTGTTCGCATGAGACGGGCCTAAGTGTCATGCTCAGTTTGCTGTTTTATTTTCCTGGAGTGATCTACGCATTTGCGATTATCTTGTCAAAAAAGAAGCAAAAAACGGAAAAAGCGACAATGATGAAACCACTTGGCCAACATCACATGGTGTCAGTGGATTCAGACGAACAAAGTAGCAGCTGTGAGGTGGTTGTTGACAACTGAGAATTATGCAGTTTGTTCTTGTAAGAATATCGGAGTTGAAATCAATCGCGCGTGTGGAATTCATATTTGGATGGACAATGGTTGCTACAGGGCCAACGTTTAGCTCTAATAGATGGCTGAATGTAGTCCAAATCAAAGACATTTCAGGAAAAATCATTAGCCTCCAATCCGTCCTATTTTAGGATCTTCCGCGTTTCTTTGGCTTTGTCCCCGTCTCTAGACAGTGTAGCTAATGCTTAGTTCGGGTACTGTGTGATATATAAATTGTTATATGTCTCATTTTCATAAATGCATTTTAAAATTTTTATAAGTGCAATTTAATTTTGTCATGTACATTTCCAAAAGCTGCTTTCTTATGTAAAGCTGTGGGTGTAACCGAATGAGAGAGGACGGAATAAAATGCAGCTACCATTTGCATATTCCATTCCAGCAATAAATATTTTGTGATGTATGATTTTTCAGTTTTGTGGATTTTGCAATAACTTTCATTTTTTCTCTGTTAACATCAACATTTTAAAGAAAAACTGGCCAAAATCGTGCGAACTGTTCTTGAGATAACACGAACGAAGGGCTTACGATCTTCTGTATTATATCGACGATAGCAAACTTTATCCCAATGCAACCCTCGCAAAATTAGTTATCGTCGGAGAACGGGAAAAATAATTGACGATCTTCTGTATACATCTTTGCACTGACTTCATGAAAACGCGTGGTTGTTCGCATACAATGTTCAGAAACAAATTTCTCGTACATACAAAATAAAATCATATGCATTTTATGCAGCAAACCATCCGGTTATTTTTCCAAAAAACTCCAATATGATTGTTTTTTTGGTTATGAGATACAAAGGAGATGAGAGCGGAAGGCAGCGCACAGTCTTAAACAAGATTGTGTACATAATCAAGTGGTTCGCCAAAGTGAAGGTAATCTATGTAAAGAGATCACAGTGAAATACACTGACTTCAATTTTCTCGCTATGCGTTTTTAACTTTGTTGGAACAAAAGAAGGCGTATGCCGCTGCCGTATCTCAGGGACAAGTGCAAATTCTATTCCTCTGCATGTACGTCGATTTGATGACATGAAGAGTGTTTTTGATAATGCGAAGAGTTCGGCTATGAATACGTTTTGTCGCCCTTATATGCGGTACCAGAACATAGCACTCCCGTGCATACATGCTGAATTGAAATCAAAACGACTCCTGTGATAGCAACATCCTTCCCAAGCTGTTAGAGATAGGAAAGCTATAAGTTTAAAATTAGAAAAGCAAGGACAACAAGACACGATACCGGATATCTGTTGACAGATCCAACTAGTAACAATCTATTTGCGAAATCTATCTTTTCTGTCGATGTCATCATGAGACGTGAGCAAGGGGTAGTGGGATGACTGTAAGATTTCGAAGTTCTGGTACGATCCTAATCTTAGATCGCTGACATGGATATGTGGTGAGCCAATGAATAGTTTCAAATTGCTGTTTCCCTCCTTGAAGAAAGCATAAATCAGCTCACCTGAATAGCAGGTTGACTCTAGATCACTTCAGTTGTTGTGCTCAGTTTCTCGCGCATTGTTTGCATATTTCTTATATGAGCATTTCTTATTCTGCTCACCATGTCATTCTTCCGCTCTCATGCTTATATTCTGTTCCAATTATTTTGCCATATGTTGTTACTGTTGCTTTCTTTATTTCTCTCAACAGGTGATGAATTTCCTGGTGCATGATTATGGCACCAGGAAATTCATGTTTCATGCCAACGATTGACGGCTGGGAAAGGAATATAACCAATGTTCTAGAATATAACCAAAGAGCAATGTTCTTGCTCTTTCGCTCATCAACTTCCTCCTTCTTAATGAGTACCTCCTGTTATGCCTTTCAGAGATCTTCGTCACCCTAAATAATGGTTAGAATGACCAGTTATCGCTTTTTCATTTCAACACTAATTCCTTTCAGCAAAAATGAACTTTTCTGCTTCCAATGCAGTTAGAACATTTATACTTAGCTCACGTTCGTCTAAACTTCGAGCATCCTGGAACAGTGTATTAATTGCGTTGTTGTGTTTGGACGTATGTAAATGTATTTTTGTTCAGCAGTTCCAACCTCGAAAGCACTATTCCACATCTGTCATCAGCCATTTGGACGAAATCACAGGATAACCGTCTGGACACATTTGAGCCTCATGCATTGGCGAGCGATCATAATGACTCAACTGAGGAAGAATCTGGACATAGGTAAGAGTTGGAGAGACGTCAGCGTGGAAATCGAAGAGAAGAGGCAGGACTGCAGCAGATAAGTAGTCCTGTCACGGGCAAACAACTAGCGTTCGCAATGAGAAATTTGGTGAGGCCATTTGAACAGGAAGCAAAGGCCGCGTAAAGAAGCCAGTATATTGTTGGAGAAGTGGGGAAAGATGGAGTACGGAAATGATGGAGGATTTTGTGTTGCAGTATTTCACGCCGAAGAAATGATATGCGGAATAGGGTCTCTTCACCACACTAGCAGGTGGTACAATCCATCGTAAAGGTCAACGGTTCTCACATCTGACGTCTTACACGTCATCTCACAGGTCTCGTGCGTGCAAAAAATACATCCTTGTGAAGTGTTTTAGTGCCAGACAGACGGATCATATAGAGGCTCAGCCAAAGCGTCGTTTTCTTCTTTAATGTGACCATTATCGAAGCAAATATGGGCTAATAATTTTTCTATGTTATACATCCGATACACAAAAATTCTACAGTTTTCTTGGCCAACGAATATAGAGTGAATATATAATCGCGCTCAAAGCGGATGAAATGGCTAACCTGCAAGTTTGCAGTGGGTTATTTTTGACGGCAACCGTTACTCGCAGCGGCAATGAGGAGATAATCTTTGCCGTAGTCTGCACATTTTACACACGTTTAGCATGTGAATGGTAAGCATGTGAATCGTTTCAGTTGCAAACACTCATTATTTACTTTAAGAAGTGCCTTAAAATACTATAGTTTTAAATTTTTAGAAGATCTTGCGCGCTAACTCTTTAAGTTTAAACTTATTTGATGCTTTGGGGAATGCACTAACTGCTGCAATAAAGTGACTCGCAGAGGATTTTATTTGTTTCAGCTGATCAGCACACGTCGATTTCCAAGAGAATAAGCAGTGCGTGGAGACCACTGAACTTGATGTTATCCTGTTGCTGTTGTGCAGCATTTTATAGACATCCCGTTTTTACAGATTTAATCTTTAGAGTTGACTCACTTTAGGGAACAACTTTACAGTTTCTTAAAGTGATAGCAATGCCAACTTGTTCTTCTCAATTTGTCCTCAGGTGTGCATGTTGACGCCTAAACTTCTTAACCCTCTATTTATTATTCTCGTCATTCAGAGGCTGAGAGGTTAAAATTCAAAGTGTTTATCTGCATTATGGAACATCTGACTGCCGTTCATAATCTCGAGAGTTTGATGCCTCTTCAAAGACAGAAACATTGGTAACTATGTCACATCATAAGACGTTTCTTTACGGTCATGAAAAGAACACGTAGGGAAAAGTTATTATTCACAAAAATAATGAAGTAAAAACTTTATCGTCTTAGCCGGTCAGCAGAGACAGTTTCGTTACAAAATTTAATTCAAATTTCTAGCGTATAATTTCGACCTTTCTTAAACTATGCCTCTGAATGTTTCGATGTATTTCGATTAGCCTCTTTTCGCTTATCTTAGAGTACAAAAATTCGGCTGTAAATTTCAGATAATTACATTAAAACTGTCTTCGTCGTGAATGATTTCTTAGGAGGTTGTTATTTCCTATCCTAACTTCCTGTTCTATCGCCGGAGTACACGTGATAAGGAAAATACCACATCGCTGCCATATTCAGCACACTGTTATATTCTCCTACGAATGCCTTTTGATACGTACGTTCAACTTGGTGTGTATAAACGGAAATAGTGCGAACAGAAACCGAAAAGTGCGTAGTTTTTGAACTCTGACATGTATGATTTCATCGAAAATGTGTAAGGTGGCATTTGTCGCTAGATGCGACGATGTTTCCCACTGATCCATTCATCGTGCATACATCAACTAATCACAAACACGCCGCTCACTATGGCGTTCTCATATTGTGTTTTATTCCGCTCCAAGGTAACCGCTTTTGCTGCTTGATGTTGTCGAACATTTTCAATGAATTTTTGTGATTAGTTAGGTCATAAGGAAAGGTAACTGCATTTTTTATATTGTATCCGACAAGATTTATCGTTCATATGAGAGATTTCCAAGGAAATCACCGTATAAATTTTTTTTGTCGTCTTAAGCATACTTTAAATCAGTTTGCCGTTATTTAGATCATAGTTTCTTCTTCCTGATAAAAAGAACGGAAGATTTAAAAGGCAAAAGCAAAGAAAAACGAAGTAAGAGCTTTCTTAAGTGGCAAAGCCTCAGTGCTGCAAGTGGACAGAAGCCTCCTACCTCGGTCTGGCCTGTGGGCGCACATGTCTTTGTGTATTCTTACAGAAAAGTTGGTGTATACGTACCTGTACGTGCATACGCATGTGTATAGGTGAGTGTGCATTTATGTGCGCGGATACTCAGTCGCATAGGCATGTGTGTGGGTGAATTTGCGTGCATGCATGTGTTTCGTGTTTGCATGCATATGCTGCTGTTTGCTTGCACCAACACAAGCGTGAACGCTGTGTATACATAAGTCGAAATGGCAGCTCGTCGTGCACCACTTCGAACTCTACAAAGTCTACAAAGCAAGAGTGCCATTCCGGGCGATTGCATCCAACGAAAAAGTGAGTCGGGACAAGTTGCACGACTACCGGTTTTAAGCTGCGTGCACAGCTGTGCGCTTCTTCGATGACGTTGAAGTCAGCGGTGCAAGGATGTGCATCACGCTAATCTCCATTACGTTATCAATATAGATTCTATATCGTTCATATATCGTCTATACCTATTGAGTTGTTTGACGAGCAAATGTTGTACTTGTTTCTGCAGTTGGCACCTAATGTTTCGTAAAAGAAGTCAACTGATGCAAAAAAACAGTTGTTTGGCGATAGTTCGGGATCTTTCTAGCTATGTAGACGTTTGAAAGTTACACCTCTTGGCACTCTTCTGGGAGCATGAGTGAGACTTGCACATTCAATGGGACGCAAATTTTTTAAATGCAAATTTCAGGTTGGAGTCAAAATATATGGCACTTTCTCAGTCATCACATTGTAAAAATCTTTCATAAAGCTAAGTGGCTTAAAACGATAATGTAAGTTGTTGGTTTTTTATACTCTTTTTTATCACTTAGATGGGCATTATTCTGATATCGTTGAAGGGTCATATTGTTAGAGTAGGTGTTCCATGGGAGCCCAATGGAACTGTTGGTCATTAAAAGACGTTTCATTTCAATGCGTCAGAGTTTCATGCTGGTCTTTTTTGGATAACATTTTTATATCAATTTCAATTGCGCGTGCGCATCAAAGGCCGGTGTGAACACCGGCCTTTGATGGGCTCCTACCTCGAAAAGTCTTTCAATCTTTAATTCAGCGTTGTGTTTTCCGCGCTTTCCTTTGTCTTGTGCTTTATGCCAAACAAAAGTTCTTATAATACCCTATTTAACGACGGTAAGTAGACAGTTCTAGTTTTGCTTTCCCAGTATGAAAGTGATAAGCAAGGATGTAATATGCATAAAATTTAACGTAATAAAAATCGCGCCGTAACCTTTCATATGTCCAGTTTAATCCGGGCAAATCGAATTTCCCAAATATGCGTTCTTGCAAATGCTGTCGATTGATCAAGATAACTTTTATTCATTCCATAACAGATGCAATAACTGTTGAAATTATAGTTGAAGGAAGTAGCAACTCCCAAAAAAGCAGCCGAAACTATGTGTGCGGCTTCCATTTTCCATACATGCATCGTCGCTTCATCTCTATGCACTCATTTCCCCGCTATTGATAACTTGAGTCATGATAGTGTTTCCATAAGCGTTGACAGTGTTAGTGGAGTAAGTGGGAAATGGTTGACCTGCTCGACTTCAGTGCTGACAAAGAAACAAAAAGAAATTTTGTTCTTTTACGAATGCTTTAACATTGGACGTTTAGCATCATTAACGAAGAGCTACTTAGCACCATATAATTTATTCTGTAATTCCTTACATGATAATGAAAAATGTAGACACTTCGAAGCTGTTTTAACATTCCCACTCCCATTGTTTCACTCCTCAATTCCCGCTTCCGACCTGTCAACCACCTTCATCTACCGAACCAGTGCGTGGTTAAGGGAAATGGAGTTTCCAGAGGTGTTTTTAAGCGTGTGAGAATTTTCTTGTCTCCTCCTTTGATTCAAAAAATATATCGGCTGTTCGGCTGGGCATTCTATTCATTGCAAGCAGTTTCCTTTTGAAGTGAAACACTTCCGGTTCATTATGGGATCATATGAACATGTCGAATATGTCGTTAACTCTTGTTCCTGCAGCAATAACGCAATCATCAAAACAACGACAGCCGAAGGCTTTCGATCAACGGATTTAGTTAATCAATTTATTTATTTGTTTACAAATGTGTGAAGTGATCACATTTTGTTGTCCACCAAGATAAATACAGTACCAGCTGATAGTATTTTAAACGATAGATGAGTTATGCGAAAGTCAACAGCAACTGCTCAACGCTAGCGGCTGACCTAAATTCTAGGCATGTGATTCGCCTATGGATGTATCGGAGAGTGTTTGGTGCTAGCATTTTCTTTTAGTTGTGCATTTTCAAATTTGCTGCTCCTGGCTCGTTGCACTTTCCGTAGATCATCGAATTTACCATCGATAGTAGATTTCTTCATGTTCATGTGTTGGATGCATTCAATAGCAGTTCCACTTCCATACCTGTTCACTTATCATTTCCTGCCAGGTGTGACGATTTTCGTTGGCACCTCCTTCATACCTATGGAAAGGACTTGCACGAAGAGTTTCTCCAGAAAATTATTTAGAAATCACGCAGGTGGTTGCTGATGAAAAATTTGGCCAACAAAGAAATAGAAATATGGCCAACAAAGAAGCGTCCGCCTTTGTTACCGAGAGACATGTTCAGCTATGGACGTCCACAGCATTTCGAACATTTTTGTGAGTGATTCTGTTTTTACTACAAACTTTTCCCCCACTGAATCAGCACTTTTATAGGCGAATACTTTTTACGCAACCGCCAGTTCAGATGTCTGTTCTACGCGATCATCCAAATATATGTATATATTTTTGGCACGTCAGTCGTGAGTCAGGAAACGAATTTCACCGTATAATTTTCCTTCACTCAAATACTGAATAAACAGTGGGATGAGAAGGAAAGGGCGCAGTTCGCCAGCTGAAAACGAATCTGCTTGCAGGTCTTTAGTTGGTGATAGAGGACGCCACAACGATATTATTTGCGTACCACAACTCCTCGCGGTTATTGCTCTCTTATCTGAGGTTTGCACACCTACCAAGCATGTGTTCTTCAAGCCGTAGAACAATGCTTCTTTTTCGCCATTTCTGGGTATCTGTAGACGTCATCAGCAGGCGCGACAGCAGTATGAAACAATAGCTCCTACCTGCTTCAAAAAGTGTCCTGGAATGAATGCACGTGAAAATTAATATGGTCTTTGTAAGACTCGAAAACTATGGAAAGCACATTCAGCTGTTCTATCTCCCGCGGCGACCAAGTTGCGAGGAGATCGAGTGGGACGAGAAAAGACACGATGATAGTCGAAGTCATTTATGGAGCTGAAGGGGACTTCAAATGAAGAGTGAGGGATTATTAGTAGTCTCTGATCCTTTGTAAGCAATCTCCTTATAAAATTCGAATCCAAACTGTTCAAACTCATGGTGTTTAAGTAGCAGCACTTGAGGTTGGTTTTTTTTTTCATCGCTTTTCAAACATAAAATTTAAGCGAAAAACAGATAGTCCCTTATGATTTAATGGCCAATGCAACTGTTCATTGAAAAATAATCAAGTCGACGTCAGCGATTAACTTGTGAAGAAAGGTTGGTTTTTTTTCGGCGGCATACATGATGTACCTATGGTAAATACTGTCATTAGTCACAGGAATCAAAAAGAACTTCGAGTGATGCGGTAAAATTGTTTTTAATCTGATTTCTGATGCAAGCACTAAGATAGGTGATTTACCTTCAATGTTTCTCGGCGCTCAAACACTGAATGCATCATATGCTGAAGCCTTAGAATCTGCCTCTCTTTCTTTGTAACATTTGGTCAGCGTTTCATGACATTACCACTATTCGCATACAAAAAACTCAAAAACATTTGCTGCTGGAAGGATTTCCCACCCTTCAAAGCCTCGAGAAGAGAATTTTAGGGAATGCTAGTTGAAATGAGGAAACACAGCGACAGCAGATCCTTAAGGAACCTAGGTCACAACCTCAATTATCCTCAGACAGCAATTAAGAAGGTTTATTCATACGGTGGAAAATTCCTCAATTTATCCTGTTCTTTTAAAAAATTATGCATACTATACTGTCATCATGAGCTCTTTGAGCACAATGAAAAGTTGAGGTCGCCGACCATAGAGCTCGAGTTGCTCTCAATGAATACTTACAACCGAACGCCAAAGCTGCACTCCCGCAACAGATAAGTCCAATTTCGGAATATCTCAGAAGCTGGGAAGAATTCGCAGAAACAGCTGCTAAGCCAGGTACTCCACTAATGTTTAAGGCATTCTTAGTCTCATTAGAAAAATATTGGCACAACTTGAAGTCATTTTTGCGTTTAAATTTCATCATAACTTAGAAAAGTATAGTGAATTCATGCATTCATTATTTACACATTATATTCTCGCGTTTTAAAAACTTCAATAAACCGAAAGCAATCGAGGTCTTTTCCTTCTCATCGTTGTTGCTAAACTTCGCCATCTTTCAGGCTAAAAACGTAACAGACTGCTAGGGGATTAGCAACTTGAAAAAACTGAGCAGTCCGCTATTTCATACATCATAGCCAGAACAGCTGAGGCTAGTAGTTCTTCTGTGATCTTTAAAAGAAGAAGGATGCAATTAAATTGTTTAATTTAATGGCTAGTCGAAGATTTCAGTGATTCTCCAAAGTAAGTGCGGTTGGATCTACGCTCATTACAGGTAGCTTCAACTCGAATCGTCGTTTATTAATCCACCCGATGTATACAAAGAGCTATGGCTTTGAAACATTTATGGCATTAAAATATCTCGGAATTGAAATGAAGATTTTTGAGCCACAATCTGGCATCAGTGAGCTAATAGCTTGGATTCGAAGAAGCTGCAGGGTAATTGATTTATTTGGCTTCCAGCTCAGGTTCCTCTGGAGCAAATGCTCCTGGAGAACGGACGCTCAAAAAAAAAAATCACGTCGTCATGCATATGGAAGGCTGCCATGCAAGAATATAGGAACTATTGTCGGCTGCTGTCTTGCTGTGTCATAACAACCATTTACAAGTATATATGGTGAATGAGAGAGTGGCGGTCACATTGCACAGAGTTTCATGGTGGTCTGCATAGAAGAATCACAGAGCATCATATCCTTGCTTCTATCTTCATCCTTCGCCCTCCCTCTTCCCACCGTTTTGAGGTCAGTCCAGACGTAACTTGGAAGGTTGCAAAGGTATTAACCCAAGCTTCAGATCGAACGGCTTTACCGTTCATAAGCGCTAATAAGATCGAATTTTTTTGCTATTATCAGTAGGCAGCCGTTAAACTTTTTCCGCGCCTTACAAAAGAGGTCATTCTACGACATGATCCTAAAATTTCTTATCTGTAATTTCAAACAAACACTATGGAGAAGCTTCAAGTAGTAGAAGATAATACAAACAGAAACAATTTTAGCATTATGGTCCTAACGATTATGGAAATCACTTCTTAGATGAAAAAAAACGATAGTTTTTGCGCTATTCTTCTTCGCCCTATTGATTGCAGACTGAAGAGGGTGCATTGAAGATCCCATACGAATTATGGAAAAATCCCGAGTCGAAATCAGCAGATCTGCAGATGACAAACAATCAGAAATGTCCCATTCTCCTACTTGCATCCCATTTCTATATACCAATGTCAACAAATATTCTCGACGTTAACCACGTCTATTTGATGAACTTCAAGGTAATCACATTTGTAACTTACCAAGAAATCACTCCCGCTGACTTTGTTTTCTATTTGGTGGATGAATCTTTCTTTTCTTCCATTACATTATTGGTTGATGGATTCTGTGCATTATTCGGCTTCATTTTCTTTCTTTACCCACTTGACTTTCTCCTTTCATGTTCTTATTTGTGATGAGTGTATTACTGAACGAATTGTGAGGACATTTGTTTCGACAGAAATATTATACATCGCTTAACTGAAATAGCATCGATGCGTTATTGCTAAACCATGGAGAAAATAGAAGATTATTGAGATCGCTCACGAAAATTCAGTCTCTCAATGGGAAAAAAACATATGAAAGAAAAGGTCAGAAAAATCACCTCTGATATCTTGAGAACGAGGTGCAAATAGTTAGTGTGCATGATCATAGTCATTTTAAGCGAATAGTGGATGTTAATTGCCGCACGCTTTACCTTTTAAGCCCTCATAGGTTAAATAGCATACGTCGGTAACAACGATAACAATATGTTACATCGAAAGGATTGTAGGATCGAGAAGAGTGTGAGGTGGTTGCGTGCCGTTATTGGTGCCGAGATATGCCACCGTTCCGGTGTATTTCATTACCATCAGGTTTCATGATAACTTTACCTACATTCTGCGACGATATTGCGGCATATTGCGTTTCGAATGTCGACGAGAGTTCTTTTAAAGATGCAAAGGAATTGACCGATCTTGTTGCAGCAATCAGGGCTACTGATGAGCAAAATGTAACATTCCCGTTTTTTCAAATGCATTTCGCAATTGTGCTTGCAGCAGTCGGAATGGTTCTACACTCATTTCTTCACCCTCCTTCCCCTCCCTCCACTATAATTTACGCCGGAGGGTGTAACGTGGTGCAGTGGGATTGATGGATGAGAGTATTTAGGATCAAACTGTCAAGGATCAGCGGAAAAAGTATTAATTAGAACAAGTGAGAGATTCTAAAGGAAAGGTTTGGTAGCGCACGGTGCGACCAACAGAACGACGAAATAGACACCAGAATTCGGATCTGAAGACCGAAAAAGGCATCGAAATTTACAATGCATGCTGGTTTAGTGGGTGATGCTGATGGTTTGTATATATGCTGACAGTGTTGAACAGTAATTGAAAAAACCTAAGGAATGCAAGAAAATAGATCTCATATCTCACAAGTTTTGTCTTCCCCAGTTTCACTTTTTGAGTAACGTTCGTTGCTTTAGTATGTAAAAAGAATTCCAAGAATAGGCCTATTTGGTCGAACCATTTTTTGTTCGACGTGAAATATTTCACCGTTTAAGCTACAATTAGCACAATAGGGTGAGTCCCAAAATGTCTCCCAAATATGAAATGACATAGTGGCATCTTTCTTTCATAAGACATTATTTAGCAGCCATGACTGAGCGAATGGCATAAGTTAATACGAAAGAAAAATAGGGTGATCCTTTCTCATAAGCTTGCTAACACGCGTGTTTACTGTGTTTGTGGGACGATATAGTCGTAGCCGGAAACAGTGGCAAGTACAGCAATTTCAACGTAAATGATGTCACCAAACTCGACATAAGGTATCTGAGTGATTACGTGGAATCATGTTAAAGGTCTCCTTCTTCTCATCCTTCTAAATCACCTTCGTTTGCTTCTCAAGAGCGAGATTTGAAGCAAAAAGTTACCACAGGTCGTCAAATTTAACAACGCAATGGTGTTGCCAAATTTAAAGACTTCTTGTGTGAATCATCGACGAAATAAGTGCTGTAAAGTTATACTTTTAGTGTTCATTTACACCTCTCACTGAGCTCTATATGCCGCTTTTTTGTGGTCTTCCTACAAAAGCTACCAATATCGCGGACATTTTGGCGAAATCGATTCCTCGTATCGATAAACTTTTCCAACCGGATGGATTCGGAGATCTTGGAATTCCGGGCCATGAAGCATCTCATGCAGTATCAACTCGTCTAACCACCAGCATCCAATGTATTGATCGCATCGAAATTATGCACACACCGAATCCAGTCGATATCACGTGAATTTGTTCACATTATTTTTCATCAATCCCATTCAGATCATTGCTCTCCAATAATCGTGCTAATTTACTAGAAGTGATCATGTGACAAGATCGCATCTATTTACTCCTTATCGCATATTCATAGCTCACCGTGAACATTTGATCTGCATTATGTTTGAGTTTATGTACGCTTCGTAGGTGGCATGAAATAATCGGTTTTAACGGAAGACGGGTGAGTTTGGCCGGAAATGGTGAATGCCAACTAAAGCTCGATGAGACTTTTCATACATGAGTGGATATGGAGCGTAAGAAAATGTGCCACCAGAAAGTTGCTCTAAGGGATCAGTTCTAGGACTTTTTACGGCAAAAGCAACGCATTATTACAGTTCTTAGGCTGCTAACCAATTGGGACTTCGCATAGTTGAAATGTAACATTGACAGAGATAAAATTTTTCTTAAGGCAACTCTCATGACATGTTCCCGTGAAGAGCATTTAGTCTGAGCATTTAGTTAGAACATCTATGAAAAACAGTGTGATAAATACTCTAGGAACTTACACCAAGGCTTGCAACAAACGTGTGAAACTTTATTGCTCTTGATCCCATTGATTTCTGGTTGAAGCCACAGAATAACAAAGGGACAAAAACATACACCTATTCAGACATGACGTCAACACACTGAGTCATTGAACATCCGGTAGGGCGTTAGAGATTCTGAAACAGCTGCGCGGGGTTTTTTTCGATATCAGACAGCGAATGTGCTGGTGAGGTTTTAAGTTTCATAAAGTAATTGAAGCACATACATGTAATTGAGCATCTCAAAGATTGTAGCATATTTATTTATGATATATATACAAAATTGCAACTTAGGAGAAATAAAGTGGCAATCACAGTAAGATATTTGAAATATAACATGATCTAAATATGTGAGTACATTTAGTTATTGCTAATTTGTTGTTGATGCACGAAACGCTTAAGGTTTGCCTTTAATGAGATGATGAGATTACCAAAAAATTTTGTGGATCGATTTTATCTGAGCCGTAGAAACTATCTCAATGGGTTTTTCGCAGGTTTTTCTGTTATACGAAACTTCATTTTTAAGTTTGGTGAAACGAATTCCTCGAGAAACGGAACAACACGCTTTACTGGATAGACCATTTTTGTTGATCGTTTGGGATAATATAAGAAATGCACCGCTTTATCTCGCAAGGATTGCAAATCCAGTGAAAAAGGTTTGCTGACGTTTGTTGAAGTGTGCTCACTGTGTTGATGAAGTGAGCTTGAGTTGATTGGATCGACTGCTGTATGAGATGTTTCCGGACTTTTATTTGCACTGTATTCGGCAGATGAAGCAGGAGGAGAGGATCACTCTTTCAACGTGATCCAGTAAAAAGAGGCCTCATGCTGATTCCTTTTCTTTTACATTCTCGGGAGAAAGTGGTCCGGATACTTCAAATTACCATCAAAAAAGCAACGTGATTAAGCTCTGTAGGGACACATTATTAGGCAAACCATCAGTGACGTTTTGGCTCACCGACTTAACTTACTAAGATATACTAACGAGGAACTGTATCGAGATTGCTGTATGACCTGTCGGCAGGGATCCTGAAACAGACTCTTAGATTGGCGACATGTGGAATTCGATCAGGTGAGAAAACGGCTACGGAACGCTTGACCATTGTTTTCGGATATAAGCTTTTCAACACCTTGCAGACTGAAGTGATAATCAAATCTCGTGGAATATTCCCCCGCATATACTCATATTTTCTTCGAGGTGTTTTGTTAAATATGACTAGGAACTTCTTCTATGAGCCGGAGCAATTTTCAGACCGAAAAAATGAAAGTGGACGGAATGGATCCGACAAAAGAGATTTCGATCGAAGCGCGTAAAATGTGCAGCAGCATCAGAAAAATTGGTGGATGGTTGCATTCGACATTCAGGAAAGGAATTGGTGATACGAGTGTGAAAACATCCTAATTGTTTGCTTCGCAGTATTGTTTGCTCATATGAATGAATAATGCATAGTTAATGATTGAACACTGTTGCTCTTTGATTTCGTGATAAACGTCCGTTTTTTGCGGCAAACAATATTTGGTCCAGCAATACGAGCACCTTGAAATACACTCTCATGAAGAAATGGGACAGTTGCTAACCAGATATCTTCTTATCTTCAGTGGACAATGCGCTGAAATATTACTTATGAAAGGACAAGGGAATCAATGCAGAATTGGGGAATCTTCCCAAAATGCTAGAAGATTTGCCGCAAATCATGTAAAAATTGCGGAAAAAGCAGTAAGAAGCATCCAGTTTTTGTCGTCAATCGTGACATATCCGTGGAATGCAAGAACAGAAAAATCAGGCAGCAGTTCTATTGTGGATGACGGACTTCAGCATGTTTCTCAGGATTACTGCAGTAATCTGAGCAGGTAGCCCGTTCTTTAAATACGTCTTAAGAGCAGTGTGGCATACTCAGAGCCATTGTCGGAAGTGCTATTTCGAATCCTGTGTAGTTTTTTCCTTGTCTCCGATAATTAGGATGATTTGCCTTGAAGGGACAAACTCTACGCTTATATGATTTAGGACATCTCTTAGTGGCGCTTTACGAAGAGACGTTAGTCCTGTTGTATCGCCTCAGCTTGGGACTCAGTGGTACAAGAGGAACTGGCGCAGACTGCTGGAACTTATTGTTTAATTTGGTGTTTTCTGAAGCTGCTTGAAAATTTTTACTCGAGGAAGTTGAAGAGGAAGAAGTGAAATGTTCTTGTCTTCACTTGATGTTGTGCTAATCTCAATGCCACAGATTGGTTATTTTCCTTTCGTATGAAATTTGCTTATGTTGGTAGCGTTAAGATTTATAGTCCTATTGTTGAGTCTCGATTTGTTCATGCAGGAATGCTATCGGCAAAACTTGCTCCCACAGAAGCATGCTCGCAGCATCGGCAGATTAATATATCCCTGGACATATGCACTAATCGGCATTTGAACTTTCCGGCCGATTCCTGCTCGCATCGAGTTTGCGTAGATCTTGATAAACCGGAATAAACTAGAATAAACCGGAATAAAACGGAATAAACCGTAATATACATTTGACGAAGTGCCGACCTCACCCGACACACCTTTTCTGCTGATATTTAGGAGATCGCTGTTCAAATCTCACATCGGCAATGATAATTCCGCTACCATATTTCAAAATGCCGTAATCACTTCGGTCTTCCTTTGTCGTAAAGCTCGCAATAATTGCGAACTTTCAGCGGAACCACTATGAAAAACGCTCTCAGAAGGAACTTTCGTCGAACGTTGCTGCGGCCTACTTTTGATGGAATGCAACTCGTTTTTAATTTAAACCTTCATAGTATTATAACACTTAAGCCTTATTACTTTTTTCCAGGTGGCCTTTCTTCTAAATTTTGCTGGAATTCCATCTACGAGCATTTCCTTGACAAGAAAAAAAAACTTCCTATTCTGGAGGCAGCATGGTTTGCAGAATTCCAGAAAAGCTGATAAACCGAAATGATTCGCCTAAATGCCCAATTCCCTCTTTTTAATATTGTATTGCCGCTTTGATGTAAAAGATGTTCGTGGTAATGCTGTTGCTTTTGCGAAAGCTTGTCGTGTAATAGATTTATTTCTACGTAGTGGTAATGAGAAGTAAAATATTTTGGCAGATTTTTCAATTTCTTTTGCAACTTTAGCTGCGTTCCTTTGAAATTGTAGCCCTTTCATTTGCATAACACATAAAGAAGTGACCATGATAATAATTATGCTTGCTATCGAGCAGTCATTGGATTAAAAGACCGTAGAAATCAGCTTTATTTTGTATTAGCTGCAAACGGCTATACGTTCATTTCATCGAACATCAAGAGCGGCTACAATTATTGCAAGAAAATTGCTTCTCTATTCGATAGCAGTCACACATAGCTCTCTATCGTTCACCGTTATGCGGCGTATCACGATCCTCTCATCGGCAATGATTTGTTTTATAAAGATCTTCATGCCAATAGCTTCCTTTTCTTCAATTTGAAAATCAATCTCACGACGTCCCTGCAATTTTATCATATTTCCGCAATTAGGACATACAAATATTTCCAGTTCTTAGAAGACTCTTTCTCCATATTTTCGATTAACTGGCTTATTCATTACAGCCGCAATATTTCAGGTTTTTGAGTTTGTTTGTTTGGTTTCTTTTTCCACTTAATTGTAGTGATTCAATCCACTATTGTCACCGTTCTCTTGGAATTTCTGCCGATGAACATAGCACAAAATAAAAAGTGATCACGACAACAAACAAGGTGAAAGAAGCTTATGGTGCGCTATTCCAAAAATTTTCTTTCGAGAAGGCTGAGTAGCGTTTCCTCTAGTGTTTCAGAGAGAATCAGCGCCTACCTTTATAACCGACTCTCTCACGACGTCATTCAGTTCTAGTTCGAACGAGTCTGCTACGGCTGTTGTCTGCCCTTTGGAATTGACTGTTACCGATTCACCTAAGAATAAAAAAAAGTAGGACACTTCTGCAATGTGATTCATTCTCGATTGTTCGACGAAGGTGATATGCTCGAAGTGTTCAAAATTAGCCGTGCTATCCATCAAACCTGCCCCTTTTCGATCATCTCTGCTTCACGGTCAGCAGCTTAGTGCGAGCACTTTACATTTACTAACAGCGGCTACTTCGAAGAATCATTTGATGAACGGCGACAGCGGGTTTCTTTTCCACCGCTGAACGAATTAAACGCAGAAAATTAAGAGATAAAGACTCCTTATGCATATCGGCATTAAACTGATAGTCGGGCTAGCAATTTGTGTGCGAATGAAGTTTGGCAGTCCAGCCATCAAAATGTGTCGTTAAGACAAAATCACTGATAGCGCTATCGTTTGATTCCATCGCGCTTCATGTATGGTAGGCATCATCGAATAGTTATCGAAGCTATCTTCGTCACACTCTATATCCATGATATAAAAATGAATGGTTTGGTTGGTTGAGTAGCCAACCGAGCAACCAACCCCATTTCTAGAAACTTTGTTGTTATGGCCGCTAATAAATATGCCGCATTGGCTCAAGGTTCAACCAAAGAAGCAAAATAGATTCATGCACTCTGTCAGGCATAGATGGACAACAGGCATTATAATAAACAGATTTGTCCAGGAGTAGCGGTGCATTGTTCTGTGACCGATATCTTCGTTATGCTTTCGCTTCATTCCGCGATAGCCAAGACCTTAGGGGATGATGCTAAACAGATTGGTCAAGATCCGTTTTATACGGCGGTGTACGGTATCAGTGTTACAGATCAGTTTTCAGAAACAAAATTCATGATGGTCACATCTGGGGGTTTCACAGAAGTGATTTGTGAGCGCACTCAATAATACTGCTTTGCATGGAGTAGCCGCTTATGTAAAAAAATTGCATAAAATGGCTGCTAAGCATTGAGCTTTCATTGGACTTTCATTAAGCTGCTAAGCAAACAGACAAAGAACTATTCATTGAAAGGAAAAGCCCACTATTTTCCACATTAACATTCTCTTTTGATATAGTACGGCGTGAATAGGGTGATGCTGGCACAGATAAGCGCAGCTCGCACGAGGAACGGCAACCAGTTGCTTCTGAAATTTTATGAATCTGTAGCACAGACTACGTGACTATAGAGCATGCGCACTACGCAGAAGGTACCAGGTGCTTGTGAAGTCAGTTTTAGAAAATGCAGAAATATAAAGTAAGTTTTAACTTTGAAATGCAGAGATCCGATGATATTGTATCTTATATACAGAAATATTCATGACACAATTAGACGGCTCAACGTGGAAATTATTGTATACACGCTCTGCAACACACTAACTTTAACAGTTAAGGCTGATAATGACACATCTGACATCTAACATAGCAGTCGACATTATAGGGAGTAGAATAATTTTATTTAATTTGATTAATGGAGCGATATCTCTAATGGAGCGATATGTTGAAGAAACGAGCGGCTAGGGAAAGTCGGCAAATGTACCTCTTCTATCACTGTATTCGGAATGCACACTCAAGACTTCCTGACAGGAGCATTGCTGTATTAAAAGACAGTATATGTTGAAGCAAATAAAGATAATAACGGTTGCGGCGAATACCATTTAAACGCCTTATGAATCGCGAGCTGTCAGTGCCAGAGATTGACGCTTCTTCATTGTTGCTAGCTATTTCTGCAGCCGAGTCATCTGCAGTCTTCGAACGATTCACTGCTATAGTTTTCCATGCTTGTTTAATGCCACGAGAAGCGTCGTTATCTCCATCAGTATTGAAGTTCCTTAGTGAAACATTTTTCGCACGGCCCGTAGAAGTTTTACCTTTAAACCAGGTATCCTTTGCAGATGTCTGCAGACTCAGTTTCCTTTTCGAGGCCGCCTCTCCCAAAACGTAGCTGGCATTGTTCTGTTGATGCTTCAAGAACGTTTCGTTGTGGGAATTGCCAGTGGTATGAAACGACTGTTGCGAAATATTGAATGGAAAGCTCGAGAGTTTTTTCTTGTCACTGAATTTCAGCGAGCGTTCTGCTGTTAATGCTCCTTCCATTTTTGATATAGACATCCGACCGGTGATCCGGCTGGATGGCTGCAGGCCAACTGAATCCGAGTTAATGTTCTTTTCGATTTTGCTTGACTGGTTACGGTACTTTGCATCATCTGCTCTACGTCGAGATGCATGAAGCGATTTTTGGTACTGGCCTGTGGAAAGCCGGGAAGAATGAATTGTTGCCAACTGCCGCCCTTTTGCTTCACTTTCGGGATGATCATGTAGTTCTCTCTTATGACGTAGATACACTGCGGTGCTTGAAGACTGCGCAGCTCCGGCCTGTTTGTGCTTCGATACTGATGCAAATGACGATGACTTTTCTATCGTATCTGAACGTTTCCCCAGGTCTTGCGAGATTCTCAACTTTTTGCACGGAGCTGGTGTTAGAGAGATTAGTTTCTTGAGAGCGGAACCACCAGCTGAAGATTGAGCGGCTCGAGTGGGTGGAGAAGGCGCTAAAGTTGAATGCCTTCGTATGGAACCGTTCACATTCTTCGAAGCTAAGGTAAAATTTTCAGGCTGATGGCCACAACGCGCTCGCGATTCGCGTTTGCCTCGGCGCCTACAGGAACTCCCTAGTCCCTTGTGTAAATGAGACTGCAGCCGTTTATTTTTATCCACTGCTTGGCTGTAGGCTATGGTGAAGAACGAACTTACGTCGGATTTTGTGATCCATGCTGGACACGGCTGCTGCATGTTTAAGTTGCCCACTCCGTGCATCTGCCACGGCAAACTACTATTAATCACACGAGTAGCTGAGCTCAACCGCTTTCCTTTAAGGTAAGCTGTTAACGATGGCTTTTCAGTCGCGCAGGTGGACGCATCTGAAGATGCTGGCTGCATCAAGGATTTGTTTTTTTGCAGATCGATCGAGGTGGTTTTGCGAGATCTTGACGCACTAACGTTGGCAGCGGCTGGAGAGGGACGGTTACAAACAAAAGATGTTGCATCTGCAAAATTGAAGGTTTGGCAGTCGACTTGTTTGTTCAGTGAACGAAGGTCGTTTGACGGTTGTAGCCGCCCAACTCGTTGCAGATTTGCTCCAGATGTGAAGAGGCCACTGGCTGGTTTCACGTAGGTGCCGGGTTTGGTAACTCCTGTTAATCTCGAATATGAGAGGAGATAACCTTCGGATTGTGCCATTGAGGGCTCAGGATAATGTGCATGTCTCACTGTACTGGTAAACACCTCAGGATCAGGAGTTAAACCGTTGACCACTTTGGCATCGTATGGCATATAGTACGCATGATGTCGTCCTTGTCTCAAAATCCACCGCCGCTCCCTTGTGTGCGCTTGTTTTGGAGGTGCGCAGGTGAACGGTTTCTCTGAAAAGCAAGATTTAAAGTTTACTTCGCCTAACTGAAGCCGGATTTCTGCTGCGACGGCGGGAATATTGCCATTGGTTAATCCTTCCATTTGTCGATTTCTGAACCAGCAGCTATGTGATGAATAACATTCTTGCGATCAGTGGTGTATCGAAAGATGGTGGGGTGGGGATATAGTTTTCCAATGAAGGTAGCGAACAAAACAAAGCGCCATGAATTGCAAAATATTCTCATAGCAGGTAAATTTTAATGTTCCATATTTGCGAAGTCAGAGCGTTTTCCAACGCCCCTACTAGTTTATTATGCGAAGTGCGTCAACATCGGATATTTTCAGGAGGAATTTGTAAAAATGGGGTCATCCAGATCATGTAGGGGATCCGTTCGAATGAGCAGTTACGACAGCCATGATTGCGAAAGCGTAAAGCTGCAGTTAAAGACGCGCGCGATTGCATTGGAAGTTGTATGATTTTTCTCACTACAAGGCCTTTTCAGTTGTGCTTTTTTCTTAGTAATCTCCTTTTGACGGTACAGATTGCTGATTTTGCCGTTCAGATCAGTGTATTTGATTTATGAGCGTATATGATTTACGGTTACTTCCGAAGAATTTGAAAGAAATTGTCACGAATATGAATGGTCTGCTAGAGTTAAATAAGTCATATGTTTACAGAAAAGCGGTGCCATGAAGTAGGAGCCTCTTGTCGGAAGAAGTCATCCTCGGATGTGTAGTAGCGAAAAGTCGAATATTCCAGAATTCTTATTTTATTGACAAGCATTGGTGGGGTATTTAAGTTGGCTGATGTATGGCGTTAAAAAAGGAGCGGATTTCGGTATATGGCGTGATTTATTTTGACGTAGAAAAAAGTTTGAGAAATTCTTCAACGTATATTGTTCAGCAAAAATGTCGTCAAGTAGTGAAAAACTATGAAAAAAAGGGCTTTAAAACTACCGTGAGATGGTGGGCAATTCGTTCTTTCGATTATCTCCTCGTTTGCTGCAGCATGCCTAGATGACATTTTCGAAGGTCTCTTCCTTCGTGTAGCGACTTCCTCTGAAGCACATGAGTTACTCAGTGGGAGAGAATGTGGTTCCAAATTTCGCTAAAATGGATTCCACAGTTGAATTTGAGTAATAGTGCATTACTTCAAAAGCAATGTGCTGAGTATTTACACACTATCAAACTCAACAACGACGCCAATACATTAGACAATGTTACATTCAACGCTTATCGAAATGAACCGTGGAAAGCGTACTACAGAGTGTCGAGGGGCATGGCGGAAGTTGGATGGAAGTAGACAAACTTACGTATAATTCAAACCCTTTCCTGCACATCATCCCAGTCCTGTTAGAGAAGCGGAAGAACTGAATAAGAACCTTTTATAAAAGAAGCAGCAACTGCCGCAAGTATCGTTCGTTCACTTGGTGCTCCGCCTTGTGCCGTGATTAACTCCGACGTGCAGGAGCGGGCACTAACAGCACTCGGTGAATCTAAGCGACTCTTTTCAGTCTTTGTGGCACAACTATTCATTTCTGCAAGATCAAACACTGTCCTTATGAGCGAATTGGTCAACAGAGGTTAACATAAGTGGCACAATGGATTTCGGCTTGGAAACTGAGCAGTAACGTAATTTTTACTGAATTTGCGTTCATATCGAACCGTTTCACGCTTGATGAGCACTGCGTGGGTACAGCCGCTTTCCTGTCCATTGTTTTCATTACTAGGGATAAGCAAAATTTGCAATCAACAGGATCTTTTACTCATTAGTGAAACATCGCCACATTCGGTGTGTATTTATAATGAAAGATTGTTTTTAGTTGTCATAAACTTTCATAAGATTATCACTATACTTCTTATATTCCTGCAATTATTCTTCTATAGTTACCACTCAAATATCACAGAACTCAGCAGATGAGCTGCCAAGTAAGGGAACTCCTAGCTGTTGGTTCGCAAGACGCATTTCCTTAGGAACTTTACCAATACGAACTCATCTGTCTTAATTTCAGCCAACGCTGCGCAAGGTATGGATTGATTGGTCTCTTGGTGTGATCTTAAACGGGAGCAAACTATATAAGTTGAAAGACAAATGTCACAACTCATACTCTCCATGTGGTTCCATTTAATCGGTTCCCGATTCATCGTATGTGAGGCTGTCACTTCTGGCGTCACCTTTTTTTCAATCATAAGGTTTTTTCCCAGCAATGCCGATGTGCTGATGGAGTGCAAAACCACTTTGGTTTTATCCTCTGTATTAGTTGTGCAGAGGATAGGAACACTGATAAAAAAACGAGACGTTTTGGTTGCTCGCGTTCTTGTGGTACAAAGTTGCCCTGAAAAGGACCCTAAAATCGAGAAAAATGCATCTGCACACTATGATTATATTAAAATCATAAACAAAGATTCGGTAAATCAGTATCACGCTATTTGTTTAGTTTTCGTCCATAATTTATACTTCATTTCTTTTCTTACGCATTGTTTTAGTCCTATAAGAACAAAACGACTGACGCTCATGGTGACGTGATGTAACCAACGAAATTAATATGGCAACAGCAAGGACATAAATTCCTTTACTGTGACTGATAGGCATACCTTCCTTCATTTCAGCCAGCTGGTATCATGCCATCGAAACAATTCATCTTTCGAATTATAAATCACTTTCCGTTTATTCCCCAATATTTGGCCACTACGAAATATAGAGACTAGCGCGATCAAAAGCTAATGTTTGCTGATTAGCCGTTATAGTGAGTGAATCCAATCAAATATGTGACTATTCAGCCTGGATTTCGCTGGATGTTTCCAAGCACTCTCTCACAAAAAATTTTGAAAGAATACCCTCAGCTTGCACGAGTTTCTGCTGTTTGCATACAGTTAACGGCATAAATGCAGATCCCTTCGAAAGCGCATTTCTTCTCAGCCATGAGTGTTGAAACGAAGCTAATTCAACAGGCAAATCAGTTACATGCAGACTTGGCGTGCTTTATCCACTATGCGCAGTGAAATTTTCCGGAACGACAGTATGAGATTAGCTTAAATACTCCTGCGGAAAATGACAAATCGGATGAAAAATCGACTTAGTATTCAACAACATGTTTCAGGTGTGCCGGTTGCCATGATTCGTTATTTATGTTGAATAGTTGCTTCCTGGAATAAAAAACAGGCGCTCAAGTCATCTACTGCTAAACTATATGATTGCTTGAAAGCTTCTTCCTAGCTGCACAAGGGAGTGTGCACTGTCCATTCAACGGCTGTCGGTGCCGCTGAGAACAGTTGATGTCGCCTGGGGGAAAATATTTCCTTCCTCTTCAACCTTTTTCCCTTCGAATGCTAAAGTTTATTATTTCCAGTGACGAATGTTTGTAATTGTTAGCTTTCTTGCTAGATTTGTTAACATTAGGTGAGCTGTGTAGGATTTCATTGTTGCTAACTAGCTTCTGTCACCTGGTGTTGGTGGTTTCTCTTGCGCAGTGAGCACATTGGCGGGTCGTGCTGTGCGCGTTGATGTTTCTCGTCCCGTCCGATAGGAAGTGGTTTTCCCAGTGCGTGGCGAAGCTTCTTTGCCCGTTAGGATGGACATCTGTTGTGCCGTCGACAAGTTGATTTTAGGCGTCCTTACTCTTGCAGTGTTGACGATGGGTTCTTCTTTCTGCGCTTCCTTGGGAGCTTCTTCCTTGCCGGTTAAGGGAGAGGTCGAGTAGGCAGTGTTTACTGCCCATTCAGCGGCGCTGGGTGATGCTGAAAACAGTTCATGTCACCTGAAGAAAAATATTTCTCTCCACTCCAACGTCTTTCACTTCGAATGCCAAAGCTTATTATTTTCAGTGACGAATATTTGTAACTGTTAGCTTTGTTGCTAGATTTGTTACGATTAGGTGAGCTGTGTGAGATCTCATTGTTGCTAGCTAACTTGTGTTACCTTGTGTTGGTGTTTTCTGTTGCGCGGTAAGCACATTGTCGAGTCGTGCTGTGCGCGCTGATGTTTCTCGTCCCGTCCGATAGGAAGTGGTTTTCCCAGTGCGTGGCGAAGCTTCTTTGCCCGTTGGGATGGACATCTGTTGTGCCGTCGACAAGTTGATTTTAGGCGTCCTTACTCTTGCAGTGTTGACGATGGGTTCTTCTTTCTGCGCTTCCTTGGGAGCTTCTTCCTTGCCGGTTAAGGGAGAGGTCGAGTAGGCAGTGTTTACTGCCCATTCAGCGGCGCTGGGTGATGCTGAAAACAGTTGATGTCACCTGAGGAAAAATATTTCTCTCCACTCCAACGTCTTTCACTTCGAATGCCAAAGCTTATTATTTTCAGTGACGAATATTTGTAACTGTTAGCTTTGTTGCTAGATTTGTTACGATTAGGTGAGCTGTGTGAGATCTCATTGTTGCTAGCTAACTTGTGTTACCTTGTGTTGGTGTTTTCTGTTGCGCGGTAAGCACATTGTCGAGTCGTGCTGTGCGCGCTGATGTTTCTCGTCCCGTCCGATAGGAAGTGGTTTTCCCAGTGCGTGGCGAAGCTTCTTTGCCCGTTAGGATGGACATCTGTTGTGCCGTCGACAAGTTGATTTTAGGCGTCCTTACTCTTGCAGTGTTGACGATGGGTTCTTCTTTCTGCGCTTCCTTGGGAGCTTCTTCCTTGCCGGTTAAGGGAGAGGTCGAGTAGGCAGTGTTTACTGCCCATTCAACGGCGCTGGGTGATGCTGAAAACAGTTGATGTCATCTGAGGAAAAATATTTCTCTCCACTCCAACGTCTTTCACTTCGAATGCCAAAGCTTATTATTTTCAGTGACGAATATTTATAACTGTTAGCTTTGTTGCTAGATTTGTTACGATTAGGTGAGCTGTGTGAGATCTCATTGTTGCTAGCTAACTTGTGTTACCTTGTGTTGGTGTTTTCTGTTGCGCGGTGAGCACATTGTCGAGTCGTGCTGTGCGCGTTGATGTTTCTCGTCCCGTCCATAGGAAGTGGTTTTCCCAGTGCGTGGCGAAGCTTCTTTGCCGTTAGGATGGACATCTGTTGTGCCGTCGACAAGTTGATTTTAGGCGTCCTTACTCTTGTGTTGACGATGGGTTCTTCTTTCTGCGCTTCCTTGGGAAAGGGAGAGGTCGAGTAGGCAGTGTTTACTGCCCATTCAACGGCGCTGGGTGATGCTGAAAACAGTTGATGTCATCTGAGGAAAAATATTTCTCTCCACTCCAACGTCTTTCACTTCGAATGCCAAAGGTGCTTGACGAGTCGTGCTGTGCGCGTTGATGTTTCTCGTCCCGTCCGATAGGAAGTGGTTTTCCCAGTGCGTGGCGAAGCTTCTTTGCCCGTTAGGATGGACATCTGTTGTGCCGTCGACAAGTTGATTTTAGGCGTCCTTACTCTTGCAGTGTTGACGATGGGTTCTTCTTTCTGCGCTTCCTTGGGAGCTTCTTCCTTGCCGGTTAAGGGAGAGGTCGAGTAGGCAGTGTTTACTGCCCATTCAACGGCGCTGGGTGATGCTGAAAACAGTTGATGTCATCTGAGGAAAAATATTTCTCTCCACTCCAACGTCTTTCACTTCGAATGCCAAAGCTTATTATTTTCAGTGACGAATATTTGTAACTGTTAGCTTTGTTGCTAGATTTGTTACGATTAGGTGAGCTGTGTGAGATCTCATTGTTGCTAGCTAACTTGTGTTACCTTGTGTTGGTGTTTTCTGTTGCGCGGTGAGCACATTGTCGAGTCGTGCTGTGCGCGTTGATGTTTCTCGTCCCGTCCGATAGGAAGTGGTTTTCCCAGTGCGTGGCGAAGCTTCTTTGCCCGTTAGGATGGACATCTGTTGTGCCGTCGACAAGTTGATTTTAGGCGTCCTTACTCTTGCAGTGTTGACGATGGGTTCTTCTTTCTGCGCTTCCTTGGGAGCTTCTTCCTTGCCGGTTAAGGGAGAGGTCGAGTAGGCAGTGTTTACTGCCCATTCAACGGCGCTGGGTGATGCTGAAAACAGTTGATGTCATCTGAGGAAAAATATTTCTCTCCACTCCAACGTCTTTCACTTCGAATGCCAAAGCTTATTATTTTCAGTGACGAATATTTGTAACTGTTAGCTTTGTTGCTAGATTTGTTACGATTAGGTGAGCTGTGTGAGATCTCATTGTTGCTAGCTAACTTGTGTTACCTTGTGTTGGTGTTTTCTGTTGCGCGGTAAGCACATTGTCGAGTCGTGCTGTGCGCGTTGATGTTTCTCGTCCCGTCCGATAGGAAGTGGTTTTCCCAGTGCGTGGCGAAGCTTCTTTGCCCGTTAGGATGGACATCTGTTGTGCCGTCGACAAGTTGATTTTAGGCGTCCTTACTCTTGCAGTGTTGACGATGGGTTCTTCTTTCTGCGCTTCCTTGGGAGCTTCTTCCTTGCCGGTTAAGGGAGAGGTCGAGTAGGCAGTGTTTACTGCCCATTCAACGGCGCTGGGTGATGCTGAAAACAGTTGATGTCATCTGAGGAAAAATATTTCTCTCCACTCCAACGTCTTTCACTTCGAATGCCAAAGCTTATTATTTTCAGTGACGAATATTTGTAACTGTTAGCTTTGTTGCTAGATTTGTTACGATTAGGTGAGCTGTGTGAGATCTCATTGTTGCTAGCTAACTTGTGTTACCTTGTGTTGGTGTTTTCTGTTGCGCGGTAAGCACATTGTCGAGTCGTGCTGTGCGCGTTGATGTTTCTCGTCCCGTCCGATAGGAAGTGGTTTTCCCAGTGCGTGGCGAAGCTTCTTTGCCCGTTAGGATGGACATCTGTTGTGCCGTCGACAAGTTGATTTTAGGCGTCCTTACTCTTGCAGTGTTGACGATGGGTTCTTCTTTCTGCGCTTCCTTGGGAGCTTCTTCCTTGCCGGTTAAGGGAGAGGTCGAGTAGGCAGTGTTTACTGCCCATTCAACGGCGCTGGGTGATGCTGAAAACAGTTGATGTCATCTGAGGAAAAATATTTCTCTCCACTCCAACGTCTTTCACTTCGAATGCCAAAGCTTATTATTTTCAGTGACGAATATTTGTAACTGTTAGCTTTGTTGCTAGATTTGTTACGATTAGGTGAGCTGTGTGAGATCTCATTGTTGCTAGCTAACTTGTGTTACCTTGTGTTGGTGTTTTCTGTTGCGCGGTAAGCACATTGTCGAGTCGTGCTGTGCGCGTTGATGTTTCTCGTCCCGTCCGATAGGAAGTGGTTTTCCCAGTGCGTGGCGAAGCTTCTTTGCCCGTTAGGATGGACATCTGTTGTGCCGTCGACAAGTTGATTTTAGGCGTCCTTACTCTTGCAGTGTTGACGATGGGTTCTTCTTTCTGCGCTTCCTTGGGAGCTTCTTCCTTGCCGGTTAAGGGAGAGGTCGAGTAGGCAGTGTTTACTGCCCATTCAACGGCGCTGGGTGATGCTGAAAACAGTTGATGTCATCTGAGGAAAAATATTTCTCTCCACTCCAACGTCTTTCACTTCGAATGCCAAAGCTTATTATTTTCAGTGACGAATATTTGTAACTGTTAGCTTTGTTGCTAGATTTGTTACGATTAGGTGAGCTGTGTGAGATCTCATTGTTGCTAGCTAACTTGTGTTACCTTGTGTTGGTGTTTTCTGTTGCGCGGTGAGCACATTGTCGAGTCGTGCTGTGCGCGTTGATGTTTCTCGTCCCGTCCGATAGGAAGTGGTTTTCCCAGTGCGTGGCGAAGCTTCTTTGCCCGTTAGGATGGACATCTGTTGTGCCGTCGACAAGTTGATTTTAGGCGTCCTTACTCTTGCAGTGTTGACGATGGGTTCTTCTTTCTGCGCTTCCTTGGGAGCTTCTTCCTTGCCGGTTAAGGGAGAGGTCGAGTAGGCAGTGTTTACTGCCCATTCAACGGCGCTGGGTGATGCTGAAAACAGTTGATGTCATCTGAGGAAAAATATTTCTCTCCACTCCAACGTCTTTCACTTCGAATGCCAAAGCTTATTATTTTCAGTGACGAATATTTGTAACTGTTAGCTTTGTTGCTAGATTTGTTACGATTAGGTGAGCTGTGTGAGATCTCATTGTTGCTAGCTAACTTGTGTTACCTTGTGTTGGTGTTTTCTGTTGCGCGGTAAGCACATTCTCGAGTCGTGCTGTGCGCGTTGATGTTTCTCGTCCCGTCCGATAGGAAGTGGTTTTCCCAGTGCGTGGCGAAGCTTCATTGCCCGTTAGGATGGACATCTGTTGTGCCGTCGACAAGTTGATTTTAGGCGTCCTTACTCTTGCAGTGTTGACGATGGGTTCTTCTTTCTGCGCTTCCTTGGGAGCTTCTTCCTTGCCGGTTAAGGGAGAGGTCGAGTAGGCAGTGTTTACTGCCCATTCAACGGCGCTGGGTGATGCTGAAAACAGTTGATGTCATCTGAGGAAAAATATTTCTCTCCACTCCAACGTCTTTCACTTCGAATGCCAAAGCTTATTATTTTCAGTGACGAATATTTATAACTGTTAGCTTTGTTGCTAGATTTGTTACGATTAGGTGAGCTGTGTGAGATCTCATTGTTGCTAGCTAACTTGTGTTACCTTGTGTTGGTGTTTTCTGTTGCGCGGTGAGCACATTGTCGAGTCGTGCTGTGCGCGTTGATGTTTCTCGTCCCGTCCGATAGGAAGTGGTTTTCCCAGTGCGTGGCGAAGCTTCTTTGCCCGTTAGGATGGACATCTGTTGTGCCGTCGACAAGTTGATTTTAGGCGTCCTTACTCTTGCAGTGTTGACGATGGGTTCTTCTTTCTGCGCTTCCTTGGGAGCTTCTTCCTTGCCGGTTAAGGGAGAGGTCGAGTAGGCAGTGTTTACTGCCCATTCAACGGCGCTGGGTGATGCTGAAAACAGTTGATGTCATCTGAGGAAAAATATTTCTCTCCACTCCAACGTCTTTCACTTCGAATGCCAAAGCTTATTATTTTCAGTGACGAATATTTATAACTGTTAGCTTTGTTGCTAGATTTGTTACGATTAGGTGAGCTGTGTGAGATCTCATTGTTGCTAGCTAACTTGTGTTACCTTGTGTTGGTGTTTTCTGTTGCGCGGTGAGCACATTGTCGAGTCGTGCTGTGCGCGTTGATGTTTCTCGTCCCGTCCGATAGGAAGTGGTTTTCCCAGTGCGTGGCGAAGCTTCTTTGCCCGTTAGGATGGACATCTGTTGTGCCGTCGACAAGTTGATTTTAGGCGTCCTTACTCTTGCAGTGTTGACGATGGGTTCTTCTTTCTGCGCTTCCTTGGGAGCTTCTTCCTTGCCGGTTAAGGGAGAGGTCGAGTAGGCAGTGTTTACTGCCCATTCAACGGCGCTGGGTGATGCTGAAAACAGTTGATGTCATCTGAGGAAAAATATTTCTCTCCACTCCAACGTCTTTCACTTCGAATGCCAAAGTTTATTATTTTCAGTGACGAATATTTGTAACTGTTAGCTTTGTTGCTAGATTTGTTACGATTAGGTGAGCTGTGTGAGATCTCATTGTTGCTAGCTAACTTGTGTTACCTTGTGTTGGTGTTTTCTGTTGCGCGGTAAGCACATTCTCGAGTCGTGCTGTGCGCGTTGATGTTTCTCGTCCCGTCCGATAGGAAGTGGTTTTCCCAGTGCGTGGCGAAGCTTCATTGCCCGTTAGGATGGACATCTGTTGTGCCGTCGACAAGTTGATTTTAGGCGTCCTTACTCTTGCAGTGTTGACGATGGTTTCTTCTTTCTGCGCTTCCTTGGGAGCTTCTTCCTTGCCGGTTAAGGGAGAGGTCGAATAGGCAGTGTTTACTGCCCATTCAACGGCGCTGGGTGATGCTGAAAACAGTTGATGTCATCTGAGGAAAAATATTTCTCTCCACTCCAACGTCCTTCACTTCGAATGCCAAAGTTTATTATTTTCAGTGACGGATATTTGTAACTGTTAGCTTTGTTGCTAGATTTGTTACGATTAGGTGAGCTGTGTGAGATCTCATTGTTGCTAGCTAACTTGTGTTACCTTGTGTTGGTGTTTTCTGTTGCGCGGTAAGCACATTGTCGAGTCGTGCTGTGCGCGTTGATGTTTCTCGTCCCGTCCGATAGGAAGTGGTTTTCCCAGTGCGTGGCGAAGCTTCTTTGCCCGTTAGGATGGACATCTGTTGTGCCGTCGACAAGTTGATTTTAGGCGTCCTTACTCTTGCAGTGTTGACGATGGGTTCTTCTTTCTGCGCTTCCTTGGGAGCTTCTTCCTTGCCGGTTAAGGGAGAGGTCGAGTAGGCAGTGTTTACTGCCCATTCAACGGCGCTGGGTGATGCTGAAAACAGTTGATGTCATCTGAGGAGAAATATTTCACTCCACTCCAACGTCTTTCACTTCGAATGCCAAAGTTTATTATTTTCAGTGACGAATATTTGTAACTGTTAGATTTGTTGCTAGATTTGTTACGATTTGGTGAGCTGTGTGAGATCTCATTGTTGCTAGCTAACTTGTGTTACCTTGTGTTGGTGTTTTCTGTTGCGCGGTAAGCACATTGTCGAGTCGTGCTGTGCGCGTTGATGTTTCTCGTCCCGTCCGATAGGAAGTGGTTTTCCCAGTGCGTGGCGAAGCTTCTTTGCCGGTTAGGATGGACATCTGTTGTGCCGTCGACAAGTTGATTTTAGGCGTCCTTACTCTTACAGTGTTGACGATGGGTTCTTCTTTCTGCGCTTCCTTGGGAGCTTCTTCCTTGCCGGTTAAGGGAGAGGTCGAGTAGGCAGTGTTTACTGCCCATTCAACGGCGCTGGGTGATGCTGAAAGCAGTTGATGTCACCTGAGGAAAAATATTTCTCTCCACTCCAACGTCCTTCACTTCGAATGCCAAAGTTTATTATTTTCAGTGACGGATATTTGTAACTGTTAGCTTTGTTGCTAGATTTGTTACGATTAGGTGAGCTGTGTGAGATCTCATTGTTGCTAGCTAACTTGTGTTACCTTGTGTTGGTGTTTTCTGTTGCGCGGTGAGCACATTGTCGAGTCGTGCTGTGCGCGTTGATGTTTCTCGTCCCGTCCGATAGGAAGTGGTTTTCCCAGTGCGTGGCGAAGCTTCTTTGCCGGTTAGGTTGAACATCTGTTGTGCCGTCGACAAGTTGATTTTAGGTGTCCTTAGTCTTGCAGTGTTAACGATGGGTTCTTCTTTCTGCGCTTCCTTGGGAGCTTCTTCTTTTCCTGTTAAATAAATTTTGGTGTGATCAGTTTAATTGTGGGTGATTTCTGACTCCTGGTTGTGTTGTTTGTGCTCCGCTTCTAGGTTGTTTTTCTTTCACCTATTTTCCACGACTTTCAGTGTCAGTTTTAATGGAGAGAATTCTTCCGTGCTGTTTGCTTATGCAAGTGTATCTTTGCTTTCAGTGTTGTTTTGTTTTTTGCGCTTAAGAAAGAAGCGTTTTGTGTAGTTAACTTAGTTTTTATGTTCTATGCTGTTTTGTTGCTTCTTTTTCCGTTTTCCACGGAAACACCAGCCATTATTTTTCATAGAGTTAACGCGGTTTTTTCCGCCCGTATGTGAGCGCGCTTGTTGACATAACGGAAACGGCAGTGCGTATGAATACTTGGAGTATTTCGTGTTGCGGCAGCGTTTATTTAAAAATTGTTTGTAGGTCATATTGGGACCTTACTTGCCATCGGGTCTTCTTTGCGACCTGTAGATTCCGACATATTGTTGCATCCGGTAAACCGCCACCTGATGTATGTGCTGATGTAGCCGAATGGGTTGCAGGCCGTTTCTAACGATTTGATTCTGGCAATGGCGGAACCTTTCATTTTTTAAATCGTTATTTGTGGTGGAGAACGGTAAGTTCGCTTCTGAACGGTTTACGCTGCTTTGGAGGAAGCAATATGAAGTTGGAAAACGAAAGGGTTTTTTTAGAACAGTCGGTTTTCGATTTGTGTATATGCTAGGTTTATGAATTGTCACCTCAGCCTTCCTGTTGCGAGATGCGACTAACCGACGGTTGCGTTTTTGTCGTCCGTCTTCATATTTCTTTCTTTGATGATGGTTCTAGTTAGAAAGACCCTGGAGTCATGTGTTCTCAGTTTTTTGTCCAGACCTTATCATCGTTTTGATCAACAGCAACCCGGTGGCATATCCATATCTCATACCTGACACTTGGTATGCTTCTTTTTCGTCCTTTCATATAGTTCGATCTTTTGGTCGCAAAATGTATTCCTCAGCGTTACTGCGTATCGGGAGCATTCAGAATCATTTGATGTCTCTTGCCCTCACTACCTACCTATTCTCACAAATCGATTAGGTTCTAATGCTCCTCGCCTTCGAACCTCCCGAGAACAACTGACGTCTCTTCGTTGATGAACTCATGGAAAGTACGTATGGTGTTAAACAGCTGGAATTACATCTGAAGCGGAATTGAACTTAGGTCGGAAAGGCTCGCTAAGTGCGCATTTTCATGGTCAGAAATCCGCAGTAAAACAGCCGAGCATCGGTTGCCTAAGAAAAATAGATAGAATTTTTTCAGGTGCTTACCTTCGTTGCCGGGTGGTTCCGCATCTTCTCTTGTCTTTGTCTCTGTGGCTAACGTCGTTGGAAACATGTTTCTTCCTTTTGCAGGCATTTTGCGGTTCTGTGTCAACACCGCTTGTTTTTTTTCTAATGGTCGTATTCTTCGTTTCTCGTGGAAGTCACTTTTTGATCGCTTTGCAAGTGCAGTAGTTGACGCTGCAGAGAAAGCTGAACTCGTCGAGCTGTTTTCTTCTTTTGTTAGCCATGGAGTAACACGACCGATTTTAGCAGGGTTTTGGTATAACGCAGGTGGAGATGTTGAACTTGGAAAAGTGGGAGGCTGTGCAGGCACCAGGAGCCTCTTGTGCGATGATTTAGGAAGATGTTTTGTTGGTCGAACTTTATCGACGACATCTTCTGATGACGTAGTCGTAGACATTCTGTCTAAATGCCCTGAGCTCGCATGGACATCGGTACTGTGAATAGACCTCATTCTTATCAAAGCGCAGTGCTCTACTGTCTCTACCATGTGTGTTGTTTCAGAAGTTGTTTTTGTCGGAGGTGTGCTGCGTGGTGTAATGTATTCTTCCGAGAAACTACGGCATCTGACATCTCTCCAGTAAGTAGGGATCAAGCGCTGGCGGCTTCTTATCAGCGACGGTCGCGACCGTGGTAAATGTGGAATTTCTGCAGCGGCGCTTTCGGTGCATTTCGCGCACGAATTCTTCAGCGTTTTGAAGTGTAGGATGCTCCTCGAATGTAAGGATGTTTGCATAACTGGGTCTTTGTCGTAGGTTGGAGATGTTGAATTATAGGAGCCAGATCTTACTGTCCGCAATTTGCTTGCTTGCGAAAGCGCACATCTGCAGTATCCCTCTGATTGCGAATTCGAGCTCGGCTTTGCCATCTCCTGCAATTCCCAGCATTCTTCCAGTAGCGATTGAGTTGTTGATATTGTTGGAGGCTCGGTCAGTGGTAGCATCGTTAACGTGCTTGAGTTTGGCCGAGCCGACATTATTCGGAGTGGTTTAGCCGTACGTGCGGTCATTTTCTCCACTGATAAATGCTGGTGGGGCCATCGTCTTAACAACATGGAGCCTCCATTTCTTCCAAAGCCATGTGAATGCTCGTTTCTCTTTGCAAATTTATTCAGGTTCAGGGCAACCGTATTTTCTGCCCAGCGACTTTCTGGACTTATTGAAAGACGCGTCGTTTTGCATTCGTGTGCACTGTAGTCATGCCCGAGGCGGCATCGCTGGCCCAGTTTACATTCATGGCGTCTCTGGAGTGGATGTCGTCCTGAATCGTGGTATTCTCCGGGGGCATTTTTTTCATCCTCCGTTGAGCGACCGTCCCATAGCATATGGTTTTGGACATAAAATTCCTCACCCGACCGCGAACGTCTTTCTCGAATAGGACATGGTTTTGCTAATAGATAACTACATCCACATTCTGTGCAATAGGTAGGAATCGGTAGTTGGTGGCGTTCTCGACATGAGTGTCTCTGCAAACTTCGGACATCCTCATTTTTCAGGATGTGAGGCGAACTGTAGCTGATGCCGGGTGAATGCGCCTCATACCCGATGTTATCACACTCTTCTTTTTTTCTGGAATGTTGGGAAATTGGAAGTGCATCAGAAAGCAAACATTGTTCCGTTACCCGAGCAACGCTTCTTCTGGACAAGGGATCGGAAGAATTGTGACTTTTACGTGAAGAAGGCTTCATCAGAGAGTGATGATGCCGCCTTTTATGACTGTCGCAAGTAAGGCATTTCAGGGAGCGCCTCGGCATAGAACCGATTGACGTTTCGGATGATTGTTCCGAAATGCTCTTGGTTTGTGGAGGTGAGCACTGACAGAATTTTGTTCCAGCAATTGATTGGTCGTTGTTCGGCGTAAGCCAATGGGCACCATTTATTCCTGAACGAGTATGTTGTGCGTGACTTCGATCAACATCAGGACTGGTTCAGACGAAGTTTTACTGTAATCTGTATAATATTTTAAAATCAGCGCCGTTATTCTACATTCAGCGTGCTCTAAAATCTAAGTTATTCTGAAACAGTTGGTCGAAGGGAGTAAGTCCTTCTCCTATCCATGATTTCCCGGTACTCAGCGTGGGGCACCCTGGCCAGCAACACAGTCGTTATGTGGCTGTGTCCACAAAATAGTGTATGAAAATTCGGGGAGGTTTCAAGGTTACCGATTGGATCCTTTTATCGGAGAGAGAACTTTAACCAGAGAGGCGAAAATAGCTCTACTCAGCGTGGCCGTTTTTCCCAGTTTCACAAACTTTCCTGCACTGATAATCCACATGCACTCATTTCCGATTGTGCCCACAATGTATTGTTGCCCCTGTGTCAGCAGATTTTCTCGAAACTGGTGGATCACGAGGGATAACCCGCAACAGATGAACCCATTAACTGCGTCATCTACAAGGACCCATCACCGCTCACCGTTCGTAAATGGTCACATATTGAGGAGTTAAAACTCATTGTTTGAGAAAAAGCGTATTTTGGTCGCTCTTTTCTTTTACTACCGCAACTGATAAAAAGACGTTGAAGTTAGCACCTTCTAAGTGTGAGTCTACTTCTAGTCGGAGGACCGCCTTCTTCATATCTTCTTCAGTTATCCCGAAAAATCTCGTCAGGTGCCTGGCCTACCTGACTTACGAGCAGTACATTTGCAGAGTCTAAATCCCTGATAGAGGCCCATTTTGTGGGCTTCAGGAATCGAATGATGAGTTAGTTAATGCTGTAGTGGACTATCTGTTGCTACTGTAATAATTATGGACCCTGACAGCAGTACTCATTCAACAGCTCACCTTGCTCTGCCATCAAAATGTGATGACGTGTGTCCTGTTTTTTGCCGATATTCCTGCTGACCAAGTGGACGTATGTGTCGTCGCCCACACGTGTTTTTATGCGCTCATGTTTTCTTCGTATCTTTTGAGCTTTCCAAGCGTAATCCTGGCAGTAGCGCTCGCCATCTCGTATGTTCCCCAAGTGTTGTTTCCGTATTCGCCATGTGTGTTTCGGAGCTCTTCGTTTTGGTGCGACTAATGCTCCTTGAATTCTTCGTTTCGGTTTATGAGTCCGTCTTCTTTCACTTATGTGTTTCGAAGAGCATAGACGACGCTGCGGACAAGAAAAGGATCCTTCTTCCTTCCTGCTTCTTGTTGTTGGAAATATTGTTGCCAAACAGTCAGCGTTCGTTTCTGAAGTTGACATTGAAATTACGTCAGCTAAACGTTGGCGCTATATTTTGCACTCACATGCAGCACAGTTGGTGGTCAATGTTTTTTGTTGTTCATACCCAGGCCACTACATCAAACATGTCCAAATATTTGTCGCCGAAACATCAACAAATATCCAAATATTTGTCGCCGAAACATTGTTACTTGGTATCTATTCTTTTTGACTGCTTTACGCAAGATCGTGAAAGAAGAACTTTTGATGTAGAGAGTCCAAAAAGAACGCTTATAGAACAGCTGTTTTGCCGTTCTGATGAAATTAACAGCACTGAAAGCAGTTCTATGTTATAGAATAATCATATACAATAACTTCTTGCGTCTTTTGCTATTAAAAAGCTGCGGTGAACGCCGTGTGTGGAATATTCGAAAGCTGCTTGATAGCAGACTGCATTCTTCCGAAAAAATAGGCCGGATTAATGAAAACTTGGATTCGAAAATATTCGAGATCTGGACAATGTGGCCAACGCGAGAGAAATATCTCGACGAAGGTTACACGGAGTGAAGTTGCTTTCCGAGCTCAGAAAGCATAACGTCTGCTTCACATTAATCCGATTGATGTGGCGTTGTTTCCTGGGTGCAGGGCTTTACATTCGTCATCACTTTTCGTCGGATTTGACCCCACCGTGTTAAGGCAGTATGAAATGTCATGCTGCTGACGTATATTGCATGTTCCTCGCTGAAGTTTATTGCTTTGAAGTGTGGTGATATGATGACTGTTGTATTTCACTTAGGCTTGTTCTCTTCTTGAGTGAGTTTTAGATATGTGTGTAAGTGAGGTATTTGCTCATTTATAAAGCTACCTTTATCAACCGTGATAAGTTTACTGGAGCTGTCGGTCAATCGGGCTGGTGCAGAGCGTTCTCTGCGAACTGCTGTGTGTGCTTTGAAAAGTGTGTCTGAAAATAGTTTATCCTTTTAGGATCAGTTAATTGTTAGTAAACGGCGATGACGTCATGCTGTTTCACTTAATGTCATGTGGCCATGTCACATAGGAAAATAATTTAAGTTTTCCCTTTTATATGGTGCCAGACGTCCTATTCAGGGTATCTGTTTGTGACGTAACAGTGACCGTTCCGCTTTTATACCGTTTTTTCGAGCCATGTTCGACTTGAGTACTTTTGATGTGCCTGAAGCCTATATAAGGAGAACCTCAGGAGAGAGGAGTTGAGATGGGTAGACGATATCAAGCTCACACGTGCGAGCACATGGGGTGGGATGGGAAGTGATCTTGTTCTAGTGTGTATTAGACGCGGTGGAATGAAAAGGCGCACGCATGCATCTGATCGAGCGTACAAAGGGATTGTATTTAATTCACCGATTGGGCTTCTGTCGCGGAAACAATAGCGGTTGCTGCATGCAGACTTTTTATATGTCTGATGGCTCAGCTCCGCATCATTTTCTTTCGCGTTGCATGCGACTGCGTATGCCTAAGCGTTGTAGTTGATGGGGAATAGCTTGGGGACGCATGAAAGGGTGAACATTAATCCGACGATGCGTTGGCCTCACTGGATCAGCAACAAGTTGGAGAATCATAATTCATGTCGCTTCCTAATTGCTCAGATTAGGTGGATGTTGGCTAGTATTACCGGTTATCTGTTATCTCTGTCTCCTCCTTCACTTTGCATTGAATGGACAGCAGAGATTTGTGGTGAGGCCGCAGTAGGATGCACAGTTCTAAACAGCAGAGCTCCGTCGACAAATACTTGTCTCCTATGGTACTGCCATGCACATTCATAGACATTTGAATTACGACTGCCTGAATGGCGCAGCCACGTAGTTCTTAAATGCGATACTAGAAGCGCCCACAGCGCTGTCACGGTTTTTCAATTCTTGCGCATACGTGTGCCGGCAGTGATTTCATCCTCATTTTTTGCGTTGTATTGACGATGACCACTCTTCGTCGAAATGACGTGACTTATTCCCGGCCTGTGTACAGAACACGGAGTTGGTCGAGTGTATATGCTTGATGATGGATGAGCGCTTCTGGGCGCGTCCCGTCGAGAACGCCTCGGAAGGTACTGAGCATGGAACACTTGTGCTGCAAAGTATAGGCAGTTTTCAGGCTGCGGAACTGTAATGAATTTTACGGCCCGTTCTTTCGCTGTTCCATAACAAGCGAAACCGTCATACGTTGTCATCATCAAATTAGGAACAATGTGCACCTCATGTCCCACTTCGATAAGCGGCCCTGGTAAATGTTAGATTGAGGCAATGGGACGTTCTAAAAACACACGAGAATGAGAGTTTCAGCAACTTCAAATGACGCAGAGGTTATATATACATGGACGTATCACCTCACTCGTTTTTTATTGCACTGTTGAAGCTTTCAGATTTAATTTGCTGCCTCCTTCCGCTCATTTCAAATTTTCTGCAGGTATTCCGTCTTTGAACATTTCAAATGCTTCTTATCGTCCGGATTGCAGTGATGCTTACATGTCTAATTACTCGCGCTCGGTGTTTATAGAGAGAAAATTGATCGCGTTGGCCTATCCTAGCTTGAAGAACTGAGGAGTCTGGAAGGTGTGGTTGAAGCATATGAAGTTATCTCTGAATTTCATAGCTTGAATGTGGGGCTTTTAAAATTTGTACCAGACCAGCGAGATAAAAGAGCCTGAACCAGAAAACATATGAGTTAATTTTGACAAAAATTTCTGCAGTTGCATTGTCAAGATCTTTATTAACATCTCCTGCAATACCATTACTTCCGCCTCTCCCGAGGCTTCCAGGAACACCGCTGGGGAGTTTCTGCTTGAAATTATGCAAGATGGTCGACAAAGAACTAGGAACCCGAGGAGACCTGCAGGACTATTGGTTGCCGCACTAATTGTAATCAATGGCACCTCGCCCGACAGGTGCCAATATAGCGGACGTCAGTGTACCCTGAATTTATTTTGCCCAACACAAACCGTTTGAGTGCTGTTCTGCATTCAGGTGGCTTTTGTAACGATACGTCGTGAAAAATCTCTGATTTGGGAAGTTTGGAGCGGACGATAAATTGTAAAATGACCAGTGTTAGAATACAGTTCGGAAGTGGCCCGTAGTTGTACGTGGTTGGGTTGTGGAAGTGAATACCTTCATTTGTATCGGTGCTGACATCTTCAATCGATCGCTTGTGAGGCTTCGTTGGTGATCGTGTTCGAGGAACGACTCGCTTGAAACCATCAGTTTTTTTAATTTGTTCTTTGAACGAGTTTTCATCGGCTGTTAGTGGCTGATTAGCAACATTCTGACGATCTCTCGACGCTTCTTTCATATACTGCAAGGCGGATTCGGCTGTACTGAACGATGAATCTATCTGTAAGCGTAGTGCATTAGTGGTTTATGCCTGAGTATTGCACATTATCGTTTCCTTTGAAACGGTGCCTCTAGCTTTGAAGGCGAATTTCACTTCGAAAGGACACGCTATGTACATTACGGTGTTCTTTCCCTTTGTGCTGCGTAGAACTTTCCCGTCTCGCACATAAAGGTCTGACTGAAGCAACAGCTGAAATTCACAGAGAGCTAAAAACAGCGCCTTTTCGAGATGGTTTCTATGTGTCCACTTCGTTAGAATCGATGCGGTCGTTTCATCGGTGTCTTTCAACGCTTTGTTTCGTTTCAAGGCTTTTAAGCTGCAGATCCTGTAACCTCATTCATTGAAACGGACCGAACCTCCCTCCGTCTTGTGCCGTCTTGTCCACTAGAGAAATTCACTTCAGAGGGTGGCTGTTACTTCATTGCACGCTGGGGTCACTGCATTTCAACTGCTCATCCGCTTTCGACCTAATGTTTGGACGATCTTCAGAGAACTCGTCTGTAGAGAATTAATCGAACTCCCGAAAAACTTCTGCTGTGATCCCTTGGTCCTGCTTTCTCTTTTTCTAAATGTTCGACACTTAATCTCAAAAGTCGCGCACAACTAATGTCTCCGCGCAGATTTTTTACACTTGAGGGACTGCTGCGACTGTCACATTTCTGGTTGTGCAGATTAAGTACTCTGAAAAAATATTCCCAAGGTTGAGAACTAATATCACAGACGTGCGGTTAACGTGAAAGTGGGCTTCATCTGTTGGTACAGCAAGTGTTGGATTTATTTGTCCCGCAAATTGGGGTTGTGCCGCGATGCTTCTTGTAATTTTTTTCTTGGCTGAAGTAGTGCACGAATATTACACCAATACGCTGTATGTCAGACTTTCTTTCCCTCAAGCTTAGGCAAAACAGAACATGCCATCAAATTAGACACTCACTACTATCACCATTCACCATATTAAACAGTGTTACTAAAAAGAGTGGTTAAAAGAGCGAAATCTCTTACCAGATTTAATAGCGCACAAACAGGGCTGCCCACGGCAATGTTTCGAGATTCCATAGCAGTCCGTAAATCATCAGTCGCAGCACCGTCAACACTGTTCCAGCTCAGTTTCCGTTCCACTTTGCCAGCAACTGCGGACCTTGCTCGTCGTCCACTGGTTGGGAGCGCCTCTTCCACCATTTGGAGAAAGTGAAATGGATGTAAACCGACCGTACGAGGCGAGAGAATCGATTACAAATGATCAGTCTTAAAACTGCGTCGAATTCGCTTCGCAACAAGAACGCAAATTTTGCTGTCCTTGCAACCGCAACCTTAAATAGTCTCAAGTGTGCAAATTCAGCGGCGTGATCCATTTGCAGTGCGAAGCACTTTTTGGATGCCACTTTGTATATATTCTGCAGTTAACAGTGAGACCAGGGATGTAATGTGGTTATTGAAAAAAATGTGTGGAAATTTTACGTGAGAAGAGCACAAAGGCGCACTCAGTTTGTTTCGCCTACTGATAATTAATAGTTGGCATAAGAAACTAGGAGCAGAGTTGGAGTAATGAGCGATATATCAGTGGATGGATTATTGCAACGAAGAATTGGATGGATTATGGCTACGAAAAATGTCTTCATAGCTGAGCTGTATTTCCATCTTGCTGTGCTTTTTTTTCCTTGCGATAAAATGATTAAGATCGTCTCTGTGTGTCCATCGTGGGCAAATACGTTAAACATAACGTCTGCAGGTATGAGATCTGTGTTACGGAGTGTGCAGTACGCAGCCTTTTGGATTTCTAATTTCATGCCGTGTAAGCTTACATAGCTTAGAAATAGTTTTGCGGAAAAAGAAGTGTGAGAATAAAGGGAGAGTGGGAGTTAAATAAGGTGCGGTTTGGCCTATCACAGTTGAGTTATACTGAAGTGGTATATTCATTTATAACATTCCCAGCAGTAACCCCAAATTCTTTTCAATGTTCCAGTGGCCACTGAAGTGCATAAATTTGTTGGCGAGGCCATGCGGTGCACCTTTATATGGAAAAACACAGTAGGTGAAAATTGTTGTGGGTGTATCTGCTGCTGATTAAGAACAGTGCGTCATATGAAGTAGAACGATTCTGATCTAAAAATAAGGCATTCGATTTGACATGGGTCAGCTTATACGTGTACACAGCACCGCTGATTGTGCATCGCTCGCGCGGTGAGAATGATTTTTTTCATTTTGTGCCACTTTTAATTGCGCCTTTCTTACTAAATTCTGTACCCTTAAACGCACTTTCTATTTGTTAAAATTTTTGCGGATCTTAAATCCTTCCCATACCCCAATATTGCTCTAAACTGCATCAAAACTAAATTTCCAGTGGAAGAGAGTGCGGTATGGAGATGACTCGGAGCTGGAATGATTGTCCATTTAAGCTGACTTGGAGATGCGTTCCATCGTATTATGGCTTTGTTAAAGCCCCTCATGGCGTTCCATTTCTGTTTGCTCATCGGATTCCTTGAACTTAGTAATCACTGGCGCTGATGTTGCGTAATCTGGTTGATGTTGGTATAGCGTACTTTGAGCTGCTACATCTGCATTCGAAAACAGTTCCGTTGACGTTTGTGAGAGGTACAATCTGCTTGTATTTATAGACATTGTTTGCGGACCTCCTCACTTTTTATGCCTATTTTGATCAGAATTTAAATCGTTCACCACTCTCATCTTGGTTTCTGCAAATCTTTGCAAGTTCAAATCTAACGCCGAAATAGGCAGTTTATGCCAAATCCTTATCATATAAAATTTTTCACTGTTGATTGTTGAAGGTCCAGCTGAGGACATTTCAGGACTGAAAATTCCTCTGCATTATTCTTCTTGTTTCCATCCCACACAGTTAAGCTTACTAGTTTAAAATTGGTTTATCGAACAAAGTGCAACTCAAAGCGGCCTCGGCGTCACTTTTAAATTTCAGAGATGCAGAACTATTTCTTTGTAACTCCTGCTGATCCCTGAGCAAATTACAGCTGCGGGTTTTCCACCGCCAAATGTGACGTTTCTGTAAGATTTAATGTTATCTTAGGGTCTCACTCGGAGTGTCCATTTTCCCAAAGCGTTTCCATCACTGGTAGATTCAAAGGGGGACTGCAAAGAGGAACAGGTTATCCTACCAGATAACTTCGTGGTGTGTTCAAGGTTGGGTGCTTTCGCAGAATAGGACTAACGATATTTTTGATATCTCCCAGTACTCGGTACAAGCTGACTGACTCAGTAAGTGATGGATGTGACGAAAACTCATATTGTATCATTTTTGAAATACACGTTCTTCCGTCACAGACGGAGAATTTTTTTAGAATATTGCCCGCTGGGATTTCAAACACTGAGACCACATGGGCATGTTTTAGCGTTATAAGTGTGTAACTTTCAGTACAGAAAAATCATTTCAACAGTCGTTGTTTTTTAGTGTCAGTGACCTAGAGATGAATCGAGTAATTGTGTCCGAAATGTGTGCAAAAGTATTAGCATAGCTCAGGCGTAAGTGAAAAAAGCAAGGTGCAATAGTCCCACAAAGAATGCAGAGATGAGGAGACCGGCAGTCAGTTCATATGGCAAACTTGACCTCATGTACTTGCAGCTGGATGTTCCACAAGGAAAGTGCCATGCAATTCAAATCGGGCTCTAGCACGAAAATTTGCACACACCATTGTGTAGGCTCCTCTATTTAACAGAAGGTGTTCTCAACCTTGTCACATTTGACCGTGATCCTCGCTTGAAGCTGTAGGCTTCCGCTGTCGCTGAAAACTTATGAAAACGTGGAAACTGTATTCCGCGATGTTTGCAGCGTAGATGCAATGGCTTCATCGCAAACCATTCTTTAGTCTGGCCTCACTCATTTTGAAGTATTTTTCACATATCTGGTTTCTCCGTGTGTTTCTTCTAAGATATTTTAAACAATGTATAAAATCACATAACTAACTTATTTGTGACTTTGGCGTCATTTCGTTCTTAGTGAGCCCTTCCTCCATTGTTGCATTCCTCCAAAAAGTGCCACGTTATCAGTAATATTCCCTGATCTGTCAGTTTTCTGTTCATCTACTTCTGCTAGCAGTGTTGCTGCCCACACGTGCCCACGAACATTTTCCAAACAACGGGTGATTATTGGATTATTGCATTATCACTGCTCTCTGTTTTGTTCTAAGGAGCGGTTGCTACAGAAGTAGATGAACCGGAATGCAAACTGTGGACACTCTGATGCAACTCAATTTTGAATAGATCGATATCGGTGATATCAGTTCCTCTCTGCTTTGTAATGTTTCGCAGTTCCTCCATTAATTCCTCTCTCTCGCATAATGTCTCGCAGTTCCTCTGTCTCTGTAGTTGCGTAATTCAAAGCGGTTAGCGATGTATCGTGTTCGCTCAGTGATAACAGCGGTTTTTCCACGACTCGTATTCACTTACCTAATTGCTCGGTAAACCTCTCCTCGACTCGCATCGTCTCCTATCCGGCGCAGTGCAACGTTTTCCGCTCGTTTTCATATTTTCCGTTATGTTTAACTCTTTTGTATTAGTGCTATTGTGGTTTCCACAGGTTTTGATAAAAATGGGGAAGTATTGCATTCGTAAGTCACAGATTGTGCAGTGGATATTGTGAACGGCTCCAATTCTTTTGCTTCCATTTATTTCTGTACCTCACTATTCCAGCTTTCGGTCTGAGCATTTGCCACTCATCGCACATTCCTACTTCTTACTGAGCTGATTCTGGGATGCCGCTTACCGCGATTACTAGGTCTTCATTGTTTTCTCTAGCGAAATTGATGATTCGATCGCTGCTGTAACCGTCGTTAAAAACTTTCCCAGTAGGGATCAGAGGACTTGGCATATTTTTATGGTTGACGTACTGTTCCCTTATGTCGTTATTTCGCAGAAATTATGCGGATGTACGTATCGTATAGCCACCCCGTTGCACAAAAAACCCACGTAGATAAACTGCAGCTGTTGGTAGACAAATAACTGATGCTATTTTTTTCACCGACTTCCTAATTGTGTTGTCATATTTGCGGTTGTCTTGCGTTGCCCTTCCAAAACCAGGACGGTATTTAACTTTTACTTCGCGTTTCTAAGGTATTTTGCAACCGGGGATCTTTTGTAGATCAACTGGAACAAAAAAACCCAAAAAGCGTTTTACTTGTTAACAAACGGGTTTCGCATGTAAAGCTTAAAGTTCGCAGAGTATAATGAGAAGTTTGATATTGTTCGCGAAATGCAAAGTAATTCATTTCCATATAAACATGAAATCGAAACTTTGCAGAACCCCATTTTGATCACTTAAGACTGTTGTTCCATCTCTGAATGTGTTGATTTTACAGCAAGTTCCCAGTGAATGTTGGCCGTAGTTATCTGTTGTGCTCCTGAGAACAGGACCACAGTAAATCTTCTCACACATTTTTATCATTCAGTTAGGTTTTATTAATGCTTATAACTAATTGCCCATTGTATAAATCGCTTTCGCAAAGTTACTGCTGATGGTGAGCTACTTTACAGGTCAGGCAAAAGGTTAGTGATCTCTGGCTGCATTTCTTCTAGCTTTATTCGATGTACGACGGCCGCAGTTTCTCTACATTCAAGAATCATTTATGGAAGCAGCGCTTCATGTTACTGTCTCTGATCAGGCAAGAAAGCACAGTCATTATTGCTGTCATCAGGAAAAGATCGCGTTCGACACTTGTGTGTGGCGTAATTGAGAGCATTTCGTAAAATATTTGCTCGTGGAACACGTTTGATGACAACGTTTATCAACGCAGAGCATCCTGCGCCTTTTAATGTATTATTTTCCAGACCTCCAGTTAACTTCCTTGACCAAGACCCAACGGATTCTTTGAACCTTGACTTGACCCTCGAACGCAGATGCTTTGAACATTGTCCACGTGAAGGGGCAGAATTACGAAATCTTTAACTATAAGTTGGCTCTTTATATGATCTCTTGAAATTTATTCACGTTCTATGAGCAGATATAGATAGCTGAGCAATGTCTTTACATCACTCGCTTCTTTGGCTGTCGCTTTTTGCTGTGATAGACGAGAGTTCGTTTGTAGTTCTCTTGTCAGCAGGAGTTCTCGTGGAAGAATGCAGCAGAGCGGAACGTAGATGCTCTTGGTAAATAGAACCTCGATCTGCGATTTCCATGTTCTGTTTTGTGGTAAGTGGCGTGAAGTTCTGGACATCACTAGTTGTCATTGGTGCCCGCTTCGATCGAGTTGCGAATATCTAAATTCAGGAGACATTTTTATCTTCAAGATATTTTCTCGTCTACTACCTCACTCCAACAGAATGTTCGTAGGAACTTCTACCGAACGAATCTGAGGAACTGTGGTGAACAGAATAACATTAAACGAGAAGAAACATTCAATCCCCTATTTTATTCTCCTCCAACTAGTTAGTAAACAAATCCATAGTTTCGGTCACTATTGCAAGTTTCGCCCATACTTAAGGATGCTCACGTGGATTTGAAAAAGGGTTTGTTTCCTCTGCAGCGGGCTAATCTTATGAGTTTTTGTACTGACGGACAAGCTATGCACACATATATGATGGCAGCAAAATTCTCTCAAAGCTCAAAAAATTCCCACAGCGGGGTTAACAGCGTCGTTGTTCTGATGTAGCTCATATCTGGAAGCAATAGCCTCAACTTTCTAGCAAACTTTTTAAACGCGCCGTCGGGACTTGGAATGTCGCATGAGTCACAGTGTGTCACCTGATTAAAGAGCCTTAAACCTAATTTTCACCGTTGTCGAACTTCGGATCTCACTAAGATAGAATTCTTTTTTTCCACTTCCGTGAGTTCGCCAGGAATGAGGTTTCACCTAGAGCGTTCTTTATCCAACCTTGGGACTCAACCGACCGCATTAACTGCATACATTCGGACAATGCTTCGTGCAAGGAAAATTGAACTGCTGCGTTTCTTCCAAAGTGTACTTTGTTCCTCTATGCATGTATCGTTTTCAGTCTCACGTTGCAAAGAGACAACGGCCAATCGCATCCAGCTCACAAAGCAAAATATTTACCAAGCGGCGTAGTTTGCGCGCAGTCTCGCATGTTGACTCGCAGTCCGGCTTTTTCAGCAGATGCATCGAAGGCTCTCGTGCGGTGCAAACGGAATCCCTCTGAGCACTCAGGATATCTCCGCGCAGAGGCGTGTTTAATGTTGCAGTGTTGACCATAACTTCCTCACTATGCATGAGCTCTACGTGTGTGTCCAGCTGCGAGGTTTCCTTGGCGATTATTGAAAACCTAGGAGGGGTGCTCCATGTTCCTTTCATGTCACTCAGCAATCCTGAAAAGCCGAATTCTTTCAGCAGTGCCATATGTGTGGCAATCAACATCCCTTTTTTATGCCGCACCGTGTTTGAGCTGATTATCGGTTAAACGTAGCGTGGAGGGCACAGGCTGCCCATTGTTCGACCTATCTGACGGGCTACTCTCCATGAATATTTAATTTTTTGTGTTCTGTTGCGTCATTCAGCGTTTAATATGACTGTGATTCCGACAAACTTCAAATTATAGATCTTACTGATTGCATCTAGACTTTGCGTGTCATTCTACCGAAACGAGCGTTTTGTGCGAGCAGCAAGGAGTCCCTTAGCAGTAAATACGGATTTCGCCTAGGCTCGCACTTATTTATTAAGGTGTAGGGCGGCTTGCAGTGTGGATCACTGGTGTCTCTTGATGCGCCGAAATAACTTTTTTCATCACCGACCGTTTAAATTCCTAGTTGCTGCGAGAAGCATTCATCAACGCTTTTTCTAACCCCTTCGTGCTGGTACACAGCTTTCGAAAATATCTATGCGTCATCATTTCTTTCTAAGCCTACACACAGGAGAGGTTCTCATGATGTCGAGTTATCTAGAATGCTAGCTTATACGAAAACGTTGAGAGTATTAGATCTTGTGCGATATTAAAGTGAGCTAGCATACAATGCACATCACTTCATTCACCATTAGACCTTACCTGAGCACAAAGTTGGTTCCGATGCAGATCGTAAGTCGCTCATGATTGCTGCGGGGCTCGAGATTTCATGTGCTGTTCTACGCAAATTGGTCTTCTGAATGTACGTTAATGGCTCTTTCGCAATGATGGCAGTTTCCTTGTGAGTCTTTCCCAGGTAGCTGCTTCCACCTGCCGGGCATGCTTTACTATAGACCATAGCTGCTTCTATGCGAACCGATTGTTTGTCTCCAATAATTTGCAATCTTTCTTTCGCAGCTGCTGTGAGAACCGATGTATATGTGGCCTCTGTCAACTGCGTTCCGGTACGCGATCCTGAAAGCGCGAAACCCTATAGTACTGTGAAGCGTGTCACATTACTGCATCTCTGAATGTTTTTTCTATGAGGAGCTCAGACAACCTCAGACAGAGATGTTGTCAGCATGGGCTGATGTATCCTCTCGATCACAGCCGCTTTATATTGCTAAACAGTCCCATTCCAGCGACTCGCTTTTTTCGAAAACTAAACGGTAATATCACCTGAACACGTTCCCCGTTTGCATGCAGATAGCGAATCATCTCCATCCACGGTGCACATCAAGATTTGATGAGCTGTTTGGTAGGGACCTGTTTTACCTATAGGCATCCATAGGTGCTCTGCGGCGTCAGTCGATTCCTTTCTCGGTGACCGCTTTGTACTTTTGCAGACCTTTCCACTGTCCGATGTTGTTGTCGAAGACGTCGGTGGACTGGAGCATGATGTTTGATGCGAAACAATGCACGGTCCTGGAAATATTACTCTACTTGCGGACGTCATGTGGTTTACCATCCATTCCACCTCTTCATGACCAGGTTGAATTCACTGACGTCTTTGCGATTCTGATCGTTCCTCGCTATTCTCTATTAAACTTCAGTAGTTTTTTGTTGCATCTGGCCATGAACGTTATCGGCCACCATGGTTAGCTTATAGCGTCGTTTTCATCTACCTGTCGAATGCGTATGTTTACCTGAACATAATGCTTGTTTGCGTTCAGATTCGTTATCGTCTTCGAGAGCTGTTCGCATCGAAACCTGCTGTGCCGTTTGGCAGGAGTCCGTTTTCCCTGTATGCGTCGATGGTTGCATTGAGAGGATGAGCGATTCGTTTCGCTCAGCTATGTGTGCTTGTGCTGACACCCTTTCGACTTCCGCCAAAGTTGCCGAAGACAGCGGCCGGTCAGTGCTTAGTGTTCGATGCGAATCAACACAAGATCCTGAAAGTACTGACTTTCTGTGTTCCACCGTTCACTCCACCCTTTTGTGCTTAGTTTTATTCCACCGCTGAATATAGTAATATTTTTACGATTTTCATCTTCCTTTGGTGTCTTTGTTTTTGTTATGTTGATTTTTCGCTGCAGGTGAATTTGAATATAAGTGCTCACTATTTTTTAATAAGAATGCTTCATGAAACGCTTTTGTGAATAGAACCTGTGGACATTTATACCTGAACATGATGCTTGTTTGCGTTCAGATTCGTTATCGTCCTCGAGAGCTGTTCGCATCGAAATCTGCTGTGCCGTTTGGCAGGAATTCGTTTTCCCTGTATGCATCGATAGGTGCCTTGCATCGTCAGACGATTCCTTTCTCGGTGGCGGCTGTGTACTTTTGCTGACCTCTGTTGTTGTCGAAGACGTCGACGGACTGGAGCTTGATGTTTGATGCAAAACAATGCATGGTCCTGGAAATATTACTCCACTTGGTGACGTCATATGGTCTACCACTCATTCCACATCTTCATGACGAGGTTGAATTCGTTGACGCCTTTGCGCTTCTGATCATTGCTCGCTATTCTCTATTAAACTTCAGTCGTTTTTTGTTGCATGTGGCCGTGAATGTTATCGGCCACCATGGTTAGCTTATAGGGTCGTTCTCATCTACCAGACGAATGCGTATGTTTACCTGAACATAATGCTTGTTTGCGTTCAGATTCGTTATCGTCTTCGAGAGCTGTTCGCATCGAAACCTGCTGTGCCGTTTGGCAGGAATTCGTTTTCCCTGTATGCATCGATAGGTGCCTTGCATCGTCAGACGATTCCTTTCTCGGTGGCGGCTGTGTACTTTTGCTGACCTCTGTTGTTGTCGAAGACGTCGACGGACTGGAGCTTGATGTTTGATGCAAAACAATGCATGGTCCTGGAAATATTACTCCACTTGGTGACGTCATATGGTCTACCTCTCATTCCACATCTTCATGACGAGGTTGAATTCGTTGACGCCTTTGCGCTTCTGATCATTGCTCGCTATTCTCTATTAAACTTCAGTCGTTTTTTGTTGCATGTGGCCGTGAATGTTATCGGCCACCATGGTTAGCTTATAGGGTCGTTCTCATCTACCAGGCGAATGCGTATGTTTACCTGAACATAATGCTTGTTTGCGTTCAGATTCGTTATCGTCTTCGAGAGCTGTTCGCATCGAAACCTGCTGTGCCGTTTGGCAGGAGTCCGTTTTCCCTGTATGCGTCGATGGTTGCATTGGGAGGATGAGCGATTCGTTTCGCTCAGCTATGTGTGCTTGTGCTGACACCCTTTCGACTTCCGCCAAAGTTGCCGAAGACAGCGGCCGGTCAGTGCTTAGTGTTCGATGCGAATCAACACAAGATCCTGAAAGTACTGACTTTCTGTGTTCCACCGTTCACTCCACCCTTTTGTGCTTAGTTTTATTCCACCGCTGAATATAGTAATATTTTTACGATTTTCATCTTCCTTTGGTGTTTTTGTTTTTGTTATGTTGATTTTTCGCTGCAGGTGAATTTGAATATAAGTGCTCACTATTTTTTAATAAGAATGCTTCATGAAACGCTTTTGTGAATAGAACCTGTGTACATTTATACCTGAACATGATGCTTGTTTGCGTTCAGATTCGTTATCGTCCTCGAGAGCTGTTCGCATCGAAACCTGCTGTGCCGTTTGGCAGGAATTCGTTTTCCCTGTATGCATCGATAGGTGCCTTGCATCGTCAGACGATTCCTTTCTCGGTGGCGGCTGTGTACTTTTGCTGACCTCTGTTGTTGTCGAAGACGTCGACGGACTGGAGCTTGATGTTTGATGCAAAACAATGCATGGTCCTGGAAATATTACTCCACTTGGTGACGTCATATGGTCTACCACTCATTCCACATCTTCATGACGAGGTTGAATTCGTTGACGCCTTTGCGCTTCTGATCATTGCTCGCTATTCTCTATTAAACTTCAGTCGTTTTTTGTTGCATGTGGCCGTGAATGTTATCGGCCACCATGGTTAGCTTATAGGGTCGTTCTCATCTACCAGACGAATGCGTATGTTTACCTGAACATAATGCTTGTTTGCGTTCAGATTCGTTATCGTCTTCGAGAGCTGTTCGCATCGAAACCTGCTGTGCCGTTTGGCAGGAATTCGTTTTCCCTGTATGCATCGATAGGTGCCTTGCATCGTCAGACGATTCCTTTCTCGGTGGCGGCTGTGTACTTTTGCTGACCTCTGTTGTTGTCGAAGACGTCGACGGACTGGAGCTTGATGTTTGATGCAAAACAATGCATGGTCCTGGAAATATTACTCCACTTGGTGACGTCATATGGTCTACCTCTCATTCCACATCTTCATGACGAGGTTGAATTCGTTGACGCCTTTGCGCTTCTGATCATTGCTCGCTATTCTCTATTAAACTTCAGTCGTTTTTTGTTGCATGTGGCCGTGAATGTTATCGGCCACCATGGTTAGCTTATAGGGTCGTTCTCATCTACCAGGCGAATGCGTATGTTTACCTGAACATAATGCTTGTTTGCGTTCAGATTCGTTATCGTCTTCGAGAGCTGTTCGCATCGAAACCTGCTGTGCCGTTTGGCAGGAGTCCGTTTTCCCTGTATGCGTCGATGGTTGCATTGGGAGGATGAGCGATTCGTTTCGCTCAGCTATGTGTGCTTGTGCTGACACCCTTTCGACTTCCGCCAAAGTTGCCGAAGACAGCGGCCGGTCAGTGCTTAGTGTTCGATGCGAATCAACACAAGATCCTGAAAGTACTGACTTTCTGTGTTCCACCGTTCACTCCACCCTTTTGTGCTTAGTTTTATTCCACCGCTGAATATAGTAATATTTTTACGATTTTCATCTTCCTTTGGTGTTTTTGTTTTTGTTATGTTGATTTTTCGCTGCAGGTGAATTTGAATATAAGTGCTCACTATTTTTTAATAAGAATGCTTCATGAAACGCTTTTGTGAATAGAACCTGTGTACATTTATACCTGAACATGATGCTTGTTTGCGTTCAGATTCGTTATCGTCCTCGAGAGCTGTTCGCATCGAAACCTGCTGTGCCGTTTGGCAGGAATTCGTTTTCCCTGTATGCATCGATAGGTGCCTTGCATCGTCAGACGATTCCTTTCTCGGTGGCGGCTGTGTACTTTTGCTGACCTCTGTTGTTGTCGAAGACGTCGACGGACTGGAGCTTGATGTTTGATGCAAAACAATGCATGGTCCTGGAAATATTACTCCACTTGGTGACGTCATATGGTCTACCACTCATTCCACATCTTCATGACGAGGTTGAATTCGTTGACGCCTTTGCGCTTCTGATCATTGCTCGCTATTCTCTATTAAACTTCAGTCGTTTTTTGTTGCATGTGGCCGTGAATGTTATCGGCCACCATGGTTAGCTTATAGGGTCGTTCTCATCTACCAGACGAATGCGTATGTTTACCTGAACATAATGCTTGTTTGCGTTCAGATTCGTTATCGTCTTCGAGAGCTGTTCGCATCGAAACCTGCTGTGCCGTTTGGCAGGAATTCGTTTTCCCTGTATGCATCGATAGGTGCCTTGCATCGTCAGACGATTCCTTTCTCGGTGGCGGCTGTGTACTTTTGCTGACCTCTGTTGTTGTCGAAGACGTCGACGGACTGGAGCTTGATGTTTGATGCAAAACAATGCATGGTCCTGGAAATATTACTCCACTTGGTGACGTCATATGGTCTACCTCTCATTCCACATCTTCATGACGAGGTTGAATTCGTTGACGCCTTTGCGCTTCTGATCATTGCTCGCTATTCTCTATTAAACTTCAGTCGTTTTTTGTTGCATGTGGCCGTGAATGTTATCGGCCACCATGGTTAGCTTATAGGGTCGTTCTCATCTACCAGGCGAATGCGTATGTTTACCTGAACATAATGCTTGTTTGCGTTCAGATTCGTTATCGTCTTCGAGAGCTGTTCGCATCGAAACCTGCTGTGCCGTTTGGCAGGAGTCCGTTTTCCCTGTATGCGTCGATGGTTGCATTGGGAGGATGAGCGATTCGTTTCGCTCAGCTATGTGTGCTTGTGCTGACACCCTTTCGACTTCCGCCAAAGTTGCCGAAGACAGCGGCCGGTCAGTGCTTAGTGTTCGATGCGAATCAACACAAGATCCTGAAAGTACTGACTTTCTGTGTTCCACCGTTCACTCCACCCTTTTGTGCTTAGTTTTATTCCACCGCTGAATATAGTAATATTTTTACGATTTTCATCTTCCTTTGGTGTTTTTGTTTTTGTTATGTTGATTTTTCGCTGCAGGTGAATTTGAATATAAGTGCTCACTATTTTTTGATAAGAATGCTTCATGAAACGCTTTTGTGAATAGAACCTGTGGACATTTATACCTGAACATGATGCTTGTTTGCGTTCAGATTCGTTGTCGTCCTGGAGAGCTGTTGGCATCGAAACCTGCTGTGCCGTTTGGCAGGAGTTCGTTTTCCCTGTATGCATCGATAGGTGCCTTGCATCGTCAGACGATTCCTTTCTCGGTGGCGGCTGTGTACTTTTGCTGACGTCTGTTGTTGTTGAAGTCGTCGATTCACTGGTGCATGATGCTGGATGCGAAACAACGCATATTTCTGAAAGTGTTTCTTCAGTCAGTAATGTTAGATTCTATGCCTTTGTCTTCGGATGACGTTCGCTTCCAGCCCCTTCAGCTCTGCGGATTGGAACATTATATCGCGACATTTGCCCTTTTAGTTTTCTTCTCTCTTTTGCGCTAGTTCTCGCTCCAGGTGGATTTGATTGTGTGAGGCACCTATATGATAGATAACCGTCATCGGTAAATTCATTTTTGTATCGACTGGGTGGTTGCTGTTTCAAAATGATAAAATTGTAACTACAGTTACTCAGTTACATCACTTTATTGACTCTACGGTTACCATTGGATTCTATTTCATATGGAGCACTCCGCTTTTGATCGAATGTTGCAACACGCGATAACTTTTCCATTGCTTCCACGGAAGAGGGGTTCTTTGCTGCAACCGCAGAACGTTCTCTCGCGGCCACTAAAGACTTTAATTGAGCAGTTAGCAAACCCAGAGCAGCCGTTGCTAGTGGAATTCCAAAAGCTTCCTTCTCGTTTAACACCAGATGCGAGGGTGTGCTGGCAACGACACATGTTTCGGAACGAGCCCTACTCACTTCTCGATTTGCTGCGTTCGGCTTCTCTGAAAGATTCATGTTTTGTTTCTGACGAAAATGATGTTTCTGCCACAAGCAAGTTTGTTATTTAACCATATCATTGTAAAAATCGTGTCGTTACCTGATGGGAGTCTTTTCTCGACTGCAGAACGCAGCTCATCGAATACCGCAGCACGCGGTGCCCTTTCTGTTGCAGTAATCAAGGACGCAGTCCGCTGTGTTACCGTGCAGACTTCCCTCGCTGTTATGAGAGATTTTTCGTGTGCGGTTTCCACGAAACGGTGAGGTGTCATTGCTACTGCAGTTTCAAAAGCTTCCTTCTCGTTCAACACCAGATGCGAGGGTGTTCTGGCAACGACACACGCTTCCGAACCAGCCGTACGCAATTCCCGCCTTGCTGAACTCCCCTGCCCTGAAAGAGTTATGTTTTGTTCATGAGGAAAATGATGTTTCTGATACGAGCAAGTTTGTTATTTAACCATATCATTGTAAAAATTGTGTCGTTACCTGATGGGAGTCTTTTCTCGACTGCAGAATGCAGGTCATCGAATACCGCAGCAAGAGGTGGCCTTTCTGTTGCAGTAATCAAGGACGCGGTCCGCTTTGCTACCGTCCAGACTTCCCTCGCTGTTATGAAAGAGTTTTCGTGATCGCTGTCAACGAAACATTGAGTCATTGGTAGTGCAGTTCGAAAATCTTCCTCCTCTATCAGCGCCACAAGCCGTGTGCTGGCACCCACACGTGCTTCGGAACGAGCCGTACTCACTTCTCGATTAGCAGCTGCGTTCGCCTCCTCTGAAAGATTCATGTTGTGTTTGTGAGGAAAATGACGTCTATGCCACAAACAAATTTGCTGATGTCTCTGCTGCAAGTGAGTTTGCTATTTAACCACATCGATGTAAGAATTGTGTCGCTACCTGATGATAATCTTTTCTCGACTGCAGAATGCAACTCATCGAACACCGCAGCACGAGGTGGCCTTTCTGTTGCAGTAATCAAGGACGCGGTCCGCTGTGCTACCGTCCAGACTTCCCTCGTTGTCATGACAGATTTTTCGTATGCGGTTTCCACGAAACGGTGAGGTGTCATTGCTACTGCAGTTTCAAAAGCTTCCTTCTCGTTCAACGGCAGATGCGAGGGTGTGCTGTCAACGACACATGCTTCGGAACGAGCCGTACTCACTTCTCGATTTGCTGCGTTCGGCTTCTCTGGAAAAGTTATGTTTTGTTCATGACGAAAATGATGTCTGTGAAATTTGTAAGAATTGTTCGTTACCTGATGATAATCTTTTCTCGACTGCAGAATGCAACTCATCGAATACCGCGGCACGAGGTGGCCTTTCTGTTGCAGTAATCAAGGACGCGGTCCGCTTTGCTACCGTCCAGACTTCCCTCGCTGTTATGAAAGAGTTTTCGTGATCGCTGTCAACGAAACATTGAGTCATTGGTAGTGCAGTTCGAAAATCTTCCTCCTCTTTCAGCGCCACAAGCCGTGTGCTGGCACCCACACGTGCTTCGGAACGAGCCGTACTCACTTCTCGATTAGCTGCGTTCGGCTTCTCTGAAAGATCCATGTTTTGTTTGTGAGGAAATTGATGTCTGTGCCACAAGCAAATTTGTTGATGTCTCTGCTGCAAGTGAGTTTGCTATTTAACCACATCGATGTAAGAATTGTGTCGTTACCTGATGATAATCTTTTCTCGACTGCAGAATGCAGTTCATCGGATACCGCAGCACGAGGCGACTTTTCTGATGCAGTGATGGAGGAGGTGGACTGCTCCGCTACCGACGAGACTTCCTTCGTTGTCATCAGAGATTTTTCGTGTGCGGTTTCCACGAAACGGTGAGGTGTCATTGTTACTGCAGTTTCGAAAGCTTCTTCTCGTTCAACGGCGGACGCGAGGGTGTGCTGGCAACGACACATGCTTCGGAACGAGCCGTACTCACTTCTCGATTTGCTGCGTTCGGCTTCTCTGAAAGATCCATGTTTTATTTGTGAGGAAAATGATGTCTGTGCCACAATCAGGTTTGATATTTAACCATATCACTTGTAAGAACTGTGTCGTTACCTGATGATAGTTTTTTCTCGACTGCAGAATGCAACTCATCGAACACCGCAGCGCGAGGCGACCTTTGTGATGCAGTGATGGAGGAGGTGGACTGCTCCGCTACCGACGAGACTTCCTTCGTTGTCATCAGAGATTTTTCGTGTGCGGTTTCCACGAAACGGTGAGGTGTCATTGTTACTGCAGTTTCGAAAGCTTCTTTCTCGTTCAACGGCGGACGCGAGGGTGTGCTGGCAACGACACATGCTTCGGAACGAGCCGTACTCACTTCTCGATTTGCTGCGTTCGGCTTCTCTGAAAGATCCATGTTTTATTTGTGAGGAAAATGATGTCTGTGCCACAATCAGGTTTGATATTTAACCATATCACTTGTAAGAACTGTGTCGTTACCTGATGATAGTTTTTTCTCGACTGCAGAATGCAACTCATCGAACACCGCAGCGCGAGGCGACCTTTGTGATGCAGTGATGGAGGAGGTGGACTGCTCCGCTACCGACGAGACTTCCTTCGTTGTCATCAGAGATTTTTCGTGTGCGGTTTCCACGAAACGGTGAGGTGTCATTGTTACTGCAGTTTCGAAAGCTTCTTTCTCGTTCAACGGCGGACGCGAGGGTGTGCTGGCAACGACACATGCTTCGGAACGAGCCGTACTCACTTCTCGATTTGCTGCGTTCGGCTTCTCTGAAAGATCCATGTTTTATTTGTGAGGAAAATGATGTCTGTGCCACAATCAGGTTTGATATTTAACCATATCACTTGTAAGAACTGTGTCGTTACCTGATGATAGTTTTTTCTCGACTGCAGAATGCAACTCATCGAACACCGCAGCGCGAGGCGACCTTTGTGATGCAGTGATGGAGGAGGTGGACTGCTCCGCTACCGACGAGACTTCCTTCGTTGTCATCAGAGATTTTTCGTGTGCGGTTTCCACGAAACGGTGAGGTGTCATTGTTACTGCAGTTTCGAAAGCTTCTTTCTCGTTCAACGGCGGACGCGAGGGTGTGCTGGCAACGACACATGCTTCGGAACGAGCCGTACTCACTTCTCGATTTGCTGCGTTCGGCTTCTCTGAAAGATCCATGTTTTATTTGTGAGGAAAATGATGTCTGTGCCACAATCAGGTTTGATATTTAACCATATCACTTGTAAGAACTGTGTCGTTACCTGATGATAGTTTTTTCTCGACTGCAGAATGCAACTCATCGAACACCGCAGCACGAGGTGACTTTTCTGATGCAGTGATGGAGGAGGTGGACTGCTCCGCTACCGACGAAACTTCCTTCGTTGTCATCAGAGATTTTTCGTGTGCGGTTTCCACGAAACGGTGAGGTGTCATTGTTACTGCAGTTTCGAAAGCTTCTTTCTCGTTCAACGGCGGACGCGAGGGTGTGCTGGCAACGACACATGCTTCGGAACGAGCCGTACTCACTTCTCGATTTGCTGCGTTCGGCTTCTCTGAAAGATCCATGTTTTATTTGTGAGGAAAATGATGTCTGTGCCACAATCAGGTTTGATATTTAACCATATCACTTGTAAGAACTGTGTCGTTACCTGATGATAGTTTTTTCTCGACTGCAGAATGCAACTCATCGAACACCGCAGCACGAGGTGACTTTTCTGATGCAGTGATGGAGGAGGTGGACTGCTCCGCTACCGACGAGACTTCCTTCGTTGTCATCAGAGATTTTTCGTGTGCGGTTTCCACGAAACGGTGAGGTGTCATTGTTACTGCAGTTTCGAAAGCTTCTTTCTCGTTCAACGGCGGACGCGAGGGTGTGCTGGCAACGACACATGCTTCGGAACGAGCCGTACTCACTTCTCGATTTGCTGCGTTCGGCTTCTCTGAAAGATCCATGTTTTATTTGTGAGGAAAATGATGTCTGTGCCACAATCAGGTTTGATATTTAACCATATCACTTGTAAGAACTGTGTCGTTACCTGATGATAGTTTTTTCTCGACTGCAGAATGCAACTCATCGAACACCGCAGCACGAGGTGACTTTTCTGATGCAGTGATGGAGGAGGTGGACTGCTCCGCTACCGACGAGACTTCCTTCGTTGTCATCAGAGATTTTTCGTGTGCGGTTTCCACGAAACGGTGAGGTGTCATTGTTACTGCAGTTTCGAAAGCTTCTTTCTCGTTCAACGGCGGACGCGAGGGTGTGCTGGCAACGACACATGCTTCGGAACGAGCCGTACTCACTTCTCCATTTGCTGCGTTCGGCTTCTCTGAAAATTCCATGTTTTGTTTGTGAGGAAAATGATGTCTGTGCCACAAGCAAGTTTGATATTTAACCACATCGATGTAAGAATTGTGTCGTTACCTGATGATAGTTTTTTCTCGACTGCAGAATGCAACTCATCAAATACCGCGGCACGAGGTGACTTTTCTGATGCAGTGATGGAGGAGGTGGACTGCTCCGCTACCGACGAGACTTCCTTCGTTGTCATCAGAGATTTTTCGTGTGCGGTTTCCACGAAACGGTGAGGTGTCATTGTTACTGCAGTTTCGAAAGCTTCTTTCTCGTTCAACGGCGGACGCGAGGGTGTGCTGGCAACGACACATGCTTCGGAACGAGCCGTACTCACTTCTCGATTTGCTGCGTTCGGCTTCTCTGAAAGATCCATGTTTTATTTGTGAGGAAAATGATGTCTGTGCCACAATCAGGTTTGATATTTAACCATATCACTTGTAAGAACTGTGTCGTTACCTGATGATAGTTTTTTCTCGACTGCAGAATGCAACTCATCAAATACCGCAGCACGAGGTGACTTTTCTGATGCAGTGATGGAGGAGGTGGACTGCTCCGCTACCGACGAGACTTCCTTCGTTGTCATCAGAGATTTTTCGTGTGCGGTTTCCAAACGGTGAGGTGTCATTGTTACTGCAGTTTCGAAAGCTTCTTCTCGTTCAACAACGGATGCGAGGGTGTTCTGGCAACGACACATGCTTCGGAACGAGCCGTACTCACTTCTCGATTTGCTGCGTTCGGCTTCTCTGAAAGATCCATGTTTTATTTGTGAGGAAAATGATGTCTGTGCCACAATCAGGTTTGATATTTAACCATATCACTTGTAAGAACTGTGTCGTTACCTGATGATAGTTTTTTCTCGACTGCAGAATGCAACTCATCGAACACCGCAGCACGAGGTGACTTTTCTGATGCAGTGATGGAGGAGGTGGACTGCTCCGCTACCGACGAGACTTCCTTCGTTGTCATCAGAGATTTTTCGTGTGCGGTTTCCACGAAACGGTGAGGTGTCATTGTTACTGCAGTTTCGAAAGCTTCTTTCTCGTTCAACGGCGGACGCGAGGGTGTGCTGGCAACGACACATGCTTCGGAACGAGCCGTACTCACTTCTCGATTTGCTGCGTTCGGCTTCTCTGAAAGATCCATGTTTTATTTGTGAGGAAAATGATGTCTGTGCCACAAGCAAGTTTGATATTTAACCACATCACTTGTAAGAATTGTGTCGTTACCTGATGATAGTTTTTTCTCGACTGCAGAATGCAACTCATCAAATACCGCGGCACGAGGTGACTTTTCTGATGCAGTGATGGAGGAGGTGGACTGCTCCGCTACCGACGAGACTTCCTTCGTTGTCATGAGAGATTTTTCGTGTGCGGTTTCCATAGAACGATGAGGTGTCATTGCTACTGCACTATCGAAAGCTTTCTTCTCCTTCAACAACGGATGCAAGGGTGTTCTGGCAACGACACATGCTTCGGAACGAGCCGTACTCACTTCTCGATTTGCTGCGTTCGGCTTCTCTGAAAGATCCATGTTTTATTTGTGAGGAAAATGATGTCTGTGCCACAATCAGGTTTGATATTTAACCATATCACTTGTAAGAACTGTGTCGTTACCTGATGATAGTTTTTTCTCGACTGCAGAATGCAACTCATCGAACACCGCAGCACGAGGTGACTTTTCTGATGCAGTGATGGAGGAGGTGGACTGCTCCGCTACCGACGAAACTTCCTTCGTTGTCATCAGAGATTTTTCGTGTGCGGTTTCCACGAAACGGTGAGGTGTCATTGTTACTGCAGTTTCGAAAGCTTCTTTCTCGTTCAACGGCGGACGCGAGGGTGTGCTGGCAACGACACATGCTTCGGAACGAGCCGTGCTCACTTCTCCATTTGCTGCGTTCGGCTTCTCTGAAAATTCCATGTTTTGTTTGTGAGGAAAATGATGTCTGTGCCACAAGCAAGTTTGATATTTAACCACATCGATGTAAGAATTGTGTCGTTACCTGATGATAGTTTTTTCTCGACTGCAGAATGCAACTCATCAAATACCGCGGCACGAGGTGACTTTTCTGATGCAGTGATGGAGGAGGTGGACTGCTCCGCTACCGACGAGACTTCCTTCGTTGTCATGAGAGATTTTTCGTGTGCGGTTTCCATAGAACGATGAGGTGTCATTGCTACTGCACTATCGAAAGCTTTCTTCTCCTTCAACAACGGATGCAAGGGTGTTCTGGCAACGACACATGCTTCGGAACGAGCGGTACTCACTTCTCGATTTGCTGCGTTCGGCTTCTCTGAAAGATCCATGTTTTATTTGTGAGGAAAATGATGTCTGTGCCACAATCAGGTTTGATATTTAACCATATCACTTGTAAGAACTGTGTCGTTACCTGATGATAGTTTTTTCTCGACTGCAGAATGCAACTCATCGAACACCGCAGCACGAGGTGACTTTTCTGATGCAGTGATGGAGGAGGTGGACTGCTCCGCTACCGACGAAACTTCCTTCGTTGTCATCAGAGATTTTTCGTGTGCGGTTTCCACGAAACGGTGAGGTGTCATTGTTACTGCAGTTTCGAAAGCTTCTTTCTCGTTCAACGGCGGACGCGAGGGTGTGCTGGCAACGACACATGCTTCGGAACGAGCCGTACTCACTTCTCGATTTGCTGCGTTCGGCTTCTCTGAAAGATCCATGTTTTATTTGTGAGGAAAATGATGTCTGTGCCACAATCAGGTTTGATATTTAACCATATCACTTGTAAGAACTGTGTCGTTACCTGATGATAGTTTTTTCTCGACTGCAGAATGCAACTCATCGAACACCGCAGCGCGAGGCGACCTTTGTGATGCAGTGATGGAGGAGGTGGACTGCTCCGCTACCGACGAGACTTCCTTCGTTGTCATCAGAGATTTTTCGTGTGCGGTTTCCACGAAACGGTGAGGTGTCATTGTTACTGCACTATCGAAAGCTTTCTTCTCCTTCAACAACGGATGCAAGGGTGTTCTGGCAACGACACATGCTTCGGAACGAGCCGTACTCACTTCTCGATTAGCTGCGTTCGCCTCCTCTGGAAGATTCATGTTTTATTTGTGAGGAAAATGATGTCTGTGCCACAATCAGGTTTGATATTTAACCATATCACTTGTAAGAACTGTGTCGTTACCTGATGATAGTTTTTTCTCGACTGCAGAATGCAACTCATCGAACACCGCAGCACGAGGTGACTTTTCTGATGCAGTGATGGAGGAGGTGGACTGCTCCGCTACCGACGAGACTTCCTTCGTTGTCATGAGAGATTTTTCGTGTGCGGTTTCCATAGAACGATGAGGTGTCATTGCTACTGCACCATCGAAAGCTTTCTTCTCCTTCAACAACGGATGCAAGGGTGTTCTGGCAACGACACATGCTTCGGAACGAGCCGTACTCACTTCTCGATTAGCTGCGTTCGCCTCCTCTGGAAGATTCATGTTTTATTTGTGAGGAAAATGATGTCTGTGCCACAATCAGGTTTGATATTTAACCATATCACTTGTAAGAACTGTGTCGTTACCTGATGATAGTTTTTTCTCGACTGCAGAATGCAACTCATCGAACACCGCAGCACGAGGTGACTTTTCTGATGCAGTGATGGAGGAGGTGGACTGCTCCGCTACCGACGAAACTTCCTTCGTTGTCATCAGAGATTTTTCGTGTGCGGTTTCCACAGAACGATGAGGTGTCATTGCTACTGCACTATCGAAAGCTTTCTTCTCCTTCAACAACGGATGCAAGGGTGTTCTGGCAACGACACATGCTTCGGAACGAGCCGTACTCACTTCTCGATTTGCTGCGTTCGGCTTCTCTGAAAGATCCATGTTTTATTTGTGAGGAAAATGATGTCTGTGCCACAATCAGGTTTGATATTTAACCATATCACTTGTAAGAACTGTGTCGTTACCTGATGATAGTTTTTTCTCGACTGCAGAATGCAATTCATCGAATACCGCAGCACGAGGTGACTTTTCTGATGCAGTGATGGAGGAGGTGGACTGCTCCGCTACCGACGAAACTTCCTTCGTTGTCATGAGAGATTTTTCGTGTGCGGTTTCCGCGAAACGGTGGGGTGTCATTGTTACTGCAGTTTCGAAAGCTTCCTTCTCGTTCAACGGCAGATGCGAGGGTGTGCTGTCAACGACATATGCTTCGGAACGATCCGTACTCACTTCTCGATTTGCTGCGTTCGGCTTCTCTGAAAGATCCATGTTTTATTTGTGAGGAAAATGATGCCTGTGCCACAAGGAAATTTGTTGATATCTCTGCTGCAAGTGAGTTTGTTATTTAGCCCTATCATTGCAAGAATTGTGCCGTTAACTGAGAGGTGTTTTCCTCTTGAAGCAGCGGTTGTTTATAATTTGTTTTGAGGTTTAGATTTTGAATGTTTGCCGTGCGATCTCTCAATTCCGAGGAAGCTTTTGTCCTTCAGCGCAGGAGAGACATCGTGAGCGATTGGAGAATGAGGGAATTTCAATGATGCTTAAATAGTCGACGGAGTAACGTCTCCTAATGGCTACCCTTAAGTGCCATTGTTTTCTTTGAGACTGTCAAATTCTCAGTTGGTTTTCTTGAAGCCGAAGTAGTATTTGGCAGATGTTTTCGCGCTTAATGAAGAAAAGAAGTTGTTTTTCGAGGCGATATATGAAATGTGTCAAGAATGTGTAGACATTTTAGCCGTTGGCTGCTGTTGGGAGGTTAGAACGAAGAAGATCGGTAATTTAAAGTGACCTGAACAATCTAAGTTGATTAGGTTTTGACAGAAGACAAACCTATCAGTTGGCCACGATCTTGAATTTTGGTTGAACGTGGAATTTGCTTTCTATGGGGAAATGTGCAAGGCGTATAATTCATCTTCAGAAACTTTCTGTTGCGGTGGTGAAATTTTTTGATAATTATTGTTTTTTGGCTCATCTATGCATATTTCTGCGTTTTTCCAGCGACCTTGAATACTGGGGATGTCGGGTATAGAAAAGCTTATATACGTTGTTATGCATTTTTCCTTTTTTTATTACATTTTTTTCCGAGCAAAAGACTGTTTTCCGGGCTATTTTTGAATGTCTTCAGCGTGCAGTGCTTCATAATACCTTTCAGTCTACCTATCGACGTGGTCTTGTGCATCGGACCACATTCTGATGGTTCCAATTTCTCTAGCATCCAGACAGGAACGCAACTAGTGTTCCTCATTGAGTAAGTACAGTTGCGTCGATTAAGACGAGGAATGTGCGCAAGGCACTTTCCATCACCACGCTGAGTGGTTAATGCTGTTTTCTGCATTTTCATTTGTTCTCATGATTTGTTTTCCACCGCTAAGGATACGACAAAGGAAGCTTTATTTTTCCCGAAAGTGACTGGATCATCTGTCTAACCCCAGCTGACAAAACGCCGCCTTAATGAGTATGCTGTAAAGTGATAAAGACTTGTGAATTCGTTCAGACGGCTTGTTGATTTTAAGTACGCGAGAAAACTTCAGCAACTGTGCAGGTTCTCATCGTTGCCTTATCAAGTTGGGTACTTGAAAGCGCACTCGTAGCAGCTCTTTTGGCCTCTCCGATTGCTGTAAGACGTAAATTTGCTTCGCAACTCACGTTCGCGAAGCCAATGGTTCCATAACAAATTTTCATGGCGGTTGAGGAAGTAGAGCTCTACTGCCCTAGGGTTCGTAGATTACAGAACGATTCCTTTCTTTGAAGTTCAGCCTAACCAATTTATAGTCCCATTTTCGCTTGCAACACGTGATCTTTTTATGCCGATTTCATGTGTTGGTTGGTGAGGTGTCGAAAGATAGCAGTGGTTGTCATTATTGCAGAGTTTCGTTGAAGCAGCCTATATATTTTGAGTGCTTTTATTTGACGCTTATTTTTCTCACTAGAGAACAGCTTAAATTTCCTGACTGAAGATGAATCTGAAAAGTCAAACCGCTATAAATTTCTCGGTCGCTGCAAATTGACGCTCAGATAGCTTTTTTATCACGTTGAAAAAAATAGCCGATCTTTTACCTGCGTTGTTTAGTGTTTGCGTGTTGGTTTTCCTGAATGCCTCCTTTTTTGGCGTTATTGATGCGGCTGACATACATATCGGCATATTTTTTCCCTTTGCACAGCCGTTGTGATTCTTCCTGGATACTGTCGTTTTCCTTCTCACCAATGGCATTGTGCGCTCTTGGCTGTTCTGATTTTTGGACCTTATTGCATGTGGCCCGGATGACGCGTCGGTGACAGCCGTATTCAGGCAAGAGCCTTCTCGTTTTACCAACTTTGATGTCATGCGGTCGACTTTAGGAGGGGTTCCGTATGACGGAAGTGAAGATCGTGATTTTGAGGTAACAATCGGTTGTGCAAGCGTCGGAAGTCTTTTCTGTGGTAGTGCAGGCAGCTGTCTTGATGATAAAACCGTCTTGATGATATCTTCTGTTGATGTAGCCGTGGATGCTGCGTGTAAAACTTCTGAGCTCGTTTGCATTTCTGGGCTGCGAATAGACTTCACTGTTGTTAAAGCGGAGTCTTCTATTGTCTTCGACGCTAATGGTGTGTCAGAAGTTATTTCTGATGGAACTGTGATTAATGCCGTAGTGTTTGTTACAGTTGATGAGGATCGCTTTATTGGTAGAAACTTTCCACTGGCGATTCCGGCGCTTCTTGAGTACGCATCCTTCAGTGTTTCCAGGTATGAAATGTTCTTTATGGATGTTGATGGTTGGTTATCGTTGCATCTCTCAAGGATTCGACGTGAAATCAAACCATAGGGGCCCGATTTTATCATCCTCGTTTGTCTCGCTTGTGCAGCCGGGAACCTGCGTCCTGATTGCGATCTTGCCAGTTTCGAACACTGCTTCTCCCTCTTGGGCATTGTTGAGCTTCCTTTCAGTAATGATTGGACGGATGATATGGTCCGCATTATGGCCGCCAGCGGTATCAATGAAGTGGCCGAGGCTGATCGAGTCGCTATCTTTCGTGGTGAATTGACTGCAGGTGCAGCAACTTCGTCTTGCGAAGGTCTTCGTCTTACAAACGTTGAGCAGGCTTCGTTTAGAGCTATGCGCGAGTATAATGTTTCTTTTCTGGTATTCCTCAGTTTCGGACGACTCCAATCTTTTATCCAGCTGATCTGTGGAATTTTTGAAAACCGCTCCTTCATGGGGCGACTATGGCACCCACGACCACTGTCTCCAACACCACGGGTACATCGAGAGCACAGTTTGTATTTCTGATGTTTCAGGATTGAATCGCATGCTGAATTGCTACGCTCCTCATGAGCGCCTTCTTCATCGTGCTTTGGGCGACCGTCCACTACCTCATGACCGTGATTATAAACGTCCTCATACTTACTACTTTCTGACCGCGAACGTCTTTCTCGAATAGGACATGGTTTTGCTAATAGATAACTACATCCACATTCTATGCAATAGGTAGGAATCGGTAGTTGGTGGCGTTCTCGACATGAGTGTCTCTGCAAACTTCGGACATCCTCATTTTTCAGGATGTGAGGCGAACTGTAGCTGATGCCGGGTGAATGCGCCTCATACCCGATGTTATCACACCCTTCTTTTTTTCTGGAATGTTGGGAAATTGGAAGTGCATCAGAAAGCAAACATTGTTCCGTGACCCGAGCAACGCTTCTTCTGGACAAGGGATCGGAAGAATTGTGACTTTTACGTGAAGAAGGCTTCATCAGAGAGTGATGATGCCGCCTTTTATGACTGTCGCAAGTAAGGCATTTCAGGGAGCGCCTCGGCATAGAACCGATTGACGTTTCGGATGATTGTTCCGAAATGCTCTTGGTTTGTGGAGGTGAGCACTGACAGAATTTTGTTCCAGCAATTGATTGGTCGTTGTTCGGCGTAAGCCAATGGGCACCATTTATTCCTGAACGAGTATGTTGTGCGTGACTTCGATCAACATCAGGACTGGTTCAGACGAAGTTTTACTGTAATCTGTATAATATTTTAAAATCAGCGCCGTTATTCTACATTCAGCGTGCTCTAAAATCTAAGTTATTCTGAGACAGTTGGTCGAAGGGAGTAAGTCTTTCTCCTATCCATGATTTCTTATGATTTCGACCTGTACTCAGCGTGGGGCACCCTGGCCAGCAACACAGTCGTTATGTGGCTGTGTCCACAAAATAGTATATGAAAATTCGGGGAGGTTTCAGGGTTACCGATTATATCCTTTTATCGGAGAGAGAACTTTAACCAGAGAGGCGAAAATAGCTCTACTCAGCGTGGCTGTTTTTCACAATTTCACAAACTTTCCTGCACTCATAATCCACATGCACTCATTTCCGATTGTGCCCACATTGTATTGCTGCCCCTGTGTCAGCAGATTTTCGCGAAACTGGTGGATCACGAGGGATAACCCGCAACAGATGAACCCATTAACTGCGTCATCTACAAGGACCCATCACCGCTCACCGTTCGTAAATGGTCACATATTGAGGAGTTAAAACTCATTGTTTGAGAAAAAGCGTATTTTGGTCGCTCTTTTCTTTTACTACCGCAACTGATAAAAAGACGTTGAAGTTAGCACCTTCTAAGTGTGAGTCTACTTCTAGTCGGAGGACCGCCTTCTTCATATCTTCTTCAGTTATCCCGAAAAATCTCGTCAGGTGCCTGGCCTACCTGACCTACGAGCAGTACATTTGCAGTCTAAATCACTGATAAGGGCCCATTTTGTGAGCTTCAGGAATCGCATGATGAGTTAGTTAATGCAGTAGTGGACCATCTGTTGCTACTTTAATAATTATGGACTCTGAAAGCAGTACTCATGCAACAGCTCACCTTGCCCTGCCATCAAAATGTGATGACGTGTGTCCTGTTTTTTGCCGATATTCCTGCTGATCAAGTGGACGTATTTGTCGTCGCCCACACCTGTTTTTATGCGCTCATGTCTTCTTCGTATCTTTTGAGCTTTCCAAGCGCAATCCTGGCAGTAGCGCTCGCTATCTCGTATGTTCCCCAAGTGTTGTTTCCGTATTCGCCATGTGTCTTTCGGAGCTCTTCGTTTTGGTGCGACTAATGCTCCTTGAATTCTTCGTTTTGGTTTATGAATCCGTCTTCTTTCACTTATATGTTTCGAAGAGCATAGACGACGCTGCGGACAAGAAAAGGATCCCTCTTCCTTCCTGCTTCTTGTTGTTGGAAATATTGTTGCCACACAGTCAGCGTTCGTTTCTGAAGCCGACATTGACATTACGTCAGCTAAACGTTGGCGCTATATTTTGCACTCACATGCAGCACAGTTGGTGGTCAATGTTTTTTGTTGTTCATACCCAGGCCACTACATCAAACTTGGATATTTGTCGCCGAAACATTGTTACTTGGTATCTATTCTTTTTGACTGCTTTACGCAAGATCGTGAAAGAAGAACTTTTGATGTAGAGAGTCCAAAAAGAACGCTTATAGAACAGCTGTTTTGCCGTTCTGATGAAATTAACAGCACTGAGAGCAGTTCTATGTTATAGAATAATCACATACAATAACTTCTTGCGTCTTTTGCTATTAAAAAGCTGCGGTGAACGCCGTGTGTGGAATATTCGAAAGCTACTTGATAGCAGACTGCATCCTTCCGGAAAAATAGGCCGGATTAATGAAAACTTGGATTCAAAAATATTCGAGATCTGGACAATGTGGTTAAGCGAGAGAAATATTTCGACGAAGGTTGCACCGAATGAAGTTGCGTTCCGAACTCAGAAAGCATAACGTCTGCTTCACATTAATCCGATTGATGTGGCGTTGTTTTCTGGGTGCAGGGCTTTACATTCGTCATCACTTTTCGTCGGATTTGACCCCACCGTGTTAAGGCAGTATGAAATGTCATGCTGCTGATGTATATTGCATATTCCTCGCTGAAGTTTATTGCTTTGAAGTGTGGTGATATGATGACTGTTGTATTTCACTTAGGCTTGTTCTCTTCTTGAGTGAGTTTTAGATGTGTGTGTGAGGTATTTGCTCATTTATAAAGCTACCTTTATCAACCGTGATAAGTTTACTGGAGCTGTCGGTCAATCGGGCTGGTGCAGAGCGTTCTCTGTGAACTGCTGTGTGTGCTTTGAAAAGTGTGCCTGAAAATAGTTTATCCTTTTAGGATCAGTTAATTGTTAGTAAACGGCGATGACGTCATGCTGTTTCACTTAATGACATGTGGCCATGTCACATAGGAAAATAATTTAAGTTTTCCCTTTTATATGGTGCCAGACGTCCTATTCAGGGCATCTGTTTGTGACGTAGCAGTGACCGTTCCGCTTTTATACCGTTTTTTCGAGCCATGTTCGACTTGAGTACTTTTGATGTGCCTGAAGCCTATATAAGGAGAACCTCAGGAGAGAGGAGTTGAGATGGGTAGACGATATCAAGCTCACACGTGCGAGCACATGGGGTGGGATGGGAAGTGATCTTGTTCTAGTGTGTATTAGACGCGGTGGAATGAAAAGGCGCACGCATGCATCTGATCGAGCGTACAAAGGGATTGTATTTAATTCACCGATTGGGCTTCTGTCGCGGAAACAATAGCGGTTGCTGCATGCAGACTTTTTATATGTCTGAGGGTCTGGCTTAGCTCCGCATCATTTTCTTTCGCGTTGCATGCGACTGCGTATGCCTAAACGTTGTAGTTGATGGGGAATAGCTTGGGGACGCATGAAATGGTGAACATGAATCCGACGATGCGTTGTCCTCACTGGATCAGCAACAAGTTGGAGAATCATAATTCATGTTGCTTCGTAATTGCTCAGATTAGGTGGATGTTGACTAGTATTATCGGTTTGCTTAGCAGGAGCAAGAAGCCATTTCGCTATCTGTTATCTCTGCCTCCTCCTTCACTTTGCATTGAATGGACAGCAGAGATTTGTGGTGAGGCAGCAGGAGGATGCATAGTTCTAAACAGCAGAGCCCCTTCGACAAACATCTGTCTCCTATGGTACTCTTTGGGAACATCTCCTGCAATACCATTACTTCCGCCTCTCCCGAGGCTTCCAGAAATACCTGTAGGGAGTTTTCGCTCCAAATTATGCAAGATGATCGAAAAAGAAAGGAGACCTGCAGGACTACTGGTTGCAGCACTAACTGCATTCGATGGCACCTCGCACGACAGGTGCAAATATAGCAGACGTCAGTGTACCCTGAATTCATTTTGCCCAACACAAACCGTTTGAGTGCTGTTCTGCATTCAGGTGGCTTTTGTAACGATACGTCGTGAAGAATCTCTAATTTGGGAAATTTGGAGTGGACGATGAATTGTGAAATGACCCGTGTTGGAATACGGTTCGGAAGTGGCCCGTAGTTGTACGTGGTTGGGTTGTGGAAGTGAATACCTTCATTTGTATCGGTGCTGACATCTTCAATCGATCGCTTGTGAGGCTTCGTTGGTGATCGTGTTCGAGGAACGACTCGCTTGAAACCATCAGTTTTTTTAATTTGTTCTTTGAACGAGTTTTCATCGGCTGTTAGTGGCTGATTAGCAACATTCTGACGATCTCTCGACGCTTCTTTCATATTCTGCAAGGCGGATTCGGCTGCACTGAACGATGAATCTATCTGTAAGCGTAGTGCTTTAGTGGTTTATGCCGGAGTATTGCACATTATCGTTTCCTTTGAAACGGTGCCTCTAGCTTTGAAGGTGAATTTCACTTCGAAAGGACAGGCTATGTACATCACGGTGTTCTTTCCCTTTGTGCTGCGTAGAACTTTACCGCCTCGCACATAAAGATCTGACTGAAGCAACAGCCGAAATCCACATGGAGCTAAAAACAGATGGTTTCTATGTGTCCACTTCTTTAGAACCGATGCGGTCGTTTTACCGGTGTCTTTCAACGCTCTGCTTCGTTTCAAGGTTTTTAAGCCGCAGCTCTGGTAACCTCATACGTTAAAACGAACCGAACCTCCGTCTTGAGCCGTCTTGTCCACTAGGGAAATTCACTTTAGGGTGGTGGCTGTTACTTCATTGCATGTTGGGGTCACTGCATTTCAACTGCTCATCCGCATTCGGTCTATTGTTTGGACGATCTTCAGAAAACTCGTCTGTAATTAATCGAACTCCCGAAAAACTTCTACTGTGATCCCTTGGTCCTGCTTTCTCTTTTTCTAAATGTTCGACACTTAATCTCAAAAGTCGCGCACAACTAATGTCTCCGCGCAGATTTTTTACACTTGATAGACTGCTGCGACTGTCACATTTCTGGTTGTGCAGATTAAGTACTCTGAAAAAATATTCTCAAGGTTGAGAACTAATATCACAGACGTGCGGTTAACGTGAAAGCGGGCTTCATCTGTTGGTACAGCAAGTGTTGGATTTATTTGTCCCGCAAATTGGGGTTGTGCTGCGATGCTTCTTGCAATTTTTTTCTTGGCTGAAGTAGTGCACGAATATTACACCAATACGCTGTATGTCAGACTTTCCCTCAAGCTTAGGCAAAACAGAACATGCCATCAAATTAGACAGTCACTACTATCACCATTCACCATATTAAACAGTGTTACTAAAAAGAGTAGTTAAAAGAGCGAAATCTCTTACCAGATTTAATAGCGCACAAACAGGGCTGCCCACGGCAATGTTTCGAGACTCCATAGCAGTCCGTAAATCATCAGCCGCAGTACCGTCAACACTGTTCCAGCTCAGTTTCCGTTCCACTTTGCCAGCAACTGCGGACCTTGCTCGTCGTCGACTGGTTGGGAGCGCCTCTTCCACCATTTGGAGAAAATGAAGTGGATGTAATATAAACTGACCGTACGTGGCGAGAGAACCAATTAGAAATAAGCCCCATCTTTTTTCCTATTCGAATCTCTTTCATAAGAAAAACAAATTTTCTTTCATTTTATGCTTTCATGCAAAACACTGGCATGTCAAGATGCAAATTAAGTGACATGATCTTTTGGAGTAGTGAGCACGTCTTGCATGCAAAATCTTTGCCCTTGCTGAAATACTATCGATAACTGCCGACGCATCAAAGATACGAGACAGATAACGCGGGAGAAAAAAAATGCGCAAATTTTGCGTGAAACGAACATAAACACATCTGAAACATCACCGAAGAACAGTTGGAAAAATTCTTTAATCGGTTGATAATTTGCCAGGAGGAGAACCGCAGAAGCACGAATTTGCAACAACTATGTGCAAACTTTATCATGCCTCGGTCTTCTGCGCAAATGATTCGAGTAACAACGAATGGGGAATGTTTCCTCAGTGTTGCACTGTTGCAGATGTATTAATAGCAATGCCCGTAGCCAAGGGAATCAATGTAATGTACAGTTGTCTGCATTTTAAAATTCACAGAAGCAGAAGCTCGCGTAGTTCTATGAAAGAAAACTGTGCGCGTAGAAAAAGAGCAGCAATTGGATAAAGTGCAGTCCGAGCTTTCGATGTTGGATCCTACTGAAATGTCATGTTCATTTCTGACATTCTCAGTAGTGATCTCACTTCTTTTGAAGCTTAATTGGCCAATGAAGTGCATAAATTTATCGCGAATCCGTGCAGTGCACCTTTATAGAGTAACTCAAGCATGCGTAAACAAAGTGGTTTGTGGACATATCTGCTGCTACTGGAAACGAGTGCGCTGTGTCAAGAAAAGCGATTCTCATCTGGACATAGAGCTTTCGGCTTTATAAGGGTCTGAGCAAAGTATATTCAAAGCTGAGCGTATGTCACCATGAGCATTTCGATCACTATTGATTTTTTGTTCATCTTAAGGAATTTCGCTCGCTCCTTTAGCTACTGAATTTCGTGCTCCAACTGAAATTTATGACGCCTTCAGACAGTGACACAATACGTGCATACGTGCTGATTTCTTTGTCCCAAATTAAATGTCCATGAAAATTGCATCAAATTTCCAGCAGAATAGCGTATAACATTCAGCACCTTCACAGTTAAGGTAGTTGTCCTTGTGCAGAAGTGCTCATGGCAACGTCGTATGTATATATGTATTTGCTTGCGTTCATATCTTTTCCATCTTTCGGTCCGGTCGTTTAAGCCAGAAAACACCGACGCAAGTATCATGGAATTTGTTGTTATACGAATTTGTTATACGTATGCACATCATGGGATGATTTTATCATCTCGCCTTAATTCATATTCTCGGAGCAGTTTTAAACACTTGAAAAGGCTAATGAGGAACTGTAGACATCGCTGTGAGCTTGCATACAGCTCACACTGATTAGGTCACAAGAAACGAATCTTTTATAGATCAGTGGGCCAGTTAGGGATTTATTACATCTTCGCTTTGCTTCAGTTTTGCGGTCTCTACGCTATTATTCCAATCCCATCCGACTATCACCTAACCACCCACTCGTTCCTCACGGATTGGCGCCTGTGCACCGACGTCCATTTCCATCTATTCTGCACCCTCTGTTTAGTGTTGACATTACAGCCGTATTAGTGCTTTATCCCACGGTCTTGCACGGGGCTGCCTTCGGTTTTGTGTATTCAGTCTGTCAAGTCCAGCGGCTGTTCGATTTTCACGCAACATGCCCTGCCCACCTCCATCTTGCTGCCGAAATTTCGAACTGGTGTCGTCCCACATCCTCCTTTCAATTGCTGTCTGTCACTGCGAATTTCTCTTCATCACCTTTTGTTGTGGACCACGTTTCGCAAGCATACAGCATTGCTGGAAGCTCCATCGTCCTAAGGATGTGTGATATTCACCGGCAGCTTTGGTCTAACAGCACGATACAGTTATTCTTGAAAGCGGTCTGGCCTGTCTCCGCTGTGTTATGAACTCGCCGCCCAAGATATTGTACATATTTAGCTAGCTCTCGAGGTAGGTATGATCTATCATTTCCGGAACATCGGCGTCACTCACTCCGTTACATCTTCTGCGTAAGGGTTGCTTTTCATCTCTTTCCTCTTGAAGAGATTCATTTCCACACCGATTTTCTTAGAGATGTTTGCCAGTTTCTGTAGGACATTTTGGAGGTCTTGAGGGTTTACGGCAACAAGGAAACAGTCGTTAATAAAGAGAAGGTGGGCTGTCAAGTCACGATCAGTCATAATCTCCTCGAGATGGTTAATCTTTATGAATGCTCTTTCCACGGTCGTTGTTTTGCACAAGTGCAGCAGGCGTTGCCTTTTCTCCGTCAGTGAAGGCCTGTGTGTCTTTCAGTTGGGGATTTTCAACTTGGGAACCGATAGAGCTGGAACTGTAGAGTTCGGTTGGCCTTTTACATACCACAAAATTTCAGCTGCTGAAAATCCACCGCATTTTACGCTGACACTGACGTGCGGTCCATTTAAAATCAATTGATTCACAACGCATTTCTCACGGAAAACTTATAACTGCAATCAGGTCATTTGACATATGACGGATTTTCTCTGCATATTCTACCTTTTATTCGTTTACCTATTAATCAACGAAGGCGTATTAGCACACTTCGCAAACTAGCACATTTCGCCACTTGTTCATTCGCATTTCGTAGAGGCAATACTGATTTATCGCATAAATGCTTGGATGACGTTCTCGACCGATAGAAGGGAAGCTATGCACAAGGAGAGATACGTGCAATGGTAATGTCATTTGGCGCTATATGACAATGGACTTCAAATGCTCTGAAGTGTCAGCAGTGATGGGCGTAAACTTTTTTGATTCCTAAGCTGGAAATTTCCAGTTCATTCCATTTTCGGAGTGGCCAATTATAAAAACTAATAGATCGTCAAGGTGCACTAGCAAAAAAAGAGATTTGCTGATACGTTGTTTTTGGCTATCCAGCGCACAGTGCGTTGAGCTACCTCTGTGTGCTGATGTTTATTATACACCTTAGAACACTCTCCCTTATTGCATTTATGAATACGTGTCTCTAGCGGTGTTCACTTGATAAGAGCGAGGTTAGGAGAGATAAGCATACAATTTTCGGCTTTTCACTTTCATCAGCTGGGCGGTATGCCGTTAGATTTTCATATGCGCTGCGATAGTAATGTCGTTAAACGTTTAGTTGCTTTCGGCCGTTTTCATGCCTCTTTTTTCCTCTCCCTCCCTTCCCTCGTCCCTCCAATCATATCCCCGTTCGTCTACAAATTTCATTTCAGTATTTCAATGATGACGTTGAGGTCATTCTCATCCCAAAACACTTGTACAGGCCCCACTGTATATGCGGCTATGAATGAAAAACCAAATTCAAAGCGTTTTTGCACGCTTCCTTTACATTAGCCTTACAGCTCATTGGTTTCATACCAGCCAAAAGAAGGGATATGGAAAAAAATGCCTTTGAGCATTTGCCTCTTGCACATAAAGCTAGGTTTAATTTTGTTGCATGCTCACTACCCAGCTCGTGCAGATTTTATAATGATTTCTTCACCCAGACAACTTTGGTTGGAATCTGGAGGCCTCAAAAATCATCCTTTATCCATATCGTTAAGCACTTTTGCAGTTTATAAATATTAGTTCTACGTTCTCTAATATGTATTATTTTCAATTCTATGAGATACTTTATATGCTTTCCTACGATTTCGTCGTTCAACTTTGGGAGCTGCTAATCAGTAAAGTCCGAAAAACTTTGCACTGAAATTCCATTAGAGGTACAACTGAAAAGAAACTGCGATAATTTAATTAAGCGTATAAACTCATGAAAATACACTTAACGTGAGATAATTATCTATGGTGATCAACGCAATTAAAATATTTCTGAAATAAATTGGCTTATTAAAAAGGTCTCCTTCACCTGATTTACACCTGAATTGAGCGTCGTTACTAGAGGTGGTATGCTCTGATATCACTGTTGTTCCACTGCTGATATTTTCTACTACATTCAGAGAACTGCATCAGCGAATTAATACATGGCGAAACTTCTTTCTGGAAAATTGGGCATTGTTACAGGTAAACTTTCATTTAATGTTGTTCTGCTCTTTTTTCGATTTCAGCAAGTCATGGTGACTGCGTCTGTTCATCTTTATATACTTCAATTATTGTTTATTGTGTAGGAAGAAAACAGAGCATTCTCATAGCTTTCAAGGCCTTTGTTGAGGTGCATCTATACGTCAGTTGCATGCCAGCAATCGAAAATAAAACATCACCTTAGTATGTCTCATTTTCATAAACATTGGTGCAATAAACATTACGTTGTATGTAAACCTCCTTTTTGGAGAAATAAAGCTGCTTTGGTCCTCTTCGCATTTCATTGAACACGTGCCATGTATCGCTCTTACGAGTTTTTTGAAATCCTTCCTCTTCCAGTAAATCTTTCAGTCATGTTTCCTGGAATCTGGCATCCATCGTGATTAAATGCTTGGTACTAGAACGTGCTTGGGCCTTTAAATTACCGGAAAGGCAGTGTTGTGGAAGTTTATTGACGTGTTTGATGTTCTGAAATCTCTTATGAAAGGAAATTATGAAGAATCAGTTACAAATCACCTATTAAACAGTGTAAAACTTTCTGTGGCACGTTCACGAGATGATGTGTTTGAAGTTCCATTTGGAATGAAGACGTTCCACGCATTAGTGCATAATGTTTTTTATTTCCCAATAATTGGGTCTTTAGTGTTCCGGGGAGACGTAACATCCCAAACTATTAGCTACCACAAATGCTTAGTCGTTAATGTGGTGCTGCATATAACATATGTAACATAGGCCGGAAAATATAGCTTCGGTCTCCCTCACTGACAAAACGAGTTACTTCAGCAATTGGGCCTAATTGATGCATACAAACTTTAAGTTTGAAATGAGTGCATTCAAAAGTGCTCTCTACTTCTCGAAAACTAGGTTCAGGTAAGCTTTCGCAAGTTATTGTTGTACGGGAATTGAATTCTCGCGGCAATGAATAGGAAACTTAGCGAATTTTATTCAATATGCAATGCAGTTGTATTTTCACATCGCAGAAGAGCATTTGCCATGACAAGAATTATAGCCTCATTTCCACGTCATTCAAGGATGTAAAAGAACCCATTCCGACATGTCAACTGATCCCGCCGTATGCTTCAATTCAATGCCATTAAAACTTTCGAAACTCTCTTAAATAGATACGTTTTGGCCATAATATTGCCATCAACAGCGGTTCTTTGTCTAGCTGAAATTAACACAGTTTTACGATTTTTGTTGGATAAGAGGCAGCTTTGATATCAGTATCCTGGCCAAAATTTATTCGTGTTAACCTAAGCGAGGCGTAGCCTAGTGGCTGATATGCCATTGGAGTGGTAGAAATTTCATCTTCATGTCATGAGGTTTTAATTTCCAAGGATGAGGAACGGTACGTCACAGCGAATACAGACGTGTACAATAAAAATGCATTTCTGAGCCTTATGCTGTTGCTGATATCTGACCAGATGAAATGTGGTGTTGTTCGTGGTCATAAAAGTTTTTTTATGAATTTCCTCAGATGCACAAGTAGCGACATGAAGTCACATCATTAATTTGCTACGAGTCTTTGGCGATTTCGTGCTCTTCAGCATTATTGTTCTTCCTTACAAATATGTCACCATATATTTGAGGGGAATCAGCGAGTAGATTCATCAAGCAGGTATTGCTTTAAGATCACCTGTGGAAAAACCACTATGGACTTCTTTAGAAAGAAACCGAGGTAGCTTTAATCTTAGAGAAGATAATCCTTGCATTACTGCTGAACGATTACCGTTAGCTGGCGAAGTGAAAGTAAGCATGCGGCTGAAATATACTTCAGTGCTGTTTTCCTCGAATTTGAAGCACGATGTAGGAGACTTTTTGTGTGCTTTAAAGTTTTTTCTATGTAATTTGCATCATGCGCTTGTAAATAAAAATTATGAATTGCTTATGTTAATATGAGTAGAAATGTGAAATTGTGCAGTAAAACGTCGTCCATAATAAAGCATATTAACAGGAGGTGGAAGCGGAATTGGACGTGCCATTTGCAATCGCTTTGCTGAGCATGGTGCAAAACTCATCGTTGTCGATCAAAATGCCAAGAGTGCAGAAGATGTTTGCGCATCCCTTAAATCTTTAGGTGATAATTCGAAAACTTAAATTAACTCAGTTAACTAATTAATTTATTCATCAGTTAATTTTCAATAGCTCTTTTTTCCAATTAATTGGTGGTCAATTTTTAGAGCAATTCCATCAAGCTACCTGTTGTTATTGAGCATTAATCATTAATTTCCAGGAATATGTTAAATGAAAATATCTGCAGGAGGATCACTGAAGAACTGATAGAAAGCACTATATTAGACAAGAACAGCTAAACTTCTAATGCTTTTAGAGGATCAAGCTAGTGCAGTACAAAAAAAAGAGATCAGCTTGTTGGGAAAAATTTTGCTCTTTCGGTTGAATCGTTCGGAAATTATGGGTACTATTTTAGCGACTTCGTTTTGTTGATATTTTATGACAATGGTTTTTGAGACTGGCAGAATGCCAGTTGCTTATTATGTCTTCATCTTTGGTGCACTTCTTTTGTGGTACAAATGGACATCAAAAGTTTTCCTCGCTGTAGACCTATTGAGATCGTCTTCATGGATTCATTTTGGTAGGTCGATCTGCAGAAACATTTCCGAAGGACATCCTGAAAATGTTCCTCTTTATATGTTCCTCTTTATTTGCATTTGAGGAAGGCATTTAGTGGTAGGCTTTCTTCTGCCTCTAGCTTTTGTTGACTGGAATATTTGTTTTAAAAAAATCACACATTCATAGATTTTTTCACATGCCATGAGACCTTTACTTCATTAGAGTAATCACTCATATGGACGCTCAATTGAAAGTTTGAACCAAATAATGAATCATGTTCAACATAAGTAAATCGATGGACCGTCAAGAGTAGGATACTTCATAAAGTATATCCGATCTTTAAAGATATTAGACGTTTTACTCGACTGCATTAATTAAGTGAGTGAAAATGGCAGCGCTGAGAGGATCGAGAGTAGGCAGTGGGCAATAAACGATAGCTGTCATCGATGCCCACATGCAAGAGCGTAAGCAAGATAGAAAAAATAGTTTATAAGTGAATATCACTGCCCTCAAATACCGGCAGAATCAAGGACATCCAAAAATACCGAAGTCCGACTTATATAGCCGCCGATAACGGCTGAGGCCGCACAAGAGCACATAAGCCGATCGCTACTGTATTAGATCACAAATACTTATCTTTACTTAGCCCTTTGGTGCCAAGCGAAACAAATACTTCACTTGCGTTGATGCTGTGTAGTTGCAGAGGTTGCCTAAGTCGATAAAAGGAATGACGCAGCTCACTGTATTGAGCAGATGAAAACGTCCTTTGCGTAATCTTTGTTGCTTATGTAGTTCAAGGCTGAAGTAAAATCGTATGTTTGCAGATGGAGCTAAACACCTATCGTTTGCATGTGACGTCTCTAGTTGTAGCGACGTGAAATCACTTGTTGATTTCACATTAAAACACTATAACTGTACACCGAATGTTGTTGTCAACTCGGCAGGTATCATACGAGACTCAATTCTATTGAAAATGAACGAGAAGCAGTTCGACGATGTAATTGCGGTCAATCTAAAAGGAACTTATCTGGTGAAAATGTTTTTGCTTTGCATCATGAGATGATTTATTGCATTAGGAAGTTGTAAGGAATCAAACGCATATGCCTTCAAATGTGACGATAGTATCTTAAGGATCACTTCCCGCTTCCAACGATCCTTGAATTAGTTCCCCATGAAGGTGACTTTTATCGGCAATAGTGCCGTAGATGGAGCAAACGCTTATAGAAATAAACAAGCAATTTATTTGTATCATATGTGCTTCTTTCGAAGCATTTCCTTAAAATGCTCTTACGTTGAAAAACTGCTGACTGAATTTTGATCCAGCATAAATCCGAGGTGAGATAGCTTGACTTAATTCCAGTTATCCATTCTCGGCTATTCGAAATCGAACTCGCGAAATTAAAATCTCATATTTTATAGCTGAAGCAAACGATAAGAGTAATTATGAACCTTCTCTATAGGTTATGCAAGCATTCACACAATTGGCGGTTGAACGCCACCAGATTCAATCTGTGATCAATCTTTCGTCGATTGTCGGCAAAATAGGCAATATTGGACAAGTCAACTATGCAGCTACAAAGGTTTTCCAGAATTTTTTCTTGCCTATCTGCATTTCATAGTAATAACATTTCAGATGAGGCTAAAGACGTTTTACATAGTAATTACTCTATTTCTGATCACCTACCTTATCTTTTCTTACTGTCCACATAGACTAATAATCTCTGGAGAAGAAACTGATGGATGCGGTCATTCAAGATTGTTCGCCAACGTTTGCACAAACACTTTGGTTTTTCCAAGGATTTATGCCGATGAAAATATTTTCTTCGGATAGTATCGCGATTTGTGGATATATTCCGTCATCAAAGTAACGATTAAACGCGCAATTTGGACATCATAGAACGAACTGGTTCGTAGAATAAAAAGCACCAATACATATGACACAATCGCATTCAATGGATTTGCTTGTTATTGCACTGCCTCAAATATTCAACAAGACTCTCTCTGTATTATAGGTGGATCCCTCATATGCACTCAATAAATTCTACAAGCGCTAATCATTCCTCTAGTGTCGCTTAGAAAGCGGTCTGCAAATGGTTTCATCGAGAATGAAAAGTGCCAGATATTTAATGTCGCGCCTATGGTCAAGATCATAAGCTTCCCTCTAAATTAAGTCATCATCGTTGCAATGAAAGCATTGTTAGTCACTGGACATTCGCTATCTTCAGGCTGGTGTGATTGGTTTGACGAAGACAGCAGCTAAAGAACTAGCCAAAACTGGGATTCGAATAAACGCGATCTTGCCCGGATTCATCAAGACGCCCATGACTGCAGCAATTCCAGAAAAGGTATATCGTTTTGATATTTTCCTATGCGTATAACCTCACCGCCCTTTATTTGTTGACTGTTGAACATTACTCGAGGATGTGAAGTTATTCTGAATTTATGAAACCTCATTCAGAACATTACCTTGAAGCTCTGCGATTGACTTCGCGTAAGAGAAACATACTACTATCAGTTCATGCGGCATCAATTTTTCAGGTGTTAAGCCCTCTCTGTGCTCAAATTCCGATGGGACGAATGGGTAAACCAGAGGAAATTGCTGATGCGGCGCTTTTCCTCGCTTCTGATTTATCCACATATGTAACTGGTGCTTCTATCGAAGTCACCGGCGGCTTCGGCATGTAAAACTATCATACCTAAACATTCTGTCCTGCTGTGCACTCTCTCATGACCCTAACCAACTTGTCTGCAGATTTAATCCAAAAAGAGTTCCACAAAAAGTGAAACTAAAATTCCAAAAAAGATCTGTCGGAACTCAAAAAATATTCCTTTTCGTGTCAATAATAAACGGCAACTTTCGTGAGGGGGAACAACTTGTCGGTCAGTGAACTCCGCATTTTAAAGCACAACAATGGTAGCAATGCCTTGAGGAATTGACTTGCCAATGAGTTTTTCTTTTCTGATGAGGATATATCATTTCCTTTGAAGTTGCTAAAATATAGCAGTGGCTTTATTGAGAAAACTGCAACAATTCACAAGAAAAAATTCATACTTCAACTAAACAACAATACGTCGAAGAAAGAATAAGGGAAAGGCTAATATATGGGTCACCTGCAGCAACCGTCGTTGATCACCGAAATTCTCGACCTCTGGCATAAAAGTATTTCATATGTGATGGCATTATAGGCTGTGCTCAGTCTTGAAAGAATATGTTCACGCTCTCAATATCTTACAGCAGTGAGCGCTGCTCGGAAACTGCCTCAGAGAAGCTACTGAGTCTGATGCCCTCAAAATTACTTAAAAGGCACTCATTTAGTGCTGCGTTGATCAGTCCACAAAGAAAGCTTCATTTTTTCCCTTCAACCATAATAATATGATAGCCGAATTGCGTCTTTATTGGAGGGTCTGTATACACGGGCTTATTAACTGTACTCGTCGGTAATGCAAACGCCGCATCTTGAAAAGCGCCAACCATCGAACCACGTGTCATCCAACCGAGATCACCCTGAAACGACGGATTCCCATACAACTGCTTTCACTCTGCATTCATCCATGCCAGCATCGGCAACTACTTTATTCCACACCTTTCTACTCATTTAAATTAAATTACCTCTACTCAAAATAACACGGTGTGGCAATTTTAGCGACAGGACTTCCTGCATTTCAAAACGATTTTTCTATATTCATCATTCTTTATTTGTACTTGAAAAACACAGTCCCCTCCTGTTTTCAAGTCATTATGTTGAAAAAATGAGCTATAAACTATGTATATCGAAACTGTGATGTTCGGCAATTGCAAATGTACGGAACGAATGAGCGGAAACCGAATAAAGAAGGATCGACAGTCAGGACAACTTCTTTTTCTCTTTTTGACGCCGCTTTTTCTCAACGTTTACGTCATTCCAGTTGCCCTTCCTATGACCAGTGAACTTCTCTTCAATATCAGTGTCTGCTTTCACCTTCGTCGTTTCAGTTTTTCTCAACTGCCTTTTTAAAACCTATATTTGATATTCCACTACTAGCAAGCATTCCGCATATCAAAACGCTGGGGGCTTTTCAGTTGTTTCGATCGGTTGGTGGAAGACCGCATCGAAAACGTTTTCCTTTTGAAACCATAGAGAAATAACTAAGGATAGAAAGCCCTGCTCGTTTAAGTTATCTTCTTGGCTACATGTTATTCAGTCACTCTGTCGACACGATTTTCGATAAGGCAGTGCCCCTCCAGTTAGAAATGACAAATGCATAAAAAATTCACCTATTCTTGAGCACATGATCTTCTCTTTGTTTCCACAAAGATCTTCAACGAACATAAAATAAAGCTATGATGCAGTAGGAAATATAGACATAATATATGTGCCAGAGTATATTGTGTGCAAAGGATGCATAAGGTAACTAGCCTGGTGTGCATTCCGCCTCAGGTGCTACTTCACACATTTGGGGGTTTATATCGTATGCCCAAAGTGAGGCATTTTTCCAATTTCCGAGACAGGCAAATTACTGAACAGTTCCAAAACCAATACAAAGAAACCTTAGCAATGCCAACCTATCTATAGTACATATCCCGATCTGTGTTACATAGTGCATACCCCGATCTGTGTTACATAGTGCATACCCCGATCTGTGTTACATAGTGCATACCCCGATCTGTGTTACATAGTACAAACCCCGATCTGTGTTACATGTGTTACATGCTCCGTTACACATTTTCAAACGAATAGCGACAAAGAGCAGAAAAAAGGATGGAAATAGCCGCTAAAGGAAAAAATCAGTAACGAATTCACTCAATAAATGGCTGAGTGCAATTAGGCGGCACTTTCCAACGAAAAACGACGCCCCTTAAAAATATAGGGCATTAACCGAACAACTATCAGAAGTGAAGCACGACAAGCATTAAAAACAAACATACCCCAGATCTTGCTTTATCTTCGCTATAATTAGCCGCGACCTCGTTGAACGACATACCCGATTTCAGTTTTTCCACAGCTTCGAGAGCCTTACTCTTAAATTGCATTGAAAATATAAAGCATTGGAACCTATTTGGGGAGGGTCGAACTCCCCTCTAACAGTACAACAATATAAATTATTCACACTCAATTTGATTTCATGAATTATAAGTTCAACAAGCTGATTGGAAAGTATAATATAGCATGCATTTCCCTTCCGCTTTAAAGGACCTCTAAAGTTCATCGTCCATCATCAAAAACCGAAGAGATCTAAGCGTTTCACTCCCAATTATACGTGTGATATGAGCTTTATCCTTAATTTTTATAAAGTCAAGAGCATCAGCTATTATCATTAATCTGCCAGGTAGACCAGAAGTAACAGAAATCGATAGTGAAACGTTTTCGAAAAATCTAACTTCCACCGCTACCAAATGACGCTTAAAATCCACTTTGGTGGTAAATGCAAAGCGGATGCAACATTCGCAACTCAGTTACCTGTTTCTCACATAGTATATGCCGCACCTTGATAGCCGTTCCGCATTTTGTCTCCTTTTTAGGTGCATCCCCAGCATTCGCTGATGCCTTGCCTGCTTTCGCACTTCCTGCTTTCTTCGGAGGCATCACACGCTTTCACCGTCAAAAAGATTTTGAAACGCCAAGATCGGAAATTCATCAGAATTTTCTTTCTATTGCAATGACTATCATTGGAGAATCCTACCATAATTCTCAAAGCTGGGATGCTCGTTTATCCTTAATCCCAGAAGTCCTTTTCTTTTTTCATAACCCTCAATAAACGAAATGAAAGCATTTTCTGATATAGTTGTCCAGCTCAGAATATATGATCAACACTCCGTCGCATGAACATATCGTTTTGGCAATTCCCTTATTGCCATTCAAAGCATCAAAAGACACCTACAAAACTACAGCAACCTCAGCGCATCTAAAATCGAGTGCAACAAACTGCAATATCATATTCGCTTCGATAAGATCGCTTCAATCGATGCCAGAGCATCTTCAAATCTACCTTATCCACTTATCACTTCCCTATTGTGCTTGGTTGATTTGCATTCGTTCGACGCTCCTATCGTCATTATTATTTTCATCATATGAGAATTTGAGAACATCACCAATTATACCATGAGAAGCAAAGCAATGCTCGAAACTACCTAAGCAAAACTAGTCAATTTCCTGCCAGAAATCCACTGGTGACTTCCAGCGTTGGAATAATTCAGAGAATACAGAAGTGCGACCTTCCGGGAACGCTATACCGAATGGCACGAAGAAGTTAACCTTGGCGAATACAGAAGTGTGACCTTCCGGGATCGTGTATACCGAATGGCACAAAGAACTTAACGTCAGCGTATTTTACAGTCAACATTTTATGTGCAGTAGCAATGATAAACATACTAAACAAATAGGTACGATCTCGCCCTTTCATACAACCGGTACGTTTAAGCCATTCTTGAAGTCACCGAACTAGCCCGCAAGGGAAAGGAATTTTCAAGATGGAGCGGTCATATTTTACGTCTGGACGCCAAAAAAAAAAATTAATATCAATAGCAGGCTTTCTATATAATACATAACCTTAACAGAATACCTAAAATCAAGCTCCACAAATGAACGCCCAAAGTGAAGTAAGCGACGTCTGCCAACGTCTACTTCAACTTCATCCCCATGAAGTTCTAAATAAAACAGTGACCCACTGAATACACGAGTGAATCAACGCAATCGATAAAACAACGTCACAGCAAACGTTTAGATAAACATGAAAAAAAAAACACTTCCATCACAGCAATGCACAGCATCGCGTGGAATAACGGTTCATTAAAGAGGTGTATTGCGTCAGATGACCCCTCAATCTGGTGTCGTGTTGCAGAACATTTAAAGCTTAATAGTTTGCTTACCATACAGATCTCCCTCACCGCTACCCTTCTGTCTGCAACCAGCTAGAATTGTTCAAGCTTATGAAATGCCATAAAGTTATGCCAATTTTGAAGCATCTTCATAAGGCACAGATATCACTCGACCCTTCGCATGACCCTCATCTAGCCGAAGTGTGACGGAAAAGTCGCGTTCGTTCACCGACTCGAGAACTGCTCTTGTATTCCTATATGCACCGTTAACGATAAGCATATGTCTGCCCACTGCTGGGATGACCGTCTCCACGTGCTCCTGATCAACTTTCACTACAGCACCTGCAAAACCAATATAGATAACAAAGGCACTGCATATAAAAGTCCTAATCCAAACCCTAAGTCTTTAATTTTCTTCGAAATTTAGGTGCAAATGGTTCATGACTATATAACAGCACATGTCAGAAAAAAACTGCAAAAGAGTTCCCCATCACGTAAAATGTCGTACACTTCTCCGAAACCCCCCACCAACTACTAATAAGAGGTGATCCAATAAAATTCTCTAAAATTTTACATCAGCTGCGTACCAACCGATTCGGTAAAGTAAATGCAGTGCGGAAATTCAAGGGCACCCAATAAATGGTCAAGGGTACGTATATAAAGATAAGCAGCATACCATCCACATCAACAAGTGCAGTGTATTCGTCGACGAGCGACTTCACCACTCCTTTAGCCTTGTAAAAGTCGGTGCCCAGCTTTCTGGTCATCACCTGATAAAATCTTTAAGGTAGTAAAAAGCAGATGAACTCCTTGCTCCAGAAAATATTTCAAGTTTACCCTTCCACGTGTCATCCAAAAGCTTAATTTATGTTTATTACAACCACAAGAATAAGATGCTTCATCACTTTTCACTTGGCTTTTGTGCGTCTGCTGAATTATATGTACACCACGTACCACCACGATCACCTTAAGAAACAATTCAAGTTCCATGCGAAAATGAGGAATTTCTCGAGACTAAGAAGGCCACTAATTTAGTGATTTCGGCAAACGAAATGACTGCTATCCACCATTCGATTATTTGTCTCATGAACTGCCCACAAACAAAATGCATCCTTCATTGCACTATGCTTCGAAACGACCGTGCAAAAAAATGAAAGCATCGAAGCCAAATATGTGAATGCTCCTAATCGACGAATGAGGAGGTGGACGAAGATGGCATACATACTGATGAGTATGCTCAAATAAACTGGAAAAAAACATTGGCGAGGCGCCGATGAACGTAAAGCAGCATGGTAGTGACGGAACACCATTTCCCTTCCCTACATTCGTCGCTGCAGAGCGCTTACTATTCAAGAGAAAAAGGTTCAACTTGTCAGCAACAGTTCTGAAAAGACTGGAATGGTAAGTGATTAAAAAAACCGTGCATCATATACTCCGAATACCGGAACCGAAGCTTCAGGAAAGTAGCACTACAATCCAAGAAGTGACTAACGTGGCTCTGAATTTTATTTACAAAACACAGTATTGCATACATAAATCTCGCAATCTCACAATCACTACTGATAGACCAGGATAACAGGGATCCGTCCTTGATCAGAAAAACAAAAAATAGGCTCATACAAAAACTGCCGAAAGCTGACACACAGAAGGGTGGAGTAGGTGCATGGACAATGGAGAGCGCCATTAGAGTCAGATGTACACTTACCTTTACGATAATTCCCACATGCAGCCAGTAATCTTTTCTATTTTGTCGCTCTTTTTTACGTTCTTCCATTTCGCGAATTTCGTCCAATGCCGACCTTTTTGCCCTTGTTTCCTCATGTCCCGAGTTTCCTTTTGCACTTGGCTTTGCTTCTTTTCTAACCTCTGAAAAAACCTTTTAGATGGCAACTGATCTATTAATAAACATCGGCATGTTAGGACTTTCCGAAAGAACGATGATCGCTTTGTTCTCTATCCTATCCAATTTGACATTATGATCCAACTAACGAGCAGTGAACGGGAAGGCAGGACGATGGACAGAAAAGTAAAAGGAGAAGCAGCACCTCCCGAAGAAATAGATGAGTTTTATGAATATGGTAATATAGAGCCATATTCTGCTTTTCAGGAGGAAAAAAAAGAAAAAAGAAATTCAAAGCAATTAAAAAAGAAGGGTTTAACTTCATGAGCATCTTCCTCGGATATTAGCTAATTACTTGAACGTTGCTTCGCTTTTGCTGAGTAATTTCTCATCAACACTGGAAGCCGAAATTCAACTATGAAAATGAGAAAAGTGAGGAGAACAGCGCGACTCCTTATTGGTGTAAGTGTAATTTGTCACACAAATTCCGGCGACCCGTCGTCTAATACACCTGTTCTTGAAACGCCTTCCCAATAAGTTTGCAGTCGTCTCGCACAAATCTGCGCTACCACTACAACTACACTTGATCAAATAAAAACTATCCTAGTCGACTAAATGCTCTCTGCAAGACCGGAAAACAGACTAGCTCCTGGAAATTTGGATCAAATTATTTTGTTACTTAAAATCGTCCGAACATACTAAGCGACCTTGAAAATGCATCCAGTATCTTCAGGATGCGCAGTAATTGTCACATCTAAACTCCCGTAACAAAGAAAGGGGCAAAATAACCTGAAGAGATGGCAACCATGAATTTCCATAGGTATCATTTGATGTGTGACGCTCAAAGAGAATAATAAAAGCAATTGGGCTACCTCCGAAGACATCAAAATAACTAGGGCTTTTGATTTAATAGCAAACGAATTATCGTGCCAAATATAAACAATTACTGAAAAGAATGCATCCATGAGAATATCCAACAACAGTTTCAATGTTGCGGAGATCACAATTGAAAGAATAAAATGTTTTAATCGATCCCGAAGAGCACAGACGTTACGTCTTGGAAAGAACGGATGTGATGGAATATCCAGATGATAGGCATCAATCTCTGGGGAGAATAAAAGAGAAACTGCAAACTCTAAACTAAACGACACTTACCGCTTCAAATTTGCCTCTAAGATAAACAGCCTGCTTTAAGAAGAACAACACTACCATTTTTTTAAACCACGATAGAGGAAGAGCTTAATATGCAACATGCACCTAGAAATATTAGTGGCTTTTCAAACTGCATAATCCCTTTACAGACACCTTTGAAGGTTCCCAAATTCTGCACAAAAATTCCCAGTTAGAAATCCCGCTTCCATAGGGGCAGAGATATAAAAGATATTGAATAGAAAGAAAGAAATAGCAAAATAAGAGCCCACAAGAGTAACAAATGCTCCTACTACCACTACAACTACGGGCCTTTTCTGCAGTTCAGTATTGTCCTCTATCGTTGGTTTGGCATAGTCAAGAAAGTCGCAACTGAGCAGATACAACAGCAAACTATTAATAGGAAGTTAAAAACACAAATAAAGCAAACCTCTTTCGGATCTTCGCATCCCACCATCATCACTCAACTTAGTTCTCTTTTCGCTCGTATCCGAGTATTTCATTTTCTTTGAACTGCTGGGCTTATCCGATTCGATCTCTCCCTTCTTCACTGTCGTTTTAACTTCGAATATGGACGATGAATGCGCAAGTGCCGAAGTTGTTGGATGCACCAGCTCCTTCATATATACACTTTACAGAAAAAACGACTCAACGAAAATGCAGAACGAAGAAAACGAAGTGAACGATTATAGACTTTATGAGGGAATAGTAAATGAATAAATAATAAATTGATACATATCTGAAAGCTAAATCTTTCATAGCCTCGGCTATGTAAAAGAAGCCAGTTAAGAACGCAAAAGAAACGATATAGGGAGCATGCGCCCTCCTCTCAGAACACTTTAATTTGTATACCCCGAGATACTGTTTTCATGAGGTTTTGCCTTCACTATATGAAAACAATCTTGCAGAATACTGACTGTGAATCCCGTGCCAACAGTATAAAAATATACAGATCCGCTGCTGACCGTATCCACTATCAACTGTCAAGCAACACTCAAAGATCTGCTTTCATATAAGAAATGCGGTACACCTCTGACAGCTTCATATGCCTATCGGACTGCCCACCTCCGCTTTTCGTCCCGAACATCCTTCAAATTTCAACAACGCGCCACCTTCAAGGGTCGCGCTGAAGGAACGGGATGTTTCTGAGAGTGCTGACCACAGCTGTGCTGTTTAATATATAGAACAAGCTTAATGAACGTTCATATTGTTGCCACGACAATTAAAAAACCTGTCCAAAAACTATAACAAAATCCAACATAACCACCCGCGCTTGTTGAAGACTGCTAGCTGGGTAACGTAATGCACAAACGGCCGCATAAGTTCATTTACTAAGTCATCTTGAGGCAAGATAAGAGAAATCTGCACGACGATTGGATGAAAAATAAAAGGTCACTGCCAAATGCGCCGCTAATTTTAGCAAAAAAGGAGATAAAAAGTGAATATGCATAATATTTTTGAACCGCAACAAAGGATGCGCACAAGCGCCTTCGATTCCTAGTATCCTAGTTTCATCCGAAGCAGGATAACTTCAGAAAACACAATCCTTCAATAATAAAAAATCCAATACCGTTGAGATCGCTTTCTTTGGAGGCAAGGAGAAAGCAATCTTATCGTCACTGTCGGTGCGTTGCAGTTTTGATGGGCCACTTTCCTGTCCTTCTTCGTCACGCAATCGTTCTCGAGCTCTGCAGGTAACTGTGGTAACGAATATGATTTGCAACCTATGTAGGATCAGCGCCCACTTTAGCTATAGGCATGGGGAGAGGAATGATAAGCTGCATCGCAAAATGGAACGAATGCAAAGCGGTGCTTGAAACTGATATATAACTGGGGAGAAACAACAAAAATATCGAATTCACCTAAACAGTGGGAAGGCGGTCTATGGGAAGGAACGGAAGCATAATCGGGAAGGGTGAAAAGCCGACCTATGAGATATGGCAAAGTGAACTGAGGTCGTTTTCTAGACGTAAATATTCTCTGTTGAATAAATGAAGAATGGTACCAACAAAAAAAGCTGTAAGAATACTAAAGCAGAACGAAAATGTGAAGAAAACTAGCTTAATGAATGAAGCCAATGTGGCTAGTATAAATTTCACGCTTCAACTTCTACTCCTTCCACATTTTTCAATGTTCGCAGATTTCTTAAGCTTTCATTGTTCGCAGACGTACAACCCTATGCTCTGTGCCTGAGCTTCTTTAATTTGCTTCCGTCAGATATGTGTTGCTTGGATTGCACGTTTGAACCCTGCTGCGTCCCTTTTAATGCTTCTAGAATCTCATAGAAATCATGAGTAAGCCTGACAACATGGCGATATGCGTTGTGATACAACGGTGACATGACTAGTAATCACCTCACAGGCGACATGAATTCATTCCGCAATAACAAACGCAAACATCTTTCCCCCAATACCATCTTCGAACATTCGTGAGTATCCACCTCGCAACGTTAACATATTATCTCGTGAAAGCAGAGTAGTAACTTGCAAGTAGTAACTCTGCTAAAAAGCGCATCATGTGAGTTCCAGCAGATTTTAGTATCCCTCTGAAAGTGATTTCAATAGTGAAAAAGGAATAATGAAAATGTGAAGCTTTGGTGGAAGATTGGCAAACGAATAGAGCGGAGTCTCATACGATCAACATTAGCAACAAAATAACATAACATGCCGACTTCATCAAACATTTGAATTTCGTACGTTCCAAATGACAGACATCAGAAACAGACGGAAATAAACAAAGTGGTAAGCATGGAAACCTTTCAACACGTTGTTGGAGCAACTGCTGTTGACGTTCATCGTCATCGTGATCCGCTTTTGCCTTATGTGCTGCTTCTTGCTTCCGCATCTCCTCTTCCTGATCCACTAATGCTATAAACCAACCTGCAAATGTAAACACTCTCAACAATAATGTTGAAGCATTAAAAATGTGGCCTCATGTCATCAAGTGAAGCACACTTCGATATCCTTTGAGTGTATCAAACTCATCTTTAATCACTCTAATGCAGCAATAATCGAAAGAATTGAGAATGAACTCTATGAGATTTTTGCTTTCGATCACCGACTCTCCCATGTAGCTCTTCTTTTAGCACTCTTCGTTCTATTCGTCTGCTTGATTCTGCTTAAACCTATAGTAACAGCAAGTTTTTCGACCATACTAAATTATATACTCCACATAGCGTTCATTCACTTATCTCAGCTAATCATTAGACTTTGGTCATAACAGCAATGAAATTACTATTACTTCGTTAATGAAAAACAGCAAAAATCCCGTACTCTCCATGTAGTGACGCATATGGCTCATCAAGGATAGATCCTGCTTACCATTTCATTAATTCGCCTCGTCCCCCTCCATAGCTGACAGCTTTTATCACTGTCACAATGAATTTTATGCAACGCAATCGAATATGCGAAATAACATCCTCAATTAACAGTCTTGGGGGGGGGGGGGGGGGGGGACAGGCACAATCCCAGCATTATAACTCTACATAACTGCTACCTCCTTTTTCACAAGGAATAAAGAAGTCGAAGTACACCTTACAAAAAGCAATGAAAGTGCCATAGGGTTCCTAGACGGCAAGATGGAAATACTGAACGATATGGATAAAGAATTTGCTTGTGCAGACCTTTCTCTGTTTGGTCGATGCGGCATTTTCCCGATGAGCCAAGGTAAAGTACGAAGTTGGTGAGTGTATGCCAAGTAGTCGAGTTCATATGAACATGCATCTTATCTCTGATATACTCTTGATAAACCTCATTCGCCCGAACACGCTTCGTTCCAAACGTATTTCGCAGCACCTTTTAAATCAACGTATTAACCGCACAATTATTAGACAGAATCGCATAAACGTTCCGCTGAAACCTTGTGTAGCAGTACGCTCATCATGAAACGGATATATCGAGGAGAGGTTATCCTGTCAGGTATCACACATCCTCTGCTCATTCCGCGTATGAGAACGACCGCTCCCTGCCCAAAGCAATCAATACCTAAGTAAAGAACAACAGAATTAAACTGACCAACTGCTTCAGCAATACACGAAGTAGGAGGACATCCGTGTGACGAGATCGTTTCCTTTAAGGCGATAAAACATTCGAAGTGCTGAGTGAGTGGTACCGTTGTGTTTCAGTTCGGGAAAACACGGTCAATAGCGATCAACAAAGCGTTAACACATTTTCTATGTAAACTATCGTTACTAGTGTAAATAAAATATAATAAGTAGAAAGTAATTGACTATACTAAAGTAAACACTAAAGTTACTTTAGCCTCAACGTTGTAGAATTCAATAATTAAAGCAAAATACAAGTAGACCGAAATAAAAGCAAATAAAAAACTAACGGTAAGGAATGCTTTCTCGAATTGTACGCTATACTCTTTTAAGTATGTGTCCGGATTCTCAGCAAAGAGCAATAATTGTCGTTGATGAGCTTCACTCATTAGATGACACTTGAAGCCATTCTGATCTCGACACTGCTTCTGACACATCTGACAAAACCTACAACGAAACCCATCGTCAAAATAGAAAATATGGCAGCTCAAGCAATGAATGACCTATCGTGATTGCCTTACTGTTAAGAGAAGAATTGCCTATGAATGCTGCATTCTCAATTATATTGGCTGAGAAAGCATGAGAAAACTAATTAATTGCATATTTCCGCTTGGTAGCTCTTAAAAATTGGTGGCCTCTCTAAAATTCCCATCAAATAAAGCAAAATCTCCGTTGAAAAATCCCGATTTCGTTTAGCGAAGTGATCTTGGCTGTAACCTTTACTTTCCCTAATGTTGCGTTGCTTTTCAAGTTTTCCGTCGCCTGAATTATTAGCATGATAGTGTCTCGAAAGTATATTGCCGAATAATTCACTCAGCTGAATATGACCTATCACTGATATACCAAAGAATACGGCTATAACTTACAGTCCAACTCCAACATTTCAGAACAATCCCACTGAAGTTTTAGCGGCCATGAGATCGATAGCTGAGGACCAATCTGTGGTGAGAGAAAGTCGGAAAAACACATCTCACGATAGATGTTTGGCACATATTTTCAATTTTTGAGCGAAAATGAAACCATCTAGCTGAATCAGTACGTTCCTTCGAGCAGTTGCTAGAATAGTAATCAAAAAGCGAACCATCGCAGTTTCTGAAGGCCTTTCGATTTGCATCGGTTGGCGATTTCTTTTGGTGTACCCTTCTCATATTTGCCCATTCTTCGTTACTGGAATAAACTTATTGTGTCAATGCTTCATGATACAACCGACATACAAAGCAACCAATATGAAAGAAGACAAGACACCACTTCCTGAAAGCACCAAGCATTCCTCATACACGGCATGGATGCGATACAGCGCACAAACTATAGAAGAGCGGTGGGCACTCTACAGAGATAAAGAGGGTACGCGTGTACTTTCCAGGAGAGTGACACGGACGGAAGTCGATCCTGAATGAAAAAACCATTGCAGTGAATTTGATAAAATATCCTAAAAGAGGTAATATTTCGAAGATGAGGCAAAACATTTCCGACAACATTAAAATGTCCTTCAAGAAAAGCTCTTTTTCAACATTAATTTGCCACTTAACGTACTAGTGAAGTGAAGAGCATAATTCCGGATATGTTTCAATCCTGAAATATAAAGAGATTTCCCAACCATATATATATGGCATATCCAGAAATTGCAATAAACGCTATTCCTTTAATCATATTTGCGATGCTAATAACACAAATTGCAGCCTAGCCGATATATTTGCAGCTGATCGCTCGATAGATGTCGTATCGGCGGTCGCCACAAACGACGAGTTCGTAGAGAACGAATGGATGGTACAACAGTTGCGAACCAAGAACAAAGCTCAACTCGTGCATCATATTGCGTACGCAGCACTACCATACTGTGGCCTATCGTTCCTTGTAATTTTGAAACGACGGATCGCAGGAACTAGGAGAATTTGTGGATAGGAACATGCCGGAAGGCACTTGTTGGATGTAATAGAACTTTGAAAAGGGCAAAGAACTGCAGAATAGTACAGCTGGCGCCGCAAACAGGTGAAAGGTTTTCCTGGATTTCCGGATCTACGATATGGGTGGTTTGTATACGATTGAGCGTGCGCCATATATAGTCCTCTGGAACCGCTTCACTACATTCGGGATCATGAGCCGTTTAACCAATGTCAAACATTCGCTGATTGTAACCATAGGAAGTGTGGAGGGTGCATTGAGGGAGGTGAACATTAGCTACTTCCAGATATCCCAGTTATCCGCCGAATGGGGCTTCAACAGTGGAGTTTGCAAGACGTTAGTGGCTTATTGCCAACGAGCGGAGATGGCCGAAATGCGGCGGTGCCTGGATGAAGAACTGGGAATGCGAATGCTCCGGTACCATGGAGGTGAGTAATACAGATCCATTCTGTTGGAACTGTGATGATCGTCTAATCTGGATGATGATATGTCGTCGCAGTGGTGCCGCAGGAAGACAGCGCCCAACAACGACTGCAACAGAGAGAACATGAGGTGAAGTCGACAAATCGGTGTGAAGATCAAGTCACAATCTTCCGTTCCGTTTATAAATTACGCAAAAGAGTCCATAGGAGCGGATCTGTGTCAAAGGTTTCGCTGCGAAGCATTACGCTATAAAGAACGACGGGAAAGGAAATCGCTAGTGAGCAGATTTGCTTTACAATGAATGACTTCACTAATGTCTAGGCGGTTATCCTGTTGTTCACAGAGTTAAATATCCTTTTCAGGATCTTTCCTGAATGCAATCCTGGAATAGTTGTAGCATCTGCTTGGTCATAGCAGCTTTTATGAGATGAATGGCTTTTTGCCATTGCATTGAGAGATATTTTCAATGCCCATACACCGCATTGAGCATTCGAAAATAAATGACCAAATTTGTCAGCCATCCATAAATTGCTTTCATTTCTTGCATATTACTTCAATTAATAAAATTCTAAATTGTGCAAGATTCACAACGATGGATGGGCTGTTTAAGGAGTTTCTTGGTCGCTCTCGATTCATTTTCTTCTCGGCATTCACTGAAGAATGTTGCTATTCCATCATTCAGGAGGGTATAAGGTGCTTTGGTTATATTTGTTTCTGCCTCCAAGCGGTGAGACGAACGTTGTTTGGCCGGCTCTTTAGAGGTTCTTGTAAGGGTTTTGTGGTACTTTCAACTATGGGAAGAGTCATCGTATACTGAGGTTTCGTGATGCATCATACTTACATTCTTTGAAAGTATGGTTGTGTCTTCTTAAGCACCTAAGGTAACCAATCCATATAGCACAATATTCTTCCACTTTTATTCATTTCGCAAATGGAATTTGTGTCCGATAGATTGTCGTGTAACTTTCACGATTTTCTTCGTAAACGGATCTTTTGGTCTCAACCTAAGCTATATGGCTTAGGTGAAAGTAATCGAATAAACCAACAACTTCATAGATGCGGATATTGACTATTTCGACTTAGGCAATTTCCCCTAAAAGATCCTTCCGAATTCGAATAAATTATGTCAACTTCCATTGGTTACTCTATGCTTCATACCATGCTTTGGAATTTCAAGTCTTGCATCACCGTCGACCATTCTGTGACCGCAGCTTTACCGGAAAGATTTGACGCACGGACAACACTCGATGATCAACTGTGTTCGTCCCTTGAGATAGTAAAACTTTGTAAAATGGTTTACCATAATGTAATTTTTCTTCGAAAACCTCATCCTTGACCCTCTTGGCTTGAAAGGGAGTGCGAGAGAGGTGGGAAACGTTCTAAACACCTGGTCGATTGCTCACTGGGATTCATGAAAAGTGCACATCGCATCCAGGCGGAGAAAAACTGCGTTGTTCATCATATAAATTCAATGAGATACCTATTCCGGGGTGCGAGTTCAGAGCACTGCGCCAAATCCTAGGAGAGGAACTGTAAGATCCATCAGTACTTTTAGAAAGAGCACAAAAAAGCGTCAGAGACTCCACCATCGGATGGTGAATAATAGCGCAAATGTTATATCAAAATTTTCAGTTAGTGTTTCTCATTCTTGTATTATTGCCACCATTGGATGCCGTACACTGTCATGCGAATACCCTGGAAGCCGACCACCACGAAGATTGTGGTCCCGATGGCTATTGTTTCTTTTTGGATATGTCTTCATCGAAAAGAGGAATTGCCTATTACCGTGGCTGTGATAACATCCTTATGTGTGAAGTTAGTATCATTTAACTCCTTCTTGAGCTTGCATCATCAGTATTAATCGCATATTGCCCAGAACTTCGACAGGTACAGTGAAGAAAGGAAAGGTGTGAAATTACTGAAGTAGATCCTTGCAGATAATTTTTTTTACATGAATATGCAAACCACGGATGGGAATCGACTGGGAGAAATGTGTACTCCAATAGGTTCATGGAACAAAGAAACTGCACATTGCAAACGACAGTTGGAGTTGTTCCGCCCTCTCCATCCTCCTCATCCCAACTGCACAGGACTTAGGGGATACATTCATCGGAACGGAAGCCTCCTGTTACAAGGGAAACTCCATGCATGTTAGCTATGTGCAAGGACAAAAGTAGTGGCGAACGTCAGCACTATGTCAATCGTGGCTAAGGTACGTCATACAATCACGCCATCTTCTAAACGATAAGACGTCTCATAGAAACAAGAAAGAGAATTTTATAAGCTTTTGAAAGGCAACAAGCCTTTCTTGAGATTTCATTGCTCACTGGTAGTTCAATTGTGCCATTGTGTGCAGACGGTCATATAGTTTAATTAGACCCCTGAATGCCTCGGCAACGATCGCTCAAATCGACGCACAATACTTCAAATTTCTCCTTCATATGCGTCATAATTTCCCAATCCACATCATTTACTCATTATCAAGCATTTTGATCGCGGATACTGCAAAATCCTTAAAATAGCTATGGAAAAAGAGATGGTCGAGGCGGAGAGTGTATTGTAGCGGATGGAGCTTGATTTGATGAAGCCATTGGGACTGTTGCCATTTTATTTGCTTCACAAAAGTCGAAGGAATTCTTTATTGGCGCTCTAAGGTTTCAATAATCAGAATCTTTAACCTGACTGTAAAATGACTGTAAAACATTACATTTACTGCATACATATTACTAGTAGTAAAAATGATGTTACTAACATACACTCCGGTCCGGATTAGCAGTTTTTCACGATGCGATAGTAGGGAATTGCATTGACATCATAAAGTGCCGCGAACATCGTTGAACAGACGTAAGAGGAAATGGCCCATTCTATAAAGACTGACCGTTTTTCTATTTTGTTATGTTCGACATTTTCAGGCTATGTTTGAACATCGCCAAGAATAATCGCTAAGAATTCTCCCAATCCACACAGGAAGTGTAACCATGAAATCCATCTTTTGAAGTCAGCAAAATCCACTCAGCATAATTATTATATTTTCAATCAACAAACTGGGAGGAAAATGCGGTTTTGTAAATGAAATCGTTGAAATATTCCAATAGAATGTTGGTTAATGAGGCAACCCTTTAATACCGACAACTCTTAGCAATGAAGAACGAACAGGGGGTGAGTCCACCAATTTAAACTGAGGAGGATGGCGTAACCAGCATATCTTAAGAGAGGCGTTATGGAAGGACCTTTAAGACATTGCACAATATGAAAACCAATTCTTCACTATTTTTTAGATGTTAGCCGATGCGAATTCAACGATGTCTTCCATAGCAAATGTGTCGTCGCAAGCAAAATTAGCAATTACGATGGCTAATATCAGCTATGAATGGTGCGCTGCTGATGCCCCATACAGAGGTAGAGACGAACGAATGCGTAAAGGGACATTATGTTGTTGCAGCACCGACTTTTGCAATAGAAATTCACCAGATGAGACAGGTTTCAGCGAGAAGGAGAACATAGACCGGCTTTTAGGTGGAACAATTGATGACTATAAGGCACTCTATGAAATGGCGGAACGACTTGAAATGCCCGGTCTGCAAAATTTTGACAAAATTAACTAGGAAAGCCTTCAATTAATGATCTCACAGTTATTTTTGATGCATCTATTGTGCTCTTATCCGATGACAATAAAGCGATGTTGTACTGACGCATTAGCTGAATAAACGTCATATTGAGGCGGTACAAGACTTTTGCAGTGCTTATTCCTCTATGCGTTATGATTGTCGTAAAGAATTGAGTCCTTGATATATTCACTTACCGCTCCATCCACTGAGTTCCTCTGGTCTCAATGAAAACCAATGCTCCAAAAATATCGGTTCGAATTCGCTAACAGGGCGACTTCTACGATTCGATAGGAAACCGTAGATTTCAATGATGTCAGGACCATTCTTTAAAAAATTTTCGTCGTCTTGAATAAAGAATGAGGGAATTTGACAATGCTCTTTGATTGCTCATATTCAGCTGATGCATTGATCAGAGTATAAAGACGTCCTTCTGAATCGAACAAGTAGGAAAAGTTTGATGCAACTTTTCATATGGTTCAATACATATTTGAGGTGATAATGATTTATAATCATAAATTGTTTTCTTCAGATTCCTCAAATTCAACTTCCATGCATCAACCGATCCGAATTAAATATTGGCATTTGTAAATTACAATATCTATTTCCCGAAATCACTAAACAGTGTGCATCGCTAAGTGCACAAACGTCACTTGCATTGAAGTTTCGCCAAAGACTTTAAGCAGTTCTGAGATGCGGTCGAGCCGATGTAAAATGCCCTCAAGTTTAGAGCATATTTCAGAGGCTTAAGCAGCCTATATTTTATCCCGAAATAGGCGACTGTGATCCACCGTATGACTGCTATGAAGGGAGTAGGAGATGTTTTTGGGGAGAAGAGGGGAAACGAAGTAGAGGAAAATAGCGAAACCTATCTTGCTAAAATTTTCTTTAGGAACAACGCAACATATGATCACTTGTGATCATTCCTATGCAAAGGGTGCTACAAAGAACGAGCTTTCCAAATAAAAGTCACGAAAAGCGGCACATGAAAATACGAACCTTTGATGAATCGCATTCTGCTTTAACGCTCTTATTTTTTCCTTCAATCGAACTAAAATGTGGGGCAAATAGTCCCTCGTCGTGGTAATTTCGAGCTTATGGAGAACAACACTAAAGGTTTGTAAATTGTACTGAACAAGCACTTATATGCTCCAGCTTCATGAATAACAGTAATAAACTCCGAGGGTATCGCTGAAGCATTCGGAGATCAGTCCCAAATACTCCTCATCACGCTGATAGACACTTGCTTTTCCATGATATTTCAGGTTAAATGAAACTTAAGATTGCAATTTTTGTAATAAACGAATCTGTGCACATATTTTGATCACAGTCGAGAACAAATTCTTTAGCGTTGTTGAGAAATTAATATTGACTGCACTATTGTATAATTTGTTTTATGAATGTTAGAAATTCATCATGAGGTGAACCTCAAGGATTGCGGAAGAAAACAGCATATTTTTCTGTTTCGCTCATCCTTAATCCCCTTCCTGAAAATTTATACGCTTAGTTTGCTCTTTAGGAGCATTTTCGCATAGTTAGCTCATTTTCATACTAATTGAAAATGATGTGCATTAGCTCTCTACATTATCATTCGCTCGAAAGACATCCACTATGTTGGTGCATTGTGAAAAGTCCAAATCGAAAGCCGCAATATCTAAATTGAATGATATGTGCAATTTCTCAGTTACCTATCCGGTCAAACGAGGCAAAGTGATTGAACACGAGCCTTTCCCATTGAATTTGCATAAGCAATCTTTTGAGGGCGCTGGAAATCAGTCGGGATTCTTCGTTTAAGCTACTTATTTTTTCATCTTTTGCGATCACCTCTTTCGTGCTCACTCTAGTTAACGAAGCTTCCAAGGTCGCCGTTACTTCGATGTGTTATGGTGCAATCAACCTTCTAACTCGGCAACATTGCAAGTCTGTGAAACTGTCGAAGCTTCAGATGGAGATTTTGATAAGCCTCATTTCAGTCTTCGGATTGCGTTGCTTGGGCTGAAAATGGAACGAAATACAAGAGATAATACTATCATATGTACTGCAAGATAGTTTCTATAATTTATCTATGATTTAACAATAATTTTTTCCCTGTCCTCAGCGGAATGAGTTATTTGTTTATGATTTTGCGATGGAGTTCTAGCTCTGATCGCTTCATTGACTACAACTTCTTACGGCAATGACATTTTATTTCATCTATTACCTTCTCCAACCTCTCGGGTGCAATTTCCTTTTTTTTTGCAGAATTTGAGGGCATTTATTACAGTTTTTCCATGGATTGAGGCATCCATCTTATCAACGGAAGTTTCGATTAATGTTGCCCATCAAATGACTCCGAATATTTGACGAACGGACTGCACTTAAGAGCGTTAATCGCAAAATGGTTCCGATTCAGCAGACAGCAAAAGCCCACTTTGATATTCTAAACAGATATCGGCTGTAAAATTTAATCTGTTAAGATCTCGATCCTTACACTGCGTAACTCATCTTTCCATTGTTTTCATAAAACAGAGGTGAGGGAGGACAACGTTGATTCGAGGAAAATTTCGTGGCATTGAACGCATCCGACGAATGTACTCATACATCCATTTTTTTTTTTCATATCCACATACTTGCACATGATGTTGTTTAGCGCCTGCGCTGTGTTTATGCAAAGACTGCGCTTTGATTTCTCGGAGCAGGATAGATGTGAGAAGTTGCTCGTCTGGTCGTCGAAAATTGCTCCATTAGGCAGTATGGCAGTTTTGGGGTTACTGCTTTCTCGCCTCATTGCCCTCATCCATATTATTTTCCCAAGACTTCGGCTTATCGCTTAGAGCGGTAGTCAAAATAGCACATACGTTAGGAAGAGCCATCGAATCGCTTCACTTGATCTTGCATTCATAGTTGTTTCCGTTCGCAGAAACAGAAAATCATGGAAATTTTTCCGCTTACGAAACAGCAAAACATTGAACAAATTTCAGCGACGATTCGCAGTTCTTTTCTTAGCTGATGATAGGAGGCGCTTGTATTGGGAATGCTATTCATTCTATAGCGACGCGTACTTTTCGTGGTTTCTACTGTTCAAATACGTTTAATAGCGTACTGCAAAAATTGGTCGAAGCTTGAGGTAAGTAGGATATACCTCAGTCTTTCCCAGTCTATTCCAGCTGGCATAAAATGATGTAGCGATATTGCAAGAAACTTACAAAGTCTCATGTCATTCTGACCTTTTTAACTCATTCGTGCGTAAAAATCATGACATTAGTACTGCTGCATGTATCTCTCACTTATTTCATTATAGGTATCGCAATCAGCAATTTAGCAGACGAAGAATCTCAATTCGATAAGCAAAGAAATATGTCGTCATTACATCGGTTAGCGCTTGTTATGATCACTGTTTGATTCGGTCTTCATTGGAAATACATATTTCGTCGTATTTTGCACCAATAATTACAATTATTTCGTTGCCGCTATGAGCCTATTGTGAACGATCGACTTACAAACGTGTGGGTGCATTTCGCACTTTTCGATTTTGCACCATAGTTCTGTCCGAGAATGTGTCGTGAATAAAAAAGTGTTCAAACGATGTTGAGGCTGTCGCCAATCCCAGCTGCTTCGATGTATCTGCTCTCTTATTGCAGCTACAATAATCACTCTTTCGCTTGGCATTCTTTTATGGAGCCTTCAGTGATCGTTCGGAAAGTTCATCATTGTTTCTAACATGGTTTCCGGACTGTATATATATGATTATAGTGATCTGCTAGTGTTGATGTGAGCTTTCTTTTCCCTTTCACAAAAGATATTGTATCCACAATTTCTAAGATCTTGTCTCACCAGCTCCAATGCAATGAAGCCTTCTCAGACCGTAATCGTCCTAACGAAGCTCTCGTTAGGATTTGACTAAACGATGTATCCTTCGCTTTGCACTGCTCGCATAACGAAAAATACTTGCTTTGAAAAGAAAAATTCACGTGATGAGCGAAGGATGTTCTAGAAGATGTAATCGGAAAGAAATTGATGATCTCTTGGGTCAGCATAATTTGAATGAATCTGCTGCAAGCTCAGACTGCGCTCAACAAACAATGGGCTTATGAGTAATGCTACTGAACTTATAATTAATGCTATTGTGGTTGCACATACCGAACAATAAGATAACGAACTTCTGGCCATCGACGAACAAGTGTAGCAGCTGACTCCAAATTGCGATTTCGTGTGGCATAACACGCATAATTGAGATTTATTGATTATTCAGCGGGTCTTGTTAGGATCACCAAATTTCTCGCATAAATTCACCAGAATCTCGGCGGGGTCTGTTTGATGAGACCCAAACCTGAGAGCATTTTTGTAAGCGCGTTAAAGAAAACGACGAATGCGGGCGTTCAAAGCCCTCTGCCCAAACCCTTGTATTCATCCTTGGAGAGCGGCGACGTTTTCAGGCCTACATGATCGGCTGCATAAGGCAACTTTTCGTTCTTATAGTCTCCTGCGAAGGAAGAATATCCTGAATAGGCCTCAACTGGATCATCAACAGGGTCGGGAGAACTGAACTCTAAAAATTACTATATGACTAAATGTCAACAATCGATACAGAAGACGAAAGAAGGGAACGTAAAAGAAGAAGCGCACTGCGTGTATGAAAATTCTGTGATTTGATCCAATTTGTGGATATATTGGGAGCTTTAGCTGCCTCGTTTCCTATCCCTAGTTCGCCAAAATTGCATAGAAATGCTTTTCCATTTCGACTTTTCTTATGTCCCATTAAAGATGCAGTACTAGGCGTTAATGCTGAACGTATATATTCATTAACGGCGGCGGTAAAAATTCTCCGCATATATGTATGCAACGATTACAGTGATGTAAATGAAATAATGCCATTAGGAGGTAGAGGTTGTAACTGTGAAATGCGAATCGAGTAAAACATCGCTTTGCCTTCTTTCGCAAACAGGAGATTTGCATATGTCAAAAGTACACCTTCCGTTCGCTCCTCTACTTCTTTTCAGTTGATTCCTGACTTTGCAAATTGCAACCTCCCACTATTCCGAATATTTACATTCCAATGAGGGAAAAGATTTTGAACGTTGCGATGTCATTCAAAGAATCTTTTACATGTGGAAGTGAATTGTTGCTCTATTTTTTCGATGTAATGCATGTCATGAAGCTGATAATATGGGGAAGAACAACTTATATTGCTCGCTATAGAATTTGCCTTACTCGTGAAGTAGACTAACGCTAATGCCATCCACTCACACAGAATTATTCAGCGAACAGAATATTAAGATCAGAGTCTAACGTATCTGCAGCCTTTCGTTAACAATATAGATTACCGACGTTGTAGCAATTAGATCTGAGAGTTTTCTTTCTTCAGTTTCCTACTTAGGTGCTGCACCAACTATTGCAACGAGATAACAACCTTTGGTTTTATTTATTTCGTTCTTTCGTTTTTGCTAAACTGCAAAGAAATCCACTACGGTGATATCTTACTCAAATGTATAAACAAGTAACCGTTAATTTTCGCTTACTTGTCCTACAGATTTCGAGACAATTGTAGGATAAATGGGCTGTAATGCTTCCACCTACTCCATTGATCATTAGCATTCGTCAACAATTAGGAGTCTTTTCAGTGGAGTATCGAGATTTAGGCTATTTCTGGCCTCATTAGGCTCAGTTGAAAACTGTTGCTGAATAACCACCGTTGAGGTTCTTGCAATTTAAGTCTTTTCTTTTACTAGTAGCGCCGAAGCGTCGAGATCAACGGTAGTTGTGCTATTGCAATCATCGATTATGGCATAATCGCTTCATTTTGATTTGTTCCATCTAATTGCTTTTGTTTTTAGAAAATCTTGCTCATAACATTCCACTATAGTATTTTCCCTCATTCTATGAAGAAACGCAATGACTTAAATTTAGTCAGGTTGAACACAATAACGTTGATGAATTCCTTTCAATGAAAGGAAAGAAAACACTCGAGAATTTCAGCTAACGAACGAGCAAATAAGTTATAAAATTATTTCCTATAGTTTCACAAAAACTTTCGTCAAGAATGACTGAAAAAGCCGTATTGTAAAGGCTAAGAGTGGTACCAAAGAAAGTGTGTAAAAATGTGTCCATATTAATATGTCAACGGCAACAGAAAACTGCTGATGCAAAAAATCAGATGAGGGCGAAAACTGTAACTCCTTAGGGGTATGAAAGCGATCGCGAATGAATGATATCACAAACGGTATTGGATAGTGAATACTAAGGCAAATTCGACCTTTTTTTCACACATCGGTCTTTGCTGACAAAGTAATCGCTACCAAAGATTCCTTCAACATCGGTTAGGTTCTGCAGGTTATCACGTTGAGTGCAAAGCGTATTTTGAGGACATATAAATTGAATCAGAAATTTCCAACGGAGCTAAGAAGAAGAAATTGAAAATGTCTTCTGAGTCGTTGCAATTATGAGGAAGTTCAAAAATTGCAGCAGAAACGGGAAGTAGAAAAAGGTGATCGAAGGTTTAGTTCTTTTTTTTTTGTCGCGGAGATTCACGAATTATGAGAAAGAAAGCTGGTTTCTTCTAACTTCCTGAGGAAAACGAATCATTCTATGAGTTTTTAGATCAAGATTCTTGGAAACTCGAGAGGTCATAGCGAATGTTTGGGAATCCTTTTAGCGATCAGACAGTGCAACGAATTTTGCAGGCATTCGTTTAGCAACAGTTGCGAAAGTGCATGCAGCTAGAGTCAGCAATAACAAACAGGCAAAGAAGAATCGTAGAGGCCTGTCACAAGTCATAGTCACGAAATCTGGACTAGCGGAGATGATGTTTTCTTAAGGAGGGCTAAAGGTGACTAAGGGATTGTAGTAGAATTAAGCGAAATCCGCCTATTTCCCACACAGGTTCCTAGAAAGTTGTAAGCCATTATAATTGGGATGCTGGTTACCTCCACCCTTTGAAAAATCAGTCAAAGTAACCTCTGATTTGAGGGAATAAAATTACCAATCATAAAAGTCAAAGCAATTAGAATGAAAACATTGAATAAGCAGCGAGAAGCGCCACCAAACACAAAGTTAATTACCGTCTCGATGGTCATCACACTTACAAGGTTGACTATACTCGATATCCCGTTATAAAGTACGTTTCCGAGAATAGAGAATAGATTCTTGCCTATTTCTCTAAGCATTCTCCAACCTAGAGCGCCAACTTTCCGGCAAGACATTATATGACATTACGTGGTGTACGTCGGATAAGCTATTGATAAAGGTGCATCACAATCCTAAAACAGCCCAAATCCACGATGCCTTTCCACACAACCCTTTGCTTTGCAATCGACGAAACGTCTCAACAGCCGGTAGGGCGATATGCACGTCACATTTTATTCGAAGTCTCTTCGCTTCCGAATTCCACATTCAGCGCTCTTTATTTTTGCTGATTCACCTTACAAAGTAGAAAGTATTTGGCGCTCTTGAAAAGCGAATCTATGATTTCGACGTGCTAATGTTAGGTAACCCCCATAAGCGCCCACCTTTTTTGTACAGCTCCCGTCATCCAACACATTGTTGTCATGATTCCTTGTTAGGAGACATTGAAATGGTCAGGTGGACAACTGCAAGCAGGCTGCATCATACGGAGGAAGAAATATGCGGTCGAAGTAACGCTGAAATAATCCACATGGGAGAGTTTCAATTATACTCAAATTTCTTTCGTAACCATTAAGTTTCAATTCTGAGCTCCTAATTAAGCCAATGCTAACATTTCAAATGTGATCCCTGCAGCAGCTTATATACACTGAATCACCAGGACATAAAATAAACGCGATATTATGAGCCGTCTATTTTAACTTGAATTAACCGTTGCTTTTTTAATTGTTCCTAAAATTTTGACTAACTAACGACAGACGGTGTTGTATGCAATATGAAATCATTCAAACGTTTCTTGTGATGTATGCGTTTCGTCTGTAATGAAAAAAACTTTTGCTTTACTGTTCTATACTATCAACGTTGTATGTTTTCGAAGCTAACAACCAAAAAATACCTATCGAGCACGATTAGAATATAGGACGAATTGATGGAGTACAACTAGGTGAAGAATATGATTCTCATACTTTTCATGACATTAGGTGGAGCTAAATATAGGCAAGAACGTAGACGAGCCAATGAAGCCACCGCACATATGTGCTGTTTATGCAGTCCTGCACGAACAAGATACACTTTTCAAATGCATTATCGATCCTCTCAGAAGTCGAAAATTCTCCAATGCACTCTACCGAGAGTGGAAATTTTATCCATATACTGTGTAATCGAGAAATCGTAAAAGAAACTGAAAGAAAATACAAAGAATTCAAGTGAATTTTGCAAATGGTTTCAGAGCAATGATGATCTGCATGGTCCCCTTAAATACGCTGGGGATTTGCTAAAGCTGAGAGAAACTTTTAATTAGCTTAAAAAATGTTGTAATTACTTCTGAGAATTGCTAATGATTGCGAAGGATTTATACGAGCAAGAATAATGAAAGCTTTCAATGGAGCACCGGCTTCAACTGAAAGAAAGTGGGATTTGTCGACAAAGTTGGTGAGAATTTCAAGACGGCTAAGAGAGAGATTTCCTTTCTCACGTTCTGCATTGCTCAAAAATGTAATAGATCTCGTTGTTTTTCTTAAGTAGCTCAATTATAACATATATTCCAAAGAAAAAAATTCTCTGCTTCAAAGGATATGATGAAAACTCACGGGTACATTTATTGGGATTGTGTCAGATGCAATTTCTGGATGTGCCATTGTGCCACTCATCTCATGGAAGCCTTCGCCAATTTCAGGTATATTTCTGAAAAATCCCACAACAATAAAATTACGAAAAGAACTGCATAATAAGCGTTTTTTTTCATTGCTCTTAGTATATTCCATTCTCCAGTATCACATCAGTTGAATGTAAAATGATCTTTCCACAGAACGCATTCCACTTTCATCCTCTTATGGTGTTTTTCGGAAGGCATATTGCTAATATTCGCCATTGTTCACACTTACGTCCACATGGGTTATTGCATACTTTTCCGATTTTAAATGAAAACCTTCTCATTTCATCTTATATATCCCAATGTTTCGGCGAATTCCCTTATAGGTAAGGTTTCTATCATGTAGTCATGCTTGTTTTTTTTTGCATGCTTGTAGTTACCATTCGATTATGCTATAATATTTCATCGCACTTTGAACAAGGTGAGCAGTTTGAACAAGCCAAACGATATATAAAATGATATATGCTTTTCGCAATTTGAAGAAGTATGGCGATCGAATTGCAGAACGTTCTCGAATTTGGGCATTTCTGATAGCACTTATTGCGTGGAAACTAACGGTTTCAAGAGTCAGACTTTACCGACCGAATTTCTTCGCCTCAATGTGAGCAGTGGGTGAAGAAGTGCCGAATATAAGGTTGGTGTCGAATTCCGGTGACTGCAAATCCCGAATGAGACGATAGTTGGGAACTAACTAAATGATAACGGAAAGCGCACTTTTTGCACCAATTCAGATATACTATGGTGTTCAAAGCATTGGTGGAATGCCGCAGTTCAACTTTCCGATCACGCTATTGGAGCATCCAAGCGGATGGGACACGGTATGCGAAGATGAGTACGGGCGGAATTAACGCATTTCACCAGTTGCATCCTTCAAACGACGTAAAAGCGCTAGTACAGAGATCAGTTTTCTTCTCACTATGTTTGCTCTAGGTGTTTCTGAACACGCTTCCCCTCATCTCAGCTACTGCGTTACATTCAAATTGATATGAACCCGTCACATCCTATTTCCAATATAGAACGCGTCATAAATGTTACAACTATATTTCGAGCGTTCGAATCCTAACCAGCTGAGAGTTGGTCTCTTCTAAGCATGTGCTGTGTAACGAGGAGAAGTGCAATTGAAAGTATCGTTCGTTGCGTCACTTTTGCGCAACAGTCGGGATCTTTGCCTCAAATATTCTCTTCAAATGAGGCTCAATGAGGAGCAACCATTTTCTCCTTAATACAGAATCTTTCCTTAGGATTAGAACCTTCTAATCAAAATTAGGCCAAAAAATTTCTACCACACGAATTTCCTAAGTAACGGCACTTTGAAACTTTCCTATCTTTGGCTTCTATTTTCAGTATTCTTGTAATTTTGGTGGAAGAACCACATTGCCTATGCTATGCGTCACGCACATCGTGCTTTCTTATTGTTACGGTTCATTTTATCGTAGTTCGCTGATTTTAGCTGAGTTTACCGATATCGACGATAGTGTGAATGTTCCGCAATAATTGCCTCTCCATATTTCCACCGTGGCATCACATTTTGTAACACAATTGAGAATATCATTCGATCAATTCCAAAAAAAGCGGGACACATATATATCGCAATGTTAATGCTATTCATTTCCTGATCTTTTCTATTAATTTGGTAATTGAATATGAGGTTTTGCTGAATTCTGGTGCACCGTTCACACAATTCTCATCGTTGCGCTTCTCGATGCAAATATAAAGCATGTTCTTGTCGCAGAGTACCGTATTTATGTCTATTGTATTTGCGCCTCATTAAATACAGTAAACCACTGATTTTGCAGGGTTCATCATATGTCTGCCAGTGTGAAATCACATACCCATAGATCATCTGCGTTCCATTGCCCACATGGCCTTCATTAACGCAAGATTTTTCATTTTTTGAGACTTCATGGTAGTTCTACTTCATGGTACTTTGGAATCCGGAGTTCTACTAGCGATCCATGCTTTATAGCGCCAGAGAAAGAAAAACTCCGAAAGAAGACAACTCGTAAGGGAGTTCGTCAGTTTTTTGCACGCTTGAAAATGTCACTCGAATTTTCAACATCCGAGTTTACCAAAATGTTAGTATCCGAGCAAATACAAACTGCGAAAATCGTTTGTTGATAACGTGGAAAACGTAGGAGACTTCGGAGTAAACTGGCAAAAGTTCTTACTTCACCACATTCTTAGAAGGGCGGGGGAGGAGACTGAGTGAGCAGTGAGTTACCAGCGATAAGGAACACAAAGTTTTGTTGTTAAAGCAGAAATTGCTTTTACGCTAACCTTAATGTGATTACAAAAAGAAAATTGCTTACTTCTCATAATAAACAGATTCCAATCTTTAGTTATGTTTAATCGTTTTGAACTCGTAGATATGTGGCCGGCCACATAAGGCGCTGCTAACTGCCAAGTCCTACATCCACTTATCTATAAAATTAATTCATAGCTAATACCCCACGATCAATATTTGACAATAGAGCGTTTTCCTTCTTGATAAATCTTTCAAGCAATAAACGATGGCCTCCATTTCAAAGTGCCAATATTTTACAATCACTGCTTTACAGTTACGTAGTTAAAGTGAGTGTTGCTAGTGTTTCCTCTTATTTCAGCTAACAGTGTCCAATATTGTTTAGAATATGCACTGTAAAAATAACCACCTATATCTCATGGAACATATCGCCAGAATGATTTGAGAAATTGACCGCTCATGAATATTGAATTTGAAATTCGTTGTTCTTAGTTTAGAGCGAATAATTTTGTTTCTTACATAGTGCTAACTCGCAAGTCATTCAAATTGAGCTGTCTCTATTACCTAGGCATAATAGCAGCATGACATTTCATAGGCTAACGAATATGTAGCCGCAGCGAAACGATCGAGTTGCTCGACTCAATGACAGGATAGCATGAGCGCTGACGCTTATTCCACTTGCATTAGGAGTTGAAGTTTTTCATTTGGAAGTCGTAGGCAATCATGTTCTATGAGCTCATGATCTCGTTGGAATTAGGGAGTGCATATGATCACGCAATAATCCTGCCAGATTACGAAAATGTGTACGATACCATTAAGCAGATTCATTGATATGTTCACCATCCGTCGCAAAATGATTGCTGCTCGAATCATCGAATAATTATCTCACTAGTCTGATGGGATTTATACTTCATTTGTTTATACTTCATTTGTTTACTTCATTTGCTTAGATACATGTGTTCCCTAAGGGAAGCCAGTGATGAAATGCGTTATGCTTCAGAAGCCGGCTATTCCCTATCTTTGAATTTCGATCCTAATTGCAAAAAAAAAGACACAATTTGTACCGTTGCTGAAAAAGTCTTTTGCTATCCCATCAATTCCACCTGTGTTTCACATTGCAAACTATCAAAATGCCTTCAGTGGAGCACATAATTGAGTAATCGAAAATTGGCGCACCATGATACAGAATCACCAAACTCAGCGTTATGGCTTATGAATTACTGGATTCTTTTCATTGCACTTATGAAAATAAGAACAAGTCACACAGAAAGACATGTTCAGAGTATTCCCAGTATTCCTTACCTAGTAAGGTTATGTCTGCTGGGTGATTTCGATCCAACTGATGATTGCATGGTCTGACGCCGAACTATTGCTGCGTTAACTCATATGGTTGACAGTTTAGCTGCGTTTTAGCCAGTGCTAAGGTCCCGTTTGATGTAAGAGAAAATATGATATTTCTCGGACTACATCTGTGTATGCGGCGAAGTGCTACTTCTTCAGAATTGAGAAAAGGAAAATCTTGCTGATAGTTCAAGTGCGGTATCCGCATGTGCGTATTGAAGGCTAATCAGTCACTCTTCGTAGACTACAAAATGGACAAATGAATTGCAGCTCGAAGATAATGAAGCTCATGCTCTTGAGTTTGGGGATCAATATTTGCGAAATGGTTATTCTGATGATCGCATTTTTCTCACTTCTGATATTGCTGTATGTTGTCATGACCGTCGCCGACTTTCATCACAACTTCAGGTGAGGCCGCATCCAAGAAGTGTTGAAGAAATATTTGAGTTTTCTAAATATTCTGAAGCAGTTTCCACAGTTTCGACGAAGTAAACGTGGAAAGACTGCAGCATCACTTAGAATATATTCTCTCGCGTGGCATGTTTATGCTTTGAATATCCAAGTTATGCTTCTAACATCAATCAGCAGCTTACAATCCTATTTCCGACTCAGTATTCAAAACTCTCAGCGAAAGTTGGCTGCTTCCGCCAACTCATTTACACTTAATCTTTTTTTGTTCAAGTTTAGAAGATACGACACGTCAGGTGAACGAGATATTTGCATGCAAATCCTAACCCATCATTTGCGATCCAGCTATGGCAAAAGAAGACCAAATTACCCGATCACATGGCAGCCTACTGGAAATGTTTTTAAATGGCAGAGGTGCAACCAACTTAAAGTCTGTCACCAGCTTTTTGCCCCATGCTGCACAAATAATTAAACTACACAGCGATCTTGGCGCAGATGTGCTTTAAAGTCTAACCCATGCGTTCGATGAGCAGATCATTCCAGTTCTGGGACTTTTGCACCTTAAGCGCAAAAAAGTCTTTTCAATTAATGAACATCCCGGGAATAGTCGACCCAAACACTGATTTCGGGTAATCGAATTTGCTTCCTGAAACCACAACTTGGGATGGATATCAAATCAACCATTGGTACAGTAAGACAGCGAATAAAATATTCGTAGTTCACATCCGTGGCCCTTCATAGATTCACGCGTCGACTTTGTGCATGCATTTCATTGGTAGGCCAAAGAAATGGCAAACATCACCTTCGACTTAATGTAATGGAATCCGTCCATTGTTTTTCTGCAGGGGAGTGAGTATACTGGCGTTTTTTTCCCAAGAAGTTCAAATATTCGAAAAGATTGATCCTATGACTTCTCATTGCTTAGCAGTTGCACTGACCTTAAAAATCGCTCGTATGAGTAATTCCAAAAGTACTCTACAAATGTCATCAATGTCAATGAACGCTTTGTTTTCTCCGTTTTTTATGTTTAGGTGACCTTTGCTCTTGATCTCATGAGTTAAAACAACTGAATCAGCTGATAATTTCCCCATCAGCTTTCGTTATTGTCGCCGAATTCCGTAACTCCAGTTTACGTGATATCTTAGGGTAAATCGTTAAACTCTTGAGTACCTTTCAGGAACAATTGCATTCGTATAGGAGATCGTCAGAGTGCCGCTGAAGGGAAAAAAACGGTAGACCCCACAAGAAATAAGCGCTATAGGTGTTATCACGAGCGGCGACCACTGAAGTAAACAAACAGTTGCTGACGGTAATAGGAGCAGGGAAAATGCACTTCAACCAACGATGCTACGCTAAATTCTGAAGGGTCACTTTTGCGCTTCACGATCGCGCTAATATAGAAAGTCGTTAAATGTGAACTTTATAAATTTGTTTCACGTTTATCGCCTACAGCTTGCAGCTGTTTTAAAAGGGTAGTGGCGAAGAAGAACAAAAGGCAAAATAACTGAGGACAACTTAGAAGTATTGTAGGTATATTAATGCATTCTATCTCTATACTCTAAATATTCCCCACTTCACGTTCATCATTCTCAGCGTTGCAAGTAGCGAAATAAGATGGAGTGCCGAAACGCATACTTACTGACAAGCTGCAGCTACTGTCAGTTTTCGCCCATCGGAATTTATGTACGAAAGACAGCAATCACTTTCTCAGTATCTTCGGACGAACACTTCGAACAAATAATTTCATTTTCAAAATGTTATGGTTCATTATACCTTTAATGAGTGAAATTTTTACAACGCTATGAATCGATTCGCTGCAGTGAAATTTAAGATTAATGAATCCGAATTGTATGACTCACAGATCTGCGCTGTTTGGCTACGGAAAAATTTCATCGTCGTTCACGGAACGCTGCACGTATTTCATCATGTCACGAATTGAGCGATCAAATAGCTGCTGCCCAGTGATCATTTGCTTCTGATTGCTTTTCACCGTTGGCGATTCCATTTGGCAAAGTCTTCTAAATTGGAAAGCCATTTTTGTACTTCGCCAAGGTTGGATGTTCTTCAATGATGAAACTCAAGGAATGCTGTTGTTCTTTTCGCGAACATCTCACCTACCCATCACACTGTCACGTGAAATTAACATTCTATATAAAATTTCGCCCTATTTGGCTAGAGCTCCCGTTGGGAGCGTTACTGTTTATGTTAGAGTATTCCTTTTCTTTGCTGTAACATGACTTTCGCAGCGCGGAAAATCATTAGGGATGCCCTTTTCTTGTTCGTTAAAGAGCTTTCAATGAAGACTGCTTTACATAAGTAGCACAGTGCTGCAGTCGAGTTGTTTTGATCAGACGAGGTTCGCATAAGCGCGTGATCAATACCTTCCGAGATAAGTGCAGTTGCTGCAGCTGATACAAGCAACAATTCGGTCTTTAAGGTAAGAATCCGTTCGGTAGATTACATTGGTCACATATAACAGTACTGCTGTCTTCAATGTTCAACTTGCATTGTGTATGAGGACTTGATTGCTCTTTCAGGGTTCTTTTGGTCTTATTGATTAGTATATTTTTGGTGTGCGTTGTGGACTTTCTTTCACTGGCCATTATGACAATATTCGAACCCGAAGGAGAGCTGGCAAGAATATTGTGGTCGACTCTTCATGTTATTCACGATATTATTACTCCATCTTACACATTCGCATTCATGCTTCTCGGTAAGTGATGGCGAAAGTGAAGAAGATAGGGTTGCATCGAATGTACAAATTTTCTGACGTGGCCGAAAGGTGCTAACCTCTACCAAAGAGCAGTTCTCATCACTGAACGTCAAATTCCTCCATATAGTTAATGCGCATGCAAGGATATTTCAGGGAGCCCCAAACTTTACCGCTAAACATATAAAAGAATTGTCACAACGTTCAAGAAGGAGGTTAACTGAGCGAAGTGTTCGGTTCAGGTGATTAACACAAACGAAAAAGTGAAGGTACACATCTTAATCTCGGAGATTTTCCAGCCAACCTCTGATGGCGTTACACCTTGAAAATTCGCTGTTATCATGAGTCAAAGTATGACGTCTCTACGACGCGGACTGAGGTGAACGCGTTTTAGATTCTCCTCTGGAAGCCTGCGAATGGCAAATAGTTTAATCGTCCTGTTGCGTATATGGGTCCGGGGCATGCTTTTCTCAACCGCGGAAAAACATCGTACCTGCGGTGGCACCCGGCTAGCGTAGCCGTTGTAAACTTTACCCACTTTCTGCGGCCTTGATCATTTCCCGATTATTAAGCGGGCAGGACATATGTTGGTGATTTCCCAAAAAGTAACCTCATAAATGTTTGCCTGGTTGCAATTTTCGCATGCATTGTTTGCAGTAGCAGAGAGGTTTGTTGCCACAAGGTGGGCCAGCGTTTATGAGAAACACGGCAGTCATCAACAAATCGCTCTAACGCTCGCATGCGCTGCATCGGCAAGTTCCTCTCAACCTTTATTAAATTTCATCAGTGCCTTGACCAACCATTTTTTAAATTGTCCAATAACCATCAGGTTTCCATCGATGTGCTAGCGGCCTTCCTTTTTAGTTCAGCATTCCCATAAGCGAGTAGAAATATGACTTCTGCTCGCTGATTATGGCGACCATATAATATTACGATTACGTGACTGATAAATCCACAGTTTAATTTGTTCATTGTTGTCTTGAGGATACGAGGAAAATGAAGTGAGTTTTCATGCTGATCGATGAGCACATTCTTTCTATCCATTCTTAGTTTACATGCTTGAATGGTGCACAACTGAGAAACAAAAATGCATTATGATGATGGAATAAGAGTTTGGAAACATGGTCCACAGAAGTTCACGACGTGCAGCGTGCGTTTATACCACTGATATCGTTGCGAAGACGGCCAGAAACGAAGAAGCTGTCAACTATTACTGCAATAACGTGCTTCCGATGAACCTTTGGCTTGATAAGTCTTGCAACAGTATCGGCAAAAAAATGCTTTACGTTTTTCTTCAACAACTACAGAAGTCTACTGTCTCATAAGGTGGGATGCAGAAGATTTATGCTATCCTTCACGGCCGTGTGAAATTTTCTGTTATTTTCCGAAAAATGTTGGACGATATCCGTATCATAGCAAAACCTCTCAACTCTTTGCCATTGTTTTCCTCTTTTTACGTTTCAGTTGGTCATGAGATGAATTTCAGTTGGAATTCGTCTCATGATCAATTGTTGCGTATATATGTCAGTAAATTGCCTTAACTGTAAAATTTAACAGTCGTTTCCTTTTTTGTTTACGAATATTTTCCCACGCACATTGACCGATATTCTTTCAGATATTGTTTGGTATTTCGATGTCTTTGTATTTTCACCTCTCAGGTTAGCTGCTTGTCCTAAAAATGTTTGATTTATATCAGATTTGTTTGATCGAACATATGTCTCACTCTCTTTATTGAGAAAACAATGATTATTTCTTGTTGAGTTATCCTTTGTTTGGCAGATATGCTCAAATTAGTCTTTAAACTAATTGTTTTTACATATAGCATGGCATAATTCAATTATGGTATAATGAGAACGAAAATATGAAGACCCGCAATGTTAGCAATATTGCTCACCGGGACTTAATTAATTTGTTTGCCAGGCAGAACATGCAAGGAAAATATTCTTGCCAACGCATGCGAGAAGCACAAAACGTGGAAACAGAGAAGGTGAAGGAAATTGCTGAGAGGGACGGCTAATAGTCAATGGACGCAGCTGTATCAACAGCAAAGCATTTTCTACTGTGAATAAGAGAGGAACAGCATAAGTAAATTATGCCAGTGCCTTTCGCTTTCCGCCAGCACACTGAAAGGTCCTCGAGGTGCGCTAGGGAAAGAATATTAGTGAAATCGATCAAAAGATTACTGACTAATGTCATAAGCATGGAACTCTTCGTCTTCAAAAGCTTCTATGCCGCAGCGATTGAGGGCCATTCGATGGCGAACTTATTCGGAAAAAATGGTGTCGAAACGCGCTTTCAGGTGATGGCCAGACTCATGTGTACGTTGTGCTTAGCGTTCTAACGGCAGTAAGTGCCTGCGGCTTTATTACCAGCTTATACTTATTGCGTCGTAACAAACAAATGTTCCAGTTAAATTTCGTCGCCGGTACTCATAGTCTGAGTAAGCGATATCAAATCAGCGAAAACATCAAACTTGCAAGGTACGTCGCCAAACTGCTACTAAAACTCGACATATTCGTTTGCACCGTTTTCATTAATGGACTATTTAAAAAAGCGACTAACCCTTGAAAAACTTCGAATAAACATTAAAGGTTCTCATAGTGCTTATGTGCTTTGCGTGAAAATGAAACTGCATAAACCCCCCAAAAAAATGATTTAAGCCGAAAATTAGTCTCTTCGAATAGTTTTGTACCATCGCAATGGAGAAGCAGACGTTTCAACTGATACCTGCGTCAAGTGATAAAAATGCATAAAAGTCTCAAATCTACCGAGCACATAAAAGAGCGAATATAACGAGTGAGATGACAGCAGAATAGGCATGAAGATGCAGAAACAATAGAAAAAAATTCAAATTAATAGACATCTTAATATGAAAACGGCGCTCCAATGGATCCTGGAACTTGAAGCAGTGGATGTAGTAGTGACTGTGCATGAGGTTGGTTCGAACGTTATAAACTGGTCCCATGCGCTTTCTATCTGGGGTCACTCACTTTATGCAAATGAGTGATACATAGACACGAAAGCCCGACTGAGTTTGATTCTAAGGAAACGGCGGCGATATTAACCCATGCGTGCAATCGAGACTTGGTTGTTGCTGATTTCTTTATTCAAATTTCACCCTCACCGAAAGACTGCCATAATGAATGTGATTATATAAGTGCACCCATAAATTCAATAGTAAATGCATGAATGCTACAACAGTTGAAATTTTCGTTTACATCGAAGGATCTAATATGATTGATGCGATCTTTGAAACTCCTAACTTCTATTCATACTGATCGCTCAGTGACACCATTTCTTTGATATAATTTCATCGAATTTTGCTCACCTTTTACTCTAGCGCTTTCAGCTGAAATCAAATACACCGATAAGACTCAAAATTAATTGAAATATTCATCGACAAAGTAATGTATAATATACCATCAATATGCCATCAATGCCATCTCAGAATTGATGTTGCTTATTTTAGGCTTCTTGCACCGATTCTTGTCGTTGAGATACTGGTCAATGTGACGAGCTTGATACCGATTATTTATTTCCTAGTAATTTTGCCATACGATCGAAAAAAGGATTATCGGGTCTTGGGATATATCGTCGATTTTGTAAGTTTGGTCCGATTGTTACTAGCAACGTTCCAAGTTGTAAGTAAATAATAAATACCACAAACTGACATCCTGCAACAATGAAACTTGACAAAATTCTATTGAAGAAGTACTTTCGAAATTTTTTCTTGCCTGTATTGTCGATTATGCCCATTGTTTAGTCAACGAAATATGTGAGAGGAGCTGCATAGGAAACAGAATGAACTGCTGCAATTACATCTTTTAAAGTACAACTTCTTCAAGCATAGTGAATGCTGGGATCTGCATCCCAACGATAAGACTGTTGGAATTTTTTCGTCAAAGTTGAAATACAAGAAACAATCCAGCATGTTTCACTTTGAAGTATTGAAATGATCCAATTATGCCATTTTCTTCCACCAAAAGCCAAAAACTTATGTGAGTCAATGTCTTTTTTTCTCATTTGTGTTGCAAACACTTCAAATCCTCTAAATTCAGTTAAGTAGATTCCATTAGGTGAAAAATGTAATCAATATGGCATTCAACTCGGCCAGTTTCTTTTGGACATATATAGAATGCTTCTTAAATTTTTGCGGCTCATTTACTCGTTCGTTCTATTCAGTGAACCTGCTGAACAAAAGTTTTTGTACGTGCAGTTTAACGTTACTAGTAGTCGGACGTACTGGAAACAACTGTAGGGGATAGCAGAATGAGGGCTATGTGTTGACCTAGTATATCGGTGGAGTGAAAGTTTGATTAAAGTTGATGTATCCTTAACGCGCTCCGACTTACCAGGCAGTATAAAATTATCGCCATTCAATGCTCTTCGGTGACGTCATTCACTGAGTGTTTCCTGACTGCAAATTTCCCTTGCTTGCAGGATCTAGCAATATTTATGACCATCTTGCCGTGGATGATTCTTCTGAGGCACCCGCCTTACTATCGAAAAATTCGATCAACGCTACCATGCACAGTAAATACAAGTCTGGACAGAGTGACCGAACCAAAAAACGTTAACGGCAAGGCTATCGTTATACATGAAAATGCGAAGATTCATTTCGAGAATCTGAGAAAGCATTGGATTTAAGAGAAGCTGATATAGCGAGAGGAGAAAAAGTTGGTGCAGAATTACTCACTGAACGCAAGGGTTCTATCGCTCTGATGTTTTTTTTATCAGTTTCAATTAGCGTGTTTTCCCAAAGTTCAGTAAAAATCTCGCTCCAGCAAGCGAAGTCTTCGTTAGTTTTTTCGTGCGATTCGATTTGAGCGTTGCCAACGATGACTAACTTGCAATAAAGTGACTCAATAAACTCTACATATAAATGTGTTGCTCCTCCACGCCCAATGCTTAATGTGACGTGGTGAAGCGGGGAACAAGTGAAGACAAAAGGCAAATATGTTCATTCTTACAAAATGCATGGATGCGAAGCAAAATGGTGGTCTAGCCTGTTTTGAAATCAGTACGTCCTTAGTAATGAAACATGTTTACTGGAAAACCGGTCCAATGTTCTGCGTGAGTCTGGTCGATTTGATTATTGCAGAAACGCTTCTGATCTCTAAAGTTTTCTTTATGATTTTTTAGTGCCACAAATCAGTCGGCATTGTGAACAGTTTTTGGAACTTGCATGTCATATATTCAAATACGGGCATCTTATAAAATCTGACGATTTCAAATGTCATATCACTTCTGAGTGATCAAGCGGGCTTATATTGATATTAAATAACCTCTTCTAAAAGTGATATGGGCATATTTCAGAACTACAATATGAGTCTATATGAGTCGTTGTTTCATTGGTAGATCGCCTTCAGTCATTGTTGTTTTCAATTACGCTGCAAGAGCATTTGTGAATGCATAAAGATAATTCACTGAGGTATGCAGAGATGAAATCCAGAGTGAACTAATGTGTTACGCAGACGGTTTAATCGTAGCAATTTGTAACTCCCATTCCTCTTATGCACAGCAAGCAGCAAATCGTGACGAAAAGTCTGCGAATTTGCAATTTTACACTTTGTTGAGATCGGCTCATACATAAAGCAATTGCTCGGACCGACCTTCTCGGCTCTCGAATACGCGTATGCCCATCGCATTATTATGCCAACATATTTTCAGACCGACGATTGCTATAAATTTAACACATCTGATAAGTGATTCATGCTGATAACTATCGTCATCAGAATGTTCAACTGTCAAAATGCAAAAGTACCACCGCATCCCAATACTACCACGTAGTGCTACGGAACTTCCGGATCGTAAACTGCTGTACTACCATCATAGCAAAACACATGAGACCATATCGGTTCAGATGAATATGATATTCAACAAACCTCAATGTTTTTTCGTCAATGGCGCCATTTCACCATTGCATCATGCTCACGTTTTGTTACTTTTAGGGATCCCGTAGCATAATTTAAGGAAGACAGTGCAGTTGCAGTGAGCCGAATTATCGTTCACACTTTTAACGTCACTACCAAATGCGTCCAATTCCTTCGAAGAGCAACATGCAGAGAAATTATGTGCAGCCGACTCATTGGTAGACGAGAAAAACATGCAGCTAAGCATGTGAATGAAATTGTGAGAGCAAAATGAAGCGCCCGCACGCTCAAAAACCAGCAGATAAAGCAGTTTGACCGTATATCATCTGAGAAATTACCAACTTCATGGTCACATGAAAGCAATACTCTAATAAGTACCGGTAAATGTGCAACTCTCTGTTATTTTCTGAAGTTGCCGTAGTATTGAAAAAATTTTCCGCTCGAAAAAAAAATTTTCCGCTCATCTTCAGGGGTCGGTACGTTTTCAGTGCTACATAGAACGCACACGTGAAAATTTGAAGGATAGCCCATATAACTTTCGAAGCTTATCCAAATGAGCGAAGGATCGGATCTGTAACATAAGCATTGGAATGAAACGATTACAGCGGTACATGTGAACTTTTTCCTCACATAGTTTCGTCAAATGCGCCCTTCACTCCATGGTTATGTGGATGCGCGATCAAAAAAATGATGAAACCATGACCATTCAGTTGAATATCCTGAAGCAGCGATAACAACAACTTCGTCGACTTTCAACTGTAGGCAACTGTAGTCCTCATTGTTATATTCAGCATCGTCACTCTTGTCAAATACTGCCATAGGCGAATTTGCAGCACCTGTTACTACCAACTTTAGGTGTTGCTATATTTGATGTTATTTTACAGCAATTCTAGTATTCATCTTTACGTCTGGCACGCTGATCATTGGTGCTCTTGATTACCCGGGTCGCACATTCCTGCCCATTTCAATATCGCAGAGCTGGATGTAGCAGTTGAACGTCTGCATGTTTTCCTCATTTCACGACCTGAGAGCAGTCATGACGATGTTGCAACTTCTGTTCCGTTCAGTTGAATCAGAAATGCGCTTATAGAAATGAAAACTGTATTTATCAGATAAATTGAAAGAACATCGTAACAGGTGTGCTAAACATACTTTTTCAGTACTCAAATGTACATAGGAAATGCAGTGAAGGTGCATGTGCGCACTCACGTGAATAAGATTACTGCATGCAAAGTTCCTCCGATCAGGGATCACTTTAAAGTTGTGGAACAAAGAGGTCAAAACGAAAAGCAATGAGTTTTGCAGCAAGTGTTACTGCGTGAGAAAGAAGGCCAACAATATCGGTGGAAGTTTGTTAAGCTCTGCACTTTCTGATGGTAGCATATTCGTTAGAGTATTCTAAAAGCTGAGGTAAGTATATAGCTGTCAAGATGACCACGATATCCCTAAAGTAAGAATCTTTCAAAACTACGAAGGAGTCCAATGTTTCTGCTCGTGCAGGCCTAGTAGCGATTACGTTATTTTCTCTGAGCACCGATTGTAAGGGACCTTAAAAGGATTGGTATGTCAGGGTAGACAAACACTGTCAGAACAGATGTGGACCGAATCAAAGCTTCTATGGCAAAATACAGAATGTGCATGACGGAGTAAACAAATGTGGCAAAATTTCCACGTTATATGCAGCAGGAGGTTTGCTTTTTTTGCTTAATGTCCTGTTCATTGCAACGCCGGACAAAGGAAAGAGCGGTTGCATGGCAGATATTTCATTCAAAACGTTTTGCAGAGCATCACTTTCCCTTGATCTGACTTGCTCCACTCGAGTTTGCAAAAGTAACCTCACACACGAACCATGCTCTGCAATGGAGTTTCAGTGAATAATTTCAGCTTCAACCGATCCGCCTTTGGGAACATGATGAAGATATGCAAGAAATGAAGCAAGGACGAGTAAGCGTAATACAGTGTAATACAAAAGGAAATCAAGCTCCAGTTATCGCTAAGAAACGAAACTTCAATGCGTTACTCTTTTCGGGCAAAGCACAAAGATTTCTAGAAGTGGCCCTACTGTTAAAATGAATCGCTGCTATTGCATTGATTTTTTGTGCAGTTGCACAGAAGAAGGATCTGTTGCTTGCAGTCCTTCTCCCATGCATGCCCTTGCAGTTGCGACTGTGAAGGATTCTTGAACACGTCAGACATAAGCAAAACTCGTGGACGCACCCGCGCAGATCCATTAGCTGCAAGTTTTGAAGCAACACTGCTCGGCAACTAACATGTTCTGACGAAAAATCGACTTACGTTCGCACAGAAAACCTTCCTAGGTATTCATGAAACTTGGTTTGGCGAACGTTTATTGTTCATAAGAAAATCAATCTTCAGCCATATTTTGTTGGAGAAGTGAGCGATACTGTTTTGGCGAATTTTTGAAGTTATTTCTGAGTACTTTTTATGTACTAATAGCCTTCACTGCGTGTTTTTAGTGCGAGAGTTCTTTGCCTGATCACTGGCGTTGAATATTCTGGGAACCAGCATTTCCGCTTCACACATATAATTTAACATGCTCACATTGATAGCACCTGAGAGTTGTCGCATTGCCAAATAGCTTTCTGAGAAAACTTGACTGCGGAGACACAAACCCCTCAGAAAGGTTCAAGGCAGGCCACCGTATCTCCGAGAATTGTGAATCGTCATTACACGCCTCAACGTCCGTTGGCCTCTCTCTCTGAAGAAACCAACCTTTTATGTTCGATTCCTCGATCGTTGGGTCCCCGAGCTTTTAATACACTCAGCTTTTCCAATTGAATGCACTGCCTGCTTGTTTCTCAAGTGCGTGCATTCCATCATACATCATATTAGCAACCGCATCGTGCAGGCTTAGCACTCTAAATTTTCTTTAGCTTCTGTTGCACGATTATTGGAATTAGAAGAAAAAATTTCAAAAGCTTTCATGAATCGTTGATTCACTGAAATACTCTCAACCAACTGTTATCTCGCTTTTTGATGCAACAGCTATCCCTTAAGAATGAAGATGATAGTTTGCATATAAATAACTGAGGAGAGCATCATTTTGTGCACAGGTCATAAACATAAATGCCAATGTGAATTGTTTGCCTAACGATTAAGCGTACTGATAAGGGAGATAATTCTCTTTCAACGACATACAGTCAAATGCTGACTATCTTCGATGGAAATCAGTTGTCCTATACAAACTATAGGAGAAGCTAATTATAGCGCTTCACATGACTTTCAGCATTTCGCACCTCGAGAATGATGCAAAAAGACCGATCGATATTTGTGACATTCATTCCGATGAAAGTGAAGTTTTGAAGTATTTTTAAGTATTTCACTTTTGTTTTACGCGAAAAACCACTTCAAATATAGACTATGGATGGAAAAAGGTGAACATTATTGGATGCTTCCAAAAAAAGTGACATGAAATATGCAAATATGCATTCCTATCAATCCTAAACTTCCTAAGTTCTCCTATTGCCTCACTTCTTTTCCGATTCGGCTAAAATAATGCCGTAAAAATTTCAACTACTCGTTTACCCTAAGCTATCTCATAGGATTGTTAGAAAGTAATTGTCCGAACCAGACGACCACAGGTGGGAATGAGCGGACAGCTAGATGAACAAATGACGACTGAGAGTCACGCATCACGTAAACATTATAGTTGATATTTTCTGGAGACATGAGCCCTATTCGGCTGCATTTTTGTTAAGTGCTTTTTGCTCAAAGATTTTTCTTTTCAGTCAGCAGCAATTGCAAAAGTAATTGTTCTCATCCATTTTTAGCCCATCGCTACATCAAGTTTTTTCGTTTTTCGGAGCCTTTTTGAGCAATCAGGGGACGACTTCTTCGAGCCGCAACTGAATTTTTCCCGCAAATAGAAGGCAGTCAAACGAAGTACCTGTACCGTTGACAGCCTCCTAACTGTGCAGTTTTTGAAGGAAAAAACTCCCGTTCTTAGATGGAAATGGATCTTGTTGGTTGCCACTGCAGTTGAATCGAGCATTTTGAGAATAACGAGCCGCAGTGTTCGTTGAACACACCGCCACCAGGACAGTCTGTGATTTCCATTCGTAGCAGATCATACATGGTCGCACCTGCAATGACATCATAGTGCGCTTCGTGGGTACTTGCAGAAATTGACAAGGGCTGGTAGCTAACTTCGTCCAGTAGTCCAGAGTTCAGTAGTGGCTAATGCGCCTTTCAATAACCTTTTGAAAACGATTATGAAGGCACAATGGTCACAGATAAAAGGCTTGATTTCAAAAAACTCCTTTTACTAGGCGGCTGTTAATTTCTTCTCAAATATTTTGAAAGCTTTTTTTGTTGGTCATGGCACACTTTGTAAACCATGAGAGATAGAGCACCTCAGCGCTGTTGCAAAAAATTTGCAGTGACCGGCTGTAAGATTAGTGCACATCACTTCATGTTTTCAGAAACATTTTCGATGAAGGAAAAATCAAAAGCTGGTCACGGCAAAGAATGGTTGCTTTTCGTTCTCATCTACCGACCCAAGTGAGTAAAATACCGAAAGGGCTGGATCAGCGTAAAACTATGCGATTCACTTAACAATTCTTAACGTTCCAGCAACCGAATGCAACATGAACAGTAGAAATGCTTATGGAGTACATTCGTAACTTCTAATCGTAATTATGATGGACGTATACAATTAGAACATGAGGAACAAGGCTTCTGGAGCATTGTGACGGAAACGTCGCACTGTATTCCTGTTTATCGTTGATGATGTTGTGCTACCAGCATCTGCCCAATATCGATAATTTCCACTACGACCGTTAAATTTTACCAGGAGAGCATTTTTCACTTGAGATATTGCGCTTTCGGAACCGATCTAAGGATATGATGAAGATCAGTGCGAGAAATCGAACACATTTATTCTCATGGAATGCTCCAAATATGAAAATTTAGCCCACTGAGTAGGTGATATACCCTTGGCAACAGGTCCAAGGAAACCAGGCTTTTCAGCAATCTCCTATTCGTTTTGTGCAGAGCTTCATTCGCGTAATGTGTTTGTTCCATTTTACGCTACCGATGAACCTTAAACACGAGTCCGGAAATGGTGTACATTTGGACACCCTGGGAAAAGCATAGTGGGAAAAGTTTTACTGGCAACATAATCGGAGTCCTTGGTCACCAGGCACAAAAGATGTCTTTAAATGTATCGCTTGAAAGCAGGGAACTCCGCACATTTCATTTTCCTCTGAATGATCGGTCGTGCTACAGAATGATACAATTGAAAAAGCATTTGGCACGACACCGTTAAAATTGTTTTCTAACATAACTTCTCGTTATAACTTCATAATCTTATGAAAATAGCGGGATAAGGCATTGAGCGACAGGACACCTGTTGTATAAGTGAGTCTTGTTTGCTTATGCAAGTGGACGCATCCACTTCTCGAAAACTTGTTAAGGTTTAAAGCTTGCTAATAAGCAGCTCCTCAGTTCTGTGGGTATGTATGTGTGGGTGTACAAGGTATACAAGTAAGTGCGCGGTTGAATTTCCTGCATATGCGTGGGAATGCGGGCGCATTTACGTTTACAGGCGTCTGTGCCAAAGCATCGCATCATTGCGATGTGGAGTACCAATCTCCTTTCCTATCGTATGATTCAATTGAAGTGATTGCTGACCTCATTTCTTACTTGAGAGCAGCGAAAGAAGTGGATACCCATTCGCATATTAGTTGTGCCTTATGGATTATCGGTAAAACGAAAAGTGGAAACTTCGTTTTGCGCATTCGCATAAATAAGTCAACATACTTGTCACCATCCTGGTTGTTCTCTTAAGCTCCTTTAAAGAGGTGGGCATTCTAGACGCGCCTGGTACTTTCCGTAGGGATTCACTCTTTCATAATTCATTACTGACACAAACGTCTCGTACAACACCTCATTTTCATGAATCTCTTGTAAGCTTCCCTTATCTGATGTTCATTTTCGCCTAAAAAAGGTTCACGGTACTCACGTGAGCAAATGCTCGCTACGTGGGTGTATGCGCCCGCATACGGTAGAGATCGATAAACGGCAGATAGTATGCCATAGTCAAACTCTACAGCGCTAAAGCAAACAATGCCGATTATTGATCAGTTGCTTTTCTATTTCTGGTGCTCTCACAAATGGTACTGTATCCTAATTGGCCTCGATTGACGTCTCACATGCCGCATCAGGGAGAAACATACGGTCCTATGCGGTAGTCCCATTTCCTGTTCAGTACAATAATTGTTGCTGTTCGCCCTCTATTTGCTCGCGCTGAGCTGTTTTCATATCTGATCGGCAATAAATCCCTCTTGTGTTGTTAGCATCGCTTTCAATTGAATATGAATAACGTTCATTTGACTGTCCCTTAGCAAGCGAATTTTCATATTTTGATGCACCTTAGTTGAGCAAATAGTAATTTGCTAAGGTACTGGTCATTTTGCATGTTTATTTTATGACTTCATAGCGTTAATTTAAATCTGGTAGGGTAATTCGAAAGCTTTGCTGAAGTTTTCTTCAATGGGCTAATCGTGGGCGATACTTGCACTCAGCAAAGAACCGTTTAGGTCAGTGGAATAAACGAAGGGTTTGGTTATTGGATGATAAAACTACGACGAAAATGGATTTCATTAAAGTCAGAGGAAATAAAAATAAGTGCTGCATCTTATTGTGTTGCCTTTTTGAATAATGTAAACCCTGGGGAGCGAAATTCATATTCTCAGAAGTACACAGCGAAAAGCTTTTCTTTCTACACTCCTCGGTAGAGCTCCTATTCCAGCTGAATTCTTCAGACATTGCTGAAATACCCGCCGACAAAACATCCGTTTCTGCATCAGTAATAAAGGTTGCATTCTGCCGGAAAACGCTCTATAATGTTTTATACACTGAATTCCCAAGGTAGTATGAAATACAGAAGCTGTGAACGAAGAAATTTACCTATTGTGAGCCTAGTAATTTCTGGACGCAGTAAGAAACATGAGCGCGGTAAAAGCTTTTTCGTTAAAGGCATGCATTTATGGACCATCACTAGTTGAAAATGCACAGTCGCTGAGAGGACGATTAATATGGTAATCCTTTGAAAGGTAAGACCACAAAAACCATTCCGTGGTGCCGTCATTGATGCAAAGGTGAAATACTCTACTAACTATGGCAATTTTTTACATTTATGCCCACCATTCACTTTAGCTCCAGCCCAGTTTAACTCCAGCTCAGCTGGGAAAATAAACTGAGCCAGCAGGAACCATTTCGTCTGAAATTCCGAATAGTTTATTTATAAAAAAAAAATTGTTTAGCGAAAGATCGACCACCAAGCTAAGAAAAATGCTATGGACTACGAAATTTTTTTTCTGGTGACAATGATATGCAATAACGAAACGATGTCCCTGGATTGAATAAGGATGAAACCAGAGGAAATATCTGATTCTCTAGCCCACCTACTACGTGTTCACAGTTGTTTTCTAAGTGGCACTTCATCAAGAAGGTTTTTATCTATGCATAATTTCTCTGCTCTACACACAAGCCACAGTTCTGTTAAACATCCGAATATCTCGTTCTACTGCTTGTAAGCTCTGAGGTCATATTAGAGGGTTTTCGACTTCGAAATTGGTAACATAAAGGAAGTCATCAAAATTTGCTTCTGAGAAACTCTGGGCAGCTCATGTACAACACATTCTATTGTGCATAGGTAGTTACGAAAATAAGTTTTCATCAATAATGCAACTGCGTCTATGTTGGGTAAGCTGAACGTTCCTCAAACGAAACCCTAGGCGATCAACAGAGAACAAAACGAAAATTCTGTAATTGCGCATACACCGACGCATTCGAATCGCCGCAGAGAACGCAACGCGATGCTTTTATCAAGCCGTCATTGCCGTCTCACCAGACCTCACTGATAGGTTTATCAGGCCTCTTTGCTCAGCCGATTGCATCGCGTTACAAAGTTGTCTGATAAATGGAATAATAATTGGTTTGAAGATTAGATAGCTGTTATCACATTTATTCATGTGTGTTGTCTGCGTTATCTTCTTCCGGCCAGCCCGGGGGGGACCTTGTCGTACGCGCGGCAGTGCATTTCTTATGAGCGCTTTAATGTCACCATACAAGAACAGCCGAAACAATGAATTTCACTCACCGGATACCACGGTAAGATGTTCTTTTTTTGATGAGGAAGGATGAGAAATTTCGTAGCAAGAATATTGTACCAGGTATTTCCAATATTTAATTGCCAATATTCAATTTGGAGAGTGTATGCATCTACTGTTAGCTATCATATCGCTACTGAAACACTCAAAGCTCTTTTAATAGTGTCGTGGTTTTTCGATGAACGTTGCGCCCTTGGGATATGAAACTAACGCTGATTCATGAGCATTTGATAACAAAAGGGTTTGCCTCCAAGCAAAATTTGCTTTGGCGGAATCCGACGGATCCTACAGCAGAACATTAGAGAGACTGAACGAAATGCTGACTCAGCAAAATAGGGTGTTAAAATTATTTGACGTTGGGGAATCTCACAGGCACCTTAAAATTAATTTCTTTCAACGTGGCTATTGAAGCACTTTGTTGACACTAAATAATAGTTTCCAAGCCGTCTTCTCATTGCGATCTTGGTGAAGTTACGTGTCATTTCCCACACTTTGCAATAACTGAGTCGTTACGAATCATTTCTGTAAGCCCTCTGCAGCTTGGTATATTTGCAATTCGAAATTTTCGAGCGAACCGATATACTCATATTGGTTGGCTGCGCAAATTATTTGCGATACGTGCCTTGTGTAGCGTTTTGATGGGAGATGCCAAAGAAAGAGAAACAGCGGACATATATGACGGTACTGTTTGCGTTCGATTTCCATTCATCCTCTGCCCTTCCAAAACGTTTCCTCTCTTCATAGATATGCTTACAGGAAGTGAGGTAAATGTAAACCTCACAAAATCCCTCAATAAACTGTAGAGTAATGTTAGAATGCATCATTGCCATTGCACTTGAATCACTCGATTAACCCAAAAAGCATTAGACACGGCAAACGGTCTATATTGATATAGTGGCTCCTTTCAGTGACAGTTTTGAAAAACAGTGCATTCAAGATGATATGCTTATAATAGTTGGAAAAGTTTTTGGCGGGTCATTAACTTGTGCATTTTGGCAACTAAATTTCAATTTTAACTTGACCAAAGTCCTAATCGACTCATAAACTATCCCACCTCATTGACTGCGACTCATTTTTCTGTGGTCGTACACGAATACTTCGTGAAGCTGCAGCATCAGATAGATGAAGATCGCATATGATGCTGCAGAAATGTCTGACGAGCGCTGATGCGTTGACGGATCCTCAGCGAAGAGGGCGTAGTAGTGTTACGGTAGTGACAACTCTCTCCCATTCGACGCCAGCTCGGTGGCTCATGCTATGGCGACATTTAAGCATGCTTCGGGTGCATTCATTTTACGAGCATGCCTCCTCAATACAATCTCATTGCGAGCGCTTTCCACTTAGTGTTTAAAGTGACGTTCCTTCTTACCTGAGTAGATTTCGAATGCAGCTCTTTACAATAGTTCTTGCCACGTTAGAATAGGAAACGCAACGGTGAATGGGCCTTGCGTAGAAATTATAGCGTTGTTATGAGTAAAATGATGGCAGCAATCTGATCATGAAATCAGCAAATTCTTGTGTTCTTGAAATGATCTTGAAATCAGCAAAATAGCATCTCGCTAGCAGGTTATACTCCTTGCACAACTACTACTGCTACCGCGTTGTGCAGCAATATGGCTCACCTCGCTGACTAATGATGCTGCGCTAGCTGAAGTTTCTATTATGTTCATTTGGAAACATCGACGCAGAGCTATTAACCTCTTCCTGATCAGCCTTTACTTAATTGCTTTTGATGTCGCTCATTGTGTTTAGGAAATGACTACTTCTAAGAGGTGCTTACTGGCTTTAAAAAGTAAAGAGCTGTTGTCATAATTATTCTTTCAAAAAAAGAAGAGAAATGATGCAAACACAGTATGTATTACAGAAAGGCAGACAATCCTTTTATCATTTGATAGTGCTTAGCTGAGATAATAGCATATCAGCTGAACTCGATTTATTGGTGGAATCCAGTTCGCGTGCTTTTAGTCAATACTGATTGTTGACGTTGTATCCCATATATTGTTCGTCACCTCAAGAATCGGAAATGTTCATTGGATTTTTTACGAGATATTATTAAGGAGTCGATATGGAGGCAGGTCCCACGATTCACACTTATCCTTGGAACGGAATGAGTGGAACGCTGGATCAATCGGTCACTGGCTCATTTATTCAACTACCTACATCCTGTGCAGGTTTATGTTTTAACACCTAAATTGACTTTACCTGTTGGAAATATTACAAAATGATCGCAGGCGTACATTATGCGCGAACTTTTTTGGAAGTATCAGATCGGCTGAAACATAAATCTGTACTGAAATATGCAGCCAAGTATGTTGCAGAAAGTCGAAAAGCTTACTGTGAAAACGCCCATGCTGCTATGTGAAAATGCGATACTTGAGCAAGTACAAACGTTTTTCTTCTGTGATGCTCTTTATATACTCATAAAAGACTAGGAGAAACATGATATGCTGTTATGTGTTCATCATTATATGTACTCACAGCAGTACTCGCTGTCAGAATTTGATATTTGACGCAATTGCAGCCGACATGATAATGCATAATTTTGAAATGAAGTGTTTCATCAATGCACATCGTTAAAATTAACAAATTTTTGCGTCGCTTACAATAAAGCGACCATTTTGTGAGCATTTTAATCTATCTTTGTGACACCAATAATAAAGCGAGTGTCCATATGACAGACAGCATGACCTGAATGAAACCCCGTCAGACGAGAGTGTTTGAAGCGAAACGGCATAAGAAGCGTCAGTTCGTAAATAATGGGCTAATTAGCAGTACGTAAATACTTTTTGACTATGCATGCAACGCCGCGTAACAACAGCGTTCCATCACGAACCTACCTTTCACCATTAGAGACAGCAGGAGGTTTTGCAAAAATCGCTGCAGGTGAGGCCTTTTCGCACACTATGTAGTAATGACCTGTAAAGAAAAATCAAGGGATCATGTGGGCTCTAACAGTCCAACGCCTCTTCCTGCTGAAGAGTAACGGTCTTGCTGCATGTTCAATGCAAGAATGCTGCAAAGACTGGAAATTTGCAAACAGGAACACAGCTTGCGAATTTTCGACTCCTATAAGCATGAGCGAATTATGTATGTCCAGGAATAACATTAAAACAAATTCATCTTTTAGAAAAAAAGCGTGTCATGAAAATGGTTAATAATTGAAAAATGGCCGCAAAATTCATTTCATGGCCTGAAAACCTGCTCTGAGGATTCAATGAACAGCGGAAATTTCAAGTCAGTTTACAATTGTCGAGGAGTTTTCTTTCAGATTCCAGTGTCATAGAGAGGATGAAATCCCCTGAAAAGATAATGACCCGTCAGTCAGTGCTAGTTGAACCATCGTCCAATTCACAGGCAACCGAAATGAAGGCACCTTTCGATTCACCTGACCTCTCTTATCAGCTATCAAACCTTACCCAGGCTGCGATTCCAGGTTTGTTAAATAACAAGTAAAGAATATTTACAAATGTTGCTATGCTGCAGAGGGAGAAAGATCTTTTTTTTTGCCGAATTATGATTTAAACTGCGCACATTTAACTCATACATATGCTCCATGGCCTCAGTTGCACTAAAACAAGTGGTGCGCATGAACAACAACAGTGGAAGATATGAGGGAGTGAAAGGTTGCCCTCCATTTGTGAATTGATGGCAATAAAGTACCATTTTCTCAGATATTCAACATTTTAAGTGGACGGTCATGGATGCTCGCGTAGAACAGATCGGATTGCACCAAAGCCAGAAAATACCAAACCTTCTCCAACCTCGTTCCGATGCTATAAAAAGCTTAAATGTTGCAAAATTTGTGACTCAGATGAGTCTGTGATAATGCTTCACTCAGGAAATTTGGCTGGAAAAAATTAATATCTTTCGTCGACTTCTTTCTCGTTGCCGTGCTAGTAAGGAATTCAAGGGGCCTAATTGCATGTTTCGCTGCAGAAACATTGATTGTTGGTATAAATATAGTTTTCTGCTGATTGCCTCATGAAGCGATCATAACTCTGATAACTGTTAGATGCAGAAAGCTAAAGATCAGAAGAAAAACGAATGTGAACTTGAGTGGTAAATTATATATAAGACGGCCGTTTGAATGCTGTCGTTGTTGAACGTCTTAGGCTGCGAATAAACGAGGAGAATTGCTTTTCTTCTCAAGCAAAAGCTCGTATTTCATGAGAATCTCCAGGAAGACTTCTGAGAGCTTTACTGAAGGATCATATTTTCCAGCCCTTCCAACGACTCCAATAAACCTCCTCGAGTACAACTCCGAAACACTGGTGAACCCATCGAGCGTTCACGCTTACTCAAGTTATCCCACCCCTTATTACAACATTCAGCCGGGACCAGCTACTGCATATCTCCCATCACCTCCAATCAGCTCTCCTCTTGGTTCTTCCACATCGACCCTACTTAGTACTAACTCTCTTCCATCGTCATTATATCAGAGGTAAGCTATTATTTCACTCGGACATTGCACGCAGAATTACGAGGACTGCAAGTTTCCGGTAGCAGGTCGAATAGTTCAAGTAGACGGCGTAAATAAAATACATTAAAAAACCATTGAAAATATCGCTGTATTGATGAGACTATCTGGTGTTTGTCACATTTTCTCCGTATACTAGTTGATTTTACAGAAATTTAGTGCCAGCTTTGCTCCCTACTCGCTGAACACAATAACTTTTTTTTGCTTATGATGGTTTGTTCATATACGATGTTGTGGGCTTGAAGAAGAGACTCTGCTTTCAGGCATATGAACTTTTTTTGCATTTTGTGGAAATGCTTCTGAATAATTTGTGTTTCAGATATGAGACAATGCGAGGACCAAACACAATACAGCTGACACCATACGACAACGCATATGGTCAATTCACCCCTAATGTCAGTAGTCCCTATTGCACATCACAGTTGCCGAGTGCCGATACGCTTACACACGATGGGAGCGTTCATTTCATCACCCAACAACAAAATGTGCGTTATTAATTTTCTCAGCCATAATTTAAAATAAAGAATCCGGATTCGGATCAGTGAATCCGGATCAATCCAGATCAGTTCTTCGTTCGTTCTTTCTTTTTTAGAGACGTTCATTTCTTTTTGTAAAATCCAATCGCCGTTACTTTCAATTTCCCCCCGCTTTTGTCAAAGGCAGTATTAGACAAATGATCGTTGTGTTCGAGAACTATTCACAGCGGTGTGATTAATATGATAAGTTCTTCCTTTAATTCATATACTGTTTCCTCTAAGAAAGACTAACGTTTCGTTTGCAAAAATGGTTTTTCACATTCACATAGAACAGATTTATGAACGCTGACGTAGTTTTTAGTGCACTCTGGAAAAATTCTCCACGTATATTTCACCGTAAACAAAAATTCCTAATATTATAGTATAAAATTTCTCAATGGGATTTTCTTTCTCACTGTTTTCAACAACGTAAGCCAATTTTTGCGTGGATCTAATAAATGGATTTTAGGATTCGCGTTCTGTTTTCTAATGATTTAGTTTGCTGATGAAGAGAGTATGCTTTATGAAATGAGAAGCCGCACGTTTCAAATTTGTTCCTCAGTCGTTTCGCTCATGTAAATGTGGAAAAATAGGCCAATTTGTGTTGGAATTCCTTTGAGTTATTGCATCTGCAATTAACTGTTCAACTGCCGATGCAATAACTGATTTTAGGCGCATTCGTAGCGACACTAGTGGAAAGTAAAACCAGGCCAATCCAGAGCTCTCCCTCGAACCATTTGAAAATGCATGACCATTTACCGGAGTATATTTAGAGAGGCACATAAAGGTTCTTGACAGTTTCGTTCAGGTCCGTCGTGTTTCATCAACTGGGGAAAATAACAATCTTATAAGAGAGGCGTGGGTCACAAGAGAAAAACCTTTCAGAAATCATAAAAGGAGAGAGATTGCACTGCTCAGGTTGATACGCTTAGCGACAGCGACACTCCTGTCATACTATTCCCATTCCGTTAGTTCAACAAAGTGTCGAGTGGTACTAAATGTCTTAGAAAATGGTCAAGCATTTCTAATTCGTCATTACTGACTGTTGGGGTGATCGTGACAAAACTGCGGTGTGCATCCTATCAGAAAAGAAAGTGATGGAATGTTATTGAGCTTCGAAATCGAACTCACGTTACGCATTAGTTCATGATACATTCGTGTCTAAGTTCCAGATAATGTCTCGTATCATAAAATGTGGTCATAAAAAAATTAATTTGCGTCATGATACAAAACTGCCAACTGGAAATTGCCTTGAAACTTGCGCATACAAAAGATTTTATGAGTGCTGCAAGTAGGCAGAAATCGCACGTGGGAAACTTGCAGGTTCGGCGATCATTTTTTGTGCTCATGCGATCAGCAGCACCGATATCACAGTTAAACCTTCATTGCTTAGAAAGCAGAAACACATATTCCACATAAATTCCAAAAATACTAGTGAAGTCAGTGTGACGGAAATTCGAGACTCTGAAGTAGCATCAGTGGAACTGAGCATCAAACATGACTAGTGTAATTTATGACCCACACATCATGTTCCAAGAGTCTTTTGGTTGGAGAAGCGGCGAGGTGAGGGGAACTTAGAGGAGGACGGAGGGAGGCTTTTCTTTATTTGATAGTGTTCTAAAGAAGAGGTGGTTCTAATAAATCTAAAAATGTTAACAATGAGGCAAAGGCGAAGGAATTGCTAACGAGGTCCATCGCAAAGTGGCAACATAATGTTAGGACATAGCGACGGACAAGTGCTGGAAGTATTTTCGTGTGCCCCTCATATGACGGAGAAAGGCACATATATCATGGTATATTTCAATGCTGTCAAATCCATAAATGATGCTCGTAAAACATTGTAGTTATCAGATATCTGCCTGGGAGGATTCTCGTGAAGATTCTGTGGGTTTTTCATTTATCACATGGACGAGTTGAAGATATATGCTTATGAAATATCATTTTCACCTAGCATTTCTTGTGTGCGAGAAATCTTTGATTTGAAAGAATTACATGTAATAATCCAATGAGTAACTCGCTATATCCCTTCAACTTTTTCCACCTCAAAAACTTCAATTTCTATTGATGGTCTATACGACGCTATGATAGACATTTTCTGGCTCATTTGCACTCTGATGTGCTGCAATATCATCACCGCCGTTGACCTGGCTGTTGTGATCGCGGTATTTCTAGGAGATTTCATGCCTCATTTTGGTTTCCATTCTCTCTCTGTTCGCTGAATTTGTTTGTTTATGCTTATGGAAGATTATCGTCTCAGCGTTTCAGACATTAAAATTTCACCGTCAGAGCTGAAAACATTGGGAAATGGATAAGCGCAAATCAGAGCATTTTACCTCTTTTTGGAAACTAGAATATATTTTCAAAAAATACCAGTTATTACAAATCTGCAAACGATAATTGAGTAATTGAGAATCCAACGATGACCGTTATTTCGTCGTTTTTTTCGTTATCTGCAGGCATCATTGCAAATGACTGCGATTCGAGAACGGAGCATCCAAATTCACTAGAAGTTTGATGAGGTTACCGCATTACGAAGGAGGCGCATCATTGAAGATGTCTTCATTAAGCTCCTACTCTCTTCGTCACAAATTTTCTTTTAGATGTCGTCTGTATTCAATACGACAAGCACATCAACACAATATTCAACCTCGAAGGAATGTACAACGTGTCATGTGCCATTGGTCTATGATGCACCAACACCACCGGATGGAGGGCTACTCTATTGCGAGTCTTGTGCTGCCCAGATGACCGCCGGGAGTAGGCATATTCAAGAAATACCGGAAGTACAGGTAACGTTAACTTGAATTATGCGAACATAACATGTCGCTCATGGGGTTATTTATTCTAAAGGACGTTTGTTTTATTCATTTGTTGCCTCTTCGAAGCATCGAACAATATTGCACGTTTCCGACGCTTTCTTCCACATCTCGGCTGATCTAGCGATAAGACTTCTTTGACCCATTCACAGCAAAACTTCGATAGCAGCGCATTGCTGATCCAGTGATGTTACGAAATATTGTTAGGGGTGGCAGTCGCATGCTGTAGAAACGGCGCCATCATATGCACTGTTCGCAGTCGTCTGGTCATGGAGGTGATTCGCAACATTCAATGCAGACGCATAAGTTCATATTGTCGTTCCTGTACTCCTTGAAGCGATTCGAGTGTCAAGGAAAGAATTGTTTCTCGTACCTAATTCACTGCATCATGCAAGAAATTATGAAGCAAATCCGCAGCAAATTTATTCGCACACGAACAAATCGGAGGTTTTTAGGACGTCTTCAATGAGGAAGATATTGGTGTTGTTAGATAGGTCAACATGAAATTCAGATATCTAAGTTTGCCTACTGCAAGCCTACGCTTGTGTGAAATGAAACTGCCAGAAAGGTAGGAGCACGTTAAAATGTGTGAGGACGATACTGCCGTCGCCTGCTGCAATGTTATTTTGAAGGAACTATATGATATAAAACTGCGGTCATCGATTTTTTATTGGAGGAGAAGACGAAAAACGACTTAACCCTTCGGAGGCCAAGCTTTTTACAATATACAATCCGCTGAGGGATTTTTCAGGCTCGAATGGTGTACTCGCCAAGGATACTTGCAGAGAGAAGCCCACCAATAGTGCAGGCGCAGCAAACTTCTCAACAAGCCTCCCATTCTTCAAGTGGAGGAAAGTCGAGGCCACAACAGAAGAAAAACCAGGTACGTGAATCAGAGCCCATCTTAGTCGTGTTTTCATTGAAACAGACACGTGACCCCTTGCGGCTTCTTCTTCTCCACTAACTCTGCCTCGATAGCCACATTTAGAAACTACTAAAAGCAGAAAATCCACTTTGATGATAAAAGATTCCAACAATCACTCTATCGTTTACTAGTAACCTAGGTCTCAGAATCAGAACGATTTGTATGTGATGTTTTTATTCCTTCAACGGCGATTTTTGGACAGGAGCATATGTAGAGTGCATTCATTCTACACCAAGGGTGTCAGAATCAGTGTTTCGTTCTCTGTTTGTAATCTCCCTGCCGTAATAGCTTCGAAGAGCGATAGCAAATGACTTCTGCCACCATATTTGTATGGTACTACAATGTTTGTTTGGCTTTTCATCAATCGAATTTATCGGTTTGGAACGGCTGAGTGCACTGCTTTTGTTTAATTGTAAATAGTTTTATAGATGTGGGCTTCAGTGTTCACCTGATCAGTAGGATTTTGTATTTTACATAACAATAGGATTAAAGGGTATCGGACTTTCATCACATAGTTGTGAAAGCGCCGTTTTCAAGTGACGAGGATTTACCAAATTTCGTTTAAGACACCACGCCGCGTGTCATAAACTTCTTTCAAATAGCCACTTGAGCATAGGTATCGCTTAGTGTCACAAATATTTTCTTTGAAGGAAGGTGGAACAGGAATTGCCATTCATCTTAATGTCGGACAGTCGCTTGGTATCACGTGAGCAACATTGAGAACAAGAGGAGGATCAACTTCTTTTGCATGTTGGCTTAGAGTTTCGAGTGCCTAAGAACAATACGGCATTCATTTTTTCCCTTCTACGAAAGAATATCGTTTACTGTGGTGACTAAATTAGCAGTGAACGGATGTTTCAGTCGAGCTCACAAAGGCGACAAGGTCTTGTATGTGCGAATTGTCATGGCACAAATACGACCTTATGGAGGCGAAATGCAGAAGGAGAACCAGTCTGCAAGTATGTGAATATTGCCCAATTTAATTGTATATACTGTATAGTCCTATGACTACATAGTAGGCTTCCGATTGAAACGCAAAAAACGCTAGCTCATGTGTTTAATTAATTATGCCCGTAACGCTGTAGCGCCATCTATGAAACACTTCACTCATATCTCCTCATATTGAACCTTGAAGCCTCTCTACCTGGTTGAAGATTTGCATATGTTAAATGCATTTAGGAAATCCGACCTTTCGCCTTTTAAGAAAGAATTTTCTCGCCTTTCCTTCATAGTTTTCTTTATGGTTCTTTAGATGAAGATTATAGATAATCGAATTTAAGAAGTATTGCAGTAATCAAGGTATCGCAATTATTCAAAATTATAATGAAACACGCTGGTATATATATATTGCGAAACACTAAGCATGTTCCACCGAAGGTAGTCGGGAAGTTCGCTGTTCCTTCGCGTCTGTTGCTGAAGTTCGTTTTTCCGGTTGCACCTATGAGTGTCTTATGAAGAGGTGTGAATTGAACTAATTGCGGACAAAGCTTAATGCAATTCCCGCAACAATACAACAAGAAAGCTAAGCCGTGCACGAAGGTCCGTCTCCACCTCTCACCAGCGCAGCAACTTAATGACAGAAGGTGCCCTTCATTTTGATAAGTTGTTCCTCAATGCTGCAAGTTAACAGGAAGGCTTGCGCTCTGTAGCATTAACGGTGGATGTTTAGCGCTTGCGGCTTGTATTTCAAGCTACACAATGTGCATCGGCCTGCATCAATGAAGAAGGAAGGAACACTGCAGACGCGAAAGAGGAAGCAAAAGACAGATGGAAATGGCCGTCAGGTGTCAAGCAAGAAAAACACTTTGAACGGCGAAAAGCATTCACGATCGTTCGCAAGGAACACCACCTTGACCACTGTCCTGAACGGTAATACTTCATGAATAGCTGCAATAACATTTGAACAAATAAAGTCGTTTGCTACGGCTAGCACCAAGTTTTTTTCACATATGAGATGCGCTAAGATCGTGCAATTTTAATTAGGGATGTATATGAGGTAACTATGCTTGGAAGTCGTTGTCGTCAAAAATTATACAACTGTGATTCTGGAGCTCAGTTACGCTGTTTAGAGCAATACAATCATTTTTCCTTTCCTTCATTCTCCTAAGCGCAATGAACAATATTTAAGCACCATATCGCATGGCCTAAACTGCCCACTTCTTGCAGCTGCCAAGCGAGATTCGTGCCACTCCATTAGTCCTACCTAACATTTGCAAGTTACGTTTCTTCCACTGACTGTTAGGTAGGAAGACCGCAAGGGAAAGTGAGGACATGAAGTGAGAAAAATAACCTTGGAAACAACCAAAGGAGCAGTTTCCCAAATATCTGATGCTCAAGCGAACCTTTATAAAACATTTTGGAAGCGATTAATTTCCACGATGAAACTAAAACACTTCTTTCCCGAGAAATCTCTCACACTTCAGTAAAAATGAGTCCCATACCTGATGTTCGTATTATTGCAATACTGATAAATTTCCACGAATTTAAGGCACATAAAACTCATATGTTATCATGTATGAGCATTTTGTCATCTCCTTACCTCTTCAATAATGTCCTCACCGTTGTACGTTTTTGAATATCCTTGTCAACAAGGACATGGCACTGCGACTATTCCATAAGAAACCAAAATCCAGAAACACGTCTCTTAGGTAGCCAGCCGATTAATTCTGAACTGAACTTCTCCGAACCTAACTGTTTTTTAGTTTCCGGCTGCCAACATTTTTGCATGGCTAGCATAAACTGCAGAGACTCATATCGTTTCATTCACAATGGAAATTTTACGACGGAGCAAATATTAAGATGTCCGTAGTTCTAGAATATGCAGGACAACCCTTACAATCAACAATCGAAAACAGAGATCAACTTTCACTCCCACTGCAGTCTGCAACACATGATCTTACGCTCAATTATGCAGCCATTTCCGATCCAACGCAGTGGGCGCATATGAACGGTGGATTTGTGTTAACAGGTATGCGCGTTTCCCATTCATGGCAGAGTACATGATCCGTTCCAGAGAGTGACTTGGTTAACTACATATGACTGACTGGTTTCACAACCCATGATGTCGAATGCCTCAGTGACTTGATCCTTCGTGATAAAGCGAATTCGGTCTGCCTTTTGCTACAATGATAACAGCACGTTTGAGTGCTGCTGAAAATGACGAGATTTAGTGGCTGTTGTCAAGAAAGCTAGCTCTTCTAGTCATTTTTCAAGCAAAACCTTGCAATCGCGAATTATCCACTGATGAGCATAAAAAAATAACGCATCTGTCAGCACAGTCTATATTTTTAATGTGAACTTTTGAAAAAGCCGTACTTCAAATCATTCCGATGCATTCTATCAGGCGGCGTTCACGATCGCATCAGTCTCGACTACTGCGGAACCAATAAACGTCACTGTCAACCGATTGAGTCAGAAAATAGGAATAACGGTGGGCTGAAATTTATGAAATTTACCATTTAATGAGCTCAAAATTTGCAGATCCAAGTCGTATGATAAGCACATCATTGCAATCATCAACGGACGTCTACCGACAGGTTGACACTTCTCTAAATAGCAGAATTGTTAACGAGGTTAGTATCTATTTTCACATTTCCCTATCCATTCATAGTGTAGACGCTCAATTAAACAATACTGCGAAAAGCCAAAGAACCATTCGTTTTTTACTGTTCCCTACTGCGCTCAGTGTTCACTATTACTGCTACTGCTGTGAAGGTACCTAATTCAGTGACACGAAAATTTTACTTTATGTCGCTCATCAATGGTAAAAAATTTGGCCACTATCAGCACGCACTCCAGACCAGTCGGCGTACTAAAGTTATGCTCGATAAGCAGCAGCCTTCGTGGCTACTGAGTGACTTATCTCTTTGCTTAGCCAGTTTAGCATCGATGAACGGATGTTATTTCATTTCACGAACTTTTATTATTACTGATATTTGTTTCAATTATTCGCACACGTTGGAATTTAAATTTTTTTATTCGAAATATTCGCGAATTTCCTGAAAATTTCAATTTTTGGAAATCAGACTGGTTTTCTTCGAGGAAAACTCTTCTCAGTTTGATTCCTGCCTTCGACACTTCCTCCGTTTAATGGGACTTTCACAGCGCATAATAATTTCTGATCTAAGCGATGTCTTGAGAGCATCTCTTCGCGCTGCATCCTTGAAACACCATCCGTAATATAATAGTCAACTTCTTTTGCAACTATAATGTCGGAGAAATATTGGTGCATAATATAAAAGAAGTACTTCACTATTCGTCGTTATTAGGATAAATCGAATTATATCATGAGCCAGTCAAACTGTGTTATGAGCCGGTGAAACTAGCAGTTACCGCCAACATGTGCCAATTATGGTGATATGCAGTTAACGAGGTTCGGCTGCCTGACAGCATTTTGCGGGGTTTTGAGGTAGCCACCTCAAAGCGTCAACTGCTCCACAGTGAAATACAGAGTCCGCTAGGACCTTGAAGCGTTATTGGAAATCCGTGTGACTTTCACTCGAGGTGATGAGCATTTCATTCGGAAGCGCCTGAACGAAAGAGGCGAACGTTAGGTGAATGGAACATAGCTTAGGTGACCGAAGTTTGGTGACGGAAGAGCGAGCACAGTGGACCGGTAGTTCAAGACATATGTGTGCGTAAAATTTTAGATTAAGTGATACGCTCAAAAACAGTAAATTCTAATGAGTCGCAAATATGATTAAGAAAGCACTTGTCGAACTTAAGAAAAATATGCTCATATTCAGCATACAGACCTTGAAAATTTTTTATGAGCATTTTCCAGAGTGGTGACAACAAACGATAAGAATAGTTCGGGAAGAAAAAACTCTTTACTCGTTATCGCCTCGGCATTGTTTCGCAGCTGCTGTCACCAATGTTCTCGAAGAAATATAGCTGTTGAAGGTTGTTGGCTGCACGAGGACTCTCAGCAGCGTTGATTCCTCATAGATCATTGCAATACATAGGAATGAGCGAACATTCTGTGCAAAACAAAAACTGTGCATTAGCGGTTCCAATGATTTCACCCTCTAGCTCTGCATAAATGAATGCAAATGGGTCCTATAATCTTCTCATTCGTATGGAATGGGAAACTTTTCATCGGATCGTAAAGAATATACAGCATTTCCATATGCTTTTGAACCGATGATATTCAACAATAACCAATAAAATTCATCTCTTCTCACAATGAAATTAAATGATGAAGCGAAGCGTCGTGCCTTTCGATCCTGGTGCAAATAATCTCTCCTTCAGTTACAGATCGCTCGGCAAACAGATGAAGAGGAAGCAGCGGCCGCAGTAAGTTCTGTGCAAAATATCAAAATCGAGAATTCCGAATCACCACAAGATGATAGTGGCAAACGCAGCTGATCGATACCATGCTTACCGGAGGACATTTTGGAATTTTTTCACTATCATTGCTGTTACCTTAGGCATTCTCATATCGGTAAAACTTAACTTGTTCCCGACAACTTTTCATCCGAATGTCTTCCTCTATGGTTATAAACAGACGAATTGCCTCTTGGTCTAGTTGTTGCAATTAGTCGTTTTCGCTTTGAATCAAATTTATTGAAATAGAAAAGCAAAACACCAACTGCTGAGAACGGGCGAATAAAGTCTTCCGGAAGAATTCACTTCATACGTATTTCCTGTTATTGCTGAGCAGGTGGAACGGTTGCATAACTTGCCTTCAAATAATACAATTTAAGCGAATAATCCTTTCATGGCCTAGCTGACCACCTTACTCACGTAATTGATGCAAAAAACGTCCATTTTCAGCTATATTAACCTTTCACGGAATAAAAGTCGAATTAATCGAAATGAGTACAAATTTCTCTGTAAGTTGTAATGTCCATGATATCCGATCAAGTCCACTATTTCTACTGAAATTCCATATAGCACTTAGAAAACTTAGTAGCCCCCTTTTGACGATTTATATGCTACGAATGCATAAAGCAATCACGAAACGAAACAATTTCGCGCAGAGAAAACAAACATTAAAAGCTTTAAGAGAAGGAGCAACTAAAAGGAGAAGAGAAAGAAATAGGAAATTTGCAACTCGTGCATTATACACTCCAATTTCTCCATAGGCAGCATTATTTTTTAATATAGGTGAAATCTTTAATATAAATTTTAAGCTGTTGAGGATTTGAGCGGAATATGCACCTCTTTATTCGATGTTTATCGTTTCGATAGGCGAGAATTTAACTATCGAAATGTGGCTCATTTAGCGATAGCTTTTTGCATCCTTTTTTAGCAACTTCTTTGGTAAATGTGATCATTATGCGCTTTGCTATTATGTAACAACTCATTATGCTTTCATACTTATACATGTAAAAATGTTGAGATTGCTCTCATGTATCCTCAGATTAATTCACTAAGCATTTCTACTGATTGTTCTTTATGTGAGAATGTATAGACGTGATTGCACAGATATCTTACTTCATACATTTGTTTTTCATTTTTGCACTCATCGACGACCAATGAATGCAGCAGAGAAAAAATCATGATATGGAAAGTAGATGAGGCTTTAAACTGGCTTCAGTATCCCACTGTGTTATTCTGTCCCTCGAATGTTACGTTAACGCCGCTCCCCTATGAAGTTTTCTTTGGGCAATATAAAATGCAGGAATTCCTGAGCTCTCATAAGCAAGTCACGACGAGGGAATTTAGTTTTGCAACCGTTGTAACTCCGGCAACGGTAACGTGAAGAGGGTGGCTGGGTTGAATGTGAAGGAATACGGGGACGGTCGAAGTGATTTACTCCAGAGCACCACAGCTAGCAAGAAGGAGTAGAAACGGTAATGGACGAGAGATACGATGGAGTGCTGGAACAACTACATATGGGAGATACAGAGAGCTTCATTGAAAGTCGTCTCGTGAACGTGATATCATAAATGCCACGGCAAATAAAATTTTGTTAATTAAAGCGAAGAAAAAGCTTATGATATGAAAGTCATGGTGTGTTGGTTGCAGGAAATTAGCTAACGATAGAAGTGCCATGCCTGTCTTCGGCAAATAAGTTCAGCACATTCACAATAAGGAGAGCAGTTGCAAATGCGATGATGCAATACCTCGTTTGAAAGAACTGCAAAGGCGATCAAAGAGCACTTAACGTATGTACGAAATAAGCGTATCGTCCTTCTCGATAGGTACCTTCATAAAAAGGTGAAATGCTTAGGTGATAGCGGATGACGAATTGATGCAATTAGAATATTGTTAATGGTTTTTCTATATCGTTTTCTAACGTGTTCGAGAAATTGTGCATTGAAGTTAAAAAAAGAAGTATAGTCCATCTGTTTTAACAGCTCTTTGGCAGTCTTTAACCGCTAATAGTGTTCTGACGCTTTTGCCAAAGAAAACTTGATCAAATAGGCTATGTTGATGCCTCACTTTAGCCACAAATTGCCCGAAGACTGGCTGGATCACTAATTTGGAACGTAATCCATGCACGTAATATGGGCAGGCGCAATTGTTCGAACACGCGAGTGAGTTATGGGACCGCTAGAGAAATGAGAACTGAAATAAGTCACAACCAAGCAACTCGTGAATGTTGCCTGCTTGACCTCTTGCCGCAGCGACGGTATCATTTCACTTAAGTACCAGTGCCGTTCCTGTACAAACGCAAATGTCTTATGCGTTGTCAGTGTTCCTTTAATTTTTAATATTTTTTTGATTGGTTTCCTTCCTCAACTTGCTTCCATTGTTCGTTCTTGTTAGCAGTGACTCTTGCTGATCTTTTCATTATATATCCACATCCTGTCAGTTGACTAAAAGCCACCTCGGCTATGTCAGATCACGTTTTTTATATTCGTTTGTCAGTCACGTCGCATTTCGGTGTGGTCAGACAGTGTATTAAAAGGTTTAATTACCCAAGTTTGAGGTGTCGGACGATAGCAGAGTTGGGAAGTGTTCATGGAACTTTGTGAACAGATTTGTGACAGGCCAACGTAGAAGTTGATGCATATTCACTTAAGAAAAGGTGGGGTGCAAGTAGAACGGCCGTCCTCACTTCAGGTCACTTTACCTTTAAATTACGTTGACCACTGAAGATCTCGAACGGTTTCGTGTGCAGTAGAGAAGTGACATGCATAGCGAAAGAATTGCCGACGGCGCGAGAAAAGCAATAAGCGGTTAAAAAAGAACTTTTGCTCTCGGGGCATTAAGCAGTGGCGATTTTTTGGCCTTAATTTAAGCTGTTGGTCGGTGTAAGCGCAATCGTCCATCACTTTGTTTCGCTTAAAATAAGTATGCCGAAATTCGCATTTTTACACTACCGCAGTTGTTGTACGAATCGCGTTTATGAAGTTGTCTTATTGCATCGACGTCCTACAACGTGTCCCTTCCCCGCAAGTTCTCTTAAAGCCTCGGATAATTTTCTTCTAGCTGTTTTCATGTCATTATTGCTTCGGAAGCGTTGCATTGCTTATAGTTCTTATTCCACATGCATCCTGATTCTTGACTCTATTATCCTTCATTCTTATAAACCAGGCATCTGACCGTTCACTTTTCTGTCGTCAACATAGAAACCACAACGTCGTTTCTTCCAAGACAGCATTCGACTCTGTTTTTAATCCCATAATTTCAGCCGATATGATTGCATGCAGCACTCATATTTTCTCACTTATCTTTGAAAGCCGGCGACATCTGGTGACATTCTTTTTCGGACGTAAACGGCTTTCGTGCTCATGAGAATGTGCTGAAGCTGAGCAGAGGAGCATTTCATACACGGAAGTGGGGATCTGTTTCTGTTATTCTCTTGTTAGCCCAATCTTAGCCTCAGTGAACACGGAATGTTCGCGTTAATGACGGTCGATCTGTTACTGTGATTTGTAACTTGCTATCAATCCAGCTTAGAAGCATTCCGTTTCTGCACTATCGAAGTGGTCGTAGGAAGTAGGCCAGCAACCGGTCTTGTCCATATGTTTTGCTTCTATGAGGCGATAAATGAAATGAAATGAAAAGGTTGCAACATATAATACCTGCAAAGAGTTTCATGGCTTCACTCTTCCTTTTTCTTTCATTTTGTAGTCCATAGCGTTGTGCATCGTAGCTTAAGTGTCGCCTGCATTTCCGCAACGTCCCATGGCAATCTGCAAAGAAAATGCAATGTTTCAGTGTTTTCTATTGGGAGCATAAGCGGCAAGGAATTTGTAACCGATGAGTATACTTTTGGCAAGCTCACGTATTGCTGCTATTCACTAAAATGCTCCCATCTGTGCTCAAAGTCTCTTTCAGATTGATACAGCGCAAAGGTGGTGTATAATTTTCAAAGTTGAGCTCATAGATGTCCCATTTTTGGTCATATAAGGACATAAGAGACTGATAATTTCAGGAAGCTTATGCCTACAGATTTTTCTTCACTGCTCAGAAGCGCCATCGTTCCTTCGTGGAGTTTAATTCTCGCATCTCGTTGCTCTAGTGTTACGAGCACACTATTAAAAGAGGCACAAGGGATCATTTTGTGAATGAACCTTTGGAAATCTGTATGTCGTAAGGCAATCACGTTCATCGTCGAATCATAATCAGTGTGTAATGTTATCAACGTAGAGACCATTCAGCACGATTAGACGCTGTGAGTCGTTTCCTCTTCGGAGCATTCCAAGTAATCACGCTGTGAATAGCAGCCGCACAAAAGATGTTGCGAAGAGGAGGGGTGGGTGGGGGGGGGGGGGGGGGGGTAGGAGCGAATTTTGGCACTGTCCTCTTGAGAAAATCTGACGCATAGTGCTTCTTAGAGCATCCGCCATAGTTAGTGGTCGCAGGTGCTGCAGATTGTATGCCGGTTCAGACAGTACTGCTGGAACGTACTTGCGATGAAGTTACTGTACCCGACCTTAAATTGACGACCTCTTGATATATATAGGTATATATCTCTGTGCATATATATATATAAATATATAGATAGAGAGAGAGAGAGAGAGAGAGAGAGAGAGAGAGAGAGAGAGAGATCGTTTGTGCCACGAGCCGAAGAATAAATAAATCAACTGTTGCGGCGGCGTTAATCTTGCATCTTCAGACTTAGCGTATTACACCTTGCTAATATAGGTGACACATTTAAGAGGCGTCACTATACTACTTGATCACTTTTGACTTCACAGAGGATTCGATAGACGCCTACGATCTTGCTTTTCTAATACTTCATCGTTTGGGGCAACTTCATAGCTTCTGTTGCAGCAAGTCCTAAAACAGTCCTTGGAGTTAGCAGTTGACCGTTAGGCCCAGAGAAAGCAATTCAGAACTTGGTTCCAGGCTGTACTGCGCATCGGTGTAATTTTTGTGCATTACCACATGACTTGGCTGCTTAAGTTCTGGATGCAATCTATTCACAAATGTGAATTTCCTTTTTTTTTCATTTGTAGGAGGTTTTATGTTCTTCTCGTTCATAGAAATTTGCCGTAGATTTCTGATGTCAGCATCCGTTCGTTTTCACTATTTCAACAAAAAATTCAAAGCCAATGATTAATGTTTCGCATTTCCGGTTCATGAACTTTTCGTGATGGTGGCTGCTCAACGTTAAAGATTATGCAGCTCTCAATGTAAAAATCTGAAAAATTCCACAACCTATGATTTTCTTACGATGGTAATATGAGCCGAAATTAACTTGAAATACAATGAAATAAAGTATAAAATCAATCTCTATGAGGTCATTCGGTGGCGATTACGCTTTCTTCCGCACTTTCTGGATGTCGTATTTTACGGCGAAATCCTCGAAGGTGAACTTTACCTGAAATGTATCACTGAAAGACTTATAGAAGAGTTGGTATGTCACCTAAGTGATTTCAATGCATTGAGGAGAAGCAAAAATTTACAAAAGAGAGCAACCATGTCGATAGGCGCATTTCGTACTCGGCCTCATTGGAACACATGGTAGAAGCATCTCTTCGCCATTTTCCACCTTTAGTATCGATCCGTTTCGCGGATTTTCGAAGCGCTCGGATGCATCATGTTGCTGACGTTGAAATACAAGAGTGTTCCATAGAACAAACACTGCGAGCACTCTTAGTTTCGTAGCGTTCATTTTCTGACGGCAGCTTACGAATGGGGGAATTCGCTTTATTGTTTCTCACAAAGTTCGATATTATTTCAATTCAAGCGTCATGCACTGCTACCATTTAGTTTCCATTAGAATAATGTAGGTTTTCGTGGATCGTTTCTGCCTTCTCTCTTCACCATTCTGAGGTTTATTGCTTAGCTTAAAAATAGCAAGTATCCTGAAATACTCAGTTATGCACTTAGTATTACTGCAAATCAGTCAGACGTAAGCAGAGCGAAATGTAGTAGGAAAACGAACAGTAATGTATGTAGTAGTGATGAACACCATTATAAAGCTAAAATAATGTATAGTTGAAGTTGGCATTGAAGGATGACATTCGCCGCCTTAGCGTTCATAGGATAAATGCACGTAGAACAGCAATTCGAGTACTTTGGCAACGTTTCCGGCCGATAATTTTCGAACAAATTTGCTGACAGGTTTAAATGATTGAAGTCACGTGTGCTATTGCACGTTTTCTTCGCTAAACTTTGATCGAGCCGATGCACTTTTGCGTTCAATTTGCACGCATACATCTTTCATTTGCTAAGAAAACGATTCGAATGAGCGGAAATGAATCGACTATTCGCAGTTGTACATATTGCCATCAAAGTGCCTATGGAAGTTCTCTAGCTCAGTTGCACTGTTCTTGGTGATTCCCCTCAACTTCATTGCTTGTGATCTCTATTGTTCTTAAGCACTGTGCGCCTTTCGACGGATTCGAAAAGTTTCTCTTCTGTTGAGCATATTTCCTCACTAAGAACATAGGCTTTTATAATGTGATTACTACTAAATAAGAGGACAAAAGTCTTGAAAAGTTATATTTTGTTATTGCATTTTTCCATGGCGTGGAAAATTTATGGCACTCATGAGAGTTGCCTTCGCTCCATTACTTGGCTTTAGGAATAAATCTATGCCACAGAACGCTCTCCACATGAAAATATCGATAGCAGTTATAGGTATGTCACTGATACTTTAATTTTTACGGGAATTTGCATTCGTTGTTTTCGATTTGCAAATTCAGCAAATTGAGGCTCACCAACGTGACAAAACTTAAACCTTTGTTGAGAATTCACTCATATTTCTGAGTTCTCCACTCCAGGGCTGTGAATGTTTCATTGAGCGATTTCGTCGTCGCCAAAGTTTGCAACGAAAATCCACAACTCGTTCTACTTTCTAACTGAAGCAACAAGAAATGAATTTCATAGATCATATTTGGCGTCGCCGTAATTTACTTTGAAAATTGGATCGGCTGCCAATTCATAAGTTGCAATTTTCAATGTAGAGCTTCGGAAAGAATAAATTTTTCAGACCAAAGAAATAATAAGCAGCTGCCTATTCCTCACAGATTTGAGAGAATTTAGTAGAATTTTTTGAGCTATCGTTGTTAATTTCTAAAGTGCGTTTTCCTTTTTCTCTAATACGTTGAGTCAGCGTAAAATATTTATTGATGGGCCTAATTTTTCATTAGTTAAAAACGATAGTATCAAAGGAGTCAGTATGATAGAAGATTCCGTATCCCATTCATTTGTCCACTAAAACTCGTTCATCTCCCAAAGAAAAGCATGTTGCAGACAAATACCCCTAAATTAATTTTAACTGGAATAAGCATCTATACCAATTTGCTAAGCAAAACCTCTTATTTGTAATGGAGCCCATGAAGAAAACGAGAGTATCGTCGATGTGAAACGCATACAAATTGTGGGGGGATTTTTAGTGCACGTAGCCCGGCAGCTTTCGAAGTGCGAGTAGCAAACTGTCATGCCAGCATACATAACCCCGCTCACAAATGCACAAACGGTCGAATACGTACGCTCGCATGCTTGTTCTCGAAGGGAAGTAGAAGGATTTGTTCCGAACACATGAGGGCACTTTTGCGAAAACTTACGTCCACATGCTCAAAAACCTGATGTCGCGTCGAAGAAGACAGGTAGCGTTTCTGATAATGACGTTTGGGAAGCTGAACCGTTGCCTGCACAAAAAAGCACCAATCTCCGTTCATCAGCGCGGCCTGCATTTGATAAGTTACCTACCGGATTGCTGACTTCCGTGGGCAACTGAGTACGACTTACTCCAGTCAAATATCTGAAACGCTTTCCATAAATGCTTCAGCTGCTATCATTTTTGGGAACGAAAAATAGGTCTGAGCATCGAAAAGGAATGCTGCAAGCGAAAAATTGGAGGAATCGGAGAGAAATGATCGAGAATATGCAATTTCACAGCCTAGTGGGAACACTTCGGCATGAGGAAGTTCCATAACCGTATGCCACTAAACAAAATATGTTCGATGGGAGAGGGTAATTCTGCTCTTATCCGACCCACATATCCTTGTTTCTTTATTTGACTGGATGATGCAGAACGCCGTGTTAACTCGATCATCCTCATAATGAAATCGCTCGGTATCTCTACTGCAACGACCTCAAAAATGACCTGCTCAATTCTTCTGCGAGTTGCTAGTCTAATAACACCAAGGAGAAAAATTTTGATAAAGATTACTTCGCAAAAGATCCTGGTATAAGTCGACGGCAAAAGATGCATTTTCCACCATTTTTCTAAACCTGCAGCTGGGAGAGTGTATGATGACAAGATCTTGCTTAAGATGTGCGGAAGACGTCCTCGGACGCTCTCATATTTCCACGTAATGTGTGTCAGTTTGATACCGCAAAATCGTCATATATATATATATATATATATATATATATATATATATACATATGTATATGACGATATAAGTAAACGCGTCTATGCAGCGCAGCGTTGCTGTTGCCCCTATTTTACAACCCATGCGTAGAAGCCTGCAAATCATTCACTCCAGGAGCATCCGACGTGCGTCAAGTAAACATCCAGTCGATGCATCGAGTAATGCATAGAGCCGTGCTGCAGCTAGTTTCTCGGCCGCCAGCGCTTCACGTTTGCGACTGCTGAACGGGAGCCGCCTACGCGATGATTCCTTAAACCTTATGTTTTGATGTGTCACGAGGCGCCTCATGTTCTTCTTTAACGCTTTGCTATGCGTATGCTTCTCCGCTGTATCAACCTTATTTACTGCAACATTATATGTAACTACAGCCAAATCCTTCTTCTTTTGTTTTCCTTTTTAATTGTCACTGTAGAAATATTCATGAGTGCATATATGAATTGATTTCTCCATGTTTTGTCAACGAGAACATAGTAGAACCACATAGCAAAACCTTTTAGGGCGCTTTCGCTTTCCATATCCTTCAATATCGCAATGTTTGTTAATGTGATACCCCCCACATCAGGTGATATTTCCAAAGAGAAGCCTGTAAAGTTGCGAATAAACGCGAATTGTAGCATAAGCTTCATTATTTATTCATTTTATTTGCTTCATTTGAGAACAGTGAAGCCATAGAAGTGTTCCTTTTTTTCATTTATCTCATTTTGAGTTGCAACTGATGAATGTTGTATAATAATGGTCAGTTCATTTACTTTGATCTTGTTCTACATTCAAGAAAGCATCGTCACGAAAGAACGTGCTAATGTCTTTTTTACTTACAATTAACCGTAACAAGTGAGTTACAGCAATTTTCCAGCACTAGAGCATGTTTTGCTCCGCATACTCAATCTGCGACATCCATCATGCAGTTTTTTTTATTGGTACCTGGTCTCCTTTAGGTTTACTTGCCTTTAATCCTGCTATTGCATGCCGTTTCTGGTAAATAAAGTGGCAAAGCAGGTGCTTCGTTTTCGGCTACCATCAAGGCAAATTTCCGATCGAAATTACGTAATCAGTAATCGATTGGGCAGCTGAGAATTCCACGTGACAGCTGTCGTGGGAAAAATGACTGAAGATAGATTCCAGGTTCTATCATTCTCACACATAACTTCAGCAAACGGCTGGAAAAACTGAGCTCGTAAGAATGAATGATGCAACATAACACTTCCGATTCAGAAAAAAATTCCAATTTTATGGTGTTTCAGTAATAATTACAATTAATTTACCGAGAAAAAGTAATTCATCAAAGAAGTTGAGTTATTACTATATGCCATAGAGTTCTTCTTATTGAACTAATGTTTGAAATCCGTCCCTACAAACTGTTATTATTCGATTAACATCATTATCACGTTTTGATCACTGCAAATAAGTGCTTCGATACGCCGAGTGATTGATGAGAAGTTGCGGCGTTTCGGCAATGCGACGAGTGGGGATGATCATAGCCCTTCGTTTGCAATTGGGCAGCATCGAACCAATATTGCTCTGTTTAGTTTTGTTCGAGTGATGAGTTCTATACGGTCGAACAAAATGCTGCCGCAAATTGCCCAAATATTTTCGTTTTCATAGTGTGGATTTCGATGATAATTTTTTGCATCTAATTCCAGAAGTACTTGTATTCTTCAGCGATTTTGTTGACTTCTCGATTATCTTATCATATCTTATCTTCTCGATTGAATTGAATTGTGATAGCACTCCTGAAAAACCTGCCAAGGATATGTGCAAATGATTTCTTTCGAGGTGCACAGCTTCATGTAAATTTCGTAGCATATGACAGTGCATTTCGACATTGAATGGTGATGTGTATTGTTTCGTAGAATTCGTTTGCAGTGTTGGCGGTCATTTACTCTAGACCAGTGCGTTCAGAAAATTCCCCTGACCTCAGTTCTTGCGAATAGCTACAGGCCATACAGTCGACCAATTTCAGCTGCCAACGAAACACGCTTTTTTCACCGTTTGTGGTGTCCTTGCGTTCTCTTAAGTTAAGCGGTCGTACATGGGTTTCGTAAATTCATTAGAGTGAAAATTATGCATTGTATAAGTATTTTGCAATTTTTTGCTTTAAGTGTGGCTATCGCAAAATGGTACGGAAGTTTTTTAAGTTATCGTTTTGCTATCATTCACGTGAAACCAACGAGTACCTATGCTCACAACACTGATTTCTCAGCTCTGTGGGCTCAAGTCGTTTTCTTTAGCACCTGTTAAGCGCCACAGGTTAATTCGGCTCTTTGTTTTCATAACTATAAACGTCAGCTGATATTACTGCATGAACTGCGCGTAGCAATAGAGATAACGTTGCTTGTGCCTTGTTGTTTTGATTCTAGTCGATAGTTGTGAATAGAATGTGAGTTAGTGTTCTGATGTCGCAAATATTATTTGAAGATTAATGCTCGTTTGAAAGAAGAAAACTGCTCTTGGGAGCCTGCTGGGATTTTTTTTCCAGCTATTTCCTGCCTCCACCACGGTTTTCAAGGTGTCTTTTCGCTAAAAGAATGTTTCGAAAGCATATACAATGCTTAGTTGAGATTTTCCTAGTGTTCTCTAATGCAACGTTTCCCTCAGTCATTCATGCAAATTTGATAGAGAGCCGAACAACTATCTTTTTTTTAACGAGTACCAGCTCCTTACATTTTCATATTTTCGAGAGAGCGCTGCTTCTGGTTGTGGTTGAGAGTTGTGGGATATAGAAGTGAACAAAATATGAACGATGCAACTGCCATTCAACATGTGGGCGTTAAAATTCAGTAATAATTGTGGGCGATGCTTGGGTGATTTCCTCTTTTAGTGATTCTTTTCGAGAGGGAACGCTGAACAAGGTGCTCGTCATCGTGCAGTACCTCGTAATAAATTCGTCGGAAATTTGCTGTAAAAGTATCCGTATTCCGTTCCATCATTGCATCTGGCTGAAAACATGAAAACTTTTGCGTTTATTCATTCACGACTACGTAAGCCGCATGCGACCTGTCGCTTAACCACTCCACCCCTCCATGCTCTTGTTCATGAAGTTGCTGCTAGACCGCCTCAATTGGTTTTTTATTTCGCGACATTTCACAGTTACTTCATAGCGACGTATGAAATTCTCTGTGATTCATGAAATTCTCAGTTGTTTTTATTTGGTTCGATGAGGAATTGCTTGCAGATTTTCTTGATGAAGAAATATGATATTTTTGTTCTTAAGATGCAGAAAACTGCATTTCTTTTAAAGCTGCATCTTTGAGTATTTATTTTCGTAATCCAAATACCAATAGTGATGTTTTTAGTTACTTTAGAGCTTTTTATTCTATTCGAACAAATACTTTATGTTAATGATCGATGAAGAATCGCCTCGTTGATTGAATGAGTTCGATGCGTTAGCTTAGCTTATATATGGAGCATGCTGCGCAAATGAATTCACAAGTGCCTTATATATTATATTTTCCTCAGAAGTCTATATTTCTGGGATTAAATGTGAGAAATAAATTAGGGGAATGAATATCGTACATAAATTTCGCCAACTAAACTTTCGAATGATTCGCTCAAATGCCTGAACGAAGGAAACTTATTGCTATTGTGAGTATATTTGTGCGTTTATGCAGTAAATGCTCAAATTTTGTTTATTGCCGATAAAATTTTTCAAAGGTGAACTATTCCGATATCAGCGTCCCGAGTAAATGAGAGTGTCCGAAAAGAGACATCAATCATTGGATAGGTTATCATCCACTGCAATTCATTCATCACACATGGACGATCGTATCTTTGGAAATATTCTATTGGAAAACGTATTTTATAGGTTGTTGTATTCTTCGAGAGGTAGCGCGCTAAGGTTCACATCGTAGGTTTTAAACCCTTTCATCCACTTTTTCAGTGTATTTGAATTTAACTCCAAAATCATTTAGTGTAATTTTCACTTGAATTTCATTGCCAAATATTCAATGGACAGGGAGGAAATGTTACATTGTCTGGACAACGATTCGACGACGTGCTGTTCCTTGATATGCGACCATTTTCACCGCTTCTCTATGGATTAGGTTACCATGAGCACTGCACTGCGAAAAGCGTAGATTTGGGGGAATTTTTTTCAAGTCAAAGGCGGTAAAGATGCTGTCTGGGGTTGGTCTTAGAAATGTTCGCAATGATGAAGCGCGTTCACCCAAAGATGTTTCAACATATCAGTCATCCTGCACATATCAGTAACTTCTTACATGGCTTCCCTTTGTCACAGTAGGTTATCTCTCTCGTTCTGTATGCTTGCTTATGTTTAGGACCTCTAGTGGAAGTGTCTAACCGCAGTCTTTCATGCAAATATCCGTTCATTATGAGCATCAAATAAACTCCTTTCCGTTCTGCTGTGTAAAGAAAGTTACTTTCAGGCCGATGAAAAACGCTATCTTCATTTGAAGTCCGATTATCACCTTCAGATTAGGCATAAGTTTTACCTGGAGGTTAACAATAAATTTTACTGCTAAGCTGGCTGTGAATAATAACGTCCCCTTAACTGTGAAAACTATCATCACGTTAACCATGTTTACTAACTTGAAACTTCTGCGGTATAGTTGCACAAATGGGTGATTAATTGGTCATATTAGATGACTGCGACCGTAATTCGGAAATGAGATATTTTCTGCTTTGTTTGACTGAGTTCTTGCATTGGCATGACACCGCACAGAGTCGTGCAAATTACTGCCATTCAAATATGGTGTTCTTTTCGTCAAGGTGAAGCTTCTGCGCCCAATTTCGTAAATGTGAGCTCCTTCTGCCTCGTCTACTCGTCCTATTATCCATCAGGATTCGCAGTGTCAAATGATTTGCGACACAACGCAAGCACAGGCAGCAGCCAGTCTATTATGTTTAGAAAATAAGGTGTCAAACAGTAATGAGTCCAGAATAGCTTTCGTCACCGACACCATCCCGCGGTCAATCTCCTTCGTTCCACCGATCTCTTCGAGCACTTCACAGTCCCATTCGGCATTCAGACCAGTAAAGAAGTGAGAATGGATGAATGCGCACGTCAGCATTTTTTTGCCTCAGGTTGGCCTCACGGCACACACTGGGCACTTTTTTGATCTTTAAGCTGTTGACATTTTTTGACCTACTTTTCATGCTGCACTGGTTCCGCTTGATCTATAGCTGATCATTCTACCTACACTTTCGCCACTTTAGTAACGTTGAGAAGTATTGCTACCTTTCATGTGGTGCTGTACAGCTGCCCACCAACAGTTCCGAGCACCCCAGTGTGATTTCATCAAATGTATTTACTACTGCTTGTGATCGGTACTACAAGACACGGCCATTTGTAGGTGTTTTAGCTTTCAGTGCGTGCTTGACGTGCCCTTGTGATGTTTATTTCGAACCATTTGAAAACTCTCTTCAGAGTTTTACTCTTTGTCATCGTTCACTGATTATTCTATCCACTGTAGCGACGAAGATATTCGAGAAATGGTGGTGGAGGGGGGTAGATATTTAGGACATAGAGAAATTGTTCCTGACTTTCACAAAACACTCGTAAGCGTTAGGTTCCAATCAGATATCGTTTCACACCAAAATAAAGAGGATCTTTGAAACTAATGAACAGTTTGAAAGGAAAACGATCGTGGAGGATGTCATTCCACTCTGTGGTCACAAATTATGAGGTAGAGATACAAATAAATCGAACTTCGCGACGTAATTTCGTTTCAGTTGGACGCATTTGAAGTGACATTGAAATAAATGAAGGTTATTAATTACTGCAGTCATTTCACCTTTATGGGTCTGGTTATTGCCATTTTCAGTGCAAACACTCGTCATGTTACATTGAAAAGTGAATCTTCTACTGTCCACATGAAAACCTTTGAAAATGCACATCGAAGAACTATTGTAAGCGACATTCTTTTGTTGTACTTCTTAATTATGTGCTTTCTTTTCAGTTTCGTATGTACTCGTGGTGAATCTCGAGTATTTCTAATAGAAGCGCTTCATTTGTAGTTCCAGGGCATCACTGTGCAATATGTGCAAAAAATCTGGAAGATATGCACTTCAATCCTTAGGATGTTACCAAAAGTTGCCGTTCACGTCTGTCAACTACCGCGATCGGAGATCTCCAGGTGAAGCTGAATGTTGAACATTGTTGTAGATGAGGAGTTAATGAGTGCTTTGTGCACGATGTAGTAAAGTGTACTTCATAGCTGATTAATTTTCTTCATTTTCAAGCCTCAAATGGATTCGCCTACAATGGAGACGTGAAGTTCAGCACGTAACGTTGATGCTCGATCCATTATTAAGCTTGCAGCGTGATCGGCTTCAAAACTGCGACCACCTTAACATATGCAATTTTATTCACGTTTGTAGCAACCGATGAAGTGGGGAATATGTCGCAAAATTCAAGGGTTTATATGCGCTGTTGTAAAGCCGCCCAGAGAATGAGCTTTGTCGTCGTTCTGAAAGAAATAAAAAGCGAGCGCATTAGCGGCTTCTAAATGTTTTGACAGGTCCGACCACTCATTCGAATCTTTCACGAAGAAATTCATGTTATATATTAAGCACATCCGCTTTTACAAAAACTATGCTTTTCCTTTACAAGTTTGTAAGCATATGTTAATAGGAGCAGGAAATGCGTATTGTTCCTTCGCCAACAGCTGAAATTTCGCTGAGGCTACGCTTAAGAAACTGCTTCAGTGTACGCGAGGCGACGTTCGAAATCAGCATTCGAGATGAATCGTTGTCTTCGAGAAGCATTATAGACAGTGAGGTGTGCCACTGATTTCTCACTCATTTTGCAACCGGTCGGCTGTCTAGTTTACGCAGGTTATCGACTCATACAGTGAAAGAGATTCCTAGAGTGTGATTCGTAGAAGTGCTCTTTTTCTTCAAAGAACGATGTAAAAAAGTGCGATTTGTGTATTCGTTGGCTGCAAATTAGGTAGTTGTTTTTGGTGATTCAGCTAGCGTTGCAGTCCCGTTTCCAACGTTTCTTCAGTTATTCCCACTGCATAATTATTTTCTCCGTACTATTTCCATTCTCCGGAAATCATCGCATACGTTAGAATCTTTTGCAGCTTTTCATTCATCGAGACAATCTGATCAAGTGACAAGCAAATCCATATCTTGGTTTCAGTTGCCAGCTGTTTTTTTTTTTTTTCGCAGAGGTTTTTGAGCGCAGTTGCTGCCACCATATACACATCGACTGCTTTATGCAAACATTCAGCCAATGGATAAAGCAGTAAGCAAACGATGTTCTGGTGCGATTTGAATTTGATATTGCTTTTTTATGGCTACCATGGCGGTTCCACAGAGGTTTCACTTGACTAGCGGAAGCCCTAAAAATTGCACATCCTACCCTTGAAAATTCAGCTATCTAACGTAGTCGACTGTTTTGCGTGGTGCTCAACGGATGAGTGTTAGTCGATGGTCAGATCACAAAAAACTGAAATCGTAATGATCGTTAGATATTTCAAACAGTTTTCGTGTGGTCATCAACTTGAGAACGTGGTTATCTGCAGTATACACGAGATAAACATCGAATTTGGTTTTTTTTACTTTTCCAGTGGATTTTTTTTAATGCTCACCTCATCCTGAGAAAGAATTCTCATATTCCTAAAGTGATTTCTGCTTTTGCCAAATTATTGCGAATATTTCATTTGGAGAATATGAACACTGCATTGAACTGTTTCGAGATGAGACTCTTAGCCGCAAGAAGAGGTCAGATCTGTTCGAAGAGCCTCCTCTGAAAGATTTCCTCGCTGAAAAATCTATGAATAGATTAGTCGATGATATCGCCTTAATGACAGTTAATTCAACTGCGTAAAAGTGGACAACACTACTTAAGGTGCGCTTTAACAGCTTCTGTGAAATTATATTAGTGCAAATGTCGAATTGTTTCAATATGCTACAGGTATTTCTAGAATTTCCTAAACTATAGTTTGCTCGCGAAGCTGTGGCCGTATGATATGCCGCTTCTTACCACCTCGTGTGATACTGTCAGTGATGTCGTACCACACTCTGGTGAACTTGATGCGCTATAATAACCGGACAATAAAATAAAGCTTCTAGGTCATTCTCCGCCAGTCGTCCCTACCTCTGTCTGCCTTGTTTGAATTCAGAGCAGTCTGATGTCAGTGTACTTTTGTTAGCTGCCGCGATCACTGATTTCCCTTCCTTGCACTTATGATGATGAATTATTTTGCTTACCTAAGGGTTCTGTGTGTGTTTTTTTAGGATGATGAACAAAATCACTGTGGCTGCAGAAAATGCGAATGCTTGCGTTGGTGACTTGCGACAGAAATACTTTAGGATGGCGCCATAGCTCATTGTCAAAGAGTGTAGCTTGTGTTTTTCACGATTGGCATCTCTTAACACACCCTCGTTCTATTCACATTCGTTCCACTCGACAACATTTTTCTCCAGCAGTTGAATGCTCGTCATTATTGAAATACTGATCCAACATCGCTATGAACTTAAGTAATGCAATATTCCGTAAAATTTCTCTTGTTTCATGCCTGTTTCGTTTAATGGCATTTCTTAGTGTCGCCTCACGGAGAATTTTAATCATCTGTTCCATGACCGAATGGTTATACACATTGAATGATAATAATGTTTGCGTTCGCCGCAAAGGCTTGCAGTTCTTCCAGAATCTGCTTCAAAGTTCTCATAAATTCCACCAGAGTAAGCCTATCTGCCTATAGAATCTTCTGCTTCTCATAAATTCCACCAGAATAAGCCTATCTGCCCATAGAATCTTCTGCTTCCGCGTAGATTTCTCTCTAAATCGCTTGACCAATGAGTGCTAATCCTGCATTTGAAATATTTCAAAAGTCATTTCCATGGGCGAGCGCTGAGCTAATCCTGCTCTGTTCACATCTATTCGCCATCACCAATTCTGCATGCGCTTAGATCTCTGCAGATGAAAGTTTTGATGCATTGCTAGTGGAAGCCACTGTTCCCCTAAACGTGGATATGCCGGATTCACGAAATTCGAGAGCCTCTCCTTTGCTATGAACAATTTGGGCTGGGGGATTTCATATGAAACCGATTTGGCAAGACAGCTGGCATGATCAATCACAGTTAGTGTGCTCACTAAGAACGACCGCCTTATAGTGTTGCATGGGTCATTTCTGGTGATGGATATTTTAGTTATCTGAACAATTTTATGTGAATGATATCAAGCTCATAGTGTTGCATTTACTTGATTTTTGCAAGAAAGATTTCAGAACACGTTTTTTAGTGTCTTCGTGCCCTTATGAAACGCACGACTAGTAAGGGCGCCTGTAGCATATTTTGGTGGTGCATATGTTTTGATACGATGTTGGCAGATGGCATTTAAGGGGTAGCACTTGTTGACGCTTGTGTGGTAGCAGCAAAGTGGCAGAATGATGTCCTGATAACTCGTAACTTCCTTTGATGTCACTACTTCGTTTTCATCTATTTTGTTTACATTCACTGTAATCGCGTGAAAAAAGAAGAGCAACCAGCTTGGAATCAGTCATTTGCAGCAGATAAGCGTTTCTCACATTTTCCTAAATGAAATATGGTCATGTTTCATAACTTTTAACGGATATCTTCTCAAAACCACTCTGAAATGCCAGTTACGAAAAGATGCATCATTCTACCCGTATATTTTAGAACCTACAACGAGTGCAATGAGAGCTATACGAAATTAAAAACAACTTTGAAGCATAATAAATATTGAAAATGGTTTTGTCCCCACGAATAAAATATATAAGGCTAAATGAAAACAATATTAGTGGATTATGGGAAAGCAGGATGTTCTCAAGGCCGACTTCGTAACAGCTTTTAGCAGTTTCCCCTTCATATTCTTGCATATCTTTGTGACGTTAAATATTTGCTTTGTTTTTGAATGGCTTCTGATGAGATTTCAACGAAAATGCGCTTTTGTGCGGAGGATGAATTCATCTTCTACGTACTCCCCTCATTAAATGTTACTACTGTTGCACTGAGAGGTAAGATTACGGAACAAATGATTTTGGGTACCGTAGAGAGTGGCAGTGGCAAAAACCTGTCACCATTTTTGCAGAAAAAAAGGACGGTAGATTAGAGAATACATCCCCCTCCTGTTCGCTTCCAGTTGTCGACGGTGTTTGATGATCGACTATGCGATAAACAGTGGCAAAATTTTTCGGCCGAAAATCACCGTAATGGAACTTGAGCACAAAAAAAGTTTCAACTAACGAAAATAGCATAACAGGTTTATTATTGAACTACCACTACTACTTGTAATTAAGTTTGGTGACACTGGCTGCTTTTTCAACGTCCGCTTAGGTTGAGGTGTTCCATCGCTATCAACCAGTACAGACACCTGCATTTACTATGATCACCCATAACACTTATTACTGCATCCACCATAACAGTGCTCTGATAATTCGTGGTAGAAGAACTAAGTGCAAACTGTCACCGCTCGTCTTTATTATTAGTAGTATTACTTCCCTTCGACGACCAATGCAAATAATTCCTAACGAAGCCTAAAGCAGCGTTACACAGCAGTGCCATTTTTCCGGTGGTGCAGCAGGAAACGATTGCTCAATGCACCAATAATTTTCTTTCTGCCTTAAGCGCAAATATATTCCTGCTCGGTGAATTAAAAGCACAACAAAAGAATGTCTTCATTAGTGTGGTCAGCACCTAATTTTACACCACTAGTTTTGGCGAATGTTGGGGTAATCTATGAACGCTACTCTTATATTGTCAACGGCTGAAATTCTTCACATTAAATAAACCCATAGAATCTCTACCGTTCATATGTTTACACGTTGCTAGTTTAGTGTTGATAAGATAAAGACTCGAGGTTGTGAACAAATTTGGACGACGCAGATATTTGATATTAACAGTATTGCTGATTTAAGGAAGATGATAATGCGCAAAAGATTGTTGAAGTTTTAATAAATCATGCTTAGAATGAAGTATTTTCCTCGGGTTACGGAACACTTAGGGCATACTTATATTTTATGGAGAAAGCATCTGCCGCTACATTTGTCACCATGTTAACTTCCCATTAATTTCCTTGTAATGGGCAATATATGCATATGAATATGATGACCGAGAGTAAGAAGAATTTTCGATTCATGATGGAGGTTTATTTCGAAGAAGTAAAGTAAAGTATTATAGTAAGAACGTCGTCGAAACACCGCGAAATAACGGCTGGTTATATCGACTTTGGTGGCAAACGCTATTCTGATGTTATCAGCGGTCTTGAAATTTTTTGTAGCCGGTTGACGGCATTCGGACAAATGTCTGTTTTTTGCCTCAAAACTTTCGAATGTTGGCTAATTTCGAACGGAAGATTAAAAAAACGATGACTCTTGCACGATGCGTTTTATAGAAGTGCAAAAATGCGGCTGTGAAACACTTCACCCATCTTGATGCGTCAGCACCAAAAAACATCCTATTCTTTAACGCTTATTGAAAGCTATGCCAAGGTTCTGTGTTATTAAATACCCGTCTGGTTATATATAATACATTTTATACCGATACTTTACGATAGAGGTCAACGAATATCCGGGGAATGTCAATGTTGATTTGTTTTAGAAAACAAATGGTGGGCGGATTTTATTTATAAGCTCTGTCGATGAGATTATGGCCTTTGACCTTTACGTGTTTATCACTCTGCACGATCGGTAATAATAATCTATCAATGACCACTACCTCATTAGAATGGAGGAGGGCAATACTTCGAGAATCGTTGCATACTAGCGGTTCACCCATAATAGCCCACTCTGTTAAGCGGTTTCCTTATCATCTGCCTTCGGGTTAAGATACACGTGCGATTCATATGTGTTGCGTACGTATGTGAATGCCGTAAAAATTGATATTTTGTGGTGGTTGATAACATTACATGCTGCAATTGTTGCTCATTTTATGCGATCATCACGTGTAGACCGTAGTCTTCAGTTGTTAACATCGATAGGATTTCAGTGAAAGGCATTGTTTCTTTCTCCTTTAATTTCATTAAGGCAACCAATACTTCATGGACTATATTTTCTTCCAAAATATCAACGCCCTAAAATACGATAATAGTAAAAAAACCACTATTTGTTCATAATTCAAGCAAAAAAAATTATTAAATAGCGTTGTTTTATTAAAAGCTCTGCTTTCTAATTAATTTCTTCTTAATTGAAAGCGCCTCTTATCTTCCCTATGCATTCGCCAAGAATCGAAGAATTTTCACCTAAGTATTTGCAGTTTCTATATATTTTCTCTCATTGGAAATGCATTTTATGCTTCAAATCTTGCGAGACCGTTAGAAATATTATCGTCGATTATCTGTTCTCCAAAAACTCGTCTTAAGGCTATAAATTCCTCCTACTCCATTGAGCTTTCGTAATTTCAACTTTATGTTAATTGAGTTTATGTTTCAATAGTTCCTTCGGATGTGAATTTCGTTTTTTGTGGCTCGTTTTCCTCTGGAATAAATCTCACAAATAACTTGCTAGAAGCGAACGAAATATCAATAGGGCAATCCGAATCTCAGCACGCGTCAAGATTTCATCATTCATTGTATTTTGATCGTAGAAGCTTTCCAGGATTGATCGCATTCGCGTAACGTTTGTTCTCTGCATAATCGCGTCGTTCTTCTTTATGCTAGTATTTTTCGTTTCGGCGTCGTTATCAGTGACCTTTAACAATAATCCGTCATGTATCGGCAACTTATCATATTTATTTGATCGGCGCTTTTCCACTCACTCCATAAGATATGTTTTTCCTCTATTTTACTATGATAGTTGGATAGGAAGACATAGTTGATTTACTGATGGCAAAAACCATTGGAAAGAAACATTTAGCAATCATTTTTACTGTTTTTCCCTTCTTTTCCATGTCATACCTCATGGTTTCTTTCTGCTTTTATGGAAATGAATATTTGCCTTTGTTGAATATTCCTTTTAATATGGATATAATGAAGCATTTAATTATAACATGTAATCGAGACATTCATAACGTCTCATTTATCCCGTTCTTTCAGTATTTTGACGATGGAAAATCTAAGCAATCGAGCATGGATAGATATCTTTCGGCATTTTAACAGAATACTAACTCAGTAAGCTCTGAGATATTTATTGTTATACTGATTGTTCGAGTTTGCTTAATTAGCGCAAAGAATTCGAAGCTAGCACGTATGTTTGCTCAGCGTGGGCAATAGCTCTCTGCAATTCGAGTGTTCAGCCGAATTAAGCTTCACAAGCAGCTATGCTATGTAGTCTTTGCAAACAAGTGCAACATAACGATCGGTTTGTAGAAGCAAAAACACCTTTTGCCGGCGTTGTTTTGTGTAGATTATTCGTGATGATTTCACTTCTCTTTTGCGGGCGCCAATCTTGTTGCCTATTCACCGATTTGCTCACGTTTTTGGCTTGGTTTCAGCGACGTTTATATTGATCGTCGTTTTAATTTACTATAAGTATCAATGCTGTTTCCCGATTTTTTGTACCTTCCATTGCTTTAATTTATCGGAAGGGCGGTGGCGATTCGGCACGTCTCGTTGCTTCTCTTCACTCGACAAATCTTTAGAAACTTCGCTAAGAATTTCACCTTTTTTTCCTTCTTCAACTTGGCTTACAGGAAAACGCCTTACAGGAAAACCTTTCGAAGTTTCCAGTGATAATAAAATCCGCTTTTTATTTCTATAACTCAGTAAGTTTTCCAGAAAGGTTTTCTTTGAGGCTGCGAACTTCCCCCGTTAACCTGCTCTACACAAACAGTGCCCGGTGGGAATTAACTGCTCATGAGACCCATTGCCAGCAGCACCTCAAACGTGTTTCATCTTATTCAAAACAATCCATAAATATATAGACCATCTTGGCAATCCATTACCTAGATTTATTAGTGTTTGGAGGTCGTCACATACATCGCTCATAGTGCCACGAGGTTTCCTTGAAAGCATAATTTCGTATATTATCGAAACAAATTCAGCGGGTATAAAAATGCCGGTGACTGCAACCGAATGGCGATGAAAAGTTGGCACTAAACGCTGTCTTGCAATTGTGCTCTTGAAGTAGCCAATAGTGTGGCACGTCAACAGTGTTGAAATACGTAAGATAATTAACGCATCTTTGAGTTCCATGAAACACCCTTTGCATCATAAAACAAGCTTTCTGAAACTTCTTGGTTAGAGCACTGAGCTCGCATGATGCATACAAATATTCGTGGATATTTAGATACCTATAACATTTCCGGATTGCTGATGAGTATATTTGAAGATCGCTGTTAGAATCAGGTCGCGGTATTATCCCTATTTGTCAGAAATTTGACTTTCGAAATTTAAGAATTCTTGAAACGGATCCGAACATTATTATTTTTTTTTTTTTAGCAAACATCATTGAGTTAGTAATGATAATTGGGGAAAAAATATGAATGAATATGAGCGATTTAAGGCGATAAACGCTACCATTACTTTCATCGTTTAAGCATTTCCTCGGATAAGTTGCAAGAAGTAAATAGGTAAGTGAACTGATGCATTATTATACTATGCAACAAATTGGTCGCGTTTTGTTTGTTGTTTTTTGCAAAAGCTTTGCATTCCTATAGGCGAATCAGCATCTAATAGAGATCAGACCGGCGTAAGACGTAGACAAATTTTTCCTCCACATTGTTTCATTTCATAACTTTCTTTGAAACTTGATGGGATAAAACGAATGATTTGAAGAAACGGCTCACGAGTCATCATTCCATGGTCTAGATAGTAGCTGCTGCTGCGCATTTCCCATCGGTAGCTCCCCACTTGAGAGTGCTGTGCAGGCACTCGTACAGATACAAATATATGCACCCACACGCACATAAATGCATCCAGACAGGTTTGGCTCCATCATATTGCACTCTGCAAATACATGTCTAAAGAACACCTTGAATATGCTCTTTCGAACGTGTGAATGTGTCTTCCAATGTTACCAGAGCTTCTCTTTCGTTCGGTTCCATTTCGTTTCGCGTGATTGTGATTCCCCACCCATTCGACGTTGATTTGAACGTGGCAAACATTTGAAGCTTCTCTAAGGATAGTTGCTTGCGCTGCGGAAACTATTTATCGCATTGAAGGAATACCAGAGTATATAGTAGTTCGTATAACGGAACCTACATGATTCAAACTGAAGCACTACTTTCATTAATGGAATGAAACAACAGCACACAGTTTTATGCAATAACTTTAAAGAACTCATTTTCCTCGTTCTCCCATCAAAAATTCCTTGTCGGGAAATTTTAAGCAGGCTACGTAGGTTTCCGTTGCGCTAATTTAAATATCGAAACTTTGGCTTCAACTAATCTAAGCCTGCAAGCCTTTTTCTCGCCCACATATTTTCTTGTTTAAAATGATGCGTCTACGGACAGATTCATTTTGCTCCTAAAAACGACCGTCTTCTACTCGTCTTACCACAGATTTACGATGTAATTCCTTGGAATAACAACGTCATACAATTTTTCCCTCTTGTTTCATCCGTTCTTCATCCGCATTTTCTCGAACACTTCGTCTGGCTCCGTTCTATCTTACCGCTTAACCAATCTGTTCAATTCCCATATTGCAGGAGTCAGGACACTAGCTTCCATTTTAAGTCATCCAGTATATATATATATATATATATATATATATATATATATATATATATATATAAAATATGAAGTGCTGTTTTTCCTGGATTATTCTACAATTATTTTCGCTTCATATTGTGCAGATAGATAGGCACTAAGCATTTAGTTGATTCATTCGAACCGTTTGTATCACAAAATAAGTTCTTGTCTTAAGCACATTTAAAAACACATATTCAGTGATTTAGAAAGTGCTTATCGCATTTGTTGAGTGATAATTTACATATATATATATATATATATATATATATATATATATATATATATATATATATATATATATATATATATATGTATATATATATATATGAATATATATGTAATCAGCTATTAGTATTGGTAAACGGAATTACGTAAATTCGAGACGAATGTTGAAAAATCTTATCGGGAAAATTTTTTTAGGGCACGATTGCAGAGAATGACAGATTCAGAATGTTGTCCGAGTGAAGTGTTCTCAATGGAAGACTATGGCTTCTTCTCAGATGCTGCAAGCTGCTGCACCGATTCAACACTCGAAGAGACGATAACTGAAAGTCCATCACCCAGTCCACCACCATGTGCAAGGTTTGTTTGTTTGCTCATCTATACTTCATTGCTTAAGCCTTTATCACATTAATGCTAAATCACGTTATGTTGCATTAAAACGTTCCAAGTTTTTTCTAAAAGGAACTTTCTTCTGATTCGGCATGAATTCTTTCGACGTGGAAACCCTGTAGTTTCATTCGTCGATTAGTATTTTCCTTCGGCTGATAACTACACGCTATCGATAATCCTCAGTTAATAAGTGTGAAGCTTTATAGTGATTGTGCCGTTCATTTTCAGAAGGGCCGTTTTTCGAAGTATTTCAAACAGGTGTTATTTCAACCGTCATATATATTAAACTCTTTAGGATTTTCTTCTGATAGTGTTTGGGAGAATAGAAGGTGAGCGAAATCGATTCCTGTATCACTGTTAGCGGCCAGATATATACTTTTGCATTCTTTACCTCCATCAATTTCATCTATTACTGGAACTTGTTGAAATACATCTACTACTTGTATATTTAAGCTGTTGCAGTTAGTATAAAAAGTTAACAGTCAATGATATTTTCTAGCTTTTTTTCTTATTGCTAACGAAAAGCATGAAAGCAGCTATTACGGAATGGTTATGAATTTCTAGAAAATCTAAACATCATTATCTCATCCTGAAGTGGATGAACTGGGTCATCCTGAATTGAGTGGCACATTTGATCGCCATGTTATCATCTTTATGCATTTAAACAGATGTGGATTAAAATCACGAGATCATCAAGTGGGCGAATACTGAAGATAGTCTCATACGAAATGTTAATTGCGCTCGCGGAAGACTGAGAGTATCGTTTCTTTTTTTTGCATATGATGATCGAAAATTCTCCATACTCTGTGTCTACGGTTCGCGTGAAATTATTACCTTACCGGCAGTGCGTTTTGGATTGTCGTCTTTCGGGCGCCTAGTTATGCGTCGGGTGGTTTAGCGTGACGTTCACGTCGTTTTTGAAACAGAAGACAATATAGTCAGTCACGTTATTCATAACACACAGTCTTTGATCAAAGGGCACCTTGGCGCATTTTTCTTTATTCTCATACGTTTTCGCAAGAGACCATTATTCTGCCTAAGTCGTTGAGCGGCAACGTCCTTAAAACGTAGATGGGTTGATCTTGCCTTGGTAAAGTTCGAAGGCTATGCATGGGTAAAGATCATCCTCGCGCTCACGAACGTCGAGATCGGAAAGATCCCACAGTCTCCTTTAAAGTGTATGCGGTAAAAAAACTGTCGCAGTCGAAGATGCAGTTGGAATGTTCGCTGCGTTCAAAACGGGAGTCACAGGCATTACTACACTTCAAAATCGCAATATGCTGCAAATTACTGGACTTCAGATTCCCACTATGAAAGTTAAGCTTTCGCCTTGATCACTGAGACCACCTCTGTTGCGTTACTGCTAATGACATAGCGTGATGGGGAGAGTGGAGGGATAAGAGATGGAGGATGGATTGAACTGCTTGTCGCGATGAAAAGTGCACCGTAATAATCGGGCTCATCGGCAGCGGCTCCTGTTTGAACTTTTTTTTGTTAAGTATTTTACGACTGCGTACAAATTTCCAATAATTGCACTTTGTGGTTTATTTTTTCTATCTTATTTTCATTTTTTCTCTTCAAAGTCAACATTGCTTATTTCTTTTACCTTTTATATCTGATTCATACTTAATAATACGCTTATGGTCAATATTTCAATAATAATGAAAGTTGATCTGCATTATCAGCATTAAGTGCTTTTTCCCGTTAGCACTTATCAGTAGTATTCGCTTATCTCTATGAGCATCTCGTTTTGCAAATGCTCGTAAAGAAGGGAAAAACAACAATGATACCATGTGTACGAGGAACCTTATTAATCGTATGGTGAGATGATGCTATTGATGATGAAATGTTTGAAAGACTACCATATAAATCCTCATGACCCGTTGGAAATACAGCGATCCAACATCAAAGTAATCTACTTTAACGCATGGCATTACCATTTTTCTAAAAAAAAGCAGTGGTGTAACATCATTACGAAGACTTTTCAACAGGCTTTTGAAGTTTCTCTGCATCGAAGCGTGAAAGTTCTTTCTTCTGCTGCCGAAATTGCAACATCACTGTAGGAAAATTGAATTTCTCGGCACGCCAGCAGTAGTAAATTTATAGTGGATGTATTCGTAAGCGCTGTGAATGAAACTGATCGCTATCGTTGAAACATCTTCCACAGCATACCTCTCGTCCTTTCTCTCAATGTGGAATTTGTGTTGTTTTTCAACCCCGAGAATGATTTTTCTGGACTTTCTAATCATTCTACCCAGCAGTTCCTTATTTACATCCGAGAAAATTGCTCATGATGACGTCTGCGACATTTGATGTCCTCAATTTGTCGTTTATTCCCACATCGTTGTACTGTGTTTCTTATCAGTTTATTGTACTAAACGATAAGAAATTTTGCTTCTTTTGTCGTGCACAAACAGTTTTTTCTCTCCCTTCTTGAAATTTAATCACATGCAGGAATCAGGGAACGTTTCTTATCCGTGGAAAAGAAAGATGTTGCATTTGATTTTCTAAATTTAAGGCCGTATTATTTGTAAGATTTTCGAAGAAGTTGTAAGAAAGATGGAATTGGATCACAATCGTGCCAAATGGAAAGCCCCTTCATATGGGAATTTCTCGAAAGGTTTCGTTTCAAGTTGACCCATCTGCTTGAATGTTCATATAGAAACTACCTTACTGTGAGATTGTAATTCAAAAACTTCGTAATTGCAATTTCAGTGGTTAACGCTGAGGCGAGGCTTACTTAACTCGCCTTGGAAAAAACTTCTCAGTATTGCTCTTCCTGAATACAAATTAATAGAAGTAGGTTATAAGTCGTTTTGGGTAGTAACGTGAAGGTAAGTGTTACTCTTTACTGTTACCTAGAGCCGCAGGAAAACTCATTTATGTGAAAGACTTGTGTACATTACGGTTTTTCCTCCTCATCGTAAGCACTTAACACCATCGCCGCATCGTTTTGTCTCACATTGTGGTATATGATAAATGTTCTTAATGAGCGCATGAAGTGCTTTCCATTTATTGTTGATAGCGGTGGAACATATGGACTCCGATAATCCTCTTCCGTTCTATAAGTTGGATGGGTATAACAAGGCATAGTTTCCAAGAAGGTGCATCACCTGACTTAGTGTTTCCACCTAATGATGAAAGGGAACACTTAGAAAATGTGGAGAAATATACGTGCAATATACGTTCATGCGTCGGCAATTGTTGAAAGTTTTTTCTGCACTTTAATGGCCAGTCTCATCAATATTCTCATTCCAACGTTATTCGCAACAGAAATATTTTCTGTTCACATTCACCTTTTCAATAACAGTAAATTCTCCGTAATTGTGTTAATTGTACTCAGAGTAAATTCATCCGGTTTAGGCGCCGACTATTACCGATGATATTATCTGTTCCTCAGTCGCTATTTGATGAAAAACAATCTGAATCCGACCCTTTTTATTAATTTTTCTGCACTAAAGGATCGTTTTCTTCATTGATCATAAGAAATAACGATTCATTATGTGGCGGAGCAATTTCGCCTTCTCTTTAATTCCGCGTGATTGGCACAGTTGCATCAGCAGCACCTTGGAGATTTTTTCAGCATTGAACGGAAAACGTGATCAAAGTAATTGTTGCATGGCTAGAGATTGAAATGAGTGGAAGAAAATGAAAAAGGAAGTAAATAAATGTGACCGGTTTCTTATCATCATATAAATGTAGGCATTGCAAAATCTATGGCATTTAAAAAGCTAAAATAAAATTACATTGATCGAAATTACTCGATATGAGAAATAAACCACGTTTCGTTTACGTGAATTCGATAAATGCATGCATTAAATGCTTGTCGCCTTACTTTTATATTTCATGAAGCTGACTTGCATTCGCTTTTTCTTTCCCTCATAAATAGAGGAATTTTCAATAGGAAGCTTTCGTTGAATTCTTTCACTTCATTCATTTCATATATTCCATTGGGATACTTTAAGCTTTCGTTGAATTCCTTCACTTCATTCATTTCATATATTCCATTGGGATACTTTAAGCTTCCGTTGAATTCCTTCACTTCATTCATTTCATATATTCCATTGGGATACTTTAAGCTTCCGTTGAATTCCTTCACTTCATTCATTTCATATATTCCATTGGGATACTTTAAGCTTCCGTTGAATTCCTTCACTTCATTCATTTCATATATTCCATTGGGATACTTTAAGCTTCCGTTGAATTCCTTCACTTCATTCATTTCATATATTCCATTGGGATACTTTAAGCTTTCGTTGAATTTTCGTTGTTCATATATTCCATTGGGATAATTTAAGCTTTCGTTGAATTTTCGTTGTTCATATATTCCATTGGGATAATTTAAGCTTTCGTATTCGTTAAACAATTGGAGTACTTTCGTTATAATGAGAAAATAAATAATTGACTTTTATCAGTTTCTTAATTTTAATCACACTATTTGATGAATTTCTATGGACAATTGTGGCGATTTTTGCTCTTTGAAAAAGTTTTATCCCATAGATTCTCCATGTTCTATTCCAGTGACCGTCGTTCTCAGTGTGGTTTTCGTTGAAACGTTTTTAGCCAATAGATTACAAAAGATATACAGCATTGTTACTTACATAGCTTCAGTGGATGTAATTAATTATTCATTGTGTACTTCTTATATCGCTAACACGCTCCACTATCACCACGTTTAGCGATACATAGAATATGAAGGCAATTTTTCAACTCCTCGGCTACAAAATTACCGTTTATGTTTAGTGTTAATAGAAAGCTACCATGATTGAAAAGGTACCATGAAAGCTACCATGACTCCTAACAGGTGAGCATTATTTTCATATTTCTTATCACCTACGTAAAAAAAGGAACAAATTCGCTCATCGAGGAACGATTGAAAGCAAAACAATTCAGCAAATTTTAATTTGCGAATGTGAGCTTCAATCCTCTTTTTTTTACAGTTGCAGGGAATCGTTTCATATTTTGAAGTTTTTGAGAGGAACTTCATCGGAATTCACCTGAAAAGGCGATACGAATGGGCTTCCATCTTTCCACGTCACATTTGTTGCCGATGATGTATCTTGATGAAGAACTCATGAAGATGTACACATATGATCGTTGCAATGCTACTGATAAGCAATGTTGTTAAACGTTCGTAACGGAAATCGATCGCTTTTTTCAGCTATTGGATGTTTTTTTTGCACTTATGTTGCTCTGGCTATTGCACTTGCAAAGGTCAAGTTGAAGTATTGTTTGCAACTGGTTCTCAAGAGTGAGAAATTTCGACCTTTACTCGTAAAGCGCGCAATATTGTGCAGTTACATTTTCCCATTATTCCCCTCAAATTGCTCAAAGGGAGCGAAACGAGCAAACAGATTCAGCTGTTGAAGGATCGAGCAGAAATACCATCCTCAAGTCACCCATATTACAGTCGAGCAAGTGCTCCAATTGATATACGCTCCATTTATGATGAAGAAATTCAGCTATACAGGTGTTGGGTACGGGTACATTCATGAAGTGATCGACATGTATGATGCTTCAAATTGACGTGCTGCTGCAAATCGTTCATTAGGCTATCATGGCAGGTCAATCATTCATGCAGTTCGAAATAAGCCATTAGTCGAAGATGGAAGGCGTAGGAAATCTTTGTGTGTCCAGGCTATTTTTGGAAGCTCTTTTCATCATCCGAAGCAGGGCTCGTTCCGGAACTCAACAATTTTTTTTTTATTTAGTATTCTTTGTTGGATTTTCTTTAGTGGATCTCAAGAAATGAGAAAGTTGTGGTCGAATCCTTTATTTCCACGACATTTTAGGGCAGAAAGCCGACTGTTCGTGTGCGATCCGAGATTACTTTGCTTGAGCAATGTGGTGCAATCCTTCATTTCGGATGCATCTACTCTCGCTATTGATGCAGTAGAATTTTTCATCTCGTCAGAATTATGCAAAACAAGGAAACACAATCTTAAGCCGTCACTGTTCCATGACGGAAAGGACTCATTGGACGAAACACCTTCAGTTCGCTACTTTTCGTAACGAGCAACTTTTAGAACCAAATAAAAATCTGTTTGAGAAAGTTTTTATCCCTTTCAGATGTGAACGTTCGGTATCGTTGAGTTCAGCGTTGAAAAAGCCGAACAGTCACAGTGACAAAAAGGCGGTACATTTCGCCGACTCATTGGGTTTGGATCTCGTGCATATTCGTCCGTTCGTTGCATTTGGCGATCCGGATGATGAAATCTTCGGAACAACACCACCGCTCTATTTCAAAGGGTTTGTGCTTTCATTATGTATGGTACTAATATGTTTTTTAACGTCACTCATCGGTGAATAAGAATGTTTTTGATTCATTTTTCCCATTTAAGTGCGAAATTCGTAGATGTCTTGTTCAATAAGAAACTCCCGTAATGTATACTGGCGTGTTTCCCAGAAATGCTTATCACTTAAAGAGCTTGTCTGTCAACCGTTAATTTTCAACGCCTTTCTCACGCGTGCGCCTGTAGTTCTTATGTATCTGTGCTGGTTTTTTGCACAGTTGTCGATTATTCTATATTTAAATCAAAATTCTTTCGCTAAACGACAGTTTTTCCTCATCAGTAATTGTACCAGAAGTGGTTCAAAATCGCAAATCAGGTCTCGGGGATACGAATATGAATAAATTATGTATTGAAAGAATTTCACAGCTTTGTAGTTATGAAAGAAATTTTGACGTTCGATGTTCATGAATAATTTTGAGAAGCGTTGCATCGTAGATTACCTTCAGCAGAAGGAAACAGCCGCTGTTGCTTTGTATTTCCTTCCGTTTTGCAGTCATCTCAAATAAATTGGACCACCATAAGCACCTGCTCATCCTCGCCCATTCGTACTATGAAACTGTCCAAATGGGAGGCGAGATAAGGGGGACTGGACAGTCACTGAAAAAATGCTTGCACATTTGAATCGCAGTTTTTGCGAGTATTAAGTGGCTGGCGGCTTTTAATGAATACCTGGATTTGTTTGAACACTCGATAAGTCCGAAGCTGTTAAATACGCAGCCAGCCACGACTGAACCATCAGCGCGCCTTTGTGGAATGGGGAGGGGGAGAGGAGCTGTAAGAGCGAGAAATTAGGATTCGGAAAATTTCACTTGTGAAGTAGGAATTTTTTCGATTTATGTTTCTTCAGTTGACCGGTGCGGATCATCCCCATTGCTAGCATTTCCTGTCATCCCTCTATTCCAATAAACCTGGAATCTTTGGCAGGCTTGAATTCTTAGTTTAACATGGGGCCCCTAGGAGATCCTTAAATAAGCGTCACGTCTAGCAGAGGACATTCGTAACGATTTGCCTGATTTGTGATTTATGCATATTCCATTTCACATATCTTCAACATCAGCAGTAAAAGCGGCTTTCCCCGTATACTTTTTTATATTTCCATCTGAATGCGTCATCGAATATAGAAGGGGTAAAGGTGGTCGAAATTATGCGCCGGTACCTTTATGAAGAAACTGCTGTTGCGTTCAATGTTACAAAGAGTTGCTGCGTGTGAAGATAGCGAAGTTCGAGAGAGAAATGATTATGCTTTGAAGACTAAAAAGCACTAACAATGATCGATTGTTTTCGATATAGAACGTTGACAATTTCTACTTAAAATGTCGGCATCGATCGTATGGACCATCTCGGTACTATTAAAAAGAAGTCGGCAAGCGATAAGAGGTTCAAAAAAATAAGATGCTTGAATTTCTCTCGCTACTGTTCGACACATTTAAAAAATGTTCTTTTATGGAAATGTTTCTTAAAATCATTCTCATAGAATATGAGTATTATAGGCTCTCATGGATTGTAAGTTATTGTTACAAGCACCTTTGGGAAATTTTTCCAGAAATTCAAGGATTCTTAGGCACAATCATTCTCATATGGATTGCATGAATGAGAACTTTTCGTAAGGTTACACGTGAACATTGGAGAAACTGTAAAAAATTATCCACTCAGTCCCCTTTGTTCCATCGTTCTCTCAATGTGTCAAGTTTATTGCTTCGAATTTTGCACGGCAGGTTCCTTCCATATTTCTCCATGCTTTCATGCGCAGAAACAACGAGATGCATCAGAATCCTGTGTTCTTTAATGCTTTTGTTCTATTTTTGGTACTCAAGTTGAAACGTTATCAGTTTATGCATAATTCGATATTTCTTGCGGTAGTCTTAGTACTTATTTCTGGTAAAGTCTGATCCTCCTGCAAAACGTTTTGATAATTTCACGAAGTTGACGAACCTTCTCTTTAGGGAACCGTTTGGCAGACGCACAAGAAGTTGCCTGACCTGCTCCCTTGAACGGTGATAAACCGGTTTTGCAAATCTTCTGAACCGACATCAGATTTGCCTAAACCGTAGTGTTTAAGTAAGATTTCTTGAAGGCTGTAAGTAGTTATTAATTGGAAAAACGTCACTGACCAGAGAATTTCATTAGGAGAGTCAGAACATATGCCGTGGAACTTTTTTTGATATTGGAGAAAAATTGTTCAGATCGTAGGATATATCCGAATTCGATTTTGAGGCACTACAGATGCACTGAAACGCTGTTAAGGATTTAATTTTGATCAAAATCTTGATATGCATCCACTTTGAAGTTCTCTCTTAAACTTTCGATAAGGTTGACTTCCAGTAATTTCTTTTATAGTCTTTAATATTCACTACCTCAGTAAATCAGAATTCGTTGCTTTCTCATTCATATGATGTTTAGCACAGATGGATCTGATCACTTGTCGCGCATTAAACTTCTTTTCACGAGAGCTTTAGAAAGATGCATATATACTGGTTCACATATATCCGCAACGAGGAGGTTCACAATGGGAACACTAATTTTGCCCGTATGTTGTTAAAAGACGTTCTAATGATCCAGAGGTGTTACAAGAGCAATGGCAATGGCTTTTCGGCGGTTGTGACTTCCAGGAAATACGATTTTTTTTCCTTTAGGATAATTTTGACTTAAGCAGTTCGTTTCTTTTGAATCTTAGAATGCACATTTATGTTACCGTTATGTTGGTGATTGCCGTCCGCATATAGGACATAAAATATTGGGAGCTGAAAACCTATTTCCTCGTATGCATATGTGTATATGTATATATTGATTTGGTATAAAGTAGTTTTCGCCATTCATAGCGAATCGTATTTTTCCGCTTTTTAAGTCAGTGTTCACGCTCGTCTTTTTTGCGGAACCCCGAATGAGTCCTACACAGTGGTACTTAGTTAAATTTGTATATTTTATTAATGATCCAGCATATTTTTACATGCACACGTGAGTGCCAGTTCCCAGCATTGAAATTCTTCCGAGAAAGTATCCAAAATAGTAAATTCTCGATCTAAACAAACATCTTACGTGATAGTCAGCAAAGTGTAGCGAATAAATCGTCATGATCATAAACAGCGAACTGCTGCGATGGTTCTTTCTATGTTATCACTGTGTACAAACGTATATTTGATGGTTTCAACACAGAGGTCATTAAGTGAAGTGTCGCTACTGAAAGCTAAAACAGCACCAAAAAAATCACACTAAAAACTCCATCTCCGAAATGAAACATTGAAGCTGTTTAGCGAATATAGACATGCATAAACGCTCTTAGGAGAATCGAAAAAGGGGGCAAAATGGAGGGTTTCGTGTGCTGCGCTCTTTTAGTAAGCCAGGTGGAATCGCTTCGCGAGAGTGACTTCAAGGTCTCTGCGGGAAGGTCGGTCAGTGCGAACGCCTGCAGTGTTATGCCTTCAGAAAGTTGACTGATAGTTTCAAGGAGAATAAGGAAAGTTTCATCACTCGTAAATGTCTCCATAATTCTTGTCAGTGAATGCTTCGGATATCGTTTCAATATCTACAGTGAGATTGCACTTATTATGACCGTAAGAATAATGCTGAGGCAATTGAAGAAATTCTTTTAGGAGAAAGGCATGAGATTCCTCTGTTCAGCAGTTTTCCGGACAATAAACATTTGCTTTTTATGGCATCTTGTATCTTTTCGTTGAGTGATTTATGACTGTTTGTACATCTATGTTATGGTACATGGTTGCTGAGCTCAATTTCTTAGGGATTATTTGTGGTAATAAAAGGGATTCGCTGTACCCAAATGGCTAGCAAGCAAGGTGCTGTCGTGGATATCTTCCCTTTATAAGAAAATAATGTTGTTTATTCTCGAAGCTGTCGTTTCTTTGAGTATCGAATCCGTTGAGTTCAGCTATTTTAAAACATGCTTGCGAGATTCGCATTACTTTTGGTTCACTTGGTCCTCTCTCCATAGTGCGCATGTAACCCTTCACCTTAAGAGAAATGGAAGATGTAGTTCTAGAGTTGAAAGAGAAAAGCGTGAATAATTCCAACAATGTAGTGATAATGAAAAGTTTTGATGGTGGGCAGTTGAGCGTGTTCAGTGTTATCGTTTTAATGTACTCTAATGAATCAACGGACTTTTTTTCGGTTTCCCAGTGTGAACGCATAGAGACCGTGGAAGATGAGTGCTTTGGAAGCTTGTAAGCTGCGATTTGACCCGTGTAAGAAATGAGTTGTTTTGCTAAGGGTGCTCATTTCAAATCCCAAATATCGAACACTGTAAATTTACGTAATAGGTAAAGTAAAGCTGTTAGGTAAAGTTTTCTATTTGGAACGGATTCTCATAACGACTCAGTAACATCGACAGTGAGAAATGTTGTGGATTATTGAACAGATTGAGCCTACTTCGTATTTGTATCACCATAAGAACCGTTTTCATTAAGGATCCCCTCTTAACAAAAATCCACCTTCATTTTTTACGTCCTTTGAGGGAAAATATGATGTAAAATCTTGCAATAGAGTCTTCTCATTCATTTATTGCTAAATACTAAGAGTACACAAGGGTGACTTTTCTTGCTTAAGCCTATCACATCAAAATGGGGTCATTCATCCGTTTGCCATCCATTTTAAATAGTCGGCATTAATGCGCGCTAACCAACATCGATCACAGCTGTTTCGTAGGTTGAGGTTGACTTCACTCGAGACGCAGCTGCTGTTTCGTTGTAGTAAGTAAGCTGATTTTGCATTTGTCACATTTTTCGAAAGTTATCGGCGTCATGCTGAGCGTTCATAAAATCTGGCGGTATTTTAAACAGCCTTCTCGTCGTCTTATACATTGGAATAGTCAGCACTTCTTTCAAAGCGGTCGTGCAGGCTTCGGACTTTTTACATTAGGTCAGGTGGTAATCCAGACGAAAGATCGTAAATACTGGCGATTGTCCGTGCAGCCTATGTGGTACATGAAGGGTACTCGCGTAGGTTGCAAGAATTCCGTTAAACATCCCAAATAAGTATGTCATCACCTGAAGATTTATTTTTTGAGATATGTAACTCGTAACAGCTTGTGTCTGAAAGTTGAGTATTTGAGTAATCATTTCAGCTTCCATCAGGCATCTTACGTTACAACGCTACCAGCACCACCGCCACGCAAAATCAGTACAGTAGCGCCGCCAACATTCGCCGTAGCAACTTACCTGCATACACATTTCACGCCTGTTGGTAATCACGGTTGGCAAAACAGTGGCAATCCAAATGAGCGTCTTATTGCCAAAACTTGCAAGCAAGGAGTATGTCTAAAGTCGGTCAATTCTATCGGTACAAATCTCACTGGAACTGTTGCAGTCGTCAACTACGCTTATCAAAAAGAGGTACTCTAATACCTGTGTTTAGTTTGAGCGAATTTGAAACTGCGTTTATTTACTTCTCGTTTTCTTTTTTTTTTTTTGAAATTTCACAACATTCTTCTTCCGGCTTCGGCTGTTAGATTATTCACGGTGTCCGTGTCGCATTGCCTGGTCTTATATAACGTTATGTGAGGCCTGTGGTCATTTATTATTCTTTTAAAAAAAAATAGTTTTAAGGGTTTCCTTTGTTGCAAGTGCTCCGTTGTTAGCGCATGTGAGGAATAACACCTCATCGTTCTCGACTAGGGAGTATTTCTGGGTGCAGGGTCTGACCTCATCTCCTTAGATCAAATGGCGAACGGATCCGTTTCAACTGGAAAGAACTAGAGACATTCGGCGGAACGATATAACTGTATATTTGAAAATTCTTGCCAAATTGTTATAACGCTGGCGGCTATGTGAAGAGGGTGGCAGAACTGAATCTAACAAGGCAAGGGAATAATCGAAGGGGCTTATTGGTGAGCATCGCAGCTCCCAGGAACATTGAGAAGAAATGGCGAGAGGCGTCAGATACAGAGTGGTACTGCAGTTCCGGGAGCTGTCGAATGGAGAAGGCTGATTCCGAGAGGCCGAAGCCCAACTTATGGGGACCTCGGGTAGACGAAAGGCACCCAATTCGATCAGCGGGACTTTGCGAAGAATAGTGAACGGGAACCGCTTACAAGTGCAATACATTCGCTGCAGTTGTACATCAGAAATAGATTTGAATTAAAAGTACATATCTTTTGTTGGATCTTCTGCGCCATACCGACCAATAACATTTCGATACATTGAAATAAATGCAGTGGCAGATTTGTTTGGACGTAGTCTTCTGGTTACGCAATTGGAAAAGGATATCTCAAAGAAAAGTTAGAAGGCGAGTGAATGACCGTTCGAGTTAAATATAGAAAAGGTGGAAAATTTCCCGCTTGGAATTCATGTGGCTAATCGAACTTGTATGAAACCTACAGATTTATCTAAGGAAGTTGGGAAAAAAACAGTTCAAACAGTGAAGCATTAATTCAGCGATGAAATGAAATGCGAGATTGACAAAACGATCGCATAGTTGTTATGTGGGCGAACACAGGTGAATATTGTTGTGTATCATTGGGAGTGATTGTCTTGCATCATTCTCGTTAAGTGAAGAACGAAATCTTAAAAGTTGGTATTGAATATTTCTCCTACGCATGGGATAGGTTGCTCAGGTAAACGCAAAGCTAAATTCAACGATTCTACTGCAGAGATGTTAATTACAGGTGCATATTCGCTACACATTAGATCACTGGCGAAGTTTTATCGATGTGCAGGCGCTGTACATAAGTGGTTCAATTGCCGAGAACATTGACACATTCTCGTTCTCGCTCTTTCTGCCACAGTGCCTACCTGTTGGTGCTAAATGCGAATTTTGTATTCGGTAAGTAGGTCACTATTATCACGCTAGCAGCTCAATGTAGTGGGCTGATACGTTTCCAAGATGGAGAGAATCATTTTTCACTTTCGTACGAGAATTGTTGAGAATTCCACTGCGATGTTCATGTTGAAGGTTGTCGTTTCTGCGACACATATCGTTCAAAGTCTACGCAGATTTTCGTTGTGAATATAGTGGAAGACGTTTTATGTCGAATATAGGATTATTCAAGTCAAGTTCGTGTTGCGTTTCCTCATGACACTTTTTTCATAGCGTGAGATGTTTTCATATTTTCGGTCGGCCCAATTGCCGCGTTCGTTAATTCTAAATAGGTCACGAGGCGCTATTTTCTGTTTAAAAATCAACTTTCATATATGTTTTCTTAACATTTCAGGACGCTTACTGTTTCAAAATAACATATCCATTACGCGTTCAAGGAGTGTATGATTTATTTCTCACTATTCCTTTTACTTTCTGCGATAGGTGTCGAAGATTTTCATTTCTCCATTCAACCTCAACTCGAGTCGCAATCCAAATGTAGATTTTGTCGTCAGTCTTTTTCTTGATCTGACGTTATCGTAAACCATCTTCTTGATTCTGTTTACAGGTACCGTTGTGCTGGAAACGAATACTGGGACAACAACGATCGAGCGAATTATTTGGTTGAGTGTCGTGCGTTGGATCCAGGGAGGGTTGAGGAAGATGAAGGAATCTTCGGTATTCGGAGATGGTTATAGATTAGTTGCCATATTTCCTCCCTTCTTCAACGGCGTCGTTTCTCCCTATGTTTTCCCTCTCTTTTTTTACTAGCTACTTTTATTCGAATTCGAGGCAGTTATTTAATTTCCCAATTTTTTTCTCCTCTTGTGTTTTTCGGTTCCTAAATTTTGCAGGTCATTAGGTGATTGTGGCTGAGGTAATTCATCGTCATTTCGCAGCCGATATTCTTTTCTGGTTCATTGTTTGGTTTATTGTACTATATGCTTATAGAAACTAAACACCTACCGAACACACTGCGTCCCCAGAACTCTGTCGTAGGTATTTTAACTATTATTGCAAAAAATCTTGTGATTGGATTCTCTTGCCACTGAATTTCTCTTCTCAAACTTCTGGAATGCTTCAAAAGGCAACTGTAATCTCGCGATGCTGGTAGATGTTTGGATTGTTGTTTTCGTCATATTTTCAACTAATTCATCTCAAGAAAACATTTCTGTCTGGATTTTCCTGCGGCTAAAATTACTTTGTTTCATACAATGAAGATGGTGTTCTGCTATCGACGTTCCTTCAACCCCCTTCAACCCTCTGTGCTTCTAACTTTTCCAAATTTCCTGTCCTGGAAAATGAAGCAACTTCACATGGCCATTTCAGAAGCACATGAAATATGTGGCATTACATTCAGTGATTGCAATACCATCGTTCCTTTCTGAGACAGTCGTCATAGACTCGAGCACGCTTCATTTATTGTTTTTTTTTATTGAATATCCCACCGCAGTGGTTGTCAGGTCGGTCGTTGTTTTATATGCAGAGAGTAACGGCTCATTCGAGTATTTCTTATGATACTTTGGTTGATTATATCATCATGTCTTTTTTTTAATTCCCTGTAATTTTTTTCCCCTGTCAGATGCTGATTCCATATATTGCACATGTCGAAGCAGTTTACAAGTGGGCAATCTCTTTTGCCCATGATTGCGGAAATTCCTCGTAGTTGCTTTGCTTCGGATCTAGAGATCATTGGGATTTTTGAAGACCGTTTTCAGGATTTCTCTATTCGTCTATATCTCAGATTCAGAGTGGAATTGTTTGGGATCTGCAGTATCAGATGTACAACAGAGAAAAAGGAAAATTTTTCGAACGTTTCCATAGATAAAAGGTATTTTCATATGCTGTGGTTTCGCGACTTTGTTCACAGTTGTTTTTCTTTGTAGTCTGGAGATTTCAACAACTTCGCTGCGTCCGTCGCTAAGTTATTCACTATTTAGTGCTCTTTGAAAACAGCATTTGACTTCCATAATAGCAAAGATCATCGTAGATTGCTGTCCTATAACTCATACGTTAGACACATCGTTTCTTGGTGAGCAGTATTGGGTTTTGCTTGCACTATGAAGTCGAGAATATGGCTAATCCGTTAAACGACATTGTCAATATACAAGTGATGTTTTATGTTTTTCTACCTATATATTTAACCCTTATTTAAAAGAGGTACGTAATGTTGTTTGGAGATTAGTGGCTGTCATCAACAGCAGCGTGTGATGTAATCCACATCGTGCGAAATTATTTATTTATTTATTTTTCAACAACTCGTTCACCACTTTAACGAGGCATCATTCATTGTTCGACAAAGCGATGATGTTGCATGAACCATTCGGGGAATGAGGAGAATGGGAAGGGAAGGAGAGAGGGAAGAGAGTCATTTCCTTGAAAGCTTTATCTTTATTCGTAGCTCTCATCGACGAACAGTGCATGGAATGGGAGTTCTGACGAAGTTTCCAATTCATGGGTGTTCTATCAGGCTTGTGCGAAGCACTGATTTGTGCAACTACGTTCGGTCGATGCTTTTAGCGTTATGTCTCATTGTGGTGTGTATATTCATATTTCTGTTTCCTTTGCTCGTTTTTCTCTTTCATTTTTCATTTGCTGTTTTAAAAGGAAATGTTTAAGTTCAGTTGTAAAATATTTGGAGACATTGTAGCGGGTATAAATGCTGTACGATACGATGCGCGCTTGCTTGCTCTGTGCTTTAATAAGCAAAACGTCTATAAGCCATTTCTTAACTGACCAAGGTCAATTTGATTGCCTTACTCGTATTGCCTTTTGTTTCCACTTCTCTTTCACCTTAAGAAGAACAAAAATTCAAATGAGCACTATGCTCATAGCTTTAACAAGTTCCTTTTCAATTTTATTGCTAACGGAAAGCTGCGATCTGTCAATCGGTGATATTGGCCAGTTTGTACGGTAATGCTCACCTTGTCAGAGGTCAACGTTTTATTTGTTCTTATTTCTTATAAAGAGTTTTGAGTTATCGTTTTCATATGCACATCTTTACATCTTCTTCTTTCAACCTACGTAGATGTTGGGCACATCCTGGAATGCGAATATTCTCACGGAATACGAGCTGGATCGTATAAAAGCATTGCTTCGTGCGTATGGAATCAATGTGGTTGTCGATCGGTGCACATTCCAGATATACGCTCTTCGTGCGATATCAGGATTAAAGTTTTTTACTCCTGCTACGCCACCCACAATGATTTGTTTGTCTGATCAGCTGTTCAAATTTCACAGCGAACCTTTTTAGCAGGCAAGGTATTTTTTCGATCGTTTAGAGTGATTGCGAAAACAACGAGTCATTTCAGGACGCTAGCACTATCGTTTTCCATATCTGCGTAACATTTAGCAGTGGTTTGCGAAGAATCTTTTAAGATTAGTTGTCAAGAATGATATGATGGAAAGATTCGTAAAACCCTCCGTCTTTCAACGGGAATAGAGAAGATATGAGCTGACTTGCTGGATATATCGCGAAGTGGTATATCTTTCAACACAAAATATATACACCACGAAGTGAGCGATGTTGTTGCAGCTGCAGAGTGCAGGGAGCGCGGCACAGCTGCTGCGACGGACATAATCGTCCGGGAGTGTTCCCGCAGTTCGCTAAATGGTGGCTTCGAGGGATCCTCCTAGTGTTTTTTATCAGTTTCTTCTCCTTCTCCCGTTCCGAGCGCTGAGCTAGCGATTCTAATATCGGTATCATCGTCTCATATCTTTGGGAGCGTCGGAAGCGCGAGTCTACATTCTGCTATCTCACCTACTGTCTTTGTGTGACCTGGCGAATGACGTGGTTTGTGAGCAAGGATGCTGGAGCGTGACATTGCGGCGTGTTCATAGTTGTGCGCGTCCCCTGAGTTATCCCATATTATATCCTTACCTCCGATGGGCGATTTTTGATGAGGTTTTTTTGCGAAAGCTTCGCGATGTAAACTAAGCAAGTTCATCTCTGTAAACATAGAATTCGCTGACAGCGAATAGCTGCAAGGAGAGATGTTATGCTATAGTAATGCACCTTCCAGGAGGAAATTCCCACGAACTTTATAGGAAGAGCGAAAACCTAGTAGAATACCAGCTATAATTTTACCCATTGCAGAGTGAATTAATTCATGAATGAGAAAATTCTTAAAAATTGTTCCACAGTCATTCGAAAGGGTGAAATATTGTCAATTTAAGAAATATCGAAATTATTCCAAATATTAGTTATAATGATGCTTAACTCTTACCACCCATCTGCAGACAGTCTACAAGATCTGAAACAATGGATCTGTTGTCTCCAGGATTGAAGACAACAGTGACAAATGCGTTCAATCTCATGATCCTTTCAAATGCTGTTGTGGGTGAATTTCTATTCGCTGATATGCTTCGAGCCATTCGGCCGAATCAAAGCAAGCACATTTACGTAGAATGTAAATCGTCATCTCTGCTGAAACAAGCTATCCATGAACATTAGAAGAAGACTCCGTCGAATGCAGCAAAGCTGAGGTAATATAAAAGAAGTGCTCATTTATTTTTGTTCGATTCGAGGTCACCTGTCTTGGTGAAAGTCTTTTTTCATGGTTTGCTGGAGGGACTTTGGCATTGCTTTCATCCCCCTGGGTTAAATCAGCTGTAATTTCTTCTTCGGATCGAAACATCCTGGGCCATTTTTTCCCGTGCTAATATGAGCACTTCATGAGCACGGTGATACTGTGCATAGCTGTCATAGAGTTCGTTTCCGTGATCGTCGGCATCGTTTCATCCCCATACACTTGGAAAATCACACGCCAGCTCGGCGAAACCAAAACATGTGTGTCACGACATTAAAAGAAACCAATAAAGTGGTCTTGGGAAAACAATGTCAAAGACCGTGACATTTGTCAAGGAGAATTTGCAGTAATTTCATATGATGTATGGGAGAGGAAGGTTGCTTGTCATAAACGAATGCTTCCTGCTTCATAATAAGGAGCAATCTGAAAAGAACTCCAGCTCACTCCTGTAGAGTACAGCAGAAAAATATCACTGAGACAAGCTTATAAGATATACTGTCCTGAAATTGCCCCGCTTGTTGGGCACCGAGGTTGTTCGGTTTCTCATCCATCTCTACTGCGACAAGAGTTTTGTGAACGAATATTACACTTTTCAGCGCTTCCTCTCTCGCGTCGGCAAAGAGACTGAACTCGAGTTCTTGGAGTTCCTCGGAGTACGAGTTCATTACCGCCACAGTGGCCCTTCTCTCCTCGGCTTGTGCGCTGTAAAAGGGCGCCGCTACAAGCGTGAAAAGTACCGGAAGACACATTTTGCTCAGTGCAGTCGACCAGTTGTGCAAATGCATGTGACCGATTCTATGAGGATTAATCGGCTTCTTGCTGCCATATTTGTGATATTCGTCTCCGAATCTCCCATTCACTCGAATTCTGTATAATTTATTACAAATTTAGAACGTCATCTGCTGCCCATAGTAGTTGTACGCTGAACATCGACGTTATATGCTCATGAGGGATTTTGCGCAAAGAAGTCAACGGGATTTTAGCGGTTAATGATGCAAAATGAAAATATCTGCATCGCTGGCCCGCTAGTGGCATCGGTCTTATCCCTTTAGGAGCACAAAATTTCTGTTGGCCATCAAATATTCACCAATTTTTCGGCTATATCGTATGGACAGATATTAGTGAAATGATACCGACAAGGACCAAATATGTATGTCGTTCTATTGCTTATTGGTTGATACTACAAATTCCTACCATAGCATCACATATGCAATGACAAGGACGACATTTCAGGCATGGTTGCAAGAAACTCGAATTATATAGTGAACACCTATGCGGATGTGAGCCACTTTCAGAACATTGAAGAGCATGCCCTACTACAGTGTGTGCGTTTGCTATGCAATGAAATAAATTTTCAACATTTGCAATGTGAATGACAGTTATTTTCACGTTGACAATATGATTGTTTCAGCCATAAATTCCGACAGTCTAGCTTTCCCAACTCTGTCGCCCACCGTGTGCACTCTAAGAAGAACGACGAACTGGTTACTTTCCTCCTAGAATGCAGTGTATGAGTAATATGACTAAAATTCTTATGAAGGTTTCAAATCGTTCGTATCTGAATAACATCCAGTTTTGAACAGTTAAATTCTACTGCCATTGTCCGTATACGGCAAAATAAAGTCAAGTTCTGTACTACTGCAGCTGAACAAACTTAACAATGAAAGTGAATTTACACTCTGGTTTTCAACACTTTCAATACCAAGTTCTCACAATGGGGGAAAATCCCACAAAGTTGAGCTTGGTGAAGCAAGCGGTTGCTATACGTGATTGCCATGGAGCACAATTCCATTGTACGGAAGGGAAATTCCCACACTTTTTTGGTGCATGTGTCAGTGCTAATTTTTTATCTATCCTCAGTTAACACAACTGTCCATATCACTTAATCTGAGCAACCTTATGAAAAACGACGACACCAGGGAGAGGCAATCTTTTAAAAAGGTGATAAGTGGATTCTTACCAGAGCATGCAAGGTTCACTGATTACGTTAGGGATCTACTTGTCTCGCATAATGGGCTCGTATGTCGAATGTCACTAAATGGAGGTTATATGCTTTCTTCGTTCGATCCGGTTAGAAGATACTTATGAAGTTATGGATGAACATGGTGTAAGCGTTTACCAGGAAGCTGTGGGTCAGGAACGTCGGTAATGAAGACGACAAAATGAATCAGGGAGATAGGATGAATATAGTTATAAACGACGAAAGCATTCCACAATGCAATTTTTGAAGTGCGGCTGATACAAAAGAAGGAGCTTTTCTCTCAAGGAGCCTTCTTTTTATTGTTGTCGCTTTCTGTTAAGCTGGTTCTCGGGTGCTTAAGTATTGTGCAACACGTGCAACACTGACCGCAGTTCAACTTTTAATTTTATTGCAGAATAAAATCAAAATCTCGGAATAAAAAAAATTCGATTACAGGGAAGAAATTAGAAAACCTAACTAAAACATACCAACTCTCACAAACTTTTATCAGCAAGTAATACAGTTTAAACAGTGCCAAGCTATGCACCACCAATATGGTACACTATTTGAACGGCATTTCACTTGCCATTCAGTGGTTAGTTTGTATACTTGGGTAACTGGAACATAGTTGTCGACTTGAGGTTTATAGATTTGTCGTGTAGGTGGACTGGAGTCACATTAAACTCTCGACACATTTAACATACTTGACGGCCACGCCTCCTTGACCCACATATGAGGCGCTATAAAAGCGCTTTTCAGTGACGACAACAATATATGGGCATCGTTATGGTCGGTTCGTTATATTCCTCATCATATGGTGTTTATATTGCTAACACTTGTAACGTTGATGATGAATTCGCTCTCTCCGCCTTGCACTCGTTTACCTCAACCCTCCTCAATCTTTATAAATCGCTTAGGTGAAAGCCTTTGGAAAAGAAATCTCTCTATAGTTTCATCGAATCCACTGAAATCGCAATGCCTCATCGTTAGGTTGCCGCTATTTCGTTGCTGTTTCTCGATGCTAGACTCTTTGGCACAGCAGGACAACGAAACTATGATAAATCAGAAATCGTAAAATGAAGAGAAATACTCCCTGTTATCATCGTTCAGCGACCACCTGAGGCGTGATACGTCAAAAATTTTGCATGTTTTTGATTATTCTATTTCAGATAGAGAAAGGACCTCGAAGTCCGCTTACGGGAGGGCAAAATTAGAGTGCTCAGTGTTTGAAATGCGATGTAATTTTTCTTTTAATTCTCCCATGAATGAATGTCCTCCATCCGAACGTTTCAAGCCGAGTCGGGCTTCTCTTTTGCACTGCGGAATTAAAGATAATGATCGTCCAAATCGTGCATGTTCTTCAAGTGCATGAGACTGATCATTCGAAGAAAATAGAAACTTATACTAAAAATGAAATCTGTTCTTCCCACATAGTTATAAAGGTATGGAAGAATTTTTCCCATGTTTATGATGCAGTTTCAGAGGAAGCCTGCACTGTCAATGGGCTTAGATTCGCTTCCTTGGAACTTTTACGCATCTGACGCAAATGCTGCCTATCTTGCAGTCCGCACCATTTCTCATATAGAAGGTATTATCTACATCGCTACGAAGAAATCTATGACCGATTTACGTGAATGGAAAATTTGATATGGCACATCCTTTTTTCCGATCCCCCTATCATAAAAAATGGTAGGTGGATGGCAAATCTTTTTCCAAGTGATTTTCACTGCAATATTCCCGAAACTATAATGGTGCTTTACGACATATTCACTATACATGATACACCAAAACATCTAGACGCATAGACAGTCGGCGAATACCAAGGTGATATGTACCGCAGCCTGTTGATGGTCGTATTCTTGCAACGAAATTGTCTGCTTTAATCAACAATCAAATCCCATCATGAGCAGATGCCAACAGATTATTCAGCAATGTGGTTTGATGCTTTTCACTGAACGGGTCAGGAGAAAAATTGTAGAAAAGGTGCAAATAGTTTTATGCAGGAATACTTAAAGATCAATTTTCATCGTTGGAATACATTTCTTCCAGAATAGTGCCACTTCATCATTTTACATTTATTTTCAGTGCAAGGGCGATAGTTCAAGGAATTCCATTTTCCGTTTCACATTTATGAACTCATTCAATTGTTCCACATAGTATGAACTGCATAAACAAGTGGACATATCAGCAACATTGTGTTTTCTGACTTCTTTCGAAACTTTTCTTTCATCGAACGATGCTTTCTATGAAGAATTAAGCAAAACGACGGAAAGCTAAATGAGAGCGATAGATTTTAAGTAGTTTATTGGAGTCTAGAGACCGCGACCTCATCGAATACTTTCATAAACGCTGTTTCGCTGCAATTAAAGCTCACTTTCACGTTAATTGAAATTCTTGAAAAAGTCCTATCGAAATTACACATTACGTAGCGACGAAAATGCCGTACCAATGTCAAATCCGGTCTTGTCAGTCATATTAAAGTGTTGTCCACCATAGCGAAATAATGTTTCCGAGTGTCTGCTGACTGCGAAGTAAAAAGTACGGAATATACGACAATCTGTAAATGTTAAACGCTAACGTCAACGTTGCCTTCTAATGGGCGATACGTTGTTGACATTTACTCCCGCAATAGTCGTCGACGATTACTATGAAACCAACGTGCACAAAAAGTTGCTTGTCTTTTTCAACTGATGATGTAATCCATCGTCACAAGGATTTGGGCAGAAGCAATGCTATCGACATTCTTCCACGACATTGAGGTATCAGAGCTGCTCAAATAAATCAGAATTTGCAATACTTGAAGTTGAGCTTGCACCGTTCAGCTGATGGGCATGTTCACTCATACTTGGCTCGTTCAGCTGTCCGCGTATTCTTCGTAAGCTGCAACAGCTTTAGGGCAAACTGTGTGAAAACCAAGGCATATAAGGAACAGTTTATCATACTTATATAGTAAAATGATAAAGAAGTAGGGGTTCCAATATGACTTTGAGTACACGCATGATCTCCTTGTCGCATCCAGGAAATTTCACGCTGTTCCGATATCCTCACGTCCTTCCGAGGCCAGACGCAAGCCCAGATGTTCTTGCAAGCACTCCAGCAATGGAATGAATACATGAGCACATCAGCCCACCTGTATCTTCCAAACTGCTCCTCAGGCTAACTTCACGACACATGCTGAGTAATAGCTTGATCTGCCTGCGAACGCCTGAACTTCCTTGATTTACCTTACACGTTACGCTACTCAACCTTCATTTACGGCCGACTGGTCCACCTTCGAAATTGCGATATCATGAGTTTTCAATGGGAAGGTCGATGCAGTGTTGGGGTTCGCTGTATGTGTTGCAGTGATTGGTTGCTGGAGCAACCTCGTCATACTGAAACAAATAGTCGCGACCCTGAGGAGGTGCTTGTGCGTGATATATTGTAGGAACGGACTGAAATTGGAACGCTGACAAAACCATTGGGTTTTTTGCACCCTTCAACAACTGTAAAATTTCACCGGACGATAGCTTCCTAATTCCGGGTTCAAACTCACCGTTATCGTGATGAGGCACGTCATAGGCTGCTGGTATGCCGTTCCAAGAGTCAATTAGGAAATAAAGCAACAGCAACGGCGTTGAAGTTGGAAAGTTTAAAAAGCCCTTAGAAGTACCTAAAAACAATGAAAGAAATTCCGAAATACCCAAAAAAGAATGATAGTTGATCAAGGAATGATGCAAAAAAACAATGACCATTCAACATTCGGTTGTCTTTGAAAAGATGGCTAAGTTAAATAATCATTGATTTCGTTACTAAGCGTCAAATTACTAAAGAACTGCAGTTGTTACTTGATATGACGATAGGGAAAATTTTTCCTCACGTTATTTCCATCAAATTACAGTTTACTACATCCCTCAAAATGCAGCTCTCTTTAGAAAAAATCAAATGCGTTGATCCAGTGCGAAAAATCATCACCTTTATATGCGATCGGAATGATGCCATTGAGAATTCCATCGAATTCTTTCCTTGCGGCTTGCTACCGATCACCGATATAAAAAGATGTCTCTTTCACTGAGCTCACCTAAAGTCATTCCAATAATACGAAAGGAATATAGGGAAATGCTTTCGTCGGTTTCTTGTTGTGAGAGAAAACTGAGATTCCAGAAGGTATGAGAGTAGAAGAACAGTTAATTGAAAGAAAAATCGGCGATAATTTAGAAGCACAATTTTTCAAAGCTTGAGCCGTCTTCTATGCATGATTTTCTTTCCTGGTTTGCCTAATCGCATAAGTGAAAAGAAGATGAATATAAGCAAATCCCTCACTTTCTTTTAGTAAGGTTTCATAAAACCGCTGCCAGTTTGCAGCATCTTCATCAATAGCTCACAGAAATAGCAAAACTTCTCTACCAAAGGGCTTAAAATACGATATCGCTCTCTGGTCCCACAAAACCGAGCCTTCGCAAAACGTCATATGTTAGCCTATGATTAGGATATTTTTTTACCATCAGTTAAAGTATCATTTTTGTGTAGCAGTGACCTAATTGAGCTATAAATTGATGCGGACTTGATTGTTACTAATGTTGCACAAACGTAAACTTTTGGTAATATGTTCGCCGAAAATGAACGATGACGACTATGAGAGAAATCGTTTGTGTGAAGGAACGAAATGCTTTTACAGAAATTCACATTATCCTGAATTTTCAGTCCACCCAGAACAACCCTGAATTTTGAAGTTTTTAGTTTCAAATTTATGGATGCATTTAATATCAGCGGCCGATAGCTCTACCAAGGAATTTCCTATCAGCCCATCTGGGCACATCCAACCTGTTCTGATCATAGAACATTCTCCGATCCCTACAAGTTCGTTTCATTCAGCCCACATCATCCGACATCTCTTTCAGGATATGAAGAAGCAAAGATAAATTTTTAGTGGTAGATTGGTAGATTTTTTTCCCATCTCATCACATATACACAAGCTTTTTTTCTCACTTCTTTGCATCGAATCACTAACCATATTCCCTCCCATATCCTATGTCCTATATGTGCGTTGTCTCTTATAGTAACATGAAAACAGTTATTTCCTCGAGTCGTTGCAAACATATATTTATGTACTTATATAAGTCCATGAATATCTCATTCATTCATGAAACCGATAAATTATTTTTAGTGCATTTTGCATTGGTTACGAGCAAGTTTTTACGCCTACATTTCACGTCGCCACGTTCGCCACTCTCATAACAGTTCCAGTAATTACACGTTAACAAAATTACTCTAGTTATTACTTAACTACTGATATCGAAGAGTACTTTTTATTTGGGAATATAGACGAGAATAGCTGAAAGCCAACAATGAACTTAGATCGATGATCGAATTTTCTCTTTTGCAGCAGATGCAACAAATTCGCGTTGATTTTTGCTGAAAGAATCGAAATAACGGAAACGAAATATATTCATTGCTAGAGTACCAGCTTGAACCGTTCATTTCCATCAGTCTACTGTAATGCTCTTCCTATTATTTCTATTTACGGTAAGTTTTTTGAAGAATTTCATCGCAAGCACTTGTATTTTATATATTGTTTGTTTCCTGGCATCAATTTCATCAGTATCCTATAATGAACGTGTGGACATTTCACGCGTGATTCAGTTTGTTGAATTCTGTGGTGCAGTCGGTATGACCACAAGTGGCGGAGACATAGTCGCCTAAAGCGGGCACTCATTTGTCTCAGTGCAATTACGGATTGCCGTGGCTCTGGTCTTCCAAGAAAGCAAAATAAGCCCGATCTAACTCATCATTAGTGACGTCGCAATTGCGAACGTTTGTACACAGTTTCTATTTGCGAAGGTCTTAAATGGTCTTAAATGGACAACAGGTCTTAAATGGATTCAACTATGCGTAGGCTGCGAATTTCGAAACATAAAGCTACAAACAGTGAGCGGAACCGTTGGGATCTGAAAGTCTACTTTAGTGCACGAATATCAACGCCTTCTATTGCTTATTTCTAAAAGTTTGGGAAGCATTGTTTTGCGTTATGTGAACTATACGGTCGCTCATTTAAGGGCATAACACAAAGCAGTCGATGGTCTAATGACCACCCGTCGATATAACATGGTTCGAGAGGGTCTGTTCTGTGTGTTCCTCATAGACGCAAGTGGCTAGCAGCGGTCAGAAATATGCGGCAGTGCCGTTTAATGGCCTCGGGGACCTATTTTCCACGTAATGGGAAAACATGCTAGTCTCCTAATACAGGAGATCTATCGCTAGATCTGTACCAAATATTCATTAAGCATTGAACCTGTACATGCCCACATTTCGTTTCTTTTCAATTAGACGCCAAGCATCGATAAAACATTCCTAAATTTTCATATGGAGACGAAAAATTTTTAGCTTTTCCATAAATTTGTTGAATTTAAATGCGGAAATGAGAGTTTTGCGCTCATTGAACAATAAAGATCACCATTTTTATTATTTTCCTTTGCAAACAACTAGAAACTGTTTAGGTGGCTGAGTGTACGATGAGCGTTGTGAACAACGATGTGTCGCTAGGTGAAGATATCCCACGGCGAATTGGTGAAACAGAGTTACTGAATTTTGCAAGAGTCTTTCTAAACGTCACGGAAAGCGAGCCTTCAATGAGCCCATTGTAAGTCTCATGTTGACAGTGGAAATTCCTACTAAAAATCCATTCGTTTGCAACGCTAAACAAAGCTTTCAGAGCAAATCTTCTGAATTTATTGTTTGGAAGTGTTTATCCACAGTCTTTACCCATCATAATCCAGAGATTGTTAATGAAGATTACGACGAAAGCACCGATGATTTAATGTGAAACTTTGATTTTCCCTCGCTTTTTTTTGAATCCGTATAAGATTTCATGAAGCCATTTGGGCCGAGAAGTTTTAAATTCATCCTCTAACAGCAGCGTCGCGAATAAGTTTCATTTCTGGTGTTTCGTTGTGGCACGATAAGCGAACGCTGAATCCCCAACAAGAAACGTACCATAGTGATGGGCAGAATGCTGAACTATCAGTAGCGACAAGAGCATATTAGGCATACGACGAATTAATATTGTCAAGTGCAGTTGCACAAGTACTTCTCAATGAACGTTTGAGATTGGTGCTCAGTTATTTAGGCGTAAATGACAAAAGTAAAGTGACGCCTTCACACTACAGTCTAACGTAAACGAAGGAAATGCACAGTAAAACTAATTTTTCGTCAACAATTATATGAGTTTTCATCCACGTAGCACATGCCTGTTCATACGGACACGTCTGTTTGGTTTATGTATATGTGTTCACGTACGTCTGAATAGAGTCTCAACCCAGCAATCCATGGTAGCTGAAAATCACGAAATTTGGTGCCAATGGTCAGCAATGACAGTTTGTCCGTTGAGCCCAATTTTCCGGCCAAATCGGTGCCTTCTAACTGGACTGGTACTATTTAACTGTCTGCATTTGCAAAATTCACTAAAACCGTTTTCAGTATAGAGCCAATCGGCGATTTGTGATTTGAATTAGGGTCTCGTAGAAGACGCTTTATTTCACTCTTGCTTATTGTCACTGAGTACTTCAATAACACAAGGATAATATTTCAGAAAGAGATTGACCCAGTCAACCTCTTCCTGAAATGTATCCTTGTATACTTCGTGTTGAAACTATCCACTGCTTTGAACGTACCGTCGACTAAAATAAAGAAATTCCAGGCAGATGATTTTACCAGAGGGTGGTAACATTAGAGAAGGTGGACAAAGATCGTCGAATTTTCGACTCCTATGCGGCATGAAAGCTCCATTAAGAAGTATGAAAAGGATAACGCTTGATTATGAGCAACGGGCCGTCTGTCCATTTTCACGTGTGGAAAATCGCGATGACAGGGTTGAAAATTTTATTAAATTCACCATTGTACTGTAGAGGGAAATGCAACATGACAGTAGCTTATGCATTTCCCTATCTCACTGATACCATAGCCGGAATATGTCATCATAGTATTTTCTTCGATATCTCGTTGCATATTCCGATGAAATAAGTGAGTAAAAAAATGTTTTTTCGCTTGGGGTAACTGCAATCATTTCAACTGTTATCGATAACTGCAAAAGTTTTTTTGTATTCTGGAGTTACTGAAACCTCTAGTTGCGACTGAAATTTTGCAAAAATGCAGGCGCTATCTGTCACCTGTTATGTTCAATTAATCAGTAATACATTGTTGATATGAATGAAGTACCACCATTGTTACCAATAAAGGATAGGCTGCGCCGACCTGGTTTTTGCTGCTTTCATAAGATGCCAACTGCTGGCTGCCGCTTACGCTTAATACCCATCCTGCCATCTTTTAGCGTGAAAATACTGCAACATAACGTAGAATTCTCTGCAAGTTATTCGATACAGTGATTTTGTCGACGATGAAGAATATGCGATGTTTGTTCATAACGCAAAATCGACGATAATATAGCAACATAACAGCAGTTATAATCCTATACAGAGTAAAGAAGAAAGAAGACGCTTTCTAATATATGCTCCTTCTCAGAGATATATCGAAACGTGGAAAACTTGCTCCTGACACATGCCTTCTTTTCAGCAGGAGCCCCCTCCAACATTTATTCCTTTTCTTCAACCTTTACGCCCCGTCCCCGCCACCCTCTTTCCCTATTTAGTGCAGCACCCATTCCCTACCTCAGCCTATTGATGCAACAATACGTCATTTCACCGATTTTTTGAAGTTCACTAGTTCCCTTGTCTAAACAGAACAATTGAGATGAGTGTTGCTGCTTGGATTACATTAACATGTTTCAGTCACCAATCTTTAGGTATAACATTATCGGCAAATAATAGTGAGTTGATGATAGCTAAGGAATTTTGTAGCCCTATGAATTTACATACAGTTATCGATGAACAAGTTATGCTTATAAACCTTCTCAACAATCACGTGTGTTTCTACTGACTCAAGAAAAATATTTCTGAACTATGCAGTCGTTTATGTCATTCTAAAACACTAAAACGGCTATTTGAACCCGAATGACGCCAGTTCTGTAAGTATTGTATGAAATTTTGAACCCCTCTAATTGCTGTTGTTATTGGTAGAAGGTTTTGTTGTGAAATGGAGTTCTCATGCTAAGCATATTTCAGCGAATTCCTAAAATACTCAGTGAGGTACGTTGCTTATGTGATAATCCGGCACATATTGCGTCGTCGGCACATTTCGCTTGCGAACCTGTCGTTTATAGACTTCATGTCTTAAGGCTGCATGCAAAAACGAATGCATATCAGAATTCCACAGAGGATATCGTATTGGCATGTATAGCAGTTCTCAAGGTATATATTCGTTTCAATTATGCAATTGGCATAGCTAAAAACGCAGTTTGAGGATAAGTTGTTCAGCATCAATGAGAAAGTTGATCAAATCTAAAGCTGGCATTCGAATATCACAATCTTTTTGAAGCTGTCTAAGGAGGAGTGATGGTGGCGATAACCTGGAAGTGACGACAGTGTTACTACAAAAAGTGGATTTTCTTTGTTAGTTCAGAAGCAGCGCCGCTTAAACACACAGCGTTTACTAAGATTTGTTGAGAAATACTTTGTGAATGCTTTGAGAAGGGGATAATTCACTTGTTGAATGGGCATTTCTGTGGCATGTCGAACCCTGGCAATGGCACTCTTTTTTCGTGGAGATATGAGAACGAGAATGGGGGAAAGAGGAGGTAGCGAGGAATGAGGACGTTGGCAGAGAAAGAGATTTTAGAATACATATATAAACCCTGATTTCAACGTTTCGTTTCAAACCACGAAGAGTCTACTCCGTCGCCGTAAAAAAATCGTTGACGCCTGCTATTTTTTGCTCGCATTAACAGCCGTTAGTGGCTACACAAGAAAAAGTGAGAGATACATCAACAAACACTGACGTATTACGTTAGAAAATCAGCCATATGTGATCAGAAGTGCCCGCTGAATGTTTATATGTCGTTTGATACGATAAACTTATCAAATCGTACTATAATTATACTATTTCACTTGCAGTTACGATTGTAGCGATTTAAATTGTTTGCAGCATTTGAGAAGCGCATTTCGAGATGATTTCTTCATTGAGCCACTCAAGGTGTCGTATTCGTAGTTTTCGTCGAGTGTTACAACGAAGACTAAACTATCGGCTCATAACATATCATCGATCACCACACAATCACCGTATCGCTTATCATATACTGCGCCTATCGTTGTGTTCTGTTGAAACACTCACAGTAGTTCACTATGATCTCTTTAAAGTGGAGCATTGCAGCAATAATTTGATGCTTTCCTATAGAAAATCTTTTTGTTCTATCGCTTAAACTCACCGCTATATGGTTAGAATGGTATTAGGTGAAAATTGCTTAATGAATCCTTCACCCTGCTTCATAACAAATACACAATTTTCCCGGCAGAAGTAAAACAGATAGAAAAATTTCATGGCTTATTTATGCATGTAGTTGAATGCAGATCGTTGATCGAATGTAATCTTCGCATTCTGAACGTCCCAAAGCGAGTGAATAATGAAGAAAAGTGATAAGGAACAATGAATCGAGAGAACTCTTTTCAAATATGAGAGGAATTTTCGTATCAAAATAGTCGCACTTGTAAATGACCCCGTACAGCAGATGACGAAAAAAAGGGCGAAAAAATTACTCCATTCATAATCTTCAAAGAAGAATATTCCTCGAAAAAATCCTGTATGGAGATTACTTAAAACAATCCATAAGAAGAATTACTAAATATTGGGCAACATTACACGAATACTTTTATATGTGGGTTTCTTAAATTGTAATAATGCATAATTCTCCAATAATGAGATTTTCCATAATCTCTGAAATAATGCTTTACTCTGTTAATGTCTGATCTCACTGATATGAGCAATTTTGATTTATAAGAGGTAATGTTTACAAACGATTTAACATGCTTTTGACTTTTCCGTTTTTGCGATCTCCAATAAAATGAGGCAACTTTTTAAACATTTCCACACCTTAACTTATGTATCATTTATAACTGCTTGTGAATATGTCACATAATATCTTCGACTTTGTGAAACTCATTGTACTGCTTAGTCATGCAATCCCGAGCGTGCGAATGTTGCGAAAAACTGCAAAATAGATTGGTGACGTCGACAATTTGTTGCAGTTTGTCGACTATCACTGGCCTTTGCAACACTTTTGCCGACGTTTGAGCTGCTGAAGTTCGAGATGCAGCAATAGCTCCAGTGTTAGAGTTAACGTGACTTAGGAAAATATGAAATACATGTAGATGTAGCGCGGGAACAACTGGATTCGGAGATCTCAATGCTTGCACTTTAAAAGAACATATAAAGTCATGATGATTGAGATGTTCGGAGGCCAACGTTCTCTATTGAAAAGTTTCAGTCGTAGTGCTTACGAAGTATGAATCAGATGTCTATGCACACCAGCAAGAACTAGAGAACAAGTTTTCATGGAGCTTTCTGCCGGAAGGCATCAACATCGTTGACTTTTCTTTACGACTCTTAACAATTCATTGCGTTCTTCTTGATACTCGTCTCTCGCCATTTGCAGAACTCCAACTGGAAATGCTGATGCTTTTGACCTCCCAACCTTGTTAGTACTACTCGACGCTATTGAAAGTTTCAGCGCCACTCTCGTCCACCTAACGGTCGATCGCCACAAGCGAAAGCCATAATTACTTCATCATGCACGTTTGTTCCTTTCTGAACACTCTAACACCCGAAATGACATTAACGTGAATCGTTCTCGCTGTGGTAAACTACAGATGTAATTAACTACTTATGTACCTATTAATCATATTACCGCACTTTGTAGTGCTGAAGTGACGGACTTCCTGAACGGCACGGTTTTCTCTTAATGAAAGTGAAGACGCTGAAACGTTGCGGAATTTTAAGGGTAAAAATGACAATGCCACTAAATACGATAGATTTCAAGGATATCATCAATCAGTGGATAAACTGCGAAATGATAAAACAAATCGAACGCTTATTTCGCCTCATACGAAACACAATTAACAATGTATAAAATAAAAATGGAATGATTCGAAGAATTCTCGACAAGATGTGCACGAAATTTGGTGAATATGATCCGGTCGACGACTAATGTAAGACTCAATGGAAAACACCCTTATTGACCATTCCGGACGATTTGCCCACACCATATTCTGCAAGATAAGTAATTAGATTAAAATTAATTTCTAAATGAAAACATCAGCAAAGAGAGATCATTTATCCTCACCAAGTGGTTATATGAAGTTTATTGCATCGATCATTACATGTATGAACGATTGGTTCAATTCGGCCATTTGCAAACGTTTAATGAAGTCTTGCATTCAGTTTGCTGAGTTTGTAGTCTAAACGTGTCGTAAATGGAAAAAAAGACCTAAATTTAAAGTTGGCCATTCAAAGGAAATAATTTCCATCGCTACTTATCCTTTAAGCACAATATACAGAATAGCATGAATACAATTATTTTAAGAAAAGAGCGGAAATGCATAAGCTAAATGTGAGCATCCTATTTACTTTGCTCAATATACTAGAGAAGTTTTGCTAGCTCAATGAATAGAGATCTATGAAATTGTCCTCTTATTGATGAATTTGTAATACAAAAACTTCAAAGCGTCAAGAATTACGTAAATGCATCTTTGCAAAAGCAAAAGAAGTTTCTCGGAAAACTTCCATCTAAATTCGCCGAACTACATTCCGCTCTTAAGCGGACTATCGTAATATCAAAGATATCATTACATTTACAACTTGTAGTATTGGACCAGTCACCTATAAAAGTAGAGTAACTGAAAATTGAGGAACTTGAACTTAGCAAAAAAGTTGAAGAGCTTAAAATCTTGAACAGATCTGACCTCAATATGCTTAAATGAACTCAGATACTTATGTACTTAAAAACGATAAATGAGGCATTGGAAAGAACAATCACTCCTGAATAATATCAACTGAGGAAAATGGCAAATATAAAACGAAAAAAGACATTTGTGTCGATATGAGGTTACGTAAAAAATGAACGTAACACACCTTGTTTATAGGACGAATGCTTGTTGGTATCGGAGTTATGAACGGCATTACTCTCAAACAGTGATTTTAAGCTTGAAACTTTGCCTGCAAAACGAAACACACCGTTGTGATTTAAAAAAGTCACTCATATCTCATCTTCACTGCAAAACTGCCATTTAGACCAAAAGCGCATTCCACGCAGATCCTCCAAAGAATGTTTTTATTGTAACATATGAATGATTCACGACATAACTGTTATATGTAAGGATTATTTCGCTGATATAAATGAGACGGAGAAGAATCGAATTGAGAGGCTTGCACAAGGAAATGAGTGGATTTTCGGAAAGGTCTGATCGAATGTTGTTCGCGTCCGCGAATTCCTACTAAACCTAAACGTTTAATGAATTAAGAACGCTGCTTCAATGCTTGTGTAAACGAGTACAAGTCTTTAAGAGAAACAGCGAAAACGAAGGAATAACAAATGATAACCTTTTGCCGGCATTTCATTGTCGTCAATTTTCGTTCGAATCACTGGACTGCTCGTCACCTAGAAGAAACCAACTCTGTCGCAGATTTTCATAACGCATTATGTTCAAGAGAGTTGTCTTATTCGCATATTTGATGCACACTTTAACATTCCACCAGAAAAACAAAGGAACTATTAAAACCAAACTGAGCTGAAGGTTCCAAATGTAGCAAAAGTTGTGTGCATTGTTTTCAATGACACTTAAAGCTGACGAGCAGAACTGCAGCAGTAGTATCTCAGATTCTAAGTCGACAAGAATTAACGACATGGGGGGAGAGTGGGTGGAGGAGGTGGAGAGGAGTGGAAAGGAGACATAAACTATTCGCCTACGAATTTACGCTCATAGGAACAAATTTCGTAGAAAAAAGTAATGAATCCGCTGCTAGAGCTACAGAAAATTGATAGAGTGAAATTGTGTTCGATGTTGGGAGCTTATCTAAAAATTCCACAGAAGGAGTCTCATCTGGTCAACATTCCCTTAGTGTCAGCAAATAGAACGATGAAAAAACAAGAAGAAAACACTTTTGATGAACACTCAGCGCAAACTTGAAGTGCTACTAATATTACATTTTAACTGCCAAGCAGATCTATGTCTAAGTCTAACTTCGAGTTGAGAAACTTGAAATGCTTATGACTAAAAGAGGAGGAATATATTCAGTAAGCATAGGCAAGAAACTGTTCAGAATCTTCCTGATATTTGTGCCATCTCAAAATACATGCCACTATAATTCAGTAAAACATTCGTCTTTTCCACATGGCACCCTCCATCTTTATGTTGAGTTTGGGAAAATTCGCTGCTTTAGGGAAGCTTTTTGTGTGATCAGTGCATCAACTACACAGAACGTTTACATAAACGTCTGCCTATCCAGCAGTCCTCCTTTATCACGCGGTTAATAAGCAACGTAATCGAACATCTATTTCGAACGCAATGTTTTACAGTCGGTTGGCGGACGAGAAGGACGAAAACATCATAATTGAAGATAACTGCTACTCAAAATAGACTTAAGATTGGAATGCAAGACCCTTCTGAATAGCACACCGTTAAAAAGATGCGGGGGGTTCTTTTGTCATGAAACGACGACTTGATACCCTCCTTCCATCTGACCCTGAGGTTATAATCAGTCTCTCATTTCCATCATAGTTACGAGAACGATGCGACGATTCTTCACTGGGGTTGATTTACCCAACATAAAGGCCAACAGCACAAAATGTTCAGACTCGGATACGTTAATTCTTAGCTGTGTTTTTGTTTCTGAGATGCAGTATTTCTTCAATGGAAAATTGCCTGAATGTTGCCACTGCGTTCTTTCGACGGTCTCGCATAACTTATGTTTTCCTCATTCCCGTTTGTCTCTATCAACGTCTTGGATCCTTGAGAAGTGCTCTTCGATGGAGACGTAAGCACCTCATTCTTCACCTCTGGAGGACTCTCCATATCCTCTTCTTTCATATTATAATCTCCGGAGCGTGGTTTTTCTATCAACTCTTCAGTGATGCGATCCTTAGAATGGAATTCGATCCCCTCTGGTGCATTGTACTCTGGTTCACTTAAATTTGGCACGTCACTCTTGTACGCAGCACCAAGTTCGTGTTCTCCCAACTGTTCGCCAGCATACGCATTTGACGCGTATGAATCCACCTAAACTATTTGAGATAAACATGAGATTCGCATCAACGGGCAACAACGTAGAGGAGTGGAAAAATTCTACCAACGTGATGAATAGCAGCATTATACTGTTACAAGTGAAACTCTTAGCCATCACCATTCACAGTAGGGATATAGTTTGTCGTATCTGCGACAGGCCTTTTTAATTTCTCCTTCAAGTGATTGTAAATTAAAAGGTAATTGGTTGTCGACCAATAAGCTCATAAAGTTGGAAATGACCTTCCCATCGGCGTATGGAAAGCCTCACCTAACATATTCTATTAAAACGAGCGCAAACAATGGCTAAATTGCAAAAGAAATACAGCAAAATAGAGATCAACATTATAGCAAATATTGCGTATTGATGATCACTGTCCACAATGTCGCTCATTCGAGTGCTCAATTCTGCCTCCTTAATTCACTGCTTAACTTACTATACAAATAGAAGCCCATTGGACCACAATTCAGCAAGAAATCGCATCCTTCGTTATCGATAAAAATTCTATGTTCGATATGGAGAGGGCGAGGGTTCCGAATAAACAAACAGACGACCAGTTCATTCCATGCTCTATATGCAACGCCGGTGGCTAAAAAAATTAATATATGAGGGTGGGTTTTCTTATTCAACTGCACCATTAAAAGTATCTATTTCTGCGGGAAAAGTATATGTTAAAGCGTCAAGCATAAATAAAAACGTTCACCTGTGCAGCAACTTTATACCCTTCTTGATCCGCTTCATCATTCATCGAATCCTGAAAGAGAAAGAAACACTGCGTATTTCCCCATCCGCAATTCCCAACATTACACAACTGACGGACGCTCCATGCGTAAAGAATGTCGCCATTTGTGCTTTCCATGTGAGAAAATCATCGCAGTGCTCAAATTCGTAAACAAATGAAATGCAGAAAAACGAGCTCATCCAAAAAACTTGCATCACCCCTAAATATGGATCCCTCTTCGGAAGACCTCGCTTAGTGGATTCTGATAGAAAGAAAGGTATAGCAAACCTACGATTGCAACGATATTCAAGGCGCACACCTCTCCGCAAGTACTAGATCGCTGTGCCTGTACTGTGAAGGAGACTAGGGTAAGGTGAGCAAATCGTTTTTCTGACGGTGCGTTGCCGTGCTATGCCATTATGCACCCATTTGAAAGATAAAATGGAAAGGGATGGCCGCATAGTATGCATTTATATTTGGGCCTTCTCATTAGTTGCACGAAAGGAAGCACAAAACTCGCCGGTGGAAAATTCGATGGAAAAAATAATACCGCAAAATCAAGTAATTGCTGTAGCTCTATTTCGAGAGGTAACATCAGAATACGACTTAAAAAATGGTCTTTTTTTCCAAGAATCTGTTTGTAGAACAGTGTTTAATTTAATTTTTCTTTGAAGGCGGGGATTAGGTTAGACAATGGAGCCAACATAGGACAATGTCGTGAGACGAAGAAGAAAAAAGCATATATATTGGTACTACATGGCACCAAAGCTTTTTTGCATGGCTGCATCGACGAGACTTGAGCGTTTTAAGTGGTCAAAATCGAATACTCAATCGCTCATCTGCAGCGTGGTTGATATGACAGAAATATTACGAAGAAGAGAGATTCTCAAGACTCGACGTTTAAAGATGAGCCTAAACTCACACCGAAGTCGTACTGCAGAGACCCCCGAGAGATCCTCCTCGGCCTTTCCCTAACAACTCTCCGAGAATGTGGCATTTTATGGAAACATGATAATGCCATGGACTAGTATTTACGAACGCATATGAATCATTTCGTGAAATGAACAACTGAATACACTGCCACAGAGCAACCGTCAACCGTCGCTACCGAGCCGCACTTTATTCTCTTCATAATTCCACCTTCACGGCTTTCTTTACGAGAAACTGCTTACTCCGTCGGCAAGTTCGTTGTGATAATTCGATTCGATGTCGTCTTCAAGAACAACTTCGGCCGATTTCAGCTCACCTGTAAAACTGCGGCAGTAAGGCCGAATAGTCGGAGATACTTCACTGATCATGAAATTAGAAGATAAACTTGAAGGCTCAGATTCGATAAGGTATGCTAATGGGTGCAGCGACATATATGTGCAAAAAAAGGGATATAAAAAACAAAAGCTCAGAGAAATGGTATCGATCGTCACCGGCATTTCATGGATCAGCAGGAAATATGTTGCGATTGAAACATCCACAGCAACGTAGTTACATACCACCAAATGTGCCATTCGTATACTCAATGGGAGAAAAACGTAACTCTTCATGAAGCTTATATACGATTTCATTTTCTTGTTTAATAGACGGTAATTAAATGAAATCGCAGATTCACGGAAAATCACCGAAAATGAGTTATTTTCTATGAATTCGTTTATTTACAAGAGCGCAGTCGATCTGAGAGCGATTGTTCTTGAAGAAATAACTGATAATGGAACAGATAAAGAAAGGAAATAAGTGCTCCAAACATTAAAATGAAACGACATAACTTCGAATATCGCGTGAAACCTTTGAAACTCTTGCTTGTTTTACGACGTGAAACATAGCTGAATTGCCACTTCTTCGGTAAGAAATACAGTAAATTACTCAAGCAGTGTACTTGTAATGATAACATACATGATAATGTGATCTTCGGTATAGGAAAAGAAAATGCCGCTATAGAAATTTAAAATCTTAGGTGCATATGTACGGCCGTTATTTGCACAATATCTTTCTTTTGATGATGGCTCGATTTTGAATGCACAATTATATTCGTGCGATGAGAGCGAAAACCATTAAAAACCCTTACTATGGGCGAGTTGGACTGTGGTTGAGTATTGAAAGATGATAAGGCTAGAGAAGATGAATGAATTTGCCTCCAATTCCACTTTTCGTACTTACTGATTAGGGAATGCAGACATTGACAGCGATCGACAAATCATGTTGCAGCCATCGTTCGTGCAACGCTTTCAACTTTTTCCCACTATTACCCCGAAGTTCTTTTCGTCATACCTCCGATTCATATGTAAAGTATATGTCGCTCCGTGGAGAAATGCCCAGGACGAATTGAGATGAGATAAACATAAGTTAGAATCGTATATGACGATGTGCTATAGCTAAACCTTGAAAACAAGTTCATTCGTACTGAATCCATACGAGGTGCTGAACAAAGTCAGCGACTATCGTTGAGCATACCGCTTCCCAGTGTGCGAATGATTAGCGCCTTTCCCATACTAGAAAAAAAACATGCTGCCACTCGTTTCAGGAGAATTGGCTCATGCTTGAGGGAAGCTAAAAAAGAGAGCAGTTGAAGATCTCGATGAAGTCCTCTGTTCTACTTTTTGCATCGTTTCTTACGGCTCACATCTCTATACAATATAGACCTTAGAAATTTCATGTCGAGGAAAAATGCAGACCGCAGTTGTTGGGCATACGCTATGAGAAATGAAGTGACGCCGAGAGGCTTCAAGCGAAAGGCGTACATCGTCCAAAAGAAGGAACAAACTAAGGAACACCGTGAAGAGAACAAATGCAGAACAACGATGTAAGCGAGCGATGTAAGAGATGTGTAAGAGAACAACGATGTAAGTGGAAAAAATGAAATGTTGTGCATATACCGTCGTGCAGATAGAGATGACGGTCACTAGGGATTTAAACCTTAACTCCTCTCCTCCTTGCCCTACCGGCTACGGAGAAATTGACGGCAAAAAATGGGATAAGGTCTCATACTATATGTATTTTCAGTTCGCAACTGCAGTCAGAGGGGTCACACACATTAAAACAGCAATGACTGGAGTGTAAATTAGAAATTGCCTGCTGTGAAGGGCGGGGAAGGAAGCATACTACAGTCAAGAAATGAATTAAAATGATAAACAAGTCAGCATTCCTGTTGAAGCGATACTGCGTGCCACTGGATTTCTGGCATTTCGAGTACCCAAAATATGCAAAGACCCATAATGCGCATATATGAATATCCCGCCAGACCACCAATTTTTCGCATTAGATGTATAGGATAGTGCGCAATGAAATATTCAACAAAAGGAAAGAAAATCGTTCGTATCCAGTCTCAATCATGCCTAATTAAAAACCCACTGGGAAGGTGCAACAGATGTGGGCCAATACTGATAAGGACTTATTTTAAAAAATAGACTAGCTGAGCTCTCATAACACTGTTCAATGATAATTTCTTTTTGCAACAAATCGTGATCATCGCAATTATTTATGAGAATCCGAAGCGAATTTCTAAAAATAGACGATTTTAAACGATATTTTCGATTAAATCTCTAAAAGAAAGAGCGGAAATCTGTTTGCTAGCCAAGTGATTAAATCACGCTGAATTCGAACGAAATCTATGTATTCTTTGTCAAGAGGCAAGGATGAACAATTTTTCAGGATGAATCCGAATCGATAATGAAAGAAAGGACAAATGGAGAGATAAAGAAATGTGGAAATTTCAGCTTCGATTATCGACTGAAGAAGTGAACAGGTAGAAACGAAAATAAGCGGAAAATTTCACGATTTTTGAGAACTTTAGAAAGAAAACGTTGATTTATGCCGCAATCTACGAAACTGATAGAATGAGACGTGAACAGCATGTAGCATTTACAATGACAAACTACTAACGAAGAGGATAACCACTTGATAGACGGCGACAGAAGAACATTGAACACTGTATACTTAGAAAGGAAAATATATCACCTTCTGTGTAAGCAAGATGACCAACATGTTGTTCGCCGATGTCAGACATCCTACCTGAAATTCCAGGACATTTCAATAGGATCAACGCATCTTATAACGATTTTGACGTTGCTGATTTCAGTAAAGAGAAAAATGCAATTAAAGAGTTATTGCAATGAGAACATAATATTTTTAACACAAGATAAACTTACCAGTCCTTTAAAAGTCTCACATCATAAATTTTTGTGGTAATTGAGAGCAGTTAGCTATTGAAACGATAAGCAGATGACAAGTGAACGCGAAACAGCCACGAGAGCATAACAACATAAAAGGGCAACCAGAATTGAGCAAAAGGTGAAAGACATTGACCGAAGGAATATGTCTTCGCACTGTGGTTGTATGCAGCCGAAAAATTCTCGAATCACCAAGAAAACGGTTGGTCAGAAACGAACATAACAAACACACGCGTCTTAGTCTTATCCCCCCATCTGCTGAATAATAACACCTTCCGTATACTAAAAAAAGTAGGCTCAACAGCCGAATAACGTAAGAGATGTTTCTGGCACCCGATGGGGAGATAATGGATGAGATTTTATGGGTGATGCTAAGAAAATGGAGACGACTTGCTCGGTTTCAAATAATATAGTTGACACTTTACTCAACATGCAACGACAACACTAACATAGTCGATGGTAACTGAGGACACTAGGATGAACAGAGGCACATAAGCAATAAAAAATGTTGCCTGTAGCAAAACAAATGGTAGAGCAGATTTCTGTGTGACATTCTTCGACTACTTAGTCAAATGTAGTAAATACAAACATTATTGATTTGTTATTATGTACTGAATTAATTCGTTCATTCACCGCATACTACACAAAAAGATATGATTTCCATAGAAATTATGCCGGAATTTATGCCTACTAAGAATTTTGCTTATCGGATTTCCAAGAAAGCATAAGTTTCCGTAATCAAGATTGTATACTAACAATTTATCCGGCTTCATACTATTTAAATGTTGAGGAAATTTAATCTCTTATCGAAAAACTCCATGAAATCTTCTCCTGTTTACGAATTACGTTTCACGCAAAAGCAAGGATTTGAGGACTACGAGCAAGAAATATATAAATGTGAAGAAATTCCAGCTCAGAAAAACTGCATCAGAACAGTTAGAGCAGTAGCGTTTGGTTTATTCTTCCTATTAAACATTAATGTCTGAGATAACTTGAAAATATACAAGGCAATGACTCCAAGGAAGGCCGCTAAGGTTTCAGGAAAAATAAATGGCGGAATCATCTGTAAAAAATGACGGATGCTAATAACAACGAGAGTTGCTTTCGAAATGGGCTTTAATCAGCCGACATGACCATCAAACTTTGGGGAAAAACTACCCGGCAACCAACATTCTCATTGAGAATTCGTGGAGAAAAATTCTGCTTCTAGTTTTTTCCTGAATCTACTGAATTTGAATCACGTAGCAGGGTCAGCATCACAACTGCGAAATTATTAAAATAGTGTTGTCGGTTTATCTTTCAATAGATCCAGTTTTCCTCACAGATACCGAAGTGAACCAATCTTTTGGATCATCGCTTAGAATATGGTTGCCTTTCCGAGTACTAGTCAAATTCAAGGATGAAAGCAGGAGAACTTCCGGTTTACGAAGCTTTGAAACGGTGACGTATATTAACCTCGTAAATATGCAGAGCAGAAAAAAAAGAAATCTTGTGAAGCTTAAAGATAGGCTCGCATTCGGATGACCACTGCTCATCACTGACCTTCCCGGACAAGTACTTCACAGAGATGAAACCGAACACCAGCAAGTGCTAAAAATTGCGGAAAGTGCTCCTTTTATCACTTCTGTTTTTCTGCCGACTGGCTGTCAACCTGTGCATCATGTTTTAATTGCACTGACGCTACTCCGGAGAAGGATGTGAAATACGTCGCGTATTGCAACCATCGATGAAGAAGGAACTAAGAGGATTTTTCATTCCTCATTCCATGAGGGTTGATGGCAAGTGACGCATCAAATTGAGCGCTGAGTGGAAAGACGATCATAGGGCGTAAAAACCAGGTGTTGCTGTCAAGCATATGCCTTTGACTGTGAAAAAAGAGAGAATAAAGATAAGTTCGCTTTAAAAGGATGCAGCATCGTGAAAGCAAGTGCTTTTGGGTCGAATGTGAGTCGGACGTGAGGAAAAAGCTGTGCAGTTTCGCGATTTTCCTCACCCAATCAAACAACGTGAGGTGTACAATGATCGTCTATGGTGGAATTACCCAAGCAGCTACTCAAATTATCTACCTTTGTTGCAAGCGATTACGCAGTTATCCATATGATTTTTCAGTTTTTTTGCTCAAGCATGATGAGAGAAATTCTTCGTTTAGCTCAGTTGGATTTTGTAGTGAGCATTGCTATGGGAAAGTTATAAAGTAGTGAAATAAAGTGGTTTGAAAATTAATTTCGTTTGCAAGGAAAAACCTTTTTCTACAAGTTATACGCTTCGACGGCAACAGAGAACATGCAAAGTGTCATGAACCGCAACTTCTACGGTGGCTTCGAAGGAAACAAAGGAGCTCAGCAGAGCTTTACGCTTGAACAGAAGTCAAGATGCTTTGAATATATATATATATATACTATATACTTTATACCATATACGAACATTCTGCCATGACTGGTTATAAAGAGGCAGCATTCTTTACATTAAAAAGGTGATGGTAACAGCTCTTTCAATCATTGTGAACAGCATGTTAATGGAATATTTCTGTTACTCTACGCCAAGAAATCTGTTACTCTACAAGCGGCTTTGCTGATCGAATTTCGTTGCATTCTTACATTACTCATATACAAGGCGAGTACACAACGACAATTAAAACCAAAGACGAGTTGTCAGTGAAACAGCAGTACAAAATGAGGAATATTGTTATTGAAAGAAAGAAGACAATGTGATGATTTCGTAGAAGCGAAAGTAAAGAAAGCCGAATTCGCAAAAAAAAGATGAAAACTAAAAATTCCACTGAAAACACTGACAATTACAAAGCAGTCATATAATTTCTAGTGCAGTAATTTAGACGATTAAGATACGATATAAAGGAATCGGCAGTAATACTGAGATATATCGACGTGAATAAAAATTCCGAGTGTTATTTATGGCACATGAAAACCTATGATTCAGCTATATAGATGATGGCCGTGTGTGATTTACATCTTTATATTGAACAATATACTCATGATCGGTAGGTAACAAATGATGCGCTCACCATGTAACTCCCCCCTTATCGTACAACATCGATACATCCTAACCACCGCTATTAGTCATCATTGTTTATGCACTTCAACAAAAATACACTTCCAGTACACTGGTGATATCAGAATGAAATCGCTATTTTGAAAGCCTCGGCGCAATGTGTGATATTTTAGTCGAACAACTGATAAGGAAACCAGTCGATAAGGAAGAGTGGAAGAGGCAACGATGATAGTGTAAATCTTTATAAGATGAAAATGAAACGAAAAATTTCAACGGCAACAATTCGTGCTTATTTTTTCAATCAACTGAGGAGAATTTTCTAGCCGCTTTGGTCATTAAAAGTATCAAAGAAAACACGTTCTCAAAAATTCCAACAAATATCCCTCTAACCAACAAAAGACAGTCGCGAAATTATACAATATCGTATGCGACAAATAGAGCTGTTGTAATTTTCATTGCTGCACAAACAATAAGAATTGCAGTCCCATTATTGTGGAATATTCCACTCGCAGGTGGTTTCGGACCACGGAAATTAACCTCGGTTGTTTCCATCGATGACAGTATTAAGAAACGTCCATCTCATCAATTACTGCTAAGATTAAGTAGATACTATGCGTCAAAATTAGACCTTTACAAAAGAGGTGAGGGAAGAAGGACTTCCTCAATGATTGAGTGATCTTTCAATCTCACTTACTCTTCATCATTCCTCCAACTCATCCATTATCGTCAAACTTGATGGATTTGGTTCCAAGAGGGAGACGTTAATAACGCCTAGTCTCTTCCCCTGTCCTTCTTCCTCCTGTTTTTTCGCATTCCTAATCTAAATTTGGAGCGTTACCAACTACCGCTGTGCTTTGAAGGTATTTAGTACTGTAGCGGTCTCATCAATATCAGGAGTCGTAATCCTGAACCGTACACTAATGGGTACCATTCAATCCTTTCGCAAAAACCAAGGCAGACAAGGATTTAGACGCAGTGTTCATTGGAAGCTGCAGAGAGCCGAAAAAAAAAATGAAATCATTTACTGAAAATATCACAATGATTATCATCAGGAGAAGAGATTTTTCACCTCCTGGCTATTTTTTTCAAGAGTCACAGTGTACTTAAACTCTCAACAGAGCATCAGAGACAGAACGGATAGATGAGTTATATGTCTCAAATACTTACTTCTATTTTACAGCCCACGAACAAATGGTGTAATAACAGTTTCATTTTGCTTTCCATACTCGATATATGGAAAGAAGGAAGAGCGGCGACGGAGACCAAGTAGATTAAGTGGACATACGACTCCAACAGATGAATCGCCACGATACCCTTTGCGTTGGTTGGGATGTCCATATTCGCACTACTTGTCGAGAGGCAGTTATATGTGGGCAATTATATCGACTTCTGCGGTGAAAGTGATCAAAAAGTCAACGCCGCAGCGCATTGCAGATATGCATTACATGAAGCGGCTTCTGAAAACACTGAACTGCCGTCTTTCGCCTATTGTTCAATAGAGCAATTGAACGGAGCAAATTTCTTAAAGATGTTCGCTTTCTACGATAAATCGTGAATGAAATTATGAGATATTCGGCTGAATACTAAGGTACTTTTCGTTAATATCCAAATATTATGCATATTTATATGGAAATTTCAGTAATTATGAGGAAAATATCACTTCAATCATCGTTTGATGCGGAAATAAAGATTAATTGGCGGTTTTAAGAAAACATCCAGAATCACATTGACAACGTTGTTCTCATACTCATATGGGCATTTATCTCTATAATTTGCGGCCACAGCTGTGATAAAAATTTCTACATTTAACATACAACTAATGTTAGTAATTCTATTGTCGCTTTGTTCGTCAAAAAATAGGATAGCAGAAATAAGATGCTTATAATGGGACAATAATAGAAGACTTTGAAATTATGGTAAGGGAATTAATTCAGTGAGCATCATGATGAATAATTTTTGGTTTCTTTCAGAGAGGCAAATTCAGAGAGAATTTCCAGTGCGGAGAGTTTTTTGACAGGAATATACGAGTACGATCAATCGACTTACTTGTTGGGAAGCTTTCGTCTTCTCCTTCGCTCTTTCTCCCTCTCTCTCTTTCGAAAAAGAGAGAGAGAACGAGAATGATTATCGACGATTAAGTCAGCTTTTCCCAAACAATCATCAGCAATGAATCATTGTGCATTAATAGATCTTCCGCACTTCTAATATTCGATTTTGTAACGAATCTATCCAATATAAAAGTAAATATAATTCAACATTCGAATACAAGTTTGCATTAAGTGGACAATTTTCATTAGCACTCATCGCCTCAAACTGCTTCAAATTACTCTATAATGGTTTTTGGATGAGTCTTTATAGTGACTGATATGTCGCATCTTCTTGTGCAATTGCTCTGAATTCTTCAAAGAAGTGGAAATGCATCACATACAGGTAGCGTATGCATATGTGTTTACTTATACGGCAGGTTAATACTGCAAAATCTGAGAAACTCCAAACATTCCCTTGGAATTATCCGATCTTATGGCACCTTTTGCACTATAAAAATTATGGCAGAAACCGTTTCTCATACTGAAATCGATGATGACGATTGAAGTATTAGGAAACTATTTTGCAGTCGAATAAACCGAATCGGATACAACAAAAATGATTTTTCATATGGACACTTTAAGAAATCTACAGCTTATTTAGCAAATCGGCCTAAAAGATATGTTTGTAACAACTAATTTTTTAGCAAAGGCGTCAGAACAACGTACTTTTTCAAGTTCCTTCGTATAGATTTCCGATCAATAATTCGTCAAAATTCTGTAAAATTCCTCATAGCTGATTGTTGGAAGTACGAAACTAAATGTGCTTTTCCTATTTTCTACAGACTTAATGGAACTGAAAAGAAAATTAGAAGTCCTCTAAAATGCGTCCTCTAAAAGTCTTCAGTCCATTTTTGGGTAGTTCATAAAAAAGGATAGAAACGTTTCTGCTCGGTAACCATTTGCATATTGATATAAAATCATTATTCCAATAGCGAGGTCTTACGTCAAGTAATTTCTCTCTTTCTTAGTCTAAATTAAAAGAAGCAAGCATAGAAGGGCGAAAAAAATGGCAAACTTGCGGACAAATCTCTAGGAAGTTGCGTTCACAGATGACACTTTAAAGATTAAGTTGGATTCGATATTTGAAGAAATAGCTTTTAAAACAACAAAATTTGGTGAATTTCGATCGGCTTCCTCAATTAGCGAACAGGTAGAGCTATGTTGAACAACAAGTATGACAATATGAATTTGGTTGAAAAATCATACAATCAATTTAACTCATTGGCCTAATTTTTGCTCTGCAGTAGTCTCCTTTGGCATAGGAAATCCTTGCTAAAAAGAATTTAATGGTCGTGCGCAATCTCCTTGATGAAACGACTCAGTCAAAGGAAGCATCAGACAAAGGGATCAGCATATAGTTGCAGAGCGAATAGTCAAGAAAGCCCAACGAGCGTTCATCGATGGAGCCGTTGCCGCAAAGCGATAAGCATTCGGCTGGTTTCCGTCCCGAACGGAATGGCGCAACTATGCTGACCATCTGCCACTAGAGTGGTCAACAATGCATCTAGCATGACTCAGCAGTGCGCTTAAGGAGCGCTTGCGAAACCGAATCGATTGCAACGGTCAGCAGTCGCCAAAATTAGTTTATTCCATATATGCCCACTTTTGCCCCTTATCAATCGCTATCATCGATGTAACTTTGTTGAAGTTCGATAGTATCGTCCAATAAGCTGCCATATTTGTGGACTTAAATAAGAGAAATACATAACGATATGCTTAAGAAATATTCTTGATAAAGGTATCGTTGAAGTCAGAATCAATGAAAATCCTATGAAACAAATCATTTCAATCGCAGTTTCTTAGCAAATGGGAAAACGGCATGAAGAATCGAGTGCACATTTAAATAAAGCATAAAAGCCACTGAGAACGAAAGTTGCAAATGTAACGAGAGATACTCGGCGAATATCGATGTTAAACAGTTCGAATCGACATATAACATGAGTGATTACCAAAACATTTCGGCACCAGACATAACATCGATGAGCGTCGAAATCGTTCGCCAACGCATTGAATATTTTTTTCGTAATATTGCTTCTTGATAACATTCGTTAAACAGTTCTCACCACTAAGGACAATCTATATCGGAAGAAGCAAGCGAATGTTCCTTCTCCACCGTTATCTTCAATTTTACCAACACCTTTTCCCGTACTTAACATATTAACACCGAAATTAACTATATGAGTAATGGAGAAATAAAAGATGAAAACCAATGCTTATATGCACTTTTGCATTCACGATTATCGATCACTGCAAATATTATGGAGAAAATCAACTGATCTCTGTGCCGTTGCAGTGAAAAGCACAACTCAATTCTCTGCGGAAAGTTAAAAAATCGCAGATGCTTCACGTAAAAATTGCGATATGCGGATTAAAAGTGCGAAGGTTAATGCCCGTGCAAGTTACAACATATGACTTATCAAGTGAAAACCTGACTAAACGGAAGCTTAAAATTTGAAAGTGTTCTGGGGCAATTAACCTTCGGCCATGAAATTAACCGGCCAAGTTCTATGAAATCTTCGGCCATGAAATTAACCGTGGCCCAATTACATGGCCGAAGATTTCATAGAATACAGACGCACGTAAATATGTGCAGATAGATCAATGCTCTTGAGCCGCTTTCCCTTCAAGGTAAGAACGCTTCGAAAGTTCTGTGGTAATTTTTTTCGTAAAACATCTCCTTCGATATAACCGCTCAAATATTTTTGCTAAGCAATTGAAGCAGCAAACGTAGAAGTGCTGATTAACTTACGTATCACGAATTCGTATTTATTTAATTATCTCATTCGGTTGATCATTAAGGATCCCTCATTATCATTAACAGGATCGTTGTGAGTAGTAGGAATTTGGTAATTTTGACAATGCTGTTGCACTAGTGTGTTATCGAGGAGAGGAGACTTTAGAAATCGGTCATGCTGAAAAAATAAACTTCGCTTCAAACCTTTCTATAATATTCTTCGCCCCGACTAAATGAAACAATTTACATGCAGTAAGTAGTGGGACAATGCGAAAAAAAGCAATACAAATATAACCATAGTTACTCCTTTAGCGTGATTATTTGTAAGGAATAAATTCAGGCAGTTCTCAGCATAACTAAATTCTTTGATACAATTTACCATCTTCACTAATGATGCCGCTGACCGTGTAGTCTAATTGCGCCGTCGATAGAAGCCGAACCACAAGCACTTTAGTGGGGATATGGCTTACGGCGCTGAGTCATCATGGCGCACCAAATGCGTGAGAGATGTGAGACATGCAGCTTTTAGCCAACCGTAGATGTTGATTGGATTTCATCTATTCGGGAACGAATATATCAAGCGGATAGTTAATATCGCAAGATAGGCCATTAATTTGCACTTTCGACGATATGCCATACAAAGGAAACACATTACGGAACCTATAGCATTATCAGTGCAATTAACAATTATACTTTTGTTGAATTTATATATTTCATTATATTAGTTTCGTTACAAATTTTGTAAAAAAATGATTTTAAAAGGATAATTTTTCCTCTGATTTCTATTTTCTTTGAATAACTTAAAAGAGAAATGCGAAGAGCGAACAGTTATTCCGAGTTAATGTGCATAGAAGAAGTGAAGTATAGACATTCAAATTATCTCCTAATTGGCAGAGCTGTTATCCCAGTCGGACAAACCAGCCACAAGTTGCTAAGTGAAGAAAGCTTCTGTGGTCGAGCAGTCCTGGCGTGATCCTGGCGTAATGTGCGGGCGATTTTCGTATTTTCGACTTCGATTCTCGTAACACGAAAATTGTCCAATATTAAATACGATTACTGCTTTAGAAGAAAACGACAAATCAGCAATTTGAGAGTATCTCCAACGATATATCTATTCCTAAAGTGGCATATTGCAAGCGAAGTTGTCGTATCGACGTAGAAAAGAGCAATGCACTATGAAATACGGGGTTAACATCAGGGGACGAAAAGTCTCTCCGTGAAAAATGGGAGTGATTCTTTTCACCTTGGAAATTCCCTTCAGTATTAAATTCAGGTGAAATTCGCTTCTGCGATGAACAATTTATTTACTACGAATGGGCATTGCCGAAGATGTTCCGCCAATATAAGGAAATGAAGGCACCTCAAATCGTTCCCCTCAGATCTACTCATTAGGTGAAATAATTAGGATCAAGTTATTAGGAATGTTACGAAGGCTTATTTTTATTGCTTACAGTCATTTTTAGTAAGGTAGTGCAGTGACTACTAAGGGAGCGCAGAAAATAAATGCAACAAGTCGAAAATAAACTACATAAATTGCACAAAAAATTTGAGCATTTTATGCATTCAGTAGGTAAAGTATATGGAGAAAATAATTAAAACTGAATAAGACGTTCTCATATTTGCGAGATGTTCTCCAGCACGATGCGATAATTGACCCGATATCAGTGGCCGTAAACAATCGGCGAGAGAAGCATTTTATCCACAGATATTTCCGTCATTGCCATTTATGCCTGAGTCATGTATGAGATTGGAAACCGTGTGCTTCCATCGATAATGGTCACAAAGCCAACAAAACATACACTGATTCATTCAGATTTTACTTCCCCACATCCTTTGCAAACCAAACAAAAGTTGAATGTTGCCTAACTTCCTTGCGGAACGTTTTATACTTCATCAGATCAATTCATCTCATTCTTACGGAATTACCAAATTTCCGCACACACCGACACAACACCTGGGCAAATAACGCAGAGTAAAGGATCTTCTGATTTCTTCAAGGCATTAGTTGTCCTACACGTGCGTTCAATGCCGATACCACCTTCGTGCCTAGCAGCTATGCATGCTTTTCTCTATAGTAGCAGCGTTGCCACACGCACTCTTCTTCGCCTAAGACTTTTTCAGAAGCGATATGAACCTGAATAATTTCGAAGAAAATGTGGTTCGAAATGAGCAGTATGAAAGTTCCACGCAAACGGAGGCCGGAATTGAAGGCATTTCATCGCGTGTTTAATTCTTAGGGGATGTGCCACATCATTAACACAGAGAAGAAATGCATACACCATTCTTCTGGCTATCGGCAACAGAAAGAGAGCGGTTCCCGCCTTCACAGGCGTTCAGCGATTATCGCTCACGTGTAAAGATATAACCCAAGTATTCCTCATATAACGAGTTCTTTTTCGATAGCGTTAGAATCGTAGTCTGCCGGGTTTCGTACAGTCTATACGTCTTGATTCGACGCTGCGGTGACTGCATACTGGAAACTTCAGAGCTGGGGAACATTTGAAGAAGCATAAAAAGCCTACTTGCTGATGGGTGAAATGATTTTAAGATCTGGAGCCCAGAACGTACATGTGCACCAGAGCCTTGAACAATGTTAGAATATGTGTTGCTGATCAAAGGAGGGAGTGTTTGATGAGATAGAGAGACTTTGTTATTGCAGTCTGTCTGATGGAAGAAAACGAAAACATCGTTTTTCCGTTTTTTGCGCTCATGCGGTTTCAGATCGTTCGATGGTTAGCCAACAACTCATATAGAAAGGCTCACTGATGAGTGAATTCGAATTCGAAAACCGATTCAGCGCAAGCGACCGCGTCGAGGAAATTTGTCTGTTGTAAGCATTGCAAAATATCCATCTACGCATACATATGCAAACGCACTCATTTATTGCCGAAGTTGGTAAATTTCTATCACAAGCTTCCAATGTCACCTCAGAATTGTGCAAAATGAGAAAAAAAAGGTGCTTCGTCAAAGGACACTTTGTTTTGAAGGAAATTTTTGTAAGAGCAACATGAACCTATGCCAACGATAGAAGCAAGTTTGTCTCCAACATGACGTGATTTATGGTCACTCTATTTCGGAAATTAAAAACCTCTTCCACTTTCCTCCAACTTCTAAGGCGCGACGGTGGATATTAAGTAAAGAAGTTTAAATACTTTGGCACAAGTCACATCTTCCTATATGTTTTAGTCTTTTTTTATGCGACCATCAAAGATATGTGAGTGGAATATGCACCAAGCACTAATTCTTGCTGTTCAGTGATTTCCAAAAAAGAGAATACTGGAGATATTCTACGAGGATATAAAATTCTTAAATGATTGCCACTTCATTCAGTCGTTGCCAATCGTAAACATCCTTAATAGACGACTTGATCAACACGTTTTAGTATTTCATATTAAATCAAAGAAGTGACCGTTTTGGCCCCTATGAAACTGAAAACGCAGATGTGAGGGAGGTCTCTTCTAGCACAAACCTTTAGTGCCTTTAAGAAAATTTCGCTTACAAAAATTGCATAGCGCATTACAACAGTGGCGCGTCTCCATGCACTATTGTATGTGTTTGTCTTTGCGCTTCCCGTCCTGTCAGATAGATGCTACTTGCAAACGTATATATATGTACTGGATTTTTCATGCCTCAGGAAGATTTGGATCATGGCAGATGAACTTAGATTTAAACGGCAATGCGTAGGCGCTACCATTTTAAATGATCAGCTTCAAATTTCAACAGCTGTCATAAGTAAATAGGGCAAACGCTCCATTCCTTCGATGTGGAGGCACAGAAACTCGTACGCTGAGATTTAAGCGACTTTAGTAAAGCATCGTTTGTAACGCCTCAGAATATATAGACTAATAGTACGTTGAAATGTTACATCAAAATTGGGCTTAATCTGAAGAAGATAACTGACCATAGGAGATGTAGCGTTTAGACGTTGGGGAGAATGGATCGAAGGCATTCATTATGTCGTAAGCTTCCATCGCACCTGAAATTTAGTACCTTTGAAGTTCATTGAGCGATAAAAAATCTATTCGTGGCATGAGAGAATGAGACAATAAGACCATGACCACCGCAGCACAACTTCCCATTTGATGCATCTTCAAACAGAATACACCTCTATTTGGTGGTTATGAGGGCATGAGGGCTAATTGACGAATATATGACCATAATCGTTATCGCCTTAAGGCACAACGAATGGCAATTTGGACACAATGCCCTCTATAAATTAGAGGGAACACGATATTAGTCGACATGCATAAACAGAATGAATATCCAAAATGCTGCCGAAAAGGGATCGAGTAAGAACGAGTTTCACATTAACAGGGAAATGCTGAAGTGAAAACAAAAGACATCCGCCCACCCAGGTTGACTGAGCATTTTCCATTTATTCTACGGTTGCAAAAAATCCTGTATTCACAAATCTGACTGCAACAGCCCTACCAGTCTCTTTATATGCTGCCTTGTTGTTCCAATTCGCAAGAACACTGAAGGATGAAGGATGTGGAGCAACCAAATTCTCTTCATACAAAACGTACAAATAGTTGGCACTTTTCATGTTAACCCATCAAATTTGAGAAGAGTTATTGACATTTAATGAGGGCAAAATAATTTCTCTCTCAATACCTTCAATATTTCGTTTGCTTATTTCAAACTGTTGAGACCATAAAAGGAAATCTAAGGAAAACAACAGATGCAAGGATCGAACTTATTTAAATGTGACGGCCTCATTGCAGTGGCTCTACATTTATCCAGCAATTCCAGAAATTGATTACCAACCTGGGAAGATGTGACTGCTCATAGAGTGCCGACTAATTCATATTTTTGTGCAGCTGTTGAGAATTATTATGCTAATGCGTATAACTCCCAATGATAGTTTTTGGTTATTTGAAAATTAATTTGAGAACACAACGCAAATCCACAAAGTGGAAAGTTTTTATATGCAAACTGAATCGATGGTGTTCGTAAGTTCATATGGTTCGACTAGTGGGGTACGTAAATTTCGTAGCTATGCGAATTCCAATCAGCAGCAGGAAACCATTGTGAAGTGAGGTGAATCGAAAATGAGACAGAGTACAAATTTTAGTATTCACTAAAGCAGCATTGAGAAGGGCAAAGAAGTAAGGCTCGTGTTGAGGATATCTGCAATCACAAAAAATAAGCATCAAATTTCACCACTGGAAGTATGTTAACTGAGAGCTGAAACAGCGCACTAAATATATGAACTCGTATATAAGGACATAAAACACCACTGCAGACATAGTATCAGCATCGCTTTATTCAATAAATGTCGGTACAAACGCACATAACAGACTACCTTAGGAAGTTTCCTCACTTTTGCGCATACAAAAACAAAAATGGAACAAGCGAAGCAACCCTTAGAAAGGCATCGTTATTCGATCATCAAAACTGAAACGAATCGTAGCTGAAGCAAAAGTATGTCGTATGAATGTTTAAGGGGCATTTTCGGATTGCGCATAGCCACCGCAAAGTTCACATCCGTGCGCAGAGAATAACGATTGTAATATTTGATCTCATTTACCTTATATATGCGGTAGATGCCGAATTTTTCACAAGTTCTAAAACTTACTATAGGCTCCTGTAATCTTCTAAAATCACTTTCCTATGGATTATTGTCACAGAGGAAACTAGAATTTGTTAAAGTGTGAAAATAATGATGCTATCGATGTTTTGCAAAAGTGTTCTCCCGAAATACTGAGCCGAGTATGCCTATGGCGGCACATGATACGTAGCATAAGGTGTATCAGTGAATTCGTTGTTTGTTAAATGCGTCAGCGCACCTTCAGACATGATTTTTGAGTACCTCAAAAATAATTCACTTCAATCATCAAGCATCACTGCGGAAACTATGAACAGCTTTACGGAACTCGCTATGCATATGCGGCATCTACTGTAGAAAGAGAAAGATCATGTCAGGGAATATAGATCGACAGATGTGATCAGGAAATGCTCACTTTTAAATGGCGAAGAAAGATGCATTTATACTTCTGGCTGGCATCCTCGCCACTACTCTCATCCTCCATATCCTTCTCTCTATCTATCTCCTTCGACATCCACTATTGCTATCTTTTTTGATTGCCTACTTTGTCAAGATTGACGATACAATGGAACCACTATGGCTATGCAAGCACATTCATAAATTCCGTTAATCGGAAAATGAATTTGCTAGGTCGGCAATTCTTCAGCGGAAATGAGCGTTTTCGCAAACACACGAACACCACAAGAGTGCACCTCAGCAAGCGATGATTTGAAAAGAGCTGGCGCCGTTCGGACAAATATATGGGACAATTCGACGACCATGTTACGCCTCTCGCCATTCCATTTGATGCATTTATGCATCACCCTTCCTCAGTCCTAGAATAACCAGCAAACAGTGAGGAATGACATTTACCTTGGAGTGTACGTAACGACCAAGGTGATTTCCAGAGCACAGTTTAGGTAAATTGACGTTGTAGTACGCTTAAACCTCATTGAAATGAAATGAATATATTCACTGTCAGGAAGCTTCCAAAAAACAATACGCTATTCCAATCGTTTGCAATTACGGGCGAAAGCACGAAATGGAGAACAACGCAAGGGATCATTAGCTCCTTAACGTAACGTACGATAACGATTTATTCAGGAATTATTTTCCTAAAATTCAGCTTTAAGAATCGTTAATGCTCTTAAAGCGCTCTTGACGGCGAATGTCGAGAAGAAGCATCCCGGACAACGTGCTGCTCCAATATACATTTGGCGAATATAATCTTTTTAAATGAAATTTTTATTTTCACAACCGTAAAGATGAATGAAAATATTGCTGCTATGAAAATGCATGAGAATATGAGAGAAGTCACTGAAGTCATCAGGACTTCAGGATTTCATAGAAAATGAGTGTCAGAAGTGTTGCATCTGAACGACCCATATATTCGAAATTCTTGAACTCCGGAGATGGCTAGCAGCGTTTACCGAAATTGCAATTTCACTTAACGTATCAAGGTATGGGCATGCCCATAGCGTGGAATTTCAAATGGCTTCAACGCAAATGATCGCTGTTCTGCAATTGGTTACAAATAATGGGCCATGATAGATCTAGATGCTAAATCTCGTTCGATCAGCAAAATCGTGTATGAAGAAAGCGATTTGTGGGTACTTGTCCATCTGCGAATAAGTGGGCGATACCACAACCGACTGGCTAATACAAATGAGCTACTGGAATTCTGATACAGAGCATTCTGTGAGCGATTTTCAAGCATTCGTGGTTGTGAGTGAAGTGGCGTTTAACCTGTTTTCGTCGATGACACAACAGTATATGGCGAGATGCTGATAGGATGCCACGAAGGATTTCACACTACATCGTTTTTTACAACCCGATACATAGAGCTAATTCGCACTCCAGTCTGATGCCTGCTTTTTTGATGAGGTAGAATTGCAACTTCATGAAGCCAGATTTGGCACTTTTTGAAATAACATTCGATACGTCAATTTCGATGGTACAGATGGCACATTTTGTCAAAAAAAAACGTCATTCGATTAGATTTTCAGTCGAACATGGAACGACAAGAACAGCGTTTTGGCGGTACTGTGATGATTCCTAGGTCACTGGTGTTTCTATGTCCTTAGGCGCAGTAAGGTCTCAAAGACCTCTTTTTAGCCATGCGATGTAGATCATCCTCCTCCGATGCAACATCTCTAGCAAAATGGAACAACTGAATGATTTTTTAGCCATTCGAATGACATTTCCGCAAAATTCGCAGTAACAGTACGGATCGTCAGCAAATAACGGCAGAATATATGCAGCTTTGCTTTTTCATTAAACACAAATCTTTCACACCTTAATTGATTCGTTTAAGAGAAATAACGTCGAGAACGTATCCAGTACCGATTACCCCGACAAATCTGTCTTCGTAAGTGTATAAAATCAATTACTATCTAAATGAAAATTGCTCATGGAATTAGGAACACCTGTAATTTATCACTGAACACCTCAACATTGTGCCAACTTTTGTTAAAACAAATTTAAGTGGCGCAATGCAAAATCCCAGTCGAAATACTCAACATTAAAATCCTTATTGGGCTAAGGAGTATAGGGAGTGGTGTGTGTCTTGAATAGAATGACCGCCATGTTGCGCTACTTGAATTCCAACAATGCAATTGACTTTTATAAAGAGGTTACACTTTTGGAAAACAGCACCACTTTACGACGAATCACGACTACATATGCCGAACTTTCAAAGTTTTCTGTTAAAAGGAAAGCTTTCGAAATATTTCCTGGGGAAAATCAACGTCCAGTGATTTTTTTTTTTTTGAGTTCCTTCCTTTTGTTAAGTAGGTATTCGGAAGAAGAGATGGTATCTCATCAAGAAAAAACACCGATGAGTCTTGAACCGTTGAAACAACGCTAGATTAACTTCTGTGACAATATAAAACTGTGACGGAACTCGAGTTTCCTCTTTCAATTCAACTCTTTAATTTATGAGAAATCTACCTGGTACCACCCGCCTACCAGACGTATCTCTGCAATATTTCGCGAAATCGAAACATAGCGAATTTAGATATGCTGTCAATTGAAGCCGTTTTCGCAATGCAGTCAATATTCGATGTGAACATTTATCCACGCCAAAGACGCCATTCCGAGGTGCAAATATTTTGCCTACGTTTATAGGCCTGTAGCTGTTTTTTTTGGTTTATTTCTTGTTTCGCTTGAACGTTTGGTGCGCGAAAAAGTAAATAATTGTTTGCTTAGTCACTGTTCCTTTCCTGCTTTCATGTGACCACTTGTTTGTGCTCGCGCAATTCAACTTTCTGTCTTCTTATCAGAGTCATAATTTTCATAGAAGTTGCCAAAATGTGCGCAAAAAAGCTTGTAAGCAACCTGTTTAGATGAGGTAGAAAGCTTTTTACCTGTAGGAACTCTTAGGTGATTGACTGTGGCTAGGAAAAATTTTGCGGTTACTTGTGCTCGTCAACTGTTTAAGGAATGCGGTATGAAAAAGGCTTGTAAGCAAAATCGGTGACCGGTTTTCTTTGAAATATGAATTGATCGCTTCTACTGAAAATATCATGCTTGGTAGCAAGCTAAAAATATGCTTCACTTGTCCAAAAAACATGCGTGAAATCATCAAATATTGTGAAGGAGGTCGCACATCCGCTATCTGCTGCTTGTGGATTATTTCTCGGTCGCAATTTTCTTCTTATTTCTTCGCTCTGCAGTCGTATAGACTTGAACGGTCACGCGCACTAATGAGGTCGTACGAAAGGAGAAGAAGACAAGATCAACCGAATAAAAATCCTGGAAGGTTTCTGTATTATGCATGATTATCGTTGTAACTATGGCAAAACTTGTTCGCGAAGTGTTTTTCCGGGAACCTTTCTATCAAAACAGAGCAAAAATTGTGGTGTCGCGCTAGCGCGCAAAATTCTCAGGCAAGATGCCATTTCTGAGTTTTTTTCTCAATTTTGTTCCTAATTCAGCACCGAAAATAAGAACCTAATAAGCTGAATTATAATGGTCTTTGAAAAACTACCTTCTCAATTGAATACTGAGAAAGTTGCCAAATCGAAGTTGTAGAAATTGTCAAACGACGTCGCCTCCTCTTGAAAAACAAATTCCTGTAATCGAAAATGACGCTTTACGCAAACTCACAAAGTGCTCTCCTTCGATATCGTATCACTCGAAAACGGCGAAATAAATTTCTCGGTTATTTCTTCGAATGATTAATGTCAGTTTGTAAGTGCAAAACTTCGGATTGCATCGAACTCTACTTTTTCGGTACATTTTATGAAAGATTTTTGCCCGTTGAGAGTACGTGCGCAAGTTGTCGCCATCGTCTCTTAGCTAATCACAGCAGAAGATCCGATCCAGTAGGAAAATGAAGATTGTCAAGAAATACCATCATCTCGGTTACCTAAAAGGTGGCTACAAAAACTGTAGATGCTGAACGATCGAAACGAAGAGGTGAAGAGAATGGGATTCAAAGAACGACATAAAAGTCGTGACACTACCGGTAAGAAATGTACAAGCAGTGATCATGAAGATATCATAGCTTTGATGATTCAACAATGTGATAATTCAACAACACCTAGAGGTAACAAAATTCAACGCCAATGTTTGGAAAAGGTTTAGTAGGAGAGTATAGAGGCGAGTGGAAGATAACAAGTTTTATTTCATTTGCATATCTTCACATGGTCTCGAATAATCTTTGTTTTTGCGTGTTTACGTCGACAGTGACAATGTCATGAAATCGGTAATGTATATTTCAATTCGATTTCTAAAGTTCATGGTGCAAGATGGAACGTTCATCACTTATGAGATGGAACATTATTCTTGCTTAATTAGCCTACTAATGAGGAAACTGAATGCGCTCTGGCGCAGAATTTTTTTGAACGGTGTGCCAATGGCCCTTGGAGGGAGGCTTACGTCGCACAGTTTCACGACAAATGAAAGAATATATCACTTTCCTTTACTGTTCTGCTTGAGTGTGGTTATCGCGCAATACTGAAAAGAAAAAGCGCTAATATGAATGAAGCAGAGGTCTTTTTTTCACCACAAAGTCACACCGTTTAATAATTTGACCACTGGAGCAGTATAGATAGTTGGGTATTGGACGCGTTTTGATAATTATGACCATAATTGCTTAATAAATAATTTCAGGAGAGCAAAGGGAGATTTTTTGGATGTATTGGACGAGATATTTCCATAGGCAATTTTAAACTAGCAACCAGTAAGCAAAATATTACATATGATTTATCCGCTCATTTATCAAAGAAACTCATAGAATGAAGAAGTAGCGTATATGTAATCTCTCCTTCATTTACCTTTTATGTTTCGAGAAATTTTTCATTGAATTTGCCTCATTCACCGCATCAATGCTTCTTTCCTTAGGTATTCTGAGGTGTTCACCTAGAACATGTTTCCGTTGATAATCTCTATGTAATGATCAGCTTAACGAGTTCCTCCCTCGATACACTGAACTCATCACGCGGAGCAGTCCACACTTGTAATGATGATAATCTTTTAATGCGTCTTATTTGAATGTTTTCTACTCTAAGACGCGAATATATCTTAGGTTTAGTACTGACGATGATCCGCGTATAGCTCAAGTTTTCAAGTCAACGGACAAAGACCGAAACGTGTTCAGCTTTTATTCGCATATCGAGTTCATTCATGTCGAAAACTTACATTGTTAACATTTGATCCCCTAAAATCAGTCTTTTAATGTTATCTTTATGCTTTAGACTTCTTATACTATTATTATCTTCATTTAATGAACCATTAGCATCGTACAATTAAATAAAGAAGCAGTCGCCTTGTTTTCATTTTTATTTCCTTCTAAAGATAAGAACACCATCAGAAACGTCGCTCTAGAACGTCAAAAGAAGCAGCTTATTCAAGTATTCAGAGTAAATAATGAAAAAGCAATGAATCAATTTCAGCTGATTGCCACATTAATCACGATGCTAATTTTAAGTAATCGTACGATATAGGCCTCAAAATCCTTCTTCGATGGTTATTTTTTTCATGGAGCAGTCGTCCTACTCCTATTATTCGCACATTTCGTTGGCTCATATGAACGAAATTGTTTCCAAAACGAACCAACCCATCGAAATTATCAGCCTCACGTAGCACACCACTAGAGTTGTTTCTCTTGGATGATGCAGAAAAATGCGGAAACCTTCCGGATAACATTATGTAACTCTATTTGCGCCTTGAAAATGCCGCTCAACAATTATCACCACAATTTTGTGGGATCGGATTAACGCTTTGAACGCTTGTTTTGCGGGTCGCCGACGTCGGGTTGATTTCATCGACTCAAGAGCACGACAGCAATTAGAGAACTTAATAGTGATTCATTCAACTGGGTGAAGTGGAAAAATGCAACGCTTTAAAATGGAATATTGTAAATAATATTAGTTACTTCGTAAAGATGTAGCACTGAAATTCCGTTGCGGAAATTCACTTGTGCATTTGTTAATTTTAGCGGTGAAATCTTGATCGCAATCCATTCGTCGACCCCTAATGAAGAGAGTTCTTCATATGAAGAGAACCTCGGCGGTCATGTGTTCGTCATCCGTCATTTTTTTTTTTTTTTTTGTAATCATGGGAGCGCTTACAGCGTTAAATATAACTGGGCGGCTGTTCGACAGGATGGCAAAAAAATTTCATTGATTCAGTGGGATCAGGAAGAAATATCAAAAGGTGTTCAGCAAGTCCACGGATGAGATTTTTTGAGAATCAGTGGCAAATTCAGTAATATTTTCCAAAATCATCGGAAAAAAAGAATCACTGTGAAATGTACTACCACTCCATGGCAGTTATATATTGCTCATCGCGGTAAATAGACTTATTAAACATTTATTATAGTATTACAATGGAAAAAAGAATCACTGTGAAATGTACTACCACTCCATGGCAGTTATATATTGCTCTTAGAGGCATTCACTGTGCGAAGTGAACGTCGAACTGACATGGGCGATTGCCTAATTATGAGAAGAGAATTAAAGATATTGGAAGTGCATGAAAAATTTGCGGAAGTGAAATCATATGAAAATTGTACGTGCTAGAAGACCTGCAAGACGGACCTAAAATTGTTTGGAAATATGAAAATGATTATTAATTGGATGGTACATACAAACATGTCAGCAGTAAATCTCCAGATCCACCTTCAGATCCGTATAAAGAAGCGCCATGTACGCAGTACCAAACTTCCACTGAAGCAAACTTCCAACCACGTTTCGTAATTGCTGAATTTTTGGAAAGAAAAAACAATCATGGTACTTTACTCAAGCGCTCTTTTCGTGCAAATATGAATTATGAGGGATCCTAAAGTTCTTAGAAAAGTCATCATGATAAAGCCATTTGGTAGAACAATAACTCTGCTTCCTCTTCTTCATCTTGATGAATTGCGTGATCAAAAATATGATTCTTAAGTCGTCCACCTATCTTAGAACTTAGTCGATCATATTAGAAAAATCAAAAAAAAAGTGTTTTCAATATTCTTTTGCTTTCCCATAAGTGTCGACAATTTGAGCTGCTGCTGTCCTATTACGATTGGAAGCACGGCACTGAAGTAAATTTGCTCGAGACTAAGGATTTCTTGGGAATATGGAAAAGTCGTAAACAATTTTGCTGGCTAAAATTGACGTTTCAAACACTAGAAAAACTGAAAATAAAACTTCATGCACATGAAGATAAACTGGGATATCGTTGTCCATTTCATTTCCCCAGTCTAAAAAGCGTATTCGGCGAGGGCCTTCAACGGAAAGTTAGTGAATGTTTCTCTTGCACGCATAACCAGCGCCTATAGCTCCGTGTGCTCATCGCATGATGTCGTTCCGGTGAACTTCATACCTGTTGTTACGTGCCTGCTGACCTCTTTTGAGACTACCTGGAAGGCAAATTTAGGAAGAGGAAGGAGTACCTGAAACAGTTGCGTTCAAAGCAATGAAAGTAGAGGACCTCCCGTTAGTTGGATATCATGAGGAAGTGACATCACACTGAAACTTTCATTCAGACCAATGCGGAATGGCACCCTTTCAAAGACTGAGCCGTATCCACTCTCCATAAAAGAAAACGCTCATTTGAAATAAATCCTTTAGGATGGCGACCATCAAAAAATTACTTAAAGCGTTCGCTGAAAAATCATATCATCTTTCCTTTACGATATGTGTAGAAAGCCCCATCCAACAAAACCTTCACTAAGCGCAAACAACACAGACTTGCAAGCAGTCGAAACTTTAGAAATCCTTCAAACAAAGATAGCTTTAATTCAACGCAACAAAAACTAATAGAATTTATTTTATGAAATGATTGTGAGTAGGGCAGTTGTGCTTCAAGAAACAATCAAGACAGCCTACGCGATCAAAATGAACATGCTCTTCGGACAGTTCGACCTCTCGGAAAGCGGTATTCATACCACCGTCAAATTTCATACTATCGAAACAATATTCTAGGAACAGCACTGCAATGCATTCGTCAGCTGTTAACGATGTCCTTTGATTCTCAGTCGCTTCAAACATTGCCTCAATATACTGCGCTTAATTCGCTGGAAAAAATTCTACATTATATAGTTTTGACGTACTTTAACGCATAGTAACGTCGCTTCTATATTGGCCTTCAGTGGTAATAGCAACACTCTTCACAGATGAAGAACGCCGAAGAAGTGAATGAAAATTCTCCTTCTTCCATGTAACTACAGTTTTATAATTTCAGATATAAAATGAACGAACCTTTGTCCAGAAGTGCACGTTATGAGGCTTATATTCTTCTTTCATCGTTGGCTTGGGTGTCATACTCAGATAGCGTGACGGATGACTTTTGTCTACTGGAAGCCATTCGAAATGCTCATCTGTTGGACTCCTGCAGACGAAAACCGATGAAAGTTGATCACAATTGCACAGGTGCAACGACCGCAGAACGTCCAAAAGCGACGGTAATGTCGACATTGATTAATGAACAATACATATCGGAATATTTAAAATGTATAGTGCTAACCCAGTTTTTACAAACTGAAGTATCGAGCTGAGCAAATTTCGTTTGAATTCGATATCTTCGTCGTTGAATTTGATGTTTTCCATAAAGCTAAATCCATATAAATATGGGAATTCGTTGCCGTGATATGCTCCTGCAATAAAGGGCATTATCCATGAAGCAAACTCCCATGATTCCATGAGGCAAACCAAGCAAACTGTCTATCAGTATCACAAAAGTTTTATTTCACTATAAATTCAGACTGGCAAATTAGATTTTTAAAAATTAAGAACAATAAAATGAAATATGCCAAAATGGAGAAGAAATAACAATAATGCAGTGAAGGAAAGCTCAAAAACAAAGGAAGTAGGGTGATTTCGCAAAGTGACTTCTTCAGCATTTCACATAAGGAATTCAAGCTGAGTACCTTACCTTTAATTGGTCGATTAGCATGAAGTTCTGAGTTATGATATTCCTGAACGAAGAAATAAGTGGTCCAATTATTTGAAACCTTTAGTTGAACTTCGTGATAGATTCCCATATTGAACATCATATCGCTGACTACCTGAAAATGTCTCATGTGCAATGGACCCATGACACTTTGCGGACAATGGGAAAAATTCGAAGTGTGAGCTAGAGCAAAATTTTTTTGGCTCTTGATGAATGAAGTTGTTCGCAAATCTCAATTTCTCCAATAATAACGACCACATCGAATGAGCTTACCAACTAAGTGACTGCTGTCAATCCTTACATAGTTAAATAGACTCATATCAATGCAACTTCTCTAGGGTTTTCGCTGTGACCGTATCAAGTCGGTGATATCTGCCTATCCATGCTCTACGACGTATCGCGCTGAAGACGATTACCAGTGATTGATTCATAAGGTTCACGTTTAGTACTCGAAGACATGCTCCAGGAGATACAAGTATGCATCCCGTCCAACATCAGTTTGGAAAATGTTTTTTCGAAGAAATTCCGCATGATATAGGCCAAGTAAAGTCAATAAGGTGATTAAGGCTAACACAAGAACACTATAACTTACATTTTCCAATCGGGAAAGGTAGAAGGAAGAGTCGGCATTTTCAGGTATGTCGCGTTGAACAAAGAATTCTATAAGCTGACGTTGAAGTTCCTCTGTCTCACATCCAAACTGTTCTTTATTTGCCATAATAGTGCGGATATATTTTGAAAGATCATCGGCGGAAAAGTTTTTCTGCTCGGATTCCGGTACGGCTATATCAGAAAGGAATTTAAATGCATCGCTGAGCACTGCAATGTTAAAAAACATTTGCGCATAGCAGATGAGTAAATAAAGTGACAAAATATGCAACGAAATGTTGAGCAAAATGACATGTATTTGAGAGTTTAAACATGCTCGCAATGTGAGTTTACGGAAGATAGAAACAAGCTTCTTAGCCTTCAGCATTTATCTCAAGTTGCATAAGCTTGATTATAGCTGATACTTCTTCAGAGCGTTCATTCATCGACTTGTATTCTAGAATTGTAACGGCTCTTTTAGATTGCTCCACCCAATACAATACCGCAGTCCACAGCCATTTTAGTTAGAGACTCGTACTATTCTATACATTGAACGCATAAGGCTATAGGAAATCAAATGAACCCAAAAAATGCCATAAAATCGTTCAACATCGATTCGGTCTATCAATGAACGCATCACCTTGAATTCTAACTGGTCAATGTTATATTCCTCAATTTCATCTTTGAATAATTTCCAGACACGTTATTCGCTTTATTTTCTGCTAGATCAAACCTGAGGATACAATAAGGCGGTTGTATACGGTTTCTTTCTTATCTTTAGCACTTTGAAGAACCGCTAACAGGAAATAGTTTGATGATTTTGTTTAACACATATGACTTAATGAATTCGTATGCGATCAAGAATTACGCGGAGTTCGACTACGAAACTGAGTTAATTTGTGGCTCTCAAACAACGCATATAAGAAACTCATAATGTGAATATGAATAAAAATGATCAAACTATGTTTAGAATATGTAAATAAAATGTGACGCAGCAGAATTTATAATGGGGGACATAAGGGAAACGAATAAGTACATTGTGAAAATGCTACAAGCGCATCGTCCTTACAACGGAAGAAAGGTATGAAACGGATATCTCAAAAACCGTTTTCCGACCTCTTCAGCAGAAAAGAACTCGACACGCGTTCTCCTAAGCATTCGGACCATGAAGTACTGCAGCGGAACTTGCTGTCGCATTTAAATTCGCCTCTTTTTATTCCCCTGCCTACATAAAAATAGGACGTCTTTTAGTGAATGTTGAAAAATAAAGACAGATCAAAATTCTCGAACTCGAGGATTTATGCCTCATGCGATTTTGCTTTGCTACCTGAAACCGCTCATATGTCAATCTTGAGGCCTTCTTATTGCCGGTGGAAAAGTCTGTTGGCTGTACCATTCGTAAGCCATGAAGGCTGAAAGTTGATTGAAATTACAGTGCAACAATTGCAACTTTTCTTTTTAAAATTAGAATGGTGTTGCAATTTTTCGAATGCACATTACTCACCGAAGAAGGATGCCTCGGCATCGGTAACTCCAACGAGACTGGACATCTGAGGCGCAGTGGTGAGAAGTTCTTCAGGAGTGTGAGGGAAAAATTGTCCGTCGACTCTTGGGTGGAATTTTAGCATGTTTTTCGAGCGACGACTAGAACCCTGAAACAGCCACTGTAACAGTTTACGCCATGAGTATTTCGACACTCTAAGAATGGAATTTGGAGTGTTACAATTTTTGTGAAGGCTCTCGTTCTGTTTTAATAAATTGGCACTGTTGTCTTATACTATCATTCCGACAGGCATCATGCTATTAACATATTGCAAAGGTGACTGGAGTTGGGTACGAACGAATAAGGAAAATCATCGAGTTCGACCACAACTATAAGAAAAGTTCGAAAGCAGTGCACAAATGAACAAAACACCCTTTCTTTGAACATAAATTGCAGTCTTTCGCATCATCATCAGAAAGTGAAACCATGAAGCCGAGAGGTTAGACAGTCATCAATCTTGAAAATGCTAAGGACGCAGAAGAGTCACTCAAACGAGTCTTAAATCAATACGTCAAAGTCTACGACCCCTGGATGAAATAAGCGGAGCTCTCAAAGGGTATATATTAATAACACTAAAATCATGACGTGAGGTTAGAAGTGGCGACATACCGTCATAAATGAAATAGCATCATAAGAGCACTAATATGAACTTACAATTTTTTCGACTCCATCCATAATTTTATCGACCTCAAGCTTCTTCATGCAATCTCGCATAGCTGATGTATCCTCCGAGTCGCAACCCATTGTTTTAATGAGCTTGATGTTATCAGCAACGATAACATCATTTATAGCAAACTCACAAAATATAGAACCACTAAATGCAATGGCCCGTTGAAAGTAAACTGAAACAGATCACTTTCACACATGAAGTGAAAAGTTTTCAGCTGCAACGTATGGTAAATAAATGTTACACCAAAGCTGCATTCTCCATACGGATCCAAAAAAACAGTGAGAATATCAGAAGTATTCACTATTCTGCAGTCAACCCCTACGCAAATAGACAAATCTTCTTATCAGATATTGAATGGTAGGAAATTCTCGGTAAATGTCGTAGTCTGGAAATGGACCGTCGTAGGTTGGAAATTCTCGACAATGAAGAGAGAATGCGTCCGAAAACCAACATTTTCTGCCCGTCGGTCGAGACTCCCTTCATATAAAAAAATGGGAGACCTCGATTACCATCTAATCAAAAGAGATCGTCGTTGGAATTTTTTCGCCGCTACTTCATTTCACTTTTTGACATTCAGTCTATGATTCTGATGAATTATTAACCAGAAAACCAAAGAGTCCGCTGAAATTAGTCTGACGGAAATATGAGGGCAAAATCTGTCGAGAAACGATGAAGCTGAACCAGAATAAACCAGAATAAACCAGAATGAACCAGGATAAACCACAATATACCCGAAGTGAAGTACGAGTGCACCAATGCAGTGAGAGCCCGCCGGCAGTTTACCATGATGTTTCAATATTCTAACTTTTCGGCTATGTAAAGTCACCATCAGTTTCGTAGGAATAGTTTCATTTCCGATAGATATTGGTTTCGTAGGACAAATCGATATTCCTCATTTACTTAACGTAAATCAAGTGGCATATTAAATGCAATAGGAGCGCCTAAGAAGAAAGAATGAAGGGGAAACGATGATTCTCATTTTTGCATATTTAACTTCCTCATCAAAGCAATACGGTGAAAGTTTAGGAATATGGTGTAGTCCTGTGTGTGTGTATGTAAAGCAATAGGGTGTAGTCCTTTAAAAGAATTGGTTTATACGCTGGTCGAAAAAAAATATACATATATCTGGTGATGAAATTTTATGTTCGGTTTATGATTTTAGTAAAATGTCCCTAATCATGCCACGGTGCGACTTTAAGCCACGGTAGCTCTCAAGCATCGTCAACACAACGACGTGCCGGAATAATTTCACTTTAACTCACCATTCGATCTCGGTGACAAGGAAAGAGCTGAAACACTAGCCGCACCAGCACTCTGTCCCATAACCGTTATTCTTTGCGGATCACCGCCGAACGCTGCTATATTTTCGCTTATGAATATAAGTGCTTGCGTTTGATCCCAAAGACCTGCATTACCCGGCAATGCGTCATCACCCGTGGTCAGGAAACCTGAAATACACCTTAGTGACACAGCGAATGACAGGATTACGAAAAAATAGACGCAGGTGACTAAGAATGCAGTGGTCTTCTTTGCACTTTTTTAGTGCAGACGGCGTATAAACATGAAAGGGATTAATACGATGATAAAACGTTCAATTTTTTATCGCTAACTGCACTTTCTCGTGCAAATTAACTGAAACGCGGAGGAATTGTTGGCCAACACTCCTTTTTGAATCAAAATTACAACTGGTTAGGCGGCTGTAGAACGAAGAATTAACGGCTATGTGGTTCTTCGGAAATTCTGCCATACAAATGCTATCGAACCCGTTTCCGTGTCAATAACTGACCTATTATGCATCTAACGAACCGATTTCAACCTATGACGGTACTAACGGTGTGCTCTTGTTCAACATAAATTTCCCTCACGCTGAAGTTTCGTATGGGCTTATCAATTTGGACAATGACTTATCATGTTCTTGGATAACAGTGGTTGAACTTTTCTGAACCTCAAGACAAACGATTCCCGCAAGGTATCATCCTATAAAAGCCGAAATGACGAACCAAGAAAACCCAATCTGTAGTTTATGGTCACAAAAACGACTCCTTCGCTCACGAAATTATCAGAAATGGTTTTATAGCCGTAAGGCCTTGAAGATGAGAATACGAAACCTCCACCATGAATAAAAACGATCACTGGATATCCGAGTAGTGAGGTGCTCTGAAATATAACGGAATTTTCGTGATCAACGCATAATCTATGGAACCAACATTTCGCCGGTCATGATCACCTTATGAAACGATTGCGAATATGATGTACCTCGTTAATGGCGATTTTCGAAATGGAAATAAAAATGGAATATTGGTTCATCTTAAACGATCACATCATCTTTGCGCAGTGCTTCGCATTTTTCCTCATTTCAAATAATTGTTGCATTTCTAAGGTATTTCCTGTATGAACAAATATTGGCTTACATTCGTCGGCTACGTTTCCCCTACTTCAGCTATTCAATGGGCCGATATCCGCTCCAGCTCCAAGAAATGCATTATATTGATAGCACTTCTGGATGAAAAATCGAAACCGCCCTAAGAAATTACTTATGGTAATCGTTGTGCTAAGAAATAATGTAATCAAATACCGTATTTTTTCTTTACAAATTGCAATAAATTGCAAAAAACATTCATTGCATTCCAACCTTCTTGCTCGGCGCCATCACATTCAAGTACAAACACATCTCGTCATATGTTTCACTTGGCAACATTCCATCCTTATGATGAGGAAAACATGATGCACCGTAGTCGATAGTTTTCTTTGTCCCGGACCATGGTTTCACAGGGATTGTTCTCTGGAAAGGAAAGTCGATTTCTTCGCCTAAGTTTTTAAAGAGGAAAATAATACTAAGCATGATAAATAGCATAATCCCTCCATGAAATGCTTCCCTAAAGGTAATAGGCGTCTGGATGTGGTGAAAAATTAGCAGCGTATAGTGTTAAAATGCCTTGTAGACTATGTAAAAGTTTTCATACTTTACTCATAATTTGTTAACGTGGGCGATCCGTACTCATAATGGCCGAGAATATGGAACAGCATAGAGGGAAATCAAAGCAAATGATATCGTTTACGGCTTATCGTTATCATCGAAAAAGACACTTCTTCTATGGGGAAATCATTTTGTTGACTCATATAACAACGAATTGTATATTTCTAGCCTCCTATGGATCCGGAAAACAAGCAACTTCTACTTAACTTAAAAGCCTTATAGACATGTTTTCATGCTTGATTATTTCACTCCTCTTCATTTTCTCGTCCATGACAGGAATTATGGAACTCGGCTGCAAACTTTCGGTGTTTTTTCCTAGAGAATAGGGAAACAAAACGCAGACTTATTTTTTATTGTAATTTCTGAACAATTGCGACGACAATTTCAGTGGAAATAACATCCTTTATATAATTTTTGAAAATTTGCAAAAAATAAGGTGGCCAACAATTTTCGTATAGCATAAATAACTCGCCTCAAAACGAAGTGCACCCGTTGGTGGCGAAGCATAAGGTATACCAAGGAAAATATTCGCATCTTCACCGTTTTTCATGCGATACACGAAACCTTCCACATCACCGTATCGTGTTGAGGCTTTCGGATCAGCAATAATTGTGCATGGAGAAATAAATAACGTCAAAAGTATCAATGGCCAAGCCATTGCCTTAAAATAAGCAACTATTTAAATCGGTTTATCTAAATGCTCTTTTGGATAAAGAATTTGCTTTTCAATGTGATTGATCTCTTATGAATTGTGGATTTTGATAATAGAGCAGTGCTGCTTAATCGTGATAGAACTTTAAGGGAAATTTTATCATCAAAGATCGTTGAGGGCAAAACAAAAGAGACGATCGGTGGCGAAAATCAGCAAAGTATCGCCATAAGAAAATGAATAGTTCGTTACCTTCAGTAAACAAAGGTTATATGATGACCCTAGGTAGCCAAGTGATTGAGGAATTATCACAAATGGAACTGCCGAGTTCTTGACATATGAAGCGATGAATATGAACGGCAATAATATTTTCAGCTCCAAAAATGGCTCAGTGAAACGTTGTAATCACTAAGACGATGCAACACATAAGCCACCAACAAGTGCCACTGTCTGAGCAGAACGAGTCTTTAAGGCCTTCATTGTTGACGAATGCAAACGCTGACAGCGGGTTTACGTGCAAACATTAACATATGGTCGAACAAACTACAACGTTCATACTGTTTCTATATGAAAACAATGCTTTCATTGATTTGCAGTTTGCACGTGAACATTGATGTCAAACATATGCTATTCGATCAGTGCTAGGACGCTATGGCATATTCAGCAGTTCAGTTTCACCCCTCATTGATTGAAGATATCTTCGTTGAACCTATATATTTGTTTATTTATAGAATTAATCATTTTAAACATAAGCATGTGAATATAAACAATATGTGAATATAAACAAGACGGAGCACCTTACGCAGAAGTACAGTATCGAGGAATACGCAATAAACAAGGACGGTGTCGGTGGAAACAATTCAGTTATGGCTTCTTGAACGCTGAGTGAGTGAGTGGGAGCATTAACAATAGGGGCAGCAAGCAGATTCGATGCTTGTACGATGCAAAAGTGATTACTCTAGAAAGAGGTAGATGTACTGCAAGAAGCTTCACCTTGGTGAGAGCGGTATGCATGTCGGTTACGGAAACTGTCCTTCCATAATCGCTTCCGATGGCGGAGAAATATCTCCGGGACAACGTGAAGGAATTGATTTCTCACGCCAACATAGTAGCAAATGTAATTTCCAACTTGTGCAATTTAGAAATCACATTTCCTCCTCGTCTTTGCGTTGAAAATTCGCCCTCATTTAGGTGCCAGATTTTACACTCATGGATTTCATATAGCGATCAAGAAAATTATGATATGAAAAAACACTTTTTTTTGGGTGCCTGGCATAGTGAGCTGTAAAATTTCCCTAATTGATGCATGATATTCTTCTATAAAGAATTATAAGACGTTATTCCAGCGACAAAATTACGTTGAAGGTTTCAACTTTGCGTACTTACATTTCATCTCTAAATAATGCCATCTCCTGCTACCACTAAGAGCTATCCGCCGACCATCCCTACAGCACTAGCTCAGAGGTTTTTTTGAAGCTTCACAGCCGAAACGTTTGCAATAAATTCCCTTTCGTCGCCTCCGCATCGAAAGCAGCTTCCCTTTGAGCGATGCCCTTTGAATAAGTTGCATTCAGACTCTCTGTTGCGATAAATATATGAGGCAAAGAAACTTGTCTGAAATGAGAAAAAGAAATATGACGATAGCCTAAGGCAATGTACTCCATGTGTCTTTTCTTTATTTTACAGACGTATCGAGGGAACAGCGAATGCAAAAGACATAGAAGGCAACTGCAACTTAAATTGGCACTTTGATATATCGGTGCTGATGATTTTTACCGATACACTGATTTCATTCTTTGGTAAAGAGCAGTAACTGCATCAATATAGCAGGAGCCACGTAGACGCTATCTACTTTATTTCGTTGACACAAGAGTGCTGAATGCGAAGGGGTGAAAACATCAACCAAAGTCATGTGTACAGTTCTCATTTATAGCATTCAATAGAGGCGTTGGACTTGCGAACCCTAATCATAGAGGTTTACCTGTGAAGTTTAAGAAGCTTAGGCATAAATTAGAGCTTCAAAACGGTCATCTGATAGCAGTTGCCGGTTCTTGGCGCACTCCAAATGATGCACTTCGAGGAGATGTTGTGACCTCATCGTCACCACAGGTCTATGCAGTTGTTTTTCATCGTGTTCTTGAAACCCCCTACGAACAACAACAAACCAGAGCAAACTTTCATAAATTGCAGATGCTCAGTCAGTTAAGAGAGTATGAACACGTTTGTTGAAATGAGGAATGTAAATGATGTCGAGAATGTTCGCCCAAAATCGCTAATTCCATTTCGCAAACATATTGAAGATTTTGGAGTGTAAGACCTTAAAGGAGTTGAGTGGAAATTTCAGTTTTTCATTGTTTATAGGAAATGAGCTGAAAAATTTGTAAGATTAAAGCATTAGGTGCTCTCCGAGAAATAATATTGCCAATTGCTGCACTTTTCATGAATAATGCTTATTGCTGTGGTCCTGATATATTGCTGATAGAGCGATAATAGGGCATTGAAAACCATCAGAATTGCTTCACACTTATGGCTCATCGTAGACTATTTCATAGGTTTATATTAACTGAATTATTTCAATGAGGTGCAAAATTTTAGTTCTGACGGCACCTTCCGAATTATTCGGCGTTCGAAATCAATTGATCAAGACAATAAGACAATAACTCCATTTATTTCGACCATTGTCACTCATTGAATGATCATCCAGCTCACCTTTCTTTCCAGTTGTTTCGTGAATTCTCATTTCCTCACACCTTTTCGTCTATTGCAGTTTTGATAGTTGTTTTTCTTTAGAGCCGAAAGTTTTCCTTATATGCTTATTTATTTCAGCGAGCATTGCTTTGTACAAAAGATAGCGTCTGAGACTGTTCTTAGAAGATGACTTAGGTTTCTTGGATTAGGTTTTTTTTCCTAGGTTTTTTTTCTTGGGTTTCTTGGATTTTGCATTCAGACGTTGCGCACCATGGTTCGAATTTTTTCCGGAATTTCAGTTCGAATTGGGAATAATTAGAAATATGAGTCTGTAGGTGAATCGGTAGATACTTTCCGGAGCGGTCCATTTTAGTACCCTCTTTCGATGTTCAAGAATTTTTAATGAAAAGACTAGTTACTGTGTGGATCAGCCGTAGCCTGCCGGATGCTAAACGACGTGGAGGCGTTCAAATGAACACGAATTAATCACTTAAATTTAATCCACTTCTCAACATGTAACATTTTTATCAAGTAACGCATCAACGCAATGAAAAATGCAGCCGACAAGTTGCAGCACAGCGATTGTTAGACCTTTTCGTTGCATTTACAACTCCGTATGGGTATGCGAATGGGTATGCGCATCTCTTCTATCGAGTCGTTTACCTGTTCCAATACGTCCCCTGATTTCGGTTGGCACAACCTGCAAGAGGAAGCTTGAAAATGAAGCATATTTCGCACTAATGCACTACTGTCTTGACCAAATCAAGAGGTAAAAGATATCTATTTTATCCATTTTACTTCCATCTATTTTACTAGAGATATCATAATATGATTGGCAAAATAAATTGATCACATTTGGAGTCGGATGAAGGGAACGAATGCAAATTTGTTGGAAAGCATGGTGAAGAAATATTTTCGATCGGCGTAACATGTTCTACGCCAGGCGGTAAATGTAAGCTGTTCAGTGATGTTTCCAACACATCAGTGGCTGCGTTTCCTGGTCGCTTTGTCTTAATGAAAAATACTGCATGCATTTCATTCGCCTGTTTTGCTCATCTGCCTCATGAATTCGGCAGCGAAACCTTGGTCGATTGAAACAGAATTTGCTGCATCGATGGGAAGTGGCGCTTGAGACAATAATCCTAAGAATAACGCCGACTTGCCTCCTCGTAATCCTCCTGACTTTCCTCCTCATTGAAGTGTTGCAAAATGAAAGTCTCCCCATACAGTTACTTGCAGGAAGCGCTACTTCCAAATCTTCCGATGTAAGAAGGCAAAGCCGGCCTTTGTTTTGCATTCAGTCGGGCTCCTGTGGCATTCGGATGATCTGGAATCCTACGAATGGCAAGTTTTAACTCGCAGGTGCTACGGTATGCATCTTTCGGTAGACGTAGTAATTGGCTTCGTCAATGATGGGGTTGCATTTGTTGCTTTAACAGAGTGATTTTAACTGCTAACTGATGAGTTCTACAGAGGATAAACTTTACGTTTAACAGCTTTAAGAAAATTTCGTTTTGGGGAATGCAGAGGCAACGAAAATTCAAGCCCTATGGTTGAAAATTAAATATAATACCTGAGTCCAGAAATATACATTTTCTGGCTTATATTTCTCGACCATATGAGGTTTCTGGCTGAAGTTGAGATAGCGAGATCCATGCGTGTCATCAATGTTTTCCCAGATGAGATTTTGGTGCGACGGATCCCTGAAGTGAAAACCGGTCATTCTTTATCATCTTTCGACAATCCTATATAAATGCCCTGGCAATACATTTTCTTATGGTGCGACCAGGACAAACTTAAGACTGTCGATGTGTTTTCAGATAATTTCGTCGATTTTTTTTCCAGAACCTTGTGAAAGATCGCTGAGTAGGCAAAAATAAGATGAGCCTCATCTCACACTGATTATCTTAAGCTACCATTTGAAGTTTATTAGCAACATACTGGCACTTTTCTACATATCATCCCATATCGACAGAAATATACTGGCCACATGTTCACTACAGTTAGCGAAATTTTCCACCGTCGCGCCTATGCGAAAAAAATCAGTTGCAAATGTCAAAATGGTTCATATATTTGCGAGGAAAAGCAAATTCCGAAAATTTTGCGCAATGGGAAGCTGAATAAACTGATAGGGAAAACAATTTGCGCTAGTAACGGTTTTCTTGAGCTTTTCGTTGAAGACACATACGACCCAAATGAAAATATATCCAAAAATTAGCCTCCCAAATATCTCTGAAACATCAACAGAAACACTAAGAAGCGGGTCCATTGATTTCCTAAATAGAAGAACACTGATCAATAATAAACTAAATTAAAAGGTCCACTGCAAATATAATTTAATTTGCTTCAAGGCAACGTTCCTACTGAATGAAGGAAATACTGGCCCAGTTTTGATGAACTGAACGAGTGAATTAAGAAATACACGTTGATAGGTGACATCATTAACAGTGAACTTTATATTGCGAGACAGTTCTGATGGTCCAAAGAGATACATGTACTCGTCCACATCATCTGCACCTGCAACGTTCATAAGAAACGTTGAAACGAGCCAAAACTTCAACAAGCAGTGAAATAAGAACCTATACTACGCAGGAAACGAAGTGTTTTCTAACCACATGTGCTCTCCTACACTGAATTTGAATTTTGTTTTCGTTTACAGTCGTCGTTTATATGAAGCAAAATTTTTTCGTAGGAACTAGTTGACCGCATTGATTTCGAACGATGGTACAGGGCGCAACTATTCCGGGATATTCCCAGTCATTTTCGAAATAATCCTTTATGCACGAAATCATCATCCCGGAATCACCATTTGCACATTCCTGAAGGTGAAGGAAACAGCGATTTCGAGGAAATGACGGAATGAGACACCAATAGGGCGTGCCGGCATATGTGCACAAGAGTGGGCAAAGATTATCGAAATGAAGCATTCAACGTGGACGCAAAGAGAGCTAACGTTTCAGATTTCGCACTAAACTTCAACTCAAATAAGGTGCAGAGTAGAGCTGAATGGTTATTAAGCTCTTAGATGCTTGATGGTTGAGCACTTGCATTTCTGCACTTCAATTTTGGGCAAACGTCGGCTTGCCTAATCTCAGCGAAAATCTGCAGAAAGATATACCGTCTATTCTCATAAGCAGCACGTTATATGCAAACTGAAGAGCTTTCAAAGAATGTCAATTGAGGCAGCGGCTCTGGTTCCAATTATGCATCTCAGCGAGCTCGCGACTTTCATTTCATCGGAACCCCCGAACTTGTCCAGTAAGAGGAATTACATTAAAGATGCTCTATGTCATTTTCGTAACTGAAAGGTTTCAAAGGCCAAAAATTTGAAATACCTTTGACAGACTGGAGAATATTCTGCCTTATTTGATCATATTCCCTTATAAAGAAATAGGTGCTCCACTTGTATTTCCTCTTCATTTCGATTTCATACAATAGAGGTGCGTTAAATCGCAGGTCGTTCATGACCTGAAAATTTCTTCCTAAGTTATGTTGAAGTCACCCGAAGTCTCTCTCTCATTTGAATGCTTCAGTTCGTTTTCCTCAAAATAGAGGATGACTCTTGAAGAAAATGCTCTCAAAATTTTTTTGGACATTCGGAATTATGGGCGAGAAAAATTACGTGCAGTTGACGATTTCACCGGCGTTCCTACTCGCAGAAATCTGCTCATACTCGTTTCGAAAAGAATATACAACACTCATGATACAACTGGCAATTTCAGGCAGGTAGCTGATAACGGAGCTAGCCACTCGATCGATACTAATCACTGCATGTTGAACAATGAAAAAATTGTTCGGAGGAATAGGAGTATACACTTCTAACTTTGGCTGCGGCGAGGTGAAGAGGGAGGCCGAGTTGACAGTGAAATGACAGAGGAATGGTCGAAGTGGTTTATTCGGGAGTACCACAGCTCCCAGGAACGGCGAACAGAAATAGCGTGAGGACAGAGGTACCGGAAAGGTCTGCAGATCATGGAGCTGTCGAATGAAGAAGACTGAGTGCAAAGCGTTGAAGCCCGACTTACGTCGTTTTGACGTACCTAAGTACCTAAGTCGAATAATGGCACTGCGCAAAGAACAATGAACGAGAACCGAACAATATACGAGCAAAACGATCAATACAGTGTTGGACCACAGATGGATTTATATTACAACTAGATATCTTGGGTTGGCTCTTCAGCGCTATAACCAACATTTCACTCAAACCGATTCGTTTGTTGGCATCCATGATGTGTCCGCATGGGTGCGCCAACCGTCGGCCTACGTTCTGTGTTGGTCTTCTGGGCAGATACTTTCTGGAGCATGTCGATCGCGAATTGAGTACATGAAATCCACTAGAACCTAAGCTGCGTGTTGGTCGTCGACGTCCGCCCAGAATTACCTGCGGCCATTTGTTGTGGATGTAGTACAAATATCTTCCTCCGTGACTGGCTGTACATTAGAGGCTTGAGTCGCTTCTATAAAGCCTTTGATATAGCGCGATGACGAACTTCCGACGCTGTTGCGCATCCGCCTTCGTCGTCTTGACGCTCTGAATACCGTCCGATTGATAGTGCGGGTGCTGTTCGTTGGTCCTCTGCTTGTGCTGTCTCCGACTTCACGCGCAGTAGCCTTTCATGTGTCCTGTGTTTCCACACTGAGCACACCTGTGGTGGGAGGATCGGCTTTGTTTGTCGAGATATTTGCAGCCACATTGTCAGCACGGTGTCCTTAGAGCAGCTTCTCTGTCATGTCGAATCCACGGATTGTTGCTCTGATGACAGTGTCCTCAGCGTCGCTGCATTGTCGCATTATGCTTGAAGCTTGGACCTCCCCTTATTCCGCATGAAGCGCTTCAGTTTGTCCGGAATTGCCGCAACACCGACCGTCTGGATTGCATTCGAATCCTCCGCCATCATGTTATCGTGCCAGAGGTTATCCAGCCATCTATATTCCACGCTGGGGTCAATGAGCGTTGCAACGTCTCTTATATAGAGCTGTCGCAAAAGCGAAGTCGACACTCGGCATCTGCCGACGATTGAAGTCCGCATACGGAAAGGAGGTTGACCAGCGTTGTGTTCACCAGATGAAACTTCTGACTTCGCACGAACTTCTTGCTTTGTCATCACCAATCGTCCGAGAAATTTCACGTGAAGCCTTTACGAAATTTTACAGTTCAGTCGCCAAAAAGCATTTTACCAATTCGAGGCAAATTGTGGTCGGCAGGACAAACGACGTTAATCTTGGAAGATGGACGTAGAAACTAGCAAGCCATTAAGCGCCTTGAGTCTAAATCAGATTAAAGTAGTTTTACTAAGGTTTGCACGACCATTATTGATATAAAACTGCTTTAAGCACCGTCAATGAATGCCTTATATCTTCTTCATGAAGTAAAAAGTAATATCTGAAATATAAATAAGGCATTGCTCAAATGTGAAGGCGGTCTCGACACAAACGAATTCCCGAGATGCATTTCAAAGTTCCTCTTTTCCGCTGAGAACTATAAAACTTTAAGTGACCTCCAGCAGTCTTCCTAAGTAGAAATCGGAGTCCGCATGTTGGGGAGCATCTCGTCTGACGAAGAACTCAATCAGTTTGTGTTGAAAATCTTTTGCAGCAGCACCGAAGTTGTTCTTCGTTGCAATGTCCTCTTTGATATAATCGATGAGATCATCGGCCGAGAATTTTGACATCTTTGAGGTCGGTATTGCTAAATGACCATGAAATGATTACTTCCATGAGATCTACAAATGAAATCATCATGTAACATGGATTTTAAATCGCGATAGAAAAGAGATAAGGTAGGATTAAAGGTAACAATCAACACCGAACATAGACATGGAAAATGACATGAAAAAAATCGCTCCTATACGCATGCCCGAATAGTGATCACTTTCTAGTCGTATATGCAAACCTTGCTGCCTGGGAAAGATGGAGGATGTGACGGTGGCGGCTGCGGTGAATTGGACGGAGAGGTGCGACTGGGAAAGCTATGAAGGGAGGTGTCAAAATATGACAACCAGTAGATCATTTCCGTTTTCCGTTTTTTCCGTTTTTTAGCTATCCCATCAAGCGCATGGGGGTAATGCTCTTTATCTATGAAATTCTTTGGTATTTGCAGGTGGTCAGCGCCCTTCTAATGAAGCAACTTCGAAAGAAAAAAGAAAGGAATCATACGCTTAGGCAAGAAGCCTGGTGAAGCGTTTGTGAGGCCTACAATGTTTGTGATATGAGGTGCCCGGCTCATCAGCTCTTCCAGTGGTGGCTTCAAAAAGTTGTCGTCGAAAACAGGACGAAACTTTATACCCTTTCTTTCTGGGTGAGTAGCTTCCTGAATCAAGCGAATATTAAGGGTAGTAAATAAGCTGATAAGGAATTTTCGATTTTCTATCCGTAAATTCGACTTCCTCCAATCTCTTTCATCTCCATCTTCAGCAGCGTCATTACTGCCTCAAATAATTCAAATTGTTGTTCATGTTGCATTCTTTGTACGGTTAACGAAAACAAGGCGAGAAAGAATTCCATCAAGGAAGTCATCGTCCATAGCGGAATAAATTTGCCTTCCATTGCAAGTTCTTATTTCAAACGGAAATACGCAGTTCATATTTGGACGTTTTCTATGCCCATAATAGTATCTCAGATACCATCCTTAGTGAAATATCTGCACATCGCAATGAACAATGCGAAGATTACCATGGAAATATTGTCTCGCAATAACATTCCGCCTTAATTTCTAAAAGAAAATTAGCAACATTCGTCGGAAAAAAAGCGATGGTGTATAGGTGAGATTCATGCTCGTGCTTCCTAATGAGTAGATGAAAATTCACAATTGACTTTACAAACTTACAACTTCAATGACACCATTCATCAACTCAATAATGGTCTTCTTTTTCATGCAATCACGAGTGATTTTACTTCTCTCATTGCGGCAACTGACTGTTTCAGCCAGCCTGAGACTATCCTCTATTGTTGTTTCGCTGATTGCTAACTGCGAGAATATTGATCCACTTATACTTATCGCTTGCTGGAAGAGATCTGCAAAAATTCACGAGCTTAACTTCAAGTCTCGCATTACAAATCAACTTTTTCAAATTTCTGCAGCGGAGGCAATGTTTTAGAAGATAGCTGAAGTTGCAATATACGTTAGTGATTTTTCGCGACGTTTTTGAAATTTACTTCATAAAAAGAAATAGCGGATCTGGAAGACATTTGTAGAGGAGTAGAGGAAATGAAGTGGAAGATGTATTGTATTAAGCAGTAATGTGCTGTAATATGCTGCAATAAGCTGTAATAAGCTGTAAGAAGCTGTAATAAGCTGTAGTGGAGCGGAGGAAATGAAGTGGAAGATGCAAATGGTTACTTTCACATACAATATATCTGCAACGTTTGCATCAGTTGCTCCTACAAAATAAGAACGGCTGCTAGAGAGAGTGATATCGAAGAGAAATATTTCTACTGGAAAGCAAATTCTTTTCATAATAACTTTCTCTCAGTGAAAATTAATTTGTTCTAACAATAAGAAGACCTTATAGCACAAGAGATGCTCACACTCCGCTCAAAGACTTGGAGAAAAAATAAGATTTAAAAGTAAAAATAAGGAACGGGTCAACGTTTCGTTGGCCCATCCGATGATGGTATAGTATTGATCGAGTTTTGCCATGGTAAGAGCAACAAGATCATAGGGTCTTCACGAGAGACAATCTTCACGGTCCTGAGGTTTGCGAAGTACCAACAGTGGGGATCCGCTAGCAACGTGAATAATCGTATTGAATTGAAAATCATAACTTACGGTTTGAATATGGTGAGAACGAGAGCGCAGTAGCGCTGGCTGCTCCAGAACCATGCCCTAATATTGTGACGCGTAACGGATCACCTCCGAACACTTCAATGTTTTCATTGACATACGTGAGTGCTTGTGCCTGGTCAAGGAGACCGGCGTTACCGGGGAGTGCGTGATCACCTGTCGTCCAGAAACCTAAAAACCTTTCTACGTGAACTGCATGCTCCAGCATGCAGAATTTCTGCAACATCGTCGTCTCCGGATGCGAATGCGCCGAAATTGCTGTGGACGCTCTATGAATGATGTTACCACAGAAGTCTTTTTTGTTATGCCATTGAAGGTGTGCTTAAATTACACCTAAGCTTCCACTATCTTTAGAAGGAGTGACAGCAATGAGGGAGTGCACAGATAGTATAGCTCCCAGTAACAAACCAATTGTGCTGTTAAAGAAATGGAAGTGCTATCATCAACCACAAACAGGGAATGTCACACCCACAAATTTATTTGGAATCAAATGTCTGTGATAACGTCATCGCCATATAGTGTATATCACTTGAAAATTTACTGCATTGAGCCTCCTTGGGCATTCCGATAGCAAATACCGATGGAAACTAGGCTGGGGAGGGGGGTTCCATAAACGGATTTATCGATATAGAGCGGTTAAAAATTTGTGCTTTCAGAGATGTAGTGCCGTTATCTGCAGCACTTTGAACAGCTGTGATTAATTGCGATCTCACTTCACCAAGGTAAATTTCATTTCCCAAAACGGAGTTTTCTTCACTATTGAGGGAACATCTATGCTTTTTCCTAATTCACATTATTTCGTCCCTTAATTTGTGTTTACTTCAGTTTTATGACCTCCCGAGTATGCTTTCAGCGATCGTATACAACTACGAAAGTTACTTACTAGCGGAGCACTTGACAATCCAGAAAATGAGCAGGAGGAATTTTCTTATGCAGCAATTGCCTACCTAAGAATCCAACGCGATAGTTGATCGACACAGCGACAATTCCTTGGCTGACTAGGTTATCGCAGAAACGTTTATAGCCGAACGAAGAGGCAGTGCCCGACTCAAATCGACCATCGTGAATGTATACAAGAACGGGATACCTAGACTCGTTGCCGCTCTGAAGCAGTGTTTCTTCGCGTTAGTTTCTGGAAGATTGATCTAGGATCGTCAGATGCGTTATACGGCTTTGCAGTTGCAAGATCGATTCCAAGCGTCGGACGAGGACGAGGGACAGTCAGTAGCAGTGTAGAAAATAGCTGACAAAAGTGATGGTAAAGCTAAACTTGTCTGCAGCTAATCGCAGTGGCAAAACATTTGGCCATTCAAGAATGACAGGCATATGTCGGAATCAAATTCGATCCCAAACGCTGTTTGGTTAAGCAGGGTGGTCAAATATTCTCGAACGATTACCTCGTCAGATTGTCCAGAATTTATGCAGAGGAATGAGGTATTTGCCCTGCTCATAAATGAAAAAGAGCGTTTATTTGCCCAATAAGTGGCTCTATATATGTTGAGACACGGTCGTCATGTGGTTGCTTGCCGTGCGCGACGCCACGCTCAACCTTATTATTACTATTCCGCCAGGAAACGGACATTCATCAATTTTCTTAGCAACTATGCGCAAAGTAAACAATTTTTCGGGATATCAGCAAATTTTGTCCGTAACCCAGGCAATTTGCTTGCCACAATGACTGCAGTTGGTCTTTGTCTCTTATGTCCAGTGTCCCGTGAATGACAAAGCCTACAGTTCTGCATTTCTTAACCTATAATCTTGGATGCTTCGCATGGGAGTTGGTCTTGAGGTATTTGGAAGGAATGGTTTACATGAAGTCCGCCAAAACGACACACGTAAATGCCATTCAAGATGACAGGGAAGGCGAATGATAGCTTTTGAGAATTTTAAGCTTTGAGAATAGCTTTGAGAATCTTCGATTTGAGAATTTTAGGAAACTTTTCAAAAGATCGAGGTACTCGATCCCCATCCGACAGTATCCACTTCTTACGGAAATTCCGAACTACACCATCTCAAACGTAGAATTTCTTTGATCTTCAATCAACTATGAATCAAATGCATTTCAACCCTTTAGAAATCTTATCGATGCATTAGCGTGCTCATTACTTTAATTGCATAAACACGCCAGTTTCATATTTCGCAGTACTTAAATAAGAAATAAATAAATATTAAAGAAATACGTGATGTGGGGTTTATGCATTTGGATACGATTAATTAACCCACATAAACAAAGCTATCGTTTGTGCATTTTGACATGATATTTTCCACGAATTTCTCGCCTCATGATGGCGCGTTATTGCACGAATTAGAGCTCCTCATCCCATTTTTTTAAATAGTGGATTGGTACCTTCCTCTTTCAGCAGCAGGAGGAGATAGAAAAGCCGAAGGCGATGGAATCATTTCCGGTTCTTTAGTGGACGAACTGCTACCGGAACTCTCAGTTTGGTACTTTGTATTATCTTACTCATTAAAGAAGATGGCTTTATTGTTCCTCCATATTTCCTTCCCCTGTTAGTGATACAGAAGGGACAGTTTTCATAGATGCCCTTGTGAAGAAAGACGCTTTGTGATCTTCCTCGCTCAGCCTTCCCGATTTGCTGACAGTGGAGATCACAGAACAGCCTACCACTACTCTTTATCAAGAATATGAACCTTTCGATATGGTGCCATTACATTGAGATAGAGACAATCTTCACTATACTGTTGGTGCCTTGAAAGAGTTTCCTTCCGTAAAGGGAAACAGGAGGCGCTGAACTGCGTAGCTTGTCGTATTCCTTGCCATGGCCGCATTGGCATGGGTGGCTGAAAAAATGGATCTTTTTTCCCTCTGTTCAAAATTGACGTCAATGTTCACTGCTCGTGTTTTGGCATATTGGTGGCTTATCGGAAGCAGGAAGTTTTAGCGGGAGCTTTCTCTTGGAAGTGAAAATTCAAATGCGCAGAGAGCGATGTGCACGTATGAGGGTGGATTTCGCTCCTGCAACAGAGTTCCGTTTTTGTTATTTCTGTCCCTGGTTTTTGGCATTCTTCGTCTTGTGCTTTTCGTATGAACATTTATGCAATGAAAGTATTTCATTGCGGGTAATAGGCAGCAGTTTGCCTCACAATTGTTTGTAGAACAGTGAGGCGACAGATTTTTGCAGCCCTGCAATCGTTTTTTATCACTATCTGAAATAGGGTTGAGGAAGCAAGTGAAGAAAGCATTAAATGAAATTCTAATTAGGTTCCTACGCAAAGGACGTTCCTTGCAATGTGCTCAGGTGAGGGTAAAGCTTTCTAGGCGTAATTTTAAACGGAATAAATAATAATTGCAAACTAAGCTCAAAATAACCTAAATCGGTTCTTATTCGGGCTCATAATCCTGCTCAGAAGTCGACACAAAGTTATGGAGAAGATAGTTTCGTCAAGGAAACGGTGATAGCTGGTTGGAAGGAACAGTTTCATCTTGCACAACTCGCCATCGTAAACCTCAGAAATGAGAAGGGTGATTGTAATTTCAATGTGCATCAAAGAAATGTTCAAAGCACAGCATTTTCAGGCGATGTATGGACAATCCAGATTCGCATCTGCTACAGCTTGAATGCGTTAGCTGAGCTTGAGGAGAAGAAGGGTCACTATTCTTGGGGTCCTGATTGATGTCTTCGTTCATAAATATACTACATTTAATAAGGAGTATTGAGAACTGTTGTTGAAAAACTCACGCAGCCTTTTGCAGTTAAAATAGAGATTGATTTTTGCAATTTGAGAGTTCCGAGTCGATGGGCCCGTGTTCTGCGAATGGACTATGTGCCAGGTTTTTTGACATGGACACATGGTGCCGACGTGTTGGAGCAAGTAGAATTCTTCTACTTGCCACAGCCTTAATGCGGTGAAACTAGTTTTTTTACCGTCGTTCAAGCAGTGCTGCTTACAAATGAACCACAACGATACTCATGAAAAGTGATGCATGATGATGAGAAAAGAACAACCTCAAAACGAGCGTCGCCGATCGGCGGTCTTGCATATGGAATTCCAAGGAAAACTTCCGCTACCTTCCCATTCTTCATGAGGTATGTGAAGCCTTCGAGTTCACCATAGCGAGTGGATGCTTTGGGGCATCCCAGCACGATGACGAGTAACAGTGGTATAGCGTAGAGGAACTGGCAAGCTCTCATTTCCTTTAAAAAGATCGTTCTTGCAAAGTGGGAAGTGATGTGAAAGCAATGCGACATGGATGCTACCGATAAGAAGCCTCAAATGAGGTTCCCCGGATAAATTTGAAGCAAATCCTCCGAAATCTCTGCTCTTTGATATTGCTCGGATCTGCCGTAAGTGGTACAAGCTTTCTGTCGGCAACCGGTCTGCAATCTACATAGAGTGCTTCCAACAGGAGGTGGATTACTGGTGAATCAGCGATGCTGCCACCTTTTATGATAGAAATTTGAAAAAAACTGTTTCGACGGAATTGGCCACATGTGAAATGACCAAATTACCAGTTAAGCGTAAAATGAAATTCCACTTAATACATTTAAACATAAGGCAAGATGACATGAGGAAAACTAGTTCAAAGCGACCAGCTGCCCATCTCATCGCAATTTTTCTCCGAACTATAACATATGGTCTTGGGCAAGCCATTGACGATAGTGCTGCAGAAACCTGAGAAATAGATGAGTATGTAAAATGAAAGTTGTGCCGAAGTGGTGGAAGTGCACTGAAGCAGCGATAATTCAATACTCAACAACGAATTACGCGATAATTTCTTAATTTTTATCATCTAAGAAATCCATGAGGCTAAAATAAAACCATTTTTATCACTACCCTAAATATGCTCACCTCCGTGTGAAACAGAAATTGTTAGAAGTGGAGCTAATCGTATATTTGGTACCTGCACCAAACGAGGCATTAATACGGCACCAATTTTTTGCACCAGTTCATCAGTAAAGGACATGAAACCGGAAGAGTAATATCGAGTTAACACAAATATTAAGGATGTAGCCGGCTAGCAAGAATATAACACTACACTAAGGTGATCATTTTTTAAGGCTATGGTTGCTTATTGATCGACGCTAAGCACAAAAGTGCGTATGGCTTGCACACAGGAAGACTGACTATATCAGTGGCAAACGAGTAGCGTCACCGTCCCGATAAACCTGTGCGTGGTAGGCAGTGTGTCCTATCGTTGAAAAATTGCAGCCGACGTCGAAAAAGTAATGCGATTTTTTCTTTCCTTTCTTGATTTGCCACCTCAAAAATTGAAGGGAGTTGAAAGAATGATCCTTGCATGATCCGACTGTAATTGTATAAATGTTTATTGGCGACAGCTGCATTCACTTTTAATGGTCTCCTAATTTCCTCAGCATTTTTTCTTGTTTTGTTTCCGATTAGCGATATGAAGCAGGCACGTTACTTTCAACATGTTATGGTTTGTACATAATATGGGAAAAGTTGGGCAACCTCGAGGAAGTACGCTGAGGAGAGACAGGAGAAATAAGGGGAAATACTGAACGGCTTATGAAGGAATCTATTGACATAAATGAGCTTAATGAAGCGGTGCTTTCGATCATATTCACTCCCTTTCATATCGCACTATTCGTTTCACATTATCAGCATAATATAATGATATCCATCCCATTCATGATTAGGTCACAAGATCATATAACCTTCTCATTACCTATATAATGATATCGCGACACGGATAAAATGGCCATAAGAATCTCTATGGCCAAACGGTGCGTTAAATTATTGCTGTCGCTTCGCTACTGCTCGCTAAATGTGGCTCAATTTTAGAATGACAAATATCCTTTAAAAAACGAACAAGAAGCAAGAGAAGTAGATCACATATTCCTGGCTAATTGTTCAATAAATTGCAAAGCCGTCTTGATGGAGAGGAATTCAAAAGAACGGTACGAATTATGAGAGCTACTGTTATAATTCAACAGCCGGACTAGTCAGTCATAGGTTATTGTCGTCACAAAAATGATCATTCAAAGGAGATTCCCTTATTGAGCCAATTCCAAAAAAATTCTTCCCACGAACATTTTCTAACTTCTAAATTAAACTCGCTGATTCGTGAATGTGGCCGTCGAATAATTAAATGCAAAGATTAATCCAGGCAGCATAACTAAAAATGGCTAGTAGAATTAACTCAGCACTATAGCGACTTTGTATGAATGAAACACCACCATTAGCAGTCCGATTGCATTAATATTTTAGTCATTTGCATTCGGTGTCTGCTGCACTTTCAGTGTTTCCTATGTAAGCTTTAATATTACAATTACCTTATACCATAGTCGTAAATAAAGTAATGTTTATTTCTTTCATGCCGTTTCGGTTCAGTGTAGTAAGAGTGATCGCTACCATGCTCGGCTATCTCGCCATAATTTCATATCGGTTAGCCGGCAGGCAAATGCATTACATGAGCGAATTGCTTAGGAAGAGATCACTGCATCTATCAGTACACTGTTTCTTTTCTCCACCTTATCCATAAATGAAGACCAACTGAAGGATACGTTCGAAAGCACTAAGTATGTGGAAAAACTCTGAGAACTTTGCAAGATGCCTTGCAAAATTAGTAAGATTATTTGCCCTAATGCTTTATGAAATGAAATAAATTATGCTATTCATATGGATAAAACAGCAAAAAAGTTGAATCACGAGCGGGATGGCTGAGCATCTATATAGATGACAAATCCTTTTTATTCTGCGTAGAGTGCACCTCTGAGTTATCAGAGTCGTCAGCAGCATCCAACAACAAAAGTCAAAGCTGAAAACTGAAATTTTTCGGACGATAGAATATTGATATTTTCTAACCTATTGCGTTCTATGATTGCGTTCGATGAAATATTGCAGAGAATGATGGAATATGAGCCTAGTCAAAAATAAAGCATGATAGTACGGTGCTGTTACATATGCGAAACGTATGGCTATCTAGTGCTAAATTCAACAAAAAGCAGAATATAAGCTGAAGTTTATGGTAAAATTGGAAATGATCAAATTTCCTGTCATAATCTTCATAAAAACTTATCACCGCATAGACTCTATGCGCTAGTTATTCTTAGGACAACAAAGAAATCACCTTAGCGAAGCTGAACGCATGCAAAAAGTATACCTTACTTGCTTTTAAAACTTCTATTTCCGTAGTCTAAAAATCTGACATTGAAAAAGAACACGCGTGCTGCCGTTATATGGCGATAAATTTGCTTGCTTGTGGGGTAACGGGTAATGCGCTCAACGCATAATCGAAAATGTAGACGATGTTGTGAATGGTGACTATAGATGAATATACGTTCAGCGCAATTCCGTTGCTTTAAAATATGTAAGAGAATTAATGAGAGCTGATCTACAAGTTTGATAGTGTGGTAGCGGCATCTCGTAAAGTCAGATAAAAGGAACAAACAAACATTGAAGTAGATGTGAACTTTTGAAAGCTTTACATTCTCTCGTCGACTATTAATGCTTCAAATACCGATGACACGGTAAAATGCGAAATTTCCTTGCACCTTGTAAACGTTAATGAGCACTGTTTCCAAGGCTATTTGAATGAGCACCAGCTATAATTCTGCATTTTGACTGCAGTTTTTGTTGCATCAGGAACATCGTCATGCTGTGATCGCTAAACGAACCGACACCAGCCTTAAATCAGGCACTATCGCCCACTCCAAGTCGAGGTCTGGCGATAAAGAACCTTTTCGAACGCGAAGTAATTGCGTAATCGTTTTAAAAAAGTGATCGTGAGGGTAGCAGGTCTACTGGTGATTGAGACCAAAAACGATGTTATGTTGTTTGTTTACCACAATTTTGGCCAACGACTATGTATAACATTTGTTATTCATGTTTTATTGAAGCACTCGCCATTCACTATGGAAAATGATCACATTTTTTACCATCGAAATTCATTCATTCATTCATTTCAATCTACAAAGCATTCATTACGAACAAATATGTCTTCATGTTTCTTCCACCTGCCCTGATCCAATGCTGATCTGATTCAGCTGGCTCCTTTGGTCTTCAGGTCCGGCCCTTCTTGCAGAAGGGTCGCATGAAGGTTAAAAGCTTTTACGACTATCCGGCCTTATTTTGTTGCCTTCGTGACTATGAGAGGTGAGATAGCTCGGTTCAGCATAGCCAATATGTCTAGTCGGTGCCTACTTGCAGCCGTCGCAGAGCATAAAATTTCAAAATGTTCGTCATCTGAGCACAATCTCGAAAGAAAAAACGATATTTTGCCTTTCTTAACTGGATCTTTCTTTGGTCTTCTTTGCTAGGTAACTGTTGCAATCAAAAGCTGTTTCCTCTGACGTTCATCAAGTTTGGCACTTAAAACCACATTTTGAAGTAGAACAGTGGGAAATTGTGCATTTTTATACATTAGAGCATTTGAGTCGCAGGTTCGTCGTTACGCATTATATGAAGAAAACCTTTCGCCAATGCGTCACCTAAACGACAACCAATGATGACGATAACTTCATCGTGCGGGCAGCACAAAGCTCTCCACGAAGCATCACTGCGGAGTAATTTTGAAGCAACCTTTTAAGGTGGAACAACAAATTGAAGTACACTTCACGGTTGCATTTCAAGTAATATTTTTTGATTCATTACTTTCGGTGCCGTTAAAATTCAAAAGCAGCTGCTGAAGAAGCCGACAATTCGTAGACCTTTAATTAGATGAATGTCCAGCGGAAATGTCAATTTTCTGTTGAAAGCATTCCATTTTCTTCATATACAAAACATCATATAGCTAGTATTACTTCATTTCCAAAATGTTGAATCACTCTTCTTTCCTTTTACCCAATTATTGGCTTTGCAAATGAATTTCAGGAAAATTTATATGGCCATTAGGATCGCTAAGTGCACTTGGCAATTTCTTGGATCGCTAGCACTGGGAGCTGAAATTATGGAACTTTCAGGAGGTAGTGAAACAAAAGAATGAAAAGACTCTAGTTCTTTAGTTGAAACATTCTTTGTCAGTGGGCCAACAAAACAAAGAATATCCTAATAATGAGTTCAAATATCGATTTCTAGTCGAACAAATGTGGAATGAATGCCTTTCATGAAGAGTCTAAACGATATATATGATAATCAAAAATCTGTTTCAATGTTAACAATAGGTTGAAATGCAATGAAAGCCTAACTCAGTCCCGTCATTGTTGTAAACGTGTCTCAGTTACAAGGAAATGATTTTTGCGAAGTATTTATTGCTGTTATCCATGAGCATACTTTTATTCCTTTCTATGGTATCCTTAAAATTGGAACTATGGAACCAATTGATGCTTGAAATGATTCGATAGGTGGTTCTTGAGTTAAATGAATTTCACTAATCCTTTAGCGCAATCTCATCACTACCTACATTAGATCATCGAGAACACAGACGTCATTTGTCTGCACGAATGAGTTGACGTCGCAAAAGCAAGTAAACAAGATGGAGCAACGCTCTCTCTTTACGCGCGCACACATACACACCCACATTTTTCGATGGCAACAATTCGTTGCGCTCACTGCGCGCATAGGGTAGCGCTTACGTTATGCACTATGCACCTTGCATAGGGCATGCAATTTGTGCAATTTGTGCTGTTGAGGATCCTCATTTCCCTCACTATTCACACCTAATTTCTATAATTTACCTTATTTAAACGAATAAGCGATAGTCGAGTTTATTTCATTAGTGGAATATATCAAGCATGAAGCTAAAGATTGTGTGAACACCTCGAATTCTTGAAGTTTTTCGATAGAACCCTTCTTCCTAACATTTCGTGCAATCATATTTCAATCATATTGGAAGTATTATTGAGTTTTGTGCTCTTTTAGCTTAATATTGCATCTTACTGTTTATTTTACTTTGCAGAATTTCTTGAATAAATTCTTGAATAAGTTGTTGATAATAACGTTGCTCAGAAATGTGAAAAGAAATTGCTAAATTTTTTATTATAACAATCGTAGTAGTAATGAAACCGCTAATGGCAGCCATTTACCTGTTCACTTGAATCGACCGTTCATCTACTTGAATATCCATTTACTACTTGTCCATTTACTGTCCATTTACTGTCCAGTACCTGTCCATTTAGTTGAATCGATACCTCTTCATTACGAATAAATATCTCTTCATATCACTACCACTTCCTATTAGTGTAGTTGTGAGTTAGCGTGAAGATGAGGGCTTAGGCTCGTCTCTTGCATATCGGATACTGATGAGTCGATTCATCGTTGTTCTTTGCGACTTGCTCCACCCCCACGTTCCGATGAGACCACTGGTCGGACTGACTCAGTAGGACTAGGCCAAGGAGTTTGTTCGGGCCTTCTCAAAACAAACTGCGCTCTCAGCAGAACTAAGCGATGAATGAAACCGTTAATGATAGGAGTGGAAAAAAAAACCGTGCTTGTTTCAGCGCATTTATTTTCCTCCCATCTGCAGGAAGTAGCATGGAATTATTTGATGAATTTTATGACGAGTATATGGTCTTCAAATCATCATCTCTTTCATACGTTCAATGCTCTAATGCAATGTGTAGGAATTCATTTTTTTTCATCATCCTATGTCGACTGCGATGATGGGTTCTATTCTGGAAGCCTCATTTCGATTGCGATAATGGATTCTATTCTGGAAGCCTCATTAATAGCTATTTCATTTCGTATATTAAGAACGCTTAATCGAGGATGATGTTGAAAATAAATGTTGGTGGATGCCACTGTATGATGGATGATATGATATGATGTCACCATGTTCACAGTACTCTGTGAGAAGTGAAACACTGTGATTGCTTATTGTTTAAAATAAGTTTCATCGACATTTTTTCACTATACAATGACATCAGTGGGAAAGTATTTGTCTCTTTGTATGCTTTCTTGCTGCAATGAATTTCTAGCATCGATTTACTTAACATTCATTGCAGTAGTCTTCATTTTTTGCGATAGCCAAATAAACAATCAACAATGAGAGGTGAATAAAAAATGCGCTCAAAGCCAGTTATATATACTTTCCGAAATATGCGATAGTCAAGTACCATTGCACTGCAGTATGCAGTATGAAATTATGCAATACAATTGTTGCAAGCAAACAAATTTTAGTGTATTTTACTGACAGAATTTCGCTTCAGCGACTTGTCTTTTAACTTTCCATGGTAATTTCTTCGTGCTTTTTTTGTTTATTGCTACTATTTTCTAGTTCTTTATATGTTTTTTTTTTCATTGATAATTTGATGCCTGACGCTATCGGTGGAGTGATATTGTGAGAAAGAACGCGTAATAACAGTCGGTTTTGAATGCTTCACGACTCCAACATTCAATTCATTTTCAAAATTTCCTCTTAGAAGAGGAGACTTTTCAAACAATTTCCTTTGCCGATGGGTGCTCCTCCACTTTCTATTCAGAGGGGATACTATGTGCCGATTTCTGTGAAGTGCATATTCGATGCACTACGCGACAGCACTTCAAAGTTTTCCTTTCGTTCCAGCTGTCATAGAATACTACCTGTGTTGGTGTCGTAAAAGTGTTGTTCAAATCTTCAACTACATCACTGTGGCATATTCCACGAGAGTTAACTAATATTTGCAATGCCTTAGTGATTTCTTTTTATCTCACCTCTGACTTCCTCGTCTTGGTCACACAAGTACTTCATAGCATATTTTGTTGATTAAACTACTGTGGTTTCATTTAATTTTCGAAATAGGGAGATGTTTTGATGCGGTTTATTGAACTTCTCCTCTGACTTTATCCTGCACCAATTACGGCATCATACGCCTAATCTCGCGTCCATTGTTCTGAAAAACTAAAGAGTTATTACTGAAATGAATAGAATTTGAAATACCTGACGTAATATACCCTGCAGTATTTACTTTAAAATGGACGGCTGCTTGTATGTTTTGTGCTGCAGTCAACAGGTTCCTTATGTCGCTGTTTGTCTCAACACATAAACGCCTATGGAATCAATATTCGTCCATATGCATGCTTTACTCTAGACCGTAATTGCTGTGTGGTTGAGGGGGAACGAATCGTGAATGTTGTTGTTTTCGGAAAGAAAAATTCCAAGGCTCTCATATCGGTAATACCTTCTTGATTTTAGAGATTTAAGTATTTTAAGCTATGCTGGTCCTGGCCATTTCTCATGTTGAGGAAACCCTATGGGAGAAGGTTTTGTCGCGAGAGTGACGTCTCGGCTGAAGTGCCCGGGAATCGCTCGCCAATGGAGTTTCTTTCACCGAGCGTGTGGGCGACTACGGATTACATTACTTATGTATTTCGAGGCTTTGGAGGAAAATCGTGCTATTTTCGATTGAAATTTGCAAAAGTTATTCTGAATCAAAACTGAGGAAGAATTGCTAGAGGAACTGCAAGAGGGATATTTCTAAGCGTTCATTTTTTATTGCTCAATGAAGCTAAACGTCTAATGTGCTAGAACTTATGCTTTGATAGGGATACTATAAATTTCCACTAACGTTATAGTGCTTGATCATTCATCTCGTGGTGTACTCAGCAGAGGAACTTTCCACAAGTTTACTCATATCTGTTCATGAACTATCAATTCCTGTTTCGTTAATGAGATAAAGCTTCAACAGTTCATCGCGCTATCATCTTCTGGTTGTGTCTTTATAGTTAATGAAATTATAGCAATCCCTTCATACAAATCATCAAACTGAATAGTGCACGCATGCGTTCTCCATGAAATCTTCAAAGAATGAACCATAAGAATATTACTGTGACCTTACATTGACCCAAAAATGTGGCTACATGAATATATAGCTTCCATTTAGGGCTTAAATTTGAATAGCACACAGTGCTGCACGTTTTGTTGCATGGTGCGGCTAGTAGCAGTAAGTATTGTTGTACAGTGGTAATTTTTATGTAAAATATGCTTTAATAAGGCACAGTTGTAATGGATGTTTTTGAGATACCTTTGAGTTTAATAATGCATTCCTATGCTCAGCAAGCGCTTTTGAATGAAGAGAAAAAATCAATAGGCCTGTTACAGATCATCGAAGCATGAGGTCATTTTCTGGTCGACTACTCGACTCGTAAACAGTGGAAAATGCCATATCTGGTTGCTAACCCAACCCTTCTGTTGTCAGTGCATGCTTACCGTGGTCGATGCCCATCTTGTCCCTAAAGTCCATTTTTGCTCACCCTTTTATTTCTCTTCCAGACTTTCTTAAGGTGAATTCAGAAGATGATGCATTTTATCGAAGACGGTATAGACAAACCGTTTTTTCTTTTGCTTGCACTGAAAAACCAATAGCTGTAAGCTGTTCTGAAATATCAGCAGATATTTCAGAACAGCTTACAGCTATCGGGTTTTTCAGTTCGTCTTTCATATAGCGCATATTTATATAAACGAAAGGTGAACCTACTTGAATGCACTTTGAGTAAATGTCAGTTACTTAGTTGTAAATGAGTTTATTATTCGTTTCTCCTACTCAATGCCCAAGTATATATTGCTACTATTAATTTAAATAAGACGACTAACAAAAAGTGCATATGTACTCTCCGGCCATACTTCAGATAAATGCAATATAGTTTTAAAGTGTGTTTGAGATGGATAGCTGCAAAAAGCGCTTCAACTACTTATTGAAAGGAAACCTTAAAGCTAAGATTCGAATGATGCCCACTAATACCATCATATGAAGTTGCTCAGCAATACTAGATTCACTGATCAACGATAAGCAGATGAATTATCGACGAATATTTGAAATAATAGGTAAAGAAAGCCGTCCTTGATCCTCTCTTGTTGAACGTCTTGTTCCGTTCCTTTTGGCTGTTCTCGATGTTCATGGAAAGGTTTCGAATAGATTTGAATGTTAAAGGCATAGAAAACGAGGAAATGTTCTAAACGTTTTTATCCGCATACATTTACTGTCATTAGTGAGCCGTAGCTATTCGATTGAGTTTCTTCAGATCACCAATTTTGGTAATTTTTGGTAGAAAGTTGCAACGATGTACCACCCTTTAAGGAGAGAATTCAGTTGTATGTGCTGTTTTTTACTTTTTCAGCAGACGACTAACAAGCACACACAGTTGAAATCTTCGATGAATTTCCCTAAGATCGGTAAATGCTTCAACGGAAGCGATTCTCTGTCGAGAGTTGTGTTCAGTATGAAAGATATTGTTTGAATTGTCGATAGATTTTCTTTCACATTTTGCCGCAACATTACTTGTCACTTGCAGAGAAACATATAAAATAGACTTTCCAGAAATGCTTCTGAAAAGTCTCGTCTAAGGGCACGTCGACTCCGGGAACATCCACCATCCACAACCACTGGAATCGCTAAAATTTCCATTTTGTTCTCAAATATCTATACTTTATGTAGTGACAAAGATGCGTAAGAAAAATTCAGCGGCTGGACATATTTGATCAAATTCGATCATTCGTAGTTTTTGCGGAGCAAAGTAATTGAGCGAAGGGCACTTTCCTCATTCCAATGAATGTGGTATGTCAGAAATTCATAGGCTCCTTATGTGGCAATCCTGATACCAATTTTCATCCTTTTTTCCGCGAATCGGCAATCTTTTTTTGACATCCTATGGCAACGAGAAATGCCTTTCTGCTTGTACTGATATGTCTTCGTTTCATCTTCAATATGCTCTACTAAGAAACAGCAGAAATTCTGTCGACTAGTGAATTTGCTTTAACCCATACGCTTGGACTATCTGCGAGCTTCCTTTGGTGTATTATTCAGTTTGAGTGCGAAGAAGTAGAGTTATAGTCGAACCGAACACCTCACATTAATTTTTTTTTTCACTTACTACTGATGTTGTTTTATGCCACGGATGGAAGAAGAGTTCCCTGGCTGGGCCGCCATGTGATATCAGAATTCAAATGTGGCTTTCCATTTTCTAAGCATTACATCGCTCGTCACCTTTAAACTGCCCCACTATAATGAGTAGTTCGCTATTTTCCAAACAGCACTATTATGCAGATTGTACGCTCTGTTTTCAGTTCTTCCCTGCTTTTCACTGGAATGTAAAATGAAGCTTGTGCACTTGGAATGATGCATGCGGATCACACGTGCTGGTTATGGTTAAGGGCAGACGGCGTTTTGATTGCAGATTAAGCTTTCTCATTAGTATTGCCGACTGAAATTCAACATTTCCTCCGTCAGCTACTGGAGTCAAGAACGTAACCGTACCTTAACTGGTGCTCGATGTCGGCAGCTAACCGATATTTTTGAAAAGTGTTCGGTTACAATCAGATTTAGTAGTAGCCGAATGCTTTCCATTGGTTTCCGATTCTCATCTTCCATTTTTTCCCCAATGAATCATTCAAGGTTCAGAGAATAGCACATGGGCCAAGTTTCTTTTCTCCTAACCCCACAATCGGTACGCAGTGCTTGAATGTCGTTCACTATAGTTCATGTCATTTAAATGGTTTCAGGTGAAATTCATTTCTCGTAATAAGTAGAGCACTTTATTGTTTCTACCACATATTCATCCTTAACGAGCTTCTTCAAGGATTAGAAACTCACTCTATAACTGAAAACTTCACGTAATTATATTGCCAAACGTTATATCCATTTACATAAGGACTTCTCTTAGCTGTTATTTTGGATGTAATAAGTTCTGTTATATGTGAGCGGTTTTTTGCTTACTAACACCTTACTGAGAATTCTAGGCCAATTACGAATGTGAAGTATTATTATACTTAACTCGTTACTTGTAACTTCGAACAAGACTTTTCGCCCAAATTTTCGGTGGCATTATTCTAGTCTTCCATTCTTCGAAACATAGAATCCGACTCCACTGTGTGATGTCTCATTCTGTCCCCGGTAGAACAAGCAGTTATTGTTTGGCGTCTCTACGTCGTCTTTGCATTTCCTTCTTACTTCTGGGGGGCTGATCATATTGAAATTGATTTTCGACTCTTCGAATTCCCCGAACGCATCACTCGATAGCAGTGCCTATGGATTATACGTACATAGGTCGTATGAAGGTTAGGGTTTAAGCTCGTCTCCTGCCCCTTGAATGTTGACGAGTCGACTCACTGTTATTCCTCTTGTGAGGGTTGGAACCTGCTTGAAGCCGATCGTGTATCCCCGAATATTGGAAATGATCAGGTAAATAATACGCAACGACTTGCTAATGGCGGTTCTAAATGGTGTTGTTATTGAAAGCGTGCAGAACACCTCTGCTGACCTCAGAGACCTCTGAAAAGTCAAAAAGCACCAGGCATTCCATACTACGTTAGGGTACGGCTTCAACCTCTACACGAATTTGGGTCAAGGGAAACGACCTTCCATCTAGATGATGCAGGTATTTGTTGAAGATTAGGAGTTTTTTTGACAAGAAAGAGCCCATTGCAAAACTTATTGATCCTTTTCAAAACGTTTTGGCCTTTGCAACAACAGATTAAAATAGCTAGCGGGATTAGGCAAGAGATGACTTATCTCAGGAAGCTGTACACGGTGGTCAGGCCAAAGCGTATAGTTATCCTATAAAAAGAAGCAATCGTGGTACGACTTCTTAGAAGGCTCCACTGATGAAAACGACCTGCTTGTCTTCGTTGTCGGGGAGCGGATGTTCCGCAGTGCAAGCAACGATAGTCGTGAAGACACTGTGCGAAACGTTCTAAAGCGATTACCTTCGAGAGGTTCCTGTTTCTGCAACCAACGTTGCAAGAATCGCCAAAGAGTCGCATTTAAAGACATGTCGACCCTCTTGCACGTAAAAAGTCGCTGTTTGGCGACTACATCGTAAAAGCCGTAATGGCGCTTAGTAAGTGCAGCCTAAATAATAGTGGTAGTTTAAAAAATTTTTCATCGTGCGTGCACTGATGGTGATGTGCCCGGGTATGTATCGCGTTTTGCATCCATATATTACCGGGATAGTTGATTCAGTCTCGCTACTTAAGCACCACCATATTAACGCGGATCGTTGCTCTGAACGTACCTTGCATGGCGGAAATCGCGGAGAGAAAAATAGCTCGCGCTGAGAGAAAAGTTCGACGTCGAAGATTTTCCGCTTTCGAAGAAATTCACTTTCAGATCTCATTCTCTTGAACCTTAATCTAACACTTTTCTTCTCTCTTTGTAACCTGGACTTTTTTCCAATGGTAACCTCTTTCAGCCCTATCGTTTCTCCCTTGAAGAGATTCATTTTTGTGAGGAAAATATTCATTCAGAAACAGCATGTTCGTCATTGCAAACGGGAACGAGAAAAAGAAAAAAAACTGTAGCCGATGTTCAATTCGTCATTTGTTTCGGTGCACGCAAACTATAGATTTGCAGCCAGAAGATTGAATGAATGGCATCGATTCGCTCCTCTTGGAAGTGCTACGAAACATTACGCTCTATGAGAGGAATAGGCAAAAGCGTAGGCATTCCACTGGGACGTGCGATAGGTTCGTCTTTTGCTTTGCGCTCTTCTCATCAGTCGATTTCAAAGGTTACGCGAAAAAACGTTTAGCCAAGATTTAGCGGGTGTAAAGAGATGTGGTTTTTTAACAGTTTCAGATGTCCGTAACGTCCGCCAAAGTAGGTTAGTTCAATGTGTAGCACATTAGCTCATCTGTGGTATCCAGTTCATCCTATGGTATCGATTTTAGATATCGAAATTTGTAACTACCGCTTGGGTGGTTGTGGCGACTGCATCCACGGAAACACCTATGCACATATGCACTTACGGCAACATCACATCTTTTGCAAATCCAATCTGCAAATGTTCCTAAGCAGACAACTGTTGCCGCTAGTCACTGACGTTGCATCGGCTTGTAATCTTCGCAGTGATTCTCTCAGCAAGTTGAATGACTTACGTATGCTTCATCCATTCAATGTCTCAGCTCGCCTCGGCCGTTCATCCTGATCGCCTCTCCAATAGAACGAGATAGCACTGTATGCCGACAACCCTCTATCAGTATGAGGACATATTTGTTGGATATGGAGGAGGATATCTTTCTTGAATCGACTGTTTTGAATGAATTCCTTCATAGATTTCTCGCGAAATGTTTCCTGCAAAGAAGCACTTTATGATTGCAGAGGATCTAAATTATCAAAAGCATCGGCTTTTGAAGATTGTTTAACCATAGTTCTGCCAGTAATGTTTTTCCCAGATACCCCATTTTTCTTCAGCAGTGAACTTCCTGTTTGCTCATTTCTCCGAACGCCCTTTTCCTTCTACTTGTGCAGTGAATTGAACGCCTTCAGAATCTTTTCAGTTGTTGCTTCTAATGTTGTGTGTGACGCACACTATTTACGGAATGTGATTGTTAGTTAAAGTTGCACCACAAAACCTGCTATATACGCTCATTTATGTTAAAATTTCGTTTTTACTGCTACACGTCGTGTTTAAGTGTTTAGCGTGGCAGCATCTAGTGCGAGTAAAAAGGAGTGATATAGATTCCTGCAGCAAAATCTTTCTGCATAATTCCATAGAATGAGCAGAAAGAACTGAAATATGAACATTGGTTGCTGCACAAAGGCATCGAAGATGAAGCTAATGATTCTCGACGAAATTATTTCACAAGTCGTTGATCTTGTAGCATTTGATGCTCTGTGAAATGTCATCTTCTTGAAAGCAAGGGAAAGGAAAATAAAAGTCTAGATTCTCCCCGCAGTGTTAAGGTCCAATTAGAAAGCGTTCATTTGCATTGAGTTGCCTTATTTTCGTATGCATGGATATACCAGTATTTCGATGTAGTAACGGGAAAAAGAGCGTTATATGTGCTTCTCAATAGAGATATTGAAAGATTGGATGTTTCCAACATTTAGAGACAATTTGCTCTATAGTACTCCCAATAGTTTCCCAATAGTTTCCCAAGGTTTCCCAATAGTCTAAGTATACATATTTAGTATATTTTCTCCTATATATATATATATATATATATATATATATATTGGAGAAAATATCAGCGAGGTCATTTTATTCGATAAGAAGATCGTTATAGGCACATTTTTGCGATCGTTACTCGCCACTTGCAGAGCAACGTTTGCTTCAGTCTACATTTTGTGCCTTGAGCAGTTGTTTTCCTGCAGGCAATACTTACTGAACGAAAATATGAGCAGTTGCACGCGTGCTTTTCGAAATGAGATTGGACACCTTATAATCGATATTATACGATGTGCCCCTTATGGTGTTGGTGATGGCACTCAAAATTGTTTTCGCAAAAAACCGGTTGATTTTTCTTAGGTTATATAGGTAGGCATATCATTGCCACCATGTATCATTGGGAGAGGTGTTCAGAAATCTGCAGCAGCCGTCGTTCAGATTATTGGATGATTTCAAAGTTCGTTAAGATGCTTACTTTGCTGAGTAACATGATATATTGAGACGTACGTATATAAAAGGAAATAATTAATCAACGCATGTATATTACAGGTTGTCAGGAATACGCATTGTTCCGTCAGCACGCTTCCTAATTTGATGCACTAAAAACGCCTTTTGATTATAACGGTAGAAAAACAAAAACGAATATGTGCACCATCTCACAACGATGTTGTAATGTTGCGCACATTCTTCGCATTCCACATCGACCTACCTTCTGATTGCCGTTCAAACAAATCGATTCTCCATGCAGTAGATTTCCAATAATAAATCTCAAACACGCGAATAAAAAAGGTTTTTGAAATTTCTTCGGAACATGAATTAACTCGGAGCGATTACTTCGAAAGGCTGTCAAAGGCAATGGTTGATTGAACGCAAAATATATAAAAAGTTCAAGGATAAAGAACATCGAACGATAGGTTAAAATGACGAACTATCCGGAGGGCGTCGCATGGATAACATCCGTGAATAGAGCAACCGTGCGGTTCATTGAAAAGTTGTGAATAATTCACTGGAAAATTTTTTTTGTGAAATGAATGGATATTGGGAGTGGATTTCGGATCTGATGAATTAAACGAACATAATATGTCTACTGAGTGGATGGTAGCCTAGTCGCTCTTCAAGTTGCTTCATTTAATCTGACAATTTGAATTCATGAGATCGTTATTGAATTACGTCAACTTCCCGACCTCTTCCTCGATCTCTTTCTCTCTCTTTTTCTACCTCTACCCATGCTGTTTCTTCCTTTCATACCAGCTGGTTAGACCGTTTACCTGTTTTCTCTTCATGCCGTCCAAATTAAATGCTGATCCTCAGCAACATTTGTTGGTCACCACCACATTTGCCTAAAAATGCGTAGATCAGCATTTAACGCTCATTGTTTACGAAGACTGAGAACGCCTTCTTAAACATTGATGCTTGTGATCGGAAGATGATTCAACAACTCGATCAATATGTGAAGCGGGCTGAACTCCAACGATTCGCACCTTGTGAAGTTTTTCTTCTCGTTCCAAGTTTGCTTCATGAAAATTCTCGTGGAAGAAGTAGCAATGAAAGTTCTGAATCCATTTGGCTTGCGTAACCTACTATAACCTAAATGACCTCTGTTGAAATAAACATACGGTGCCTTGGTGTGTTCAAGTATCATTGAAAATTGATGGAATTATGTTATTATTTTCCAAAAAAAAGTTTAGCTGGTTGCTTTTTTTCTAGTTTGCATTCTTGATATCCTCTCTACACGAGCTTCAAGGACGATATATTCAGTCCTCAAGTGACCGTTCTACTATGTACATAATCAGCTTCGATTATATTAATCACCTTGTTTGTTTTCGTAGAGAGCGATGTGTAGCGGCAAAAGTGGAAATAGAAAGGCAGTTCATAATAACACAATGGTTTGAAATGTTCCTCATGTCGTGGGTCATTCAGCCACTTCGTATAGCTTCGCTGAGCGATTGACATTTAATTTTCGACTCATTTGACTCATCTCGTCATCATATAATTTTACAAGTTAAAAGCTGTTATATTTATTAATTATTTAGCTTTGCTGTTCGTCGTAAAATCCCCATCCAAAATATCCCAGGAGACAAAATTTTCTGAAAGATGATTTGCGTGCATGTAAAATCGTTACATATTTCTCAAGTGAATATTTCAGCTAACGTTTTGGACTTATCTTAATCTGCCTTCCGCATTTTTTTTCTAAAATATCGGACGATGTTTCAATGATTTGTAAGTGGAAGTACTGATACCAAACGTTTGATGCATACACATTTATAGCGCACCTAACGAAACCTGCTAATAAATCTGGAAAATGTGTGTAATTTCTCGCTTTGTACAACGTTGCAGACTTTCATACGCCTCTCTGATGGGCAGTGTGACATTCAGTCAGCCACTCTGCAACCAACGATGCGAACCGTCATCATCGGCAGCGCGGTTTTTGATTTCATTTTTACGCGACTGTCGCTTTAAATCATATGTTGATAATAATCCTTTCAATCGTGAAGAGACCTATCCACGCAACCTTTGGGGAAAGATTCCCACTAAACGATTATGAGGAAACGTTGTTCTTTTTGGCTGCTGAATTTAGTAAGATCCACGGAACAATGGAACATCTTCGATTTTTCGTCATACATCTATGAAATTCGACTGCGACATCCTCATATTAGGAACTAAGATGCAAAACTGAGGTCATTTATTTAAGCCCAGTTGGTACATATGCAGCGACCGATTGTTTTCTACTAATTACACGACTGCGACTGCTCAATTTCTGTGTAAAATTTGTAGGCAGCTGACATAGGAGGCGTTTTAATTCGCCTGTCGACACACCCAAATGAAGTTTCCTATGAAGAAAAGATAGCAATTACGTTCTACTGCTATTGTCTTTCTACACAAAGGACTCTGAATGTCACCAACAATGTAGATGACGAACGGGCATTGATAAAATGCCTCAAGTTATTCGAGCATATTGGTAGAGCTATCTCTCCTCAGAATGCGTCTCAACTTGTTTCTCCTCGTTGAAAGAATCTGATTCGACGGAACTCTAGAAAGGTATAAAAATAATCGCACATAATCCCTACTGTAGGATTTTATTTTCAATGACGCCAACTTGTGGAAATCTCTGTAGAAATTTCGATAGATGGTTTCCGTCTTTTCGTAACGCAAAAGAAACGTTCACATTAATCCACATTACAAATTTGTCTTCTTAAAAAGCTGAATGAATGTGGGAACATTTTAGTTCTCCGAAGTCAAAATTGTTCAGTAAAAACTCAAGTCAGTTCTATTTTATTATGGAGCAATCCCTTCGTCCTTAAGGTCTCCGCAACGAATATATTTCTCATAAAAGTGAGCTAGAATGTGCAGAGACTTGGGTTTTTCGTCGTCGTCAATAGAAAATGCTTTCGTCGTAAATGGTGCATAAGGCATTTATCTTATAATATCGTATTTTATGTATTGATAAATGCTCATAGCCGTGAATCGCCTAACAACTTTCCGTCATTTCCATTCATCCAGTAACAAAAAATTTCATATCTGCAGTTTAAAAGAACTTCGTCTAAAACACTGGATGCAGCTGTTTAGAAATTTCTGTTGAAAATTCCACAAGCGCTGTATTCGAACTTTACCCATTTGGTTTCATTCAGCTTTGTTTCCAGTTTCATTCGGTTAAGTTGAGTGAGCTGATTTGCAAAACGACGCTTAAATTAACGCCTGTTGATCAACTTAATCAATAGAGATGCAGTCGTTCGCATCAACTATTTTTACGTGTGTCATCAAATATCGATGCCAATTCTTTCAGCATCTCATGTTGACGTCAATGATTTCTTAATTTCTATGATACATTTAATTCTCATTGCCTATCGATGAAATTTGTTCATATTCTATTGTTTTCCCATGAAACTGCTAGCCTAAAGTCAAATATTCCAGGCCAGTGATCGAAATGTGCATTAACAACAAGGAGTGCTTTACCTCTGATTAAGTGAACGGCGTTCAAATGATGATGAGTGGAATGAATTAGGAAAATTTAAGAAATAGACGAAATATGCGTATGCACCTGTAAAAAAAGGTAACAAAGTTGAGGTGAATACTTAGGCGACGATTGTGGATCATCGACCCGCATCATATTTTCCTTTCAGGATAAATTTCAAGTTCGTTTACTCCTACCGCCTGTAACCAGAAAATTACGTCGTTATTGTTACTGAATTTAACTATGAATTTCTAATCTTTAGATTCCACAGGTTTTTGTGACTTTTGTTTTGATTAGCTCAGTGTTTCTATGGTTGTTGTTGTTGTTATTAGAAGCCACAGTTGTGATTTCGTGAAAGCATTTTGCATTTATTCTTTCAGTTTTGACGCTTTTAAGCCACTGCTACATCCTGCTCTCTTCTGATTCACTGCAGCGGTCATTCTTCCCTACCCACCACTCCCACCTTAATCTCTCTCATTGTTTTCCTAACTGTGCATTTCATTTGAGCCTTTAGTCGACGCATATAGTAAGGGATTCCGTTGTGAAATTCTGACTCGTTATATCCGCCCAAAAGTTGACTAATTATTCTACCTCGGCGTGAATCCTATAACGGCGTAGATAAAATCCGGTCTTATCTGCATCGTTTTTTCCTAATTCTACCTGCTGTTTTCCTTCTATAGGTGATTTTTTAAAACTATTTTTCCTACTTCGTTCGACTTCAAGGGACCACTGCTGGCTTCAAGGGACCTATATCAGCGAAATTATTACGCCATGACCTTTCCAGTCTCTATGACAGGCGGTATGGCCTGGTTTTAATTTATACCATGAAAATATCATCAAGGCAATTTTTTGCTGTTAGTTAATGGCGACATAAAGCAAAATACTTAAACATCTATTTTGTCAGCTCACCTGGCCGAAATTTCCACTTCGTCTATTTATCTGTTCAGTTCTTTCGCAGCTTTGGCAATATTTCTTGGCGATATATGATACTCCTAAAGGGCTTCTTGCAGCATCATCTCCTAATGGCGTAGTTGTTTTATATACGAATTTTCCGAAGTAATCATAACAGTGCGAATGTTTCAGAGCTCACTTTATGTACCCATGAACTAAATTGATTTGTCGTTTCCTTGCTTTTCTCCCAGCAACGGAAGGAGCCATTCATCTCCCTCACCGTATGCTAGCAATATCCAGTCTGCCTTTGATCAACAATTCGGAGCGAGCATTTCATTGTGAGGAATTTGGTTTTGATATCCGCTCTTCCGATTATTAAATGAGTGTTGTAGCGGATTTCATATCAGTACTGACATCTTTACCTACTGGAAAATGTCATACGTGAAATTTGATGAAGTATTATTAACGGTTTTTTATGGTAGCTGAAAAAATTGCATTTGTGCCATTGATGCTTCAGCATTTCGCTACGAATGTTTTCTTCGTCAGCGCTATATTTGATTTGAGCCGTTTCGTCTTTTCTTCAACATGAAATTCAGACTAAAGTTCTCGTTCGTTTTGAGTAATGATGAGAATTTTTTTACGAACTGAATTTTCAAACTTTCTCAGACGAAGCTGGCTAGACTGAAAGCTTGTGAGAATGAGACGTTGATTACATATGACTTTTTGAATTTTTAGCTAGACGCTTGAGGTTGATACCAGCCGTGCTGCATAAAAGCGTTCGATCAGCACTCCTCTACAAGCTGTATTTTCTTTCCTTTGCTTCCCTCTTTCAACCAGTTGCATAATCTCTACATTCCTATCACCTAATACTGTGAAGGAGGTTATTGTAATTCAAGTTCAAAAAATTAAGCAAAGGACAATTCAATCTTTGCGAATATTAGAATACTGGATCGTTGGCTTTCCACCAATGCACCTTACTTGATGTGAATGAAAAATTTAAAAATCTTGTACGCTGGGTATGCAAAACCGGTATACGGAAACGCAAATGAGGGCGCCGAAAATGCTCAAGTCTAAAATTTCGAGCATATATGCATTGAAGAACAAATTGATTGTCAGCCGTTTATTTAATTCATAAATAATGTGATGTGATTTTTTCGTTCAAAATTTCTGGACTACAATCCTGAAGGAAGTTTGTTCACCAATAATTTTACGAAAGCAATGGATTTTGAGTGTCTCGCAACGAAGTTGTGTTTAATGAAGTGAATATCTTTTTAGCTTGATTGGTAATAGCTACGTTTGTCTCGTTTAAATCTTTTCGATCGCCTCAACGGATCCATGCTGAATTTCTTCGTGAAAGTCTTAAGTTATCCAGTGAACTCTTAATGGATTCTAAAGGGTTACCAAACGAATGCGTAAGCCTTTTTGAAAAAAAACGTATAAATCAAAATTTGTAATCGGTGCTGGAAAAGGAACGTCTTAGCCATCTGCCACAGTCTTACGACAGCAGCTGCAGCAATTCAGCTAATCAGTGATTGATTCTGTAGAACAATTAGTTATTCTAACTAGCGTTAGCCCACTTGAAACCTAACGTTTTGCGATCCAAACTGGCCAACTCACGGAAATTCTTAGCATCCGGCCTTCTTAGTATCCCAGCATCGGTCATATGCGGCTTGTCATGAATCAGGGGGAATCTGTATTGCCTCAGCGTGGACGCGCAAAATTTGTATGCGAGACATGGATGTCGCATGAAAAAAATTTTACTTTATAGTAAAATTATAGCAAATGATGCATATATGTGTTTGCACCAGCAAACTTGCTTCCCTTCAATTTTTTATGATGAGATCGCTATGATGATTGATTGAATTATGAGTAGCATCAACTCGGAATTAATTATCGAATGCTGGTCAAATATCCACGTGACTGATTAATAATAATCAAATTAGTGTAATGGGTGAACGAAGGAAAGTTATCAATGCCCTTTCAAATTCAATAGGTGCTCTTTTCACGCGAAATTTTATCAAAAGTGTTTTCCACACTTCTTTTCGCCATACGTTAAATTTCGCGAATGTCCTCATTGGGTCTAATGGATAGTGGAAGTTGCAATTATATGGTTCGAAATGAAGTGAGGAGCTTCGATAAATGATGTTTGGTGAACTCATTTGCACGTTAGTTTCTGCACTCGTGCTTTACCCTCTCGCTGTGCTAAATTTTTACAACATTCGACCATTGCTGATTAGCTGCTAGTTGCCGACTTCGCGAGATCAACTTATATTGCGTTTTGCGTTCATTGCTTTCACTCGCTCTGTTTTCTCCCTTATTGGGCCGTCCGTTGGTTCCTTTATTCTTTTCTTAACAACGTGAATGTTAAGGTGTTTGGAGTGGACTTTTCAGATCAAGGGCAGTAATTAGCAAAGAACATACCTCCTTCCATTCTTTTAAAAAAATTTTGGAAGATTCTTTTACCTCGGTAACCAAATACGGACTAAGCGCCACTACAATACTCGACGAAATTGATTTCTCGGTCGGAAGCTGATCGACTGGCGATAAGCGAATATATCGCGAGCTTGATGATTAATGAAGTTTTATGGTGATTAGGAGCTTGAAGAGGAATTTCTTTTTTGCTTCTGGAAACGTTTGAAAGACGTTTCCAAGCAATACGTTTGAAAGAAAAAAACGACCTTCTTTGAAGATATTTTTGTCATACTTCACCTTTTTTCACCTGCAAGCCCGACTTCCTGCATCATGGAGAGTATGGAAAGGTACCTCTTCCGAGCATTCGACATAGCTATCGCTGTTATTTGTCATTTATGAATTACAGCATTACTTTATTTCATACATTGTTTTTTGCTATTTCATTTTTCTTTCCAATTCTGTACTGCAGAAACAATGAAATTCGGCAACCACAGAAGTGATTCGTGATGGGATTTACTTTGAACGTCTAATAATTGGCAACCCTTAGGAAATGATCAATTATTCGTTGTTTCTTTCATTACATTATTGCTCTTGATATAGTTTTCTTCATTTATCTCTACTTTTTTACCTCTATGTGAGTGTATCTCTTGCCATTTACCTCACATGTTTGTACTGTTTGCCTTTCGCTTTAGTTGCTGTGTTCAGCGTTTATGCTCTAGCTCTTCAACACTAGTTGAATAACAATTCCGCTATAATTTTTCAACAATATACGGAATCACTATGTACAGCCACTAAACGTATTGGCCCAGATGTCTCGAAGAAGCAAGCGGTTTTTCGTTTTTCGGCGCTTTACCGCTACGAGCAATTCAAAAATGAAACGCACCTGGATCTTCAAAATGTTCCACATCATAGTCGTTGCATTCACTTTTAATGAACTCAAACCGACTTAATCGATTCTTTCCATTCCTATTCCTCCCTTGGTCGATATTTTCTTTCTTCTCTACTTGCTGCATCTTTTGCTCATCCTCCTTTTTTCTGCTGTGCGTGCATTGTGAAGCCATTGACAAGCGGCGATCTGGCAGTTGTGTCTATTGTTACCGCTATCCAACGTGATCCGAGCTGTCCTCGAGCCGACTTTCCGCTCGAGATGCACTAATCTCTGATATATATTTGTTCACACATTCCTCGACCTTCGTTGTAAATGCATTAATTTGCCTCAATCAGCAATGGCCGACTTAACGAAAATATAAATCAGGCTTAATTACTGAAGCACTTTAGCAATAGGCCAAAGTTGTCTCTTCAAGGAATATGCTACGTTTGAAATCGTTCCATGTGAACTATCGTGTGGCGTTTCTAAAAGACGTTTCATCTATCTCTGTTGTTCATCCAGGGGACTGGCAACATCATTTGTGGATTTGAATTCAAGATGAAATTATTCCCGACAAGATCATTATTTACGAAAGAGATTATGTTACACCGATGTAATGAATGCTGAAAGTAATTCACTCATAGCTCTTCTTTGACGTCAGAATTTCTGATTGGTTCAGGTTGACTTCCTAAAGCCATAAATGGAGAATCTCTTACGCAGTATAATCAAATCGACAATTCTACGAAGATCATTGCAAAACGGTTAATAAACCTTTGCAATAGCAAATGGGAAGATCTGAGTCTAACTTTCAAGTCTAACGCTATTCCGTAGTTGCCTAGAAATTTCACGTTCACAATTTAGCATTCACTCATGGTTCTGTGTTGCTTTTTCTTCTGTTCGACGTAGGTTTTTTGTGTCTCAAGTGCAGATTGGAGAATGATCATTAACTTCTAAGTATCAGAGCCTGAAAATCAATTCTAAAAATGGTAGCGGAATTCCAGAGCATCAATAAGTCCCTTCGCTGTGAATATTTAAATCGAAACTGAAATAATGCTCATTTTTGTCGTGAAATGTGCACAACAGTACATCAGTGCTGAGTGTAATTTCTTATTGTTTCCCAGCGTCTTTAAAATACATGATCACCTCTTCAATCGGTTCATTTCTCCCTCTTTCTTCCTCTCCAACATTTGACTCAAAGTAACGATTCTTTAAGCATAATCATAGGAAGCAAAAAAAAAGAAAGATGAAGCGAAAAACTTCGTAGCCATTCTACGTATTCGACACATAGGAATTCATTTGCGCAACTTCTTCATTTTCTTTTTTTGTGTGTGCACGTGTCCTTTGTGAATTTCAAATAGGGAATCGCATCAGAAGGGATCATGTCCATGTAAATCGCCACCTAGGACACAGTGAGGTCTCATTCATGCACCAACTAATAGTACCGAGGTTATTCAACTGCGTAATGCAATAATGACCACTTGCGGTGCAGAAGTTGCAGTTTAGCAGAGCTCCAAACTAGCCATCTGAGATGCATCGTGGTGTCGTTCCAACACTGCATGCTTACATATCTCCATATCAGTGGCGAAGTTGGAGTTTCAAGAAGAGCTAGATTTGAAGCACATGCCGACACTCGACGATTCCGTCCTTAGACAGCTTTCCGGTCGCTTTCGTCAAATGCGGAACGATCGCAGAACGTCATTCAAATCAGTCAAAAATTTGGCTGTTTTTTTCATTCACCTCCGAACATAACGTTATTTGTTGAATAAGTGGAGATATCCGGAAGATGTGAATGCCACAGCCTGCTGTTGTGCCTTTTGGCAACGCTGCTGTGTAACTCTCCATGCTCTGCTGTTTCAAATACATCACTGAAGCGTGGCGTACTATGCAGCAGGTGTTGTCAGTACGACTACGCCTGCGTATGCAATACACCTGATGGATTAGAACGACGCAGAGGCATTGTTTCGTACATTTTTCAGTCCGCAGTAAACGATCGAAGTTTCTCAAAGATTGAGCAATTGCTGGAATGCAGATTCTTCTAGTTGGTCAAGTGTTCTTAAATTCCTTCTCCCTAATATGATATTATGATGTAGCGTGGAATAATGTGGTAATCGATGCAAAATGCATGCGAATTTTTCGTAATATTCACATTTCTGCAATTTCCTTCGGAGCTCGTGAACAGAAAATTGCCACGATAGACGGGGAATCGAAAAGGTGAATGCTCTGCTTCAAATTTAGCTCTTCGAAAATCTCCATGCAAAGTGCTTTTATTTTTTCTGCAGTCCTCCTCATGTAGAAATGTTCTAATGAACACAACATTATAGCAATCCCGTGAGGAATATACTCATGCGCATATCTTCATGAATGAAGTATGCACTTCTTCAGGTGCATACTTTCGAATGAATCAGCTTAACTTATTGTATCTTTTTTACCATCATTCCTCCATGTGTGAGTTGAGGAAATGACTCGGCCCAATTAAAATACCCACCGGATTTTTGGAGAATCCATCAAAAACTGATCGAACGATAATTTCCCTCACAAAGACGCATTCATCAATACGCATTGAAGCTGCATTTTCTATAGAACAAGAACGGAATGGAAGCATTCCCAATGAAATGATTTGCGAGTTTTGTGTTTAAATCAAGGTGCTGTTATCGACATTTTTTTATGACGTTCTCAAATATTTTCGTAAAGCGCAATGCGAAGCGCTTTTTTCACATTCTTTGCGTGTGCGTTTCGCTATTTCTTGCATGTTCTTCCGATAGTTGAATTGACATTCCGGAACGGCCACCGTAGTAAAATTCTGTCGATGTGGCCGACTTAGCTTTGTAAGTTGTGGGAGAACATTCTTTAAATCCACTCACACATATCATTAAACTTAATGGTGGTTTTCACTATGCGTCAAAGTTAGCCTAGCTGCATTATGGCAGGGAATGTGTTCAGTGGGCTAGTAGCCTGCGCATATGAAATAACGGAGTACCTTACGTTCCCATTACGATATAGCATATATGCGGCGTTGCATTGGAATACAGCATAGGGATTTCTTATCTCTTTTTTGCACCTTTCGTTGTTCCCTAAAAGCGCGTTGAGGTGTTGTTTCGTATCGCATTCGTCGAATGGCATTCCAAAGCCAAGTCAAGTATTCATTGTAATCGACAGAAATGTTTGAGACTGAGATTATTTGGCAGTCGTCAACGTCGGTGGCCGTGTCAATTATCATTTGTCACCTTTTTTAACCACTTTCACGTGATTGCAATGGCAATTAATTTTACGCTGACAAAGTATGTTCACAATAACTCGAAACTCTCAGCATTCTATATAATGAACCGTCGATGATGGTCTATTTCGGTTCCAACTTCTCGTTACCTACGATAGCTATTCCTTTCCAAAGTGCGCTGAATACCTGCCTCACAAGCAAAAGTTAACGAGCTCTGAGCCAACTCGGTCTTGTTTACAAGTTAACTAAAAAGTATGTAGTGTAGTTCATTCATAACATAACCCGCAGTTGACCGATCGTTTCTTATCGATCGCTTTATACACGAAACTCACATGACTGCGCTGTGGATAGAAAGGAGACGTTTTGATGGTTGATTATCACCTGTGGTAATGGTGTGCGAGGTCGAACACGCCCCGTGCGTGCATTGTCTGTCATCGTTTCCGGTTCTCACAGCATCTCTGTATCGTTTCCTTTCGCTTTTTTATGTTCCCTTATCATCACCATCGTGCACCTGACTGCTGTGTGAACGAATATGAGGAAAAGCTTTCGATTCTCGCTGCTTAATGCGCTTCCATTTTGTTCCTTTCAAGTTTACTTGTAGATATGTGCTAAAATATAAAAGAAATGATCACCCGACATTTTCATCACAAAAGATTTCGTTTAACTGAAGGCAATTTGGCATTTATATCGCTATAATAACACATAAAACGGTGAACGTTCGATTGCAAATGTGAATACATATGATATTTTCATTTCAAGTATAAAATAATATTATTTATCCTTAATGCATAAAAACATCTGTCGAAGAACATCACACTATACAAGTTCAGAATATGTGGATATTATGCGTATGGTGAGAAAGAGAGTTGAACTAGAACAAGCGATTCACGAAATTAACCAACCTCAAAGGAAGTAACTAAAAGCTTCAATTAAACTTTATGCGAAAAGCTTTCTCAACAGTTTCTTCTATAGTCGTCAGCTTTAATGAAATGCTAGAATTAAAGCACAGCTATTTCTTAACCTCATCCCTGCATTATAGATAAAAATTTCGTCGCTTTTGAAGGGGATTTCGCAGCCGAACTCACGGGAATGTTCTCGTAGGTAGTCACGAAAATTCCTTGTTCAGCGCCGTGCAAATTTTTGATAACTTCCTATCAAAAAAGGGAAAACGGTGTACCGGTTTTTCTGTTGACGATATATCTATCGGTGATCGGCCGAATTCAGCGCCTTCCCAGCCAACATTTGCGGCGATTATGTCGCAGAGGTGAAGAAGTCTTTGACGTCCTGAACCTCGCTGCTTTATCTCATGTCTTTTCGTTTCTTTCTCTATTTAAACGCGACCACTCTTTCACCTGCTTCTCTCTGATGGTGATTTTCTTCCTTCGTTAGACCATCTTTCCTTGCTGGGTTGAGCTGGTTCACTAGCAGCGCTTGCACAGTCTATGCGATCTTCGACACTACCACTTCGGTTGTGTCCTTCCACCTTTATTTCTTAGCAACGTTGTTTATAAAATGTGCAAGATATCTGTAATTAAATGACACCAGGTAGCGTTCGCTAATGAGCTCATATTCGAGTTCTTCAGGTGAGTGAAGATGACTAAAAGTTGAGACGCCTGAAGGGAATAAGTTAAATATGATTGAATAGAACCATGTTGATCCTCGCTTTAAACGTATGAAAGGACGCTTCCAAGAGGAAGCAATTTGCAATGAGAAATTCGCTATTTTTATGTAACGAATGTTGGTATTGCAATCCCACTTTACGAAGAAGATTGATGCGTCCTCCGTATGCTTATTTTTAGGTACCGATTTCACTGTTCTCCAACTCGGAAGACCTATAAAGATAACGAATTCATTCAAGTTGAGGAACGAATCCCTGTGGTGTTGTCGACTGTAGTTGCGGCTGAATAAGTTCAATGACTTTTTCCACGACGCTAATGATGCAGCATGTTAAATTTACCACCTTAGAGTGTACCACTAGCAATGACATATTCAGGTGGTAGAATGTACTTCAAACTTTTTGAAAGGGGTAATTAGTTGTAACCCTGAATTTTGCTTTGGAGCTAAATCAAACCTTGCAATTCGACCAAAAACCATTCGAATGTCTGCGTGGTGAAATGCATGTTCCATATAATGCAAGTGGACGCATTTTTCCTTTGTGGAACATAGTCATCTGCTTTGTAATTTCCCTATTTTCGTTTTCGACCTATCCGAAGGCCTTCGTGAAGTGACAACGATGATGAGTTTATGCACTTTGGAAATTTGGTCTTGTAAAGCAAGTCGGTGGCCTGTCGCCTTTTGCGGTTTGTATATTCTGTGAGTCTATGTGTGTATCAGCGCTGAGTGACGTAAGATTAAAACGTGCTATTTGTTTTGCAGTCGGTTGAGGAGATTTCTCATGTGCCGGAGGCGGAAAATGATTTCCCATAGATTCATTTCGGTGATCTTTTACACTGTCATATAAATGCTGTGTTGGCGTTGCTTTCTCACTAAGTGTCTGCTTATTGATATGATTGTTTGTCTTATGAGTGCGCTTGCAACACCTCGAAATAGAAAACGTCATATGGCATTTAGAAACATCACCTTAATGATGCAGAATATACATTTCCTCAAGGAAACATCCGCAACTATATTTCTCCTTCTTATCCTGGAGCCGACCAATAATGCAAAATTTCATCGTAGTTTTCATGTACAATTTTTGCTCATCCAATGGGAAAGCTCCTAAATGACAGTTCCTCGTTTCCGTGAAAACCATACAAAAGTCAAAAATTCGTACTCTTCTAAGCGCTATCGTTGCGTCAACTTTTTTCTTGCTATTCAGACGTAGTTGTCACTGACATTCTCTTTTTTTCATTCACTTGATATATTACTATTGTGAAATTAAGCAGTTAAAGTCGAACTTATCAGCTTATCAGCTTATCAGCGTGGACGCATAGCGTTCGCTTATTGAATGAACAAAAACTATTCTTTTATCAGAAAAGAATGAAATATAAAAAGAATGAAAGTGATATGAGAAGAAATACATTCACTAAATGTTATAAACAACATCATGCTATCATCTATCATCCGTAAGTTCATATAAACTTTTCATATAACTATTGACTGGGTCATGCTCATGCAGCTAAATCTTCGCAAGTATTCAATGATGGGTCGATGCTTATCGGAATGCCCTAGTAAATAATCAGATCCGTTTTTGAAGTTTACTAAGAATTTCATAGAATACTGGAAGTTGCATTTTATTTTCTTATTCGACCATGACAATACAATCTATTTCACTCCGAATATGTTCCAACGAAATGTTTCTTTTTGTGCCTTAGCATCTGTTATAGACTAAAATCAAGCCTCATAATCTCCATATATACTTTATACGATGTTTCCATAAGCTTAGTTTTAAAATGAGAGGATTTACGCTCAGTGCTTTACTTGTTTTCTTCGAAGAAAGTGGAAATTCATTCTGATCTGCTGAAAAATTCATGTTTTATCGAAGTCAGTATTTTTCTACGTTCACTGGTCACGAAAACTACGATAGGTTTATTTAGGGATTTTGCACCTGCTTGACTGAACTTACCTGAAAGCTGGTGGTCATCTAAGCGATAATTTAATTGTTTTGAAAATTCCGTGGACAGCTGTTTAAGTTCATCTGTTTTCCATTTCATGCTTGTTGATAGTTTTTGAATTCTGCTATTACCATTGATATAGAGCTCGCTGCTGCACTGTTCCCTGGAAGGTTTGCCTAGCAAGAACCAAAACTTCCGCGTTTTTGCTAAGTTTCCAGCCACTGCTTCTGAGATGGCATGTCGCATTTCACTGATTCGCTGATGTGTGAAATCTATTGACGACTGGATCTCACTGTATATTGCGAAAAATTTCGTTGCATTAGTGTACGTTTCCGAACGCAAATTCTCGTAGAATGGTAGGTTCTTTAATGCCTCATTTCGATTGTGACGATTTGTCTCATCCTAATCTAGTAAAAATAGGCAATCTGAATAGTTACTTTTATCAGATACCTAAAACTTCGTTGCAAATGATGTAGAATGCTAATTTTGAACCAGCTGATCCAATTTTACTTCTGATTTATAAAAAGAAAGTTTTTTCTGATGATTAAACTTCATGTGGGCTTCTCATTCTCAAAGCATCGCAGTGATTTTCGCAATACGAATGTATGTAGCTGGGGACAACGTGAAATCCGGTCAATATGCGTCAAACATAACTCCCAAAATATACATGTTGCAGAGTAAAACAGGAGCGTATCGATTTATGAAACTTCTTCATGGGCAATCATTATGGGCCCAAAGTTATGCATAACGCGCATATAGGGCATTTGTGATCACCATTTCCTGGTGCCATCGACTAACACAAGATCACCGTTCACGAAGCCTCACCACTCATTTCTATCCTTTATCATTAACTTCAGTATTTTGCTGCAGCTTTTTTCAAGTGAACGTCTGCCATCTTCTCGGAGGCCTTCCGAGAAATCCTTCCTTTTTTCATGGATCCGCATGCAAAGAATTATGCTGGTAGCTGCCTTAGCCCCTGCCTCATACACATCCTGCCCATTTCACGTACTGCCTCAGATGTTTCCTCTTTCTGAATGATCTCCAAAAGAAATGTCATATACCCATTTTGCACCCGCTCGCCTGCTACCTGAAGTTTTCCTTCGTGCCTGGACCATCCAGTTCCGCTTCTTTACCGAACTGCGCGCATTAGTGCACCGCATAATTATCCGCTCTAAACATCGTTGCAGCGCTTTCGTTACATTTACCGAGCATTGCTCTTGACGTACTGAAATCTTTGCGGCCTGAAGCTTATGTCTTAAATTTCTTCGATGGCTTTTACATCGGCTTTTGCTTCCTTTATTCATATGAGCTGTGTTGTCATTAAAATAAATGGATTTTCGAATGTTGATCTCTTCAACTACTTTTCATCCATTTCTCCCTCAATCTCGCAGTTGTTAATCGCTCAAAATGTAGAGCTGTTTTCATCGAAAGTTCACTGTTTTCAATAAGATATTGGTAGATCATGTGCTCGTTATCAGTGTTCATAACGTTCTCCAGTTTGCATCGACATTATCTCCTCCAAGGAAGTAAAATGCTGCAATGATTGCGTTGGCAACTAGACTGGTGCCATTTTCATAGTTCTGTCGATGAGTAGCATAGACTGTTATCAAATAGAAAGCGAGTAATGTTAACATCGGAGAACCATTTAATCAATTATATTTCTCCCAAACTATGCAATTTTTCCTTATCCAACATTCCGGAAATTTATTCTCGAATCCGCATTTATTCACTGCCGAAAAGTCACTTTAATTTTCGTTTCGTTGTTTAAGGAGAAGTGAAAATATTTTTGCCTCAAATTATTTGATTATAGAGAAGTGATGTGCATTTGCACCAGTCAGTAATTATGAGACATATATAAAAGGTGGGGGCATAAAGCTATGCGCATTTTCTTTTCAAACGCCATCGTTACGTCACAAACGACGACACAATTCAACACTCAACGAAAACATCATTCAACAAACTTTCCAGTGCTCCTCAGGTACTTTAGGAATAATAATGTATCGCAGTTGACATTTCCATGAAGATTAAATGTACTTGCTATCTGTAGTCTAAGTAATTTGTAATACAACAATGATGGCAGCTATATTGGACAATATTGCAGAAGTTGAGAGTTGGTCTGCATATCGTTTCCAGAGAATTTCTTGAATTTCATTTCAACTATCACTTCTGCAAAGAAGCATCTCTTTGCACGATGGGATTTCCAGCTTTCTTTTCAGGTTTTCTTTTATTTATAATAATGATAAACATGAACAAAAAATAAAGGACATCAACACGAAATCAAAGCTGCTTTTGTTACATAAAAGATTCGTCGTCATTGCGAAATGGAAAAACAAATAGACCAAACGTTTTCCTGGATTCAGCTAATGCTGCTCGAACTAATGAACATCATTTCATTGAAAATTTGCAACGAGTACAATCGACAAGCTGAGTTGATTGTGTCAGTGAAATAGTCCCTCACTTCTACGGTTAAATTGTGCTATTTTAAAAAGTCTAAAAAATTATAGTAATGAAGGGAAACAATGGTTATATTTCCACGCACTGGGGGCTGCTACAAAAGAAATTTCATCGTGGCCTTTTAACACCTCACTGGATATGGAATTGTCAACATCGATATCATCTGATCGCTTGTATGTTTTTGACGCGGTCCACTTTGCTGACTGATCGCTCATCTTCCTTCACTCAAGTACTTGCAAATTTTTAATGGGATTTGGAGAAGATATAGCGAGATGGATTTTTGAAGGCATTCGAAGATCACTATTCCTCATGCGTCGAAATGCATGCCGCCATTTTCCTATTCCCCCTCGCTCACCACAACCCAGCTCGTAGACAATAGGCAGGCTATAAATGAGCGCAAATGAAGTTAAAGTTTCCAACAACTGAGAGAATAACACTCCAGAAGTCGGGAAACTTCTTTCAATTCGACGCATCTATAATGAGCAAAAGCTCCTCAGTTATGAGGCACTTAAGTTTAACGGTTTCCGACATCTCTGTGGTCGAAACTTCAACCACGTTTAAATGAGTTTGTCCGAGATTAAGCTGTACAAATTGTTGTTTGTCTTATAGTGGAAGTTGGAATAATTATGAGTGCACGCTGCTCCTAATGCTAATTTTGAACCGAGAAAAAAAAACATAAGAAACGCGCAAAAATTTTGAGGTCATCATCACTTGGGAAATGATATGAGGTCCTCGACACATTTTAACCGACAACGTAAATGAGTGATTTCAGTAGCGAAAAGTCGGATGCTGCACCAAGTGATATTACCATTACGCTAAACTTTCATATGTGATGCACCTTCAACAGGAGATTTTCTGCGTAATCCCTGATCGTTAAATTGATCCTGAGATCACGGAAAGTTATCGCAAACTGCAAACCGCACGTAAAAATGATGGAATAGGTGAACGAAGAGTATAGAGCATTTTGCATTGGAACGCAAAAATATATAAAAATGGTAACCAGTATTTTTCATTCAATGAAAAGCGAATTCAGCTGCTTCACAACGTCTAAACTGCTGCAAATGAGCACAGTTTCTCATTTCTGAAAGTCTTCGTCTATAGAGCGCTTTACCTTACGGAGAAGTAGAACGAATTAAATAGTATTTTCTCTTGAACGTGTTGCTATAAGATCCCAACGAAATCATTGCTAAAGGAAACGCCATAACAATCTGGTGCTTTCATTTGTTCTATACTGGTGTATCTTTCAGTTACTGCACTTAGTGGATGTATTTTATTTCCGCTTGAGGGTCTCAAATTAATCGGTGATTTAAAATGAAAAGTAATCAATCAGTTTGCACTCGACGACAGCTGCCGACCATGTGATCGTACGAAATATCTACAAATGTATCGTTTGTTTCAAATACTTCCGGCAATAATGCTAATTTATTGTAATACCTTCGTTTTTCATATATGATAGTGCGCAAGCGAAATCTTGATAAATGAAAATTGTTTTTGTACTGATAGCCTATTATGAAAACGCCCACTGATCGATGTTGGCAGTTTGTTTACGGAAGTGCGCATCAAGGAATGTCGATGGCATTCATCTAAATTACGTCGTTCAGCGTTTTTTTTCGTCTTCTTCTTTTGCTCGTTGGAATTCAGACGCGCCCTATTGACGTCCACTTGAGATGTTTCATATCAAGTTTCCCCACGCAGATGCGTTGTGTCCGTATTGTGCCGATCGACATCGTCGCATCTATCATTTTTTCAACTCAAGGCATAAATACCTTCACATTTAGTCGGTGTGCTCTTGCGATAGAACTAGCTGAAATATAGTTCGTTATGCTTTATCGTTTAGAAATATCGCTCTTGTGGTAATGAATTTATTTTTCTTTGAAAGATTTCTTTCGATTTCTTTTTCATCAGCTACGATCACAACTATTGCTTCCTGTTTACTGCATACTAAATATCAAATAAAAATACTCACTACTGCTCAATCCTCAGTGCTTCAAATCCATTGATCATCACTGCTCATAATTACTTCTGGAGAAGTTTAGTTTAATGAGTGACATCCATTTATTATATGAAATATGAAGGTGATACTAAGGTTATTATGGCAATAGAGGTGATTATTATTATGAAAGTTGGTGTATGCTAAGGGATATTTCCTTCGGGGTTTTTTTGAATACCTGTCAAACGTTGCTTTTTCTATTCCATCTATTATATAAAAACCGAACATATGAGCGCGTGATTGCTTGTTAATTAATTCGAAGACTGTATTCCATCACTTCTCATGGATTCTCCTTGACATCAAATAAAAGGTAAACCATTGACGTGAATGTATCGATTATTCTTATGCTCATATAATGCATGGCACTTAAGTGTATAACGTTCACTGCCCACGTCATGTCAATGCTCTTCTACGTACTATAAATGGGCCAATCGGAGTTTCGTTGTGAACGACACTGAACACATCAGCATGGCGATCGAGAGCGCTCTCATACGATTCTCATATTCCTCTCAGCGTAACTGATGGGCTGTTTAATTTCTGAATATTTCAAATTTTGTCGTTTTAACTAGCAGCTGCTGAAGTTCCCAGTAACGTGGAATTAAATTGAATTAATTCATCGCAGAATGTGCTTTAAATTGTCCGACTGGGAACAATTCACCAATATTTTCTTACTTATAATACTATATCCGCAGAATGGACGTATCGCTGCTCTGAAAAAGCTCATAAGATAACGAGGAAAGTGAATTTTGATGACATTGATGAACACAGCCGTGCGATTAAAATATTCATTATTTTTCTCACATAGAATTCGGTGAATTTATTCTCAGCGAGAAGTGGCCTACGCCGACCTTCCACGGTAGAAAATTTTTTGCATTGAAATAGCAATTTCAACTCCCTATAGTCCGCTTTTATTTCGTGACAGTTCACTTATCTCATTTGAACTTCGACTAAAAACTGATCCTGCAATTTCAAGGATTTCTGGAAACATCCTCATCTTTGAATATTCGACATCTATACTAATCGTGTTTGCATTTTATGCGTGCAGATTGGTTATCAGTGAGAAACTTCTAAGAAACTATGTGAGGTGTGCATAGAGCATTAATCATCTTCCACTGCTCTATGCGCGTTTCTTTTGATGCATTCTTGGCGCACTTCCGATATTTGCACGATTTTTGCCCACAATTTCTTCGATCGTCTTACATTTGCTCTCTTTTTCTTACGACATTCTCTTCGTCTATGCAGTCATTGCCGAGTATTTTCATCGGTTAATTTCTTCTTATTTGAAATTTTCCCATGTGGCATCCTTGATATAAGTTGATGGCAATCTATTTGCTGGTGGGAAGAACTGATGATTACTCCTTCTAAGTGGACGGATTGAACGTTGAGTGTTTATATCATCTGTTCGCTATTTTACTACAAACAGATCTTCCTCATTTAATTTATGATTCTACTCTCTTTGGAATTTAATTTTTCGCTATTCGTATGCTCAAGTTATATTTTGATATATGATAATAGACCAAATGAACTCATTGGTTGCGATTAATCAATACGACGTGGATTTCATCCCAAGGAATTATATGAATGTGTCCTTTGAGAGAATTCACTTCGACCATTTTATTTCCGTTTTCTTTAGCGATGAATAAAAAGGGCATCACTTTTACGCGAACTTAAGGAGAATTGGTCAAGCTTAAGTGCTTTACTTTTCCGAACTGATTTATTAACGATAATTTCAGTTGGTGAATTTCAATAGTTGTTGTCTTATATGACCCTCTTAAAGTAATTCCATAACTTTTATGTTTATAGTATACCTATCAGCTGTTAATTGTATATATTTCTGTTAATGAAGAGCATAATCAATAATCATATCATTGTGTTCAGTTTAAATTTGCCGCAAAATCAATAGCAATATCAAAGTTCACAGTTTGCTATTGAAGTTTCAACTTTATTCTGAAAATTCTATTATAAAGAAATAAAATTCGCGATTATTGAAATAACCGAAATAATCGATTCAGTAGCTTTTCTAGTAGTTCTGAGCATTATTTTATGCGCCCATACGGCGTTTATCCATACATGAATAACACCTATAATTGAGCTAATGCTTGCTATCCGCCCTCACATATGTATTAGCCACAGCTACTTTTATTCATCCATTATGCTAATTCCACTGACTTTAGCGGCCTTCGTCTCTTCGATATTACCGCTAAAGCATTTGAAGTATGAGGTAAATTTGGAGTCCTATCTGACTATATTTATCCAAGGCTCTGGTCACTTCTGATACTTCGAAGACTAGTACAACATGAAGATCGGTTAAAAATGGCTTTATAACGTGCACTTCCTATTGACGTAGAATTTGTCTGTTCATATAGGACTTACTCAGTGACTGAAAAGCATTAATTAGCACCAGTATGAGGTGCTCACATAGTGCCACTAAGAGTAGCTCAATAACATCCAAAGAATATACCGGAAAGGTCGTACCTGTAGACGCAGTCAAAGTTAGTTCTTGAAGCGTTCAGCGAAACCTGCGCATTATTTTGACTCTTCCGATGGCCACTGCTCACCTTTTATAAAAGATTTGTTTTTAAATGTAATGTTTAGAAAGTATAGACAGATATCTCATGAAACAAAACACAATTTGTTTCCTCAATGCAAATTTTAACACGCAAACGTTTCATTAACAATGAATAGACCTCAAAGTTGTTCCAAACTATCCCCTTCACTATCATCCTGATTTAATTCTGTATTGACAAACTGTATTATGATATTTCTTATTCGCTAAAGCATTCAATAGCATTATTTGCAGAAAAGCATTACGGCATGAGTGCTTCAGTGGTTATCTGGGAGGATTTCTTCGAGAGGGGATTAACTGGACTTTTCGCATATCTATAAATTCTTTAGCTTTGTTTCAAATGTTTAGATGCGAGCATTTCCTCATTGAAATAACCGATTAGTGCATCCAATCTAACCGAAAGTGAAGAGCGTTCCCGGACATATGCTGTTGATTTGGGCCAATGCGGATGTCTTTTATTGGAGAAACTAACACTCTGTGTACGTTGACTGTAATACTCATAACGATGATCGCAGTAAGACGAAGTTCAGCAAAATTTGAAGCAGCAATTCATGCAGTCATCGTCAAAACTATCCAAAGGGTTACTGCGTCGTGAATGAAATGACGCTGTGGCACGTCTGTAGACTACAATAAAGAAAACACCAAGGTCGCTAGTTTACTACAAAAATGAATTAAAAGGTTAAAAATGACGATGTGCATGGATTGAAACCTACAAAACAGGCCTGTCATGATATAAGCAATATTAGAGCAGCAAACTAAAATACAGACAATCACAAGAAACGAAAAGAATTCACGGGATGGCTGTACAAAGCGAGTGATACAATGTAGGCTATGGGCTCTATGAAGCTGCCTCACAAACGAAGCATCTGTAAAAATTGTGGCAAGGTTTAAAACACGAATTTCAATAACCTATTCTACCAAAAGTGAGGTATCGGAAGATTCCATTTGTGCCGACCTCTAGGTTATCTGATGAATATTAAATCATTACTGCTTAACACATGTGTGCTTACCTAATTTACCGCACATTGTTTTTCTGTTTTGCAGATAAATTTTTCTTCGTCAGCTGCAGCTTCTTTGCTGGACTCGAAATTGCTCGAAATCATCAGCAGTCAGTCAACATTGTATAAAGGTAAACTGGCCTGGCCTGAAGATGGCTCGTCCACGTTGGCCCCTCCTTTCTGCCACCGACCTAGCGATCCCCTGTTTGATTTGGCCACGTTTGTTCACAAGCCTCGGTAGACATTTCTCGGCTCTGTAATCACACAACACCTGAAACGTGGGTAATTATGCCTTAACCTACTTTCATGTGACATCAAAACTTGACGCAACTAAGGAACGAATTAAAGAACATCATAAAACATGATCTGAGATGCGAAGGTAGCCTTCAGTTGCAGCGTTAACGATGGAGATGCGGACGTATAATAAAGAGATTGCGATGCGTCAATCGCCCTAACAGCTAACGATGATAACGATAGTGAGAAGAGGAATTCGCAAGCAAAACAATAAAAATAAACCAACAGTGCAGAACGGTAACACTGCTACGCCACCAAACGAACCACGGTGCCGCATTAGTGAAATGATTTATTCGCCGTAGCAGGAATTCAAGTGTGACAATTCGATTCTTAGTGTGTTGAGATGAATTTCAATTTCCTATCTCTAGGGGCAAGACAACTCACTTGGGTGTCTCAGCGACATATTTGGGCAAACTATTGTTTTCAAAGCTTTTAGAAGTTTTCAAACATTTTTGAGAGCTTTATATGATTATTAGAGCTCCGTCCACACAATAGTGTTTGCGGAGCAGTTTAAAGAAATTTCTCCCTGAATGAAGATATTTATCTTTCTTTTAAATACGAAAACTTCTAGTGAATTATAATTTCCTGAGCAATTTCGATATCAGCGCCGTAGCAGTGAAGACTTTCAACGAGCAGATGCTACAAACAGCACAAAAGTGAAGCTAAATGTGATGAATGATCGTTGTTGCGAACAAACATCGCCCAGTTTAACCAGTGATTATGAATTTCCATTATGGAATTAGCCATCTTCCGTTTGAAAATAGCCTTGATTGAATTATCAATTACCGTCGTTTCTGATATTCTCACTGAGGCTTCCTCTTTTTTTTGATCGTGATTAGCATTGGCTGGATTGTTTCAATGCAGGTTGTCTGAACAGTGCTGAAAGCTGCGATATATCAATCTGCACAAGAAAATGTCACCGAAAGTAACATCCTCAGCGGCTGCTACTTAGTCTTCCGGAGCTTATTGATGAGAGACTCTCAGTTGTAGGGAAGGCGGCTCGTGGAAAACCTTTGTTTCGCTTTAGCGACCTTCTCTCCGACTCTTTATATGTTGCAAAGTTGAATCGCCTGAAGTAATTCGCAATGATGCGCTCATGCTTCATCTCGCATTCACTATGTTAACAGTCCTTAAATTACAGTCATCGTTTATATTGCTGATAGCGTTGCGCCTGCGAAGTGGATCGATCATATCGCATGTAGATAGCTATTTCAGAAGAGTGTAATGTGATGAGTATATGCTGTGCGAGTGGGCGCGATACGAAAGCGGGTCGTGTCGTTTGCGACGGACATCTACGACTCATCGAAGTGTTGAGGGTTAATATCGCACAACTCAAAAACATACCCGCTCGATGTATAGGCGATAATCGATCGATCACAATTGTTGTCCGACTCGACAACCAAGATATTTATCAGTCAACATCCACCGTCAAAGATTCGGTGTAAGCCATTTTATGTCCTCTTTTATTATTTTAAATGTAATTTAGTTGGCATTAATATTTCAAAAATAATTTTCATTGTTTTACCGGTTGGTCTTTCACACGACCTTCTAAATAGTGGTCTTCTGTAATATAATAAAAAGTTATATATGGTGCTCTCTGTTTAACAATTTCACCTCAACTCCTCCCCCATTGCCTAAAGACCAAATTTCAAAGGAAGCATGTTTCGTTGGTAAGTGTTGCTGTGCTATCTTTTGTGTTATGCTTGATTTTTCTTTGAGCCTAAGTCGCTCTTATTCGCACTGCAAATCCTTTTTGCACACCACTAATGGAAGTAGTAATCCATCGCATCCAGTCCATTAGCAGAGTTCCTGCTTCCAAGGCTATATTCAACGCTGGAATATTTCAAATTACTTTTGCTGGCTATACTACTAAACTAGAGATCTTAATGAACCATAACAACATAGGAGGTCGGATATCTGCACAGACGCAGATTTCGGAGATCCCCGTTTTGCTGTGTTTACTCACTTTAACCTTGTTTAATAAGATGGCGTCATTATCGAATCGTTGTGAGCGTTCATAACGACGACAGGTAGATGGGGTATTAGAGCCAGGTGTGTGTAGGCGTCAACTTACATAGAGTCTTGAACGCATCTGCAAAAATTCGCTGCCGCAAAAACCTTGCTGTGTAATGATCGCTAAAGTGGAGATCGTTTTGGATAGCGAGTTGCATAAATGCTTCCAACTTATTTATCTTCTTGTTCACATGTGAACAGTTCCTGCACTCCTATAAACATCCATAGTAAATGAGAGAACACCATAGCTTATGCGCACAGACTTGGACTTTTGCTCCCTTCAAAATGCGACAGGCATATTAACGTACGATATCTTAGGTGACTCTACTTGAAAAGATTTCTCGGGAGGGGAAAAAGCGTTTAACTGGTCTATATTGCTACGATGTTAGCCTTATAGAATATGAGATACTACAGCGCCTTATTGGTCAGTGGAGCGCCTCATTCCTAAGGTGTTGTGTTGCAGGTAATCCTTACCTACCGCATCTGCAACCTTATGAGAAATCGAGCATAGGGAAGGGGGCGGGAAGTGATGTGGGTGAGATGGGACACTTGTCGATCCAGATCAAGAACAAGCAGCTGGAGAATCAAGTGGGATCTTTCCAATACTAAATACTCCCATTGGTACCACTTCCAGTTAATCGAATTTCAGCTTTTGCATAGGAGACGATTTCGTGCACGAAATTTCCAGCAACTTCTCGCAACTTCATTTCATTATATCTGAGAACTCACGAATACCACGGCCAATTGGACGAGTTAGCGTTAAGAAGCGTGATATTGTGAAACATTCTGGTGAGGATCGTTGGCTTCGTGTGACGCCAATCTCGAAACAAAATGATGTTTCGGGACAAATTTGTGTGGATTTGCACTACGACGATGAAACATCCTCAATTGCATTAAGGTTAGCCCTTCAATACAGTCGCTAAGGATTTATGTCGTCAGTTCAAAGCAATGATATTTCTCTTTCCAATGTAAATTTGTTTTCATTGCAACGTTTTAATCTCTTTTCTCCACTGAATGCAAATTCCTTCTCCTCAGAAGCGGCTTTATAATTTCCAGTAGCAATGAATTCCACTGGATGTTTTCGAGTAAACCGGAAGATTCGAAATAGCAAGTCTCTCATCATCAGCAATAATTGATGCGACTCATAGGTGCAACCTTTACAATTTTCTCCGTCTCGAGAGGTTTTCTATCAGCCATTTCTTCACTCTTCCTTCCGTTATATTCTCATTTGAGGGAGATATTATGGATTTTCTCCACTCTCGATTTTTCATATGAAAATAGAACGCTCAAGCTTGAAATTTTCGTGCTGCAACAATAACGTAAACGTTGTTCTCGCACTTCTATCATTGATCAAAACCCTTTTGAAATTATCATTTTCCACTGAATTTTTATTGAATTCTCCTCTCGACGAAAAGAAGAAAAATGCTTTAAGACATCCTCAACGTACTCCTTATGTCTTCATCATATGATTACTACACTCAGTGTGTTTGTCGGATTTAATGTGGTTCCTATCATTCACTTCAGAATTCATCTTCACTGAGATTTTACCATGCTAAATCCTGCATTTTTATCATTTTTGGACCATATTTTCGATTCAAATGCATCGTTAACTGATGTTTGCGGTGAAAACGCTGCCACTGTTAATCTTTCGAGGAACTGTGGCGTTTTCTTTTTACAACGATTTGTTTGTAGCATGAGAATAGGTTTCTTGTATAAAGAACACTATATAAATTGTGGCTTAGGTTTTAATTGTTGATTTTAGTTTCTCCGCGCATTCGTTTCATTGTCTAGCGCTGTTGACTCTTACATATTCCATTCATAATAGAAGCCTCTTATTTAAAGAACAAAGGAAACGCGCAATCATTGGTGCAAGGATCATTGGGAACAGCCTATGCTACATGGAAACGAAGCATTCACCTATATCTTTTGCCTGGACTCCATTTTGCATTCTGCTCATGACCTTTACCGATGAAATATCAGTAGGGATATGCTGAAATTAGTGTCAGCAATAAGATATCGTTCTAATTTTCCCTATGATCCAATCATTTGAGGAAAAAATTGCGATTGCGAACAATTGGCAATCAGATATCGCCTTGATAATTCACTAACACGGTAACTTCGAAGACTGTTTTCTTAATTAAGCAGTGATTTCATTTATATGTGAACTGTCGACCTTTATAAGCGTTCCGCCCACATATCTTACCATATATACATATACATATATATAATGCAAAATTAAAAAAGGAAGTGTGTGTCAGAAAGTGAAGCGCTTGTTTTATAGGAAAATGTGCAATGATATGGCCTTTTTTGTTCCTTGGATTACCTGAAATTCCTCAGATCGAATCGTATATATCCAAAATCCTCCAACTATACTTGACATTAATTACGATACATTGAACTTCATAATCAGCTGTCCATCGATTGCATTTATAAATTGGAATATTTGGATTTTTTAAATTATCCACCTTGAGCGTGATTAATGCGTGCAATAATCTCAAATACAACCAAGTCGATTGAATGGAGGATTATTTTTTTCTCCACGCCGGCATGGGAATTTTTCAGCGTGATTTCCAACTACTTTTTTTGATTAAGTAAACATCAAGCCACTCAAGCTGGGACGTTTTCTGTTCAGTGAGCAGGAGCAAGGAATAGATGCCTAAGAATGAGTCTGAAAAAGAACCCAAGCGACCTTGATTTTGCGTACGATTGCCTCCTATGTGAATCACTCTTATACTGTATTCTTTGAAGGCAAGCGCAAATAAGCCGACTAGTGCGACTAAGATTTCCGGCTTGCACGGCTACGCTTACGCTCAACTTTCTATCCCTTTATCCATAAGTAAGGGCGTCCAAAGTGATCTTCGACCTTCCTGTAATCGAAATGGTGCTTCCTGCTTAAAGCAAGGAATGATTCTACGCTGAATAGTGGATACGTTCACAAATGACTGCTTCACGTCTATGACTCGACTCGATTACCTACGTTAGATGAACCCGAATATCGATAGGATTTTATCAATATTCTATCGATATCTTTAGCACGTGCCAACAGCTACAAATACTTTCCTTAGGAATAATCACCTATTTATCGCAGTCAGTTTCTGACCTTAATGTTTAGGCATTAGCAGTTTTCAGACCGCCTAAATTTCACAAGTATTTTATGAACTTTGTTCGGGGTTTACGAGATACAAAGCAAATTTCCTGCAAAGAACATATGGTCGTTTGGCACTGATACCTATTAATGAAACGATGAAACCATTAGAACATACGAAAACCTTGAAAACAAATTTGCTCAGTTCATGCTTGCCATATTTCATTGGTGATCCATGGATGGAAGCCGTTGAGCGAACCAGCTCTCTAACATTTGCGCAAAACTTCGTAAAGGACGAAAAAAAAGAGCATTCGACAATGGATTTAATTCGATGTTACCGTTATGATTTTCAAATACTATTTGAGAAGAAATCAAAATTTTCCATGCTTTGGCACTTTCAATATAGTTTATACACAGAGCGAGAGAATCGGTGCATAAATGCGACATCTGATCGATAACTTTTGAGGATTATGATTGAAGTGGCTAAGAATTGAATTTTTGGGGATTGTGATTATCGTCCTCATCCATGAGTGCCTTATTTTCTTCAGAGTTGTTGATCATTCTGGACTGAATTTTCACGAACCAGTCGACCTCTATCTATTGGTTACTTTACAAGGCTGTGGACGAATGGAATCGAAGAAACTGAAAATTGGATCTGGTAAGGTAAGTGAGTTTCTTTTTTTTCTTTTACGACCGTCATTTACCAATGATTTGTGTAAAATTCCATCGCAATTATCGGTTGTTTTTTTTGTCTCTTTCACGTGATTATTGAACTGATCGAAAGTGCTGCACTGATGAGCACATAGGAATGTTCCATTTTCATATTGTCCATTTCAACGGTGAAATTTCATCACCTAAGCAAATTTTTTCCAATCTAAAACGATGCATTCTTTCCAAGTTTTTGTCTTCTGCAGTCTGTGCAGTACTAATATTTGCGGCTGTTTTAAAAGCAGTTTCAGTATATAGGTGGGAGGGGTAAAAGATTCATGGAATTTCATTCGACGCTGTTTGAACTGTGCTTAGTAAACCAGCAGCTACCACTGAGAGAATGAGAGTGGAAGGGCAACGACATAAAAATTTCCACTGATCTTAATAAGTTATTATTTTTGACGTCATTCATTTTCACATAAGGCTATACGCCCATTTCTGGATTATTAATTGGTTCATCCTGGCCTTTGCAGCATTCCTGAGTGCCGTTATATGTGGGTGACTATGCTCATGTGTTGAACTGAACCTGTGATTTAGCGTAGTTTTCTCTGGGATATGCATACCTGCTGTGTGTTACCTCTAAGACGTAACAGTGCTTAGAAAAGTTTCCACACACCGACGTAACTGCTTCCAGCTGACCATTTATCCAGAACTGGCTTATTTATATCAGAAGGCATCCTGTAGACCTCAACTTCCTGCATTTACCAAATGATAAATTATTCCATAAATATATGTTTAAAATCCATTTGCAAATATTTCTAATGTTTCTATATGGCAGCTTGATCACAGTGCTACTGTTTAATATAATGTTATCTAAGTTCCATTATTCTTACATTGTACATCTATCCAAATGTTACTTAACAATAAGTGTGCTAAAAATACAGCTACAATAGCAAATGCAGAACCTAAACACTACCAAATGATTGGTACACATAAGGCTGAATGGCTTAATTCACTGAGCTTTTTCGAGAACGCTTCTCCTATATGTATATTTGTTTTAGACCTTCATTGTTATGATGAATGAATGAGTAAACAGTTAACTTGGAATGTCGAGCAACAATTTTGCGCATTTTTATTTGTACAGCCTTGGCATATCTGCCATCTTTCCGGAAGGCACATAATTTGGCGTTGAGTGAAATGCTTCTGAGCGTCCTCCATCTTGTGAAGATAGGAGTGCGCCAAATCCGTCTCTAGCTGAGGTTATAATTGTTCATATAGGACGGGTTTAGGACAAGCTCTGAGGCCTAGCAGGACTTCGTTGCACTTGACATCTCTTACATGCAGAAAAAAATGTTGCTACCTATACGCGTGACGATGAACGCATTTAATTGCGTGTTATTTGGTGCTTCTGGTACATTTAGCGAGAACAGTGTTTCATCGAATATTGTTACATACTCAGCACTAAACTCTTCGACTGAAGAAAACATAGGTAACTGATAACCTCTAACAGTATAAGCCTGAGAGGTAAATTATGAGGACAAATTCTCCCCGATTAGCAACCATGGTAATGCTAAAATTCCAGACGTGGAAGCGACAATAGCACAGTAAAGCGGCTCTGCGACGCAATTTGCACTTCTATTTAGGAAACTATTTCAGGAAAAGAACTGCAGAATTCAAATAAAATGTGCTGTAGTTTTAACAATTGCACTTCTTAGGAATGATGAGAATGTACTCCGATGTTCTCAGAGCATCTCGGACAGTGTGCTAAGCGTCTCAATATTGTAGAAGCAGTAGCGAGGAACATTACGGGAAGGGGGAGGTGTTGAGCGAAGCTTCATCCATAGTTTGCACAGATCTAAGTACAGTCCTAGGATCTTTCATGTACACGATGCGACGTTCCAAACATTCATAGAAAACTAAACCGTTCACGAAACACCTTGTGTTGTAACTCTGGTGGCAGCGACGCTTTGAGCAAGGGGACAGTCGAAGTGGCTAGCACCACAAACCCTAAGAACGAGTAGAAATGGCGAAAGCCAGAGATACTAAGGAGAGCTGCCGATGGGGAACCTTCTAATGGAGGAGATCGACAGTGAAGGGTACTAGGTCATAGGTAAAAATCTTGGGATCTTGGGTTCGCTCTTCAGCCCCACACCCAACTGCATGATCCGTCCTCAGTTTATGAACGAATTTCACAGGCCTTTTGCCATGCAAACGATATCTAAAATTCGTCACTAAATTCTACATGCATTACTTGAGCCTCAGTGAATCGCGCTGCACATTAGCTTGCGCGTTTCTGTCACTGCATATTTGGCCAGCCTCATATCTGTTGACTCCTGAACGTTCGTACCAAGAGATATGAGTTCAGAGAGACAGTGTAAAGCATGTTTACACTCAGAACCATGTTCACGTTAGAGGGGAGGATCCGAAATTAAATTTTAGCCTTATTTTATGTCGTATTTTTCATTCGTTGTTCAATAGCAATTTCTCCACGCGATTGGGAATACACTTTTGCCTCGGCGAGATATTGTGGTCTTCTTATGAACAAACATGAGCTTTTTAATTTCAGAGTTCTGAGTTGCAGTGCCTTTTACTTCAACTATGTCGCCCACTTGAAAACATTATCGCTTATGTTTTTTTTTGTGCTGCCGAAGGAATGCACTTCAGATGGCACAACTTCTAAGGGTCATCATCGTCGACATTTTCCGCAAATGATGTTATGCTATGTATTGATGTTCACTTCAATCAGTCCTAAGCATGTTCATCACTTCGCACATGAAAGACACGTGCAGGAGTGTTGTTACACGACATTTTTGGCAATCCCAGTCCATAAAAAAATCACCGTCATAATTTGAGGTCATTTGGTTATTAAATATGCGTTTCACGAAAGTACCCCACAGTAAATTATCACCCTCAATATCCGGTCAATAGCGTTTAAATTTTCTCCCCCATAGTCGAAAATCCTGGACAAGAGGATGCCTTAGTTCACTTTGAGCAATAAGTTTATTCTTGACAATCGTCTAAAAAAAAGTTTATTCTTGACAATGGTTAGTGCGCCACTAAGCGCACTAACCATTCGCCCAATGAGTAGTAACACAACGACTACGAGTTGCCACTGGCAGCCCTTATATAACCTACTCATGGTACCACACCGACTCTCACAGCAGCACTGCACAACAGTGGTCACTGTCCCACTATCACATTCGAGCTGACGTATGGTTATGATCGAGCGGTTCAGAAGCGAGAGAGACTCGTTATATATATAGAGTCTCGATATTCTCTATGAGTTCATGAGAATGCATATATCATTTTCATCTTTAAATTTCTGCCATTATAAAATTCAACATATGATAGTATCGTTGAGAATATTTTATGCATTTATTTCGACCTTATGATTTACTTTGATATAAGAAATCGAATCTTAACTATTGTCTATAATGCTCTGAAATACTATTAGCAATGTCTTGCTTAGATGCCGTTACAATTTGTCCATTTTCAGTTGAAATGCTGCAAAATTGCTTTCCTTACGAAATTCACGTGTGTTTTCTATTGATATTACCACTTCCTGTTATATATCCCTGTCATTATCGCATGTTCTTTATATACTGCGAACATTGATTTGTTCGATGAATTTGATCAAAGTTATGAAATGTAAATGTGTTTTCCAATATAACGATTTTAAATGGCATCCCATAAATGATTCCAGAACTGAACCTTTTAAAATGTGAAAACATATAGGAAGAATAAATGATAACAAATGGGGAGGTAAGTGTAGAAGAATGCGTATGTGTAGAACACACCCCTGAAGATGCGAGCATTGATTGGATGTGTACTGGCGAAACAAGAAGGGGGATTTTCAGGAAAGCGATGAAACGCTGTTTATGGAATGTGAACCAAGGGACAATCATGATAGCCAACGTCCACAGATTCGACTGTCTTTGTGGCATGACGTTCTAGGTGGATTCAATAGCTACTTTCATGGACAAGTACGTATTCTACTCGACGAAACAACTATGCGGCCGAAAACCGACTCATCTGGTCCACAATGGTTTGTTGCAATTCATGACAGTTCACAGATTTGTGCATTTTAAGTTCTTTCGTTCGCACTGAGGTGCGGAATTGACTTTTAAGATTCTTTTAAACTTTCCCCTCTGATAAAGCAGTCACCCTAGGATGTTGTTAGGTCTTGCAGCGATGTTTACGATAATATTTTCGCATTCAAGTTTTCCATTCTTCTCCTACAAAGCATATAACATCGTATTGCATATAGAGAGCCATTGAGAAATATTTTAAATGTAGGCAGTGCAAATAAGCATTGACAACAGTACTTCTGGGATTCCTCGCTTCTTGTTTGTTTGTTTTAATGTAGCGCTGCCAGTCATCTCAACGATGCAAGATTCTGAACTAAAATAACTCAGTCACATCGTTTGCGTTTCCAGTAAAAAGTAACATCCAAGAAAACACTATGAATCATATTGGCACCTGACTATGGTACTTCGCGTTTTCAGCAATCTTAATGATTAGGTTTTTCGAAATTCATGCTGAAATTAGGCAAATTCCTTGAATTTCCACTTATCCAGAATTTCCAGTCATAGCATTCATTTAGTGAAAAATTCTTAAATGCTACATTTGATTAAACAAGAAAAACGAAAGAGTGATCATCATAGTATTTCAATGAGCCAGTGATGAAGCTTGATAGCAATGCATTTCGCCGAGCAAACATTACTTATGAATATATTTCACTGTGTGCCTATCCACTCGAGAATGAAGAGAGAGCCTCATGTACCTATCAATGAGTTTTTATAAAATACGTCATTCATTGATACCTTTTGTCTTTTCATTTCTTACCACGCTGTGTAGAGATCCGAATGTGTAGGAGCAGATCTCTCTAATGAAGAGTGTACCATGCACGTGTAGAGCGCTCCTCAATTTACGTAGGTGTGTGGGGGTGTAAGCAAAGAACGAATTGACGAGTGATGGAGCAAGAAGAATGCGTTCCATTGGTGACACGCCCCTTCCGTTTTTTTCGATCTTTTCGTTCACAGAATTCGCCCAAATTTCCACTCAGTATCGCTCGCATCTCGAATATTGCTCACTCATTTGTTGCTCAGAACTTGTTGTCTTCTCTGCTCTGAAACTTTCTTAAACGAAGTGTTTCTGGTTCGATTATGTCCACGCAAATGCTTTCTCTACCACAAACACGAGCCGCATTCCGTCTTTCGTTGCAAGCTAGCACTAAGAAGCTAAGTAACGCTTCATCGTTGATTTTATTCTCATCGATGCGTAAATCACGACGTTACCGTTTAACGCATATTTCTCGTACTTTTTCGGCACCGCTGACGAGGTTTGTTAAATAAACTCTTAAACAAGACATAGTTTGTGGCTATAGCGGTAATTCTCATTATGGGATTGCACTTTCCAGTACCTTAAGTTCTCATACCTTTTGCATTATCCTATACTTTGAAAGAATATGTCTAGTTACATATGTGGAATATTATTTTATTGAATTTAGGGCAAAGAATTTTGGTTTTGCAGCATATATCATATCCATGACCTCGAAATGTGCGAATACAATTAATGTCGTTGTCCCGTGCTCCCATACGAAAATACGAAACCAGAAGACTTCAGAAAAGTGCAAATGAAGCCTGATCTGCATGCGGTCTTAATGTTACTGATGCTTTCAAAAAATTTTGCAGCCCATATAGTTTGCCAAAATGTTTGATATATTCTCCACTCAAATTTTTAGGTACTATTTGAAGCCACGTATGTCAGTGGACGAAGGTGAAGAGACTACAGGTGAAAATGTAGATCCTTCACGACTTGGCGAGCTGCGGTTGCGACTATTCTATACTGCTGATCACGTATTACCGTTGGAAGTGTACAAACCTCTTCAAATAAATCTAATCAATTCGTTGAGTTCTCGACCTTTCTGCGCTTCACCAGCTGGTATTCTCGAATATTTGCCTTCTGTAAGAGCTTCATCGTTTCAATCATAAAATTCTCCTTTACGCCACATTTGCATATATGGAGAAATAAAATTCCACACTCATTACTGACGAATAAACCATTCAGAGCTATTTTTTATCCAAATTTGAGCCGTTAAGGAAAACTCCACAGAGAATTTCCCAGCTTTCAAGCAGTGGAATAGTAAATTCCTTATTACATCCCGCCTGTTTCACACACTCTCTTAGTACTTCACTTTTGAATCCAGACAATGAACTACTCAACATACTTGGTAAAATAAAAACCTTTAATATATCTGGGATATTCTTCATCCATTTTCGATGAGTTAAATATTAGCTGTGAAGAAGTGACGAAAAAGTCAACGGAAAAGTTGAAAAAATGCGACTCTAATTCTGTATAGAGATGCCCATATCTCCCAACTCGTGGGACCATTGCTACTCGAATGGTACTTTAATTTTTGCGGGTGTGTCCGTTCTTTCATATTCGCAAGTTACCTTTTCGATATTAGGTCACAGGTAGCTTGAGCCTACCAATTCTACCTCCTAGTCTGCTACTGCATTAGTTTTGTTCAACTGCTTCTGTTAAATGGTCTTTGAAAGCATATGAAAGCATCTGCCTGCCATATTTCGTTATGCGATCAGCTTATAGATTGTCATCTCTATATTATGTTACTTTATAGTGATTGTAATTAGTAAGAAGATGTTATCCAAAGAGTTTTTTCATGGAATTTCAGTGAGCAGTCGAACTTTTTATGCGAACATTGCAAATGTTTTCCTATCTGTAGAGAACTTTTTTTTCAACATCATTGAGATTATTTTCAGATTGATTTAGTTACAATAGCGAGGCCATTAATGAAAATTTTCGTCCAAGCAAATTCAATTCGTCCCTTGCTAAGGATTCTATGTGCACAAGATATCGTAAAATGCCAGTAAGTTTCTTTGTTCATGATTTATGAAATAGAGCTTATTTACTTCTTCCAAGATTATCCACTACTTCGTAAGTTTTACTATTAGCTTATTTAATTCTTCCACGATCGTCCACTACTCCGTAAGGTTTACTGTTAGCTTACTTAATTCTTCCAAGATTATCCACTACTTCGTAACCTTTACTAAATAGGCCATAGATTTTACTTTGAAAGATTTTTCTTAGTTATTTTTCTAAAGTATTTGAGTTTGCGTTCAACTGAATGAAACGATGAAAAATATATAAAACTTCAGAATTTATTACTGACATTCGAGACTTTCCAATAGTTCGTTTTATGCCCTCGGAAATTCTTCCCACTCGCTTACGCGGAGAAGAAGATAGGATATTTGTTCTTGATATTTTCAACTTTGCTTAATAGCCTCCGAAGTTCAATGATTTTAGTCACCTCGGTATTTTAGTCAAGTTCAATTCCGAAGAAACCACCTTCGCAAGAAATCCTTTTCCTGTAAATAGATGGATTATCCATGAAGGGAATAATATTTTTGATCTCGTCGTAAGAATAAATGCTATAGATTAACTAAGTAAGTTTAGGAAGTAATATATTTGTAGTAAAGAGTGTTTTTCAGAGATGTCAATACATTGTTTCGGAGTCAAACGTTGGCGAGTAAAATCATTTACGAAGAAATGAAATTTCTCGGCCATCAATATCTTGTTATTTCATTGAAGCCGGTTATCGATATGGTGGGTTATGTTGAATAATGGCGCAGTAGTAGTTCCTGGAACTTCAAAGAGCCTACAAATCACCGAACCAAAAGAAACAAAAACACTGAAAATTTCACATGTGCACAACCCAGTGTGCTATTTAACAGTGGTAGTATTTAAATAGTGACGAATGTCGTCAGCATGATACTGAGGAATGCAAGCATTTCTTTTCATTATTCGGTTGTTGCTTTCCGGATTCTCAGCTTTCAAGATTTAGTACCGCAGATGTAACCAGCTCAGGGATTCAGTGAGCCTAGCTATGGCACCTGCCCAACCTTATCGTTTCAAAACCTTCTCCGAAACTTGGTTATTCCGGCATCATATCGTAGGAGAATGGATGGTTCCTGGAAACTGCCACATGTTTTCTTTTCCCAACGGTCTCATGTGCGATGTGTTTACTTCTTTTACATAGTATCGTTAACTCTAGGGGGATCGCACAACTTTATATGGGACGTGCTTATTCCTTATACGGCCATGTCGTCCTTCTTCTTTTTATTTCTCACATTATTTTCACCCTGTTTTCTCACATCAGCCTGACTCATCTCGTCTGTGGAGTTGATGGTGTCGCTGGTACGACTTAGCTGATAATAATTTCTGTAAGCATTTCAGATTTACAATGAGCGGAAATGTTGTGAAGTAGATCCATCAAAACTGAAACATGGTGGCAGCATCGAATCGAACAAGGTAGGTGAATATCCACTCTCCATAGTTCATGGATAAAAGATAAGAAAATAGCAACTAAATGATGAAATCCGTCGGAATTATTAACCTTCAGGTAAGTTTATCAGTGGATTACGTAGCGACTCAAGGGATCAGTTTAGCTTCATCAGTTCCTCATTAACATACGCGCAATTAATTCCATTCAATCGGTCATTTGAAATTCGCCGTGTTAGTGAAACTTGAAGTGGGCACAATTTGAGCGTGCGAGAAAAAAGTTCCCATACTTCACATAGACAAATTTGTTCGTCCGTTGACGAATGCATTTCAAGCGATAATTTTTTAAGGAGGTATGTATCGAATGCATATAAAGGTTTCCAGTTTCTCACTTTTTTACGCAGTACTGTGCGTTATGGTTGGACGAGCATCTGTTTTCGTACTTTTATTGTTTCCTTAAAACTACATTATGCAGATGTGCAACGATATTAAAGTTGTAGTGCGCAGTGGAGCTTTTGGAAAGGATAAGATTCAATTTCCACCAGTTTATAGAAGCTCCATGTCGGTTTCGTCGAAGAAAAAAGTCCTTCTGCCGTTTTCGACAAGTTTTTGTTCTTGAAAGGCACATATTTCTTTCTAAGACTTCTAGAGGATAGACAAGGATTTCTTTTTCTGTGGCGCTTTTCTCGATTTCTGTTCCAACCTTAATTTAGTTGAATCTGATCGTCTACGGGGAGGTTGCCTTCTCGCGTGTAGTCGACTCGAACCATCGTTGTCCCACATCGCTAAGAGAGATGTTCGCCGATCTTCGTGATGTTGTTGCGATGCATTTTCCTGGTCGTGAAGACGTACAACGGCTTGCACTTAGCTCATTTATTGTCATGCGATTTTTCGCAGCAGCAATAATGAATCCGAGATTATTCGGCTTGAAACGTGAACAACCGGTTCGTTAAATGCACTCACCTTTGAGAATTGTTGCTATTCTAATATAGGCAACAAAAATCGCACTCCTTTCAGCACACGTTTGTTCTACCAAGGCAGTTGAAGTTTATGACGGTGTATTACACCTTGCTTAGTGCAATTTGCGCTGCATATTCAAGCTCCAAAAGAGTTGATTGGAAGTGAATTTATTTCCTTCATCGAAACGGAAGATTTCAAGTCATTCGTAGTCTATAGATTTCTTGAGGGTGGTTTTGCTTCCTTTGAAAGACCAAATTTAACTTTAGTCGGTAAATTGACCGGCATGGAGATATTTTAGTCCCATGGCGATAAATGGTGATGACCATGTGCACTGAACATTAAAGTGAATTTTCAGGATCCTGTTGTTGGTAGAACGCTAGTGCTTGTTTCGAAAATCTTACAACGTCTCTCAAATTGTGTGGTTTCGGGTCACACGCTCAACGTGAAAGAACCATGGTTGGCTCCAGTAATGCAAAGGTTTCATTTCTTTACCAATCATCTCATAAATTTTCTTCGCTCTCGCACAGCGGCATGGGATGTTGTGAGCAATATCTGATGACAGAAATTTGGTGATTTCTATTTGCCTTAATTGAAAGGATATGTGTGCAATGAAAAATTTAAGGAAAGACTTTCACATGAAAGATTTAGCCACATATCCATTCTATGAGAGCTGTTTTCATTGTATGAGATATTGCTATGTTAACCATTTTATTTCTATTAAAATAGCTAATAAAAACGATGAAACTATATGATACATTTCGGTCCTATAAAAACTTACAAGTAATTTACCTTTGGATTGTTGGTAGAGCAAATTACCGCATCTCCAATGAAGAACATATTCCATTCAGGTTTACCGATGAAACCCACCGTTTAGCGATGCTAAAATTTCTTGATCGCATATCGATGACCGAAGCGGATTTATCGATCAGTGGAGAGAGCCTTTCAATTCTTCGAGACGGGTAAGTAGAAGTTGCAAAGATGAGGATTTAAATAAAATTTATCACAAGATGAAAAATTTCTAGCGTGAGCATTTTCCTATGCAGCAATACTTTTTTCCTATCGACGTCATGTTCCTCCTTTACCTGATGTAGAGAAAATAACCTCTAAAAGCAGTCTGAAAGAACGACGATCCATATTTCACGCATTTCTTTCTTTTGGATTTTATCGATTGCCTGATTTACTCCATGAAGAAGGGTGGCTCATTTCGCCATGTATAAGGCGATCCCCTTCGACGCCACCATTCGTTTACTACAACAAGCTGCATATATAGTTAAGTATCATGAAAAATGCCCAGTCCGTATTGAGGTATCCATCATACTTGTACTTTCCTGCATATTTTCCAGTTTGATGTCTTGTGACAGCCATATTTTATACTTTGGAACGATTTGGTGAATCTAATGTTTCCATTTTCTTATGTCGAAAGAATGAATGCAGAAACTGCACTCTCTTTTCTAACTTCACAAACCATGTCGACCACCTTCATGAATCCCCTCAAGCACAAAGATATGAATTCGTTCTTTTTACTTGATTCAGTTGGAAGCTATAGTCTTTTGAATGATTTTCTCTTGAAAAATCACCGAACAGATGGACATATACACACATACTTAGGCGTAAATGTGTTTGTCATTTCATTTCTTGCTTCGTTTTTCAGTCTTTTTCCCCTCTTTTCATGAAAACTGAAAAGCTCGAATAAAAAGAGCATCATCCAACTTCGTAGCGTCATTTTGCCTACAGTTGCGTTACTTTTATAAAACCCGACTCATTTTAATCTCTTATATGATTAGCATTAAAGCTTCCGTTGAAATGTAATGGAAGAAAGTATCTCATCTTCTTTTTCAGCTTCTTCATTGAGCGAAAAATGCGCGAGAAGCGACGCTATCTGAAGAATTTAATCAGTCAAAGAAGGCGATACGTTGTACTCACTGAAACGGAAATCTGTTGGCAGAAATCGAAAGGTAAGCTATGATGGTACTGATTCGTTTCATCATTATGATATATAGTTTCAAGAGCATCCTTCCACAGAAATGTATCTCCGATTGACTCGTGAAAAGAATAATTTGAGCAATATTTTTCTTTCAGCGGATACGGAGCCAAAAGGACGCATTCAGTTGCAAGAAGTGAATCATATCGAACCCGTCGAGGATGCTAAAAATGTATTCAGGATAGCGACATCAACATGCGAGATACAGCTCCAAGCTCCGAGCATGATCGAAATGAACGAATGGTATGTGTGTATTTCGCAATCGACTTTCTCGTTCGCTTAGTGGCTCATCAAAGGAATGTTGTATATTATGGACGTAGCAAAAATGCCTACAAAAATTGTTAGCACGAAGGTCCTTCTCAATTGCTTTTCAGCGGATGGAAGCGTGGCGATGACCTATCATCTCCATTGAAATGTTCATGGAATACTTTGCTCCGTAATATTTTCCTATGTGGATGTTCCGTATTTTCTGTACCTTCCATATACAGAATATCACAGAACACATGAAATATCCCTGCTGTTTCGTCCTGATATTTCATGTCCCGTTCACTTCTAGCGGCTGCCCTTACACTTTTGCATATTCATGTATGTTGTCAGAGCCGTTGTCGAACGCGAAGCCGGGATCCTCCGACATTTGAAAAGCCTTCATTGTACGAACACTGGGGATTTCAGGATTGTTCAAATCCAAAAACAGCGAAAGAGGCAATTGATGATTGCGCTACGTACAACAGAGCCAAGCGAACTTTTTGAAATAGACACAGAACGTGAACTGGAAGCGATTCATATGGCACTTTATGAGCATGCCGAGACGTTAAAACATTGGAAGAATGCGCTAGAAGGAACCGAGATCCCCGAAGGACAACCGCCTCTTCCGAGGGCACTTCAAGACCAAGTAAGTGTTCACTGCATGAAAGCTTCTCGAAAGCTCACCGGCAGACATAGCAGGTGCATCTTGCTTTATTCACCATTTGCTTCACTTGACACTTATTTGCCACATTTCGGCCATTAAAAAGGACCAGTTGCTGTAGAATATGTCACCGAAGCTGTATTAAACTTCATGCGCTTGTGCACATTTTGCTAGATGAAATCATTAGAACCTCCTTTCGCCGTCGATACGATATATCTGCTTGCATGGTAAAGAGTGAAATTGTGGAGTTAGTGAAACTAGACTGACATAGTTTGGCTGGTATAGACTGTCCTAAAGAACGATATACCTTCGCACATTTTGATCCATTAATTTAAATGTGAATTTTGCTCCGATTAGATTTTTGCTTCGCATGAATTCACAACTGCAAACATTTTAGTATTTGTTGCCAGTGAGCGAAAGCACTTGCGCATCAGCAGAATGCATGCAGCACGGACATATTTGTCCCTCATGGTTTCCGCAGTTCAAGTTCAAATAGCTTCTACGGCAATACTCGCCTACGCTGACAATCTGTAGCAATCAGAATTCACAGTCATTTTTTTGCCAAAAATCTCGCTCTGCTCCTTATACTGGCTAAATGATGCTTTCCGTAATGGAATCCACTAAGTCCGCAAGAAGTTGGGGCACTCGCAGTGTTCATTCTTTGGTGACTTCAGTACGTTCACAGTACACCATCCGCCTTTAGGCCATATGTGATGACATGATTCGCCGGCTGGAAGATATTCTCATATAATGCATTAGCGCATATAATTATATGGGTTTATGCATTTATTGGTATGCAGTTCTCAGAGGCACATCTCTTTTGTTTCCGATATTGAAAATCCCCATTGTTCGATTGGTGTAAGGCCGATTTCACTCACTGAATTCTCGACCCGAAGTGGTGAATAAAATGCCATAACTTTCAGTGATCATCTTATGCTTTTTTGAAATACTTCATCAGCGTATCAAATTTCAGCTGAATGAATGCGAAAATCCAGAGGAAGCAAAAATGTGTTTTTACTCGACAATTCAGGATATTCTGCACGGCACACTTCTTATCGAGAAGGCACATCGGGACGTAGTGAATACCTTCATGAGCCAGGTTCTTTTTTTCACATTTGGAGCATTTTCAAGCCGCCTTCTTTTCGAAAGCAGCGTCAGCACAGAGGCATTCCGAACTTAGTCAGCTGTGGCAGCTGCAACCACTTGAGGTAAGCTCTGTTGATATGACGAAAGATTGAAGATCTTTGCTGAAATCATCGATCGGTTCCTGATTAAGAAAAATATTATTGACGCAGATTCTCGATGACATGTCATTGTATACTGAGACAATCGCGTCCGGTAGTAACCAAATGATTGCACTATATATGGTGTTCGCTTTGTAAACGATTTCCGTTACTATGCCACTACATCGTTACACCATAACAACGCAACCTTCATCTTTATCCCTTCACTATTTGTTCGTCTGGAGAATGTTCACTTTTTTGTTTTAATACTACAGTTGCAACATTACCCGCTGCAATAATTCACATATAGTGGTGAGTGAAAATAATGATTTTTGCAGATCCGTAGTGGAAAAGGAACACGTGAACTTCCGATCGGTGATGATAATTATCTTTTATTGAAGTCACGCTTCCAGAAGAGTCTCGATTAGAAGTCAGACGTTCGCCTGCTCAAATAATGATCTCCGCGGATATGTGGTGAATAATTGCTGTACTCGGGCGATCAGCTATATGTTTCAACTATAAACGCAGTCCTGTCTTTACAAGGCGTTATGGCAAACAAGTGTTAAAATGGGATTTCTCAAAAAGCTATAAGATTATTTGGACATGAGAATGCCTCTTCCATCAGAACGCTTATATGACAAAAAGCCGACAATTCACTGTCTCGTTTACGCCTATTCGCCACAATTTATTATGGCAGGCAATCGTCGCTTTACACGCAGCTGTTTCCAAGAGTTTGCGTTTTCCCGTTAGAGGCACCAATGCTCATCTCATTCATTATGGCAAGATCTTCTTGAAATGAGACCATCTCTGCGCTTTCGAAACTTCTTTTAAAATTGTTGATGTGATAATTGATAAGTATGCAAAGTGAATTTGGGAATGATCGTGGATGTATTGGTGCTTCGAGAGCAAGTTGCAAAGAAGCAACTTGAACTTAACGGATAGAGTGACTAGCAATATGCCGATGATTATTTGTCTTCATCCTTCTCAGTCCATACCTCGCTGTTTGTTTGTTTGTTTGTTTGTTTTCTGTTTGTCAAAATTATATTTTCTTATCTTGACTGCATTTATTTCTTTGTTTTGTTATTTCTTTTTTTTGCTAGCGTCATTCATAGGAATTCAAGCATATCCCCATATTGTGCTTTGCAAGACTATGGATGTTTATTGCCTTCAAAAAACTGAAATAGTAAAAGTCAGAGATGTTAATAGCGAGGTCACTTCGGAGTTCATATTTTCACCCGTCGGCTACTCCCTGCTCATAGTAATTGTTAGTCTCGAGGGAGTAGTGTACTGTTGTAATTAGCTAGCAAAAAAGTATGTCACGGTGATATGCCTGATGTGATTTGAGAGGAAATGAAGTGCTGCAGCATTCAAGCCTTCCCAGATTTGTTAACGAGCTGATACGTGAACAGGCTCTCTGACTTTATTTAGCATTTTTCTTCAAACTTCATTCTTTTTCAATAAAATAGTTAAGTATTATTTTGAAATATTATATGATATTTTGAGATGCAGCATTTCATTTCCGATCATTGGGCATGATTTTTATGCAGAAGAAACTTGTTTAAGTCATTCGACTTGCATTTAGTGATATTTTTTCTTATGACATTATTGCTTAATGCTCACTAATGCTTAAACATGTTTCTTAAATTACGCTTGTTTACAGCCTTACAAATTTTCTGTACTCTTGCCTTACAAACGTTCTCCCTGAAGCCATCGAGATCTTCTACGATTGTTTAAATTTGATGCGAACATGAATTCAATTCATTGAAAAGGACTCGTTCATTCGATAAGTTTGACTATAAGCGAACATGAATCCAATTCAGGATTGATATCTTTCTGGATGGCTTCTCCCTCCACGAAATAGTCGAATTAAGGAAAGATGTGCAAAAAGTGTATATGTTTATATTACTTGTACATTGTGATATTTCCACTTGTACTGCATAATGCCTCAGTGTTTGTACACACGAACGCTCATCGTTAGATGTAGTGGATTTTTCCCTCTCGAATTATTCTATTTTTGCTATTCCTTAACGAGCCTAATCTATAGGTTTTTGTGAATTCAATTGTACGATGTACTACGCATCAACGATGAAAATGCGAAATTCGATGGAAGAAAGAATAAAAATCAATGAATCAAATGATGCTTTCAGCTACAATTGAGCAAAAACATATCAAGTAACAACGAATGCATCAAGGGTCAATATGTGATCAACAGTTCCGATCAATGAGTGCATCAGATCGATGAAGCAATGGGGTATAAAATTTTTCAGTCCATTATAGAAGCGGACGTGTTCAAGCGGACATTAACATATATTCTCAGATACAGCTTTTATAACGTCGACTCTCTAGACGTAAAATTCGTTCCTAAAATTGCCAACGATACATATTTTTTCCTCATTCTTGTGAATGCGACCTAATTCAACCGTGCATTCGTGGAAATAATATTAAAGACTGCAATCTTTAAATAAAATAGGTCAACGAGTCGTTTCTAGTCTGGACTCTATAGGTTAAAAATTTACGGATCTTTAGACCAGGCCAGTTTATATTCACATAACTTTGACTGCTGAAGATTTCGAGCGCTTTCGAGTCCAGCAAAGAAAGGAAGGGCGACGTAAATAAGAAAACTCCGGAAGTGATTTGCCTCTTCCAAAGATGCCTACGGAAATTGGAGACGATAAGGAATACAGTGCATTTAACTTACTGCATTTTCTTTCCGTATCATTCGGCATCTGAAAGAATGATTTTGGTGAGGATCTGCAGCACCGATCAGGCGAAAAAAATATGAGGACACTATTTCAAAGGTCAGCAGTTTTTTCGCAGCATGTTAAGCCGAAATATTTGCCGCATTTTGGGTTGATGGGCAATCTGTTTTACGTGCAATAGCTCCAGTCATAACATCGAACACAGTTCAAGATTATCCGCTATATCGACGAAGTTGAAATTGTTTCTCGTATGACGACATTCATTGGGTTTGATAAACTCAAATGATCTGAAGTTCGCAGCACATCATATCTTTATTGAATGGTATTCATATGTTCCACAATATTCACTTCATTGCTTCACTTCAGAACCTTAATTATAGTTGCTTTGAAAATAACGCTACAGAAGCGAAAAATGCTTCAACTCATTTCCAGCCCGAATACACTTACCGTCGTTTGGAAATGCACCACAGAAGAACCTTTTATTTCTCACCCACGGGCACCTCGGTATTTCAATAGTGCATTTACAGCAGGCAATGACTGCATTTTCTCTTGTTCAAAGGATTGTTCAAAGGACGAGTATGTTGCTTGCTGCTCTTAGCAGATGCGTCTCCTGCGCAACAAATTTGGAATATATGGTTTTTGACTTTTGACTGTACATACGGCAAAGGGTCATCTCCCGAGGTCGGAAAGTCTTTTTTCCCTTACAAGTTTTAGACTTTACATTGCTATTTCAATGTTTTTCCTTCTCATTACTATCTATCTTATAACCATCCGCCCATGTGTTTATGCACCATTATAATAGGCGTTTCGTTTGGTTTGCACGGTGCTTTTGCCTCCCAATAATATTCAACTCATGCGAACCAGAAATAGCGATGTTATTGCAAATTTTGTAACGTGGAAACAATTTTTTTTTGGTGCAGTCACAGCTTGACCCTCTGATTGCCTCAAAATGTACTACTGTTCGCAAATTTCCATCGAAGTACAGCCTCGGAATTTCGTCGCTCATTGCAAATTACTTCTTCACGAAGTGAGAGGCGCAGGCACCGACTACGATGAAGTTGACGCTTTACTCCTAATATGCGCATTATAAGACCGCCATATACTATTTTATGCATAACTTCCAACTAAGACCAGGCAAAGCTTCACTCGTGCCCATTTTTTGAATCCGTCGTGACTACTTCCAGTAGTTGCAAGGTATAGATCTGTAAGATATCTTTTTTCTTCCTCGCAAAACATCCTGACGATCTTCATTTTGTTTCTCCCTACTGACGCCCGTTGTTACGCGGCTTGATCATCGCTTGAGATGAACAGTCCTTGGTTCATCCAGTTCGCATCTAAACGTTTCCTGTTCGTCGAGTTTCGCTGCACTGCCTCAAACGTCTATTCTGGCACTGTCACGTAATAAAGTCAGAAACTCGCAACTTATTGTTCAATTTCCCAACGAGGTCGGCCGAACCGAATTATCCTAAATTATCCTGACAACACGCCGCATGAATGTTCTTCGTTACTTTTTCTCCAGTTGCAGCTGCATATATCTTCTGGAAGTTCTTGATTAGATTTGTTGACGCACAACATACCTACATTATTAAGTTATGAGGATTTTTTGTACTGCCCATCTTGAATTATATCGCAGTTACGGAAGTTGTGGCGCTACGATCTTCGTTTTATTCTAGCGCATGCAAAACATCGACTCAGTGTCAACCAAAAAGAAGAATCTCGGTCTTATCGGAACACCAACCGTCCATTCTTGCGATGACAAAATGAGGAATTTTTTACACAGATTATCCAGAAAGTTGAGTTTTGCTTTCAACTCAAGTTAGCTACCGAAGAGTGTTCTTAGTCTGATCTTATATATTTATACAGTATTCTGGTGTCCTTCCATCCACGTTAAGACCTTCATACGCTCTGATGTAGTATTAGTTTTGGTGTGCTCTAATACTTCGATCCACCTTTGCGTTTTGGTGTATTCTTTAATGTATCTTTGAATTTTAATTTATCTTCATTTCTGATCGATTTCGATATCTCTGGACATTTTGATTTACTTTTATCTGCGTTCACCTTTCGATCTGCTCTGATATCGTTAGAGTAATGAATGCTGTTCGATAAAATAATCTTGAACTGATTTATTGTCTCATTTTACAAACATTGCCAAGCATGCGATTATCAAGCTGTTCATGCCCGTAATCATTTCGAAGAGTGGATACAACAATTTGAGGTTTATTTGTTAACGAAGACGCATAAGGAACCAAGAAGTATGCAACGTCGATATGTGCTGGGAACTTGGCTCACATCATCGATGTCAACGATGCGAGTTTCATCATTCTTTTTGCCTTCATCCGAAGAGCCACGACGGTACCTAAGTCATCGGTATTGAGAAAGAAATTCATAATGAGCTTCTAGGAAAACAACAATTTTATAGAGCAGATAACTTGATAACACGCAGGCACTAGTAGATGAATTGCCTTTCCAGCGACTTAAGTGAACCGTGCGCCATTATTAGGCTAAGTTATTTGCTTTTTATGTATCAGGTATACTCACATCTTACTACCTTGAGGTGCAAACGTTGTATTATATTAGCATTTCACTGTTTTCTTCATCAATCGCAAACCACTGATCACAAGCAAAATCACTTTTAAAAAAAAGGAAGTACGGAATTCATAGCATGTGTCGAAATTTCATATGTCCACATTTCACTGTATTTGTTCCCCTATCATGTGAGTGCGGATGAGCTCAAAGAGCAGAGAGAGTAGACATACTCATACTTGCAACTACGTCCTGCTGTATATGAGCTTAAGATACGTCATTATTATGCACTGTTTGCGAAAATTTGGTGACCGCTCATAAGTCGATGCTGAGGAGCTGATAGTTGGTCTAATGAAAGCAGTGTATCCTCAATAAATTCTTCCCTTTATTTACCTGCCAGCATCTGAAGCCTTTTGTAGAGCAAGTTGTTGACGAACAATATGATTGCTATTGAGATAGAAGGCGTCGGCTATATAGTGAGTGAGAATACAGCACAGAAGAATGCCCACATAAGTACTCTTCATCACTGTGAATGGAATAGATGCAGTGGAACACGAGCACGGATCCGCAACAAATACTTGTCACGAAAGCAAAACAACCTGCAATTAATGTGATCACCGAGCTGAACTCATAATTGAAAATATCGTAGGCCGATAATGCAATCACAGATGTCCCACGAGCTCTTAATTGAGAAAACGAACTTACGACGCACTTATGCACTTATGAGCACCCATTTTTTTTCAACAAAACATTTTGCTTGCAGGAAGGAACTCTGGAGAGTCTAAGAAGATTTCCGTGAGATTATCAGTCATCACAGTTCGGAGATGCTACTTCATCCATAGCGTATATGGTAGAATTCTTTATGCATCGATATGCTCCTTCAAAATATCACAGCATTCCGGTTACCTCGGGCTGCAAACTGCTATATCAGCCGAGCTAGCGATATGGGCGTTGATCCAATATAAATGCTAGTTTTTTCACCATTCGCGAAGTACTCGTCAACTGGCTAGTATTGAAAGCGTGAGTGACGGGCACTAACTCATTCAAATTGGCACGCCCATCACGGAAAATCATGGGAGAGTTGCGACACGAAGAGAAAGCCGACGTAAAACAACTAAGCAGTAGGATCTCATATGAATTATTTGTTGCTTGAAACTGAATTTCACCATTGTGCGACGATGAATGAAAACATTGTGGATGGACAATATGTGTGCTATGAATGTGTTTAAAGAAATTGCTTCAGTATGTGTGTTTAAAGAAATTGCTTCAAAATTTCGACGATCGATGTTTGCTCAAATTGTTTCGAATACAAAATCGACCATCGGTTTGATCACACAATCAGTTTGATGGATTCAAAGTTTGATTCCATTAAAGTGAACAGAACGGAAATAATTTTCGTGGCATCATCATAGTGATGTCATGCTAGAAACTGCAAAATCCTCGTGAACACGCTCTCTTGATGAGGTTCGATTTAAGTGGCACAATTCGATTTAAGCGGAAGATCCGTTTTTGAAAGATCAGCAAAACCAAACATACCACCTCCCGAAAAATATGTTGCTGGACAACAGAGTTGGGCGGAGGGGAGGATGAAAAAACCGCGCAGAGGACATAACAGCCATTATGGTAGCGGAGCCAAATCTCGAAATGAGCCATATCTTATTGGGATGGCATGCGCAATGTGTTCTTAAAACGGATTTCCAAACTTCTAGGTGACGCTGTTGAGAAAATCGAAATCCAGAAGCATTGCTCATCAATTTGCCGCGAGGCATGTTCCATGTCACTCATTTATAATGCATGATGTCAGATCTAGCATTCGCCTCGCTGACGCTACTTTTTTGTTCATTTACTTTCATTTATTCCACTCCCGACTGTATTAGATGCCCCAGATCAACAATTCTAGACAGAACATCATCACGACCTCCCAAGTGAGCTCAGCCCTGGTTTATGATTGGCTGTCCAAAGTTTCAAACGTTGTCGACAGTTTCAGTTACACAAATTAAAAATTTCTTTGTCTTTGTTCCTGCTGTGAACGCTATGGAAGGAGCTGTTTGGTTGAACAACGTTACGTGCATTAAACGACTAAAAGTTAAGTGAACGATAAAATTGGAGGTGATCCAAAGCCAGCAATGAATGGAGAGGTGTATGGCTACAATCGGTAAATGGTCCAAGTAATGGACGCCTGAAAAGGTGTCTCAAGTACGAAAAACTTGCACTTGAATCCCCTATACCCTCATGTCCTTCTCCTCTCTATAAAGGATGCTCCTAATAGTTATCTTCATTCTTCATGTGCACCTTCTTCGATCACTTCACTTGTACCTATCACGCTTCCCAAGCACTCCTCACTTGCACCTTAAATCTCTGAATATCACTTAAGGAAGCTTAACGAGGGAGCGTTTGAGCGCGAACTGAGGGTATCCACATGGAGCTTTCAGCAGCTCACTGAGGTCAGGTGTTCACTGAACTATATATAAGTCACCTCCCTGGTTTGCGAATATGAGCGACTGTAGCTTCTGTTCTGAGTGTTCTTATGGAATTAGCGAAGACTGTGCGTTATCCTGCTCGGTACAAACATTAACCATCATCTGTTAGCCATCCATCGACTTCTCCTCCCAAATGTCACAAAACGATGCAGTAATTTCATCTACGATCTCGAGTAGACTCGGCGACAGTTTCAGTGTGTTCAAAAAAATGACATTTCGGCCACCACCTCCAAAGTCCTGGTGAACGGTTCAGATAGCATCTCTAACGTCTTTTCTTAACTGGCTCATGAAATTCAATCATGGCAGCACTTATGGGGTTGCCAGAAAATTTATGCACTTTCGCGCTGCACCTTCTTCGCCCACGTCCTTGGATCCCTCTTTTCCGCTCTAGTTATGCCAAACCTCAGCGTGAAGTGCCGAAAATATTACAAGAACCTAGCAATGCATTTCCATTTCCGAGAAATATTTCAACTAAGTGATGTTCGCATGAACTGTTTGCTTGTTTTTCGATGGCTGTTCAAATGCAAACAGCAGAGGAAACTTCTGACTCAAACTTAACTTTCAATGGTTCTGCTTCATTGCTTATTTTTCAATGTTACTGTGCGTTGGGGAACGTCGGTACACTTTTGACAGGTTGGCTGAAGACCTTGAAGTGAGGAAATTCGACGAATTTCTGACCCATTCTCAATCAGAAATGACCAACTGTAGTTTAATCACACTCAAAATAACGCATATTAAAAACTGCATTAGTTATAATAACAAAAGAAATAGCACCAGAATTACCAAGTCGTACAATATTAACTAATGCCAGCAATAGCCGAATAATAACATGGGTTTATGGCACTCATTTTGACCACATACAAATATTTTTTATGCCATAGGCAGCGGAAACAAGTTTCGGTATTTGCAGCATTGGTGTTATGCTAAATTCACTTGCATTACTTTACTCTCTAACTGGCTGCATTAACGTTAGTAAGCTGTGGACTTAAATCTTGCAATTGCCAACTTCTACTATGTTTGACAACACGAAGATGCATATATCTCCAAAAAAAAAGTAGATGAAACGAAAAGTCAGAAGTCACTCTCGCGGCTGAATGATCGAAGCAATAACACCATGTGACGAAGTAAATGGATGAATGCGACTGCCGATGATTTCAAATTTCGGCATTCCACAATTTTCGCTGTGCAGCCTGCTAGTAAAACCGTTGTCAAAGGATTACTTTCGATGAAGTCTGTGACCGCAACGAAATAATTACAACCAGTCACCGAAGTTATTGACACTGTAGATGGAGAACGACATGTCGAAAATTTCCCTCCAATCGTTTGCAAGAATCTTAAACTCATGCCCTCATCTCCGACTCATCCAGAATTGTATCCTGACATTTGAAACTATGCGGATTAAGGAAGACGTAAGTTTCAAATATACGACGCTTAAAGTTTTCCGTGGAGATTTGAACGAAACCAAAGTAAATTACGACATTCGACGCGTTTCATGAAGAAGAATCTATTGACCATTTGAACGGAATGAAAGCAGACTCCGCGCTTCAAAGGAGGCAAGTTCGACGCGTGTGCCGCCTCTCATTTCAAGAGTACAGTAACAAAAAGTCGATCGATTCGACAAAGATTTAAGTGACGCCCTAATTTACGAGAATTAACCTTAAAAGAATCATAAGCTACTTGCAGGAAAATAGTCAGTAGATGGGAGAGGAGCATAGAGCAGAGCACTGCTGACTTTAGAATTGAATACGAGGGGCATGGCTCACATATATGCACTTTCTCCTTCGCGTCACTAACTCAACATAATTCAGCATAGACCTCATTTAAAGTTCGTCGCGATTATTGGGCGTAAGTAGAGTCTGTAGCAGAACATGAGGCAAAGGATGGCGCACGTAAGGGCACGCCAACAAGGCTACTTCGAACTATTCCTTGAAAGACAGGATGTTTACTACCTAAGACAACGCCACTTTGAAAACTCTGAGTATTTCTGAAATCTCGTCGTACACTCATAAACAAGTTGCAGAACTGCGCTCGTGATGTGATCCTCGCAACGCGATAAACCTCTACGGCACGCAACAAACCTTAGGTAAGAAAACTAATTAAAGCTTCCGCTGCTCAAGTTACGCCTTTTTGCACCATATTCGCTAAGCCTCAACGCACCAGACTAACATATCTTTCACTTCCTCTTCAATATTCCACATTCGTTACAGGTGACAATGACCTCGAGCTCTGAAGTTTGATAGCAGATTTTGTCTCAAAGCCATCCGATTTCTGCATTTGCCAAATCGTCGAAATGCCAAAACGTCGAAAGTTGCGAACAGCAGAGGAGAAGTTGAATGGTAATGCCCTGAATTTGTTTCAATTTCCTGTTGAAAATAAATGACTCCGAAGAAATGTGAGGAGGCGCTATGAACAATAAAGGCGCTTGAATCTTCGCCTATCCTTCTAATCGAATACGAAGCAATGGACTTCCTCTTTCGACTTTTCTTGAAATTGCTGCCAACAACGGAGTCTGGTTACCATAAGCGAAATGGAAAATATGAACAATGGAAGTTGGAGGAAGACCGGAGTCGACGAGCGATACGATTTCTTCAATAGGTAGCAATACGTTCATGATATATATTTCCATGTCACGTGATTTACCTCCGAGAAGAAATTAATGAACTTTCGCTTACTTTTTTACTCAATCAGAACCTAACACGCGATGCAGTTTGATAACAAATGAATATAAAAGAATCACTCGTTTTCTAGCTCTTTACTTGGTATACCTCACATAATCTTTGAGAGCCCTCAATAAATAGTGTCAATGAATTCTTTTCGAATCACGAATAAAGGAACGCTTTAATTTGCGGAAATGAAAGGATAAAATTACAAGCATTACATGCGCGATTCTCAGCCAGTGACCTTCGAAGCATGTCGTGGAACTTTGCGTAGAATGATCGAAGTTTTTGGAGCAATAGAAATGGCACAGCGAGATAAGTTTTAGCACACTAGTACGGGAACGCGCACATGGAGTGGTGATCAAACGAGTTGAAAGGGTTATAAGAACGGAAAAGATTTTTGCGTCAACGATTTCTTGCTGAAATATTCGAAGTCTATGAATATTCTATTCCTGAAATTTGTTGCTTGTGAACGCCATCTCTACAGAAATGTCACATCGAAAAAAATTTTACGAAGAGCAAGATCCAACTGAACTGGGCGGTACTCGAACAATTACAGAGAGAGCAAGCATCTCAGAGCAGAACTGCGCAATTTGAAATTTAAAATTCATCTTACATCTTAGGAAGAGCTAGGCAAACGGAAAACTTTCGTACAGTTTATATGATATTAATATTATCATCGAGATGTTAAAATCAAACATAATTTGAGGATAAAATCATCATTTACATTGACTCTACCTGACGCTGAAATCCTTCCCCACGCAATCACAGCTCGCTCCTTACGCATACTAAGGATAGAAGTTGCAGCTTTTCACATTCGTTTACTACGGGCATGGCCTATCTGCAGATCAGTAAACATTTGTTATGAATGAGCTGCTGAAAATCTTAGTGTGAACAGATTCACCTCGTGCTCAAAAGTTCATTCATCAAGCTTGCATAAGTGATATTCAGAGATTTAAGATGCAAGTGAAGAGTGCCTGGAAAGCGTGATGGGTACAAGCGAAGGATTAGGAACGCCCTTTATAGACATAGAGGTCTCATTCAAACACCGTCTAATAGTACCAAGATTATTCAAGCACGTGATGCAGGGAGAGATATGAAGAGAGATACAGGTGCAGGATTTTCACATTTCAGACACCTGTTCAGTAGGAATGCAAATGGAAATGTATGTATTTCACTGTTTTATTTAAGCGCGTGTTTCATAACCGTCGACATTTATACATTGATTCTGTTTTCCGTTGGTTTTCCATCTCGTTGGTCGGACTTGAAGGTCGCCATGGCTTGCTTCTTCGCCATGGAAGTCGTTATGGAGAAAGCACAACAGCCAGTGCCATCCATGTACTTAGCTCTAACGACTCGGCAAATAGGTGCTCCCGTTAACTCGTCACCACTTTTCATATTATATCTGAAATGAGAAAACAGTGCGACGCTGAGGAGGAAGATGGAGGGGTAGATTTCCGATCAACCATCCTTCCTACACAACAGTTACTATAGTTGTATTACCAGATGGTCCTCATAACATACATTTTTTTGTTAATGCAGCGAGGTTTTTTTTCTAACTTCTTTAGCTTGTTTGCGGACACATGAGAGACTTGTAGCGGCTTCCAAGCAGCCCATAGTATTCTGATTAATCATTTTAATGAGAAATTGAATGTGTTGTTTTATAAGACGTTATCAATAGCTGCTTAAATCGCACGTTCGCCCAGTGCAATTTTTGCTGGATGGCAAAGTTAGGTTTTTTGACAAATTTATCTTTTGGGCTCATGTTTTATGGAGCTGGAGTGTAAATTTTTGCTTCCGCTGTCTGCAAATTTTTATCCTCCCTGCAAATGGTGATCGTCGATGAGTTTCCGAACATTCGCAACAGAGTTCATGGTCGGACTATATGTTTGGGGTTGAAATTACCGCTCTCAACAATCTCTTGACTAAAACGCTTCAGGGCACCTCGAAATACGCCAACTATTGACGTGACGGAGGTTTATTGATGTTGAAGAAATATTGCGGAGAGGAGAAATTTTCGGGAATGTTAGGAAAGCGACATTCCAAAGGACGCAGAAACGAAATCAACGGTGCGGAAGAAGATTCAACGCATAAACATAGTAAAGTTGTCTGTGACTATTTGTAAGGAAGTTAAAAGAGGCAATATTACGAAGAAGGAAAGCTTTGTAGTGTAATCCTATGCTGTGCATTTCAAAGAACGCGTTGATGGCAACTCCACAAGGAGACGACTATGTGTGCTTTCATTCTTCGTTGTTATTTATTGTGCATAACATTTGAAACTTCTGTCACATTGTCGTGAAACTTTACTGTTTAGAAGCATTCCGTGAGGTTCAAATAGCCCATTAATAACGTTACATACAAATTTCAATAGTTCACATCAAACATAGTTTTCCAAATAGGATGTGAAAAAAGACACGTTTGGCACTGAAGCCTCGAGTGGAAGCTCCTTGGCATTGCCGATGACAATTGTGAGGTATGTGAGTACAGCAGTGATATCCAATTACCTGTTATCTCCTATGGTTTCGTTTTATATAGAAATTGTGGTTGAGATTAAAGCGCATCGCGTAACTGCTGTTCTATTCGTTTCAAAATACTCATACGCGTAACTCGATAGAAACTCTACCTACACTAAAAAAACATCCGAAAGCCGTATGGAAATCAGAAGAGGATTATCCAAGTAAATTGAGTTTTCGCTTGACTTACCAAATTTATCAAAAGGTCGATTTTCGTAAATTTATTCAATCCAATGTCTCCTAAAATTCTTAAGTGGGGAAAAAATTAAGCTAGAAAAATGGTTATTTTCTCCGGCGTTCGCCTTTTAGGTGTTCAGAAAACTCTTCTGGATTGAGGTTGAATGTTCATCGCAAATCGTGCCTTAAATAAATTTTTCAATAACAATAGTATTCGTCTCATAGAATAAATGTTGTATTGAACGAATAAAAATGAAACTATGTTCAAACAAAGTTTACTTACGTCAGTAATTTGATGTGCCGATGCGGCCTAGTTTGCAGCAGACTAGTGTTGATCAGAGAGAATACAAACGCTGACAGGAATTCAATATTACGAATAACAGATGATTATACGTAGAGGAGGACCACTTGAAAGGCGACGCTTAATACGAAGCTCTCCTGAGCTCCACACCAGGGGCCCGTCCCCGGTCGCTACCACTGTCCGAATGGTGAGCCTTTGCTAGGGCAGATTTCGCCGATCTGCCTAGCTCCACCTTCCATTTCTGATGATGCATGCAACGTGCCCTTTATCCCATTGACCATTTTCGGTGATGTATGAATGGTTTTTCACGCATCCGTTTGCACTATGTGTTTCCTTGCTGATGGCGCCTAAGGCGGTTAGCCTTTTTTGCTACACGCTGGCTGCAATGAGCCGCGACGGCCTCCGCGTTAACATCAGGCGTCATAATGCATAAATGCGCTTTCTACAAGCTCGGTCTGGCATAGGCCGCGCTTCGTTCCTGGCGTCGCACAACTGCATGTGCTCGCTCTAATACTGCAGACTAATATTGCTGCAGCTGGTTCTAGGCAGCCGCGATCGCTCATCATAGCACCCACAATTATTCTGCTAGCTGCGGACCAAGTGCCGCTTTGCGATTCTTCCGATCTCACGGCGTTTTCAGTTCTTCTGCACTTTCAGGCTGCACGAAAATTTCTTCGGAAATCTCTGTACTTGCCGTCGAAGACTGGTTCTTTGCGGATCCGTCCCAATTGGTCGTGATCGTCTGTCTCAACTATAGAACGCTTTGACTTCGCGTGACCTCTGCAAATTCTCAGTATCGTTCTCGTAGCATTCCTTGAACTACGTGAGCATTCACTTCTTCGGATTTTTGCACGGGAACATTTCCGAAGGATATCTATGCTCTTTTGAGGACGGCTGCAAGTTTCAGAAACTCCAACGAACCAAACATACGTTGCTGCTGGAAATTCGAACCGATTCGTTGCCCCCCACTGAGACATTCGATCTGTATCTTCAGTGGAGGAATATTCTTCGTTGATTTCTTCTGCCTGAACAATATCTTCCACTGAGGATTCGATTCGATGTCTCTCTGCGGGCTTGAATTCTATGACCACACCGTTTTTCATTACTTCGACTCTCCGAAACTTGCGCACGGTGTCAAGGCTCGTATCCTTCTGCGTCTTCTTGCTTCTGACGAATACTGCTTGTATTGATGGAATCGTGACGAACCGATCTGATATTTGAGCGTTCGCCTTCTCCAGCGTTCTATATGGACACCGATCAGCCAATTCGGACGGATCCCACAGAATTGTTTCCGTGGCTGTGATGCATTTTCCCAGAGTTTTATTGCATCTTGATGTGCAACTGTCGTAGAACTTGATCACTCCTTGCTCCATACGATAATTAGTGGTTATATGACATCGGGTTCCGATCCAGCCGTAGCTATATTCAGTCTGCTGTTTAGACGACCATCGGTTTGCGTCGATTTGTTCGAGACGGATGCCGCTGAGCTGTTATGACCACCGCATTTCCATGCATTATGACGCCGTTATGTTCTGGACCGTTGTTTCATCACGCGTAACTGCTAGACTCCATCGAAGGAAGCACTTTGTGCAGACGGTGCGTGATACCTTCTCACAGACGGTAGCGTTTGCCGAAATGAACGCTCTGCTCAATACTTCTACGATTTGCGAGGAGCTGTACATTTCCTCACGGACCTCTTTGCAATTTAGTTTATCTGGTATCTTCACGTACAAGCCGTGGCCATATTTTGCGCATACGTGAAACTGTAAGTTAGTTGGGGCGCTGCTTCTCAGTGCAAAGGTGGCGAATAGTATCGTCAGCACGATTGGTAGCTTGTGCGCGTACATAGTCCTGAGGCTTCGTTCTGCTTTCTTCCTCTTCCTTTTCTTCTGCCTGCAGATTCTGGCCTGCCAGGTGTTTCAAAAATTCTTTGCTTTTTCTTGTCGGTTACGCTCCCTTTCTTTTTCGACACTTCGAACAACATAGCCTTCGGGAAAGGTCCCAGTAGAACCGGCTGAAAGGCTCGCGTTGCCCATGTCGCTTTTGGCAGAGGCTCTAGAAGTTTGAAGGTTTTGCGTTATCACACGAGGCGGTAATAGCGCGTTGCATTCCTTAGGGGATCCAGTAGCTCCAGTCCAATAACACTCCAGGATGTCCGCATTGTGCCAGCCAATGGATCATTCTGGAGGTGATGATTTTGGGAGAAGAATGGGATGAATTGTTGGTTGCATGTTCCAGCTTCATACATCTCATAATTCCTTGTTCATCCTTATACAAGTTGGCGTTAGTATTTCTCTCGAATTCTTCGCTTATCTTGGTTTGCTTGTATGTAAGGATAAGTCTGCCCAGCCTAGTCAGCTGTGGCGGGCGCGAGGCCTAACCCTCGTCCGAGAGAGGGTACCTCTTAGCATACGCCATGGCTCTAATACCTGGACTGTCAGCCGCTTGGATGAGAGTCCTGAATCCACAATTACATCAGTCCGCTGGTGTCGCGAAACGCGAGATGCGTCATCGCGGCTCATTGCAGCCAGCGTGTAGCAAAAAAGGCTAACCGCCTTAGCGGCGCCTATGACGACCAGTAACGATGAAACACATAGTGCAAACGATGATATCACCCAGCGAAAACTGGGAGATAAAAACTAAACGTTTTTAATGGGAAAAAGGGCATGCTGCATACATTACCGAAAATGGTCAGTGGGAAAAAGGGCATGTTACATACATCACCGAAAATGGTCAATGGGATAAAGGGCACGTTGCATGCATCATCAGAAATGGAAGGTGGAGCTAGGCAGATCGGCGAAATCTGCCCTAGCAAAGGCTCACCATTCGGACAGTGGTAGCGACCGGGGACGGGCCCCTGGTGTGGAGCTCAGGAGAGCTTCGTATTAAGCGTCGCCTTTCAAGCGGTCCTCCTCTACGTATAATCATCTGTTATTCGTAATATTGAATTCCTGTCAGCGTTTGTATTCTCTCTGATCAACACTAGTCTGCTGCAAACTAGGCCGCATGGGCACATCAAATTACTGAACGTAAATAAACTTCGTTTAAACATAGTTTCATTTTTCTTCGTTCAGTACATGGGGGCTCAAGCCAGAGCGTAACCACAAGTAAATATGGCATCTGCTGCGTACCAAGCCTTCATCCGAGTGAAGGCTAACTTGCTAAATGCAGTTATAAAAGGCATAAATTCTCCTAACTTACGTGCTCTTGCTGAACAAGCAGACCCGCAAGCAGCGTTCAAAACTGCTTTTTTGCAAGTGGAGGCAGCAATTCGAAGACTAGAACGTCACATTTCGGAGGTCGAGGCTGATCATAGCTTTTGGCTGGAATACATAAAGCAGCTACGTGCGGCTGCGGAGAAAGCTAATGAAGCTTCAATTTACCAAACTCGGCAGAGGCGCCAGACAATTTTCTCATCGTAATCGGTGAGGCTAAAAATGTATGTGACAACCTGGTCACTGCCAAATTGAATCTTGAACTCCACATAGCCCGAGCCACTTCGCCAGCTGGCAGTGTCCTTGCAGGAAACAGCACGCCTGCCCAGCAACCGCAGCAGCAGATGTAAATGAACGCAGTGCAGCTGCCAAGATTGCAGATTGCGAAATTCGATGGACAGCATCGCAAATGGCCGCAATTCTGGGCCACATCCCTTCATGTAGTTGACTCGCAACCACTCGCAGAAATTGAGAAGCTTTCTTATCTGCTGTCCTTTCTAGAAGGCAAAGCGCTAGAAGCAGTAGGTGGATTCACAGTAGCACCTGAAAATTACGAAGCCGTTAAAACATCGCTCCAGAAACGATTTCGGAGATCCGAAGTGCTGTTGAAGTCACTGTACGCGGAACTACATGACGTAGCAACTCCCACAAATGACTTCGAGGAATGCGTTGCGAGCGTCGAGCGCATTCTACAACAACTGGAGCAACAGGGAGAAAACATCGACAACTCGCAAACCGAGCTTTGCATTGAAAAACGGCTACCGCGTTGGGCGCTGTTGGAAGTCGAACAAGGTAAAGAAGCCGATGCATCCTGGAGCGTCCGAAAATTGAGGGACAAACTTCAAGCTATAGTGCGCATCAGGGAGAATATGCGAACGGCGACTATAGGGAAACCGACGCATGAGGGTAGACAAGTTTAAAAGCAGGTAGGAAGGCGAGAGCAGAGAAATCTGGGGAGTGTGAAACGAGAGGAAAGTTGACATCACACTTCGGCACTGCCGCAGTAGCGAAACGACAAATGGAAGGGAAGGGCACACGGCACGACATTACTCGACAGGTATGTGCGTTTTGTAGTGAACCGCACTGGGCCGATATTTGTCCACGCTTTACCACTTTGAAGGAGCGGTTTGACCGCGCTCGACAGTTACGCCTTTGTTTCAGGTGTCTCAGAGAGGGTCATAATCAAAGTGATTGTACACAAAACTTCTCCTGCTACCATTGCAAGCGCAAAGGACATCCCACAACACTCTGTAAAACGTGGCATCGATCGCAACAGGGGAAAGAGGAGAACCCTGTCGGAGAAACCCACACTCAGACGATTCGCACGGTGGCGGCTATTGCGACACCCGAACAGCAAGAGCGAGACAAAACGGTATTTTGTGGAGGTTAGAGGCGACGCACCACACACAAAGACGATCAAAGTGCCTGTGCTATTCGATGTTGGCAGCGAACGCTCATTCATCACGGAAGAAATAGTCCAGCAATTGGGCATCGAAGTAACACACAAGGAACCGTTGATTGTTGACGGATTTGGTGGGGCGCACACTGCCCACCGCACGTCTGCACGCTTCAAACTAAAAATGAAGCGCATTGATGGACGGCTCTTCACCATGTTCGCGAGCTCGGTACCAAGACTGGTTAGCGAAATTGCAGTCGTCAAGCTAACGGAAAAAACGTTACGGCGCATCCGTTCAACACGGAATATCACCCTACCGACGGTTACACTCAAGCCGCAGATCCTCGTGGGTGCCGATTATTTCCACGAAATCTTCAGAAGAAGTGCCTCAACAAAGTTACCGTCCGGATTTCATTTGATGCGCACCTGTCTAGGCGACATGATCAGCGGACAGGGACGCAGTAATCGGCACGGTACCCCTTCAAAGATCAAGCCTGCAAACCGCTACTGTTGCAACGTGGCCAGTGCAAAGGGCGAGCTAGAAAGGTTCTGATCGCTGGAACTTGTAGGAGTTAGGGACCCCCCTTTACAAACGGATGATGAGCTGGCCATGAAAAGGTTCAACGAAAGCATTACCTTCAAAGAGGGGCGCCACTATTGTGGCTGGCCATGGAAGGAGGATGGAGGCAAACTCGACTGCAACTTCGGCCTTTGTATGGGTCGTCTGAAAACATCGCTCAAACGCCTCCAAAAAGATCCCGAGCTGCTTCGTGCTTACGAGAGGACGTTCGACGAGCAGCTAAAGATGGGATAATTGAACACGTCACGAATACACAGCCCGAAGGCCCAGTGTACTACATACCCCACCAGGCTGTTGTTAGGCCAGGCAGGGCTACGACAAAAATCAGAATCGTGTATGACGCATCGTCGAAAACGCGGAAAGAAGGGCACTCATTAAATGATGTGCTACACAGAGGACCACTACTCCTAGCAAACCTCTGTGGAGTTTTACTTCGAGTCCGACTAGCGCCAATACTCATAACGGCGGATGTCGAGAAAGCCTTTCTACAGATAGGTCTACATCACGACCAACGAGACGCAGTACGCTTCATTTGGGTCGAAGACGTGACAGCACCAGTCAGCTCGACGAACCTTAGGGTGTTCAGATTCACTCGAGTACCTTTCGGCGTGATCTCCTCACCCTTCCTACTGAACGCTACTATTCAGTATCACCTCAAAAAGAAAATGACTGAGTTTCGAGAGGAGATACAGGACAACATCTATGTGGACAATGTGTTCTTGACTGCACACCAAGTACCTGCAGCGATTGAGAACGGTCAAGAAGCGAAGAGCGTCTTCAAAGAAGCTCATATGAATCTTGGAGAATTTCGAAGCAACAGTCGGGAAGTTCTTTCCGCCTTAAATGAAGACTCAGGATCAGTGCAGCAAAGTACAACATTGCTGGGAATCGTATGAGACCTTCAGGAAGATACGATGGTCTTTAACCCGAAGAAGTGTGACAACTGGCCCGCAACCAAACGACAGTTTCTCTCATATACAGCAGAGTTCTATAACCCTTTAGGGCTGTTCACGCCTGCCACACTACCGTTGAAACTGTTCCTCCAACATCTGTGGGAAAAGGAATACGACTGGGATCAACCACTCGACAACACGGACCGCCAAACTGCGGCAGCCCTACTTGAGCGCTTTCAAGGGCAGTCGCTCAAATTGGACCGAAAACTAACCGCTGAGCTGGACAAAAAGTGCGCCGAAATCCATATCTTCGTGGACGTCTCTAGAAGCGCATACTCTGCGGTGGCTTAGCTCCGCTCCTACAGCCAGGACCGTTATGAAAACTCGTTGCTGATGTCCAAGAGTAGAGTGGCTCCAATACGTGGCATTGCCATTCCTCGGCTTGAACTAATGGCAGCGTTGATTGGAAGCAGGTGCTGAACTTCGTAAAAGGGCAGTTGAAGCACACGGGACCCGCGACAAATGTAGCAGTTAACTGATTTTGGTCTCTACGATTGTCGTATCGAACAGATTTCAACTAACTTAAAAGCGAAGGAATGTATGATGTTGCTCGATGAGCAAGTGAATGTTTCGTTTAGCTTGGAGCTCCACTGGATTTTGCGATCTTTTTAATTATTTAGCAACTTGAGCAGAAACCACTTATGATATCGAAAATGCCGATAGAGAAAGCTTTCTGTCGAAATTCGTATTTGCATAGCGAATTGTGCTTCCCGTCTTCAATGAGTAAAACCGTAACGCCGTTTTCGTAATGTTTCTCAAATCCTAAGCAATATTTGACTATGATCGTTGATGAGCCTTTTTCCACATACGATCCATAGCTCGTAGTATTTTGAACTAACATTCAACTGACCAAACTGTCTCACGAAGTTATTTTACATGTTTATTAACGCATCGGGTATCAGTCATTATTTAATCTTTACTTCAGCTAACAAATTCAACACTTCATAAGGCGATAACTGATTGCGAATAGTGATAAGTGCGGTGCTTCTTTGAGACAATCTCAGCAATATTGGAAAATGCTCAAATTTTAACCACCAAATGGAATATGCACGACTTCCACTTTGATAATAGAAGTAGAACAAAAATTACTCAATGTTTATCGTTTCAATGCTTTGCATTCGAAGAGGTGTTGGTGCATTTCGCCTTCAAAATACGAACGTTATTAGCTGAAGTTCCAGGAACAACCTCCGAGATCTCTTCTTTTGATAGAATTTCCTCTTATTGCTTGATTGTATGGATTTAGGAGACAGAGTAAGTGCAGTTAATTATAATATTAGAAAATTCTTCGGGCAATCCTTTTTTCCTTCCTCAATACTTAATCAGAACTCATAAGCAAGATTTGACAGGTTGTCAGAAAGTCTTTTTTATTCATAATGATTCCATACGGTGTAAAAGAGCATATTGAGGACTCCAGTTACTCAATGAGGAATGAGATCAGAAACCTAAACCAGCTCAGAAATCGCCAATAGGATGTTGGCAATGGCAGTGATCCTTGTGAATGAAGGAGCTTTCCAGAAGAACAGAACTAACTTTTAATGTGTAGTTTTCATTCAACGCTCACCAAATAGGACGCGTTTGAAAAATTTTAACTTACGTCCTACGTTCGCTTGTGGAAAACCTCATGCACCTGTACGCTGTGCTTAGGCGAAACAGCTGAGACTTGATTAATTCTATTCTGAGCTGATATATGTGGGTTGTGGGTTATTTTTGAATTGGTGCAAATGAGTAGTTCCATCGAAATAAGTAGCAATAACAGCGCCTGTAATTTTGTTGTAGGATTATCAAATGCATTAGTAGTTGCAGTTATTAGAAAATCCAAACGGAATTTTTTAAACGATGAGTTTTTCAATGGGTCCCGACAATACGTCTCAGATGGGCTAGAATTTCGTTAGTAGACTGAACAACAAGACTATGGCTGGTCTATGCTTCGAAATGAAATTTAACGGCAAATTACTATGATGATTTCAAGCAAACATAATCATTATCGACATCTATGGTTTGTCAAACTAATCTATTTGGCCGATTTTTTGGCTCCTGTTTACTTGAAAAACACGTTCGTTTCCCTTTTAAATCAGATTCATTGCATTGCTTAGGATTCAAAGCCTTGTGTTTTTGATTACTGAACCATTAAATGTTGAAGAAAAATGTCAAATTAGTCGAAACAACATCAGTTATTCCAGCCTTATAGCAGTTAGCTGAAGCCCACCATTTATGCCATTCGCCACTTCGTTTTCTTTCAAATTTATTACAGCTTCCAAAGGCTGGCATCGATTCTTTCAACCATCTGCAACGAAAAAAGAACAATTCGCCAGCCACCAAACTTCAAAATTCACCGAGAAACTTCTCTAAGTGCTCATAGAGGGATTTTCGAGCGCCTTTGCATCTCTCTCCTGAACTGTTTGTGTCTGGAGTGCAGAAATGATCTTTGGACGCGTGCAGGTGAGTACCACTTCTCGTTTTTGGCTACTAAATCTGTTTCCACGCCGCTTTTCCAATCAAAACAGCATTGAAATTCCGCTAAGGAATTCGTTGCAGCGTTCGTTTGCTCAGTATGCGCAGCAGGAACTAACCTTAACCCCTGACGAAATTAAGCGGCTATCATTTCGAAAATTTCTTACAGAAACTTACTTCGCCGACCCTCCTATCTCTGCTCCGCCTCTTTGAAACATTATTTCTCATTCAGACTGAGTGGCGTTGGAATAGTCACATAAATATAGTAATGGAAACTGTGAGCGAGGATCATATGTGAACAAATTCAGAACATCCAAGTCTCAGCAACCATCATGTCAAAGATAGAAGTTAAAGTCATTAGGAGAATTTGCTTTTAACAAACAACAGCCATTTTTCGACTTGAAATTCCATACGCTTCATTCAGATCGCATTTTGAATATAGAAATGTCCAGCAGAAGATTTTTTGCCTTCTGCCAAGGAATAGGATCGGTCTACGAAGTGTGGATGAAAGATTATGACGTCACTAGTGAAATGAAAACCACCTGCTAAAAATCAGTGGTCGATGCGGCTTTTCCAATAGAGTACAATTGCTTCCTGAAAGTTTCTATGTGTTTTTGCTCTGGTAACTAGTCCACTTGAATCTGCTCAATTATCATTTCCATTAGACTTAGCCCGATGTTTTTGAAAAGACTTGGTTCAAGTATAGTTTTTAATAATTGCAAATGCCCGGTATCCTGAAGAATAAAATTCTGATCGGCTGAAAAAGAATTTCCACCCTTGAGAAATTCTATTGTTAAGAGTAACTGAATCCACAGTTTCACTGATCGAACACAATATATCATCTCAGTGTTTTAGTGGACCATTTCTTATACAAACCTCACATTCATCAATCTTTGCTTCCTCTGTTCAGCAACTGATCTTGTAGCGAATGTGATGCTGATTAAATTTTATTACAGCGATATCAGTCATCCCTCGAAAGATATACTGGTGACAATGAGGTGATCGCAATCCACGATTTTCCATTCTATCGAACACGATTTAGCAAAAGATGGTTGAAAAATACAAACAGACCGAATGGATAGCATCAAAGAGCAATTCTTTATCAGTTATGCTCCTTGTTTCAGTTCAAGAAATGACTGGTAATCAGCGCCAATCTGATAATATTCAATGTTGGACAAGTTGAAATCGAACAATTTGGATAAAACGACGTACAAGAACAACAGCGCACATGTTCGAAGATTTTGAAATAGAACAAACCGTAGGTGTTGCTGGCCTCTCATGTAATATGTCATAGACAAACGCCTATTCTTTTGAGCTTTAAAATGCACAAATTTTCGAATGTGCCATCGTCGAGTTAGACTTTTTTGACCGTTTGGCAAACAACCCGTCGTTATTTACCCTTAAGCTAGAAGGGTTGTAATATATTATATATTAGAGCTTCATCATACGCTAATATAAGGCTTTCGAGGACGTACAACGATGACCTTATAGACGAACGTGAATGGAGGGGAAGCGGTTAACGGAGATTAGGAAGCAACAAAAAAGATGAACGTTTTTGCTGTGAGTTTAAATTTTGTCGAGATTTCCACAGGCGTGAATTTAAAATTTCGAGTTTTGCAATTGCTTCCTATTCGTCGGAAATTTCTACATTAATCCAACAAGTACAGATACATAGATTTGCGAAAAACGCTGACTAAATTCAGCGCTCTCTATTTCATTGAATTTCGGTGATCGACAGCGATGATCGTAGCAAATATAAACAAAACTTGAGCAAATTATATAAACACTCAACGGTAGCAAATTCAATCAGCATTGATACTGTACAATCGATTTCAATTTTCTTATTGCGTTATCATTCGGACGTAAATCATTTATTATTGGATCGAACTCAATCGACGACGCTGTACTGCCGTCGGTCAAAGTGGAGCCACGTTTCACGTCGAAATTTTTAGTTGATGATTCGATAATGGTCATTTTACTACTACTACCGCTCGTTGCTAAAGAATCTTCACCCGTGTCCTCTTCGACAACGCGTTCTAGTGAACGTTTTTCGGGACTTTTTGCACGTACCGTTACAATACACTCGTTTAGGTGATTTTGAAGTAGTTGGCATACCTGAAATTAAAATTTAAGACTTTATGAGTATAGAAGTCATTAGTAAAAGTAATTAAGAGTTTATTTTCACGTAGACTTTTGTAAGGATTACTGGAAATGCGGAAATGGCTCGAAGAAAAAGGAGCAAATGATCAGAGAATATTCGATATAAAAATATGAAGAAAAGCTGGGAGAAAACCTCATAGCCATAGTGAATGCTGAATAATGTTACTTTCGTAAATCTGTCGTTATGTTGTGTGCATATTAGTCAACAAAAGGGCGTACATAAAATGAAGCAAACTGAAAGAGACAACATATGCAAACTTGAGCACAAGTAGAAACCAAATAAAACTATTACTGTAGCCGACATTTTACAATGAGGATGGTGAAAAATTACGGATATGCTAAGAATTTCTCGTCGGCTATGAAAAACCATAGGGAGAGGAGAGTTTACACGTACACGTGAGATCATATTACAAGCGTAAAAGAGAACGCTCAAATTCTCTTCTGATGAAAACGTTATAGAACTATGATGGTTAGTGCAGCTTTACTCTTTGCATATCTGATAGTAATGAACAGCTCATAGCCATTTCGCTGCACTTCTGTTGAAACGTTTTCCAAAGGAAATGAGTATTTTTATATGTTGCATTGAAATGCAAATTGCAACGCGTTGGTTACTGCAATATATCAGTAATATTTAAAATGGAATTGCAAACCCAAAATGATTTGCAATTAATGTAAATGTTGTGGTCAGCGACCATGCGGCAACTCAATTTTGCATAGATCGGCTTTGGTGATATCTGCTCTTCTCTACCTATAGTATTTCCCTGCTCCCCTATTTCCGTAGTCGCATAATTTACACCGGTTAGCCAGGTTGATGGTAACTGCTTCATATTGTGGGTTTTTAGCAGCCACATATTCGGCTTTATCCAACGGTTACAGTAAAATGTAGCTTTGACTGGCTTCGTTTTTAGTTCACAATGCGACTGCAGTAAAAAATTATGTCAATTTTTGTTAAGCTGTAACTGCTGTATGAAATCTGCGCCACTTTTGCCACTCGTGATGCCTTAAATAAGAAATTTGTTAAATTTAGTCACATATAGTGAAGATGTGACGTAGATATCAGGATTTCTCCTACAAAAACCTCATATACTCATAAGGCTATTTAAAAGCATGGTCAGCGAAAACACAACGCAAAGAAATTATATACTGTCAACATTAATTCACTTCGAAAGACAAAACATAAAAAAATCAAAGGATTAAGGAATGAGTTGAAGGCATTAGAAATATCGAAGATAAACGTGCTAAACATGGAGATCAATGAACTCGGCGATTTCAGTTGTAGTTTTAAAAGGAAACTGTCCAGCAGTGTAATGCAAGCCGGCCTTTACAGAAAACGCAGATGTTTTCAACGATTTGCATACAGCACCGTGAGACATCTGTCTTTTATGACAGTGTGCCTACTAAGCAACCAGGATAATGCTGCATAAATAGCTATGCTTTGACTGCTATGGAGAGAACGCTTGAATGATTACTGCCGGAAAACGAGGTCGGCTATCATAGATCTAGATCCCGTCACAGCATGACGCTTATTTCGACGATTTCAAAAAGCTCTTCCTCCCAGGCATCGTTTCACAGCTTTTGTACGCGCTAGTAATATATTTCCTACAAAGCATATTGTCTTATATCTCATCAATCTGCAACTAATATATATGTATTCGTTTGCATGCTACGATTAACTTGGAAACCCGCGAACCTGAAATATCGAAACTCGAAGCAAGTGGTTCGTACTACAGGCCAACCTTGCATATGGAACTAAAATCTGTTCCCTCACCATCTGAAGAGACAATCGATTCTTGAATGTTGCCTAATCGATCGACAATCGTATATAATCTCCGACAACCGCAGTGTCTGTAGTATCAATAAATGTCTGTAGGTGACAGACACGCGGATTGCTTAGGAGATTGCATACGACTGCCGATTGATCAGGGCAAATTCAAGAACCGATTGCTTTAAAAAAGGAAATCTTAGTGAACAATTTGAAAAAAAAAGCTATAAGTTCTTCACCATGTGTGTTTTGCCATTTGTTCATAGTTTGAGGCAGTGACTGATTTGATAATGGAAATGCGGATGAGGATTTCGACGATATTTTTATATCTGATCTTGCTCGATCTAATCGACTTGAAGAATATGTGATCGAGAATATGCAACTATATTATTCTAAATATGCAACGCTTACTTCTGTTCGTATGCAATTTTCCAGGAGCCAAAATGGCTTTAATGAAATTCTGGGAAGTTTGTTTAGTGAAGTTTTTAGGAAATTAATCGCAACAGATGGTCTTCATTAGTGACACACCGTTGACGACGAACTCGATGAGGTGTGAAATCGTTCGAACGACTGCTGCAAAAGTGACTCATGTGTAAGGAATTCCTTGCACGTACCGAAAAACGCAACGATACACAGTAAAAGCGTTATGTACAGTTAACGAAGTTTAATTAACTGCATACTGCTCCAAATACCCCAGCGAAATTTCTAAAATATGGAGCAAAGCAGTATGAGGAGGAATAGGAAGTGAATTCGAAATGTTTGAAAAGTTCGGAGCCAGGGCAGCTGACAATCGCTCTATATGTTGAGATACTGCATGCTATAAATGGCAGAAAATGGCAACTCTTAAGACAGCTTAATAGTCAATTCTCTACCAGATTTTACTGAACAGATAGTGTATTGACCATAAAGTGAAATCCATTAAGAGGAGAATGGACCGTTTATACGACGATATGTGAAATTAGTCTACGCCGTTGCTGAAAGTAGCAGTTAAATATTTTCTTCGGTTGCTGATTTAGAATTACTTAAAGAATTATTTATAACAAAACGTTTATTTATGTGCTTGAAACGAGGAAATTATAATGTAGAGTTTAGCTTTTCCGTCATATTCCAGAAACAAAGACTGGAACGCAATACGCATATACATGCTTACAGGAAATAACAATTTTAAGGACGCACTGAACGGAACGAGTTGGACAGCCTTGAACCATTAGAAGTGAAAACCATTAGAATCATTCACTCAATTGACCTCTAGCTTGCCTTCGGGTCATTTAAAGATTTCTTGAAAGAACGAGCGCTTTTTGAAATATGAGTTCTGAACGCCAGTTTCGCAACGTATTGCTGCATAAAAGAACGCGAATCTTGCAGTCCGTTGATATGTGCCAAAATGCAGGCAATTTTGCATCGATGACGAAGTTGGACGAGGCCAACGATGCATTCACTGGTCGGCCCTTCGCTTATGGCAAGTTGCGCAAGTTGTTGTTGTGCGCCAATGAGGCGAGTGTTTATAGCCGATTTGAAGATTGATTGCCCACACAATTCGGCGTTTATTTACATTGATAAGGATCAAACCGATCTAGACACCGATCTGTTTTCTAGCCATTTTTGCCTTTGCGGATTATCTTTCCAGGAATTACCGCGTCAGAAAGACTTACACTCATGATGATGCCATGGCACATTAATCAAACTGTTCGAGGGGGTGCTAAATTTCACGTAAATATTTATCGAAGTGGTAATAAAGATAAACCAAAGTCGATGTTTGTAAGCTATGAAATAAAAATGCAAAGACGGAGGTGGAAAATCAAATGGGATAATCGCTGTTATGTCTCGTTTACATGACCAGTATATTTTATGATTTCCGGAGAAAAACGTTCCAGGTTTTGAGTAATTCCATTGCGTCTCTCATAACTCCTTTGGGAGAAAAGTGCAAAAACAGAAAGAAGCTTTTGCAATGCCTACATTTGCAAAGTGCATTGCGATTGAACGTCAATAGGGCATCTCTGAACGTGACGTTTTTGTCTCTTTGTTAGCTTTATTAGGCACTCATGAAGGGTGAATATATTGTTTGCAGAAAAGTACAACAGTATATTTCTTTTCAACTTGAGAGGTTAACCTTGAAAGGATGCCTCTGAAAAGACAAAATTCCATCACTCCACCCATACTGGTTTTGGATTTTATGTCGATGAAATTGGAAAGAAGCGGTTTTTTTTACGAATTCTTACCACCCATATGACTTCGAGTTTTCCAAAACACGAAGATATTGCCACCCATATAACCTAATATTTGACGGTATATAAAAAGTTTATTATAAGATCTGAAAAGTAAAATCCCACGTCTTTTAATCTGCTGAGGTTAATTTCTGCACTTATGTAGTGTAATCGCCTCGATGAAGGGGAAAAGAAACGATCTCTATGAAGCACAAAGTAAATATGCCAATAAGATATTATGGCTGTGTAAATAAAATGCATTTTTAGGCATTAATGGCTGATATTGAAGTTAATGAAGCAATTCTGCTAAGGAAAGAAGTCGATCACCTTGTGTGCATTTTACATTAGCCAAATTTCCTAATACTGGCTTGAGTGGCTGACATTTGGAAATTGTTACATATATAACGAAGGGCAGACGCATATGCCATGCATTTATACGTGCATACATACGCAATTCATTTTTGCGGAGTGTTTTTATTAGGACTGATGCTTAAACGAAGTTCATTTATCATTTCGGCAGTTTCTTCAATTCAACTACGCACTTTTCAGTAACTTTACCGATATCGTAAATCAACGGGCTCATTTACTTAATTACTTATTCACCTATGAAGAAAAATTCGATAATATGAACTTCTGAAGTCAAGGATTTTAAAGATCTGCTTTATTGGCAACTCGATGCTCTGCAAATCTTTCAGTGAACTCAAATATTTACCTTAGGAGGCTTGTTTTCACTTAGATGCGTTATTCAAAAACCGGAATGAGTAGAGAGAGAACTGTGGAGGATTTAAGAAAACATTTCTGAATAACAATCAAGCACCTATACGCTACACTAAGTGAGGAATGTTTTCATAGCTAACATAGAAGCTGTATTTATCATCTTCAAAGAAAACAGTATTCAGGTTTATTCCCAAATAATGATATTTCTTTGATCACTCCTTTTCAATTAATCAAAAGTATAAGTGCTGGCGAAAGAGCACTGATAATGGCGTGTAATTTGGATAGCTTTGTTCCTCGTTGCTTTTTCTGGATCTTTGAAGAATCGGTTGCTCCTCTTAATGACGAAAATTCTGGATACTTTGAGTGGGATCTTGGATTGTAAAACTTTTTGTGCATTTACGCAAAATGAAACACCTAAGCAGGAGAGGAAAACTTTCCACCTTAAAGTTTTCTATTGATGTTGTCTAACCAAAGGAACCTATATAGATCCCCTCGACGAAAACAATTCAACTCCTAGAAGGTTCATTATCCTGTCATTCTTTCAAATGGAGAGGAATCCTCATCGCGTGACAAAGAAAAAGTCTTCCCATAGGTGCGAAACTAAAAAAAAATGAAAATACAGCAACGAACTGAAATTCAATTTCATATTCTTCAATAGTGCAATTGAAAAAGTAAAAATAAAGAAGTTGACGCTCAACGTTCATCATTTTCTGTACTATAAGAAAAATATAGAACGAATACTTAAGAAGAGAAACTTACATTATTTAAAAACGAGATGATTTACTCATGAATTCGAACTTATGATTATCCTATCAGCAATAGGTGAAATTGTATGAAGTAATTCAGTAACAACAAAAGTAATCGACGCTACAAAAGTTCACTGACGCTAATTTAAAAACGGCTGTTAAAAGCACTTTTCTCAGCTATAAAAAATATGAAACTACCTCAAGTAGTTGGATCTTGTTTGAAGGCCGCAAACTTATGTGGACTGGCGCTAGTAGCTTTTCATAAGCATTTTTTAAAGTTTGTTTTCTACACTCACCATGAGTGCAGATAAAAATCCAAATTATTTCCCTTATCGGCAAACGATTGCAGTGGAAACGAAATGTTCAAGCGCACAAACAGCAACGAATTTTCCGGACGCTTTAAAGGAAAAGTATATCCCCACTACGTGCAGCATATGCTGGATAATGTAAAATCGATCTATGCAGGACGAGACTTGAAATTTAAAAAGAATTTGAAAATTCGATCGAACGATCTGAGAAATGACCATTGAAGTGAATTTCTATGTAGGGTGGGCCGAGCGAATGGCGATAACATTGTGGGAATTTATGAGTCCCATAAATGAGAAGTGTTCTTCTGCTTGATATTCACCAAAAATAGAATCGTGATGTTTCTCTATGAATTCGAAAATTTAACGATTATCAATTTGCGCCGATACGACAACAATTAGCCATCTAATTCGATGTCCTCTTCATTTGAATTTTTGTGCTAAAAAGTCGATTAGCTGCTCTATAATTGAAGGTGAATTTTCAACAAAATTGCACCACTGAAGTTATGAATTCCTTTTCTTTTCCACGTTTCGTATATATATATATATATAGAAAATATATTATATAAAGTTTCTTTTATATGCAAATCATAGGGTGGAGAGTGCCGTTTCTAGTTGACAGCCACAAATTTTATTCTCTATTTTCATGGCCATAAAGCTCCTGACCTTGAGCTATCGACTGTTGAGAGAGTATGTGGCGCTTTAATTTTATACCTATGGCCAGAATATGTCAAATCTTAAATTTTTGTCTATGCATCAATAGACGGCGCATGCATGATTTTGTTTCACTTGAATTGATTTTCTATTAAAACTGAAGCATGGAAGGTCTATGTTAACGTATCCGCATTTTCGACGTTACTTCGAATCACTGCCCTTCCCCCTCTCCCTCCTCTCTCCAGCCAGCACATCTGGCCAACCATGATACTCAGGCTACTCGAAAACCTTTGATATAAGAACAAGTCTCATTATTCGCACACTGAATCGTAAAATTTCGGTTGATAGAAACAAGCTATCTGCACAGATTTCATTTTACGAAAACCCTAATATCCTTTTTTATTGAACCACAAACACGGCGTGTAAAAGTGGCAATGAATCAGAGGAGGAAAGGTTTCATGAACCTTTGCTGACTCTCATAATGTGGCCGAAATAGATTAGAAAAATTATGTCAAAATCTCAAATCATAAATTTCGCACAAACGTTTCAATGCTTAATTAATCTTTGTCAATTGTTCATTGAGAACAGTACTCTCAGGGTAACATTTCTGATTCACAATTAGAGTATTTTAGGACATTATTTTCAAAGGCTCCATTCATAAAGTTCAATTCGCCTACTATGAGTAGGAGGTCTATAATTTCCGCTGAATTATTGCCCATTTTATCCCCGTATTTATAAATCTAGGAACACAAAGCTACTTTCATGTGTGAGCAAATGGCTTGAGTCTAATGTTCGACATACGAAAATGACAAACAATTCTTAGATCCACCGTTATTTCCGAATACTGCTATTTCAGAAATTGTAGCGAAAATACGCCTAATGCGATAGCGCATCAATACATACGAAAATCCATCCGCATTACCTAACAGCGAATCACATTAGAAACTCAATTTCGGACAATTCATTCATTGTTCGGCAAGAGATTTATTCGGACCTCTAAGCTGCTAATAACTAACGTTCAGATATCGCTAATTTTTATAGATTTAACACTTAGTACCATTTACAATCGATAGGAAATATTTGTTCCACGGCTCTTTGAAATTTAACCGGGCCAGGAGTTTCGACAGCGTCGAATATCGACAGACACAGAAAGCGTAATTTCCACTAAAATCAGGGACTTCGATGTTCTTTATGGAGAGATCCCAGTCTCGTTGTCCCTCCTTTCTTAAAGTAATTTCGAGCGAGAAAATACATATCAAATGTAGAAACATTATATTGCTCTTACTGATCATAAATCGAATAAATGTTCGAAAGTGCAATCCTGTTATTTAGTTCCGTTTGCTACAATTAAGACATTTCCTGACAAAATTTTAATGATTTGATGCAATTCAAAAATACCTCAAAGGATATTATGCTCTCTGAAAAGCATCATTTCCTTCATGAAATGGTTAGGGCTAGAATAACCAACGTTCTACCAATAAAGGCTGCAAAAATTTCCACTTAGACTTCAAAGTGAGTATTCCCTACAATAAGATTTGTGTACTCCAATATACATCCTTAGCAGTTTTTCATTCCCACTTCTGCGTTTACCACATTTCAGGATATGAATGGCGCATCCAAGCTCGAACCATATCGTCCGCTTTTGAAAATATTCCGCCCCGATAAGGCGCCTACATTTTCAATATTTGTATTTACACCTCAGCGATTCGGTAAAATGGAAATAGATCGAGATGAAGAGAGATTGAAAGGATCGATGGCAAAAAGAGAGTAAACAACAATAGTCGTCGATGAAGGTCGATGAAATATTCTCTACGAAGTGACTTTGGACGCCGACAACAAGAAAAAATTCAGAAAGAATCGTATTGCACTTAGAATACGCTAAACGTTCATCATTGTGCTGTTGGTTTTTTTCGTTGTTGTTGTTCTCCACAAAGAAATTTACACTCGTTGCTGTCCGTCTCTTTCCACATTCATCTAAATGTTCGCCATATTTCACAAAGGATTCCGAAAAAATAGACTGCTCAGTTGTGGATTTTGCCAGAGCTATCTGGACCACTGATCCAGTAAATAAGTAATGAAACGATATTTCAACTTATTTTCAAGGAATGCTCATTATCATTTCAGGGAATTATATCATAGCCGCTATAGATAGATTATTGGGCAATAATCTTTCCTTTTTTTCTTATTTCATTCATTCGGTGCCAAAGCAAGAACATATTTAAAGCGTTAAAGTGGCCGATGAACGCTCAAGATTGTACTCGATTTCGCCTTTTTTTACTTTACTTCAGTAGCAATCATTTTCGTTGCTCATTTCAAGCCCACCTAAGATTCACTAAATTCCCAATTAAACAATTTTGTTCCTCTGTTAGCGTTTGCGCTTTCTTTGCCCACTTGGGCACTTAGCGTTATTATTTCTGTATCATTCAGCGAAAATCGTATTTTCAGTTCAACGTATGGCCCTATGATGATATTTCTTTTGCATACATAATAGTTTTTTTTCTCGTTCCAATGACAGCATTATACCATCTAGTAGTACGCAATCAATCTCATGTTTAGCAATTATCATCGTTTCGCTAAAGAATTTCCGATTTCTGTCTGAAGTTTCGAAGAAAAAAATTCACCTTAAGTTCAAATTTTCTTTTCCACCCGGTCGACGCAACATGCTATCATTTCAAGTGATTAAGCCGCTATATATAATTCCTAACAATCAGAATTCCATCCTTACATTCCCATAAATTGTGATAAGATCAACGAGGTTTTTCGATGAAAACACCGGCAAAATGTAAGTATGTTAAACTCTGATGTTCACTTCTGACGCTCTCAAAGGGAATCAAACATTAACTTATATTCTTCGACAACTAAATATTGCACAATGAAACATTGAATTTCTCCCACTTTGATATCAATCCTCGAAGGAAAATTTGAAAAATGAGAAACAATGATTGGAAAAAGAATGCATTTCTTTGTTTCAAATGGTTTTCATCAGTGAACCGTTTCATCAATAAAAGGAGTATCGCAAAAGTGATGTCGCCAAAGTGGCACAAATCCAGTAAAGATTGTCACTATTACTCTAAATGAGAACTTCTGTACGATGTAGAATAACCGAGGATTTGTGGCAAGCGAATGTGTCACTATCGCGTTCTTTGAGCGGAAAAACAAACAAACAAACTCACAAACATCAGAAGTCATTTCACATCATACTATTCACTAAGAATGTCATAGATGGCCGTATATTTTTTGGTATTGTTAAATTTTATGACCGCAGATAGACGATCACCACCGATACAAACTATAACCAGATATCTGGGGTCTTAGGCCATGCATTTGATTTGAAAACTCGATGAAACGTCCAAGAAAATAATACTATTCAACTTAGATCCTGCTGTGCAATTTGTACATATTGCGATGGTATTTTTCATCAAAATGGTAAAATCTTCTCATTTAAGTAAACTTATATCATCTAACGAAGTCGACAAGCGAGGAAATATTTCTGAAATACAAACTATAATGATAGACTTCTGATAGATTAAGAAGAAAATAAGAAATCATCGAAATCAACATATTAATTTCGTCAAATCGATGAAAAACTTGAGCTTAACCATCGGAAATTTTGGTGCGATGGTCAAAAATAAGGCTAAATTATGAAATGCACATTTAAATAGAGAAGTTTTCGAAGGTATCTAGACGTTAGCAACGAGGCAATCAGCGAAGCTGTAAATGAGCTTTTATTTTCGACTACGGAAACTTTAGATTCTATTGTTAATTGGCGATCGTATAAACGAAATTTGATGAGACCATTAGAAAATGAGTAATTTCTGAGCGAAATTTTATTGGTTCAGATAATTATCATTGATTTTCTCAAATTACGTCGCATATCGCTATAAAATTGTTGAGAGATAAGAAATTCATATACGAGTTTTCTCGTAATTTTTTCCTCCTTTCAACGAAATCTTGAATTTTTAACGCCATTATTGTCCTTTATCTTTGAAATAAACGGATTTTGCGCTCTCAAACCCATTTTACAGCTTAGCGTCCTCTATTTGACGTTGAAATATTCATCTATATATGAAAAGTGCTGCTGAATTTTTGGATAACAAGATCGACTCGTTGACGAGCACAAATAAGGCGAGGAAGATAGACGCATGCAAGAATGTAAGCAAAATTAGGAATGTGTTAATTAAGAAAGATATACCGTCTTCAGAAAACATGTTAACAAAAGAAATATCCCAGAAGTCGATTCACAAAAATTCGCCGGGCAAGCAAATACGAATAATAGAACAAAGGCAATATTGGTCGCATTAGATATGATGAAAGACTTCGATCTGATGAAAGAAGAGAAGGCTTCTTCGGCTTTTGCTTTCTCTAATGCAAACATAAATTACATATGCATATTTGACACCTTTTTGCTTTCTGTAGCAGAAAAAAGGAACAAATTTTCCTCCTGAATTATTTCCTATCATAATCGGTTATAGGCGTTAATTATTAATAGACGACGGCATACGAATTCACATCGACGTTTTAGACAAACTTACCATTTTGACATTAATTGTCCGTACTTTTGAGGATTTTTGACAGTTTGGGAGAATTCCTTTAAACTTCTTAAGAAATCAGTTATAGAAAGAAATAACTAATTAATTGAACATATTGATGAAAGTATAACTTATGGATAGATTACAGGTTATTTGCAAAAAAAAATGATTTGTCTTGGTGACCTCTACTATACCTTTAATGGAAAATGAAATAGCATACCTTTAATGAATCACATAGCATATTATCATATACGGACGCATCGAAGAGGCAATTATCCAATGATCGTTGTGCAAAATCACTTGTATCAATAGGCGCATGTTTTGGAATTGAACGTGCAACAACTGGTTGCTCTTCGGCTAATGTCTCTAGCGCTTCCATCAAATAGGTCGGATCGGCTGTGAAAACTGCATCGGCCGAGAAAGCTTTCTTTTGCGCACCAAGTAGATTCCGCTGATTTCTCGACTGTTTGTCACTTTTAGTACGTACTGGTAGTGTGCTCGATTGAGTAGGTACTGAATTTTGTCTGATTTCATTCACGTCTCTGTTAAATTTCGAGCGGGCACTTCGATGATAGCGAATCTTATCCATAAATGCCGAATTAGTTGGTGTTACTTGCTGATGTTGCTCAATAGTCGCAAGATCTGCGAGAGGTGCAGCAGTGGTTGTTACTTCTTTCGTGGAATCGTGATCCGAATCAATGAATCCACTTGTTTGCGTTTGACCGTTATTAATTGTCGATGCAACGCCTTTAATATCATCAGCCGATTTGGTACCGTTGATGCGCTTCTTACGACCGAATACCGATGACATAAACGGTGACTGTTTGATTGTAGAACTATCGGTAGACATTTTCGCTTTTGCTATAATTCATACAGGAACCTGAAAATTTTACGCAATACTGAATAAATTCGAGTTGGGGAAAATTTGAAAGATACAATAAATTGATTTTCAATGCTTAAATGATTTGAATTATAAGCAATGATTATATTAATATAATGTAATCACCGAATGACTGACTAATCAATTGATATTTGAGACATAAAATAGAGAATTTAACAAAGCAGTTTTAGAAAATACATGAAGTACATATATTAAGTATTCTAATTCAAATAAATAAATTAGCCAAGAAAAAGACACTCTAATTCCAGAAAAGACACTCAGGACACTCTGGATAATTACAGAAAAATTCTAATAGTCTGGCACTAAAGGAAACTTCAAAAAAGATCCAACGGATAGGTTGATGATCAATTTTAATAGTCAAAAATTATTTGGTGGAGATATATTCAGCTATAAAATGGAGTTCCAAAAAAAAGAACGCCATGAACATTTTCACATTAGAAATGAATGTAATCATTCTTTATTCTGAGAAAGAAGGAAAAATATGCTACAGAAATATTCACCAAAATGCAGTAGTTAACGAACTGAAGATGAGAAGATGCTTAGATCGTTGGTTATGGTTTCTTTTATGAGAATTGTTAAGTATGAAAACTGAGTATGCAATTAAGTGAATTCTATACGATTCATATTCATGACCGCGTGAACTCGAAGAGTTCCAGCAAAGTTTAGGTCCCAGCAACTCGTTGCTTAGTTCCCAGCAACAAAAGTTTAGATCCCGAAGAGTCCCAGTAACTCGAAGAGTCCCAGCAAAAGTCCCAACAAATTCTATGCGATTCATATTCAGTCCCAGCAAAATGGAAATGCAGCAAAGTTTAGGTGAAACATATCGAAGATACCAATATGAGTATATGCGATAGGGCAAATATTTCTACAGATTCGATTAGGATATACATTATTGCAATTAACATTCGGTTTGACTTTAGGGAAAAGAAATTCCAATGTAGGAACAGAAAAAAATCACAAATTTTAGTGGTGGATAAAATTCCAATGAAATATTTACGTGAAGTGAGCGTTGACAACACGACGACTGAACGTGAGAGGTAAACATAGACCAAAAAGTGGCAAAAACAGCGGAATAAAATCTAATCTGAGTTGACACCTTTGTGAGAACGAGCTGATGATCGGGCTCAACTTGTGAGCAGTCTTCGTGCTACACTTCTTAGAGCACACCCACCAGCCACCACACTTCCTATCAATCCATCAAAGGGCGACCGAGCCGCAGCTGCTCACCGTTTGCATACACTCGTTGCTTGCTGGGGGGCGGAGCTCTCTGGAGTCCATTACTATTTTTCCTTTTATTTGCCTCCTCCTATACTCCATTAGTCGAATGGGTCTCTCTTTGCAGTTCTTGCTGAGTTCATCAAATTTTCAAACGAAATGTAGTGGTAGTTGTGCAATTTCCAATCATATAGCCATATTTGTATTTGGTGAGATACTCTTGTAAAGGAAAAACTGAGAGGAAATAATGTTAGCAGAAAAATATTCTGAAATTCCTTAAATGCTTAATTCATTAATCTGTATGGAAGATGAAAAATAAAGGCCATCATTTAGCAGTGATCAGATTGCAATCTTAGTTACAACGTCGCAATAGAGTGCATCAATACGGATGTCATGACATTCGATGAGATTTATGTTGACAGCCGTATGAATGTTGCTTCCAACGTCATCAGCACAAAAACTTACTCGCTGTGCTGTTCAACGATGACTGACTGTAGTGCTCGAAGAGCATTTAAAATTCACGTTGAAAAAATCGCTTTCAACAACGAATTTTATGCTTTCATAAGTTTATCGTTACGTCTAAAATTGAGACACTCCTTCCTGGAACATAAAAAACGGATGCAGAAGGGTGACATGCGTTTAATGTGAGTTCATTTTATGAGAAAAGATCTTGCTCTTCCTGAAATTTGCCTTAAAAAATTCCAGAAAAGATAGTTATGGTCTTAAATTTCTTTAAGAGATTGATTGCTTAGGTTATTAATATTCTTATGCTATAAAAGCCTCATATATCTTTTTCATTAGACATACTTAGATTTAGTCAAGGAGCCTAGTCTCATTCGATTCGACTAAATTTTTGTGGAGTAAGATGCTGGCATTTAAAACAAAGTTGACGGCTGGAAAGAGAAATGGATCACTGGATACATTATGTAATGAAAGGCAACATTCATTTCGTTGAAGGACTGGCGATAAGTGGCATATTTCTGGATTTTCATGCGTACTTCCGTTCTTATAAATATAATCGAATCTCCCATCTTGCATTAAATTATTTGCATCTTTCAAGTGGGAATGTTCACAACGATTCGTCGGCATCAGCTCATTGATTTTCATGGAAAATTCGAAAAAGTTTTGCTTGAATTAAGAAATGGAAATTCAAATTCGTCATAGACGAAACGTTTCGTTGGTCATTTTTCTCGTTTTCTTGAATATTTCTTTTCATTTTTCTTTCCAACTGCATTTTGCAACGCAGAAGAACTACCTTTAGGAGCATTCGACGAATAAGCGGATTTCTTTAAGCGCTTATGATTATTATCTTTAAGCGTCTCTATCCTTCCATACTGCTTCCGGATATTAGGCCCAAAAGAGTGGAATATCGAATAACTACATCTATTCCCATTCAGATCTTTTTCTGCCTACCTCGTTTGGCCAGTTCACCACAAAATGCTCAGAAGCACAATTTCCGTTTCCGCAGGACACAAAAGAGCATACCAAGTGCACGGGAAAAAAATTTATCAAAGCTTCACGCTCCTCGGCCATATTAGATGAATTTGTGTTAAAATAAAAGTATCAGTAGGGCTTTTGCAATTTCGTTACCTAAATGTTCTTGTGACACCATCCGAATAGGTGCATGGGAATTCTGTTATCGAGAAAAACTTTGAAAACTATACACTTCGTGAGTTGCTCGGCTAGTTAGAGAGAATCTCCATTACTTAACGAGATACCAGATAGGTGTAATAGCTTAAATCATCTTTAGACGGAAAATCAGCGTTAATCCTGATTCGTCGATTTAATGGTGCGGTTATATGCGTTTTCTGAAACTTTCGTTTTTTTGGTTTCGCTACATTCACCTTTCTTATCGCAAGTTTTCAACTCATCACTGACAATATGAGAGAAAATTCCCTCCTCCAACATCATGGAAACACGAACGAGTTACTTCCAACGGGTTCCCCACCCCCTCCCCACACACACAAAGAAAACGCAAAGAAATTGTTAGACACTTTAAAAAATTATGCTAAGAGTAGAAATTCATGCAGATTTTAAGGGTTTGCTGACGGAGCGGAACTTCTCCAAAATTCCGCATAAATTGTTCTTCAGAGACTATCTGTGTGATATTCACACTGCATAAAAGCGAAAAGTGCCGAAATCTGCCCTTTTCATCTCATCGACTATCGCATTATTCACACGGTGAAATTCTTTCGAGATACCATTAAAATTGCCAATCGCTATTCCACAAACACCTATGAAACTTCGTTCGCACAATGCACAACCCTCTTACTATTCATCGCCTCTTCGGCACTACTTCTCAAGAATATATAGTGGGACGAATGAGTGTGGTCTATGTTATCGCTGAGTGCCACGTGGTGGATACGTCATCAAAAGTAAACGAACATCAAAGTTGGAGGCATTTGCGATTGGACCACACTTATAATGTCTGGCAATGCAAAATGCCTGGCGTACTTCTATGTGAAATTTCTCATTTAGAATTCAATTAGGGAATGCATTTCAATCTCTACTTTCATCAGCCCGACTGTTTCGGCGCTCTTTTTCATAGAATCACTTTATTTCGTTGCACATTTGCTTTTACATCCTTCGTCGGTTAATTAACCTTATTTCGGATTGTTTTCCTTCGCTGTTCAGTTCTTGTATACCAGCTAGCTCTTCATTGTTATTACTTCCTAAGTTACTTCCATTGTTACTTCCACTGTTATTACTTCCTAAGTTAATTGTTATTACTTCCCAGCTCTTCCTAAGTCAGTGATAGGCTTTCCTTCATGCTAATTTGATATCCTCAGCGCAATCCTTAGGCTTCCGTTTAACATGCATTGACCTTTTTCTTGCGATGAAGTTCCCCACTACTGAAGAATAATTTCAAATTCTATTTCATTTTTCGATGTTTATTTGCTTCATTGATCAAATCTGAATGCAATAATAAAGATATAATTCGATTATTTCTAAATAGTTCAAATATTTAAGGAATGTTTGTAGTCTTTTTCTCTCATTTTCAATTCCCATTTTCCGCCTAAGTTTATTGATGCCAATTTTACTCTATGGCATTAAACTCTCATTCAGAAACGTTCTGTTCGTTTATTTCCATTAAAGCACAAAAAATTCCAATGTTATTCGCATCATTTGTCATCGATGGCATTTCGAATCACCGAAGGAATCATCGTCGATCCACTGATCAGTGGATCGACGATGATTTTTGCATCACTACCGGTCTATAAATAGGCGATTCTTTGATTTGCTTCATGAAAGTCTTTCAAATTCTCTCATCTGTCAGACGTTGAATATATTTCATAGTGAAGAATTCAGCCTTTTGTTATGTGATAACAGAATACGCCCAATTAATTCACTGATACAGTCAGCTATTTTCCCGTAAGCGGGAAGCAAAGACAATGTCAAAGTGAATGGATATGAGAATTTTTATAACTTTTCCAGAAAAATATGGATTATTGATGACAATTCGGCTAAATGCTTGCATGAATTTCTTGAAAATATCACCGCAATGAAATGGATGTGGGAAAACAATTGGAAAAGAAATAAATTCAGAAAAGTTTTCTCTTATTTAGGATTTCAATGCTTTTAATTTTTCGGATTGTTTAAATTGACATAAAAGATTATAGTAAAGATATCCTCTGCTATATGTCAAATCCAATGGATTTTACATTGACACAGCTTCATTCATTGGTGAGTCGAAATTGCGCAGTAGCCAGATAAGACATTCACATTCAAACAAGCATATGTGCACTTTTGTAAGCATGAACAAAGTAACCTGCATGTAGAAGAGCACGTTTACTTACTTCTATCAGGATATACTTTAGGAGATGTATATAAGAAGGAGCAAGCACATACAAAGAAGCACTCATAATTGTTTCACATTCGTTAACATCTCATAAGCATCCATTCGATTAGAAGTGCACTAAAATTCAGGCTTGAACTAACGACGTATATCCTGGAAATTACCTCAAAGTTTAGTCATTAATACAAACAAGAACAAAAATAAATGTTCCTAAGCATATATAAAAATATAAAAGTATGAGAAGCCGCATACAGACATGATGAAAGATGTGCGGGAAGAGGTTTCAGTGTTCAGTGACTTCAAAAACTCTTTCAAATTTCATTGCTTATAGCTCTTCTTCTTTTCTTTCGCCTGATAACACAACTTGAATGCTTCGGCGATAAGTTAACGTATAATCGACTTTATATGTTAGAAATTTTATTGCTTCCCTTTAGTAAAGCGTAAAATGAAGTTGAAGGGCAGGTGTACGTATGGATTTGTATTTTATTCCATAAAATATAAGTACCAAATTCATACGTACAGATAAGGACGACAACACAATGTGCTTTGCAAACAAAATCAAAAATAAAACCTCACAAAAATGTGATATAGCGGCTATTGTGATGCGGTTTTCGCGTTAATGGAATTATTTTCTCGCGCACTAAAGCCTTTAGTGGTAAAGCGCCGATTAAGCGTTTTTCCACTAATGGGACGCGTAACTCAGTGGAAAAATGGGTACGTATTGCAGCGACTCAAAAAAGGAGAACGTGAGGTCGTTGCTTAGATGTCGCTGTTGACTGCACGTCGCGTCATTCATAGACAGTTCAACGCCGATGTATTTGATGACGTTTAGCCTAGCTAGGAGCCGAGAAAGTGAATTTTTTAGCTACTTACTTGAGAATATACTTCCCATTTCCTTCCTTTTTTCAAATTTAAGTCAGGGAGTGATTGCAAAAGAAAGGAAAATGTGATATTCTAATGAACGATTTATATTCAACAACTTGCTTCAAAATTTCATGTGAAATACCCTTAGAAATGGACTCAAAATGATTCGACGATGATTTAAAGTAAGTAACAATAAAGCAGCTTCTTTTTGAGAATTATACACTGCGGAATCAGTTTATGCCGCTCGAGTTTTAAGTTACATTTAGGCAATTCAAATGCACCCTCATTGATCAAAAAGACATATCATTATAATTGCCGTCACCTACGTATTCGTTCTGTTTATCGTTTTTATTATGCATTGGGCATAGTTCATTTGAATATGAGAGAGTGGGGGTATTTCGTCGTAGTGCCGAGCAATTTTGGCACTCATTTTACAGCTTATCATTGATGATGTTAGATTCGAAATTTGCACTATCCATAGTCATATATTCCAGTATTAGTGCATAAGTTAGTGTTAGATTCTATCAGCACCTATTTCTATTCGAAATTGAAGAGTTCCCCCCTTTTCCTTCATATTTCATTCGAATTATATCTTTATGATATATGGGGTTAATAATTCTCTGGCTCTCTTTTCTTCAACATCCTATTATTATTCCAGAAAAATGAGAATAGCTTAGCACTTCTCTTCGGCTTGTATTGTCAATTTAGAGCCGTTCAAATGAATCCTTTTTCGATTCATTAAAGTTTTATGGTATTTGAACATCATATTTCGCCTCTTTAAATGGCAGTAGGCATCTTCGCTCTTTCGATTTTCTAATTCTCATATTTTGGTTCTATAGATTTTTATAAATGGAAAATTGTCGTTTCTTTCTCAATGAATGTTATTTTTCGCCGTTGGCTTCCATTCTTTGCCCATGTCAACAACGATTATTGTGATTCTCTTAAAGGAGAGGTTGCTGTCATTACGATATACAAAATATGGGCAAGAGTGAATTCCATGTGTTCGTAGGGTAGAGGCTTCGTTGCATGAATCAACCTCTTTCAGTGTTCACAAACGAAATATTTTAGTCAAAATGGCGATTATATGCCTAAAATCAAATTCGATGAACATTCGATGAACGGCGCCTATACTTGAACTTCTATCAGATAACCTATTTGATCTTATTCAGCGAAATTCTCAATGAGTAAACTGATCTGAAATTAAGACAAGAAATCCGCCTAAAATACCCAATTATTGAGCTATTTCGAAGAAAGCATTTATAAATCGGCCGAATAATCCCATATCTTCAAGCTCAAACAACGCAGATCGATGAAACAATGTTAATTTATGAATTCCTATGGAAGATTTTCGAATTTCTCCATCAATGTGTAAAATACGGTCTTAAGTAGAGACAGGGATACACCATAAAATAATACGCTTTCGTGGAAATTATGAGCAATATCAATGTGAGAAAATGATTCTATTCTGTTGGCATCAGACATGTTTATTATGTATTCGAAAAACACATGACGCTAAAAATATGGGTATACTGATGAATCTTTTAGAGAGCTGATTTAGATTTTCGAAGATGAACGTTGCTCATTAATCGTTGAGATTATCATATTAAGATAGAAGCCGATCGCCGACATCTTTCGGTCGATCGATGAAGCAAATAAGAACGAAGCCAAAAATTAACCTAAACATGGGAAAAAACTAATAACCCTTAAGCATGAAAGAGCATTTTCGACGTCTCACATAATCTTCACAGATATACGCTTTGCTTAAAGAATTTTGGCTTATCAGACTTTGCAATTACCTGGGCTTTCGTTGACTGATTGAGGACATACCGCAAAGAAGTACGACATCACGCAATTTTGTTTCGACGAAGCTTCTCAAAGAGGTAGCGACAACGCATATGCAGGGAAGGCTACTAAAAGCTAGGAACAATCGCGGCTGAATTTCAGGATACGCTGTATCCTCTTAATCCAAACAACAAAGATGCGCTCACTCCTCGGGTCGTGCTCGTCAGTTGCGCCAATAGTCAGAACGAAAATAACATGACATAGAACGCTATGCTCACGAGTCATTTGCAAATGCTCGAACGCGATAACTTCGAGCGATAAATGCCAGAATGCGCTGCTCTTCACGCAACAAGATAGGCCAAAAGGCAGCGGTCACGAGGGAAACGTTTTTATAAGATTTAGGCTGGCGTCAGAGCTCCTTATTGCCTTGCAATCTTCGATCATCGCTCGTCTTTTTCGATGCCAATCTTTAAACCACGAGTTTCATTTTTTTTGCTCATTACTCACCGATGTTTGAAGGGAATTACCCATTTGTGATTTAAGATGATAATCTTCGTTGCATTTATGATGTTAAGGGGAAATTGCTTAGGAAAGCATTTTTTACTTAGTTACCTTTACAAATGCGATCACAATAGCCGCTGAATATGTTGCGAACAGTGAAATGCTAGTAAAGAGTTTAACGCTTTGCTTTTTTCAAACCTACAGTTAATTATCAAATTGAGCAAAGATCTAAAGACACACACGCGATAACCTTCCAATATCTCGCTTTGCTAATGGCGATTGATCCGAAAATCGAAGGTGTGCTTTCAGCAACAACAAGAAACCGACGGCCTACAGTTCGACGATTTCGTCAGATAGGACGTATGCGAAAGTTGGAGTGAATTAACTCGATCGAATACCCAAAACCGTCTTATAAGATCCCTTCGATGGGACAGGCGTTTGATGTGATATGTGCACTTCAACTAAAACAAAATGGCGGCGGAAATTCCGCTGGATATTAATGCATCAATACAAATTCTACCTGACAGGAAGTGGTCTTTTAATCAACCAGTGATGTCCACACCTAAATCGTTTGCTTCTAAAAATTTAAACACCATTAATATCAGACGCACTCTTATCGCTCCTCAGAGAAATTAGTGGATTTACCACAATGCACCTGCCAAAAATCGTTCGGTGAGCATTTTCAGTTGGATGCTGCGAGAGATAAAGAGTTGCAGATGGACTCATTTAGCTCGAGGCAGTAAAAAGACATCTCATTTCTTCAAAAGTATTTCATCAATGAACCTTAGCTCAGGAAGAAGGGGCTCTAAGTAGATTAGTCGAGGTGTTGGAGATAACAAACTAACAAAAGATTCGTATGACGGTCCAAACTGAAGTTACGGCTGCATCGCTCACATTAAGAGGAATCAAGAAATTGCACATTCAGTGTTAAATACTTCAAGATGCGTATGACTGCTATAACAAGCATTTATCAAATACTATGGTCAAAACTCACCTACAATAGTGAACACAAAGCGAAAGATGAAGCTGGAAGAGGCAATCTTTATTTTGCGCTCACGCGACCAGAATATTAGCATTTATGTAACTTTCATTTCTTTAAATTCTGTTTTTGCGATATATAGACTGAAGACCTTCAACGTAATGCTCATTTTTCTGCCCAGATGTGGAGGCTCTTGAATTTACTCGTTGAGAATTTCAGTGGAGCCGTTGAGAACTGCCACAATGGTTGGAATCGTTATGATGCCATCATGCGTTCTCTTTCCTTCGAAATATTCCAAATAACGTAGGTATTAACTGCTAAATTTGGATTGCTTTAAAATTTTTTGTAGTTTATGCTCATATTCCTTGAAGAACTGCCAGTGTTTCCAACTCTAAGTGTCCGAATAGATTCGACTGATTAAACTGGTTCGACGTGTTCATTTCCAGCTAACATATTATTTCAACCCAAAATGGAACGGACTGTTGAACGGAGAGGTTTGCGATGAAAAACTTATCGCTCGAATTATGCGAATTACTTTTAATCAAAGCAATTTATGTTTGATATTCTCATGCATACCACGACAATAAAATAGAGACATCAAAGTGAGCTCAACGATGATGTATCTGCTCCTTATTAGAGCTAGCATATTCAATAGTAGGCTGTCATACTGCTCGTTAAGCCCGTCAAATTGCAGTGCAAATGAGCACGCGATTTGTGTCGCTCTCTTATTGGGCAAGAGCTCTCGCGACGCAATTTCAGAGACATTCACTACGAGATACCCTTTTATCTTACCATCAGAAAGGCATGACGAGGGATCACACTACTATCTTATGAATTAACTCAAATAGCATGGTATTCATATAATTCTGTCAAGAGCACCATGACGATAAGTGTTCATTTGCTTTCCGGGGAACATTAAGCACCCTCACGGGAAAACTATTCTAACTGGTTCATTGAAGCAATAATCAGTAAACACTTGATTCTATGCAAGATCAATGGAACAAGTGAATTTGTGAGGGGAAATGCTGAAGAGGCGCTGCGAAAACGACCGAAATTTAGTACGGAAAGACTGGAACTAGTGCTCGAAATAATTGTTCGGCTAATAAGTACGAAAAATCGTTATCTGCTCTTTCGGCAAATTAATCGCAAATGTAACCCGATTGAAGACATTTGTTTGCTCTAAAAATAACATTACTTCACTCATTTTCAATTCAACAATAGTACATTATAAGTAATATAATGTGAATGAAAGAAAATAAAGCAAAAAGCTTTCTAATGATATTCGATCAGCGTTCAACTTAACAAAAATGAACACTAATCTATAGAAATCTAATCGAACTCATAGAAACCCATAGAAATATCAATGAGCTAGTATAAATCCCTATGAATCCACCAAGAAAATCATAATATCATTACAATTACTTAGCACTAAGGGATGGGCTCTTCCATCCGTTTAGAGCTTATTTCTTAATCCAATTAGATCAATCATCATTGTTTCAATTCATTCGAAATGAATAGATTAGCAAAATTTATCGGAGAATTTACGAATAAATTCCCAATTTCAATGCTCTCAAAGTCATAAAATGTTGAGAGATGTGAATCTCCAATAGAGGAAACGAAACGCTAAATCATCGATGTGTCTTTAACGCATGCGTGAATAACCATTAAATCTTTGGCGGCGGCTATACGAGCGACGAATGTTTACTTATATTGGGGCAGTTTCGCGTAATGGTTCCACTCTACGAATGCGTTATGCGATTCGAGATTCAAAAGTGGGGGGGAGACAAATCGGCTTTAAATCTTCATCTTCAGCTGCAAATACTAAATTTGGCTCATAAGATCTGTATTGTTGGAAAAACTAACTGTTTTGGGGGACATATATCTCCTTAAGGAATATATCTGCTTCTGCTTTGGGAGCCTATAATTGCTTAAGGAATATATCAAGGAATATATCCTAACAAAAATCATATAATCTGCTTAAGGAAACTCATATAAAACTTTATCTTAAGTGCAAAATTGTGGAAAGTTTGCACAGTAGAAAGTGGAAAATAGTGGAAAATGTGGAAAATTTGTGGAAAATTTTGAAAAATTTGCACATTTCGCTAATTTTTCTCAATAAAAAAAATACACCGGTTGGAAGTTGTGTATATCTTTTTCGTATTTCGAAGTAAATAAGAGACGATTGAGCGCAAAATGTATTGCTAGAACACATTTTGAGTATATTGTTGTGGAAAGTTACCCATATCTTCGAAAAGTGCACTCTATTGTTAGACGACGTTAAATATAGGAGTGTTAGGTGTTCCCTCCCTATCGGCGAGCAATTATCTTCGATATGCAGAGGACGGAATTCATCGACGGAATATGCCGAAAATAGAACTTTAGACGGTGTGATACAAATATTTTAGTCTTCGTTATAAGAATCTTAATCATCTGATATTCTAACGCTTTCTAGAGTTAAATGTAACCAAACTTCAATTAATGGATCTTCTATGAGATGTCTTTAATTGTATTATTGTCATATAGTTAGGCAAATAAGTAGAAAGTAAGCGAGAAGAACTGTTAAGAACTGAAATGATTACAAGAACTCTCAACGGAAAGAAATGAATCTTTCGACGAGGTAATCGAGACGATTTCATGAATTAGCCTTTAAAAATGCTATAGCAACATTAATTAGCATCTCCGTGAACCAAAATAAATGAAAATGGATGACCAACTTGAAATATATGAATTATATATGCCAAATATCTTATCTTATAGTGGGATATAATATATTGCGTTTAGCGATCCAAATTTGCCATCTCACGCTGTGATTGACAGAATTAATTTATTGCGACGGCTATTCGTCGTTCAAAGCCTAGTCAGCCTAACTCTTAAACGATATTGTTTACTAAAGCGATATCCTAAAATTATTGGAGAAGTCGCATAATTCAGTTTATAGAGGGGTTGCAAGAATATTGAGGTATTTAGTAGGCGATTCAGAAAATGATATAATTAAAGGTGCCTTGAAATTAGCTTCTTACTTATCGCACCGTTCGATAAAAACTTCACCACTAACTATTCCGTTTGAAGCATTGAACGAGAACATCAGTCGTATAGAAATCTCAATCCATCTTTCCTATAAAGTTGATCATCACACCAATAAATCGAAATCTATCGATACCTGTTCGTTACTTTACCCGTTTAGTAATATACCTCAATAAGTTTCGATGAAATTCCAACAGCAATTAATCGAAAAATATGGTCTTATATGAATTCCTCGAGGTTTCCACATTTCCGATCTTTTCGCTCAACTTCAACTAAAATTATCCGGAATATTGGCTGCATTTTGGAGAATGCGAACTTTATATTAGTGATTTGTTTCGACTAAATTATCAATAACGCTTAAGATTGTTATCAATGATGGTTATTGTTAAGAAAGAAAAAAGTAACGTTATCATTCAAACCTAATTTCCAACTATAAAATCACTAAAGCTTCTGCAATCTCAATTCCGGAAGCAGACAGAAGCAAATTGGCAATTAATTAAGCACTCACATGTGGGATAATTTAACGATTATCTAGCGCTGCTATCATTAAAGCTCTTTAGAACGACGCTTTAAGCAATCCCGTCGAGTTCAAACTCGAATTGCTTCACGTTTATAGTTTCACAAAAATTCCAAGAGAGCCTAAATGTTAGACGCTAAATTAAAGCTGGAAGTAATCGATCGTCTTCGGTTTAATCGATCGGCACTGATTGAGATAACAAATACCAATCGCCGGCTCAACAACTTAGAATCTCTTAAGGTGAAATCTCATTAATGGATGCTCAAACTAAATCAGAGATTCGATAAGAGACATAAAAAGGAATATGAAATATTCTCATTTTCATAAGAACAATTCGTTTTTTTCTTAGTAGTTTTCTGGATTTCATAGCAATGTTCATCCTGACTCAATGACTCTTCCTTCCGAACGATATATATGATCGACCACAATATGGAAGCATATTACTTATTTCTCGAAATGAACGCCTTACACCTTTTATGAATTCCCGTGAAGACCTCATGCTACCTCACAGTTGGAATATTTCATTGCTTCTGCTATAATCGACTCCGACTGATCAAATGCACCTACAATCCTGAATTGAATTTGATGATATTTTAGCGAATCAGTTTGTAGGATCGATCCAATCCGAGATTACTTATTAATTTCTTCCAGTCGACAGAGCTTCATACCGCTACCATCTGTCGCTAGTTAATGCTTTTCTTATCTAGATAGTTGCTGCTGTCTTTCCTGCACAGTTCACTCCGTCTCGTTGCAGGTCGATCGCCTGAACATAGGGGCCTAGGCCTCTCCCTTGCCTGCCGAATGCCCACAAGTCAATGTCCAGTTGTTTCGCTTATAACGGCGAACAGATCTGTTGACTCAATCTTTCCACCGATCGCAATAAATTACCATCATGTGAAAGATCGTTTTGTTAAGTGATTTTTTAAATCAAAACATAAGCAAAACGGCTTGATTTTGCTTATGTTTCGGTTCTTGACGGCCTCAACTATAGCGTCACGTGGACTTTTCTACGCTGACCAACATGATACCACGGTATCCTCAATATGATATGAAGGATATATAGCACCTCCTGCTGGGGAAATTACGAAGTTGCCCCGAAATTTGCCAATATTTCTACGTGTTCTTTAACGAACTGACACCCTCAGTGCATCATATTGAAGCATAAGCATAAAACTTTATTAGTGCTCTCATGTAAGACTGCAATAACAACAACGTCAACAAGTTTGCGCACCATCATCAGCCAAACCAATACGATAATGAGGCAACAGACTGACTGTCAGCAACACGCTCCCAAGACGAAATCACTTACCTAGATCGACAAGGATCCTCTAATAACGGATGGAATACTTCGTGCCGCTGAAAAGAACCCTTTATCTCTTCAGAGGTGCTACGAACGAGAGCGTCCCGCATGAGGAATGATCGTGATAGCTTAACTAGGGGCTGTGGACTATAAACATATTTCTTTAATGTATCGAAAAATTTGTACAAAATACTTTCTAAGACTTCTTTGTGAATAACACCTACGGCAGTTGAAAGAGTGGGAACTGTCGAAGAAAAATAAAAAAAAGAATATTCCGAATAACAAATAAATATTTCCCCGCGATAGCAGCCGGCAATAGTCGGACTTTTCCGGCTCGATCCGCTAAAGTCGCCGTTACCTCATTTCGTTGCAGTCAGCTCTCAATGGCTGAAGACCTTTCAGGCCAGTACGCTTCAAGACAACCCTTGTTCCAAATCAAATTCGACAGAAAAATTCAAAACCCCACATCTGCTTAAATCAACAACAATTAAAAAAGTGATCAGACAAAGTTCTCAACGCCCAACGAGATATCTAAAACTTAGCCAAAATGAGTCCATTTCCATAGAGGATCTTTGCCAATTTTATGCGATCGCGCTCACTATTGCATTTCAGTTTCGACACCGCACACCATTCCGGGTACGCTTCCAGGAGGCTCGCAAAACCCTCAGAAAGCTGAAAAATATACATTAACTAATCGTCTTCATTTCGAAGAACATCGAGAACAAGGACGCTCAACCTGTTAACGATACAGACAGCCAACGAAGGAATGCGACACCTACTTCTAATCTTTAGGCGATACTATACTATAAGTCTGATATTCTGGATGCCAACAAAGTGTATAAATACTTGATTTTCCTGTTTTCCCTGCACATATACTCGTCTTTTCCGTTCTTCGCAGAAATATCTCTTTGCTTTTTTGTCCTCCGCGTATCCCATACTCATCGACTCCAGGGTACTAGGCTAGGCTATCGCCGTTTCCGATTCAATATAGCATGAAATAGCCTTTGATCGCTCTTGTCCTATTAAAATCAAAACAAACGTTACGACTTTCAGAGAATATTATTCGCCGATCTTGCTAAAAACGTTTCCTTTCTAACGTAAAACAATTTATAGGCAAAGAGATCAAAGAAAGGGTTATTGGTGATGTGGTTCCCTCAATGAACTCTACACATCAGTCGCTCAAAATCTATACTTGAATTTCCCCGACTTTTAAAAATCTCATGAAATCTTATTCTCCCAACATTCTATCCGACTATCGTTCCAGAAAATGGCGAAGATGGCTCGTAAAATGCAAAAAAAAGCCTTACAAAAGAGGCCATCCAATTTCTTCCATTATCATCTTCAACTTTCGATGTTCCCCATTCAACACAAAGAGGTAAATGCAGCAGTAAACTAGCCTTTCCTGAACAACTTTCGGTACCAGTATCACCTTATCATACCGATGTTATAAGTCCTTCTCAACTTCAGTACTTAAGAAAATTAAAACGAAACAAGTAAGAAGCAAGCAAGCAATCAACAGCACCTCAATATCCAAATCGAACGTGACCTCAGGTCGACCTTCGTAAATCCGCGAATTGGCCATTCGATGTACTACGAAGCAATGCTCTTCCGTTTCAAAGATGAGTCTTAAAACAAATTTAAGTTGATGTATGCTCTCAAGAAACATCAAACGAGTGCTCTATTTTGTCAAACAAAGCAATACGCAACACAAAACTCGATGATATTTCACGTTGGAATTATGAACGACAAAAGAAATCGTTCACAAAAATGTATGTATATGTTGGCACATTTCAATTACTCTAATAGCAATAATTCAGACATTAAATTACTTGCACAGATGAGGCAATAAAGTTCGTCTATAGATACAACTTGATACCCGATGAGGCAATCGTCAACTGCCTTCGGAAGAAGCTTAAATACCCATGTTTAAACGTATCTTTGATGAGCCAAAACACCCAAAGTTGTATACCAGAACTTCGGTGCGTTCACGTCAATCACACCCAGGGCTCGGTACTATTAGACGATGTTTGAATGAGACCTCAAAGTGCCCTAGGTGGCAAGTTATTGGCTCTTAAAGACGGCAATTTGTACGTAAATAATGTTTCAGATGGCCAATCACCATATTCCCCAGAAACGCTCATCCGATCGGTATGAAACCATAAATGCAAACCGCGGATCTTGAACGAATTAAATTCAGCACTCCCTAAAGGCATGCATATCATTAGTTTCTCTTCGAAAGCTCATCAATTTCGACCAATAAACCTTACGAACACCTTACTACGAAACAGTCACTAGCGGGTACCGACGACAAGCATAGAGACACTAAAAATTCCCTAAACAAACAAATATCTCGAGAGTTTCATAGCTTTTCGATGCTATCATATCAGTTTACTTTACTGAATTCTCCAATCGCTTCCATCGCCAATCAGCTTTCATTCAACTGAGTCAACAATATTTCAACGTAAACGGGACTTCCCTTCAAATGCAAGAACTCCAATATGAGTTCATTTGTGCATCTCAATGCAACTCATAGTTCTTATCACAAATTTCACATACTGATCCTTAGTGGAAAATCTCACCAACGATGAATAATTGCAAAATATTACGTCTCCAGTCGAACAGAAAATACAGATCTCCTACCGAATATCATTCGACTATTCGGAACAAACGTGGAAATATCAACTCGTACAATATCGGCCGCAGAATAGAAATCTTATTAGCTGCCCGAAAATAAACCTCACTGAGATGACTATCAACACCATCCAACAGAAAATAATATTTTCAAAAGTATTCCCACCCCTCTCTATTGACGGTATTCAACGATGCTCGAAATTAGTCCAGAAATATTCCAGAAATACTGGAATAACAATTTGTATCTCACATATGCGCCATTCTACTCGATTAAAAAAGAAAAAAGATTATAACATCGAAAAGACAAACATATCTATCTCCTCGATCTTGCAAGCTTATTGCTTGAACTTGAAAATTCTTCCAAGCAAAACCAACAGAACAAATAGGTAAGCAGATCGACGAACTCAATAAATTGAAATATCACCTCTGTGCATGTCTCCTAATAAATCTGATTTCCGTATTCAAGCCGAATTTCTTTCGTTTTTTGCAGAGAACATCGAATCCCATTCCACCTGTCGCACTTAACTGACGTTCCTCTATAACACATTATATTTTCGCATAGGCAATGATGATTTTGACGAGAAATTACCTCATCGATTACCACCACCCATATAAAAAATAATGAAATAGATTCGAACTGTAACTAAGATTTCTAGAAATGTAAAAAGCCACCGTCTTTTAATCTAAATAATTTACCAACTATCACGCTATGACCGCCAAGAGGTGAATAAAAACGTCGGGATGTGTCAAGCACCTATCTCTAACGCATTCGACGACCAGCCAGCTTAACTCTCCAATGCGATCAAGACATGCTCCCTATAATTTTCAATCTATCCACATAAAAGAAAACCCTCACAACCAAATATTAACCTTTCATATCTCCTTGGAGGCGAGAACTGCACAAATAAAATATCTGGTGTGACGAAAGACCGTGCTACAACTCAATTTTGCATCGATCGGCCTCGGTGACTTCTATTCCTCTCTACCCCCATCATATTTCGCTATTTTCTCAACTCGCTGCTGCTCATTTCGACCCTATCTACCACTGGGCGCTTATACTCAGTTATATTGGTGGCTTTTATCCACATCCATGTTCACTCAGCCAGTTCGGTTGCTTCAGACATTTCGCTTCCGCTTGCTTCGTCTCTTCTCGATCATACCGTAGCAGCACAACATATCGGTACTCTCAAAGACTGGAAAGAAGAACGAAGGTGTCTTCCTATCTTGCAACTTTCAAATATTCCCCTCGTTCATCAGATCAGCCCTACTCCGGACTACGCTGATCACATACTCAGAAGACATACCTGCAGTAAGAAGTGGAGGCAACGCAGTCTTCAAATATTCACGAGCCATCATATCGATAGCCGACTCGTAAGCATCCAATGCATCCTTCTTTAGCGCAGCCAGTTGCTTATCAAGGACGTTAAATACCCTGACAATATATCAACATTACAATAGCTTCCGACTGCAAAATCTATTTAGACAGTGTAAACCTCCGATTTGCCCTTCATTCTCCGACATCAAACATTATTAAACATATCGAAATAATAACAGCTAAAACCTTCAATGTTTTCATCAGCTTTGATAGGCAAATTTCATAGAATATCCTAACATATTTCAAAAATAGCTTTCAAGTGTTGATTCGTTGCAATACAACGGAAGAATGAAACATGGAAACGTAGGAAAGCCAACCAGTGGTAGATATCCCAAATACCCTGACTCAATAGAAGTACCACCAGATCGATATCCAAAAAAATCGGCTGAATTTCAAGGAGAGATAAAAACAAATAAGCGATTCGATCAGAAATAATCAGAACTAGCATCTTTGGATTTAAAGGAAAATTAGCGCACTTATCCGATGCTCTATTGCTGAGTTGATAGTTAAGTGGCAATACGCCCACCATATCGAGATATCCGATCGGCAATGATGAACGCATCGAGAGATTCTTCTCCGCTAAAGAACCCACCACAAGCGGTATGAATCTCTCCAATAAATCCACGAATGCCGTACAACGGCATACACTTACAGTTAAATGTAGCGAATGTGTGCTTGCTTCCGTATATCCCTATAATAACGAACGGAAATCAACAACTGTCAACGAACTCTCCCATAAAGTTTAGCTCCATCTAAAAAGCCGAACAATTCGATTCATCGCTAAATCCATAAATACAATTCCACGACGAATAACTGCATTTCACTTCTAATTTCTGCAAAACAAATTCGAATATTAATATAAAACTCTGACTGCACCTGATGGATAAAACCTCGTGGAATATAAAGCAAATCACCATGTTCGATCCATTCATCAAATATCGGCGTACGACCACTCATATCCTCATCAGAGAAATTCCCTAAATTTGCTATCAAATGAATACTCTCACAATTCAACGCAGCACACCGAGGAAGCCATATCGAGCAAATCCCTCGAGCTAATCAATCCTCTCAACGCAAAATTGACTCATATAACACTCATCGTACACCACAAACTAAAGACTACTAACTAAGCTGCTCATCGATGATCACAAATACACCATTAAACATCTTCAATTAATCCAGATCAGAAAGACTTTCAAGTTAATTACGATAGCCTTCAATAATGCCAAACTACAATAAGCATTAGGTGGGAACAGCTTAGAAACAATCCGCTGAATACAATGCAAATTATATTTCCTTCTCTTTCTCCTCCATTCCGTCAAGAAGATCCAACTGTACTACAAAGGTCTCCTATTATCACTCGTCTCGATCACCTCCTAGCAGGTCTCCACTGATGACGAGAATAGATGCCACTTTGATCAACAAAATACTCAATCTGGACAAATACTCTCACCAATTCATTCTCAGCTAATTCGTTCTAGTGAGTGCTCCTCGAAACCTTAGATCTCCACCCATTTCCGCTTAATTAGTTTCTGTCAAACATAACGAACCGCTTGAAATACGTGGCAGAGAGTCATCATCGTCGATCGGTGCGAACACTTTCCAATGCTTACGACCTTCCAATTGTAGAAGGAATGCATCGATTTCGTCCCAATGTGGCGCAAAACCAGCTGTATCAGCCGGTGTTAGATAGCTAAAAACTTGGAGAAAACTCAAAAGAATTCCTTCGTCAATCTATTTCCAATGATATTTGCCATAATAAAACATGAATAACCTGTAAATATGATAGAAAGCTCGTAGAGTAAGAGAAACTCTCAATATCTTCACATTTACGATGACTGCTGACCTTAATATGCTCTATTAGTGGATAGGTCAACGTAATCTTAGAAGATCTATCGAAATTCAAGCATTTGATCTCATCACCGGCAACCTACTAGCATTTTCTTGACTCTCAACGCCCACTGTATCAGGAATTTGTTTCTGTAAACTATAAATGCGATCGCTATCGATGAATCATTTCCCCGTTGATCTGTTCGGCCTCACTGACTTCCCCTCATGTAGAGATTCTCCTCGAACAAATTCTTCGAGATGAAGTATTTCTCCTCCAACTACCATGACTTTCCTCATTCCTTCAAATACTAATACTTCAAGTGTATCACGGCTGGAATATGCGATCGCAACGAAACGGTCGCTGCTGAGGGTCACTGCGGATGCATTCTTATGTGACTTCGTACTCCGTGAAATGTATAACACGGCAATCATACATCCCACTAAGCAATAAAGAAAAGAAGCGATTAAAGGAGCACTCATAACGAACGTATTTGCACCAACAAAAGATCCGAATAACTCTTGCGCCGTATCGCATAGATGCCAAACACTATCACAAAATGTCTGCGGATTGACGAATTGCACTGAATAGCCCGCCTGAAATAAATCTGATACACAAGCATCTTCACACACCTCCGGACCACTGTAAGCTCCTCCGTGAGCCGAAATTCAACAGTCCGTTTAGCAACAATGAACGAAAAATAGGTCATTTGCGCCGATTTTCCCTGTACCTCCCACTGCACAGACTGTTTTTCCTTTCCCATCCTATCTCCTCCAATGATATTTTCCTCGATAGCTTCTATTTCAGCAAGTGATTAAGTCATACTTAAGTGTGAGAAAATAATCGTAGAAGTGCTTTGCAGCATTTCCGGCTCTCGTACTACAAACAACTCATTCAACTACGAAGCTTTCTCCTCTCTCAGACGAATTCTTATCACTTCCATTGTCACTAAAAACGCTACGAACGATCCGATATTGAGATAGATCATCGTTGAAAGAAACTAGTTAACGTCACAAAATGCAAATGAAGAGATATACAAAGGCAAAATATCGAGCAAAAGATAGGGTACATATATAGGGGGTGATAGGGATAAGAGGGGAAGGACACTGCCCACCGACTCTATTAAAAGGAAAAATTTGCAATTCACAGTAATCGTCTCACATATGTGGTAACGACTTCGCATATCCGGGGGGAGGGGGGTATTTCGAGTGGTACTTGATGTAGTTAACTAGTCGGAAGCATGATTCGCTACAATAGAAACAAAGCTCTTTACGTGTCATGGCATCGAGAAAGTCAACAAGGAAGCTATTCGGTTAAATAAAAGGACAGGAAGAGAAAGGGCTAAAGGGCAACAAAGCGACGAGACGGTATCTGACTCCATCCCTCGGCTGAATGGACGTTTGCAAGCTGGAGCAGATGAATGGGCGACTACAATCATCGAATGGTCGAAGAAAGAATCTCGAGCGACAGATGCCGAATCGGGATAATCTTGCGCCTTCTACTTACGTTGAAGATATGTCCAAATATGGGGCACCCTCTTCTCACCTCTAGTGAATAAATATCGCTGATATACTACATGTACTCCAGTGATCTTTATAGGCAGGTGCCAAAAGCGAAGTGAAGTTCAGCGCTACGCTAACCAAACAAGGTAAACCCCGTGCTCGTATCAACATTCCTTTATCAAATCCGATACCATGGTCACGTCGCGACGAGGAACAACGATACGAAGGAGATCACGTTGATCACGTTACTCCTCAGCTCGACAATCATACTTCACCACAAACTGTCACACGATCACCCCTATACAAGTTGAATCTTCTTTCCACTGTGGGTTTTCTGTGGCTATGCAAATGCCCAACGCAAACCGCTTTCCTGTCAATTCGACAGGGGCAATTGATAATATTTGCCGTCAAATGTGCCTCCATATGAACGGAAAGCTTCCTACTCTAGTCGCCGTCTTTATCAGCGCTACACTCGACCCGCCTTCTTCAACAACACATCGTCGACTCTATCGCCGCGTTACCTCGCCCATTCATACAAACACAACAGTGACGACCACAGACACAATAAACAGTTCTGTCCAACATATGTCACTGACTCTAAACAGGCCTTTACACCCACTTGATTAAAGGCCCACCTGAAATTTCCCCATTCCCTCCCCCCGTGTGACCTCTGCTACAAATCCCCATGAGAGAAAAACCTACGTTAAGTTGAGCTCGAATTTCTTCCGGATAAACTTTGCCTATTCCATTCGGTGTGAAACGTTCGCCATCTTTGTAGACCGCCACGTTTATATTCGTACCATATTCGATATAATGCTGAAAAGAGATAAAAGCTCATATGAAGGTCGAGTTGAGATAATCACTGATTAAAGATAAGCTGTAATTTTGCTCATACAAGATACTTATGAAACCGCCGGGGATTAATACAACAAGGGTACCCGCACGGGCAATAACTTCACTGTTCGGGAATCTAACACACAGAGAACAAAATAATCAAATAACTAATCGAGCTAGCTTTCTTCACTAACAATACCAGATTCGTCGAAATCCCGCTTTGGATCGCTGCGACCGGAAAGAACAATTCCTGAATGGATGGATGATCGCAGCGCAGATAACGTCTACAATAGCCGGGGAAAGGGAAGGGAATAGAGAGGAGGGAAGGGTAGGGCAACGAGATTAAAGACCATTGAAGAGGATAGACTAACGATTCTAAGCAGGTTCCGGAAGTAAACTTTCCGGAAGTTTCCGGAAGTAAAGTGAAACGTAAAATAAACGAAACCTTTCTACTTAGGAAAACCTTTCGCATTCACATTCTCTTGTGAAACAAAGGCTTAGTAATTAATTAATTTTCTCTCCTTCACCTATTATGAGCGGAAAATTAATTCAAATTACTGAACATTTCATACCCCCAAAGCTTTTATTCTCTTATTCTTAATAAATCAAAGCAAAAACCAACTTCATCATATTCTCCCGAGGCGAAACTAACTACTGACGAACAATGAACGCAGAAAATGGATATACGCGAAGAAATAAGTATAAAAACTATGAATTACATTAAACTAACCTACCATTCCCTTCGGTAAATTATCTTAGCAGCGAGAATACTATAGGGAAGTTCGAAATGCGAGTGACCATCTACCTTACATTCATTCAGTGGAACCTCATAGAAGAAGCCGATGAGGAGCAATTCAAGAATAATTCGCGAGACGCTACGAGGAGCCAAAAACGAAGAAATCCCAACTAAACACCGACGACGAGGTTAACTAAGACATCCTTAGAGCTTTAATTTCAGCTATTCTTTGGGGAAATTCCCACCTGATTTCACTTATATTTCAGATCGCTATCGTTGAAAGTAGCCACTGAGAAAATCCCAACCAATATTAGCGAAACATCAGAAAAACCGACGAACCGACTGAAGAATCTCAACAAACTTCTTTGTGCTGTATAGATTGCCATAATATTTTGGGTTTCCTCGTCGCACAACTAATGCCTTCTTCTCGAATATATCGCTGAAAATTCCCTTCACATTAAAATTAACCAATACTCCCATATCGATTAACCAATAAAGAGAAATGAAACCATGCTGATATCCTTAACCTTACAAGGTAATCCTTAACACAACCTTACATTGCTAATTAATATGTGATGCTATAACTCTGAAAAGTAATTAGAACATCGTATTTCCGTGTGTTAAAGACAGATAAATTTAAACTCGAACTACTCAAGAAACGATTATCCAGGATGCACTACTCAAGAAACGATTATCCAGGATGTACTACTGAAGAAACGATTATCCAGGATGCACTACTCAAGAAACGATTATCCAGGATGTACTACTGAAGAAACGATTATCCAGGATGCACTACTCAAGAAACGATTATCCAGGATGTACTACTGAAGAAACGATTATCCAGGATGCACTACTCAAGAAACGATTATCCAGGATGTACTACTGAAGAAACGATTATCCAGGATGCACTACTCAAGAAACGATTATCCAGGATGTACTACTCAAGAAACGATTATCCAGGATGTACTACTCAAGAAACGATTATCCAGGATGTACTACTCAAGAAACGATTATCCAGGATGTACTACTCAAGAAACGATTATCCAGGATGTACTACTCAAGAAACGATTATCCAGGATGTACTACTCAAGAAACGATTATCCAGGATGTACTACTCAAGAAACGATTATCCAGGATGTACTACTCAAGAAACGATTATCCAGGATGTACTACTCAAGAAACGATTATCCAGGATGTACTACTCAAGAAACGATTATCCTGGATGTACTACTCAAGAAACGATTATCCAGGATGTACTACTCAAGAAACGATTATCCAGGATGTACTACTCAAGAAACGATTATCCAGGATGTAATACTCAAGAAACGATTATCCTGGATGTACTACTCAAAAAACGATTATCCAGGATGTACTACTCAAGAAACGATTATCCAGGATGTACTACTCAAGAAACGATTATCCAGGATGTACTACTCAAGAAACGATTATCCAGGATGTACTACTCAAGAAACGATTATCCAGGATGTACTACTCAAGAAACGATTATCCAGGATGTACTACTCAAGAAACGATTATCCAGGATGTACTACTCAAGAAACGATTATCCAGGATGTACTACTCAAGAAACGATTATCCAGCATGTACTACTCAAGAAACGATTATCCAGGATGTACTACTCAAGAAACGATTATCCAGGATGTACTACTCAAAAAACGATTATCCAGGATGCACTACTCAAGAAACGATTATCCAGGATGTACTACTCAAGAAACGATTATCCAGGATGTACTACTCAAGAAACGATTATCCAGCATGTACTACTCAAGAAACGATTATCCAGGATGTACTACTCAAGAAACGATTATCCAGGATGTACTACTCAAGAAACGATTATCCAGGATGTACTACTCAAAAACGATTATCCAGGATGCACTACTCAAGAAACGATTATCCAGGATGTACTACTGAAGAAACGATTATCCAGGATGTACTACTCAAGAAACGATTATCCAGCATGTACTACTCAAGAAACGATTATCCAGGATGTACTACTCAAGAAACGATTATCCAGGATGTACTACTCAAGAAACGATTATCCAGGATGTACTACTCAAGAAACGATTATCCAGGATGTACTACTCAAGAAACGATTATCCAGGATGTACTACTCAAGAAACGATTATCCAGGATGTACTACTCAAGAAACGATTATCCAGGATGTAATACTCAAGAAACGATTATCCAGGATGTACTACTCAAGAAACGATTATCCAGGATGTACTACTCAAGAAACGACTATCCTGGATGTACTACTCAAGAAACGATTATCCAGGATGTGCTACTCAAGAAACGATTATCCAGGATGCACTACTCAAGAAACTAGCAAATAGCATACCTTACGTGGTGATATGCTCACTCATCATCATATCAGGAACCTATAAGCTTAAAATGATGGTTACTCTCATTATTCACTCACTGTACGATCTCTCCCAAGTTACTCAGGAGCGGTGCATTATCTCCTTCCCTTCACATGGATGCCGAATAAAAGATTCTTTCAACGAAACACCCCACCTGAAGAACTCATCGAGTTTCATCGGTGAAATGATCCATTGCCATGCATCTTTCGCATTTTCCACCGAATCGGCCATCTTCGAAAAAGGTAATTCATTGAAATCGATTACACTGCGATCATCTTTAGTTGCGTTCTCCTTGATTATCACGCAATAGTCCCCTGGCTTGAAATCTTTTCTCTCTTTCTTCATCAATATCTTTTGTTTCCTCATCGACTCCGTATACGATTCTGCAAATGCCAAATCGTTAGGGTAAAACGTTTTCCTCCTCAATGAGTATATTCCCGACGACCAGAATTCAGCCCTCATGAAATCCATTTGCTTCATTCTTCGTCCTATCGATGAACAAATAGGGAATAATGGAATTTGGCAAGACGATTATCAACAGCTGTGAGCATAATAAGACCTCGAAACTCATAAAGATTACAAAATTCAGAGAATCCCACTACTCATCGGACCAGATCTGATTCCATTTGCAAGTCAAATGCTTGATTTTCATCGTCACTTCGTGTATGAAACACTCAAACCGCAGAGATTAAATAATCCATCAAGAGGGTTGACCATCAGTTTATAAGGAAATTCTCAGTGCCGATCCTTGAGATGGTCCGATTAGATAGTCGAAGAGTATAATCACACTAAATCAGATATTGTTCGCATCTTAGGGTTGAGAGAGACGACGGGAGGGAGGAAGATAGGAACTATGTGACACAAATAACTGGTTAAGGTATGTGTGATTCGACGCTCGTACCATGTATCCGTAGAAATTATGCAGAACGTAGACGATCGTTGAAGTATAGACACAACTAAGAGCGAAAAACTTCATTTCTTTAAAAAAGGCTTAGTGGTTTCTTTGAGAATCGTTCCTCATGAAAACCTTAAAGAAGTCTTTCCCTCTCAAGAATTCAATCAAGCATATTTCCCAAGCTGGCATCACACATTTAGCGCTTGATGAGAGATATAGTGAGAACTCTTCCGAGCAGAGTTATCTCTCATAAAAACTAACATTTCCGAGCAATTATTAATATATTCCTTTCAGATCAAATCATTCCACCAATAAGCTCATTCATCGATAAATAGAACAATGGCGAGTCTACACTTCAACATACCATCATCTTCGATCTCATCACTACTCATATCGTTTTCCCCATTTTCACCATCACTGTCGTCGAAAGTCTCGATCAGATCCTCTCCGGTACTCTCAATTATGAGCGCATCTCCATCGTCCACAACGCTACTCTCTCGTTCATCATATTCCACTATCTGAAGCAAACAACTTTCACATCAAGTGACCGACTCTTCGAATTTTTCACTCATACTGCTAACAATCGAAGCTTTTCCGATCAAATATGCCAATAAAGGGTTTCATCGACGAATAATGTTTAAATTCGTGAGGACAGTTTAATATATGGACCAATACTATAACTCGATAAATCATTTCGTGACTATTCTTAAGAAAATATTCAACGATGAACAGCACTGATCGATAATCATTGAAATTCGCTGAAATATAGCCGATCCTATCGATAGCTTCAATTCTACAAGGTTTTCCTCAGGACTAACCTATCCACAAAGTTCGCAAAATCTCACTCAATCACCTCCATCCAATCCCCCTCTCTTATAGCCATTTTCCATGAGAAATCTCCAAAATCATTTCAGACTGCTCAAAATACCACCGAATAATTTTATCTATTAGTACCCATTCGACGGGTATTTATTCACACGAAAGTCCTCTTTCCACAGTGAACACTTCTTCACATTCTATTAAAAACTACATTACATACCAGCTGATAAATACGTTAAATAACAATAAAACAAAAAATGAAACCTTCCCACCGACGACCTTCTTCTTATGTACGACACGGCCTTCATTCTTCTCTATATCGTTCCCTTTATCAGCAGTTATCAGCTCTGTGAAGATGTTATCTTCCTCATCGTTATCACTTCGTGGAAGCTTTCGATCAGGTCCAGATGTATCCGAAACAACTATAAACAACCATCGATTATTCATAAGGAACTCACTGATAAAAGTGATCTTATCGCTTATTATTACTGAGAACTGCGCATGAAATACCCGGCTAGAAATCATATTACGGGACCCGATCGACTCAAAGATAAAAGACGAAACTGCGAAGAGGTTTTGCTTCAGAAGCAATTGCTTCAGAGGCACTGACGGAAGCAATCTGAAAAATTTCTCGACCCCGAATTCTTGCTAGCAAATCCTCCTGCATTCACCAATATCATCGATATTCCATATATCTTTATAAACCAAAAGAGAAGATAACAGATAAAAACTGAATACAAAGAAGCAATGAAGAATAAAGAAGAAAGCTGGAAGTGTCGGTAAGCTAACCAACCGTTTCTTTTATTAATCTTTCGTTTCAGCTTCTTTGTGGTTCCCTTCTCCGTCTTCTTCGTCGAGCCGGCAATCTCTTCGGTCGGACTCGCCGTATTCGAATCAGTTCGATCATCTTTCCCACTTTCGTTTGCCTCAAAAAACCTTTTTTACTTACTATATATAAATGCCGCTGTATCGATGAACTTGAGGTCCTCGAAAAAATCAACCATTTCCTCGATCTGTTAACACTGAAATGCGGATCTAGAGCCGGATGAGGTACGAGGTTCTCCCTCCCTTATTTTCGCTCTCTTTAGGAAATATTGGGAAAAGAATGCCCAGAAATTCCGATAACCGCTTCCTCATCTTATGTTTATATCCAATAACTTCATCATCCACTATCCTACTTTCCTACGCTGCCGGCGAGGACTACCTAGATATTACTAGTACAATAAAAGAGGATGCAGTACTCTCAACTCTTCCTACAACCTTCAACGATAGGAACATAAAAATGCGAATATCAACCTTAATGAGTTGTTCCTGACGAATTTCAGAGTTGCTTCGAACCGATACATGGCGGACACCGATACCGTCATTACGACGACGCTTTTTCCTCATCTGCAAACGATCGTATATATCTACTCTACTTTATAATATCGGCCGAGCACATTCTTCGGCATTAGCTTTCTCTCTCTAAACTTGTATAATGGTACTTATCGACATAGAATATCGCTATACATAAAAATATACCATCGTGATCGTCGTTACCAAAGCTTAATTCCATCTTTAAACGCGGTACTCGCCGCCCTATTCTTAAAAGCGTCTTTACATCAATCAAAAAATGAGTGGGTACGCCAAATTATGATAAGGTGTGCCAGCATCACGACCGGAGGGAGGGGGTAAAGCTATTCACTTCGTCCAAAAATACCACCAACAATAGTTCTCGAATAATCACTCACTTCAGACGCCAAAGGTCTTGACCTCTTCGTTGGAGTGGAGTTTGTATTCGACTTCTCCACCTTCCGATTCAATTTCAACACTTCAACTGCAACGATCGACCATTACTTAAGTGTTAGCTAGTGGGAGGGGATAAAGCACAGGTACCACACCACCCATATCCGCATATCAGTCTCCACTGTAAGTAATTCCTTCGGATGTTTAGCATTTCACGGAGATAACTCCAGAGAAAGAGGCTCACTTCAGCTATGGCTTACATTACACGTATCACATCGAATGAATGCAAACGATACTCCCATATGAAGAATCCGAATTCTTTGGTGGACGTATCATAGATATATCTGCGAGTGGGGGAAAATGTTACCCACATAACGAATCGATCAGATCGATTAGCAATTACTTCAACCTATGGTATAGATGATACTAAATCTTGTCGATATGATTAATCAGAAACGACTAATAGATGTATGAAAGTGGAGCCGAAAAAATCTGCTTCTCATGCTCGCAAAAGCGACCAAGAAGAGGCCATCCGACGGGAAAAGTGGCTCATCCTTGTGGAAAACTATCCCAACGCCCTCCACCTCCCCTCCTCCCTCCCTCTAGCTTCAGCTACGGGGAAAAGAAATACACCTATGAAACACCTAATCATTAATTAAGAATATATGATAATCGTTTCCAAACGTATCGAGAAATGGCAAAAGCATTTTAGATGCAAGTGACGCTTATGAAGTTTAATAGGATCGAGGAACGATGACAGATCAATTTGCGTTACGGCAATTCTGGAGTTAGCACTTAGACCATAGGATACACAGAAACTCTAATCCATCCACTTCGGTTAGGCTTATAAGAGTCGCTTATCGAGGGTGGAGTTCACTTTTCTCAAATTTTCAAAGCTCAATTGCCAACAAAGAAAAATTCTTCGGTACCCGAGAATATAGTGGATGGGGACAGTGCAGCTAACATCCTTCAATGATATTAGATTCTCTTAGGTGAACGACGAAAAAATATCATCGGTTCGGCTTCCGGATCATCCCGACAATCATCCAGACTAGTTCAGCTTCCGGATCATCCAGACTAGTTCAGCTTCCGGATCATCCAGACCAGTTCAGCTTCCGGATCATCCAGACTAGTTCAGCTTCCGGATCATCCAGACTAGTTCAGCTTCCGGATCATCCAGACTAGTTCAGCTTCCGGATCATCCAGACTAGTTCAGCTTCCGGATCATCCAGACTAGTTCAGCTTCCGGATCATCCAGACTAGTTCAGCTTCCGGATCATCCAGACCAGTTCAGCTTCCGGATCATCCAGACTAGTTCAGCTTCCGGATCATCCAGACTAGTTCAGCTTCCGGATCATCCAGACTAGTTCAGCTTCCGGATCATCCAGACTAGTTCAGCTTCCGGATCATCCAGACCAGTTCAGCTTCCGGATCATCCAGACTAGTTCAGCTTCCGGATCATCCAGACTAGTTCAGCTTCCGGATCATCCAGACTAGTTCAGCTTCCGGATCATCCAGACTAGTTCAGCTTCCGGATCATCCAGACCAGTTCAGCTTCCGGATCATCCAGACTAGTTCAGCTTCCGGATCATCCAGACTAGTTCAGCTTCCGGATCATCCAGACTAGTTCAGCTTCCGGATCATCCATAAGATCATCCAGACATATTTAGCTGCAAAAAAGTGGATCTTCTATTGAGGCATTTCGTTTTCCAACGTCATTGCGAATCGATTCCTTATTATCCCCCCTTCCCTCCCCTCGATCCTAACTCCTCTCTATTAAACAAAAAGAAGAAACAACTAAAAGCAACTAACAAGCAGATTTTTCTTGTCCATTGGATTGAAGGAGATTCTCCGTCGAAGTGTTTATCTCTTCGCTATTTTGGTCCGATAATTTCGTTCCTTCGCCGCTTGACGCCTTATGTAACTTCTTATTTTTCGAATATTTGCCCATTACTGAAACTAAATCAACTTGAAATGCATATAATATACAAAACATTGATATATTAGAACGATGAGAATTCATTAATAATATCCCTCCCCCCTCTCCTCCCAACCCCTCGCATACCAACTCCTCTCTAAAAACCAAAGTAATAAACCGGAATAAACCGGAATAAACCAGAATAAACCGGAATAAACCGGAAGAAACCAAAATATCAACGAAATCTTTTCCGCCTCCACTCTCTCCCCCATTCTTTGAGACGTTCTCATCGTATCGATATCAAAATTCAGTAACTCCTTACAAATATAACAATATGAACAATAGCGGTATTATATAGGATTAAGGACAAATATTCTTGAAGAAGGGATCTATTCTCAAGATAAATGCTTATGTTTTCATAAAAGCTCGAGCTCATAGAGAGTGCCATAGCGAATAGTTCTCTAGAGGTGAAGTGTTCATGACATAATCGTCCGTTCACTTAATGTCTACGATGTCCCCTAAGCTTCCTAATCGACGTCTAACGTCGTCCCGTCGCTCCGTCACACCGATGTGACACTCCGGATATCGGATGAAATCCTAGAAGATCTCATAAGTACTATAAAATTTCCTTTTCAGCTTTTTATACTCGTAGGTTCGTCGATTCCATTCGTCGTCTACGAATATACATGCGCTACTTCACTAGCAACTCAAAAACCCCTCTCCTATTCCACGCAAATCCCGATTGTCCTTAGAATTCAGGATACCGTCAAGCAAATTCGCCTACACTTGACGATAGCTGATTCTCAAAGAAACACATAGACCATAATGGAATCGTATCTAAATATTCGTTGTGAGAAGAGTACCGAGTTGAAGCAAGATGAAATTTTGCTTTCCGTTAAATATTGCCTGTCCGTATGTTACGCACATCGATATATCGATGAGTTCGTGAAGTAGCTCGAGAACTACCGTGTATCCTCATCAACGACCGTCACTTATGGCATCCGTATATCAACGTCGATGCGATCGCTTCAGTTACACGCCCCATATCTAAGTTCGCCGGATGATCGTTCACACCTCGAGTCATCAGGGAATTACTTCTCGAAGAGCCGCATTGTTTCTCATCTCTTCATATACTCAAATTCGCAAGAATCCAATAGGCAATTGGACTTCCTCTTGCATCGTCTTTAGTGTGATGGAAAATCTCGACTAATAGGAATCTCGGATATTGATCCCTAGTTTTCTGGATAATTCGTTAAGTTGCCTTAGAAGAACTCCGATCATTTATCCCAAAGGCAAACGGCCTCGACGATTCGACTATACGAATGAACTCTTCCACGTTTACGATGTTATTTCTCGGCATTTCACAAGCGGAAATGAATAGAAAGCAAATCCTGGACTCTATGAAATTTAATATTTATTAAATTCATAAATTTTGTAATTTTATTATCGAAAATCCTGATTCTCGACTATATTAGAATTGATGAGCATTTGGCGCTTCATTTCTGGATATTGACGATCGGTGATAAAGCTCTCCGCTAAACGAATGGTGGAATCCCCGGGAAGCTTTGAAGCTTCATATTATGGATAAGGTTTCAAGTTTCGATAGACGAATGTGATCGCAAAATTTGCTCGAGACATCTCCACTTTAGAGTTTCCTCCAATCTCAATCGGATCGATCGTCTACGGTTCAGAATCGCCGATAGATGATCATATTTCTCAATATCATTTATAATATAGATTGAAGAATATGACTATCATCGAAGAGAGAATATGATGGCAATTTTTCTCGATCGTTTACGCTGATCGAAATCGATTTAGGCCGAAAGTCATAGTGACAGAATTGAGAAATGATCACTCTAGTTACGAATACTCTCCGATTGCTCGATAATGTACAATTGTGAATTTCTCATGAAAGCGCATCACCGAATCGATATTGGAACACGTCGAATGAGGCGAACATCGGCACTCTTTGAGGTTCGTCGAACTTCTATCGGTTTTTCTCCTCTTTTTGGAATTCGATTGAGCAAATTTGACGTATTATTCACTCGTCTCATTGCTCTTATATCTTGAGAACATATAACACCCTTTTGGAGCATGATCCATATGATTGAGATTCGTTGAAGCCATTCGACGTCGATCGAATTCGGTTTTGTAGGAGAGCGCTTGTTTCTACTCAACCGCTAAGGCATTCCTTGATTTCAAAGAGTATTTGTCGACGTTCGCTTCTTAGCTAAGCATCTCTTATCAGAAAGCACTAATCGCCATATATCTGATATTCTCGTTCATCGATATCGGACAATTCGGTCGATAAATTGCCCGACAATTTTTAGAATATTTAGCATATCATTTCATTGTTCACATCATATTCTATGTTGATAATTTCAAATATTCTCAACTATAATTATTCCATTAATGTTTTTAATGAATTACTTCAAATTTTATAATCTCCTTAACACAACGATATAGATGTCTCATTTTCGATATACGCATAAATCGCTTACTGTTCCACTACTCTCCATATGTTTCATGCTTTGTGGTTTTCAGTGCTCACAATAGGTCTCCTTGTTTTGTCCTCATAAACAAAATAAACCTGAATAAACCGGAATAAATCGGATTAGACCGGAATAAACCAGAATAAACCAGAATAAACCGGAATAAATCGGATTAGACCGGAATAAACCAGAATAAACCAGAATAAACCGGAATAAATCGGATTAGACCGGAATAAACCAGAATAAACCTGAATAAACCGGAATAAACCAGAATGAACCAGAATAAACCAGAATAAACCTTGTTCTATAGTCGAACGCTATTCAGGATTGTCTACGGTATTTTTTGACTACAGACTCTAAAATGCCATATTTCATAGTTTGACAGCGCTTCGTTTCAGTCGGCCGATGTTCTGCGGCCGCTCATCGTTCATCTTTTTCATCGCCAAACATGTGAAGCGTTATTCCCTCTACGGAAGAAAATGATGGCTCTGAGAGCCTAATAGGTTGGGACAGGCGATATAAGACATTGTTCCGATGACTGAATTCTATAGGACTCAAAAAACCAGCGGAGACAATTCTGTGCAAATCATGTGAAACTTACACGCAGATTAAAAAGCAAAAGGAATTGACCTCAAGAGTAATATGACTTTATTGAACTACAAGCAATCCTTTATTGAGCCGAGTTGAAATTTTGAGCGGTATCATGCGAAAATGATCCTTTGCTAATTTCAGCTATACCTATAGAATATCGAGTGTTACATCATCGTTCAAATTGCGGCAGAAAGTCCAGGATAAAGAAGTTTTCTTCAGCAAACTTCAGGAGCGATCATTCGATAGCCCTCTCATTTGATAGTGTAATTTCTTTCCTTGTCAGAGCAACTAAAATTGCTTGCTGCTTTCTACAGTGTCATGGCGCCCTCTAAATTTGGTTTCTAAAGCACCATCATGTTATCACTTCAAATTATAGATGCATAGGGAAGGTCTAGAGGGATAGAAATCACGCCATTATGAAGCTTTACAAGAACACCTAACTGGCTTCCTAGGTGGCGCAATCGATGTGCCACTGAAGTTTTCCTTCCACAGAACATCTACTTTAATACTCATCACGCAGTCGACCTGCAGATGATGTTATGGATCTCGTTGCTTTCGTAACATGCGTAATACACAATGAAGCTATAATTTTTGGTGAATTTGCTTAGGGGAGCGCTGTTAATGAGAAAATTGTTTGATATTAGCGCATCTCAAATGTGAGCTATGGACGATTCCATTTGTTCGGCTATTTGTTGCGAATTCATAATGTCCGTTTAACGTTAACAAATCGTCTTTCGCCGACTTACGGGTCGTAGTTCGACTGCCATTACCAAAGTGTTACTTAATCATTACCTCTAAGTAAGACAACATTGCATATAGTTCGTAAATCAGAGGGAACTACTGCATATCGATAGCAACGAATATGTTCCCAATAGCGTTTTATGTTCAGTCTTACTGCAAATGTTGTCCAACTCGTGGAATATGTTAATTACTTATTTAAGTGATCGCATCATGTCGGCGACTTCATGAGATGATACTGAGGTTTCGTTACTTCCCAATTGGACTTTGGTGGTTTAGTAGTCAGAGATGATGATTGAGTGCTTCAAATAATTGAGGTGACTGAGTAGAACTATAAGAAGCGAATTTTCAGAAGGAAGTCGATAAACTGTGCTTTATATATTGCTATGAAATACTCGGAGGTATAAGATTGAAACAATATCTTGCCTCCATATATGATCATTTATTCCTTTCGAAATTCTTGTAGTTCCTTTCGAATCTTTTCGTTGAAGCTATCGACCTTAAAACGCTTAAGTATTTCTCAGTGATAGTACAGGACGAATACCTAAAATGTTCCTGCTAAATAAGCTATCATATTTTGCAATTACCTTTTCTTGTAAAAGTGGTCTTCCCTGCTGCATGGGAAAGTTTAAAATTCCATTTGGGCGTATTCAACCTTATGGAGGTTAGAATGAATAGCTGATGGTATATCTGCGAATGTTATGAGTTATGCTATCCAAAAGCAAACTATTATAGCTTACGATGTTACCGCCATCTATAGGATGATTTCATCGTTATTAGTTCTTTGCCGGAATCTTAGATTTGTGCAGCCTAGTGTCCAAGATTCGCAATTCCGCTATCTTCCTTCGCCTCGTCTCACATCTTCTCAGCCAATACCTCATAAGTTAAGCAATCGTTCTTTTCTTATGCACCTATAAATAGCATATGAATATACTTTGCCTTGAAATTAGCAATAAATATTCCCTTAACCAATGCCAATATTTATCGAATCATTGAGAAATGTACTCAGACGAATCGGAAAAGTGCAGTTTTGCAGCTCATTTTATGGAAAGTGCAAACTATCGCTTCCACTTCTCATGTTTTCGCTCTAAGGACTTTTTTGTTCGGCGAACCTTAGAAACCGCTTTTTTTCGCTAATTTACCCTCCATAACCAGATTATTAATTGTGCCTTTTTTCTATTCTTTTTTTTTTCTGCTCATTTTTGTGTAATCATCTCACTTGCATTGATCTCTTTTCTATATAAGGAAGAAATTTTATGTTTTCGTCTATTGACGAATGAGAACGGTCATTAATATCGCATTATGTACGAAAGATATTTCTGCTTAGTGATAAAATCGACGGCTGTAGTGTTTATTAATAATCGTTAACCTCAGGTTGTCTTACTTTCAGCACGAAAAGTTCTTGATTTATTCAGATATGCTTGTGGTTGGATTAGGAGAATGTGCCATACTACCTCTGATGGTGATATTTTTTGCCTTCATGAAGTTCAGTGTCTTGCTTGCCGCAGCAACAAGCCTCATCGCGCTGACTGCTTACTTCTTGTAAGTGCATTCATTTACCTCAGTTCTGTGGTAATGAATTAACGAAATAAATATTCTCGTCCTATAGAATTCGAAAACATAGAAAAAAAGTGCGACTACGGAAGCGAAAATTCATCGCGTTGATGTTTTCTTTGGATTAAGAATACATGCAAAATGCGAAGCCTGCAAAAAGTGTCTATATTCGCTAGGTCTCTTTCCTTGCCTTGGCTTTTATAGTAAGTGTTTTCCTTGGTCTTGCCTTGGCCTTCATTAAGCTATCCGAATTTCATGAACGTTTCTCTTTGCATTCGATTTCTTTTGCATCCTTTCGGATCCGTATTTTCACTGTTGAGCATTTTCGAAATCTCTGCAGAATTTTCCAAACAATATATTGCATTGCTTTTGAGAAATGAGTGCATAAATGAACTCTTTTTTATTTGCTTCAGATGGACTAAACATGTGAACGAATATTGGAAACGTCGAGGCATTCCTGGACCGAAACCACACTTCTTCTTCGGCAATATGCTTCAAATGCAAAGAGGATATGCTGAATTCGACATTACGAATATGAAGAAATTCGGCCGTTTCTATGGGTTATCGCTTTGTTGGTTTTCATGATAGGCGCTGCTGGATTTCCTGTTGTTTCTACACTGTTTCATTTCTACCGTTTTCCAGAGAACTGGAAATTTGCTAATTCAAATCTAACATGAGAGCAGTTGCATTCTTGGTGATGCTACAGAGCAACCGGCACGTTTGTGCAGTGGAATGCTTCCACATCGAATGGTAGGTCATCCCTAAAATATATCCCACATTTCGTGGAAATTCACGACTATGATTGATGCGGTGTACGAAAATCATGGAAGTTAATAAATGAACGCACATTTTCTGCAATTCAACGTAATTTTTGCACTCGTGCAGCGCCGACTGTGACATGAAATCATTCTAATACCACTTGCAGAACCTGTTGAGCAATTTGCAGTCTCTGCAGAGCGAATTACGCACTAATGAAGCCTACTGGGTTTTTTTCATGAAAACAAATGTGAGCGACCGAACGGGCAATAGGCATCATGCTGAACTTTCTTGACATTTATGCATGTTTTGTATCTTTAGTCCATATATTCCACCTGTTTCTTTTCTTTGATTGATCACTTGAAGGTTCTTATGATCGGCAGTGTGATCTATGTCTTAGGAAAATTTGGAAGTGTAAATTCCTATAAAACTTGGAAATCTGGACAAAGACTAGTACTGACATCTAAAAGATGATCAGTTGATCTCGAATATAGTGCGTGTCATGCGTGCACTGTACGTTAATGGTATCGGTGCTCCCATCCGTGTTAACAGCATTTTGCTGCAAAAGTGTTTTAATTCTGTGGAAACAATTCTTTACTTACGTCGAAAAGATCTTTCCATCGAGAAGTGAAATGATCGGTCTCACAAGGTCGCCCATGGTTGCAAGATCCTTCTACGCAGCTACGTTGTTCTGAAATTATATTTTTTTCGGAAACTGGAGGTTCATCCTGACATGTAACATATTCTTCGTGAAGTCGCTTGCCGCTTGAACATTCCACATCAACTTTAGTCTGGTTCAGTTCTCCTCTTATTTAGCTTCGCTGAACGATGTTAACTTTTTCGCCTGAGCATTCGCCAAAACTGAACGTTACGGTGAATTTCCCATCATCAAAATGCTAAATGAAAACAAGTTCGTCAATACGGAATAATTTCGGACAAATGCAATGCTGTAGAGGACACAGATTGTAGAAATGTAGAGGAGAGTTCAGCGGAGCGCAGAAGGGCATTATTGGTTCGTAATTCAGAGTACAAAGTTCTTTTGTCCACAAACTTCACACATGTCAGCTAAGAAAACGTGTACCAAATTTAGTGCATGTATGAAACATTCCTTCATTTGAAATCATCAACTAACGAATAGCTAGGCGTAACAGGATCAACGTGACACAAATGGGCAGTCTTTTTTAGCTCATCATTCATGGGATTTCCCGAGTTGTGCATTTGCGATCTGGATATGTTAAAGCAAGTCCTTATTCAAGACTTCGCATCGTTCCCAAATCGTGTGGTTAGAATCATATTTTCTCACTCATCTTTTAGAATATCATTTATTCGACATTCTTTAATCGAGACGAATATATGAGGAATGTTTTTTCTTCCGCTTCTTTCATTTTCAATAGTGCTATAGCTATGAAAATTCGAAAAATTCACTTTCACTCATCACTTTCACTCATTCATGTTGAGAACGGCGAAATCGCCTCCATAACAATTTCTATTGGTCTTAATTAATGACGATAGTTTTGCGATAATTCCCCTCAACCATTGAGTCGGATAATAATATATGAGAACTTTGTGGATTGTTCTACTCATGGATTCGGATGAGTAGATTCTGATGGGTATATATTTTTTTCTCAGATATCTGATTTTCTAATCGGTAATGAAACACTTCGTAAGCATATGGTCAATGTTACGATCGATGAGCATTGGAAAGACCTTCGAAGAACGATTACGCCAGCATTCACACCGCGTCGCATTGAAAAAGTGAACGCTTCAGTTCGTTTAGTAATGAGAGTATGCAATAGAGGCAAAGTGGAGGCAAAAACAAAGAATTTCGGTATTTTCGAAGGTCAATTTGTTGTTCCGCTCACTTTGTGATTGCAGTCATAATGATTCTAATCATCGATTTGCGATAGAGGGTCTCCTTATCACTGCATCGAAAATGAACTTATCAGTACATTAAATAAAACCAAAAACTGCTTAAATAGGGATGAACGTTTCAATTCAATTTTCATTCGCCAACAGTGAATCTTTACTCTCTCAAAGTTCTCGTGAAGTTGAGGTATTGACGAGCACAATATATGAAGCTTTTCTCGGAAATGAATTTGAATCAGTAGCTTAGAAAGATCAGCTAAATGGGAATAGCTCTTGTTTCGGCACAAACTGTCTCTATGGGTCAGCTGACACGAGTGATGAACGTTTCGAAGAAAAAAACCCTTTTTTTCAACCAGTCGGAATTGCAGAAATTAGTGTAAAAGAACGCTTACATCACTTTTTTTACGTCTGCTGGTATTTTCCGATGGTGCTAAACGCGATATGCACGTGTGCGCTACTTTGAACATCAGGCGAACAACATAACTCGTTAATGTAGCAACCTTCAAGATAGGTGATTAATCGAAAAGAAATTGCAAAACACATCGAGTTTTTCCAACGTTTCGTGCTGGCAGGGGCAATTTCGATCTAATGCGAGTACGCCTTCTAACGAGTATGGCGAAAAAGCTCCTTGCCCTAAAGATTGGGAATCAAAACGCGCATAATTCGACATTCCCTAGCATGTTTTCCACATTGACGTACCCATTTTTCAGATGCTGCCGATTATGGAGCGATGCATTCGTACCGCAGAGACGGTGATCGACGATTGCATTTCGACATCAAACGGGATACTGGATACAAAAAAGTTCACATTGCTTTAAAATACTTTAATTTAGAAAAAGACCGGTCAAAGTGGTGCATTTGAGGCGTTTTTTCCTCTCTCACTGTGCTCAAAATTACTTGTAACGCTTTACTTACTAAATCCACCTCATGCTATCTGCTTGTGACACCAATTTTTTATCCATTTGACTGTTCGAGATATGAGAGGAAGTCTTGAACCAATAGAAGCAGGATAGACAAAACTTTATCGAATAAGCACCACCATTCAATAAATTCTCATTTCGTCTAGAAGAATTATGCAAAATGATCGTCTCATCATTGGAATTGCTGCTAACGGTGTTATGATCATTAGATGGGAGTAGTTCGTAAATTGCAGACTTTTCGAGAATCTGACGATGGATATTATCGCTCAGTGCGCTTTTGGTGTCGACTTAAGCATACAAAAAGATCAGCACTCACTAATTCCACATTATGCGGGCAAATTATTCAATTTATCTTTCGTCGGTTTTCGAGTTATGCTCTTGGGTAGTTGCGTGTTTATTCTTTCTCATTGAATTTTCAATCAGTGTCGGTGATTAAACTACAGTTACACCTGCTGTGGTTTCGAAATACGACGGCAAAGATAGTGATCCGCCTTGCAGACGTTTGCTTCTCATTAGAACAAATGGGAGGGGGAATTCTGTAAAGGGAAGCATTGCTTCGGCTGTCATATCGTGATGAAGCCGAGTTGCTGAAACTGATGGCGCATACTTGATGCATTTTTTTAGCCCATGGCGTAACACACGTAGAAGAGAAGAGGTTCTTTAGGCTCTACGATGGCTTTCTAATGCGACGGAACCAAAATTGACTTCGCTTAGAGTCGTCAAATGATTTTCAAATTGGCAATAAGTGACCATATTTTATCGATCCTACTGAATGCCAACGATGAAAAATTCCAGAAAGAAAAAAATCGTTCGCATAAATTGCAGCAAAAAGCCACTCCATCGTTTTTGAAGATAGTTAATGTGGGAATTACTTTTTAGCATTACTTCAGTAGTGTTTGTCAGTTCTTCTCCAACTTATATTGACAGTAATATATATGAAACAATAGTGGAATATTCGGATACTCCTATCGAGTGAAATGATGTGAATTTCGACACTTCTTTCGTAAATTATTTAGTTATATAATGAATGTTTTGTTTTGTTATAGCACTTTTCCCGACCTTAGCGCGTTTAGTGGAAAAAGTTTTCAAATTTCAACTTATTGGCAATAGTTGCGATGCGTTTTTCGAGGGTATCCTACGAAAGATCGTCGAAGAAAGAAGGAAATATCCTCGTGAGGTTTGACTTTTGATGTCTTCATACATCGTAACCAATAAAATCATACAAGTGGAGGAAAGCTTTTCAAGAAACCTTGCCCGATAGCATGAACCATTTCTTCCTCAAACATTCCAAATCGCTCTGAAATCCGAAGAACGAAACTCTGCACGTGTTAGTGATAAACCCATCCGAGTGAAACTGATTCCCACATGAGGAAATATTCGTTTCTTCTTCGAGAATATTATTACATAGACGAGAATGCCTTTAATGTTAGAGACTAAAAATTTCGTAAATTTGAAGTTGCCCGTGAAGGGAAAAGAAGTTAATAGCCGTGTTCACCAAAAAGCAATAGAAAAAAACGTTTTGATGTCGAGATATGCTGAGCCATGAAGGATATGAGTTTGCTCATGAGGCAAAGATGATTAATGAAATGCGAAGCTCTCCCAGCTAATAACCTCATAAATAAGAGAAAATCCCCTCAAACACCGCTTCGAAAAGTTTACTGAACAACGTTGCATTGACAACTCCTGTCGACCATAGAACAGCGTTAGCGATGAACGTTGACTTCGTGGCCTGAGAAATGTGACGGATTTTGAATAGATTGTCTCAAAACGTATGAACTAATTTATGAAGAACTCATTTCAGAAAGATCCTGATTTTTTGCAATTATTGATGGACGCGAAGGACGACACCGAAATTACGCAAAGGGACGAGGAATTAGTGCATGATGCGTTGAGCAATGGGAAAAAGGTTGCATTTGTTTAGGTCTCCGCTGCCATGAAAATATGTCAGAAATAAGACAGCATCATTAAGCATATTAAAGGAATCACTAGGAGTATTGTCAATCGGAGACTGTCCAACAATTCAGCTCTCATTGTCAACCAGTTAAGCTGCCAGAGAAATATATTGGATATCTTACAAGGACTTAGCCTTTTCTAAGGAATAGTACAACTGCTATACACTTAAAACTTACTGCCACAGAGCGTTCGTCGAACAGCAAGGAAATGTTTCGATAATGGTAAACTTGTTCCGTGACGCAAATGATGATGACTCAAAGTGAGATAAGATGCTCAAGGTCGTTTACTTTAGTAAAAACTGCATCACAAATTCTGGCAAGCGTTGTCGTTCTGGTTGATGAGAACAGAATTTCTAAGCCGCTCAGGGAATACCAGCTATTGCTTCATTCAACCAGAAACGATAGTCACTAATTTCCCTAACGGGTAAATGCACTCCTACATAAGAGCAAAGTCTCGTACCCTTCTTTTGTTGGAATGTAACTAATTGAAAACATTTGGGTTTTCCATAAAATCAACTTCATATGATACATGAAGACTTTAGATCGAAACATTTTTGTGATAATGGGAGACGCGTCACTTCGTCCTCCAAATTATGCTCGTGGACTCGGTGTTCAAGTCGATCGCACTTTCGTCGATGGTTCACTCTTTCATTGTGGCTGAAAAACTCACCGAAATCAGGGATCACCTCTTTCGCCTATTACGTGACAGGAGCGCTGAACGTTCTCATGAGCTCTCCCCTACCTCACTGCAGACTGTGTGTGCATAACTAGTATCCTGGCGGTTCTGCTATTTCCTTCCGCGTATGATGGAAGTAACGAGCGTTAAAAAGCGCTTCACTCGTTGTTCATCTTCGGCAATTTCACCATATTTCGTGTAGGCGAGATCGCGTCTATGATGCAAGAAGCTCAACCTCAAAGCACTGAAACTTGCAATACAATAGGCGCCAGCAATAACTACAAAGTAAATTCACTCGCGTGGTTGGTGCGGTCGGTGTGAGTGCGAGCTCACTGTTTTCCTGATATTGGCGTCGAAGTAAATGTAGTTCTTACTTAGGCCCAGACGCTTAGGAATAGTCTGCGCACATTCTCATGCTGAATTAATCAAGGCCTTGCATTTCTCATTTGCTTATTCGAAATGCGTCTTGAGTGGTAGCGGAAACTGTAATCTGCTTACGAGCATTCGTTTATATTTCAGTCTGGCATAGTGCCGAAGCTGCGAATTTTCCATTTTTCAGACCGTTTTAACCGATATCGAGCTGATTGCACAGGGGTATCTATTTCTTGTCGCCGGATATGAAACAACAGCCAGCGCTCTTCAGTTTACTTGTTACTGCCTTGCTTCTAATCCGCAGGTGCAAGACACCGCGTACGCCGAAGTTATGGACGTGGTTGGGCACAAGGTATTTCCAGCCAAGAGGTCTTGCTTCCCCAAAAAAGGGTTTTTAAAAGGCACCATATAGCCGACGATTGTTATGAACTGCATTTCAGTAACACACTTCGAGCAATGAAGCTGAGAACGTCAAGTCATCGGTCGCAAATAAGTAGACCCTTTATCAACGTAACACATTCAATGAATTGTTTTTCCTTCTGTATCGTTGCCTGAGAAACTCAGACATAACGCAATATATGTGAAAGGAAAAAAAGGTACCTATTTATACATGAGGCTGCAGGACTTACCTTCTTGGAATGGAAGGAGCAAAGCTATCTTCCGACCGTTGTTTCAATCATATCATCCTCACTCTCTGTTTCTTATTTGCAAAATATAACTTATTGCTATATAATGATCGCATGATTATGTATATTTCAGAAGACCATTGGATATGATGATCTCATGAAAATGCCTTATGTCGAACAAGTAATGAATGAATCACTGCGGATGTATCCACCTGTTCCAAGGTATGACATACGTTTATTGAAATGTTCTCCTTTTCGATTTGAAACTCTTAGACTACAAAAGATAACAAAAGGCTGCTAGGATGCTGTCATGGGATCTGAAGCTTTACTTATCTCGGAAACAGATACACAAAGCATAGTTAATCATATGACATGAATAGCATGTCAACTACAAATAACGGGAAATTCAGACGACAAAGAATTCTAAGGACACGTCGAATTTACTATATCATTCGACACGAAACTAAATATGTACTTAGAGAACAGCTATATGAACATATATGCGCTAAATTTAGAGAAATTTGCTGTGTTAAGGTGTTAGAATCGTATATCATCATTGGACAAAGAATCGATTTTTCCTATTGCAGAAACGATCGTAAATGCAAAACGAATGTTACAGTTGGTGGAATTAAAATTGAAAAAGGCACTTTCGTCTATTTGCCAACCTACGCTATTCATTATGATGAACGCTACTATCCAAATCCGGAAAAATTTGATCCGGAAAGGTAAGGAAATAAATCCGACTGTTTGATGAACTAGAAAACGATTTTCGCATTCGACTACAGGTTGGTGAGGGATTTTCGAAAAGTGTATGAAGGCGTTTTATATCTTCAGGAGCCCTTTTACTGGAGACCATCAGAACAACGTATATTTCCTTTCCGTTCGATTAATTTGAAGACAGTTTGAAAATAGCCCATCGGAGTTGTCGTGTCGGAGTTGTTTACCGTTATCAACGCACTTCAAACACCAACCAGCCTACAGAGCGACTGCAATGCTACAAATTAGGAGTCAGAGCCAACGATTCTGCTAGGGTAATTTGTCGGCTTGAGCCATTAAAGTGAAACGCGCTTCCTCCTCTTCGTCGGGAACCTGCTCTGCAGATCTCATCCTTTTCAGTTTATTAGTTTGAACCGAGAATCTAAGCAGTACGTGGAAATCGGTTGGCTCGAGCTTCTAAGGAGCAAAACGAACATTATTCCCTGATCTCATTTCTGCAATTCCTCCTCGTCTTTGAAACAAATTCCCCTCTTGATTGACGATGAGTCATTTCTGGAAGACCTGACAACAGTTATTTCGGCAATACATAGAAAGTAATATTGATTGTACAAGCAGCCCATCCCAACAAGAGCAAATTTGCTGGTAAACAGAAAAGATTCCACGTGGAAGAGATAAAGCAGCCGAATGCTCGGGTTATGAGCCGAAATCTGCATTCATTTCGGCATGTATGAATGCTTCCGTGCCTCTGTCCTCTCCTCTTGTGTACGTACATTTGGTTCCAGAAAGTAGTACAGGAAGCATCTGCAGATTTTCACGGTCGGAGAAAGCAAAGCGGGATCCCGTCACGTTTGCACCGTTCGGTATTGGTCCGAGGAATTGCATCGGTCTTCGGCTCGCTCAAATGGAAATTCGCCTTATATTGGTCCATTTTCTGCGGAGCTTTCAATTCAGCGTTCCCGAAGAATTTCAGGTGAAAACTTAATTGAGGCGTTGTGAGAATTTTAACCACATTGTTATTTTCGTGAAATGCGGGAAAGATTGATTGGAGCAGCAAAAGTCATCTGGCGAGTAGATGATTTATATATATATATATATATATATATATATATATATATATATATATATATGAAACACTTTCAATATCGCATCGTTTTTTCGTGCAAGGCTTCAGGTCTATCTAAAGAGTCTCTGTCTTTAGCTGAAAGCTTGTGTGTCTCCTGAGGTCGATGCAAGCTTTCATTTTGTCAGATGAAACGACGTTTTGCCTCCACTTCTGAATGAGTCTTCCTTGGAATGCTGTGCGAAAAGTACTTTGAAAACTTACAATTCCGATTCACTGACACCAAAGGCAGTTTCACTTAGTTCTTAGGTCTGTATTCTCTAGTGACGTATTGAGGATTACATTGCTCACAGAATTTTTTAGTCGGAATAATGCCTATAAAAAAGGGAACCCATTTGGCACGGTTTAAATTCTTCCCAAATGCAGCGTTCTCCATTACGAAATTATAATCGATCTGATAGCTCAAAAACAGATGCTGCATTAGGATCGAGCTCATCCAGCTCTGGTTTCTTTCAAATATCTTTCATTTCCTGAGGATATAATTGCATCATGTTATCGCTTTTTGAGAATTATTTTTTGCCTATTGACAATTGCGTACGGCATTTGCCCTCAATCTATTTTGTGCCATAGTCTACTTCGCGTAGCTTCATCACGTTGCGGTGGCTCCACGAGCGTTTTTTCTTTCATCTTCCGTTGGTAAGATTTCCTATCTTTCCCAGAGATATACGAGAAGTTAGAGTTCCGGCGCCCTAAAGACGGTACGTGGGGCTTTGCTTCAGTTAATCTTATGCTAGAGCTTTTCGAGAGCGGTGCATTCTCGTTCAAAATCGACGAGTCACGTTTAGCAGAGCAGTCGAGGATTTGGGTGAGGGGAGTGCGAGCGGATGGGTAGGCTTATCAGCGAAACCCTCATAGGCGCATGGAATTGATCTCCGAACGCCGATCTACTATGATCTCCGGCGGAAGTTGCGAAGTGCATTTCTTTAGGAGGCTTCACATAATGTGATCACAACATGTGATCTTCATTGCAAGAAGAAACATAACATTCATATCCTCAACATTATCACATTGATCTCTCGATTCGTGAACATCGCGTTAAAGAGCTGGAAAAGTGCATAATAATCTCTAAGAATATGAGGGAACAGGAAAAGGGATGTAAAAAATGAGCTCTTGCATCACTCACTCATTCTTATAGTTATATTTGAATTTTCATCCCTCAGCTTCGTTGTGTTTCTCCATATTGCGTTCTCTGCGTATTTTATGTCCTCTTTTTGAAGGCATTTTTTCTTCCTTTCAAAGTTCATCAACCACTCATTGGACTCACTGGACTAATTATGCTATAAAATAGTACTTATTTCCGATTTGAGACTAACTTTGCAAAGGAGTTCTATAGAAGTCTTCGCCTTTTTTTCCAGATGGAAGTCGAAAGTGCGCTCTTTCCGGCGGGATGGGAAGTTAGGAATCCAGAGCCTAAAAAGATGAACATTTGAAATATGAAGAGAGGTGTTTTTTCGCTTTTCCCCCCCCCCCCCCCCCTCAGTGGGAATAATTATCTTTCTCCATCAGCAAATTCAACGAAATAGTAAATATGAAAATTTCCAAATTGCTTAGATTCTCCATCGCAACATGTAGCAGTTGCTCCCCACTTGCTCTCATATGAAAGTGGAGATGCCTGGAGTGGAAAATTCACAGCACTCTATTTCTCAAGTGGTAAGAGCTGATATTTACCGAAATGCGTTACCACTTGTGCGTGATAATTTTGTCTAAAAACGGGAAAGAAACAACTTTCTCGCTTCCTGGGCAACCTCCATGTAAAAGCTCCAAATGCACCACAGTTTCATACTAGTACTTTTTTCTAAAAGATCCATACACACCTTCTTTACAGGGCAAGCCTCTCGAGTTGGACACGACAGGAATGACAAAGCCAAAAGCTCCTATATTCGTTACTGTGAGTCGAAGAAACCACTGAATCGGAGACGCGGATATGAATTGGGAGTGTTCTGGATTATGAATATCATGGAGGAAATGCTCGTGCATAGTGCCCCAAATTCTTCCCTTAGCCAATGATTGCTTTCATCTTCGACTGGAACCTTACACCTTGGAATTCTCAGAAGCTCATGTCTTAACAGTTGAGTAAACGTGTGGAGTTTATGATGCTCATTAGCCGAAAAAATTGAAAACAAAGGAAGGAGGGGAGGCTATGCGATTAAAAGACATGTTAACATGAGCCACAATATAATAACCAAGGACCTATAAATGAAAATGATTGGAACACTGGCAACTCAGACAGTAGTATGAGGAGACCTGGAAGATTCAGAACATCAACAAACGCCCACAATTAACGACAGGCACCAATAAAGTGGAGTTACGTACTTCACGCAGAGTAAAGCTTTGCCATAACGAAATCACAAAAATCTTCACTTCATAAGTTACTCAGGTGGTTCGAAGATGATCTTTTCTCACTGCAAAACGGGATCAATGCAAAAACACTTCACGGAACTCATCACCAAGCCGGAGATTCTTTATTTTGTGACCGTGTGATCCGTTAAATAAAAAAGGTAGTCGCAGATATTCCAAAAACTTTAGTGAAGAGACGCTTGTAATGTCGCGGTTGTATTGCGCTTGAGGTTTTCTATGATCCAACGGATGAATGGCTTATGAATGTTTCCGATCATCTACATATGTGATAGGAAATGTGATAACAACTTGCGAGCACAGTGCTAAAGACTTCGAAAAAAGTGTGCTATAAAGCATAGCTGATAGTATTTCCGAGCATATCGGTTAGAGAAATGCGAACATTCTAATTGCAACGATGGAGGTGTTGCTTGATAAATCTGGACAATGTTTCGGTCAGCGAAGGTCTCGGTAGAATTTACCTATTTAACAAAAGGACGAGTTTCAGTTGGCGAACATGCCGATTATCTAAGCACAAAACAAATTCACAATGAAATGAGGCGATATGCATGAGGTGGAAGGTGTCTCGGGAACCCTCTTAAATTGAGCTTCCCAAACACGCACTGAAAGAACTATGAGATCTTTCCGTCGACAAACAGTAGGATATGAGTGTGGCTTATGGATTTCCACGTCATCTGCGAATAACTTACAGTCAGCTTCTTAAGCAAGGATAATTATTCTTCTCTTGATATGTTTGCTTTTGAAGTTTGCTTTTGACGCGATCTGGAATATGCTTTTGACATATGAACTCCAGCGTTATCTCTTTATATTCTTCTTCAAATTCCATATCACTTGCTGCGAAGACGCATGTTCCTGGCGGCGCATAACGAGGCTATCCCAGTAACAAAGACAATATATCATCGGGAGCTTGGAAGCCTTCGTTACAAAATGCATGTTCCGGGGACGAAACTTCCCCCCTTCCCTTACCCATGCCTCATGTGTCCAGCTGCTAGGACGCCTTTAGTACAAAATTTGAGCAAAGTGATCGCCAAGAGGATGAATATAGAAGAGTGCTAATGAAGATCATCTTCGCCTCACCTCAAGTTAGCTGCGTCTTTTGTTTCACTGTATTTCGGTAGAAAAATGCATACAGCCATAGAAGTATGGAAATTTTTCAACGGCAGATTTTCGTCGTCCGACGAAATAAACCGCCACCCATTAAGACGTTGTTGACCTCCAGTGTTGGCCCACAGAACCTCATCGAGATGCGCTTTGCTGCAATAAAAATTCGCCTCCTAACACAGGCTTGTCCCTTGAGGAAGTCTCAGTCCAGCGTTCTTAAGCAGTTTCAGGTGGACAGCTTTTTTTTATGTTGAGAATCGAAGAGCTCTTCAAGATTCTTTAAGCGGCTGAAAAAATTTGTGGGAAACACACGCGCCTACTAAAAAGGAACAGATTATGGAAGACACTCTCCTTACTTTGTGGCGACGAGCAGGGAAACTATTTCACAAACTGCACTCACATATGTGACTTATGTGTAGACTTACTGTGGAATGCCACTAACAAAGGCGAATTTGGAAGCCTAATCGCCTTTCTGGTGTAATCGATCTTAATATGCCTTACACTTGCAGGTATTGCTGCATTCTTGTGCACAGCATAATTAGCTACATTTGCAAAGGCTTGAGGTGAATCAGATCGGCGCGCAGCTGCTTTGGACCAATTTTCCTGCAAGCGCGCAAATTAGGAATGATTTCTGCTCAAATCACTATTCGTGAAAACTTAATGGCACATGCTTCGTTACTCTGCTGTTTGAGCTGTGTCATAATTTCCATGAAAAGTCTTTCCGAAGAGGTACCAATATTTTCGTTTAAAGCTTCTTGCCCAGCTGCTATCGTTGTTTATTGCATCGTAATCGTTGCGTTAATGCAGTTTCGTGTTGCGAGCGCCACGCACTGATTCAAATCTGCTGAAGAGCAAGAGTTACGCTCAAAAAGTCCAGTCCTTTGCGTACAGGGCTAGTTTTCTTGAGGCCGTGAAGACTATAAACTACAGCCATCTTTCATCGAAATTTTAGAACGCAGTGCAAACGAACGACAGCAAATAACGTTCCTAAATAAGAAGTGTTCGTCTAAGAATGGCGATTGTCTGAGACTTTGCACCATAGTTGGCGAACATAATGACCTTTTAGTTTGTGAGACAACGAATTAACAGATTCCGCACATTTTATAGAAAATCTAGTGGAAGCGCTCAAGCGACTTCTCCGTCGAACAAAATTGAAAGCATGCCACACTTTGAAATTAACTAATGTATGAAAAGAAGACGCACTATGTTTTTCCCAACAGGTTACCTGACAAAAACAAATAGTAAGTTCGGCGAATATAAATTGCCAGCCCGCAACACAGCAACTCATCGTTCGCGATTAGTTCCCTGTCTCAGCTACTATTCCTTCTATTCTCATGTTCTGCAAGAAGCTTTAGATCAGTTTTTTTCTCCCTTTATTGACGACACCTCAGTAAGCTCCCTTTGCATCAACATCGCCTGTTATTTCCGTAGGCGCTTGGCAAATATGGTAGATGTGCCTAGAACCTGAGCGGCTGAAGATGACCATCATTTCTTTAGTCCACTTCGATGCACAGGAGTAGGCTACCATTTTTTTTTTGACTGGAGTACCGTACATTGTCAGTCATTTCATACATATTGCCGGCCGGCCGGCAATATGTAACATACTGTTTCAATAGGTTATGCTGGAAAACCTGGAGCCATCCAGCAAATTATGAAGTCAGTTAATTTCTTCTCGCAGTGCTGAGGCTTGTTCTTACTCATGGGTCAAACAAATTTTCTTGAAATTTTCTTCAAAAAGGGCCCGTTCGGACGTAGCTGAGCTATCTGTGAACAAAGGATAAGGTCTGATAACCATTTGTATTCCTTTGCTCAGCGCCTGCTTGAGAGTATGCCCCAAAACTGCCAACATTAGGACGTTTCAGAAATAGCGGCAGTTATTCTGCTTCATTACGCTTAAAGGAAACACTGATGAAATAAACTTTCATTTACATAAGAGTAAACTTCGGGTGTTTTTGGGCATGTACCTCTTTCAGTATTTCTGTTACAGATTCCTCATGAAAACCGCAGTATTTGCTGTTGTGCTTCTAATTGCATCAATGGACGACTGCACAGTGCAGTCACGTGCAGTCATCTCGTCAAAGCAACTCCCGTCGAGGTTAGTATCTGACTTCTAATTAGCACTTTACACTATTATTTTCATTTCGCTCATCGTAGCACAGATGATACAGGCAGAAGATTGAAATGTTTATTCTTGGGTTCTTTCATGTGTGGATCACAGCTATGGGGGTCAGGCTACCTGCCGAAAGAATGCCCAACGAGATGAAAGAAGTTCGACCTGTTGACAGCGCAGTAGATGTTTCATACCCAGTGCTCCAGTTCATTTCTGGATTGCTGTTCGTCGTTCGAAACCTATGTGATAATTGGCCACATCCCCACGACGGCCTTTCATTTCTTGATAACGGTTGCGAACAACAAGTAGGTTCCATCAGACTCAATTTGTAGCATTTTTTATATAGTTTTGAGTGGTTGCTTCGAGTAAGCTCATGTTCTGGAATGCCAGTATTTCCGCCAATCACTCTTCGAAATCTAACGGAAATACCAAATCCTTTAACTCTAAGCTGTTATTTGAAAGAACATCCCTGAAGGAGGTAGGTGTAATCACTTCGTCAAATTTCTTGTGGGAAAAGTCGTTGCAGAATATGTTTTCATTTTCTTCAGTTCGTCAACTCAGCTGGTTGTCAAAGTGTAGAACCCTACTTGCACGGCATCCAGTGACGACAGCAAATCCGTAGAACCTCAAAACCCGGTAACAAAAAATCCTGGGTTGACCATATATGAAGTTATTCCTACTTCCGATGTGTCATAGGTTCAATTTTATTCTTAAACTGAATGCAACAATGAAGCATCACTGGCTTAAACAAAGTGTCCCAAGAACAAAAGAAAGTAAATAAGGAAGACATCTCCTAATGTGCAGCAACTCACCGAATCTCCTCTGATTAATCTTCTCTACTGCTACGTCAAAGAAAAGGATACAATTGCACAGAAGTTTGTGTATGAATACCGAGGTGTGGCTTCAAAATTATTTCTCCTCCTTAAACCTCTAAATGAGCACATAAAACAGCCCCGTTGCTTAAAAAAAACCTGTCGATCGCATATGCGAAAAGCACATTGAGAAATGGCATTATCGCATATTATCCAAATTGTTGGCGACATTAGAGAATATTTTGCTATTTATTATTTGCCTGTAACAAGACTGAGCTACAGAGTTCGCGTCAAGCGCTGGTTGGGATACGGAGGTCTTGGTGACCCCTTCTGGGAATACGGGTCCTTTCACGACCCGTTTGGTGGTTTTGGTGGCTTCGGTTCTCCATATGGAGGCTTCGAAGGGTATGGTGGTCGATCTAGGCGCTACAGACGACGTCGATATGAAAGACGACGTGACTATGACTACGACGTGTGGTGCTTATGAGAAAATCTTGCCTCTTCTTGATTGCTTATGAAAAGTTACACTTCTTATTCATATTTGACCTATTCCGAATTATTTTATCTCCTCTCTATTGTGTATTTGGGCCGGTCGCTGAGAGAATAACGTTGTCAACTTATGTCGGCTATGCGTTGCAAACCCCCACAAAAATGTTGCGTAAAGCGTCGCGAATCTCACCATCGATGTCACAGAGTTCACTTTTTTAGAGGACCGTGGAAATGTTGAAAAAGTGAAGCACATTGAAAGACTCTTACGATAAAAAGGTATCCGTCGAAGTAATCTATATACAATGTTCACACGCGAAATGACCAAATGATGCCATTTTTGGAGAACTCTATTAACATTTTTGCTGAGCTGATCGAGTACTTAAATGTTTGTTGTCTTTGAGTGGACCGCAATAAAGTGCATGAAAATCTTTTATTCTTAGTTAGACCTGGTATGTAAGATTCCTTGCGAATCACCTATCACAGTGAACGAGTTATCACCGTACGATGAACAGAATATTGTCCTGCAACAATAACCCTGAGATGATCGTGATCGGGAGAAATGAAGTGCGTGTACTATACCCATCAAAGGCTGTAGTGTGAACAATACCTATCAAAGTCACCATTCTCATTGCAGCGAAAGCTCAGGCGCCTGCACAGGGATGGGTGCGCACTTGCATATGGACCAGTAATCACTGTGCCGCCACAGAGAGTTCCACAAGGGAAAATTTCGAAAACGACATTTAAACGGACAGATGCGTTGTGAATTGCCATTCGCAAACCACGGAATTACGGCATTTAAAGGATTTTCGAAGATCAGTGAAAAAAGTTAAAGTTTCAAGCGGTTCTTGCAGCATAATTTCCTGCCTAGAGAGTAAATATTACAATAATTAGACACCACATGTGTTCAGCGATGGAATAAATAGAGTGAAGACAGAAAACGTCGCAACAAGCCCAAAGGCACCATTATCGTTAATGGTACGCAATGTACCAAACAAATTGGACCATCATGTGCTGCAAAGAATCTCTTATAGCTGATGACAACTGAAACTAATGGGTGCAGAAAGTTTTCTAAACAACTTAAAGCGCTCCTTTTTTCACCGCACTGAACGTCTCATATATTAGGTATCCCTAGTAACAGTTTCAATCATTTCGAGTATTCCTTTCATGTTTTCGAGTTAAAGACCTTTTGGCAACTCAAGTGTCGCCTATCGATATCACCTCTATATTGTTTACTCTTAACTTCATTTACTTAACATATTACATCCGAATGATTTTAGTATGCTTTTTTCCGCGTATGAATTTTGGATGAAACAACAAATTTTCCCTTGATCTTCAGTGGAACTGCTGCATAGCTCGCAGCCGCTTCTGATAACTGACAGCGATAGAGAAATGCTAAAAAGTGGCCGTTAATTGGCGATTCAAATGAAGCATAAAATTTGCTCCTTTAGTGTTTCTTTTTCTAATGTGATTGCCGCATTTCATATGGCACCGAAATAGTTGAGCAAGTCTAGTAAAAAATTCTGTTGTCTATGATCGTCTCTCCAGAGAAAAGCATAAGCACAGTAATAAGTATGAACGTCTCTTATCATCGTCTCATCATCTCATCACATGATATACATGCGAACACGGCCTTTTCAGTCAGGTTGTTCAGTAGTCATTGGTGCCTGTACTTTATTATCATGGAAATAGAGCACAGAATAGAATACTAACCATATTAATAAATTCGACGATATGATGTAAACGGGATCCATTTTTGTTCCCTCGAAACCGCTTTTTCTGGATTTATTGCCAAAAGTGCTAAGGTCGCGCTAGAGCGATAATGCGTGCACGTTGTGGCATAAAACTTACGATTTTCTTCTTAAACTACGAATCGCAGTGGACAATTTTAAACCTGGAAAAGATACATTTGCAGTTGGAACGTCCTCGCTACTTCGCATCCTAAATACCCTCTTAGGCGGTAATATTTCCCTAAAAATTGCCGAACAGTGCAGAATAAACATCTCCATCCAAGCTTTTCTTCAGCATATCGAAACGTGCTCACAACTTTACCACTGTGGCTTGTCAGAGATCACATGTGCAGCAACTTCCAGCTTTTTGCGTTCGATTGCGTAGGAAATCACTGAATCTTCCCTATTCCGAGCTGAAATACAACATAAAATACAAATGTTACCACATTAAACTTGAGAATTTTTCCGCTCAAGTGCTGAAGAAACGACAGATATAAGCGACTAAATTTATGAGTGTTCGGCTAACAATGGCGCTTCGACCTACAGTACTCTTTGACAAAGACCTACGCTCGGGAATTTTGAGTGTCCTCGCCGTCGGTTCTCAAAGCTGAATTCCACAAGGCTGAACGATTGCCAAATGGATGAATTCTCAAGGGTGTATATACGTGTATATAAACCTTTAAGAAATAGAAACAGTCGTCGGATATTACATATATATATAATATCCCATGACTGTTTTGCAGGACATCATTCCGCAGAATTTTTCCATCGGTTTAGCGACGCTTATCAACTTATTTTTGAAGTATGAGAAGAAGCATGAACCAAAATCTCATTAATGAAAGCTATGCGTCGTTTATGAAGCTCAGTGCACCATTTCTCCAGCCACATCTGGGAGATGTCCATAAATGGTATGGAAGGAGCAAGTTGTAGTTGATTGGAAAATGTTTCGCATAGAATTCCTGTGATCGAAAAAATCGAATTAGAATGAGCGGAAATTCGAAGAACCATCTCGTTCGAGAACGAGAAAAATGCCGTCTCGAGACCTGAAAACAGCATAATGGAATACTAGATGGCTGCTAGCTAAGTTTCCGTGTACATTTTTACGCAGGCAGCATAGTTAGGTATGGCACTGGGGAGCCAAAACGAGATATCTACTTGTGGCCAGAATCTATTTGTGATATAACATTGCTGTGGTCGTTTCGCTCGTGTATGCCATTACTGTTCTTTCTTCTTCGCAAAATGCCGCTGACCGACTGAGGTGTTTTTGGCGTCCCTGAGACCTACATAAGTCGGTCTTCAGCACGTCGGTATCACTCTTCTCCATTCGACGGTTCCCAGATCTGCAGCGAAGGCAGAGGTTATAGACTGGCAACTAATAAACATGGTGATGTTAGCACCGAAGAGCTGTTGCGCCGGGACTGAGAATTTTGCAAAGTTTATCGAGAAGGTGAAACAATAAAGGCATTATTCGGTGAGTTTAATTTCGCCGAATTCGCCGTTCTCTGCCCACGGGGTGTTTCGATGGTTAGAGGGTGGGATGAATATTATTCGAATCTGCGAATGAAGAGCGGAAATAAGTCAGCTGTTTTATTTGTGAACATTTTTCACTTCGGAGCAGATATGGTCTCGCGCTCAAACCATTACCCCAAGTGTATTTCCATTTTCTTGACTCCTGCAGTAGCATAGCCCTTTAGTACTAAAGCACACGGTACTTCAACTGGAGTAAATTGTAACGGTTTCGAGTATTTTCTCTTGAGGCCAGTCAGGTGCTTGATGGAGCCAGCGCGACCAAAACGGGTTTATTTTAAAGACGCTTAAAACAAACGCTGCACGAAGCGACAACCACAACGAAAAAGAGGAGAGGAGATCGGGAGGAGCAGACTATGTAGCGGATGCCAGCCCTAATCGGGCTTTGGTACCATCCATCGTGTCCAATGCTCGCACGGCCCAGCCAGCCATAATGCACAAATGATCTGATGCGCTCGCAGCTCACCTCTACAAGTGATGACGACTGATGAGCAGCAATAACAATGAATGCGCAAGCAATGGCACTCCCCTTTTATAAATCCGGTTCTTCCTCGAGGCTTTTGACAGAGTCTGTTCCACTTTAGGGTTATTAAGGCATTGGTACATTGCTTAGTCAGTTGCGCAGTTGCGTTTTCCCCTGCTCCTTAAGTGTTGTAACTCTAGCAGCGGTGACGTTGAGAGGGAGACCGAGTGGGACGCGAAGAGACACGGAGATAGTCGAAGTCGTTCATAGGGGGGAAACAACATCTCTTGATAAGGGCTCTGGAGAATGTAAGGCGTCCCAAGAGAGATAGCGGCCGGAGAGCCACCAAGGACAAAGATTGACTCCGATGAGTTGAGACCATCGTTATATAGGCTTCAGGCCTCATCATTCACCTTAGTGCTGCCACTAAGCTTCAAACTATACAGTGCTACGAAAGAGCTAAGAAATAAGTAAATGATTTCCAGGATTTCTCATTCTGTTTTTGATACTCCGAAATCTCACCCCTGCAGTTGCCATATCATCAGGTTTGAAATTTTTTACAGAGCAAATGATAGGAGTTGATGACGTTCACCACTGGGAGTTCAAAATTCGGAAGTCGGCAGCCTCCGGCAAGGAGGAATAGATGTCATATTGGAAATATAGGCGATAAGCAAACATAAGACTTAGCCGAAACGGTTTTAATGCGTACCTACAAAATTGCGATTATGCGACTCAATAGTTAAAAACGCATGAACAAGTAAAAGAATGAATGGAGAAAAAACGGCCTACTAAGTGTTATGAGAATGTGAATCGAATAAGCGTAACTTTGTACATAAACACAGAAAATATTTTCCGTTTTCGATGCTTTTGGGAACGAAATTGGAATTCTCATATCGAAAGATATTGCAGATGAGCTTTCAGATAATATAAATCAAGGATACGCCTCCACCTGGTTTCGTGACTTTCAAGGTGCATTTCTAAAACGAGCCATTTATTCGTCCTTTGATACCACTACGATTTATTTGTGATTATCGTGCTGATAATTGCAGCTGCGGTAACACTTTCGAATAGAGAAGTTTTTAAATTCGTTCGTTCCCCGATCCTCAGACTTTCTATGAACATCTTCAGGTTCACTTTTACAACTTGCAATCAACTGGTTTTGAGAGTTCTATGATGCCACTGTTTCTGCTCCCTAATTGTACTATTCCGTGAGTGCTGCTCACCACGACATAAGAAATAAACTACTAGGACCAGTGCTCGGAAGGATTAACATGGAAGAATGGCAGCGGAGGACGTAACTTCGAGAGGCCGGAAGAAACTTCTCATGTTTTTAAACGAAATTCTAGGCGATCAACATTCAGGAGGCTTTGTCGGATATGTTTTCGGCAGTTGCTTCTTCACGATGGCTTGAAAAAAGGCAGCTCGCAGAAAAAACGCTTCATTGGTCTGTTATTGGTCTGTTATTAGTCGGCGCATGACGCACAAACCTTGCCTTGTCGTCACATATTGTTATCATTACGATGATTACTTTATTGCTCAGGTGGTCACAAGCATTCTTTGGCTGTAGATGAATTTTACTCATATGTTTGTATTTTCCCTTCCCTTTTAGAAACGGCAGCTTCACATGCTTATGCATTTTCTGTCTACGGGGCACTCTCGGCTAGTTGGTTCACATCACATTTATGACAGTATTCGCGGGATTGTTTGGCATTTAGTGAGGTGTTTTTGCACCTTCTCGATTTCCCTACTTGTGCAAATAAAGATTTTCTCATTTCTTTTTGTGAGTGAAAAATAGGCTGGTAATTGAGGTATATAAATGGCCAGCCATAATTTCTGTGGCTGTCGGACTGCTGATGTGATGATTGCAGAAAGCGGCTAGAGAAATCCACAGTTCAGCATCTACAGGTAAGCAAATATGGCTAACAAAGCAAACGATCGAAATGGAACGTACGCCAACTGGGCATTCCGCAGCTACTACTCGCCTCGTGCACTGCGCAATATACAGGATTACGGAGCATATGCAACAGCCACGCAAGATAGGTATGGTTCTGTATCAAGTGACGAAAGAAGTCTTCTGAACTTCGACGGGCGAAGACGGCGGGGGAAGAAGTTCATTTGCATTGGACTCTCAGTCCTTCTTGTGCTTATCCTAGCAGCAATTGGTATTACTCTTGGAGTCGTCTTATGGAAGAAGTCGGACAAAGCAGAAAGTAAGTTCGAAGTATGGTTGCAACATTGATGTTAACAAAGATACATTAGCGCTGCATATAGATCTAACTTCAACGAGTGTTCTCTCATCTACCGCGCCACTGAGAAGACATTGCATGAAAAATGAAGAATCTGAGGTCTCGCATCAGTCAGAAATGCTGCCGTGACTGTATTGCTTAATTATGATTTCGCACTTTCTGCTTCATGATACTCGTCTCAACATAACGCTCATATGGCGCACTGCCTCATCTTCAGCTAATCGTTTTTCTACTCGCCAGTCTTTTGACCCCAGCCCATACGCATTTATTGTATTCAAAACTGTTAACTATAACCGACTGCGGAAGCGGAGGAGGAGAAAGGGGAAGGTGGCACGGTGAAACAAATTAGGCTTCGCGGGAAGAGGATGAAATTGAAAATTGCTTTATAACGACCACTGCTGGTAATGCAAAGTAGACTTATAGCAACCTTGTGGTGCGTTTTTGATTAAAATCGCTGAGACACACTCCGACTCCAAGTGTTTTCTTGTTTTTCTCTTAGTTTCGAATGCAAACTGCAGAACACCATCCTGTTCGCACAAATGAATATCGCAGGCATCAGCTGAACTTCAAAAATGTCTTCAGCAGACTCCAAGTTGCAAAAGCGCCTTATCAGGTGACACTATGGTTTTCGCATCATTTGCACATATTTTCATTTTTCTAAAATTCTGCTTTTATTTTATGCCATTAGTATAAACAAGTAAATGCTACCCCTTATTTGGAGCAAAGTAAGTTTGAGTCACTGCTTTATTTTATTGCTGAGGCCAGCATAAAGAGAAAATGAGGAAATATGTGTGGCTTAATTATCACTTCGCAATCATTCAATCTATTGTCATCATTCACAGCGACATTCAAAAAATTTAGCCTCAAATATATTCTACATACATCTATATATGTATAGCTAAATATATGTAAGGGTTGGATACCTCTGTTCAATCGGCTGCTTCGAATGCGCGCGCAACTTCCTTTAGAGATTACACTCATTAGTCTGCCCAGGGGTGCGGCTACTTATTGTTAGCGGGTCCCCTATAAAGTTGAAATGGCTATGAGTAAACCAGCCCAAACCATACCTTGTTCAGTGGTACACGAAAAACTGCAAGCAGAAATCATAACGAGATCATAATGTGTGGAGCACGTCCCAACTAACACATGTGCCACACTTGAATTTCTGCAACAAATTTTGCACCAACAGTGGATACCTGCTGAGAAGAATAGGAGAGCGCTAGTGGCCTGAGCACAAAACTGACACTGATAAGAAGGAAGTGGGGGTTGGAAGTTTTTCCAGATGGCACCATTTTTCTTCATGAATATATTTGATACCATTTAAGCCATCACTAACTGTGCTATTAGTCAGTTTGGGTTAGGAGAAAGGAACATCGGACTTCATGACGCTGAAAAATTTAGCACCGAGTCGTGATGAAGTTGTAAAAAGCTCTTATGTTGGCAACTTTACCATGACGCTAACGTTTATTTGTTTTCCTTTTGTCACTGCTTTCTTCTTGCAACATGAGAAAACAGTAATGGACTTATATATTTTCGCAAACGCAGCTTTGCTTACAGTTTGGTTTCTGGAGTGAGCTCCTCCTTCGAGCAACGAACCTTCCGTAGGTTGGGGACAGGAAACACATTCAATCCGTCATTTCTTCGCTTTCATTTGAGGGAAAGTTGATGACTTAGTCCTGCTGCACAATTGGTAAAATATTGGCACAATAGCCTATGTAAATCTACGAGGCAAATTCACTTCTTTTTAAACGAACGATGTGCTTATCACAGCTACTAGAAGACCATACTGATAGCAAAACTTTACCATATTCTTTCTTTTTTGCAATCGGTAGGGGCAAAAGACAGTCACAGGTGGTTGCATAATAAGATGAATACACATTTTCAGTCACTTATTTAAACTGTACAATTGCAGCCACCGAGAGACCGAATGTCACTCCGCGGATGACCTTTGCATTCAATGTCGCTCACTACAAAGCATCACGGAGGAAACGTGATGCGGATTCGTCATCCGAAGACGTAAGCGAATAGGTTGCCAAGTTTTACTTCAAAACCAACAACAATAAGGAAGTCATAGTTATATATATATATACATATATATATATATATATATATATATATATATATATATATATATATATATATGTATATACGAAGTCTGCTGTCCGACGAACAAAAATTGCACCTCTTCCAAAAATCAGTTCGTTCTCTTCGTTCCGTTGAAATTGGCCAATCATCACAGTTAGTTCTCGGTTTCGATAGGGAAAGAATGCTGCATATGCTTCTCCTTGACTTGTTTCTAAAGCACATTTTTTCCATTTTTATGGCTTTAATATTTCAGTTAGCTATCGTAGGATGCTGCAGAATGCACATTGTGATAAGAGTTTGTGTGGGTGGCGAAAACTCTTGCTGTCGACGTGATAACTAATATTGCCACACCCTCAACACCTCTGTTCATTGGAACGGAAAAGTGATAGGTAAACAGCAAAGGACGCAAAGGGCGTCGGCACTATAGTGCCTTTGCGATCTTAGTTAGCAGTCCAAACAGGTCAAATTTTATTCGTGCACGTAACTTGCGTGTATAGGAAGCGAAGAAACCTGTCAAAGAACTCATCACAAAGGTAGTAAGTAGTCTGCTCAGCTTGAAAAGCTTGAGGGCAACAAAAATGAAAGCCTAAAGACGTTTAAACTTTACATATGCGAAGTGACCAACGATGACATAGGCAAAAGGATGTGAGCGAAGATAAAAGCACATGCACCACTAATTTCGTCAGGTCGCCAACCTAGAAACAAAGAATTAAACAGTTGAACACACGATTCAGCATATGAACATATGCATATGAAATAGCATTTTTGCTCTCGATAATTTGACCAGAAAATGACCATATATTTCAGAGAAGTAAGACATTCGACATTATCGCAGGAGTAATGAGGGAATACGCTGATATGGAACTAGAATTTCGTTTTTATGCGGTCGCATCGAAAGGACGTTCGCGACATTCCGAATATTTTACGTTCGGCATTGCTTTAGAGGCATTGAAAGAGTGGTCAGCGATAAACGATGAAGCGAATCCAGATCTCTCAGGGTAAAAACGCTTATGTTGCTGTAATGATTTGAGGCAAAGACTAGTTGCATTGTCGTCTTTAAAGTCCGAAATTTCACTCATAGTAGTTTGATTAGTTACCACCGATGAGAAAACATTAATCTCTGAAAAAAGCCAGTGAGATTATAGGTAGTGTTAGGGAGGCCATTGAATTTAGTTTTTTTTTTTTCAGAGCGTTGGCTGCAGTGCACGAGTCGACAGGAGGCGACCCTCAGGACCTCTCTTATGTCTTGTTTCCTCCATTACCTGAGGACTATTCGTAAGACGTTTTTCTTCTATATTTTCATCTTCGGACAGCAATTTCGCAAAATTCTGCAGAAAATTAAGCAGGTGACCTTCGTGATTCCGCTGCAATGTCTACCTAGCCACAACTGTCGCACATCGTTCATTCTGATAACTGAAAAAATTCTCGTAATTTCGTCTCTTCAAAGAGGTTTTGTGGCGAATTAATGTTGTTATTGTTGAGGACGTGCCGCATTTGTATCCAAGCTTCATGATGACATTTCTAGGAGCACTGACATTTTCGACGCGGATATGAAAGCTTCAGCAAATGAAGCGAAAATATTTTTCGAAGGGATTAGTGCTGGTGTCATTGTCACAGGAAACGAGACAATCAACTATTTCGTTGACGTTGTAGATGATGCGCATATTATTAACGCCGATGGACTCAATTCATCGCAAATCGCGGATGATATTACATCGAACATTCGTAAGCCCATTTCCCTTCTTGCAAATCTGGGGCCAAAGAAATCTGAACAGCAACTAATTTCAGCAATAGACGAAACTTTTATGGAACATTTTATTTCTTCAGTGAGAATTGCATCTCAAAGTACACCGGAATGCGAATGATCCGACACTCACCTTGCGTCCATCACGAACAAACCTTCACATATCGCGACAAGGAACAAACATTCATCGGTACCGAACAGGAAAGAGTTAGGAGGAATTAAATGAAACGAAGAGATATCTACATTTGCTAAGAAACATGGATGACAATATTTCAACTGGAGCATCATTTAAATGAGAGCGCACTAAATGAACAAAAGAAAATGCTTATGCCCACAACTACTCAATTAGTAAAGGATGAAGATGATTATCGGAGACGTCTTAAAAAGTACTCGTCAGGCAATCAACAGTACGTGTGCTTTCGAAAAATAAAGGAAACTATTTCTTAAGTCATTCTGGGGTGCGGATTTTCATAGGTACCATGTGCCTTCAAGAAAGAGAAAAAGTTGTGAGCGTATGGAAAAATTAAATTATTTTATGAGGCGAGATTGCTATTTCATACAATAAACTGAAAGCTCAGAAACTCAAAGTGAAACAGTGATTCACTTAAAAACACATTCTAAGGTTTCGAAGGATGCACGAGCGCTTTTATTCAGCCGTTTGTACGAAGTCCCCCAAGTTATGAAGGAAGAGGTAGACACGTGAAATTCTGAAAATTGAGAGCGCTTGACACATCACCGGAATAAAATCACTAGAGGTGGTCTCTTGGAAGATGGAATAAGCTGAAGGGTGTAGAATCGCCTCACCGACTTCCGTGAATGAACTACCGATCGGGTGCTCAGAGCCGTCATTCGGCCCTTCTCGGATAGAGCGCAAGACTTCCATGGGCTGTTACATCAAGATGGTAGCAAACGTATCACGCCGCATCACCTGCTATTAATTATGAACTCATGAAGGAGATCAAAGAAATGAGCGAAACACAAAAGCGAAAGTTTTACAATCATTGTTGACCGCTGAGCTTGTTCATCAACAAGTAAAACTAGGATATTACTGAACTCTTTTGTGTTTCCAATGATTAATGTACCTTGCGTGATGTTCAACATGTACATTGCTCTTAAAGGTGACCATATAGGGTCGATCGAACGCAGTATTTTTCAGCCCTGCTTACAACAGTAAAGTCGACAGCGGCAACGTCGACATTCATACCAAACGATTCGGCTACGACTACGAGCGACGGAATACTGTCACAAACGAGCACTACCCCCACCACTGTCGTCGGTATAACCACAGTCGCAGAAACTGCAGTTTCGGAAACAACAGTATCTACATCACCTCACACAACCGCACTAAGCACAACAATTTCGCAGGAAGTCAACAGCACGGCAACTTCGCCAAGGACAACAGAAGCAGCAGTCACCACGACAGGGAGTGGTGAGAATAGCACCTTGTTGACAAGTGTCTCTGATCTTAGTACCACCGAAAAAACAACTACCTTTGAAACCGAAAGTTCACCTTCGTCAGCAACAAGCACATCATTTGTGCCGCCAACGTCACAAAACGCTTCCGCAGAGTTCACAAGTTCAGCGACGTTGGCAAGCATGGCGTCAACATCGTCAACAATGACTGTAACTTCGAAGCTCACAACGCTTGTCCCTTCAGACAGCACATCAGCTCCTGTAACGACAGCACCATTCACAACCGTCCCTCCAACGGATATGCCAATAAGTGCATCAAGCACATCCGTGACACAATATATTACAAGCACGTCGAAGACTACTGAAATAACAACCCCACCAACAACGCAACAGTGGACAACGTCAGGAGCTACAACATCTTTATCTTCTTCAGAAAAACCAGTAACATCATCTGTTACGACAGGTACGCATCTTCGGTAGCTCATGCGTTAGCAAGCATATGTCCATTCCCCTCTCTCGAGGAAAAAATTGGGTGCTCCACGCGCAGCTACGCTTCAGTCTTTATGTAGCTGCGTTTTTCGATTTTCATCTTTCGGCACACCTCTTCGCAATAGCCTCTCCGTTAACTACGCTGATCTGCATTAAGAGGTCGCATATACATGCGTCAAATATCCTGGTGCGGCTATTTTCTCTTTCATTCGGCAAAAGTGGTACTTGCACTGTCTTCTTAACAGAATGGCTTAACGCGAGACGAGACATTCAGAATTGATAATGAGAAACCTTACGGCACAATTGTGCTCACAGCAAATAACATATAGGAGCACTAAACTCAAATATCACAACAAATATGCTGCATCCGCCTCAAGTGAATGGCACGTACGAATTCAGACAAATAATAAATCCTTAATTAATTCATTTACTTATCGCCCTATATGAAATGTCGCATTAGCACGGTCAACGTTTGTAAGAGAAACAATATCGATGTTGTGGTGTGCAGGGCTCGTTTCCAGAAGTCCTCATAAAGTGATTCGAAGTACAGCATTACAGTCCTATTTACAAATCAGTTTTAGAGAGCATTTCATCGACGAAACTTCTAACCACCAGCGAAACTTCGCCGCCAACAACAGCGCTTTTAACGACTTCAATGACGGCAACGACGACAACGCTATCTTATCCACAGTGCAACATTGCTGCGAATAATATTTTCACATTTGTTATTTTTGATATCACTGAAATTGCACAGTCATCCATAGAAACCTGGGTATGTTGCCTGAGGTAAATCTACCATTTTCCCAAGACTTCAAGGATCAGAAATTTCAAGTGGAGACTAAATGCGAGTTTTCATCAGAAGCTGTTTCGAGTACAGATGAAGACAGACGATTAGTGCCTAAGCGGAACACCAGCTTTTACTGCAAACCTATTGACGCCAATGACTCCTAATCGTTTTTTCTCAAAATATGAGTCTGCTTCTGTTGCGCATTGAGCACAGATTACCGCTCATGAGCACAGATCGCCTTTCCAGCAGGCATTTTTATTAGGATTGTTCGCCTCATACTTTTAAACGCCGGACATAGGAAAATAGGTAGACAAAATGGCTCATCTTGGAAGGTCAGTAAAGCTTAATGCGTGCATCACAACAATGTTTATTATATCAAAATAGATTGCTCCGAGAATTTCTTTCAAGAGGCTATTAAGATTGCCATCGAATAACGAAACCCCCATCCCCTTCCTGCCATAGGCCTCCTCTGTTCCTGCTGCCAACAAAAGCATTCAGCTTTTCTCCCTAAAACATTCATCCGCGTTTATGAGGTGTGCTAACCAGGAAATCAAAAAGCCCTTGCCGTGCATATATCTTATCGATTTTGAAAGTTATTGGAAGTTATTCATATCACGGGCATGTTATTTTCTCGTATGTCACGTTACTTTTGCGTTTTCTCTGCTACTTGCCCGTCCTTCGCAGTCGGAATCCTCGGAATTCTGCGATTAGTTTAAAGCATTATACACGCATTTTGTTGACCATGTTCGTGCAGGTAGGCCATGTTTCGCTGAAATGCTGAGAGAAAACATATCGCATGTAAGTTTGCACAAGTTCGACCAACTGCAGACGCTGCATACGTAGCTTCTATATATATATATTTCTTTCAGCAATGCGAGATCACAATGAATATTGCACGCGATCAGCTTCAACTGAGCGAGAGTGGGCCAGCCAGCATATGCATAAATGGAGTTGCATGGAATGCGACTGACAGTGTTACAATCGACAAGACATCCGAGGGAGTAGAAAGCCGCATTAACGCATTATCTGCCAATGCTCATCTCTATCAATACAACTCCGAATTCAATGTTGGAAAGTTCGTGTATGGCCGTATGACCAACTAGAAGTAGAAAACACTGATCATAATTGCGCAATGGTTTCAATATAGCGATATCACGGATGCATTAGGTGGCGCTGGTACTTCCGTTTATTTATTGGTAAGATGGTACCAACCATAGCGCTCACAAAATTGTTTAGTAGCACTCTTCGCATTTCATCGTAGAAAAATTAAGAGTAATGTTGCGCTTGCCCCGCCATTTCGAGTCATTGGGTGCGGAATGGATCTTGTTTAACCACGTACCACCACTACCACTGGCAATAAGAGAGTTGCCAGCAGCATATAAGAACTTGCACATAACAAGTTCATCCTTCAAGAAAACATGTGCCATATTTGCATGAACGAAGATAAATACGAATTTAAAATATAAATATAAAAACTACTATAAAACTGTCAATATTATGCGACATAAATTTAAAATATAACGCACAGATAATATATATTAATGAAGAAATATTCTGTCACTTCACTTCTTCCCATAAGCATCAGCTATGGAAACACATACGATCGCACACTAGGATGCAAGCAGATAGTATGGGACTGTTCTCGCAACGTATACTGAAGGAAACACTTTCAGGGCATTGCTTCAATATTCGGAAAACTTTGACAGTGACAATATAGCCGATTCACTTGCTATCGTAGTCATCTATGCAACCAGCAAGTAAGTCATTCCAAAAGCACTTTTAAAGTTTCTATGACCAAGAGAGGCGACTCTGACTTCAACGATACTACTTCTGGTGAAGGGAAAACTTCAGATTACTGCTGAGTAAAATCCAGAAGTTAACGAAGGTTTTCGCGATCACTCGAACTCCAAAGTAGGAGTGGAAGAATTCATGCTCCGTTCTGAGTCGAGTCAGTAGAAATGGATGTTTTCTTGGCAGACTAAATAGCGAAAATTAAATCACTAGAATGGCGTTCGGTATTCCCATATAACGTTATTGACTATGTGCACTCAAGCAGAATGTAAGTGAAGAACGTACAACAAAGAGCAAATGAAGACTGCACTTCTGGCTTCCCGCATTGCCGCAGATTTACTCCGCACCTTATTGCAGAAAGCACTTTAAGTAGTTCGTAGAGTTTCTGTCGTGTGCACACTATAAACGTTGCTTGTTTCTGCTTTGGCTATTATGCACACTTTTCTCCCAGATGAAAAAATCTGGAATTATACGAAATTTTATTGGAACTTTAGCATCACCGATATTGATGACGCTGTACGTAGCGCCACTTCGATCCGACAGTCAGGCCACCACATTCTGATCATCGCTAGCAATGAAACACTTGTGAAACAAGCAGCGGACGTGGCAGGCGATGGAAGTAATGTGGAAATAATAGGTGACACCATCGTGCCGATCATCTCGTGGTTGCACAACAAAGTTTGCATGTTGTAAGTTCAATCGTTTTCATTAATTTTGCAACGGTAAAAAAGTTTGCGCAGCAAGCTCGTGCTTCAGCCGCTCTTACGATAATCTATGAGCTGGCATATTGCAACCGAAAAGCTCATGTACGGAACGTGTACATTACAGAAGTCCCCGTGGGCACGGACATGAAGAGGTACGAATAACGATCTTGCTACGGGATTTACCTGTCTCATCGAACAATGTTTCATCCATCTAGTATCAGGAGCTGGGGCCAATAGTGACGTCAGCATCACTTCCAATGGTCACAACTGCATTTACTATATAAGAATCGATTATACATGGCTTCCTCTGGACCAAGAAAGAAACCGAACGCTGTTTAAAGTGAAAAGGCAGGCAAGGAGTCTGGCAATATTGACGTTTCGATATTGCAGTAACTTGGCCGAACAGTTCCACAAAGTACTTCTACGGAAACAAAATTGTCTTCTGATCAAGGATGATGCTATTACTTTCATATATATATTAATCATAACGCACGAAAATCTTTCATGCTTTATATTCCTGCGACATCTTCAACTTGTGGTGCGAGAAATAGAATACTGTGCAGTAAGTAACCGCAATGTTTAAATTATGTCGAGCAATTTTCCCGGTTACTCCTTCATTACTTCCTTCGTGAAAACAACATGAAAGAGAAGTATGCAGAGGCACTTGAAATAGACAAATTTGCACAAATTATCATACTACCATAGTATGCTTTTACGGAGGAAGTACAGCTCACAACAAATAATTCGCTTGGAAATATTGCCAGTGCTAAGGTGGAATAAAAGAGTTCAGAACCCAATGCACGTGCGATAAGACTCAGAAGTAGTGCAAGCCTGCCGAAACAAAAGCAACACAAAACAGCCAATAAAACAAGGGAAACTGTGTGAAAAACGACGAGAATTTGGGGGCAACTTGTATGACGCAAATGATAGGATAGACATTGTCGGCGCAATAATGCAGCTTTACGAATGCATTTTTTGTAACGATTGCGGCAATGTTTGAAAATTAGAAATTCAATACACCGATTTCACGCAAAGGATGACGACGGACGATCTCGCTTATGGGCGTCGTCAGGTTATTCCAAGATTGAGAAATTGCCGCTGCCTGACGCTTCCGGTTTCTAAGGTTTCTACCGCAAACTGCTTTTCCTGGGTCGTTGACAATTCTTCCGTTGGGCTTGTCACATCTCCGCTCGATTCGAAACTCCTCGAGATCTTCAGCGATCAACGTGTTGTGAAGGTAAACTGAGGTGAATTGGAGACTGCTCATCCACTTTGACCCCCCTTTTTCCCAAATGAATCTGCATCAACCTCCTTGTTGGCTCGCCCAAGTCTGTTCACAATTTCGGAATTCAATTGTGCAATCCTCGACGCCTCGACCTCGATAATTAAACTTCTTATATACTCTCAAACAACACCAAAACGCGACGTAACTGAAAGACGTATACAAAAACATGAAAAGGCGGATCTGAGGTAGGTGAGGTGGGTTTTATAGAAACATTCACTAATGAGTTGCAGACATATAATGAACGGGTCACCAAGAGTCACTGGTATCGAGTGCCAACAATAAAAGCAAGCTGAGAAAGGAAAGTCAACAACAAAACAAGAAAGATGAAAAAAAAAGCTGATAATGCGCAAGACATTTGCTCCTGCAAACGAACCGCATCGCTTCTTAAGTGAGACGATACAGTCGATGCGAAAAGAAGTCAAACGGACAGTTTGTTGGGTTCCCGGCTTGAGATGCGTTTCACATTTCATTTCTCTAGCGCCTGTATCACTCACTCGCGTATCATCGCAACATATGCGTTTGCATAAGAAGCGACTGGTGCGAAGAAGGATCTAGCTTAACTCAACCAAAAATGATGCGTTCTTTGAGTGGAAGTGTCGATTGCTTCAGAAAATATGAGAGGAAAAGCATGCAGTTGTTAGCATGCAGCAAAATATTGCAAGCTATCGAGAAACTATAAGTGCGACTTAGGACGCCCATACACTTGAACCTGTTAAGTAAGGTTACTTCGCAAATTGGCGCGCGTGAACCATAGGAGACTTTCCCCTGCCTCTTGATCGTCATACACGTTCAAAAACGACATCACGCAGATTTCTGAATTTTAGCAGAGTAATCGCAAATAACAGTCGCACAAAACGCGTCTTTTTTTCAGTGTTAGCAAGTGGGCATCAAAAACAAGCTCAAAATGGACAACAACTTCACCACTTCCGACAACAACGATGTCACGGCTCCCCGCAGCAAGCGAACAAACATCCGCCTCATCAGGGATCTCATCGAGTTCGCTCCCCACAACCCGTACGGCACAAATAATTACAACTCTAGTCTCAGACTCAACAGCGATGACCACCACATCACTAGCACCTACAACAGAAACAACGAGTGCAACAAACTCTTCGCTGAATTGCAACGTCTCTGCCCATTCAGTACATGCATCGGTGATTTTCGACATCACAGAAATTGGTGTCCAGACGGCTTCTGCTTGGGTAGCTTCTTAATATATCGTTCATTAATTTCTATCTACTAGCACGCGTTAGAATCATTCGAAGAATACATTTGTCGTGCTGTTTCGCTTTCTTTATACAATTCCTGCATAGCTGAACGTCTGTTGATGATGGGATAGCAGGCTTCAGCAATTTTAAATTCTTCGTCTGAAAAGACAGTAGGCGAGCTCATTACCAAAGCTGCTCAGTGAGGTGAAAATGAAGTTGAAAATGTGGGCGCTGATTTATCTGCTGCTCAAAATTTCATTCAGTGAATGAAATAAAATTCACTCTTTGTGAACCTATTTTTGCAGTTTCCATATTCACTCACATCCAAATGCAAGTTACGGCACAGAAAGATTGAGACCTCAATTATATTACTAAAACCCCCATACCATGGGCGGCAAATCGTCAGGAGAAAATCTGACTTCTTTGAGCTCAAGCGCATTTTTCTGCTACCGGCTTTTCGACTGTAGGAATGCTCGCTATACAGTATCGAACAGCGAATGGTCGCGCAACCTTTCGTTGCAGAACTCTAAGATCAGAGAGCTCCAGCCTTGGATAAAATCCCATTGACGGGCTGCTCTATGATATACCACTGAACTGCACGCTTCTCGATAGTAGCGGAGATGTCTCAATTGGCTTCATTCGGTCGTCACTATGAAACTGTTATTCTTGTTTGGTTTTTTCTCTATGATGGATGAAGACATGTATATCAACTATGGGTCCACAACGTTTCGCACTGAATTTCTTTGCGTTTTTATCGCCGACTGATCGTTTAGTTCTCCCTGATGAGCTTGCGACGATTCACTAAAGTCTATCCAAGAGGACGAAAACTCGACAAACTTCAATTTTTGCAGCAAAAAGAAATCACGATGGCCATTGCAAAAGAACAACTCCATCTTCAAGTGGACGGGAAGGCGAGAATGTCCATAAACGGTGTGGCATACAATGCCACAAATACCTCAGCATTCTTGTCATCACTTGAGGACGTGGAGGACCATATTGGCGAGCTGCTCTTAGCTGCTCCGGGATATGAATATAACGAAGAGTTCAACGTGGACAAGTTAGCCTTTTATCCCATGCCCATTTGATTTTCTAAGTTGGTCGGAGTGATAAAAATGATGGACTAAAACACTGTAAAATTGAAATACAATAATAAGGAAAACATTGGCCATGAGAAGCACTAATTTGACATTGTATGTGCTCAGGAGATTAGCAGTGTTCCATTGCTGGAGCATTTTCGACCTCTACAGTTTACCTCACCCTGAGCGAAAAAAGCAAAGCTGCTAAATTCTCGGGATAGAGCGACCATGAGAGGCCAAGTACGCCAGAAATTTCATTACCCTTCGTTTGCGGTCCCATTTTTTAAGGAGCAAGTAAAGCTTTGCGCTGACGCAAAATTAAATAGCAAAATTGCAGTTGGCAATAGGCATTTCGAAACCACTTTTTTGTTTCCAATAGCCTCGATTTGTGCTCGATAATTATATTCTATAGACTGTATTTGTTCCCAGTACAAATGGAGAAGTTAGTAAAATTGCCATACAAGCATAGAAAAAATGAAAAAGAGGCATAAGCCGAACGAATATATCTGCCGAAAATGATGAAAGTTTATTTCTCAGTTTGCGGTACTTCGAAAATTTCATGCTTCCAGTAAGATTTGAGCACAATGTGCGCAGCAACGCTCTAGAAAAACAATTCGACATTCGACAGATTCTAATTCCTCACTGATTGAAATTTTCGCCTACTAGTAAGAAGTCAGCAAAGGAAACAACAACGGATAGGCCGTTCGGCGCATTTCTATCCTCGTGAATCATTGCTGAAATCCGCTAATCGAACCTTTTGAAGACGATTTCCAACGCGGCAAAATTCGCCTTTGATTTCACTTTCAACGTCAATAGCGATCGTCTGCGAAACAGACTTTCAACAGTTTGCACGCTCACGTAATATCAGTTCAAGTAGTGTTCACTTTGCTTAAATTCTCCACCGATGTGAGTCGACTGCAGAATTAAACTCGCTCACAAATATGTCTTCATTCTTTAGGACAATTTCGCCCCATCAGAGGAGGGATTCAAGCGTTATGTTGATAGTATATATCATACACACTTTGCATTCTTACATCTAAGCCGCACGTCAAATCACTCAATGTACAAAAATCGTTTGAAATATTGAAACTGCACTCAGAAAAACGTTTCAGGGCACTTCAAACATATCTGGAAATGTTTGGTGGTTCTACACCACCGGATATAGTTCCTCTCGTCATGATCTACGCGAACAGCACGTAAGTTCGATACGCATAAGATCTGGAACTTCAACTGAAGCTCACTGCATACTTACACTAAAACATCATCTGAGGAGTTTTGAGGAAATGCAAAGATTAGCCGACCTTTGCAGCCTATTCTTTCACTGCGCACGAGCATCTATTTTCATGACTGCTTGAAAGCTAGTCGATAAAAAACACTCAATAGAACACAGTTTCTTCCATTTAAGGATGTTTATTTCAAAGAGCTGCTTGGGTAATAGACGACAAGGTGACCCGTTGGAGGATCAAGAAAACCCATTTTAATGAATCATCCATCCATTATTTACTTTCAGCTTCACGGACGTTCCACAAGCGAAACAGACTGCTGACAAACTGCGCCAACTTGGCCATCATATCTTCATTATTGCTGCTAGCAGCGAAATCAAAGATGGCGTTGTAGGCGTAGCAGATGATGAGAGCAGGGTGGCGATTTTCGTCAGCGACGTCCACACAGTCGTTGCATGGTTCGAAGAAGAAACATGCAAAATGTATGAATTTTTATTCGTGGGTAGGCTGAAATATTATACTTTTGCCAGATCAGAGACTACCAAAACGCACTAATTTAGTGTTACCACCACGGAATTTCCAGTTCTCTTTGAGGAAGCCTTAGATTGCAAGGAATGTTCAAAGAAATGAGTCACTTTCCACAGTATCTTTTAAAATGATCGGAACAGTAGGATAAAAACCTACTGACAGTGGTCACCGAGCCTACCCCAAAAAAGCAGCTCAGACAATCTTCAAAATGGCTTGGCGATTTCTTCTTCCACAATCAAGAACGAGATCTTATCTCTCCAATGATGCGAGCGAGTATTTACTACAAGTCATTCGACGTGTGTTCACCAGTGACTGGTTACACCTTTGCAGGCTCTGCCATGTTCTTGCAAAAAGCAGATTACTAATGTTTACATTCAACGACTTCTTGCAGTATTTGGTATCGTGAGACCACCATATCTCCAACTACCGGAGCAACATCTTCAGTGTCTTCTGCGGAGCCCATGACCAGCACCGTTGCCGCTCTCACTTCAGCTATGGATTCTACCACAACGACAATGGCAACAACAGCAACAATACATTCATCCACATCAAGTGTGAAAATAACACCCCCCTTATCGACAACATTAGCAACAAGTACCCAACGGCCCTCAACAACTACAACCTCCTATATTCACCGACCATGTGATGTCCCTGTAAACAAGATATATGCATCAATTTTCCTCGACATAACGTCGTTGGGTGAAATGGGTACATGGGTGAGACTTTTGTTCAGACTATTCTTGTCTTGTACACAAAGGCACCTGCAAATCTACTTCCTCAAAGCTCATTGTTGAAAATTTCAAAATCAAGAGCAATGTGGTCGTAAATCATAAGCCTATTAATCGGAGGCTCGTGATTGCAGTGCATCTGTAATGGCTCTGATACAAATGATCAAGAACTGATAGAAGTGAGGCACAGTCGCATTTAACTACCTTAGCAGCGCTCCTTATAGAAGTCTGCATTATAGGAGTTACAAGAGCATTCAATAACATGCGACAGTTTCTGCTGAGCATCCATAGGACACCAAACGAAAGCTTCTACTTGGTGCTCATATTCGGAAACGGAGTTGAACCTTATTTCGTGTCTCGCTATTGCCCTGAAGAGCTTTTAGACAAGTACAGCTTTCGAAGGGCACGTACAGGACCGCCTTCGAAGGTTATGCCACATGGTGGCCTGGGACGTTACGTAGCATTGCCGTCACTGGCTAGCAGTATATTTCCTAGATTGCGATACTCGGAGATGAAAGCATTGATAACTATTTACGCAAACGGAGTTGAACCTTATTTCGTGTCTCGCTATTGCCGAACTCATCGTTCATTGTCGCATCGAACTCATCGTTCCACTTCGCGCTTCACGCGCTGTAATCCTTCAGGAAGCAACGACCTGGGCATCTTCGAATTTGAAATTCACGTGCCAAAGACAGTTTTGATTTCAGATTTGATAAAGGATGAATTACGGAGAGAAAGTAATGTTGCGACAATGAAATGCACAAATTTCACCACCTCGCTTACCCCGTCCTCGCTTATCATGGAGAGGAGCGTCTTGTTTGAAAATCGGTCACTCTATTTTCACTCGATCCAAGTTGAGCATTTTTTGTCATGACAAATGTTCAGTAAGAAAATGTATGGAACAGCCTTTTTTATTTCAGCAAAGCGGTGCCGCCATAGCAATAGCTGAAAAGCTGGATCCACATGAAGACTGCACACGAGTTTCGGTGAACGGTTTTGCTTATACGACAACACCGAATAACATCACATATGAGAGCTCACTCACAGCAGTCGAAAGCGATATAGCCAGTATTTGGAAAACAGCTGGTGATCATCAAAACTACTTTGAATTCAACGCTGCCATGTGAGCACTTAAACGATAAAGTGCGCATTCAAATTTAAGTGCACGATACTCTTTTGTTGGTATCAGTCTGAACGGTTAGTTTTGGGGTGGTTGTCAAGCACTATTTGTATGCTTCGGATCGGTAGAGAACGGCAGCAACGCAAATTTTAATGGGAGATAGGAAAATCGTTTGAAGAAACCTCGCCAGCTTTTATTCTTATCGTCATTTGTTCACTCAACTCATCCTGTGAAGTGGGAACTAAAAGCATGGCAGAGAATTCCTAGAACAGCCGTATTCATCATACTTATTCTACTCTTTTCCCGTCGTCTTTCCATCTTTCCTCTCGATACATCGGATTTTTTTCACTCAACTTTACGCCCGCCAACTCACATTTCTTCGTTTCTATTCTCCTTTGCACTCCATTAGAGCGTTTTTCCCCAATGTTTATTTCTTTAACATTTTCTCCCGCTTCATTAATCCTTTACTTCATCTGCTCTTTAATCATATATGTAATATTTTTGATTTTGCAGCGCCTTGGAAACCTATCAGAAAGGTGTCGCTGAAAACTTGCCCGACAACGCCATTCCCATTATTGTAATGTTCGCTACACAAGCGTAAGTACATTCCCAGCACCTTTCGCTCATCTAAGAAGAGGTTTTCATAAAGTGCAAATCACCACTCCATTAATACATCGTGATCGAATATTAGCTTCACAGCTGTTACCTCTTAAATATCAGTACCTACCGCTTAACTAATTTCTTCGTCATGTGTCGTATATTCACGTTTACATAAGTTAGGATGAACTGCTCGTGAGAAGTTCGGAAGGCAAGTTAGTCCCTGGGATCTGCTAGTGATTCTCACAAGCAACGCTCTGGCAAAGTTCGCTCAACCCAGATAAGAATCATAAATAATACAGTTTTCGAATGAATCGTGGCAACAAAGAAATGGCAGGATGATATGGAAAGTCAATATTTGGAATGAACACGTTACGATGCAACACATATGCCACATATGCGCATAATGTAGTTATCGTATGAGATAACACGATGTTCCAGATTCTCCGACGTGGAGGAAGCGGCGATCGTTGCGAATTCCCTGCGATCACATGGACATCATGTCCTCATAGTAGCTAATGAAGAATCCGTGAGAACGAAGAACGTTATAGTCGCTGATGACGATAGCAGCGCAGTTCTTTTCGATTCTGGAGCTGAAAGTGTGGTTGAATGGTTCGATGAGAAAGCCTGTAAATTGTGAGTTCGTGATCAAATTCAATTGAGAAGCGGGAAGTGGTTGTTCAAGGCGGTCTTTTTCGTTTTTTCTTCTATCTTGCGTGAGCATTTTAGCGTCCCCTCAGAACTTGGAGGAGAATCGTACCCTTGTTGCTTTTGTCGGAGTGGATGGACCTACATGCGTTATATGGGAAATCATATTCTTTTGCAAACCATGCCCATGAAAAATTCTTATTCCTGGCCTCAGAAACCTCTGAAGTTTAGACTCTATGGCGTAGAAACCACGCATAGGCTCCGAAAATCACACTTGGGAAGAGAACAATACAACATTACAACTCTGCAAAGTGATTTTGCAATGGTCGATGACAAGATATTGTTTTCAAACAGCACAGTGATTGTGGAAGTTTGGAAATAGGAATGTAAAAGCTGACTGCAGCGAGGCGGAACCATACCTTCTTTACATATTTGTTTCATGAACTGTTCCACTCACCACAGCGCATAGGGCAACCGCCTTTATCATTTTTTCACCATAATCCGTCTTCAAAGGACGTCGAATTTTGAGAACAGCAATGAGGAATTGGAATTCGCACACATTTACGTCCATTCTTATTCCTCATTATGTCGTTTTCCAAGTATTAGCGTGCAACATAACTTCAAAAGGAAAGCATAGGAAAGTTGGGTCGTTGCTTTTGCAGTAGACTTCTATATAAAAATTTCTTTTCTAGAATTTAAGATGATGCAAAGTCGGTTAGTGCTCAGTGCATAAAGAAACAAGTAGTCCTGGCAGTACCTTTATGGAGCTGTTCTTCTAGTTGCCGCATTTCAACAAACACAATCCACCTGACTCCTGATTTGTTCCGAATTGCCACATATAGCGCTCGATTATCATTTGTTAGTTCTTAATGTGCCGTAGCATAATATTGCCGGTCAGTTGCTTTCTTTTCTGCTCATACGCCGTAGAGTCGGTTTTCTTCAACGTTGCTCACTACCAACCGTGGCCACTCATATATCAGAACATCTAAGCTGATTTTACCGGCACGGTAGCTTTGCTCCAAAAAGCTATCACAGTGTTCAATTGCGCTTCACTGGCGTCTTCTTCTATGAACCGACGCAACTATCGCATTTGTTGTGAATACTGTGGTGATTCATCATCGCGAAACTTTGTTTCAGTCATCTCAAACTTCTGTTCGCCAACAACTCAGTGTTTTTCCTTTATCATGGAAATTTTCCGTAGCCATCATAGTCGGATACTAGTTGCCTATGAAATATGGAACTCATTTTCACCCCTTCCACTACTCCTATCATTCTCGACGCGGCATGCATTTAATGACTTACTGTCCCCTTAATAGTGAACACTACAGTTTCAGCGTACTCGTCAAGTTCAACATATTATGTCGGTTAAATATGTTCCTCTGCAATTGAAAAATAGCATCTCTTGCATGCTTTCTGCACATCGTTGCTTCCAGTGATTGCCTTCATCCTATAGTTGTTTTTGTTTTTAGCGTGAACACGGCACCGAACGTTGGACATTGCCAAATGAAAGCACGGACGTCCACAAGTTGAGAGCGATCCAGCGACCGGGGGAGTTTGTGCAATTCGAAGTGAAAGAGCACTTCCAATTTCTGGTCCAGTAAAATGTCCTTTGTTGCTGTAAAGTAAAATATTAACACTGTCTGCGTAGTTGGACTGCAGCAAAGCCAGAGCACAGATTCTTTCTCCAATATATATTTTTTTGCTACAAGCCATCGCAGTATATAATAAACTATTTATGCGCTATATTTATCCGGACAATATCGGATGTATTTTCAACGTTAGCAGAAATTCAGTATCAGATCACTTCTATTGTTAATCAGTCTCCGAAGCTGTTGCCCAGTGATGACGTTGATTGCCATCGGAATGAATTTAATGATAATTCGTTGAGAACAAAAATATCAAAATGCCTCTTTAAAAATAAAGGATAGTCAGATGTCCTCAAAGCTCTTGCAAGATAATGGAATTTATTCAGCATGAGAGATTACTTCTTGCTCTTCGTTGAAGCAGAATACCAGCTGAACTAGTCTTCTTCGCCTCGTCTGCAGTAATGATTGTTGAAGGTGGTTTAATTGCGTGAACGCATATGCCCATTTCATTGACTTGCTGGACCTTCTGGTAAGATTTTTCTTCCACAGCGGACAACATCCTTCCTTAAAATCCAAAGCGCGGAAGAATGTGCTGAGCAACGCCTATCAGTCGCTGTAAGAAGAAACTCGGAGAACTTGAAAATATCTTGGCCCTCTAATATAAATGTTTCCGAACCGGTTCTATGGTATCTCTCGGTTTCGTACCTCTCATTTATATTTAAGATTTGTCGTTTTCATTTCACTAAGAGGCCCTTCCTACAGTTTTGTAACGTACATCAGGAGGATATACATTATCCGGAGGACAAATCCCACAATACTGGACTCAAGATTCCACCGTGAGTGGTGGGTTTATTTGGCTCCAGTTTGGGCCTCAAAGATAGTGGGCATCTTAAATATATATTTGTCCCGGACTGGAATACTTTTATCCTTTGGATGCTGGATTTAATAGTTAACACGAATGGCAAACACGACCGCTCTTCGTTCGTGCGTTGGCTGATAACGTTTTCCTAAAGTATTTTAGCGTGAGATGTTGCTATCGGTTAGTGCAAATTTCGTTGAAGAAAAAAGCACTTTATGTTCATTCAATCAAGAAAGGATTAACCGTCGTTTTCCCATGACTATGACTACATTTCTGTCATATCGCAGGAACGTGGCATTAATGTGCATGCGTGCACGCGTAGATCATCTGCAATGAACTGCTTGAACAGCACAACATATATCATTCATGTACAACACGAGAAAAATGATTTATGGAGTCGGAATAGCTTTGAAGCGTTCAAAGCACTGGATATAGTCTCCTTGTGCAATGAAACTTTCAGAATACTTTTAAAAATGCGGAACTTTTCCTTCATTTGTTCCACTCAGCTTGCGTCTTGAAAAAGTAGAAATCACGATGAGACAAAAAAGCCGAAAGAGATGGCCAGCAGCCCTTGACGACTGTTAAACGGGACATTAAATGAGGTCTCATTTTTGAAGACTACGAACGATTCCACCAACTGATGGTGCCTTCATAGAGAAGCCAAAACTTTCACGAATCGATGTATTTCTACGAATCAGCACATCGGTGAACCTTCTCATCGTTACTCCAAATTAGTCAACAACAGGAGAACATTCCTTGCCGGAAGACTTCCAGAAGAAATACGTCTGTCAGGGATGCCACGAAACAAAAATTCCTTTGCATCGGGTATACCACAAAGGAAAAGACCTGGAAATTACTACACTGGAGATAGTCATTACCTCGTCGTTTGGTCTATGCTACAGGAAAACGCGACTTCCTCCGAAGTAATTTCCACTATCGCCACTGTGCGCGGACAAAAACGCATCAGCTATTCATATATTTAACAATTTAGTGGCAATATTTGCGCATTCGTGCATAGAATGTCATATGGCGGAAATATGAAAAACTTTTTATCCGCTCAATAGTGATTATGCTCGTGTCATGTGAATGCCAGTTGGCCAACCCTCTCTCTCTCTCGTGAATCATCATTTGCATTTAATGCTTCATTATCCGAACACTACATTGGCGGAGATTTCATCACCGTCTGCAGTGGTCATTTATTCTCATTAGCGCGTTGCCAGTTGTGCTCATGCATTGCGAGTGTGGGAAACGGTCGACGTTTTCCCGGATGAGGTGTCCGTTCCTCTCACTCCTGAAGAGAAGGATCAGTAGTTCCGGAAAATTCCGCAGTGGATGGATATACTGGGGTCGTCTGCGCTTTACTGATTTCAGACCGCTGCAGAAAGACTGATCAATGTAGCCTTAGCGAAGAGCGGCATGGGCATCAATCAGTTTTTGTGCTTATTTTTACGATATGTACCTATCATGGAGTTCTATCACTGACTTTGAACCACATAAGCCTGACTTTATCCATGTTACGTGCAAACATAAAAAATCTCTTGCATGCAAGTGATGCCCAATTTTAAATGTTCTGAGCATGAATTTTTGATATGTTCGATCTTAGAACGTGATGTGCTTCTTAATCTGACAAATGTGATTGGCAAAAATGTCGAAGATAGTTTCGAATATAACGCATAAGAAAAAGACAGAGGAATCGCAATATTGAACAGATGGCCGTACTAAGTTGTTAACATGAAAGAAACAATAGCTTCCTCAAGCGAATATCCGACGTACCGCATACTTCCGAGGCGATTTTTGTAGACAGTTCCTCCACTGATTTTTCACTGAAGTCATTGACTTTATAATATAAAGACGATGATGGTACGCCCAATGATGCCAGGTCTGAGGAGCCTGCAAAATACTTTTTAGGTCGGCATGACGATACTGTTCTAACTGTCATGGACACGAAGTACCTCTAAAAGTTCCCAACATACGGAAAACCGATTTAAACTCCATTTACGAGTTCTGCAGGTATACATTACAGACGCTGTGCTCATATGCGTGGTACAAGTCACACTTGCGTAGGACACGTTCGAGCTAGCTTCCGGATAGACCGAATTTTTGGCATGCACAAATTAAACCTGTTGAAGTTTCCAACATAAGCGCGACAAGGTCTCAAATGAGGCGTTGCTCATTTCAAGATTTTTCTTTCAATGACACCTAAAAATGAGGAATCTATGTGCGACGTACATTATCTGTTATCCGATGCATTCGTTGAAAATGTTCTTTACGAATGATTCGCTGACGAAATTTCCAAACCTTTGTAGACGGAAAAAAACGTCGTTCTTAACCAGTTAGGTGGAATGTAATTTCTCAGTAGACGACAATACGCAAACGGATAATTTGAGAGAATAAAGAAATAACTGCTTCTTCCGATCATTAGCGCATGATGTGTTTGAATGGAGGAATTCATCCTCATCACTTTAAGTGCATATCCTATCCAACGCAATCCTATTTGCGATTCGACCGATAATTCCAACACTACATTTGATTGCTTGATTTCTATGTGCAATTGAATAGGCACATAAATATAGCCGTGCAGAATATGCCCAACAGAAACCTTCGCTCCATAGATGTCTCTATATAGAAGCATACATATGAACAATGGATAATCGCTTTCATAGAATATGTTTTCAAATGTGATTGCCTTGCCGACAAAACGGATTGCATGAAATTAACGACATTCCAGAAGACAAGCAAAACGAACTGCTTAATAAAAACCTAAATTGTCAAAGACAAACTAGGCGCAGCAGGACGTGACTAGTGTGAGCTGGAGCTTTCAAAGTCCACACAGTTCGAATCCGCATTAATATGGCGTTGAATTTCCTAGGTTCAGTTTGCACAATTTCTTACGTCCACGTTCTTGCCGTTTTTTGCAGACTATGAAAGATATGAAAGGTCAATTTCACAAATTTTATGAAACTGGATTTTAGACCAACCATCTAAATGGGTTTTTTTCAGAAATTCAGCTATCAACCTGCGTATTTTCTAAAATAGATACGAACAAACAGGGCGTCAGTATTTCAAGGGAAATCGGAAATACTGACATATATGTTCTGGTCGTCCACTATAGATGGTCTGGGACCTTGTTTTTGCAGACGCAAAATTAGGGAGCAATCTGTTGGAATTGCAGGTAATGTCCAGTTCACGATTTGACAAAATCCGGTAGTATGTATCATCACAGCGGTAAGATCTGATCAACATAAGCCATATGCAAACATTTGCTCTCAACGCTGCAACCCATTACTTACTCGCTGTTCCGTCTAATGTTTATAACCTATCTCTAGTGTTAAATTATTCAGGTAATTATGCGCGTATGCTTCTGCTTCTCGTCCTACAAGGAATAATATTTTTGTCTTAAAACTCTCATGTATTGCAACAAAGGCATGTCAAGGGATCATGTGGAGCAGTTGGATCCATTCTTTTTGGGAAAGGATATCGCAACAGCTAAAATCTGTCCATTCACGCTCATGGAAGCTGTAATCTTGAAACAATCACTCATACAGTGGTGGTCCTTGCAGTGAAAGACATAGATGGCCGCATGTGACGATGAAGAAAAGGACTGAAGCTGCACACTTCACGCTACCTTTCCAGTCCTTGTACGGTCACGACATTCAGGGCAAAAAGCACAAAGAATACCTGATTGGACTCCTGCCATGAATATAGTCTCACTGGTAGCCATTGAACAACCCAGCCATGAAGATTTCTGCGTTACGTTAACGGCTCCCACTGCACCACTGCAGACAATATGGTGATTAATGACGAGATGGGGATAAAATATCATTACCCTGGCGACGACCAATTTACCGCCTTCAGCATGAAAACGCAATGATGCTCATTAAATTTTGCTCTGAACATAAAGATATGAGAGAATGTCTTATCTATCTGAAACCGAAAGTTGTGTGTCATAGAAACAAGATCGCGGAAGGACCATTTCAAAACATTCTTTGTTGGAGGTACACATGGAAATTCCGCGTGAGATTCATATAACAGTAATTGTCATATGCAGTCAAGACGGGAAATAATAATGACTGTACTGCGCCGTCAGAAGGACAAGCCACGGATGCCTTATAAGGCAGCCAAATTTGCGTATATCCAATTGAATTTCGATGCATGCAAACGTTTAATATCCTAAGGATAGCCTTTTCTTGGTCACAGCCATGTGGCTGCTCAACAGGTGTCCCACGTATAACGCAATGTTCATTTCTTTCTGCCACGTTATATAAACGTAACTTTAAAAACGTTTCTTTCTACTTGTGATGGCTTCAAACTTCTTTTCATGGCTGCTATTTTTCATTTCGTAGTGGGCCACTGAAACCTTTTTAATGCTCGCAACATAGTAATGCATATGACTTAAGGCTGCTCGTGTCAACTGCTTATCGCCTAAAGGACAGACGAATAACAAAACGAGAAATCTTACGTCCATCCAGAGAAGATGATGAAAATCGTCCTTTTGCTTTCTTGGAGAGGCGTCCCACTCGTTTTTTCACAATACTGGCGTCTGAGCATTTCTGCTACTCTAAAATTAACAAAAAAATAAGCACTCTCAAATAGCAGCTGGTTATCACGCAATAGTTGTTTATCACTTCAATTAAATCGCATGTCAAAATTAAAGTGGAGGACGTGCTTGCCTCACAGGTGCAATCTTTGGACCAGGTAAGTTGGCGGCGGCACGAATGACCGCGTTGTTCACGTCAGTGTGATTGCTGTAGAAAGGTTCCACGAGCATTTCACCGTCTATGAAATCAGCACCCACAGACGCTGCAGATACTCGTATTCTGAAGCTGTTGTCGAGAGTCCAACGAGATGTGATACTCATAATGGCCTTGTATTGCTGAAAGCATGCGAATAAAGAAAAATATTTTCTGCGCTTCGCTTGCCCGAAATATACAGCAGAAAGCATACATCGCCATCTTATGACATTGACAGTGACCATTCCTTGATGTCCATGCGTTATGGCTAAACTCATTGCCATCGAAAAGCCCACGAACTGCCCAAAAAGAAAACGAACGTGAAGCGCAGCATAAAGGCCCCAGCACATAAATATCTCGTACGTAAAAGGGCGTTTTCTCTGCCATATGTCAACAAATTCTCGGCTGATTGAAACAAATAATAAAAACATCAGTGAGCATACATCGGAATATATTCTTTATGATTTCCGCTTTCATAACTAAATGCAAACCGCTTACTGCTAATGTAAATGAGTTTCTGCCATCAAATGTTTATACTCTTATTCGGTTCCTTAGCGTTGGTGATATATACACGCAGAAAATGCAGCCCTTGTGGAAAAAATTCGCATAAAAGAAACATAACTTTGCTTCTCATCAGCTGCAGCAAGCTTCACTTTGCCGAATAGAAAGCCGGCGGTTGAACTGCGCATCCCATTGTTATTTATGATAATTTGTGCGGGTCTTCGGCAAAGATCATTGAGCACTATCAATAGAATAAGGCAAACATTAGTTCCAGGCTTACGGAGCATGCAGTGAGAGGGATGACTGACTTTAGGAAGTTAGTGAATGTCGATGCTTCAGGGCAACAAGCATTATCTCTTTTTGCAACGATACAATTGTGAGGTACATTCACGAGCACATCAGCTGTTTCATCGAAATGGCCGATGTACTTGAGCTGAGCTTGCCGCTCAGGAAAAAATTCCTAAACACAAACTATCGCCAAACAACCCCAGCAGAGAAGATAGCCACTTTCTTCGCTGGCGTTACTATTGTGACTCCATCATTTATTCTGATGTCATCTAATATCTTCTGTTTCTTAGACCTAATGGCTCAGCAGAACGTAGGTTCCTGATGCAGCGGTCACGCTTCAACTAGTCTTCGTGGTTCCGCATAAACGGAAAAACCTTCCTGTGCAATTCATTAGGATGACAGTGACAAATAGTCGCTCACTCCAGTTCTGTGTTCGCCTGTATCGACCGACTCCGACGCATCGGCAACGAAGATGAAATCACCACTGCACGGATAATAAGACGAACCTAAAAAAGAAACTTTCATCAGCACGAAAATTTGAAAATTGGACAGATCAATTTGAAAATATATGCTCACCCATGCATGTTTTAATCTTATATCTTTGTTGAGCTTATAGTGTTTGATTCAACCTGGGCCACATAATGAGTGACCAGCAGTACCCATTTTTTACCCTAAGCCTAAAGGCTATTCGTTCGTTGTTGCTGTCAGAGACTTCTCAAATCGCTGTGGAATATCTCGAATTGTGGTGGTACAGAAATTATGCAAGGATATGAATACAAGCAATTGGAGGAATGATAACATGTTTCGAATATGTGGAATGCAAGATTTCTGTCATTGCAAGGAATTTTGTTTGCGGAATATCTTTAACACCTTCCACACTATCAAAACCTTATCCATACTGGAATAAAGGGGTTTCTGCCCGTGGGCTGTGTCTCGATTAAATGAAGCAATATACAAGACTATAATCTTCTTTTTTTAACAACGAAGAAACTAACTGTTTGCGGTTGTCGATGTCGTGGCGGATGGGGTGATTGATGAGGTGCTCGATTGAATAGTTGAAGTGTGAGATGGAGCGGTTGATGTTCTGGCTACCGGAGCGGTTAGATTCGTGCTCGATGGAGTGTCTAAACCTGCGATGGGTGCGGTAGTTGAAGTAGTTTCTGATGGAGTAGTCAAGATTGCTGTCCCTGCAGTGGTTGAGCTTGAACCTGCATCCGAAGGAGCAGTTGAAGTAGTGCTCGGTAAGGAATAGGAAGTGCTCGAACCAGAGGATGACACAGTGTACGGCGTACTACTTGAGGCTGCAGTCCCCACAGCAGTTGGATTTGTGCTCGATGGAGTATCTGAACTTGCGACAGATGCAGTGGTTGAAATAGTTTCGGATGGTGTAGTCGAGGCTGTTGTCTTTAGAGTGGGTGGACTTGAACCTGCATCCACTGAGGCGGTTGAAACAGTACTCGTTGACGAAAACGAAGTTGAAGTACTGTATAATGGAGCCGTTGAGCTTGCGTTTGCCGAAGTATCTGAATCTGTGCTCGATGAGTTATCTGAAATTGCATTTGACTTGTTTTTTAAAACAGTAGTCCAAAAGCCAGCTGAAATAGTTTGCGATAGGGAGTTGAGAGCGTAGTCACGGGAGTGGTTCAGCTTGCGGACAATCTCTCTCAAACTTCATCCAGCGGATCTGTGAAGATAGAATGTTCAGTGGGGAAGAAGAAGCCGTGCTTGAACATGGAGGTGAAGTGCTGCACGATGAAGCTGTTGAGGTCGGAGGCCACAGGTAGCTAAATCAATGCACGATGAAGTATCTGGAATTGCGCATGGTCGAATAGAGAAAGTAGGGCAAAGTGGAAAAGTTGTGGATTAGGAATATCCATTTTCTGCTTCATGGGATTTCGAAACTGTGCTCAAATTGATAGCCGAAGCAGTTCGCAGCAGCACGTTGGAATCGAGCAACTGAAATTGTGGGAACGTTTGGGTAAACGACTGGAGTGGTCGTTAGTTTATCTTCTAAGTGAGATGCTCATTAAATTTAAGCGTCCCATATGAAGGCACGTCTTTTTGTCCCCACAACCAAAAGGTCTGCAACCTCTCGAATAAGAAGAGTGGCCGCTGATGGCCGACATAGCTCGCAAGTAAGCTCCTTCCCCAACCAGAAGTTGTAGTTGAAAACGTGACGACGAGCCCTTAGGGGAAGAAGTTGAGACCAACACTGGAGACTTGTCATAAATCTTGTGCTTTGACGTCATGCTGGAATGTGTAATCGTGCTTACGACAGTATAACTTCTTGGTAAAGATAACACTTATGGCTGGAAATGACAGCATTTCTTATGTCACCCGCCTCACTTTCTACAGGTCCTTCTGGTTAGCTAATGTGGTCAACGAGAGATTTCCCTTGGACTGCGAAGACCAGCAGAATGTCTATGTGTTGGCACCGTCATCAGTACCCGAACAAGGCAACGGATGTTTGATCTCGTTTGCGGACATCACAGCTATTGTGGACGCCGAAGCAGATGCCTCATTTATATTCGCCGTGGCTGCTGCTATGATCGAACCTATGCATGTGGATTCTGTGCTGGGTATCCGTGGAGCACTTTTAGCTGGAGCAGGAAGAAAGAGATATGAAAGACCTAATATTCTCCGATCGCACTGTGTTTTCACGGCTACTTTCACAGCACCCAACAAATTCGGCTGTTAAGAAGTAGCCGAGCATATCGTCTTCTCTGAAAGATCTAAATGTAATAATGAAATTATCTCCTGCGCTGTCCGTCAGACTAAAATAAACGCCCAGGATAGCAAACAGCCCTCGTGCTCAGCCTATTAGATGAACTACAAGATGTATGCGCCCTTCGTACTTGCGACGCTGACGTTCAACAGGATAATAATGTCATGGACGCATTTGATGCAGTATTCCCCTTTTCGAAGTTACGCCCGTTTCCTCTTCTCGAGGCAACCTTCTGCATTAGGAGATCGTTGAGGAACAATGCTGCTGGTTACCAAATGTTTTGAGGAGGTCATAGGTTGAAGCAGCGCCGATCCTGTGAGGGTAGGAAATTGTCTCCTAGAAGCCGTCTCAGCGTCAATTTCCTCTTCGACTGAGGGAAATGAATGGATGGCCAACGCTTTCTCCGGAAAAAAACATGAGGAGATTCAGTGAAATTCTAAATGGGGTCCACGCATTTCGTCACAACGACTGAATGATAAGCTTTACAGATATGATCCATAACGTTTGATCTCCTCTACGTGATGTTTGGCATTGCTCTGTTGCACAGTAATGGTTATGATCACATCTTACAGCTTTTTCAACATGATGCTATTCTCAGAACAAAAATTCAACGCACCATTCGAAATTATAGGAGCGCTAGCAGATGGAACGGTTGAAGTTGTTGGCGCAACACTCCCTGAATGAATAAAAAAAAAACAATGATAGATGAACTACGTAGATGATCACTGCCATGAACAGGTAACATCTATGCTCCCTGTTTGCAGTAGAGCGATTCTATCCTTATTGATTGGCACACGAATTTGGATAGCATTCGTGTCGTTTCGGGACCATGGGATCATCCTCTTCTCAGCCCTCCTTCTCAGCATGGAATTTGTTAACTTCGAATTGAATAAGTATAAAGACGACGACCTCACGGACCTTTAAACGCGCTTTGTAGACATCAATTACAAGGAGGTCGACAGGACTCCTGCTCGATATCAATGTAGAACAATTGAAGTTGAAGTTATGGATTATAACCTATTTCTACTAAAACTTATGGCATGAAAATCTCCCAAGCTTTTAGCACTGAAATCTTCATAGGATGAAATGAGTCTAAAAATATTCTTCTGGATAACACTGCACTATTCAACACCACCATAGTCGCTCAGGTAGATAGGTGTTGAATCGTTCAGCATTCTTCAATAGCCTAATTACTCTACGCTCACTGAAACAGAAACACTTTTTGAAAAGAAAAGAACAAAGCGGAAAATAACCAACCTAATGCGGAGGATATATTCCCAATAATTTCTTCGATGGTTGTGCCTACAGTTCCCACCACTTTTGCATCTGATACGTTGTGGAAATAAACGGCTGCTTCCGCATTTGCAGCTATAACAACGGTAGCACTATGGTTTCTTTGCTTTTCCGCAAGATCTTCTAGGCTCATCGATGCGAAACGCATATCTCGCATAAACTCATCGATGTTTCTGCAAAAAAATTCTCTTAATATAGAACTATTGAATATTTCAGGATGCTCTTTTGAGGAATGGTGGAGGAGAGCATTGACCTAGTAAGGAATCACCTGGCATGAATCCATCACTATGTAGTCACGCATTCTAAGTGGGACTGCTTTCGAGACTTTACAGATGAGATCATTGTTAGAGAAAATAAGGGCAGAAAAATGAGATCACTGCCATATTCATCGCCTCGTCAACGTAATCATTTCCTAGTTCCCAATTGTTGAACTTTGATTTTTGTTGGTAGCGAAATTGGAGAAACAGTCGTAGTAAATGCTCATATGAAGAAACGGCTTTTACCACAAATACCATATAATTTCACCTGACACATAAGCCATTTATTAATGCACAATTGCGATTTAATAAAATTCCGGAAAAAATTCTCCGGAACTTCTGGATAAAAGGTCGCGCAAAACGATCGAAATGAAGTGCTTATGTCGGAGAGATTTCGGAAACAAATTTCTGAAATGGAAACAGTTTTAACGAAAAAACCTTTCTAGCACGCGGCGCTTTTCCTACAAACAAAGCAAAGGGCAATAGAGATGAAATGTAAAAACATGTAAAGCACTTTCGGCTGCTCCATAATAGCAAAACGATAGTGCAGATGGACTGCCCGATGGAATTTGCACAAGTGACGAGTATTTCTTTTCATGTAAAATAAAACATGATTATCCTCGACACTTAGACAAATCTGATCTATGGGTAATGCAAAAGCAGCATCCATGAATCTCTTAATTTTACGTCTTTCGTGTTAAGAATGAGCTGAAACACTTACGCGTAGTCAGCTTCCTCTGGAGTGAATGCTACGTATGAATAGTGCTCGTCGATCGTGTGAGTCGATGTCTCGTTGCAATATTTGAGAATCGCACTAAAAACAACATTGGCCATGCCGTTCAGCATTTAAGGTTGTTATCTAAAATTTCGAAACCATATCTGACCCTACTCGATGACCGTTTTCAGCGGCTTCAGATAGCACGAACAAGGCGATAAATCAAAATTCCCCCCATTTTGTACGCGCGTGGCATCTGTAAAAACACGTTTGAAGGAACCCTCATGTCCGTCAAACCCACTCGAAGGACAACATGCGCGATCTAGGAACGATTCTAGCCATAAGTAACAAGTGTATGTTACGCTTGTAGCTCAATCACGTTTGCCTGCGGAACCCACCGCCAGAGGAGGGAATAAAGCAGATATATGATCACTGCACTGCCTCCACGACGATTTTTAGAAAGCGCAACAAATTTCGGCCTAACAGTGATTCTATCAAATGCCAGTGACATGAAGGTTGGAATATCTAGAATGTGAGAGTATGATTGAGTCAGAGTTTTTAATCAGTGGAAACCTACTTCCAGCGTTTGGAACGGAGTATCATTCTGTGGCCATTTCAAATGCCGGTCGTCGTCATGAAGAGGAAAAATTTCACTCTATTATAGAACCTTAGTTGTAAATCTGATTGTTTTAGTGCAGAACGATGAAAAGACTTTGCGATTTTTATTCCCACCATCGAAGAATTGATTTTGTAGAGCGCAGTTACGGAGATCGAGGATGAGGATTTTCTCACTAATTGAACGTGGAAGAGTAGTTTCTTTATGCTGTCCTCACTGCGTTAGAAAGATTTGAGCGAATAAATTCTTCCACAGAAAAGTTTATCTTTTAGATTTCGAAACTTACTCGGAAAGAGTTGCTGAAATCATAATAAAATATCTTCAGTGTTTCAGCGAATTGATTCGAAAGAATGAGAATCTCAGATTTCAATGCGGCTGCGAAATGATAGTCGCTCAAGCGAAGATGGACAAGGACACCACAATACACCGAATTTCTGCACTTTAAAAAGCTGATGTATTTCAATTTCCGCATATTTTTATAGACGTAGAATGTAGTCATACATATCCGAATGCTCCCTTCTATTTTGCATTCAAACCTTTCCAGCGAGAACAACTCATTTTTGCACGACAATCATAATTAAGAATAAAGTAAGTTTCACAATTTCGTTGAATGCGAAGTATATCAAAGTGTAGAGTTTACTCCGGATGGGAGCTGCCTCATCGGAGCCCGAACACTTTGCTGCTTCTTATACTTATTTCCTCATTTGCTTACCGCTGTGGTTTGTGAGAGAAACTTTTCGATGTTAAGCAACAGTCAATTCACCACCTTTGCTACTAGTAAAATTATCAAAAAGGAATATTAGCGTCATTGTGCACCTTGTCATGTTTGGATTTTCGTTCGAAACATCCAATCGTGAAATATTTTCCAACTTCAGAAGTGCTTCATCAACGTTTGCGCACTCGATCGCTGGTATATTTCCTCCACCAGCATATGGTTGCAATGTGAATCTCACATTTCTATTAATATAGCTGCGAACGATGCCTTCTATTACTTCGAAGCTCTAAAATGTTGTTTTGTTTTATCCGCTTGCCTGCTCGTTTGCGAACTTGAGGCCTAATCATGTTGCTTTGTCGAATCCTCAAGGAGCACAAATAACGAAGTGCATCTGACGAAGGCTTAAAAACGTGACATGTTCCACAAAAAAATTCGGATATTGCTGCTTTAATGGATAATTCCTTAGCTTATGAAAATTACGTGGTGATGTGAAAATGATTGCTGAGACGAGCGAACAGTTCCAACTTCGAATGATGACATTACAATAAACTATGCTCGTGAAATATCGTCTCTATTCAAAACTTGCTTCCGTGAAGGATACTAAACGAAGGTGAAAGGAACATGGAAACGAGATGGAAACTCGAAAATTCACGTCCCACGGTCATGAGAAACGAAAAATGATTGCGCATTCAAATCATCGGATAGCTGATGTAGATTTAACCTCTTTAGATATGCTCCTCCTTGATCGCAGACTGGCGTTGTAATGAGCGATATTAAACGTAAATGTAACGCTTTGAGAATTATTCGCAGTCGTTGGCGCTGCAAAACTTTCCCTCACCTTGAAAAAGTTTCGGTAAGAATGAAATAATGTTGTGGAATTAGCAAGACGCCAGGAATCCTTTTCATCTTGATGTTAAACAAACAACTCTGGCGCAACATGAATTTCGGCTATCGATAAGTGAACATATTTACGGCGAATTTCGCACTAATCGGTTGAGAAAGTGAAATAACAGTTAGTGAACATATTACTTTGAAATCGGAATAAACTCTTTCCACCAAAAACACAGTGAATAAACTGGTCGCTATACACTTGATGAACATAGCAGAGAAAATGCAACATGGAATGCATTCAAAATTTTCTATTGCCTAGGGAGAATTTAGAATGTTTTGGATACTTGCCTTACTCAGAGTAATTTGCTATCGTCCGCTACACTTAACTGCAGTCATCAGGACACCTGCCAGTACTACCTTTTTGCAATGATGCGTAAACGTTTAGAGAAGACTGCAAAAGCGTGGTTTTTCGAACGTCCGCGCAAGTCCTCTAAACACTGGAGGTTTCTACGAATTACCTTCCTAAAAGGAAGCGCCCATTTTGAAAGAATATCCCTGTAAAAAAACACTTCTATGGCTGCCTTATAGAAAATTTTCAGTCCAGTCCAATATGTAGCTCTGTTCTCTGAAAAAGAAAGTGAAGAAACTATCTGGTGTTGTTGATTCAACCGCTGAAGTTATCGGAATACTCGATGTGATAAATGACACAGATAGGCTCGAAGTGCCTAAAGAAAACTGCGCTTGTTTTATCTCCTTGAATTACCTCGTCGGCACTGCAGCGAATGATGCGTTGCTTCCACCGCTTACGGTAACCAAAGTATTACTCACAAATCTTTTTGCGTCTGTCTTCCTCTCGCTTTGTTTTTCACTTACTGTTCCATCGCCAATGCCAATCGCCCTATTCTTCATTTCTAAAACTGTATCGACCGATATATACATTATAAAATCTGCCTCGGAAAATATTTGCGCCAAAGCGTATGATTGTGAAGGAACTACTGGTGAGTATATTAAATCTTACTTGGCGTGGTCGACGAAGAAATCGCCGTCGTCCGATGAACCACTTGCGGCTCTATAAAAACGCACTTTTGTGGTGCAAGGACAGCTGCTCTTGATTAGAAATATGTGTTCAACAGGCAATATTTGACTTACTCACTGGAATGGTAAACAGCCTGGTCAACTCTGCTTTTATGGGCAAGGTATAACGATTTAAAAATTAAATTAAGCAAATGCTTAACCGTCAGCTAATTCCCACAATTATACTGAAACCATGGATTTAGTTGTCTGACTGCACATTTAGGAATAGAATTATTTTCGATTGCCCTCGTTGGTTTTGTTTCTAGAGAAATCTCTCACACTCAGTGTTTGAAAAAGTCTGGGAGAAAGTGGGAAAATGCACCTGTAGTGATCAGAAGGAACTATGATAAGCGAAAAACAAAATCTAGTCTCAGAGAATAACTTCTGGCCTCTTCAAGACATTATATCATCTTCAAGACGGTATATCACCGATGTATGAAAGCCACTGCGTCGAATGGCAATTCCTCAGAACTTCCATGACGTTCAACTGTTAAATCAACGCGAATTTTGATGTCATAGAGAAACCTACGAATTACCCGGATTATTAACTCAGGTCAGGAATTCTACTTCGGCGAATAAAGTTTTCATCAAAACGCGATATTTCGAAGCTCCTTTTCATTTGTCTACATGAACCGAGAGTAGTGAAAGCGATCCCAGCAGTTGCCATCACCTTGCAGTTAAAACATTGGTGCTGGCGTCTCCATTCACTTTTGATGTCCCAATAACGTTATCTTTCACACTGCTACTTACTAAGGCAACGAGGTAGGAGGTGATGACGAATTCATTCAATTACGTATTAGTGACCACTATTTCGAGGGAAATGCAAACATCTAACGGATTTTGAGGGAAATGCAAACATTGTGCAAAGCCGCCACGCACAATTTCATTTCGCATGCAGCTGAGCCGAAATCCAAGAAAACAGCATTTTCTATTTGCAGCCTCCCATTGGACGAGTGAGGTGCAGTGAAACAGGACTCATTAATTTGAAGTGAACCGCTTACTCAATGCTTCCATAACTAAGGTGAGCACAGTGACTGAATCCTTGTCAGTATCATTAACGACTTTCACAAGAGGAGAATTTGTCTGTATGGTTTGAATGACCATCCCATCGCAAATCATCACCACACTCGTGTTATCCGTCGCTGTATTCGTCACGGCTTTGTTCAACTCCCTTGTTGCCGTAAACGCATCGTTCTCAAAGCTAACCACCGAACTGAAAGGATATATTGTTAGATAGCATTTCCAGATTGGCGAGCAGAAACTTTTACAGCATGCTTAGAGCCCACTTCGCTTAGATCAACACCGTTGGAAATTGCTCCATCACACCGAATAAGCTGGCCATGGGTTTCTGTGGCATATTTTATGATGTATTTGCTAAATTTCCTTACTGAAAGCTGGTTGCGATGTCCTAGATTCCCATTCGCGTCTTGGTGAATCCGAAGAATGCTAAGTAAAGATATTCTTTCCATCTTAATCTTGCACGTCAGGAAATGGCTTTTACCGAAACTTGATTTTTTTCAAATGAGTTCCACGATTTGATTTCCTTTGCAAAGTTCATAGCTTCCTTTTGGCGCACCTGACATCGTCAAATGAAAGCACATCAGTCACCATTACTAGGCATTATTCACTCCAAGACAATCTGCAACTCGTTTAATGGAAGCAGTCTAGAAGTATACCAAAACATTTCTGCAATATGCCATTTTCAGTAGTTCTCGATAACTGAAAAATACGTAGCAAAAAAGATCCGAAGGAGTGGACTCATCGGAAATCCAACGTATCGAAAGTCTTACTCATAATTTGCTGCTTCTGGAGCAAAAACCACAAGCGAATGCATAAAAGCGACATCCTTCTGAGCGATGCTGTTATATTCGTGTAGAGCACTGAAAAGGAGATGAAACTTTAACACAATTCAAGTCATAGGTCTAAGACAAGTAATACTTTGAAAATTCCCCTATGATGCTCACAGCAGTTGGATTTGCCATAACGGCAAGACTGAATTGTTGCCATAATATTGCTCTTTTTTCTAAAATAGTAACAATCTTTCAGCAGAATGTAATCAGTTGTTATCAAATGAGAAACGACCGATGAACGTTTGAATCAGCTCTCATGCCCTCTTCTCTATACGTCTCAGTGTAGACATAAAATGATATCATAACTCTCCTATGAATGCTTCAGAAATATTTTAAACTGACATACAAAGTGAATCCCACCCAACATATAAACTGTGTTCTCATCGAAACGCTCTGGCAAACGAATGCACAAGTAGGATAATCAACGAGCACACAATTCAACCATGCGACTATGCATTAAGTAAGATACTTAAATGATCTCATTTCATTTTCCCATACATACAGGTGAAAACTGCTATAGAGACGCAAGCAGGAGTCCACGATGGTGAACCGAATAATCGCTGAGGGCTAAAACGTCAACGAATGGCTGCATCTGTTAGCTGTGTTTGGCTCGATCAAAATGATTTGTCGGTCTAAATAGTGATGGCGATCATGATAAGGATAAAGCAAAGAAATGTCTTCATAAATGTCAAGAATATCGCAGAACAGCTAATATGGATGCCCTTTAGAAGGATATACGTCGTTCATTTAAATGAATGATGGTCATATGCATAATACTTCGAGACCGCAAATGTTACTTGGAAATCAGCGCACATTTCACAGACAGACTTCCGTACTTAAGAATCATTAGCAGTGATGCGCTGTTCATAGTTTAGGCGGTAGTCCAGAGTTTGCCCTTCAGATATTTCACTCCTAGTTTCTAAGAAATGAATTAATTTGCGCTCACATTCACATCGCAATGGGATGATGGATGAAAGCATGAAAACAAGAAAAGATCAATGTGGTTCCGGGCCACAATGACCAGCATTTGCCTCAGGAATATACAGTTGCCAAGAAAGATAAAAAGGCGATGCTGAGAGTCTCAACAGAGCGGGAAAGAAAAACAGCGCAGAGTGCGAATACTGCGGAAGTGTCTCTTCAAATTTTGAGGATAAACCGTCCTTATTGGGAAGAGCTAAATTCATCAACAAAATTTTCACTTCCATAGCTTTTTCACTAAGTGCGACTATGTGCGCAAAAGTAGGGCACTGAAATTTTTGAACGTCCAGGAACTCGAGATTCTCAGCGACTTCAAGCCTCTTCATTCTTGATTCGGTGCACGAAATATACTGGCCAAAAATTTTAAATGAAAAGCTGTGGTAAATAAATCTTACTCATCAAATTTCCGCAAACTTGAGGAATTTGTCCTCCAATATTTCAATGCATCGGAAAGGTAGCAAACGCTGCAGAACTAAATGTCTTCAAATTCGCATGCCTCTCAATAAATGGACTCTTCTAAAACGGAGGCAAGATGATGCTTAGGCATCAATAGGGACTTCCCTTCCTATGAAAATAACAAAGATGTACTCTCATTTACTATTTAAAACACGCCGGAAAACTTATCAGGATAGTAATGACGTGATAGTCGAAACAAAGACCTTTTACCTACGGGAGGAGTTTCGTGAGAGACAATGGGGATTTTTTTTCATAACCTTCTTGCCTTGTGGAAAATACTTGAAAACGAATTTTCGGGACACACAAATCTCATTATGAACGTACGCAGTAAGATTCGGATTTACAGTTGTGGAATATTGTCCTTCGAACAAACGATCAAGAACCCTGAGTGCCTCGGCTAAATCACTCGTCTCAACCACTGAAACACTGTCACTGCCCGCATACGGTTGCAAAGCAAACATTGTCGAGGCGTCGTTAAATCTGAGAATAACACCTTGGATTACCGTAAATATACCCTGCAAAATATTTTCCTCATCAGCAGTGCATGAGTCAAAAAATCTGACTAATGCTGTTTGGAGTCTAGCAACATCCGTGGTAAGATAGAAGTCTTTTGAAGTTTCGCAATTCTCGTCGGAAAACCCACAAACTTTTCCAAACTGTGTGCGTCATTAGCGGCAGCCATGTCTTGACGATTGCCTCTTTCCTTGCATGCTCCCACGGCGGCATTCTGCAGTCTAGTAAAAAATAATGCTTCCACTCGAAATAATGATTCTCACAAATTGCTGCGCACAATGTAAAAATTAGAGCAATCGCGGAAACAACTGGAAAATTTGATGCCTTCTATGAAACAGCTTTTCTGATTTCGTTCTAGGGATGGAACGGCGAATAAAGTATCACCTGACTCGCGAAGCCGTCTGTCGCTTTATTACGACTGTCGTATCCAATCGGAAATGAAAATGTGATCTTTAATCGCCTAGGCAATTGCGCACTGTCTGAAAGCACATGAAGTAATATTTCACGAAAACAAGGACAGATTTCAGCGAAACAAATTTCAAGCAATGCCGGTGAATTCTTTTAGGCTACTGTTTTACGTGGTCGACTACTCCGTCGCTCGATGGCTGGTATTCACGCATATGAAACATGTCAGAATAGGAACCCTTTACATGCCCGGATTCGAAATGACTAGAAGACAAGACTAGTGAGTATGCTACTTCAATTAGGCAAGAAATCTTCCTCCGCAATGACAACGGAAACAGAAATAATGTAAGAGCAAGAAAGAGTCAAGGAAACCTGATTTTCCGTTAGACGCAAATACGGTAAAGTAGACAATAACAGCAATCGCAGCGAGGATAAGCAAAATGATAAGAAGGCAGCATATTATCCAAAGCGTTTTCTTCTTTCTTCCTCTGTTTTCCTTTGCTTCATCATAATTGGTGTTCGAGTCTCGAATTTTTCGACTTCGAGGATTTCGATGAGTGAGGTATCGCATGCTCTTTGCCTTCGCGCCTCCTCTAGCAAACGTTGAATGGTCGCTGGATGCATACGATGGTGGGCCTTCGAATCGGGCGATGTTTTCATAACTCGCATGAACAGCTGCCGAAAAGTTTTGATATCGGGGGTCGGCGAACTGATACCGCGCTTGAGGCATTGATCGCGATCCCTTATAGGATAGCACTTCACGATCCGGCGGTTTTGTCAATGTATCGTAGTCCTCATAGTACCTTCGACGATAATTGCTGTATGCGTTTGGTTCAACTTTTATGGGTGAGAAAATTGGATATCGATTAGAACCATAATCAGTTCCCGGTCTACTCATGCCATTCTCTATAGCGTGTACGTGAAGTTCTTGCACTTTTGCGTGTTTGTGGTGCCCATGCATAGAGGCCTCGTCCATGTTCTGGAAAATGTGCGAATATGGTTATAAAGTTTACTTCTTGCAGCTATTACAACATCGTTCATCACAGACAATAATTTCTAGCACATCAACACATTAATCCTCTTAAAAAAATGAAAACTTTTCTTCCATGGAACACTTAACCTTTTCCGACTCCTCACTGTGAAGATCACGAAAGTGAAAGACGATCCGATTAGATATGAGGTGCTACCAACGCAAAAATAACCTTTCAAAAATCGAAGAACAAAGTAAAAATATATCCTGGGAAGTCAATGTGCAATACACATTACAGTAAACAATTTTCCTGATTCCATCATCAGTGATTCCGAGTTTCGTACAACGGCACATCAACTAGCGCATATATACCTATACAGATTGAAAGATCATCTCATCATACCACACTTGAGATGCAAATGCAGGTTAAAAAATATGTAAGAGAATGTTAAAGACTATACGGATGTTCATCATTATACTAGTGAAGCTCTTATTACAGCCGCAGCAATTTGATAGGTAGAACTTATGGCAATAGAGATGGCAAAATTTTTACAGTTTAAATTTCTTCGTAGAGGATTTCTTAGTGACTCAGACCCAAACACTGAGTAAATGCTTTGGCGCATGTTCGTATAGACATTAATTAACTTTTCGTTCGAAAAGGCATTCGACGTTCAAAGGTAGTAATAACAATGACAAAATCTCATTGACTGATACTGTAGCATTCGTACAACAGACACTCACAGCACACAACATGGAGCGAACATATTTCACCGCCTGATGACAGAGCATGTGTTGCGAGTGGTCGCAACTGATAACGCAACTATTCGCAGCTGGTCGGATATGCCAGGTTTTTTTCTGCACAACAGTAGAGGAACTGTTCTTCTCTATATGACCACGTGTGAAAACACAAAAATCTGCGTAAAAGACTGTAAATCCTCTTGTGATAAAATAGACACGTCAATCAGAAATTTGAAGCGAAGTGTCAAATATCTGTAAATATGAGCAGACAGCAGCTTTACTTATGTTTCACTTTTCGCTGTGCATTTCGCAGTACCAAAATGTGCTCATGTCGTCACAGTCTGAGTGAGCACATCCTTTTATCAACAGCTCACGATGTTTAAAAATATGATGACGGTGGCTACCTCAGTGATTCGTTGATGTATATGCATTGCGATAAATGCAGATCTACGGAAAGAGAAACATTCCGAAAAATGCGAAATTTAACGCAGATAACTGGTGGTAATTTTGATCGCTAGAAGCCTTGATGGTCACTGATTTGCATGACCACACAGTGACCACTCAGTCAACAGCACTTATTTAACAGATGTCAACTGTAACAATTTGTGCACTAAACTTTTCTTGATCGCTTACATCAATCGGATGGGCTTCCATACCAACTAGACCAAATAGGGTGCTGAAATAACTAAAAACACTTCAAAAATCTCCAGGAGCGGCCAGTCATGAGCCTCTTCGCAATGGACACCAATTTTCGATTGCCATTAACCTGCTTTACCAATTAGGTAGTCTTCGCATATCAACAGCTGACTATGTAGCAAGATTACGGTAACAGCGTTAGCTAAAATTACTTCAGGCGGGAGCCGGCTCACTAATAGAACTGTGTCGGTTTCATGTTAGCTCAATAGGAATATATGCATATGCAAAATACTCATGCGAAATTCTGTCGAACTGTGGGAATGCTGAAGCAGCAGTAAGAATCAACAAAAGGAAAAGCGGGTAAAATATCGGGAAGCTGAACTGGAACCGGGGAAATGTGGTACTGGGAACCTTAGATAATTATGCACTTGAGTGTGGGCAGCAGCAAAACGGGACATTTCTTCGCACAACAAAAGAATAGTGAATAAGACAAAGCAAAATGGTTTTTTTTTCTCCCCTACCGGTGAGAGTGAAAGAATATTCTCTCCTGCTGGAACAAGAATCTTCTGGTGGAATGGAAAGGCTGAAATTGATAGACTGCGGCTAGTTCCGGGGCTAATAAACGGTTCCCCCTTTGGTACATTGAGGATTGTGTTTCGCACGTAAATCACAAGCAGTTGAATAGGCAACTCAAAAAGTCAGCCAAATTGTCGAGTACTTTAGATGATGGGACGAACGGTATCAGATCGACGTTATGGAAGGCGATAGGGGTTTTCCCATGGCACATTAGATAGCACGCAAGAGCACGACGAGCAACACCGGAAAGTTTGTAAGCTGGACAAATGTCTTCTTATCTCTTGCAGCAAACGCGTCGTAACGACGCTAACAATTCGCTTTTTTAGCATTTAATATATGGGTGCATGCTATTGTTTTTTAATATTATTGCTCATCACTGCAAGTATTATGCTAACAAAATGTCGGTTAAAATGCTCAGTTTGTTCTCTCAACTAATCGCAAAACTCTCTGAGGAAGACTGTAACCGAAACGAAACTTAATGCTACATACTCCGCACTCTAGCTCCGCTGCAATAAAGAAGATATATTTTGGTTCAGTTGGGGTGACAACTTCGGATGCACAGGTCACCGATAACCTTGCTATCTCAACAACGTTCACTAGTCTTGACAAATTTTTGTCACTGAAGTTATTTCGAAATTGGCACTGAAATATGTTCCCATATGGAACACAACAATGCCGCTCAAGATGGAACGGCATTATCAGCCACTCCCCACGTGTGAACGACTCTGACAGCATAGTCGTTACAACGCGACGGCCATGCCAGTATGCAAGAGTTTCAAAGTTCCCGCATAAAAGCGTGAATTTTACAAATATGCGCAAGCCAGACTATGAAAGGTCGAGTCCCGGCGCATTGTTGAGACCGTAGAAGGTGGCATTATTGTTGAAAACGAGAAATACTCAGCAGCTCCTTTGGAGGGCTGCATATGATAGAAGATTATGCGACATGGAAAGGTGGATTATACCATACCCGCAGGTTGTGCCGATAGCCTTTCTTCTAAAGCGCATCTTGGCGGCGTGAGTTGCAATCACTTGCATCTTCTAGGCATGGAAACTTGTCTGTTAGATTTATCTCAAAAACCACTGGAGCTGCAATTATATGGCGGTGCCCGATACGTTATTTCTCATGATTCATGACGAAATTTTTTCACACTCAAGAAATTTACCGAAAGAAGGACACTGATTTGCGATTCAATGCAAGGTGTCATTTAGCATTTTTGTTCATTTGCAATGTGCGAAACTGACCGTTTACTGTTAGCATAGATGCCATATTGAATCTGAGGCCCTTTCGCGTACGCTTTGAGTCGGTTTTTTCATGGAGAGGTGCTGCGAAAGACACGAAGTAGGATTGAGCAGCAGATTCCCGAAAACATCGAAAGAAGAGTTTCGTTAATCTCAGTGGTCCCAAAGGATGTTTTAAAATACAATCAAGAATCATTCTAGGGCAAATTTAACCACCTCTTTGTCCAGCTAGCTCAAGGTGGGATGGAGGAATGAAACTGCAACTGAGAAGAATACTTAGGAAGTCATCCATCACAACTGAACTCATCCTAGAGCTGTCATATTTTTTGCACCTTTTTGTATCATTAGTACTACATTGTCGGACCATTTTAAAGGAACATATTTTCACCACTTACGACAATTCGTGGAGGCAATATGCCTGGATGAGCACAAACACAGTATCACAAAGTCCACAGAGATTTTCCTTTGTGAGCCAGTGGCATAACTTGTCTTCAGCCTACAAAAATGGGTTTTTTGTTTCATTCCTAATACACACCGTGTTCGGCTAAACTATCTGGCAAACTGTTCTCGTAAGGAACGTGCACAAAATGCCATGCACCCAGCCATTCAAAACACATCCGTTGAAAATGTTGCATGCACACGTAACGATTGTGGACTACTTCACTTAAACTGTGAAGCCGCACAACTGCTTGCGTCGGTCAATGACTCTGAGCTATGGCGTGAGGATTTTTGATGCATCTAATCTTCTGGAACGTTTTTTAGGCCACCTGGGGATAAAGCTGGTACTTAACACAGCAGAGTAAGTTATCGTGACCATCGAGTTAAAGTGCTCTGTACTCGCGCTTCTGGTGACAACCAGTGAAGGAGAATGCAAGTTTCTGGATCATAAAACTGGCGCTGTCGTGCAACGTTCATTTCCAACTATGTTCCATCAGGCAAATGCCATGCTCGTCATTTTCTCGCCATTATTACAACTCCAGTCACTTGCTGGAAGTTGCAAAGCTAGTTCCATTGCATGCAGCATTGCAAGCTCCTGTTTTAAAGATTTCTTGCTGTGACATAACGTGTCTGCGTATGTATGCGCATTTGTCTGGCTGCGCCCTGCATGGGTCTTTTTCTTCACCTTATGAAGCACATAAATCCTTGTTATCCTAAGTTCAATGAGCACCACAGGGTAATTGCTACTCAGTGTGTTGGTTTTTGTAGTCGGTTGCGGCATTGAAAACATGATAAAATTACACACATCATACACCGACCACGTTGAATCTGAACTAATGGCGTCACTAAGAAACGATGTGCTTTATATAGATTCGCATGTGCAGTTGAGTTGATTACGCCATGGCGGCTTTAGTATGAATAACGCATTTTCTTCTACCGTATTGTGAAAGTGATTCGTTGCCGGCAAAGTTGGAATCTTTGAAACTCACTCAAGCAGCAAACTTCCGTTTTATGTCCCGCGTGGAAACAATTTTTTAAGCGTCTTGAGAATTTGATTTTTGACTTTTGTGTTGAAAGCTTTTTCTATAATAGCGGAGGCAGTTTCATCTATCGCTGATAAGAGTTCGATATGAAATTTTTAGAAAGCACTAATTTTGAAATCGATAAAAGAATCGACGTCTGTTCGATTATACCGCAAATCCTAAGTGGACGACTTCATAGAAAGTCGAAGAAATGAGACTGTGAGATGCAAGCGAAAAAAATCAGGTGATATCGTTCGTGCGATGCCATAATTAATGCTGTTGTATTGGCAGTGATTCGTGAATCATCGTCGAGAAAGTGAAGTCGTTACACTCTGTGTGAATAGTTGCTCCTTTGCGTTCCACAGATGGGTTATTAGCAACACCGACACATGAAATCATTTCGGAGACATTTTCCACAGAGGAGCGTCCATAACTGTCATCGACTGTCTGCTTATTTTACTGAACTGACACCTCGTGACAGGAAATGGCAACGAATGAGTTATGTGAAATTACATGTTGCTAATCGTTGTATGCGCTTCGTAGATTCAAAAATTATTAGCTGTTAACCTTTGGCATATTTCAAGAAGCAATAGCGAGAAAATAGCGCCGTTCCATTTTACGATGATGTATGAAGGAGTTGAATGGAACGAAATGCCTTTTGCTGTGTTTGAAATGGGAATGTCCGTATACCTTTCAAAATAAGCGCTTTTTAACCGTTGTTCATCACTGATATGATACTGCTATTGGCAGAATAGTGCACATTGTGCTCCATTATTTATGTCAATTCGTTAAATCTCACGCATTCATGCTTTAGGGAACCATATGCTTTCCACGCTACAACCCTGAACTGTCCTAATCAACACAAAATTTGCTCGCATTTATGAGCATAACGCAATGTACTGATGATATCGAAAAATTGCCAGTGGATTTTCTGCGTTCCCTGAGAGAAATCTTTCTCCACTATGCAACTATGCGACGGCGAAAAATTAACTCTTGGTAATTCACTGAGAAGGTTCAATGTGGCTGTAAAATTTTCATAAGGTTTTTGGAACTCCATAAACATCTTCACACATATAGCAAACATGTCAGTGTGACGTGTTATAAATGCGCGGTTTCCACATTTAGGCTTCATAACACACGGGAACTTTCCTGCTGATCGATAGAGCATACGGTGGAATCCCACAAATTCGTCGCCGATGTTCTTTACTACATTCCGCTATGTCCATAGCAGTTTTTGAGAAGTTCGTTGCTGTACCAAGGTTCGTTGAGACTTCTCTGCTTACCATCAGTCGTTCAAGTTATCGGCCCAATCAATGATTCAAATGACCGCGCTGTGCATTTAGATTTTGTTATCGTCATGCTTCCATACACGTCATTGTGATGTTGCATTCAATACTACCGTTGTCTTTTCATTCGCAAGTTAGGACTTTCGAAATAGAGACATATTTGCGTTTATCTGTTACCACGAATGTTTCTGTGAACAATTACATAGCTCACAGTCTGCATCAACGCAAAACGGGTAAAATGAGAAAGATCGGCGTAGCTATCGCACACGCATTCTCCTCCTCGAAACGAAATTTATTTCATGCGCAGCCTTGGTCATCTTAGGGCTAACAGTGCACGCAAAGTTTGCTTTCCTTCGCGGAGTTTGCTCGATAATTCCTTCATTCGCTCAAAGGCTGTCAATCGACGAGCTCAGCCACGTACCCTTTCAGAGTTCGGCGATCATCGGAAATTCTGAAGTTACACCAGTGTCATTTTCAGTCTTCAATCTTGCAGAATTTGAAATCTCACTATTAGCTCTTCTTTGAAATAGTTTAATCGCAATCAATATGGCATTTTTCTTCCATTTAAAGTTTCATGTTTTCCACTATGTATTCGAAACACTCTCAACGGAAATGAACATTGCAAGAGATAGTTCAGAAGATAAAGGGATGATGTCCTTGTGGTTTTTGAGATTCTCTTGGTGCTGGAAACGAGAACAACTCTAATGGGACTGATCTTGCCATCATCGACATCAATAACTAACGCACGTGAAATTACTGTCCAGCGCTCAGCTTCGAGAGAAAACGATTTAACCAAATGCCCTTCCATAGACCAAAATTTGCAACTATTTGTCGACAGCGATACTAAAAGAAGCCTTTAACCGAATTAGTACTGCAATATTTGAAACGCAGCTGAGAGTACCTGTTTGGGATGATCCCTACGTTGTTGAAAAAGCTTGTCGATGGAACTGTTCCTCCAAAGCGTTCTGCATTGATCTTCCTTAATTAAAGCATTTCATTATCTTGAAGCAGAGAATAATGATAATAACCTCACATTTTTGGTTGTTTAGAAAGAACTTGTGGAGAGGAGATTCATGAACCGAATAAAACAATACATGAGAAGTCTAGTGAATATAAGCTAAACTCTTAAAAATACACTGAATAATCCAAGTGATAACCACAACCTTAAGATCGAATGACAACAACTGAGCTTAATTATCCACACCTTGCAAAGCATAGGAGGACAAAATATATGAGTATATATTTTCATTGAAGGAATACCTTTTTTCTTATATTGGATGCATTCAGTTTGCGATTCAAAACAAAGAGTGTACGATCATCATTTTTTCAGACGAATTTATGCAATACCTCGCTTCAAATTAACACAAAAGGATTTCACATCTAATATTTGTATTTTCGTTCTGTAAAAGTAGAAAGAAATGAGAAGTATAAGGGATCAGACGGGTGTCAGTACAACAAGGGCACAAAAAAGACGACAAAGCAGAGGAGTAAGCATCGAAGATGACGTTTGTGAAATAAAGCTACAAACAAAAGGTATCTTCTCAGTGACACTTCTGAGTTGATAGATACAGCGGCATTATTATTGGAATATAAATTCCACCGCATTAGTGTGCATTTGAGCATAACACTTGTTTATGACCGTTCGAAGTAAAGTATTTCTTGTAGCTATTAATTGCAGCCGCTACTCGAATATAAGTCAAATTGCATTTTCCGACTCATATTTGCCCACTCTATGAGAAAAATTTGTCAAAAAGAGTATTGATTGGTCGTGATGCAGTACGCCGAAAGAAAGATTCCAATCATTTCAGCCTTTCCTAGGTCGTTCTGTCGGCAGAGCAGCCAGAAGATTGTTGCGATAACACAGGGATAAAGCTCTGACCATGTTAATCCGAGGCTTTAAAAGTCAAAAAATTCATTTTCAGCAAATCTGTGAAATTTGCCAGCGGTTAAATCTGATCCTTAGATAAACGGTGTAATATTGGACCGCCACAGATGAGAGCAGAAAGTTTGTGATTTTTTGCACGGTGCATTATATCTGTAGAATATTTAGGCGACGAAATAAAGTTTTTGCAGTACATTATCGCCTACCGTTCCACCAATTTTTCCTTCGTCATTTGGACTGTTCGCTAAGTGTGAACATACACAACAATGTCAGCGGAAATAGTCACATATATGAATGCAAAAGAATGAGAAAGAAAAGTGACTGCAGAAATGGAGTGAAATGCAATGGGAAAATAAAATAAAAGGAATGGACACACTAGCGCAACCTAACTGCTCAAGAAAATGACGACGGCAGCTACGAAAAAAATGATCTTGTGGGCTAAAAATAGCGAGAGTAAATGCTGTGAACTATGAATAAACGATCCTATATTGAGAGTTTCCTTAGTGACCTCTTAAATGAAGCAATAACCTCATATTCAGATTGCACTGCAAAGCTACTTTGAAGATTCGGGTTGGTGAGATTCCCCAGTTCATTTTACTTGCATTCAAACACCGTTTTGTCGCTACGGTCCAACTTGCATCGTCCGAATGGTGAATGTCAATCGATAAGATCCATAAAACGAAACAGTGGATTTAAATCGCATGTGGTTAGATGAAAGTTGCACATTGTCTGATGCACAGTTCGCGCATTCCTACTGATCGTAAGCAAGTCTCCTTGTTCGACCAATCTCATGTGTTCTCGACTGTTGACGCAGTGAAAAAAAAACTTTTTACATCGCGGTGATGCACTCTTCGTCGAATTCGACAACGCTCTTCCGTTGGTTTTTTGATGCTTCAAAAAAAGGTTCATGCATCACCGCTATTTAATCGTGCTTTCATCGATAACCCATAAACTTTTTCTTATGCTCTCATACGACTTTCCTATTGCCCTTCCACATCAAATTGTAGCGTCACAGTGAACGAGCATTTGACAACAACGACGAAGAAATGTTTCGGTAATAAAAAAAGGGAGCCAACGTTCTAATAGCAGATTCCTTTAAAAGGAGGCCAGGCGAACATTACTCAAGATATTGAGTCAGAACAGCTCGTTTGGTTCTTTCTTGTCAATATTCACCTCTGCCATTTACCTTCCACCTTTACATTACTGATCGCTTCTGAAACACTTTTTTATATAAGTGCTTTTCAGTGAAAGTACCGTTGCTCCCAAATTTTTTTAGTCAAATTTATGCGTCGTTAGCCCTGCCAGTCCTTGTATATTGACTGCAATATATACGTAAATATCACCCGACCAACTGACGATCCGCCCGTTCATCAAGTTTCGGCAAAGGTCTGTCGTGTTTGGTAATTTGAGCGGTTGAGGTTTTCGGTTGTGATGTTTGTGTTGCCAGCTCCCAAGCCCCATTGTCACGGATTCTCTTTTCACTCTTAGCCGCCATGATCACTCAGTATCAGATAAGCAGTCGTCACCCCATAACGTGCTGAGGCCCCTATATACAAAGTATGGACCATTACATATTAATATACTCAATGGTTATTGTTCTATACAAATTTTTTCAGTTGCTCTCCAACTTTTATAGTAATCATTGTCCTCGAGTAGCGATGAAAACATTGCCCGCTAGAATGCGCAAACCCCACAACGTCTCATTTGCCGAAAGAACGTTCTAGCATTGAGCTACCATAAATGTTAGTGCCATTCTCACTGGCTGTCATGGAACATCATACCATATGGTAAATATTTTCAGCAGCAAAACACTTCAACCTTGTATTTTTCGAAGCGCTGCTCACTACTAGTGACAAGTCCACTTGAATATGCGAAGTGTCTAGAGTCTCAGCGGATCTATAGATAACCTTCTCGACGTGAGAAAACCTTGCGGGAAGTGATTGCTATGAGGTATTTCTCAGCGTCTTTCTTGAGACTAGTGGCGGCGTGAAGTTGGCGCAGCGAAGCAGATAGATCTGCACGCTTTTGCCGACAAGCCGAAGCAGATGAGCCAAAAACTTTTGATGGAGGGCCAGATTTCTTGCCTTTCGATTCCCCTTCCGTCTCCTTTTTACTTTTCTTCAGTGATTTAAGCTTGTCACTTCCTAAAGTCGTGGTCAATTGAAAAAAAGCTACCAGCTTTTTTGGCAGCTATGAATCACTGCCTTTCTTGCAAAGCCTGATTGTCAATTGCCCTAACTAAATAGTAGGGTTAAAAGGTACACAATGACACTGAATCTTATGCGGTGAGACTAAACCTTCAGCGATTTCATGTTATTTCAACTTATTTCTATCCATCAAAGCGCTGGAACTGAACGAATTTAAAAACAGTGCAAAAATCTGTCGGTTTAATTTCAGCATATGTAGAGGATAAAAATATTTATTGAAGCGGAACGTGTGCTTGTTTCTTCGTCGCATAATGTCTCAACGTTGAACGTGTGCTCACGCAGACAACATGGAACGTTGTGATGCTATTTCTTGCGCACATATGATTCACTTATACGCATGAGATGATAATCTATCGCCTTAAGAATTTTCAGCAAAAATTGCCGATGAAGCCGTTGTGTTTGCTCGTTATGACACTCCTCTATATTGGATTGACAAACGCCGTTGATGATGCATTTATTCACAGTGTAACTACATCAAAGTTAGTTTTGATTAAAGCGCAGTTCGTAAAATAACTTCACTTAGGCGAATAAATCGATGACCACTTTTATCACACTCTTGGAATCATAAGTGCCTTTATCGAAATGTGGAATCGACAGATTTGAGTACTGCTGTTTGCCATGTTTACACCTTCTAAGATAAGTGGAACTGAGTACAAATTCAAAGTGCAATAAGGCAAATATTTGTTCCTTGAGCTAGCATTAGCAAACTGCGGTTCCATAGGAGAAACGTCTGCGTTTAAAATCTGCAACAGCGAGTTGACAGTGCCATAATATAGCTGATCGCTGCTTCTGGTTTTGCTTTTGTCCAAATAATGCATTAAAAGTACGCAGTGAATATCTTCAGTTGGGAAATACTCATTCCAGCACACCACCAGTTTTCCATTCTTTCTTCGCTTTTTTTTCTTCCAGACGTACTAAGAGGCAATGGATATATCCGGGATATCTTGGCTACGGTGGTTACGGTGGCTATGCCGGTTTTGTTCCTGGCTATGGCAATAATTATGGCGGTTTGAGGATCGGTTGGATAAATCGTTACGACATTTGGGCATAACCGACCGACATCTGTCTGCAAAAAGTGAGTGTTGCAAAGCAGGTCGCAGCAAGAAGCCGGTCAGCAAGGAAGTGAAAAGTGATCTGCAAATCGAATATTTGTAAATATTTCGCCTGTCATATGAAGATGAGCGAATTGCAGTCAACTTTGATTTGCCATGAACCTAAAATATCTATTTTCACCGTCAGCAACTTTTTGCTTACTCCAAAAAATGATAATGAAATGCAACGCTACCCACGTTCAGCGACTAATGGGAGGAAAGCAATGCGGTAGCGACAATCGTTCCTTGCAGAAACTGAGCCCCGTTTTCAAAGTTTTTGCTCTCGTACTTTGTTTAACCAACTCTGTCGATCCTTCCTCCCTTCCACATTCCATAACCAAAGGGCTTCCATGAACCTAGCAATTTTTGCAACTCTCTTTCTCTCTAACCTGCACAAAACTTCACCTCTGCATGACTCCACCAAGATGATGTTTTACAAGCTGCACTGACAGCGTGCGCCTAAACGCTGCGGATCCTTCATAAAGGACGTCCCAAGTCCTACAAGAATAACTCAAATTACTGGGAAGTCGAATCAGTTAATATGTCCTCAACGTGTATATGCTACTTATAAGCAATAATGATTACTGCACAAGACGTTAACTGACTGTATCATAGTTATGTGATTTAAAACAATGTCTCCAGCTTTGCTATTAAAATTGCTATTTGCCGCTGTTAACGTTATTGCGCCCAACGTGCTCACCTCTACATTTTTCCTCTTAATATACACTGATTCAACTTTGTTCTTCTAAAAGCTTAACGAATTAGTGAACCAATGAAGCACCTGAAGTCAATATTTTCGACTAAACAGCTCATTGGTGACACATCATTTCCTATATTTTTCAATCATAATTCGACAGCACGCAAAATTATGAGTAACATAAGAAAACAAATTTACAAATAAGAATTAAAAGTAGTAACTGAAAATGAGGACTAAAATTGAAAATTTAAAGGAAAAATAAGTCTCAAGAATGGAGAGCAAACGCGAAGGAAAGCAGTCAGCACAGCTAACAGGCCTTTAACACATGAGCGGTCGTTAGCGTGGCATTATCAAGTGCCATCTAGACCCCGTTAATGAATAACTTCATCGCTGTTCACTGAGATATAGACCGTGCACAATTTGCGACCACAGTCTTATAGTTTTGAAAAATTGTTAACGTCTATAATCACAACATTGCCCATAATAATTGATTGCACTGGAGAGAAAGCAACTGGGCTTCCATCCAACCTTTTTTCTATAGTGAAACTATTGAGTGATCACATTATTGACCACTCGAGCATAGTGCATAAAAGAGACCCATGGTAATTTGCCGTTAATGTTTAGAGCAACAACGTGCAATCACTGCGAGAGCTGTCATCGTTGATAAAAATCTCATGAATAGATAGATGCACCTAGAAAGTGATGGCCTACGCCAAGTCGAAACATCTATGAGCTGTCGAAGTTGCCACAGCTAAGTGTATGATGAGTGGTTACGATAGTCATCATTCAAACGTGTGTGCAATACCGAAAGGAAAGGACCGTTATGCTTGAATAGCTCGAAGCAATTTTTGTATTGTAATAAGTGACACTAATCTTGTCTGCGGCTTCATCTTAGTTTCTTCATTTCAAAGGCAAAAAGTCCAAGAACCTTTTATTGAGTTGCAGATTCGATCTCCACCATGTGGGGGCAACGACAAAACAGTAGAAAAAGCTTGCCGCCTTTCTCAGTAAACTAACAGGAAAATTTCAGTGACGCTTTGCATCCGAATGCTTCTTGTTGCAATATCCTGTAAACACTATTTTAAAATTCAATGAAAGCATTCTCTTTGTTCAGCATTTTGATCGAATATTCGTGTTTATGTAATCGTGACACCGTGTGCTCAGAGATGCCTCACACGTGCCGCTCTCACAACCCTCCACAGCGGTCCTTGGAAACCGCAGTGAACCATGAGCTCTTAAATTTCCTCTTTTTCGATATGTTGCATTGTTACGATGTCACATGCAGCATCATGCTCACGCGAAACATTTCACTTTGTGTTTTCCCAAAGTCAGGGACGGCATTACTTTTATCTCACCCAACACCGCTACGTCATAAGCAGTCCTCCATGTAGTTTCCAGTTCCTTTATACGCATCCAATATCCCCACTCATTGCGCGTCCAGTGCTAATACTGTATCAAATGCCAGTTTCAGCAGTCCGATCTCCAATGTTGGTAATCTTGCCTGGTTGTTGTCACATCACCTAGAACAGGTTTGGTGTTGGTTTTCGAGAGGCAGAGTTTGACTGCACTCTCATTCCGGTTTCATGTTTTCACTTTTATTTTGTAAGTTGTGTACCATCGGACGTTTGAAATGAATGAAATAAGAAGATGCAATGGGGAGTTATCATTGGCACACTTGAATGAAATTGGAAAATGAAGTTGAGGAAATCGCGACGATTACCGACATTTCCAGCAATCGTTTATTGAAAAGCATTACTTCGAATCTTTTGTTTTGGAGCACGTACTTCCATTAAATTACTTTCTTTCTAGACTAGTGCAGGCTTCAAGATCGTCTCCTGGTTTCCGCATTTGTAGGATTGCTCGCTCTGCACGCGATGGTGGTAATGGAGTTGAAGTGAAAGGTTCAACAAGCATTTACATCTGTTCGCCCAGCAGGGACAACTACTATTCAGCTATTTTCACGTCTCCTTCCGTGGCAAAAAAATACGCAACCTCAGATGGAAGAACGAGATACCGATGAGTTGGCTGCTGAAGGAATGATGTTTTCATTTCCGCGACACCAGTAATCCTGCTCTTCTTAGCAGTCCAAAGTCAAAACCATCCTTGCGCGTTTTCCTTCAGCTGCCCTCGTCGATCGGTGCCACACCTCTCGATATCAACGAAAAGCTTGCAAGCTCAAAACATCCAAGTTGTCCTTGCCCGCGCTGGTTGGGACCGATTTATCGCGCTGCACTTTGCGCTCCTCCCAAATTGCATTTTTCGTTGCACCGCGTGCAAGCAAAAGTGCTTGACGAATGCTTTGAAAAGCCTCGCATCAGTTCTAATTAGCTTTGATACGTTGATCGCGCAGGGCTCAGCATAGCCTGAAAGGAGTGAACGAGTTACAGGGACTGTCGATGCTCCCGCAAAACTTGCTCTCACACCACAGAGCTGCTCGCGATTCTGGCTCGAAACGAAACCTTTTTTTTTCAGTGTTTCTGATCAGCCACTTCAACGACGGCTACTCCATCCTTCAGAGCGTCGTCTCCTACGACTGCCCGTTTCTTGCGATGTTTTGCCTGTGATATCTGTGTACGAAATGGAATAACATCTACTAACGGGAGAAGTATCGAGATACTTAATTGATCAGATGAAAAACGCATGAGAAAAAACTTAAAATTTCAGTAACCTCGTTACAGCCGAAATGTGAAATACAACATTCCGGAAGGATGAGTGTTCAACTGTGCAGTTATGAAGCGGGAAGCGCATTCGATGAAGAAGCTTGCTCATTGGTCACGCTCACCGTGGAACGTTTGACGAACTCAGAAACGGCGACGCCATTTTGACGTTTTCCTTTGCATGCAGTGTGTCCTTCGACGAAGCACAACTGTTATTGCATGAACTTGGCACTGCTTTATGCTATGCTTCCTGTAATGGAATCGTAAAAATGTTCTCGTGAACAAACAAGACTGGTTCCACTTTTTCCATTTCCATATTCACTTTTCATACCAACTTTTTCTCGTCAGCTGTTCCAGGCGACGCCACCGTCATTGCCGTTGAATGAATTCAGATCTTCGTGTTCACTAAGAGAGGCAACGCAAGCGCAAAATCATTCATTTCTCACTTAAAATCATTGTATACTCGAAAATCCGTTTTTTTTAAACAGTGCAACAATAATTTCAGTATGAATAGGAAGTACTCGTTGCAGTGGGAATCGAGTTCTCCTTCGTTTTACTCGCACGGAAGTGCAGCTCTGGCAGTATCGCACGAAACGTTATTTGATCTCACTGGGTCATGCATATTGCACGCAGTGAACTGTTAGGAGTCCTCATAAATGCTGAAGCCCTACGAAGATGGCAATCACTTTGCAACGACGCACTGAAGGGGGTTTACCATTATCAGCATTATGGCTCGATCGGAGTTTTGTTTGCTTACAAAAATTGCCTCTGCAGTACTCCAGATGTATAGTATCGGTTGTCTCGGTTTAGTGCGCTGTCGAAGGTGTTTCAGCTTAAGCTTCCCTTTAACATTTCCGGGGCGGAAATTTATGTGTTTCACTTGCAATTCGGATTCAACCGCAAATTTATAAGACGTCCTTTGCTGGGCAATCTACATCATTACTTTTTGCTCAATGTAGCCTCTATGACGTTCACAATGTCGAAAAGGATTTGTTATGCTCGTTGCGTAACTTTCTATGTGAGCCTTGTGAAGAAGATACTTGTCTTCGAAGCCCTCGCTACTCAGGACATCCAGAAGGAATTATCGGTTTTATTGTGAAACTCGATTACGTGAAAAGACAGAGGAATAGAGGAGGATAGACATGCGATTGCAGCTTAATGAGGGAAATTCATTTCCCTTCATTGCACTACATAATCTGGCATCACATCCAAATCGCTTCCTTGATTTCTTAAAACTCGTGCGAAGGAACAGAAATTTCGCAGAGGCAAAAAACTGCGCACGTGCAGCCATATTGTTACGCCTCGACGAAGTGTACGCGCAGTTGGGTGAACAGGCGTAAAAACTGTCGCAGATGATCAGTATCAGTCAAGTGCGTTCCGGTTATACAAGTGCTTTTTTAATTTCGAGTGATGTTATTGACGAAGCAATATATAAGGCGAATAACAAAGTGATTTTCTTGTGGACGTATTGCTTCAGAAATGTTTTCAATGCCCGAGATTAACGTAACATTCACTTTCTACTGGTATAGTTTCGTCGTCGAAGTTTTCTTGCCTCAATGATTCCCTAATTTCCTCCCACTATCCCTTATAGGGAAGCATTTCAGGTCTGAGGCGCTATTCCGATGTTTATTTACAAGAGATTAGCCACTGATCACCCATGTGACGATATTATTTACTCTTCGATAAATGCCCCAAAATTTCTATCCCTTTTGCAAGTTTCTGACTGTTTCTATTTATTGCTCCATGTCTTATCCCTCAGAAGTTAAACGTTATAGGTCAAACATAAGCCTGTATGATGAGTATGGCAATATTTGCCTTTCTCATCTTCACCATTTCAAAATTTAAACATCTAGCACAGGCTCCTGCGATAATCCTCGTTGGCTTTTTTCTGCTCAATTGCTACACTGACCTGAGATTCTGACCCCTAAGAATAAGAAGTGTTTCTCGGCAAATATACAATATGCGATGCCATGCAAAAGAAAGTACCATCTGTTTATGTGCATCCACCCAAATGCGCTTTTATATCAGTTTGTACAGCTTTCCAGAAGCCCAAAAAGGCAACTAGCACAACCGCACTCCGCATTTCGGATGAACTGCATTTGAAAGTTTTCTGTTTTCTTATCATTTCGCTCAGTGCATAACCCTCAATTTTTATATAGTATTCAGCAGCTAGTGTTCAAGACACTCTTTGCAGCTGTATCCAGGCGATGTCGCCCCAGAAAACGCTTGTTCAAACTTCGCCATCATTTAATAAAAAACAGAAATATGGTGGACATAACGTAGGTGCGCCAGGTAACCGACGTACCCGAGTTCGTTTTTGCCGCCTATCCTCAAGAAAAATCCTAAAAGAAGCGCAGGTGAAAATCCACATCTGTTCGAATTATTCCACAGGTTTATGACTTTTTCGCTGGTCAACAAAAGTGCAAGTGATGGTCACAGAAGTGACGCTGTAGCAAAATTTTTTTATGAATGCAGCAGGCAGAAGCACGGCATGTAAGGTGCGACGGCGTTACTTGATCACGAGCTGACCTACAGTATCAGAAATCGTTTTCATTCGCCTTACTTTTAGGCGGCTTTGAACATTTAAATGAACAAAACTTTTCACTTTGCTGAGATTTCCCTCATCCACCGATTGAATCGAAGCTTACGTATTTGTTTCCAAATTGCGGCAAGACTGCTCGAATAACAGAATTTTCCTCCTCATCCTTTTAACTGAACGAAACTCTATGCCTGCATCGGTTCACTAGCGTTGACTGCCTCTTTGCATCTATTTCTCACTGTTATTATTTTAGTTCCAAATAAAAGTGAATGACTTAGAAGTTTTTTTTCGTTTTTTTCATCGTCTCCCTTATTCCTCTTCTGAGGTCAAATTCCTGGCGCCTGACAGGTCCCGTCTATGTTAAGTACGCCTAAAGGTTAGCAGATATTTTGTCGAAAGGCTAGGGAATATAAATTCATAATTATTGCTAAAGACGTCAACCATAAGGAGGCTCCAGATTTGAAGCTTGTCAAATGGTCATGTGAGAAAGTATAACTTCCATGAATTACAAATGAAAATCGTTAACAGGAAACAAGCAGTGATAGGCGTAGAGGCAGCCATCCCATAAAAGATGTATTACTCACAAGTATGCTGAATATGCAGGGCTTGTAGTTTTGACCATAACAAAAAGTACCGGCAGCCATTTAGGGGCAAACAACTTTTCGTTGACCACTTCGAAGACGGCTAGATCGCAATGACTGATCACAATGGCAGCGATTCATTCATGCAATAAGATGACTCTCCGATAAGATGAAACAATTTGTTCGATATTCTGTTAATGATATATTTTTAAGACAACATTTTTTCGCAGTGATACGTTGGTGACATTGGAATGGGGTCGTCAAAGAGGGTATTAGATTGCGTGATGTGATCGAAATTGGACACTAAAGAAATTCTCTTGCAAGATGGAATTTTTCGACACTTGTGAAAACTCTTGCACTAACGAAGTCCGCACTCTACTAACTATTAATTGATATTTTCAAAGGTTTCTGTTCTACAAAAATTCTATCCTACGAAATCATCGTACAACGCAACCTATAGAGAAATGTGAGCCAATATGATCTGGCACATAGTTATGTCTGGATTCATGAAGCCTAATATAAAAATAGCATTCTCGCTATTTCGTTCAGACGATGCGATTTTCCGTGCTATTTTACTGCATATGTCAACTGCAGCAGCTTCCGCGAACGGTTATGGCGATGTGGTAAACAATACCTGAATTTTTTTTGGCCTTTCTTATATGTCTTTCTGAATTCATCTATGTATAAACGACTGTGCTGATTCAGATCCACAAGTGTTCAAAATAAGTAGGAAGATTTGTTTCAGGTAGAAATTGCTCTTCATCATGATTGCATTTGAATGCGTTTTCTGCGCTATCTTCGTTACTCAGCTTATTGCCCCTACGTAAGTTTTTAAACTGTTTCTTTCGAAGCTGTCGCCTCGGGATGAAGCTGCCATAAAACACCCATCACTGAAGGGTTGAAGATGAACTTCCTCTGTATGAGCTCCCATGAGTGCTGAAGACTGAGCTCTACTATATGGAGTAACCGTTGAGAAGTATTCATTCTTTCAGTCGTGGCGTGACAAACGCAATACGGACGCCACTGTGGCAGTGCCAAATAGGAAAATTTTTCTCGAAGTGGAAATAGTCCCAAGAGACTGCTACGAATTGCTGATAACGGCTCCAAGATTCCGTTTAAACAGTTACATCACGTCCTCTTATATATGTGATTGTTACGTGTGCGTGCCCTATCTGTGTCAGTGGCAAAATACGAATTAGAGCAAGGTTTTTCTGTCCGCATTTTGATATCACCTGAGTTTCGAATGAGACCTTCCTACTTCTCCATATTTCGTAAGCCCTTAGCAATAACAACAGCTCTTAAGTTTATTTTTTAGGCCCATTTTCCGACAATTTCATTTCCGTTCTTTCTTCACATATCTCCCATCATTTTATAGAAGAGTCCTATGTTTTTCGGACCTGAAACGCAATAAATTGAGCTTATTTCTACTGTGCACAAAAAAAGCTTGAGAGGCTACGATAAATAAACTCACTCTTGTGCTAGCGCTCGGTTACTGGCCACTCTAACCAACGCGCACAACGCATAATTATTGCAGAGCATTTCTCCAGTGCTTCAGGACATTACTATTCCAGTGCTTCAGGACCTACAAATGCTTCAGGAAGTAGCGTACTATTCTCATCGAAGCTCTTTGTTTACCCCACGACTAATCTAATTTCTCTTTGTTGTTTCATGCACTCGATGCAGTATCACTAAGCAATCGCTTCTCTGTTGCTTTCTGAGTTGGCTGTGATAAAGAATGCATGGCATTTCAAATTAGCTCCAATTAGTGCTAGGGTGTCCGTCCATCTAGAAAAATACGAAATCGCGCCTCAGAAGCGCCATGCCCTCTCCCATGCGAATTATTGGTGTATGTAAACTTTTAACAAATATGTTGCTAATTATAGGCCGCTTGTCGAAGCGGATACGAAGGCCACCTCTGCTTACAGGTATGTTAAACAGATCATTATCCTTTCATAAAACGCAAGGCTTGCATTCGGAAGCGGAACTTCCCAAATGTGCTCCATATTCGTTCGTAGCTATCATTGCAGTTCATAGCAACTGCAAAAAGTTGGAGCTGGCCTACGTATGTCAGCATTTCCATGATCCCTGCAGAAACAGCTAGGCTCCACCTCATTTTTTTCGCTTTGATGCCTACTCATCTCGGGCGGAAATAAAGAACTTTGAGGACAGTTCCTTCTCGGATTCGTGCAGCTCTGTTAAAAATTCACTATACTATTTGAAAAGAAGGAAAAACTGATCAGAACATTTAGCGTTGCAGAAAAAAACCTCTCTAAGACAATATGATTTGCTTATAAGTGGAAAGATCGCACTGGTTGACACAACCTGCTTGGTTCACTTCGCGATCAAACCACTGACTTATGACCATCAGACCACTGCGATCAGGCCGTTCGAAAGTTATGAAGAACTGTTTCTGATGGCAAGTCTTATGTACTATGAAATAGGAGCTGTTGTAACCCTGGCAGCGGTGACGTGACAAGGGAGGCCTACTTGAAAGTGAAGATACATATCATAGCCGAAACGGTTTGTTGAGGAAGACAACAGCTCTGAGGAGCGACTAAAAATTGCGAGAGGCTAGAGACACCGAGAATACCTGCCGACCGTCAATCTGTCGAATGGAAAAGAGCGACTCGGATGCGCTGAAACCCGGCTTATATAGGCCTCAGGAACGCCAAAGGCACCTAAATCGATCAATGACACTGCGCGAAGAAAAATGGGCGAGAACGACCGTACGAGCAGATGATCACTGCAGTGTTATAGCACAAATTGAACCAAAGTAGATTTTTTGGGTTGGCTCTCCAAAGCCATAGGATCGTTGATATCAAGTATGTCTGAAATATATAATCTCGATCTCATCGAACGCAGATAGTCAATTTCAGTTTCTTTAGCTCCTTCAGACGACTCTAGTGATAGGTGTAGGGAGTGGTTATATGTACCTTATCCATTTGAGATTAAGTGGAGAAATGTTGCACCCGAGCTTTTGGCGGATGCAGTGATATAATTTTATGAAAAGCGAAGATATAATGAGGGCTCCACGTATATGTGCTGGTGTATAACATTACGGAGAAAGTTTTCTGAACGCTGATTGATGGAGAAGCATAATAAAGAGGATAACGGCATCAACGACTGCATTGGAAGGAACAAATGCAGTGATCACTTTAGGAGGATCATTAAGACGGACTAGAGATTGAGTGCTTATGAACCAGGCATTCTGCTTGCGCAGCGAAGCGATCATGCAATGCGTAGAGCACCAGAAGAATAAGAAATGCGGCTGGCAGAAACTTTGCTCGCATGCGTGCATTAAACGGGGTTGGCTTTGTTGGTCAAGCAAGTGCATTTTGAGGGGAAGATGGCCTTGAGGAAAACGGTGATGGCTTCGTCAAGGCCATCAAAACTGCACGAAATGAACCTAATGTATTGGAGCGACGACGTCACCTAATTTCAAGCGGTCAATCTCGTTAGTAATGTTATAGCTACCAGGAACGATCGAGCTTCGTTCTCAGTGGTGGAAGCTTCCACAAGCCGACGCAACCATGAAGCTGGGAGTAGCGAAAAATCCCAGCAATTATCAACCGCAGTTCAGTTGGGCGCATTTTTTTGACGAATTAGCTTGCCATTCCGGTAACTCATGGCGGCGGCGTCTGTTTTTATGATCTATTTGGTTGTTGTTCATAGTAGGCTGTAAAGCAACAAATCAGTTGTGTTGCAAATTCGTTTTCTTCTCGTCGCAGACTGAGTTTCATTCTCTCGAATTGCGTAGATGCGCCATTCATTCCACGAGTTCTTTCCGTCAACCCAGTTGAGCATCTTGGTAACTAAAGTATCTTGTGCTCGGGCAAAAAGTTGGAACTATGGTTCTGTTTGTGGCCGGAAAAACGAATAGAAAACGAGTGCCTATAACTTTATAAAGCACCTATCTATATTTCCTTCCTGCAAAGAACAAAGGAAATATATGTAGGTGCTTTATATATATTTTCTTCCGTCCTTTCTCGAACTATTCTTTAAGCAATGGTAGCCACTGCTTGAGGAATAATTCAGTAAAAAGTTGCTTCCACTGCAGCCACATTAGCAAAAGAGAGTCGACCAACGGAAATTTTTCTTCCAACCGTTGACGACGATGCGTCGTAAGCGGGCTGAATAATCTCAGTGGCGTAGGATGGAACAAACTGAAGCTAATATTTCACTAATATGAATCCGCTAATTCCAAGATGGTTTGCTTTAGGGTTGACATATCTTGAGAGTGTAATGTGTGACGTAAGCCTTTCCAGGCAGAAGAGGACAGTTTGTGCAACGTGCAGCAACCCGTGCACAGGCCCATCTTGCAGTGGAAATGTCGTTGTTATTGATCGACCGGTCCCCGTGCCTTCCCCGGTTTCGGTGCCTATTTCTATCCCTCGACCTCATCCTAGACCTATCTCAATTCCGATGCCTGTTCCTGTTCCGCAACCGCAGCCTGAAGTGGTTCCAATTCCTATACCTGTCCCTGTTCCAAGACCTCGTCCAAGGCCTGTCCCAATTATAGTGCCTGTTCCCGCTCCGCAGCCGCAGCCTGAAGTGGTTCCGGTTCCGATACCTGTTCCTATCCCACAACCTCGTCCAAAGCCCATCGCAATTCCGGTGCCCGTTCCTGTTCTGCAACCGCGTCCTAAGCCTATTCCAGTTCCTATACCCATTCCTGTTCCGGAACCCCGTCCCACACCGATTACAGTCACCGTTCCTGTCCCTGTTCCTCAGCCGTACCCCAATCCTGTCGATGTTCCGATGCGTGAGCCTGGCTTTCAGCGCCCTCCGGAAGTAGTTCCAGAGCCTGTACCTGTCCCCTCCCAAGGTGAGTGTACAACAGGCATTTGTGTATCTGCATGTACAGGGCAGCGACCGTGCGGACGTCGAGTCGGGGTTCCTCAGCAGCAAATGTCAGGGCAACAATGAGCTACCTATACACTGCTACTTAAACTGTAGCTGTCTAACGCAGTCCATCATCCCAGATATCGCATCACGGAAATCACAAGCAAGTCGACCGTGCAACATCTGTAAAGATGAAAGCACAGGAATCTGTTTCGTTGAAACTTCAGTATTGGCTCGGTTCTTCTTGATGTGCTTTTGGTCATTCCAATGCTGGCAGCAAATCCGCTTGATGCGTCACGGCTTCTACCGCTCGTTTTCTTCATACCGTTTAACAAAATAAAAGCTATGAGATCTCCGATCCTTACTAAAATCACTAGAACCTCTTCCTTTCAAATATTCCTTCTATAGACAACTGACTGCGTTTTACTGTGGATCACCGAATAGGTTGTTCTTATCAGTGGATCGAACATAGAAAGAATCGCTCGTAAACAGAGAGCTGTTTACGGGCGATTCTACTTCGTATCCGCAGATTCTGTTGCCCTAGCATGCTCGCGGTGTTTGAATTTACGAAGAAGTGCCAAGATTTCACGGCCTTACAGACTGAACCTTGAATGTACAACCACTTGTTTGCCGGAAATTGGTGTTTGACGTTTTGTATACACTGTTCACGTAACACGATCAATAAGATGATGATGAGATTAGATGCTGAAATTCCCCCTCTCCTTCCCCAACAAGGAAAAAAAGTATTGCTGTTCATTTTTTTCCAAACTTCGCTTTCACAGCGAACATATTGAAGGTTACATCAGTTGTGTTTATGATTCACTCATCAGTAATTTACAGTTGTATGCACCGAAGCTATCAAAAGGCCAAAAAAAAACACATTGTTATGAAGTACAGTGGCTATGAGCTTTAGAGCTGACTTCGTTATAGCACTGATGTATGCAACAATGAGAATCATCGTTCCAATATGCGAAGTAACACCGAGGAAACATTAACGGTGAACCTGTGACACTATGAAACTGCTTGCCTCCTTCTTCACAGTCGTTGTCGAAGAATCATAATTTCGCAAGAGTGAAACACCCAAATTGCCAAATGTGCCGTTACATATCGACGAAAATTATATAAAATTGGGTCAACAGGCCTTAAAAAATGCAGGCGGTGATGACTATTACAGCAAGCACGTTTTCATTTCACATAAATACTGGCTTCATTAAGGATGATATCATCAATCGAGTAGTATATAACACGGTTCCGAAAATCATTTGCCCATGGATCTCTTGCTTTAGAAAATTCGTCGAAGCTCCGCATACTTACCGCAGCAACTTTCCACCTAACATCGCTTCCTCACTAAAGTATTCCTATCAGAGTTTGCTTTATTCGTTATTGTCACGATGCTGTGTAGTTAGACGTTCAAGTGCGGCGCTCGGGACATCCACGTTTTCGTCACCTACTATACTGTGTGGCGCTAGTTTGATGATCGACATATGCCTGACTTTTTTCATCGGTTTCATATAAGTTACTGCTAATCTATTCTCCTTACCAAGGCTTACTTTCAAGATAGGAAAGGAGGTGACGCAATAACGCCGAGATGGGCATATAAGAAATTCGAAGATTTTCAATGTATTTCCCAACGTTGCACAGTCAAAAAAATCTAGCGTTTGCACCATAATACCTGTACACCTTTTCTTCTCGCCCACTTCCCTCCCAACTCTTATATCGCTACGAGATTACACCAGATATGATGGATTTCTGGCGATGAGTAAGTGCCCGGTTTCGCGATTTTAGATGCGATGTGAACATCAAGATGTAAATGATCAATAATGTTTTAGCTTTCTTGAGAAGAGAATTGCTCAACGTGTTGAATTCATAATGTGTCACCACGTTCACCTAACCTCTTTAAGCATGTTGTATTTGTTGTATTTGCTCATGAAATAAGATGCGAACAATGATTTTAGCGTATTTCCGGTCGGATTTTCAGCCCCATAATAGGGGAAACGAATGTTAATTTTATACACAAGTTTACAAACATTGGTTTATAGCCGAGTGCAAACAATAAAAGCTTCGAAATGAATTCGAGAATTCACCATTAAATCCAATTGCCATTAAAACGCAACCAATTTCCTCAGCAAAATGTGAGTAATTAACTGAAAGAAAAGATAGAAAAAATATGCGAAAGCAAAACGTCACAAATATAAGAGTGAAATTCAGTTTTGAGTGGAAAAATAAGTGTATATGCTTTGATGCAATATATGCAATTGGACCAATGGCAAGTGCTATTTCGATTTTCTTCGCCGATAAGATACATATACCTGGGCAGATAGAATCGAATTTTGTGCTCAGTTTTTCGAATCTTTCCTCCTAATACTGATAAGCGTCATACCGTGTGCATCACCTTACGTTAGTATCGAAATGTACTCACTAAGAAAGCAGAAAGTCGTCAGGAAAATACGTTCACGGCAATGCTCTGTCAGTTCTTTCTCCAAGAACCTAAATTTTTCAGCCAACATTCTTTCTTTATGTCAGCGCATTTACCTTCAGCTCAATTTTTCTCCATACTATTTTTTGGTAACTACTGCAATTTCTGCCGCTTTTCATGCATATAATTATCCGTTAAATTCACTTTCGATTTTCATTATCAGTGTTGTAACATCCGAGGTTCTCTTCCAGGGAGACACTACTCTACATCCTGATGATTCTGACGCTGCATAAATCAGCGCTTCTGCCACTCTGCCTTACTGAGCTAGTCGTCACAAAGTAAGTATCAACACATCGACTTCGTCACTGTCACCTCTCAACCAAGCAGCTTTGGCGCGGATCTGCAACCTTACATGGCGCTGAACAGCACGACTGACGTTTCCTAACATGCTGTTCTGCTCACGACCAAGCTGTAACAAATTTCTTACCTGCAGATGGCGTACTATAACAGCTTCTTGAAAAATATAACCTCCGCACCTTTGCAGTAGTGAAGGAAGGAGGAAATTCTAGGTAACAGCCATGGGAAGGAGAAAGCAATGAACCATTAGACAGAGGTCATCGTTTCCGCTTTTTCAGCCCACCCTCAGACGCACACTTCATCTTACGAACATAGGCTGCTCAGCATCATTAATTTACCACTGGTTTCGTCTCCAGAAGTTCAGTTCAGCATGATGGCTGACTACAAATCCCAACCACACTATGTTCGAAAAGCTCTAAGTATTTCGATCGTAAGTTCGAAAGATTAGGCTTCCGTCGACCTTCATTTTGCAAGACCATTTCCTTCCGCTCTCTCCAATTTGGTAAAATTATAGTTGTTATCCCAGAACTGACAAATGAACATCAACAAATATTAGGGTTTATTCTCCCCACTTGTGCAACCGGCTGCCTATTCTTTTGCCTCTCACTTGCACTGAAATTTGCTTGCTTGAAATCAGCATTTTCATTGCTCGCAACGTTACGTATTACGTACCATGATAAATCTCGGAAATGCAAAACCATAAAGAATATCTTTGATAGTAGTGGAAGTAAGTCATGCCGTCGACGCTTCAGTTGACTTGCATTTGAAATGCACTGTGATTTTTTTAATGTGGAAACAACCGCTTAGTATTTTTTGCGTGACAAGACAACTACATATATTCCTAATTACAGGCCTGTCTTCGACGTTGACGGGAAGGTCACCGGTGGTCGCAAGTAAGCTGCAGTATCGTATACTTTAAGATCAAATATGAGGCGCTCCTGAATCTAAGATTCTCCAACGAAGTTTCCAAAACGCTACTTACAGTCTTAGATATTATTGTGACATAAGGTAGTTTAATAAGTCCTCAGTGGCACATTTCGGCAATAGTCTATGCTCAGTCAGGAGCCCAACGAGTTGACCGGCGCTGCCTAAAATGTTAACTCAAAGCTTACTGTGAGGAAAATTGCTACCCATTTCACGCACAAGTAAACAATCAGCGCAGTTCACCATCGGATATTTTCCATTAATTCATGTAACAGAACAAATTCAGGGCTTCCAGATGGCGCACGATAAGAGCCCTCTCGAAGTGCACATCGGTTGTGACTTTTGTCGACTTTGCGCTAAAGCCTCTAGTCCGTTCCACGCGGATTCACTGAGAAGTAAAAGCTTCTTAGGGACATGTATCACAAACACGCAAAATTTGCTTCCTTTATGAGAGAGATCTGACGAGATCCACCCTCAAAGAATGTTGCTTCGGTCTGGTAAATATAACGGATGCCTACGCACATGCACTTCTGAGTTAGAAACTCTGGCTTCTTCATCGAAACGCACTCATGTAAGTGCTAGAAACTATTTTGAGCAAATTGATGAACAGATAATAAAAGGTGAAACTGAGCATTTTCAGCTGAGAATAAAGAAAAAATTTCCCGATGTATCGAAGGCCACAAACTGCGATTACATGGACAGCACCCGCCATTAGTGAGGCTGCATATATAATTATGAGCAATGAATGTAAAAAATAGAAGAGCCGCTATATGAAGCCGCAAAAACATGTCCCTACGCGTCCATTTCCCATCCTTCGAAGTTAAGCGCGATTTCTTGTCATGGTTCGAATAGCTGAATGACGTAATCGGTAACGTGACCATTTGCAGACGAAAGAGGTTTATCTGTGCCATGTGCGTTGACTTGTGTGTAGGACAGAACTGCGACGAAGGACCCATCATTGTCGATCGACAGCTCCCAGTGCTTAAGCCAGTCCCTGTGCCAATTCCTGTCCCGCTACCACGGCTTAAACCTATCCCAGTCCCTGTGCCTATTCTTGTCCCTCCACCTCCACCAAAGCTGGTCCCCGTCCCTATACCCATCTTAAAAGTGAATGTGCAACGGGCGTTTGTGTACACACGTGCGTTGAAGGAGCACCATGCTGAGGTGCAGCAGAAACTGGCAGTTTCCTGTAGTGATGGGTATTAGGGATTGCCAGTCCATCTCCTCCAATGTTCTCGCCAAACACGGTTTCGCGAATTTCATACGACGACAGACGATGCGGCATCATATCCGGCCTATTGGCAGTGTTACAGTTACCGTATGCCACATACCTTTGTTTGACGAAATTTCTATTAATATATCTCTTCCACTGTGGCAGTTCTTAAGCAGTGCTCAAAGATCCGGTTCAGAATTGAACATACAGTTTGCAAAATAAACAAATTGTACTTGAGAAGCGCTCCCGAGTATTTCAGCACCTGCGAAAGGAGAAAAACGAGCAGGTGTGCCAAAGAAAATTCCTCTAGAATAAAAATTTTTACTATGCACCTAAAACCTTGAACAGTGGCAGGCGCTTTCCTCCACCGTTCAATATTGATTGTGACAGTAGAATAACCGAAATCTGAAATCCTTATGCATCAGTACCGCAATCATTTCGACTTACCGGTAATGGCAACAGCCACCTCCGCCGCTCACTTTGGCTCCCAGCGAGTGGAAAAAAAGCGAATTCCCTAGTTGTTGTAGACAGATCGCCAAGTATTGGCGTACAAATACCGACTATGTTCTTATGGCGTGAATGAATGAACGAAATATACGTAAATTCAAGGCAGTAGCATGAAAAGATCTCCAAGTATAAAGTGTCGATAAAGTCCGAAATTACGCAAGTGAGATGCTGAACGCTCTGCATGCTGAGGTTCACGGTGCGATCTGCTATATCTGAAATCTCAACTTGTTTGGAAACCTTCCTACCGTCTGCAAAGAAAAGGATAGCTGTCACTTGCGCACTTTTGAGTCAACGCTTAAACGCGGAGTGAAATGAGCGAAGCATAGATAGATATGAATATCTTGGATTTCCACTATCACTCGGAATGAGCAACGAGGTTATGAAGTGATCGTATGATGGCTTTAGAGTTGCCGTTTATTTCACTGAATTCGCATAAGTGCACCATCAAACCCGTTGAAGTGAGACGCATCTTTGCGGCAGAAAACCAATTCTATTTGAGCAGAAAATTATATTATTTAATAAACCAGAATTAGTAAATGAGTTAGCTTATCCCACTGGGAGAAGCATTAAAATCTTAGTTAAAGAAATATTTCAAGCACCTTATTGGAATTGTTGCCTCATGTAATGGCAAATAATGGGAGTTCCTTTTTACCTTACCTACGTAAGGTCCACACATCTAAGAACTCAAAAAGCAATTATTAAGTACACCAGATTTTCCACTTTATGATATATAGATTTTCTGCTTTATGATGTATATAGTAATCAGGAACACGTTTTCTGAAAAAGAGTAGCGAAAAACGGACTTTGAGAAGCCCCAGCGAAGATGCAGGAAACGAAATATACTACATTTTGGTAAATAAGGTGTATTCCACTGAGCTGTGCAAATTTGACTTATCAAAGTCGCTGAATTAGTTGATTTCTTTCTAACGTATGAATCAGAGATGATTGTTCATAAAACGCGTATCTGTGCATCTCTAAGAAGGTCGTGTCATATTTCGTGACTATGGAGACCGAAAATGTTTCACTTTGCCTAAGGCGTAGTTTTGAGTGGATAATATTTCCTTCTTTCGAAGAATGGCTCATTAGTTGACCCCTCCCGATGCCATATGGGCACGTAGGAGGATGAGCGCGACGTTAAAGTGCTGGAAACCAAAAAAGTGTTGCAGCTTACCGTTTCCTGTAGTGTACAACTTGGCATCAATGAGACGTCGTTACTGGGACATGACATTCGCAGACTGCTCACTGGTTTCTCCAGAAATCACGGCCGTTCAGGATATGTTTCAAAAAGGCAGAACTCCCAGGTTCCTGCAGATGTCGTCACAGTGCGAGAAACTTGGCCGACGCTTGGTCACCAAGAAGCTACTGTCTATGATGGCTGTTAGGCGAGTACGTTTCGGTTCCACATAAATGTTTCCTTTATTCAGGATGACTCAGCAAGCGAGCAATATATAATTCAATTACGAGACTCATTCCGCTGTGAAAATGTCGCTTCAGCTTCTCAAAGACGCAGATGCGACGTTGACTTTCACTGATGTCGCTTTGTTAATTACGTCTTCTTTCACATTTCACGACCATTCTGCATGGTCAAACACTCACTTTCAGGTGCTTTCTTCTGGCTACACATCCGGAACCGTTGCCGGCGGTGACCTCAGTTTGGCCAACGACAAATGCCTCTTTTCTTTTTACAGTGATTTAGAAATTGTCATCTGTTCCCGCTTCATTCAAAATTTGGCTTTTTCAGCTTTCAGCTTTTCAAACGTGGTTGTTATTTGCGGTGGGATCTGGCAAATATTTGGGCAATCTCGCTTACTCATATGACATGATGGTCGAGGAAAGAACGGCTTATTTAACAGTTTGATGAGCTGCTGAAATATGAGAAAGGTCTCATATGGGGAGTCTAAGCGGAGAACCAGTGCACCTAACTATGCTGATTTCAGTTCTCTGACTGAAAGACTGCTCGTGAGAAACGGACGGAAATTTGTAAAAATTCAAGTCATTCTGAGCTTGTTTCATATTAGAAGCTGTCCGCAATTCGAAAACTGTTGCACCTTGTATTGTGGTGATAGTTTCTTGAAATTCATGTTACAGCTTCTAAAGTCCTACTCCACAAACATCGGAGCCACCAGAGCATCACATTTTAGAGGCAATGGTAAGCTAGAAACCATGAGTCACCTATAGATATCTCACTTAACCACTATTCCAGCGCTACCACAGAAGTTGTTTCGGCAAAAATATGTTAGGTATGTGAACGTCTTTTAGTCTACTGAGCTTTTCATTCCCGATCATTTGGATCAAAGTTCTTCATTTCAACTCGAAATGCAGAGATCGTGCCTGCAGAATCCGGAACAAACTACCAGTAGCAGATGCTGGTTACATTGCCCAATAAGCACTTACATCAGTTGTGTGTCCGTACCTCCTTGTCGCTGCCAAACACTACTTGACGGTTTCGCAGCAGAAGCTTCAAGTCAATCACTTCGACATTGCGATAGATTCACCAGGATACCCTTCGCGCCCAAAACTATATTATCTTTGGAATGGCACTGGTTTATTCAGCAAGGTGTAAATGATTCAACAAACATTTTGAAAACCCTATTCTTTCTTGTTTCCGCTCTGTTTCCGCAGTGAACAAACGTGCTACCAATATGACCCAAACATGCGACGCTAATGGCGACTAGTGAAAGATATGTTTACAGGCAGTGACATCAAATGAAAGTTGAATAAACCGCTTCTCGCAGAGCAGTTTAATTTTCTGTACCTATGACATTTTGTAGGTTTAGGTAGCGTAGATAGCGGATTATTTTGGTTTAGATTTCTCGAAAACTTTCCATTTCACTTAACTTTCGATGCGACCAAACCTTGCAGTGCAAATTATCTGAGCAACGAAGAGTAACTATCCAGGGTCCCATGTCGGTATAATGAAAATCGAAGGTGAACGTAGCAGTAAACACTTAAATATCTTCGTGGCAAATGGTGGGAAGATCACTTTCCGCTAGTGCTATTCGAGGTCGATTAATTGACTATACTACCTCCTTCAATCTATCGCGGATTACAGTTTCAGTCAAATTCTGGATGCTCTCGTATAGAATGGTCTGTGGCTTATATGGTTTCTTCTCCGTTCAATATCCTCGACAGTAATTCATAGGCGGTTCTCTTCAACTTAAGTGTTCTTCTGCTTCAAAAAATCTCTTGTGAGGTTTGTTTCAGGCGAGAACTATTCATCACCATGGTTCTACTGAAATGCGCTCTCCTTGCACTCTACATCACCGAAGTGATCACAGCAATGTAAGGTTTCAATATGCGCCTCATCATTATTTCCTTTCCGTTGCAGTAACATGATAACTTCTTGTTAGTGCCCTGGGTAGCACTATTGACGACTTCGGACATTTCGTCCTCTTAAGGAATGAGGTTTGACAGCTGAAATTATCACTCAGCAGCCAGTACTTTCAATGAAGGAGGAAATGCAACATGAGCATCCTCTCTGGGGAAGGCGGTGGAGGTAGAACGGAGCAATCCAGTGTAACCGACAGGATGGTATGAGCCTAGCAATCGATCCGTGAATGCTATTTAAAGATTTTACTCTTGACAACGAGAACCAATTCCATTATAGAGATTTAACTCGTGAGCACAGGATTGTCGATTCGTCAGCCCAGCACTATTTTGCATGTCCCCATGTATAATCAGTCTGCAACATGCACAGCTTAGAAGTTTATTAGGTCGATTTCCCAAGTACTTCATTTTCCTTATCCTAACGATGTTGGCACTAGCGAGCAACGTACTGCATCGTCATAGCAAATGTGATTTTGCATTGCTTTTTATATGCAAATGAAGCATGCTCGCTTGAGAATAGTGATCCATGTGGCTCCAATGGAGGATATCATGATTCTTATCAAAATCAAAAACACAAAATGGTAGAGTTGAAAGTGCTATCCAAGAAAAAACTTTTATGACAGTTACAAACAGTTTAAAAAGTCAGTTTGAGCATCAGCGACCTTTGTGTTCACGTTAAGAGTGAATCAAGTTCGTATTGTTCCTTACTGTTCCTCGTATTGTGATCATCATGTGATAGCCTCTCCAAGTGACTAAAGTGAATAATGTGGTAAACAGCAGTGTGGAATTTGTAAATAGCTCCAACGGGTATTCGTTGCAGCAGCACGCAGCCAAAAATGTTTCTAATTACAGGCCCGTCAGCGACGTCGACGTGGAGGAGGACAAAGATGATCGCAGGTACGTTGGAACGGCATGTTATAGCACAATTCGTGCCGGCTTTAATTGAAAGCGCTCGGCTGAATCTAGCAGTTAAGAACTGCCACATTATTTCTCACAACGTTACAAACTCTTTGATATGTTCTTTTCTACGAATCCTTGTGAAGGGCTCCCACTGATCAAAATGGTCCGAGATTTCTGCGACAGACTGCACGAGCCATAACGTGCCATAAGTTGTTTAGGTGCGTTCATAATAGCCTCTTTCGCAGCAGGACTTGTCTATCGCAACGAGAATCACAATGAAAGCGTAGTTAGTGATGCGTTTGAGCACATTAATTTTTGGTTGCCTGCAGAAGTTCCATCGATCTCTCCAAACATTCATTTCCCATGTGGTCCCAATTCCTAGTATTGTTCAGAAAATCCACATAAGAATATGTTTGCTCTTGAAATTTGCATTCTTTCATAGCAAATTTTTGATCGCATGAAGTTTTTTGACAAACAGTCCCTTATAATCATAACGCCTAGACCGCAGAAGATATCCACCGAAAAAAGAAATGCAGCAACAACTTTGCAAAATGTACAATGGAGCATTTGTGAGGTGTGTGAAAGCATCTCTGGCTATTAGAAAGCTTGTAGAAGTGAACACTTAGGTGAGGGAAATGAAAGATGGATGAATGCAAGGAAAATGATGGAAGTGCTCATAGGAACCAGGAACATAGTGAGGCATTAACGAAAATCTATTTAGGGAGGTGCTTCAATATGTGTTGAACGAAGGATGCTTTAACACTTCCGCGAGGAAGCGGTGTCAATTAAGTATTTTGAGTGCCATGCCTGAGCTCAAAACTGCCAAATTAAACGTTGCCCCCTCCCCTGAGAAAAAACCATCATTTGGAGTAATGGTCTCAACGCTTAAGACATAGTAGACACCGTCAATATTTCTAGGCACAAGAGGTTCATCTGTGCCACGTGCATCGATCCATGTGTGGGTGCGAGCTGTGGAGGAGGCCTCGCCGTTGTTGATCGACCCGTTCCAATCCCCTCGCCAGTCCCGATGCCACTTCCTGTTCCGCAGCTTCAGCCCTATCCTGTCCCAGTTCCCATGCCCGTTCCTGATCCTCAACCTCCGAGTGTCGTTCCCGTCCCTGTGCCCGTTGCCGTTCAAAGTGGATGCACAACAGGCATTTGCGTGTCCATGTGCACAGGAGGCGGAATGTGCTGAGGTAGCAGAAGAGCCGATAGTTGCCTCCAGCTAGGTGGACTATAACCACCGCTTCCAGTGTTCCTATCAAATCACGTTTCGCAGCTGTCTCTTCCCTTCTTTCCACTGCGAAACAATGGTGCGAGAGTTTTAATTGTGCAAGTGAAAACGTTGCTCCTGTTGATAGCCAATACTAGTTCTTACTGAGTTGTTTGTGTCCTCCTCATAACCATTATACACTGGCTTTCTCTGCTTTTATGGCATAGAGTAATATGTTAAGCATTCGGTGATCAAAGGGGTTCGTGATTATCCGAAATCAGGAAATGTTTACCGCGTTATTGATGTGGTTAAGATCAATGCATACATACCGCATATATTTCTTTGATGAAGTCACTATTAAAATGTATCTTCTAAAGTATCAGATCGTGCTAGTGCTCGAAAATCTGCTTACAAATTAGTCCTGCAATTTACAAATCAAATGAATCAAACTGAAAATGTATCATGCAATCAATCACAGCCTCCGGAAAAAGTGCAACAAGACGTTTTGAATAGCGGAATTCTCTATTGGCACAAACCGGAACTGCTTATCTCCAGCCATTGTAAGGCGATAGCTAAATTTCACGGCGGCTGTGAATAGTTTCTGGATATTACGGCATCAGGATGAAGAAAGGTGAATTTCGCCGTAAAATAATACTACAATGGATTAGACCTATTGGTAGTGGCTGTGGTAGCTTACTCTCGATCCAGCGATCGTACTGCTAAAAGTAAAAATAACATTTTTGTACAACCGAATTGCTTCTGCTTCTGCTGCGTGGTCGTCGGCGATCAACTCGATGAGAGTCACGATGTTCCTTCGACGTGAATGCCTTCAAGAAGTTAAGGAGGACTTGATGTAGTAGGAGAGTCTATGAGATAGTTGAAACACCACAAACTGCATTGAGAATTGCGGGATTAGGAAGATGACGTTGTGAGAAATGCTGTTTTGCGTTGAAAATCTGCTGTTTCTCACGACAGTTTTATGATAATTATCAGTATCACGGAGAAGAATTTAAAAAACCTTATCTTCAAGCTTAAGGTTCATATTGAAAGCGACTTCATCAGAAGAGCATCTGAGCGGCAATGCATAGCGACAGACTTTTAGCGAGAACAAAATTTTGCATGCTATCGTCATGGTTCAGCCTTAGGAGCGAAGAATGTTGGAAACTAAGCAAAGAGAAGCTAGTCTGAATTTGCATTTCTTTCTGCTATCACATTCTCAAGCTGTTGCTATCGCTGTCCACGTTTGAGCATCAGGTCACTCTCGTCCGCCACTTCTGGTGCACATTGATGCACACGCTCAACTCTGACTAGATAAAGTGGCTTCCACAGCCTGATTTTGTGACGCACATCTGCTTCTCCTCAGGATATCGTCCCAAACAGCCGGCATGATGAAAATAACTTCAACGGAAGCACTTCGACTAACTAAAGAGGCCCGGCAAGAAGGAGGAAGCAGGCAAGGAGCGTTTTTCTCCATCAGTATCATTTCGCAGAGCTGTACGCCTAGCTGAATTGACGAAAACAATTTGAAAGCTTTTCGTAGAACGTGCAAGCAAATAAGCAGCTAGAAGTCGGGTGTGGTATTAATTTAGGCATTCGGATAGACATATCTTCGAAACAAAACCTTGGCCTTGACATATTTCGTTGCAAATTCAATGGGGGTGTGCTTGAAGCTCTTACGAAGCTGATGCAGTCATGACGGAGCATAATTATGTTTTCGCATTCTGAAACCGGCAAATGGATCTTAAGCTGAATACGGAGGCGATACTTACAACGCTTGACAAGGCAAAAGTGAAGGTGATAGATTTTGAGCAGATATCGGAAAAACAAGGAACAAATTCATGTTGATGAAGGACATTAGTGTTTATGGTTCAGTGTGCCCTAAACGGGCCCCCTCTAATACACTTTCACTTCATTGAGGTCAATGACGTGATGGCGATCATTACGAACACATTACTTAGTAACTTCATGCTTGTTACAATAATCATGATGACTGAATTTTTCTCAAAAATAAACTTTTAGAGCCGACAAATTTACGACAAAGCGGCCACCCTCGCTACACCGGCATACATTCTTCCAGCTTCATCTATTGAGCTGACTGGCAGATTCATTTCCGCTTGTTTGTACATGCCTTGCACAGAGCGCATGATTGAATGGCTATTTTGCATGGAAGTACTTGAACGATAGAAGTGCAGAATGTTTCTGGAACTATGAACAGGGGGCACGCGTACCTCACGGATATTCGCGCTCACCTGATGTCAGTGCAGTTATCGCAGTTGTATTTCAAATCCTTTATTTCTTCAACTCTTCATAGAGGTCCACCTATTACGGTGTTTTCATTTTTTTACTGGAAACGCTGCAATTATTTGCGAGTTTTCGCTGCAAAATATCCAAGAAAGGAAAAGATAGATGCGTCTTTCAGAACGACTTTTATCACGCAGTAATACAAACCAGAAGTATTACAAAGCAGAAGATAGCTGTAATAGCGCCAGCAAGCCAATAGCTAGATTTTAAATCAAAGCACTTTCGATATCCCCTTGAAAAGTAGACGGCTAACATCTCTTGCTTCACGTGCGACACCAAGTTTTCCTGTCGTACCAACTGACGCGGGTGGGACCAGGTCGTGAAAATCCCAACTGGCTTAGGTCAACAGCTGTCGGCACTGGGACGGGCACCGGTACGGGCACTGGCTTGTTAACAACAACGACTCCACTTCCACCTCCGCATGTGTTGCACCCTCCACTAGGTAGTAGAGGTGATGGTGGTGGTGGTGGGGGTGGTGGTGGTGCCGGTGGTAATATTACTGGCGGCGGCGGTGGAGGTGGAGGTGGAGGTGGTGGCGGCGGTGGTGGAGGTGGAGGTGGAGGTGGTGGTGGCGGCGGTGGAGGTGGAGGTGGTGGCGGTGGTGGCGGTGGAGGTGGTTGAGGGGGCGGTTGTTGCACCGGAGGAGCGCCTCCGCCAGCGCACGGTCCCTGCCCTCCACATGATGACTGGCAGTTACCTGTCGTACATCCGCCAGGAATAGGTACAGGCACTGGAACTGGGACTGGTGAAGGCACAGGAACCGGTCGATTGACAACGACAACACCAGCACCACAAGATGGACCGGTACATGGATTGTTGCATGTGTTGCACACTGTCCTCTTGTGCCTAAAAATTTTGCGCCACTTCCTCAGTTTGCACGAATCTTTCGAGAAAATCGTGTTTTTAGCCTTAGTGAGCGAAAATTGAGGATGCATTAATGTTTTCCTTGCTGGACTGAGGTGTAAACTTTGTATTCGATGCACACGATTAGTTGTGCATCGACATATTGCGCAAACACAAAAACTTCTAATTCTTCGATTTGCGCCTCCTCATATAGTCCTCCTCATCCGCATGGCCTTAACTTCTGTTTTTGGTTCTTTCCAGGAAAACTTTCTTCCTGCATTTTCAGTGGTTGTTCGTGTGAAAACTTACTCAGTATTCTTCCCACGTTTTCCACAAGCGTGTCCTCCACAAAACTTTTCAATGCATCCACGCGATAAGAACAATCACCACTGCAGGGATATCCACGAATTTTATCATAGGATGGAAAAATAAGGGAAGGAAATCTCATTAATCGAGCAGAGAAGGAATGGCAACTAATTAGCAGCATAGCACATACCTGAAGTCGTAGATTGCTTTTACACTACGGAAAAAGTTGTGTTGAATCATCACCACCAGTGGAATTATCAGATTCATATCGTCAAGAAAATGCTCCAGTTGAAACAATTTAATTTCGTAAAGAAGCATCTTTCAAAATGCACCATCTTTGGTACACGTTCCTTCATAATGAGGCAGCGCTAATAAACGGCACCGCCGTACCCTGACGACTGCATTATTTCTGCTTTCAGATTATATTAAGAGAGTGGCCGGCTAAGTCGAAGACTCCGAACAGCTCCCTATCACATCATCTTGCGTCACCTTGACATGATCATCATGCTCACGAAAGCGGCAACCTAATAGTTTCATTTTCTACGCTCAAACAATTCCCTTCTTTCCGATCATGTTTGCAACTGAACATGTCTATAATGAACGCACTGAGTCTTCCAGCAAGCATCCCATAGCGCTTCATAGGGATCTGTTTTTTCACTCTTATGCGAAGCATAGTCTACGGACACCGCCTCAGTATTTTTGGCATTTTTCTCTGCGCTCATTGTTCACCTGGAGGTCTTCCAGAAATATTAGCCCATCTGTGTGACTATTTAAAATGCACGGTACGTCGAAGGACCTTTCTTTGTCCTAAAGGGTGCATTTCTGAGGAACCTCTGCGGTAAATCGTTGCATTCACTGGAGCGAACCCATCAACGAAAAACAGTGGTTCGTCTGCAACGTACCTGTGGCCATCGATAGCGTCTGTGTCAACTTCGCCGACCGGCCTGTAAGTGCGCATATTTTTATTGGTCATGTTCTGAAGTGAATAATTCCTTTTAGAAGCGGTTTCCAAATTCTTTGTCATCGTCTGCTGCACTCATCACTTTAGACCATTAGAAGATGCCATTTCATCATGAAGATCGCTCAGATGACAAAAAACAATGTAACAGGTTTGCTTAGTTCAGACGTAAAAGGACGGCTTTGAAGTAGCTACTGCTTAATCTACACGAACGTCTGCGGCCGTTAGCAGATATTTTCTCCTTGAATTTTCATTTATGATTATTCATGAAGCGACTCATACACAGCAGCTGCAGCAACATCCGAGGCAACTACCACCAATCACAAAGACATTATTCACGTACGGCAGTAAAAAGTATCTGCAGTGAATTCGTGCTGCAAAACGTGATCCATCTGAACTTATAGACGTGCTGCGCTCAGACAAATAGAAATGACCTGGTAAATCGACGTCAAATTTTCCGCAACATCAAAAATTTTCCAACGTGCGAACTGTCGCTTAAATGAGGTGAAGCTGAACGGTAAAAGTGCTAATTTGGGTCTACAAACTAGTGTTCATCAATGGTATAGGAAACCGAGCAAAATCATTGTTCCTGAAGAGAATCCACTTCATGGACTTCTTGTATCCCCTCTTCTCAATATTCCCTCGACATGGCTGTCGTTTGGGTTCACCAAATCTCTATATTTTGACCTCATTTTCTATTAAATTATTTCAATCTTTCATTAGCTTTTGAGGAGCTGTAGATTTGAATTTTACGAATTTCTTTACCCTTCGCAACCATCCTTCCATCATTATATCATCAAACCTATGAATTTTGGTATTCGAATTCCATCAGATCGGAAGCGTATGGGAACACTTTCATCAAAACATACTTTCCTCTGGTGATCCTTTATATCGGAATTTTTTTCATTCATCATTACTCGCGCAAAAGCGCGCAGGATGCTGTCTTTAGAGCACCAATGAAGCAACACACATTGCAGAACGACAAGAGGCATATTATAACTCAGCAGAAATGAATGGCTATGAAAGGCTACGAAGAGAGAACTAACTGCTCCCTGGAGCCATCTTTTGAGCTATTGCCGTCATATCGGCTTAATCTAAGCCCCTTACATGCTGAAGAAATAAATTTGAAGCTCACCTTGCTGCAATCATCCCAAAGATGCAAAAAGCTAAGAAAATACTTTTGCGGGCAGTCATGATGGCGAGAATTCTCCACCTGAAACACAACAGACAGAGATTTTTATACATCTTGCCCCACTTGACATATTTAATTAACGAATTCGTTTATGAATGAATCAATTATGAACGCATGGTTGAAAATGTCTCGAAAAACAATGATTACTGCAACACAGCCTCCATATTTCTGCTGAACTTGCTACCTTCTACTGCTCCTGACATCATGAGCGATGGTCACCATGAACTTGCACCGCTCAAACAATATAGGCATGCAATACTGCGATCTTTTCACTGTATGACTTGAGAGTATGTTATAATCGCTCTCTATCTGCTCGGTGATTGCCTTCCGCTTGTGAAAATGTCCGTCGTGCAACATATGGTTACAGTGAAAGATTTATGCAACAAAAGAACACTAAAAAAGCTGCACCTGAAGAAAATTCCAATAGGAGCTTCCTTAGTGCAAATAGCTTTCTTAGTACACAAAATCCAACACGCCGCTCAATGTCAATGTATGATTTCATGTGAACTTAAGTGCTATTCAATAACCCCGCCTCAATGTCATTAACGCGTATGATGTTAATAGCTCGCAATGATGGTATGACAGGGCGGAACCAGCAAAAAAACGTCTCTTGAAGAGAAAGGCAGCTTCGACGATTGTGCACAATTTAATCGGTGGTTTGTTTCGTTTTTATGTATGATTCAAAATGCTTGAAGAATCCTCCCAATCTTCCACTCATCGGCATGTTTCAATTGTTGAGAACACTTACGCACAGATTGAACCTAATTTTTGCAAAAATCGAAGTACCATGTGCAGCAGTAGTCCCACCACATCGTGGATTACCATAAACTACCGCATATAATACCGCCAATGTGCTAAGTAATGATTTTTTTTTTAAATGTTCAATTGTACTTTACACAACAAAGCATTAGGATGTTCTCAGCACTTTAGTTTACACAGTGACTTGAAGAGTCTTAGTTGGGGAATATGTTTCAAGTTGAGTGCCCGGTCGTAAGGTATAAACAGACGTGCGTGATGATCGTTTTATTTTGCGCCCGTCATTTGATGAGTCCTCGACCATTTCAGATCTAAAATCACGGAATAATTTCATACTTATTCAACGATCTGGCAGGTCAAGGGATGGGTATTTGAGAATTTTTTGAGAATAGAGAAAAACTGGCAAGTAACTGAATGCTTCTGGCTCGTCATTTTGCTGTACATTAACCTCAGATACTGAAGTATGCCAATGTTTTCTTGGCATTGCTGAGTTACGCCACATCCATTGTACACTATATATCTAAGTTTTGAAATCTATTCCTTCTGCTGACGACACATTTGTTTGTCAATTTCAGCGTTTAGCACCTTACATTCCTTTCTTTAAACTTCTTTACCCAATTGTAAATGTGTAATTCTCCGTTGCAAGGAAAAATAATGGTGCAACGAAATGATGGAGCTGCTCGCCATAACGTCATTGTAGGATGCAAACTTGCCATATTGCAAAAGTTTTTAGCCCGGTGAATTTTGCGTAATACAGCCTTTTTTATCCTACGCCCACCTGTAAGTGATTTTTCAATTTCATCAACCCGGTCCCGTCATCCTTACCTTTTCAGCAATTGCCCAACTCTTAACAGGGCTCTAATTTATGCTTCATTATCAACCTGACACTAACAGTACGGTGCAGGGCGTTTGTGATCAGTCTCACGGAATGGGGAACCGTAAACTTTAGAATTTCCTTGAAAGGACTCAGCAAATGTTACGATAATTTACGATACACAAAATAAATTACTAGTCCACAGGATGATCAGCATTTCATAGCGTGCGATCCCCTATTTCGAAAATATGATAGCGCAGGTCAGTCTAGACGAAGATGCTTTAAGAAAGCGATTATAAGTAGTTCAACTATGTTATCTAAAACATGCACCGAATCACTACTGCGTCGGAAATTCCGGTAATCGAGAAGGCTGCTTATAGGCTGTTTTGCTGGGGGATTCTCCCCATTATTCACTCTTAATGAAACGGCATTCAGCATTCCGTACTTGAATTCCGAAATTCATATGGCTGCTTGAATGGAAACGTTTAGTTTGCCTGGTTTACTGAATAATGTAAGGCTGGAACAAGTCATAGAAGAAAACCAAGTTGACGACACCATACTATTCGACTGCTTGCAAGTAGTGCTGTGAAAACCAAGCATATTGGCTTTTCAACTAACGGATAGCAGATACGGGCCACCTATCGAACATATCAAAGTAAATGAAAGAATTGGAAGCGTTACTCGGATGCCCCATATGAACTACAGAAATTAAAAGATGATGGTGACCGAGTGATAAATCTTCCACTTTTACTTTTGTGCAGCAAAGTGTACTAATATGAGTTGGTAAGCATCAGCGCAACTCTCGCTGAGACCATAATGACAATGAAAAAGTAATGAGTCGCATTGGACGGACGAATTGCTTTGATTTCAAGAAAATGCACCAGAGGAACTGACACGCGTTTTCGCTGCCGTTTCGCTTTTCAACATGTTTGCATCGTTGTCAACAAGTGGCACAATGACGGTGACGAAATTCCCATATTTAAGTAGTTTGGACCAAGTCACTTGGCAGTTGAAATCACTTCACGAAATGTGATATCTGCTAAGTGCAGTATGTTTTCTCCTCATAAAGTAGGGGAAACTCCATTCAGATCTGATCATTCAACCTGAACTAAACTTTCGAACCCATCTTATGGCCTGAAGATGCGAAGATTTATTATGCCAAATATTAAGCTGAGAGAAATGAAAGGACATGGGCGTCTCCATTCGTCGATATGAAATATATCTTCAGGTTGGAAGTGTGACTATATTTGAACTATATAGAAAATAATAAATACACTATTTAGCATTACGAAAAATCCTTCGTAAGTGCATTTAAACGGCAACTAAGAGCTCACTGGTGATTTATTTGGAAAACCATCGATACTCGAAAGTAACATGTACGAGCATTAAAACATTAGAAACATATAGGCTAATAGATTGTGAGCGGACGAATTATGTAACTACAAAGAAGAAGTCTTTCACCACTTCGTCCCCATGAAATCAGTGGTCTACTCATATATTCTCATGAAAAGAGAAAGACGAAAACATCGTGATCTACGTTGTGTGCCATCGATGGAACCCAATATGTTTAAATTTGTGTTTTCTATGCCCACCATTCTACATTCCACAAAGCCGCCATTGACGGAACACTTTTCCTCCCCTTCATAGAAGAACGCTTCTCCCAATTACTGGAAATTAACGAACGTTTTGTTTTCTACGTTTGCGAAACGCAGCAGATCAAAATCGCAACTTTCTGTCTTCAAAGGTACTGGAGATTCACTCTCTATTGCAATCCATATTTTTGCACCATCCTTGCACCTCTCCCTGTCCTTCCCCCACCTTTCTCACTAATAAAAAAGTGAATGAAGCTCTCAGAATGTCTCTTTTCTTCTTCGTCAAAAACGCTTCATACAATCGCCGCATGGAATGCTGCACATAACGCTGTAACTATTCGTGATGCTCTACGCGAGAAGCACTCTTGGTCTGCTTCCTTATGGTGTTATCTATTTCATATCCGCCACATTTCGGCTCCTCATTGAAAGTAATTCGGAAAGACCGAGCAAATGACCGCTTCGAAATACCCAGAGTTTTCGGCTTTATAATGTAATTTTGTCGAGCACTTCTAGTCACCAAGTATATGTTAGGTCATTATGAATATCGGGCCGATCTTAGGAACTATTGTTTTGCATCAATTGCCCGCTTCCTTGGGATACTCTATTCTTTTTCTTCGTTAATTATGGTTGTGACGTTCGACATGACGTGTGATCGCGACCGACGTAATGCGCTAACAGCTGTATCAAAAAGTTAAGATCAGCTCGTCATCTGATGAAGATATCATCAAACTCGTTTCATCAAATATAAGTCACTTATGTTTGAAGTGTTTGCAATGATATTTTGGAACGCAGGCGTAAAGCAGAAAACAGATGTTTCACTTCCTAGTGCGTTCGTACAGTCATTAACATTTCTCATAAAGCATCAATTCGCAAGGGTTCGGTTGACCTCACCTTTGGAACTGCAAAATGACACCATTTTTATACATCTCGCTTTACTTCGATCACCACATCACTAAGCGCTCATAGAGCTGAACCGACCGCATAAATTATATTGTCATATTCCATAAATGCTTCAAATATATTTATTTCATTTTCTACATTGACTTTCTCCATCAGTGGTTGAGAGAATATTTCATAAAGTGCACTGCACGAATCTCTTCCTTATTGCTATTTAGACATATTTGAGCGAAAAAAAATACCTCAAAGTAGATGACCAAGAGTGCAGAAATTCAGCATGCCGTTTGTAGGATATTGTAAATAACAGCCTACCGCCAAGAAACGATTTCCTCGGCGATTTTCGGATCCATCTCTTTTCCTTTCCTTCGCTCACTCCCACCCGTCAATGTAGCTGCCATATGGGTAAAATCGTAAGCAAATGGCGTTCATGACTTATGAGGTTAATGTTGTGGTAACAATGGAGAGTCAAATCGGAGAGGCCCGTACAACTTGCAGGCAAAGCAGTTGAAAATAAACGAATACACATGAACGAAAAGTGATTACACGCAACGCTATGCTTACATCAAGGCGGTCTTGGGTACGACGGATACGTTTTTCTCGCTCATTCCTGCTGATTATAAGGCTTTCGGAGACATTCTGTAAGACCCGGTAAATACGATAATAGCGTTTCCGAGATGTCAATGGATTGGGCCGCTGAGTGGAAGACGTGTCCACGGATCAAAACTCAAGATCTGTCTGCTGTAATGAAATCTGAACAAAACCTGATTTTTGAGTGGAGGTGAAAAATATAGCGATCAAACGAAGCCCATTTGGCAGACTCTCAACGCTGTACTTTAGGAAATTGTACTTTTCTAGTCTTACTACTTTTTTCACTCAGAATGTCAGAAATGCCGAATTTGCAAGTGTCACTTCCAACTCCAGTGATGCTTCCTGTCAACTCCCCTTATCTGAGGTACTTTCCAAGCTATTTAACAGTGTGGTGTTCTTGCTGGGCGCGCATGCCTTCTCGCAGCAAGTAAGATGCAGGATTCAGCGGAATCTGGGAGTTCGTGGATGGTCATTTGCTAATCATGAAAGAAAATTGACTCCACGAAGATTTGTTAGTTGACCAAGAATGCGACAGCAAAGGGTGTTGGGATAAGTGTGACTAAAGCTTACGGCCTTCCAGTACAAGCTTGATGACGAAGCAAATAGATCCGTTAAATCTACTTTGCTGAAAATCTTATAACTGCGCGGAAAACCGTTTTTGTATTGGTCAATGGTGTTCAAGATGAATAACCGAAGCTCAAAGGAAGTTCTCAAAAGCAAGAAAATGTAGAAAATTCTTTGTTTTCATATAACGCAGTCGGTCATAAACACTTGGAAAGCCAGTCAGACTTCAGCATTGTACTTACTTTATACTTGAGCACAAAGCACAGCGACAAAAAGCTGAGCATTTTAAACAGTGAAGCCACCTCATGACGGAATAACCTTGACATAAACGCAACGTCGCATTGAGCTCCCGAGTGAAGAACCTTCCTACGGCATCCTTGGGCGCAAAAACCAATTTCGACTTCATCTTATATACAGCTCATTAAAAAACACCGGCCGAACGAAACCAGTATTTCAACGAAAACAAAAACGTACTCGTCTAAGAGTCACCGTCTGTAACAGTTTTTAGCTACGTTGACCTTCATTTTGGGCACCTGCCGCCGAGAGATATATTGCTGAAATAGTAATAACGTTTCATTTCAAAAAGAGTTTGGAAGGAAGAGGAAGTGGAACATTAACGCTGTTTGCATATAACATAATATAATGCGCAAGCTTATTTCCATGAATCTTCGTTTCTGCGGGGCAATGCATCTGCTTTACACTCTCTTCTTCGAGTTTCACTCTGGTTGTGCATAAATTATATCACTGAGCATAAATTATATCACTGGCTTCCTCATTGTTTCACATTTGTTGTTAGCAAGTATATTCACTACTCGAGCATCTTTAGGAACTCTGAAAGATTTATTGCATTCATCATTTTGCTCAGTGAGAAGAGGTTGATTCCATGCATTAGCTTAGCTTTTACGAAAGTTTCTGAAAGTACTAGATTCCTCTTGAACGCGTCATTTATTGTTCACTCTCGAAGGATTCCTTTCTCGAGAAAACACACAACAGTGAGGCGGTGCACACAATGGCACATGCGATAGACGACTGCTTATCGAAAAAATATTCTTCAACGCAAAGAGTGAGACGGTTTTTTTCCTGTAAACGGTTAAAAATGACGGCAATCTTTCCGGTATTGAAATCGTCCCTGTGGTTGAACTTTCGTGCAGCTGCATAAAAACGAAGATGAAGTGGTACTGAACATCCGAAACGTGAAAACACACTTGTTATCTTTTTCCTTCATACCATATGACACATTGCAACTCGAAACATACTGAATCGTGAAGCAGTTCCAGAACTACAATCCTCTTTCCTCATATAACATATATTACACCCGATTTTCTGGGTCGAAAAACTTCCTCCGTTACAGTCAACATTCCCCTTTGTTTTCGACAACCGGGCAAATGCACCCAACACAAAAGTGTCCTAAGAGCACATCCTCCGGCTCAGCGCCCATAATCATGACTCTTGCGTTTTTCTTCGCATCCTTTAGTTCTTATTTGACGTGCAGAGCATTCAGGGAATTTTTTCCGTGTTTCGGTTATCATCTGATCACGACCATCCATACACACCTTCAAAATGCTGGTTGATGACCACCTACCTAGTGAGTATTCTTTTCAAGCACATTACGAATGATCTTTACGAAAACTGTTCGCTCGTGCACAGCGATGGTGACTTGTTATTAATCCAGGAGAGTGTCAGTTATTCCGACTAAGGATGAAGTGTCCCTGACCTATCATCAGCATGAGATCGTCGACCGGATCGGACACAGCTGCTGTGAATAAATAACCAGCACCTTGAGTGCATCTGAAGTTCGATAGTTGCTGAATACGCTCAGTTTGCGTGTATGCTGCCTGGATAGCATTTATGTGTACTTCAACATGCAGCTTGCAGCTTTTTTCTCTGTCTTAGTGAAGACGATTAAGCTAAAATCAAAATCATCACTCCACCTTATCCAGCATTGTCCACAAGGACTCTTAGGTATTTGGGTAAATGAAAACCCGATCCCTTCGTTGCTCACAAGCTGATATCGTTGCCGAAAGGGTCCATCATGTTGTGATCAACATAAAATCACCCTCATCAGTTGCACGCGTTTTTAACCACCCTTTCAATTTTGATTGCGTTTGTGGTGTTACAATTCCGCACTAGCAATGTGATTTGTAGGATGGTCTCGTCAACTGCTCATCCTTTGCACTTTCTAATGCCTAGGGAAACATCTGTGCACTAATCGATAAGCACACATCAGCACTCATTTCTACCATATAAAATTTTGTGGAATGCATTTCAGTCTTCAGTGTTCGTTGCGCGCTAATTACAGATTACTCATTTTTGGGAAAGGATTTTATCGAGCTGCAGTAATCCAGAGCAAGTGACCGCTGCAATCATATCGTTGAGGCAGTAATCACCAATGCAAATAACAGCAATTTCGGCATCATCTTCAGTCGTTGATAGCTAGCATGTTTTGCAGCATGTACGACACCACGTCACCCTATTGTACCAATCGATGCGAGTGGGACCTGGTCGTAAAAGTCCCAAAACACCTAGGTCACGAGACGTCGGCACTGGAACGGGCACCGGTATAGCCACAGGCCTGTCAACAACAACAACTGCACCTCCACCGCCGCATGTGGTGCAGCCGCCGCCTGAAGGTCCTGTTGGTGGCTGTGGCTGTGCTAGTTGTGGTGGCTGTTCCGGTGCTGGTTGTGGTGGCTGTTCCGGTGCTGGTTGTGGTGGCTGCTCCGGTGCTGGCTGGGGTGGCTGCTCCGGTGCTGGCTGGGGTGGCTGCTCCGGTGCTGGCTGGGGTGGCTGCTCCGGTGCTGGTTGTGGTAGTTGCGGTGGAGGAACCGGTGGTACTGGCGCTACTGGATGGGCAGGCTTTGGTAGTACTGGCTGATAAACTGGCCCTAATGGTGGTATGGGAGGTAGTGGTTTAGGTGGGGGTATCGGTGGAATCGGCTTAACAGGTGGTAATGGAGGAACAGGTCCCGGCATTGGCGGACCACCACCACCTCCGCATGGTTTTTTCCCTCCACATGGTAACTGACATCTGCCTGTCGTACATCCGCCAAGAACAGGTACAGGCACTGGGACTGGGACTGGGACTGGTGAAGGCACAGGAACCGGTCGATCGACAAGGACAACACCAGTACTACAAGATGGACCGTTGCATGCATTGTTGCATGTGGTACAGATAGTTCTCTTCCTCCTGGAAATGATAACGTCGGCATTACTTGTTTCAACAGTGCGAACCATGAAAAAGCACTATTTTTAATTGCGGAAATGGAATGGAACGCATCAGGCTATATATGTTACGACAGCCGATTTGGTGCGTATTCCTACTTTATCCTTCTTTAGATTTTATGCTTCATAGCCATTAAGCTTCGATGGATCCGATTAAGCAACGATGCGTTTACAACGTTTTTCAACCGTGCACAAGATCTATTAAGTAGCCGATATGGATTATGGGAAATCTTATTTCATATCGACGAGAGGAAATTACCCTTATATATCATCTATGCATCAAGACTGTTCCTTTTCTAGTTCACTCTTTCAAATATGGTAGGCTGTTTCGTCATCACTATCCACGTATTCATAGAGTCCGACTCACAAGACATACGTGTCGAAAGCAAACATGACATTCTTAATTTGAGTTTAACAGCAGTAAAAAGTCGAACAGCGGGAACACAGTGAATTTGGTGACTTCATGAGAAAGATATCGGAGGAACGAATTCGGTTCTTCGTCACAAATGTCGTGAATAGCCCATTCATTTTGATGAAATATATTGAGGATGGAAATCTGTCGTTTAGAGAGGATGTAGTGGGAATTAAAAAACTTCTGTTCAAGATATAAAACCAATGAACGAAGCAAAATTGTAAATCAGTACATTGCTCCTCTTAATGGCGTCCTATGCCATCATGAAAACGAAACATCACCCCCATGAGCCGCTAGATTATCAAACTAGTCTCCTGAACGAAATCCGTCTGACTGAAGAAGCATTGTGACTAGGTGTGAACATTTGTCGCGTATCACTAGCCATGTCACTTCGTGTAGTCTAGGAAACAATCTATTGTGGAGGAAAGAAATCGGCCATATTTTCGCGACTGTGCGAACTGATTTCCTCCTTCAGAAGTCGGTTAAGCTGACGGTTCTAACCCTTTTCCGACCACCTTCCACCTTCTGTGTCATATATATTGTGCTTCGTTATGTTCGCCACAATGTAACTGTTCTGAAACTTCGTCTTCCGCTGCACAACGCATTAAAGGCGCAACACATTCGAGAATAATACCAGGGTTTGAGACTATTCTTGCATTTTTTGCCAAGTATGATTTTCAGAGCATATTGTGTGGGTACATTTGTGCTCCCAGATATCACGAGACCGATCCGTGAATGTGATGTGATGCGTTTTGAAGTGCTGCTTCATAATAGATTCCGGGACGGTGGTTTTCTAATGAAGAGCTTTTGTCCTATTGTTGTACTCCGCTGCTTCATTGCAGCGTTCGCTGCTCTTCTAGGAATAAAATCTTTTTCGTTCATTCGATGCCAAAAACTGTGTAAAATCTTTTAGGAAATTGCATTGTGGACTGCTATGTATGTGCTTGGAGGTCTGTTAAAAAAGTTTAAGTTAAATACAGCAAATGCGGCGTGGTGTCGCTTCTAGCATACCTGTTACCATCGATTGCCTTCTCGCCATCATCAAGAACGGGCCTGTAATTGAGAACATTTTTTGTTGGCAACGACTTCAACAAGTAATTACTGTGGGGAAAAGATATGTTAAACCTTTGGAGCGAGTTCGGGGAAGTATTGAAGAGTCAATACACTTGCGCTAAGCGCAGCAAAGTTCTGTATTTTCTGTTCGCTTCACAGGCTGGAAAAATTTCCTTCGATCATAAGAAATTATGAAGCTCAACGTGAGAAATTATGAAGTGACACACTCAACGTAACGCAGAACGAAGAACACTGAAGCCAATGCTACCTCCGAAACTGCTAATGCAAGATGCAAATAGTCTGTAGTAGAAAAAATAAAATGTTTAGATCCGTCGTCTTCGACCCCTTATATTTTCATCAGTTTTCTTTCGGATCGACCGTCATCCATGTTTCGCACACCATCTCACTATAATCCCATTTTCCACTAAGAAAGGCTAGCGTTTTTCGTTTTTCTTTTAAAATCTCTAAATTCCAGTTTTCTGAATGCTTTCATTCGAATAGGTTACCCTGTCGTTTTCTTCCTTCCTTCACTTAGTCGTCTATCCTTTACAGATACCGACATGGAATTATTCCATGTCTAGGACCTTAAGAGCGCATTCCGATAAACCACTATATTGTTCTCCTATGATCCGTTCAGTTCGAATTTTTCCACGCGGTAGCACCGACAATAGCGTCAGCGATGCATTCCTTTATTAAGAACACCAAAACACCATATTTACGGAGCGATGGCCTTCTAATCAGCAGAAATCATTTACGTTTACCTTTGTCTAGTGCGCGGTCGGTTTTAAAAGGGTTCGGGGCAAACTCTTTGGGTGTGTCCTACCGAGTCATTCCGGCTAGTGGCCTCATCGGGATATGCGAGTGAGGCAATTCGCATGGAACAACGATGAATGGGCTCAGAATTATCCGATGGGTAAGAGACCTGTCTAAATCCTCATCTTCATGCTACCTTACAACTTTAAGTAAACGGAAATTGTAGTGGAAGAGACATTTATTCATGATGAATACTTTATCGATTCAAATAAATTAACAAAAAGGAGATTTGACGGAGAAGCAAGTGCCCTAATAAAATCACGGCTACTACGCCTTGAACGTGCAATTTCATTTGAAAGTTATGGTTATGCAATGAGTGAATTTACGCTTACTTTGCAGTGATCACTCCAACGATACAGAAGACGAAGAAAATACATTTCAATCGAGTCATGATGACAGGCAGTTTCCACCTAAAACACATTTAATGAATTTATTCTCATCGTTGCTGTTATTCTCAATAAAACGAGAGTCACCTGGCAACGGAGGTTACATATGAAATCACTCTGAAAAAAAGATATTCATATAGAATGTCATCAAAAAACACAGTGATCACTGCAGTATAACGTCGAAATCCTCGGTGGAAATGCTACTAATAAAGAAAACAAAACACATTAAACGATTTTGAAAAATTATAAACATCTTTATATGAAGAGCTTAAAGATTCTGCAAACTCTCATCCTTAGAAGAAAAGAAGGAGATTTTCCCATAATCTGTCGTAATATGATACGAAAACATATAATTGTGTGTTTATTGACTGGAACATAATTTTCCGGAGAAACGATCTTTTAGGATATGGCTTCACCGAATAATTAATCGGAGGCAAAACATCCCTGAAGCTCAGTACAAATGGGTTTGTGCGGGATGAAGAATGCATTACTTCATTTAACTTTTCATTTAATTTCAATTTCTCAAGTAAATGTGTTGCTTGAGGACCTAATTTCAGTGCCAAATGTTGCTTGATGACCTAATTTCATTACCACATGAGTATAATGCTCAGCAAATTCTTCCGCTTACTGCAGAATGTTTAATTGCTAGAAGAATGAATGAGGTTGTCGATTAATGACAACGCTTAAATAGTTCAATAAACATAACGATAATAAAGTATCGAAAGAGAAGAAATTTTTAGGACACCTGAATTACAATAACAGTGATGACCTGATGAGGAATACATATGTCGTGTGTGGGAGATCCAGCAAAATATTAACAACTGGTGGAAGAAGTTTTCATTGCCTTGGCCGGCAAATTCATTGCCTTCACTGCCTTTTCATTGCCAGCAAAATATTAACAATCTTCTATAGCCGGCCAAGGTTAATCTCTTCAAAAACCTCAGCCAGAAATCCAGTATTCCATAGAGCATGGAAAATTTGCCACCAAAACTTCGATGCTATAGAAATGAAATAGGCAATTATAACTTCGCTATACAGCGCACAAATATGCAGCGCCGGGAACTTCGTGAACTATGTTGCCTGTATTGATTTCCATAAAATTGATACAGTTCTTTCGGCCGCTCGAAGCAGTAAATAAAAACGTCCAACCGAAGCTTTCTCCTATTATCGAATACCATGGATTCATGGAACAACAAAATTTGCGACTTTTCCGTGTCAGGGCTGCAGAACGCTGGCTATAGAAGATTCACAAATTGTAGTAAATTGATCTGTTCATATAGCTACACCTCGGCGCTAGTGGAACCTTTCAAATATTGAGTGGTTAAGCAATATGTTCTAAAGATGGTGGCGAAGAGGGGAAGGAAAAGAAACTAAAGGGCATGTCAGATGAGCAGAAAGGGTAAACGTACTGACCTCTAACATACCTCATCATCGCTTTTCAGCAATTAAAAACAAAAAGCGCAATAAACAGAATAACATGAGCGTCCTTCAGCTGCGCCCTCTGGGCTTGAAAATCGAGGCGTAAGTTCTTCGACGTTGGGCGCGCATCGATGAGCGGCGAAAATCTCAACAGCAGATCGTACCGCTGTAAAAAATAAGCAGATTTTTTCAACACTTCAAAATGAAACGATCCTTTGGAAACTGTCAAAGCAAAGAGGAATACAACTCAGAGGTGATCTTGCGATGCAAATTAGGCAGAACTTTTGGCAGCCTCGTTTAGGTGCATACTATTGGACAGAAACGCGAATAGAAGCACCGACTGTATATATATATCGTTATAGTCGTGCTTCTATTCCACTGAAACTGCGAATAGAAGCACCGACTGTATATATACATATATATATATATATATATATATATATATATATTATATATATATATATATATATATATATATATATAATCGATATATAGAAAATCAATTCGACCGATGGCCGACTGCCTAAAGTACACAGATGGAACTATGCAGACCTAAGTCAAAGTCGCGTTAAACTCCGTAGATATAAATTTGCTGCGTACTCTTTGAGGCAGTGGGTCGCCTGATTAAATGCAAGAGCATGAATTTTTAGTCAGCTCATCAAATGTGTGAAATTTTACTGTTCCACTTACTGCTCATAATTTTTCCAATTTCGTATAGTCAACATTCTGCTCAAATATGCTTACTTCTATAGTAACGAAGAGTACGTAGAATTCACAAAGAAACCTTTACACACAGTTTTTGAGCAGAGAATCGTAATTGGCAACTGAAAATGTAATAGACGTGTGCTTTCAAATCGATCTTCATCTGAGCAGCTGAGTATATTCAAAAAAACTTCACGCTCTTGTCTTATTGTATATTTGAGGAGAATGCACACAGGTGAGCGTACTACGTTGATAAGTTCAGGCCACAGCGTGCTCTACAATGTGGAAAAGACGTTGTGTTGTGTTTGTTGAAATGCACTGTTTCATCTCACAAGGAAGGATAAATGCAAATGTGAACAGCGGAAATTAACAGCAAACTTAGGAAAAATAAAAGATTAGAGCACTTGTTGATGACCAGATTTTTCGCCGTATAATGTGGTTTAGAGCGGAGAGAATATACGACAAGACCATTACCATTTAATAGAGGTTCACGGAGTTCGACTTGAAAAATAAAAAGAAAAGACAGCAAGAGGGGAATGACGTTGAAACAAACACTGCCGACAATATGAAAGTTAGGAAGTTGTACTTTTGCGCTCCATCGGGTTCTCTTAGACACCGCGTCCACAAAGAAACTTTTCCTTGAAATGCCTTATATATGCCTTGCTAATGAATTTCACCTGGAGGAAACCAGTATTTTCGCGGAACCAAAGCAGACGCCGTTCATAAACATTTTCTGCGGCTTTTTTCACTCCTGCTAACCTTATCTTGCGCTCCTCATGTCGTAACATCGGGCAGTTATCGCGAGAAGACGAAGTCACGCGTTACGAAATCGCATCGTTGACACATCACTTTTTGATGGACGAACAAGACAACTTGAAGATATAATTGAAACTGTAGTCCTGCAATTTTTTTTCCTTTATCAGGTTCTAGAAGATAAGCACTGTTTTATTCATTACGCTGGTCAAGATCAACAAAATGAAGGCGATAAGCCTCATATCTGCTAGTTTCCTCATCGGTCTCCTTAGCGGCAATTAAATTTCATGGAAACAATTGTGCTGCTTGTCGATTTCTGAAAAATGCAACATCCTAATTCAGAGCAATTTAAAAAACATGAATACGCTTCACTTTTCGTTCAACAATTGAAAAGAACTACAACAGCGATTATTTAGTTCGCTGCATCCTCTTGAAAACGAAAGATTTTGTAATTAACATCTGCAACCACGTCAGGTTCGTTGCAGTTAAAGCAGTATCACAGCATATGAATTTCGTCACGGTCCCGAAAGAAGGGGCCATTAGGTGCAACAGCTAAATTGCCATTTCCTAACCAAGTACCAAGTGAAACAACCAATGCTGAATCAGCGATGGAAATGATTCATTCCAGAGTACTGCGTTGTTGTGGGACAGCTAAAGCAGGAACGTCTACAAACGCTTAAGAGACCATCGTATTTACACGCACAAATGCGCAACTCGTTTCGTACTTCACCTATTGATGGAATGTCACCTGCGAGTGGTCGTCGGAAAGGTTTGTGCTAGTGAAGTCTGAAGAGGCAGTGTCATAGGAAGAAGTCTTGACTAAATTCCGCAGAACCTTAGAAATTCCGAGAAAATAATGTAAAAATCGCTTGAGGATCACGTAAGTCGGGGGCTTCGTATCCACTAGGAGACACTATCAACGAATGCAATCCCGAACATCCAAACATAACTTTCCTTGACAGTACCAGACCTAATCTCAACACCTATATGTGGTTTATCAATTGGATTATAGACTAAACTTTGGCTATTAATAGTTCAATGTCTTTTTTGTTTGCTTTTTTGGTAATAGGGTTTTTTTGCGAAAGGTAAGGGCAAAAGAAGAAAATATTCGGCTACAAATATGCGCTCAAAAGATGCACAGTAAATTCTGGGCAGGAGCAAAAACCTGGAAAATTCTCCACAAAGCAGAAGTGAATGGGTGCGATGGCAGACGTGAGTCAGTCTGTAGGTTCCACTTCTTCCTATGCCCGAGGATGAATCATCCTGATGGTTTCAGCTGTTGACGTTTTTGTACAGTGAGTGCATTTCAAAGCAACATTTCGAGAGATATTTATTGTCCGAGGAGAAAGACCGCTCTTCCTCATCGCTTCAAAACATTTCCTTCAAAATATTGCAGTAGCTTATTCCTATTGCGGATTGATGGAAGTGCTCAAACGCTGACCCACTTGTAGAACCAGGGTCAGCGAGCTTGCTGCATATAACATGCTTTATAAATGTCCCTCTCATTGTAATCATCTCTCTGAAAACTCTAGAGGGAGCAGACAGCATCTGAATTAATAGAGGTATTCGGAGATTATGAGAAAAAGTCCGATCCCGTAGTAACAGATTACAGTATTACGTTAGCAAGTCTGTAAAACGGTTCAAAGAAGGAAGAATTGCTAAAAAGATAAGGATCGAGGCGCGCTAGTGCACGAGCAGAAGGAAATGAAACTCAGCGGAAGATTATAAAAGCTCATTTCATATAATGATTAAATAAGCATTATGAATATTAGTGAAGATGTATCGTTTCCGCAAACATAATAGGAAGAAGGTTAACAGATAGGGAGATAGCTGCTACAGAAAGACGTCATATGAAACCTACTAAGATGGAGGAGAGGGGTGTTTGAAGCTCGAAGCACAGGCTGACTAACAGCATAGTCACATAAGCATCCGGTTCCTATAGGCACTCATCGAGGATGGATTTGCTTGTGATATGCAGTGGGAGGAAGCTCAATAAAAGAAGATCTGAGGGAGCAATTCTTAATAGTGCGCTGAAAACATAACTGCAAAGTACAAGTTATGAATATTAAGAGTTCATTGATAATCGACATCTCGATAGACTACCACCCATTGAAACCAGAAACACATCAAACACACTTCTAGTATGTCGAAAGCAACAAAGGCTGGAGGATTTAATAGCACTTCAAATGAATTTCACCACCAAACGCAACAATCCAGTCGTGGTAGCGAACATATCTATCATTGTGGATACTTACGATGATAGCAGAAATGCTAAGACGACGTCCAAAAAAAAAATCCTAAGGTCATAAAGGCTATGTGTAGTGAGATATCCAGATGAAAGCGGAGAGATGCCTTTCCAAAAGCAACAGTGCGGCTGTGACCTATGACAAAGGACTACAGCGCCTACGGCACCGATGGATGCTATGAACGCATCCTTCACAGTGACACAGTCGCAAAGTGAAATTACTTTGTCCACCATTTCAAGCATTCCTTGTGAGAACAACGAATCCATTTGTCAGACAGATTTCGCTTACGCTTAATAATTTCATTTCTATTTGAGTTACTTATTCGGTTCATGCGACTTTGCTTCCAAAAGTGAGCAACTGTTAATTCATAATCACGATGAAGACAGGAAACAATGTGGCTGGTATTCTAAGTAATGCTCTATCAAGGTGGTGTTTTCTGAAAAAAGGTCATAAAGTATCTTTGAATGAAAATGAAATCCTAAAGATGAGGGAGGGCTTTTCGCTTCACAAACAATGTTTGACGTGATACATACAACAGATACTCCTCTGGAATCCCTCGATACGAGTTTGTCGCTATGGTCATGGTCACTAGTTACGATCGCGTTATTGCTTTCGAGCAGGCATTTCTGTGTTTCTCGTGCATATCGCATAACCATAAATCCCCTTGAAACATCACCTGTCGTCTTAGCTCTTCTGTTATGTTCCCGACTCAGCGCAACGCCAGATTTCCTCTGCGCACAAGTGAGTTGTTGTATTTGATCGTGTCGTTTTATTTTCTCTTGCATTTGTTCTCCGCAACAATGCTTCCTTCATGTTCAATGGTTATTTCACTGTAAAAAAACGCGCCCTTCACTCTAGGATCATCTGTTCTCCTTGACGCGCAATTCCTGGAGCCTAATAACCGCTAACTGATGACTTCCTTGTTGCCCAGATGTACTTGGAGTTATGGGGAATTAATCGTAAGTGAAAGTAAAGCAATTATCACTGATGCGTTAATAGTAAAGTCAACCAGAAATAGAAGGAACACGTCGTTTAGGCTGTAATTGGCAGTTTGTAGTAGATGTGGGTTGATTACGCCCAGAAAACAATAGTTGCATCATATGTGCTTCACTGCTTCAAGTAGAGGTTGATCTTAATAGATACGGCAGTGCTTTATTGCGATCATTTGGATTCGTACTAAAATTTGCAATGCGCCTTACTATCAGAACTTATCATCGACATACGATCCGATAGCTGTAGACGGGCTCTCATGCAAAAATGAGAGTAGGAACCACATTGACATAACTTGTTAATGATGTTTCAACTAGCCGACCGCTTGCCTTAATTGTTTAAGCAGCACATATCAACGCCGCCTTAAAAATGTGCTCTCAAAAGAATATTACAGTGCGTGCTGTTCGATTGTAAAATATGCGAATTTGAGGTATGCATTTGTTTTTCATCTTATTCTTCGCATTGGTTTCTGCGGAAAATTTTCTACGCATCGATTCGGATAAGAATGCACCTCGGAATCGCGAACGTCATCTGCAGTCATCACTGTGTGCGAAACGCTGCCGAAAAGCAATGGTACTTTTCAGATAATTTGTTACTGCCTAACATTGAACCCGTATCCCCTATATAACTGATTAATTCCTTCTAGAGCGAACACTGGTGCAATGAAAAATGCATGCACTAGGTGCTCAACCAATCCGCAAGCCGGATTACGAGGATTTAGGCCTTATAATGTATTTTGCCGAGCAATTTTAAGACGAAAGTAGCTGAAGATGAGAATGTCCGTTATTATACGTGTAATGTTTCGCATGATGCAGATTGCCCATGCCCAGCTAATCAACACACAGTGCAATCAGTACAGAGTAAGAGAGTTCAAAATTCTATAGTAATATTTCGACAGTGATCCAATCCAGTTGATCGGCAAATTGTATGAATTTTGTATTGATGGGATATCGCTGCGTCGAACTTCTAGAACCAATCAGCTCAAAAAAGAGCATAATTTGCAAAACTGTTACGGGCCATTAAATAAATTGGAATACAATCTTCACTTTCACATATCGCATCCCTAGTGTAGCCCATTTATGTGGCTCGTTGATCTGCTGTGTCGAAATAGACGCGACGCTGCAACTGCAGCAGCCCTGTAGAACATTACTGCTTTTTTTTCAATATATTAACTGATGGTGATAAGTGAAATATTCGGAATGGCGAAGAAACTAAGGAGTAGAGGGCATCGAATATCAGTTGGAAAGGATACAACGTTTGAGCGATCATAGCAATCCAACTACATAGATCACACGCATACCTCTAACTCTTTGAGATGCCCTTCGTACGTAAGAAATGTTAAATGATATAACCAGTAAAATTAAAATAGTGCAAGGTGAAAAGTCCCTGAAGCAGCAAACGTCACATTTGTGATAACAATCAGTTCATTCAGTAATGCGTTCATGATTAATCTTCGGATGAAAGGAACAAAAATTTGCAGGAACGCAGATACGTTCTCAATTTATTTCGTTGTAGCGTATCCGCGAAAAGGGGAATCTCTAGTGCATTCCTCTGCTAGGCGCATTTTGAAAAAGTACTGCAGCTTAATCGCCCATTGAAGGCGATACATCGTTCCGATGCAAAATCTCATTTTTTTCGATTTTCGAGTAACGGCGTCTTTTCTTCGTGAAACCAATTTCTTTGTTTCAGCTATAAAGTTTTATATGATTTGATTCCCTTCATTGCATAGCCGCCTAATGCAGCGTACTTGCAGTGTCCGAAAGTCAATAATGAAAAAGGAAGATATCTCGAAGACGGTTGTATCAAGGTAGGCGTCCTCCGCAATTTTAGAGACTTTCCCCAGATGTTTTCTATTTTCCGTTCTCCTCAACTTTTCAAGTTTCCAAAAAGTCGACACTGAACAGCCAAGCTCTCATCGAAATATTTTGGTGTTGCTGAACGAATGTGTCATAGTCCACTGAACAGAATTGGGATCGTGGATTTAGCAAGCCCGAAGTGGCGGTCAATCTGCCATGTGTTAGTGGTACTAGGTGGAAAAGAGCGCAAGGAATACAGAGGTAAATTTTTCACAGCGGTTTTACTTGCACGACTATGGCCGAAATCAGCGACCACGTTTACTGCTTGTCACAAACCACCCGACTTCCAAGAATTGAATTTGTTGTTGCTCTGACAGCCGTGACATGTCGATGGAGGCCGAGTTGAACATGAAAGGACATGCGGATAGTGGAAGCGGTTTATTGGTGAACATCACAACTCGCAAGAAGGAGAGGAACGTCTGGATGTAACAAGAGTGACGATCGACTGGAGAAGACTGTCGCCAAACGGCTGAAGGAAAGCTCGTATAGGCCTCAGATAAGCCAAGAGCGCTTAGGTCGATCAACGGGAGTGCGCGAAGAACGATGAAGGAGAACCGACCATAGGAGCAAATGATCAGTGCAATGTTAGATTACAAGTAGATTTAGACTACAAATAGATGATCTGAATTGGCTGTTCTGCGCCATATGCAGCAGAATCGCAATCCCATTTTAGCAGGTGCCACTGAGAATAGGAAACTTCGAGAATTCTAAAAGTGGACTTACAAGTTCGTAAAGCGGATAGCAGCTGCTTACTGAAAACAGTGTGTCTCAAATTTTAATCAGAATAAGCGTTTCTGAATTTAGGAATTCGATAATGTGCAAATGGATCTAAACGGAAGCACTACGTCACTCACCTCGCATCATGCACAAATTTTTTCTCCGTAAAGCTCGACCTCACAGCTTCATCATCTAGTCGCTTTTTGCCATCATGAGAACATGATGTAAAATTCACAGTCTTTTGCTTGCGATGTAGGGTCAATTTCCAAAGCACACATTTGTTTACTAGCCTCTTTAAGAAACTCATATAGGTGTGGCAAATTCTACATATCCGCTTCTTCAGAGCTCCAGGTTTTGGTAGTGCAATATATGAAAAAATTCGAGGGACGAATTTCTTCAGTGAACTTTGCTAAAGTGCATAATCAAGTTGCCTTATATTTGCAAATATGTTTATGAGCGCTTTCAAAGCCGGTCTTCTCGAAACCGTTAAAGCCATAGTAGTGACATATGTCTGTCATAAGCTGACTGGTGTCTATAATGCTGATGTTGCGCGATTCGATGAAAATATAGAACGTTGAATATCATTGCAATTTGCATTTTTCTTCTGTTGGATCTTTCAAGTCATTCAACCCACCGATGCATAACTGAAGACCCGAAGATCGGAGCTACGGTTCACTGAATAACGAAATTATGAAAATGTGAATTTGTAACTGACGTAAGGAGGATGAAAAGTCTGAGGGAAGACAATCCATCGTTCAACACCAGATCGACAAGGCCCAAAGTTTGGAGAGCGTGACGAAAAAAAGCATTTTAATAGAATTCAGTAAGCTGGCTATTTCAAAGAATTTTCAAGCATTGTCCAATTCACAATTTGTTCATAAGAGCAAATATGTCATACTCTTTCAGTGCTATTTGGAGTGTATGAAAGAACGTATGCAAATACAAGAGATATGTGGCAATGGTATGTTCATTTCGCTTCTCCTCTTCATTCGTGGATAATTTTGCAAACTACAGCACATTTTGCAGGCATCACAATGCAACGTCGACTTTAATGTTTGCCGAATCAAATTACTAAAATCCTATCATTAAAATTTCATCTGCGAGAATTTCTCCTCGCAATGTGGTCACTTATTCTGCTATGGATTAATTTCGCCGAAAAACAAGGAACTTTTCGAATTTTCGGAATCTTCATATATTTCTCAGGAATTCCTACTTGCTCCATCTCTGTTGCTATTTGTCGGCGATGAACACCGCACTATCAGTACGAGTTTGGTAGCAGAAAATCTACTAGGAACATTAGAGAGAACATGAATAGCAGTACGTCGAAACTGTGACGATCTTTCTTGGGTCGAATATGCTCTATTATGTGATAACTTCCATCTTTATGGATCACAGCGATGTTCCATAGATAGGGGCACATGTCAACGAAAACTGTAGAAGATTTTTCAACAACAAGACTTTTAGTGGCTTCTTACTGTCGCCACTTCTCCCTGCATCAGTCTGTTTCCTGTCTATATTGTGCCACCGAGAACAACATAGACGGCTTCACTTTCAATGCGCTGCAGAAAAATTGGCAGCAATAAAGTAGTTACTAATTGTCAATAGAGTGGTTATTTATCTAAATAATGCAGTATATATTGAAACTAATGTAATTCATGAGTGTGCAATCAGGCAAATAACCATATATAAACATCACTGCAGTTAATGAACGACATGAGATTTGGAAGCCGTATTCATTCATGCTATAGATTCACATATCAGGAAGCGCGGAACATTCGCAAATAGCTGAAGATTCTACATAAAGAACTGTCAACAAATATACAAGTGCAGTAAAACATTAGTTATTCTTCCATCCGCGGTAAAACCACAAGAATAATTGTTACGGACTCCAAGCCGACAGCAACCTAAGATTGCAAATAACCCAAAAATTTGTGACTATGGAATATGCAAATTTCATATTTGCTTTCTTTCATGAAAAAGGTCCTGGTAAGGACAATATGACATTATTTTTCTGTTATCTGCACATCTTCAGAAGAAAGATATCCAGTGCGATGGCTCAAAATCCGTCATGTGCTCTACACGGGAAATTTTACGTATGCAGTCGATGTGGAAGTAATTTTAGCATCAAGCATCAGCACAGCCAAGCATTCACTCGCTTTAGAGTATCGCCTCTCGAAGGCAGATTGGAGAACATTCGCAGTAAACGTTGGTTCTTTATAATATCCAATTCCTCTTAACCGATATGAATCTTCCTTCGCGTAGAAAATCGTTAAGTCACACTTTTGGAATGATGCAAATGGTCGTTAGAAATACGACCAAATGGTCGTCCACCAATGCGCATAAATATAACGGCGTACTCGTCCACCACTAATCCGGATTCATAAGAGGAGCAAATTGCTCAGCAATAGGAATTAGTGGCTCCAGTATGACTGCCCAATGACTGCTCAATTTCCACTTTGTTATAACTGCCTATTTAAAAGCATTTGGTTCAGAGAACCTTATGAGAGCAAATTTATTTCAGCTATCACAAAATGAAAAGATCAATCCGGTAGTGCAAGGCATAGATGCGCAGCTAAGATGTCATATTAAGCCTCTTTTAGTTGTTCCTATATCCGTGCGATTTTGTTTAAAAGTTGCAGTTATAGCTGATGTTGTGCCATGATTTCACGTAACTCTTTTGGACGGTTTGCGCTTATTCATAAAGAAGTAACCTCTGCTAAATGAAAAACTATGAAACGTTCTCATTTTTTGACGAATCCTTTCATCAAGAAGCCACTCCTCTTCAACTTTATTGTTTAATCGATAATATTCATTTCGTCGTCCACCCTTTTCCTTCTCATTATTGAATTCTTTAATGGCGAAATCACTCGCATCCCTCGTAAAGTTATCATACCACTTAAAACTGCGAATGAATAGAGCAGTAATGCATTTCATAACGTATTTCATCGTAGCACCAAGAAAGCGTTGTCGACTTGAGTGATCGGAAGTACCTGTTATCTATCATTTCACCTCATAAAAGCATTACTAAAGAGAGCACTTACAAAAATGAGGAACGATGGAGTCAGTGTGTAGTGGAATGCAATAGGAAAAAAATCCGGAAAAGAATGAGTGCTTGAATATGATCCACTGAGACGAAATGCCATCTCATCATGCTAACACTAGTTAAAATGGCAGAATTCAATGAAAACGAATTTAATGCAAAAAGAGGCGCATGAACAAATTCCGAAATGAATTATGAATTGCGAAATATGTGCCAAAGAGTGGAAGTTAGTAAGATTAAAACCGCTAACGAAAAATCCATAATATCTGCAATGCTTGGTGTCGTGCAAAATTTATTCAATTTCAGGCTATCAATAATGGGCATCGGTTTCGTGTTTTTGGCCTTAAAAAAGGATTAGAGTATCAATTTCGCGTTTGGTATGTTTGGGATGAAGAGGCATTATGCGGTATGCCATTTGTGAGCAAATTGATCGAACCGGAATGCGCCTTGTTGGCATCAGGTGAAAGCTATCCACAAATTTTCTTGAACATATGTCATTCGATTCATCAAGATAGTGCTGCTTAGATGAACTCATGAACGAAAGTTTGATTGGGGGTTCATTTTCGATTGCTAGCCAAACAGTTTCTGCATCTGAAATTTGAAATGCACCTAATGAAGCGCGCAGTTCAAATGTGCCATTAAAGAGGATGAAACTATTAGACTCTAATCAGCACTAATAAAGAAGAAGGAAGAAATAGGGGAATTTAAAGTTCTGGTTTCTCATATTCAAATTTTGAGTACCTATTGAATCGTTACAAAAACAGGGGTGGTCGCTTCATGAGATCTATTTTCATTCATTTGATCCCATCTTTCACTCAAGAAGAAAGCACTGTGTGGTAAAATGATAACTGCTCATGATATGTGGAAATTTGAGAGTCTATTTTCCTTCATAATATGTCAAAATTAACTGAATGCTTCTTAGGATTCGATTTAATCCTTTCCCTACAGTGGTCTTCATTTTAAATTCAATGCTGCGCGCATGCTACTCCTTCGAAGCAAATGACTTTTCGCAACTGATATTTCCTTCCAAAAAATTACCTAGCATTCGATTATTTAAGTGGTTTTTTTGAGTATACGTTCTAGGAGACAAACCGTAAAGGTTATTTCGTTTACTTCAATCGTTTTTAATGTGTTGAAAATATCGAAATTTCCTTTCAACAGTTAACAACTCAAGCATTATCATTAACAGTAATATTTGCATTCATTGTTCGCCATTGCCAGTAACAGTAGTATTATCACCTGTGAGTCCGGTTGCAGCATCCAGTAATAGGAAAAAATGATCCCTTTCCCCCCAGTCATGAATAGTGCTGCCATCAGCAGTAAGAAGTAATTGTAGGCAATCGATATTGGTCCGGGTATATGACGCAGTAGCATTTAGTAACTGATAACACTGCAGTATTAAGTTAATCATTATACATTCGTAGTAGAAATCATTACATAACGTTGTAGTAATAGATATCGGACGGAACTTTAGGTCGTTCTTGTTTCTTGTATTATTTAGGTTTGGATGTGGTAAACTGGTAATGCTTATGGCAATATCGAGTGCTGTTTGCAATAGCCGAGTTGAATGGCTGATATGTAAAAGTATATTTATTGGCTTGGATAAGTGCAGGAGACACTATAGCCATGTGCGTAAGCAATTCACATATGTAATAATGGAAAGGATATTAATAACCACGGAAAAAAACAGTGGCGTTTATGTGATACTAATAACCATTCAGGGCTCTGATATTATATGTGGCAAGAAGCAAACGAGGAGTATCGCTTATGGCACCAGTAGATTTAACTGGTTGCCGCAGTGACAAATCAATCCAGATGTCATTTACTTCAGAAAAACGCCCAGCTAATTGATTCTTTCGGAGAGTAATTCTCGACTTGTTTATCTCACGCTTAACAGCTGAATCACTGAGGATCTGTAGCTGAAGAGTCTGGGGTTGGGAATCCACGAGTTTTTCGACTGATGACGCACAGTCACGGTGCTGCCATGATCTCCACTGTATCCATTCATCATTCACACCCGTATCACTTCCATGCGCCACTGTTACAACCGCACATTTGACTGCATCATATAGTGAGGAAATTTGCAGTTAATGCAAGTTCATTCTTCAAAGACGTACGTTTCTCGGTGACCACATCCGGTCAGTTGTGGTCAACTTGGAACAGAGCAAATTCTGCAGCACTTATGACGATGGGCGATCATCTTCTGTACTACGAATTGGCCTGTAGGGGTATATCCGGACATCATTCTAACGATTGCGACTTTAACCAGATTCACTTTTACCTCAGCAATGTGAGCGATTTTCAAAGTTTCTCGACAAAAATTTCAGAATTAGGAGAAATTTTCATAGCGGCCGCAAGTATTCCGTCGGGAGTGAAAATCTCTGCATAAGAGGTTAGCAGTATATTTGCATGAGCGAACTAAGTGCCTCCTGAACTTTTAAATGACAACTTTATTTTCAAAGTGACCTAGTATTTCAGTTAATCAAACAGTAAGGTCAAGTTTCCACTACCAACTTACCGAGGATATTTTATCAAAAAAGTTTTACTGCCCTTCAAAGAATCTTGAAAGCGAAAAAATGAACTTCGAACTAGACGTGCGTACATGTCAAATCCTCAACTCTCAACTGAATGAAGTGAAAGTGATGCCGCATTCCCTGTCGTGAACCGAGTGAACGGCACTAAATTCTGTGCATGCTGACCGTTTTTCTTAGCGTTAAGACTTTCATATGCTTCAGATTATTATTATAGCGTAGCAGCATTTATGCTTTTTTCAGGCTGTAAATTTGTCGGCCACTTTATCTTCTAAATAGCTGCACAGTTTCAGCTGTAAGGATAGAATCTCATTACATCATTCTTCCTAGGAAACGAAGTCGACGTCGTTTATGCTACCTCCAATCGCTGGACCTTGCCTCTATCAAGTTCAACTTTCCGCGGTCTTTCGCAAGTGCCCGACGAAGACGTTCTCGAAGACCATTCAATACTCACCTTTGTCTGTTCGCGACTAAGTGACTGCCTTATGAAAAATGCATTCTTCCGGCGTGCACTCATTTTTCGTTTTGCTTCAAACCCCAAAAACTAGAACAACCTTCTCTTCTCTGACAGTGTCATTGTTTCATATAAATCCACATCGGAACATCTTTGCAAGAAGAAAAATTACGTCACCTCTGTCTCATACTACTATTGTACTTGATTATGGGAATCAGCTGCATTGTAGTATTGCCTAAACCTCACTGACCATTAATAATTAATGAATAAAGTGTATGACAGGATTCATCAGTCAGCGGACACAGCAACTTATCCTTGTGATCCTAAGGTGGAATAGCCAAAAGATATTGTTTACTTCCTGCATCCCCTCACTGCACGATTTAGAGTAGCCCGATGTCTATACGCCGTTGCAGGCAAGTTGCAGCTATAGCTTTATATAAAATAAAAAGCCTTCTTCTAAACCAACAAGATATGTCCTCATCTGAGTGCACTTCTTCCGATGATGTCTTATCATGAATGGGAAATATGGAGCGCTATATTCAAATAAGATGAATCAAATAAAAAACGCTATGAAAATGTGAATATTTTTATAACAACTTTTTCAATGGAAATGAGGGTAATTTTTGAAATCTGCTTATATGTGTTTAGATTTATAGCTGAGTCAATTTTCTCCAATATTGAGAACCATCGGCTCTACGATGAATGTTTCATAGGCTAGTAAGAATTTCATGAGATCGAGTAAGAAAGAATAATTTTCAATTGGTGAGATTCATTTGCCGATTAGGTTCGTTAATTTTTTAGTTTATTTGATTTTTACCTACACTGACTCATGAAAGTTACCAATTTTTTTCTATAGTATAACACAAAGATCAACAATCCTGTATTATTGATCGATCGACGATCCTGGGTTACTGATCGATAACATTTGCAAAAAATTTCATACTGCATTAGTATGCGAATGGATAGCTCGAGGAGCATCTCTTCTCTAATTACCCATTTCATAAACAAAGTGAAAGTAGAAGCAAGTGTTTTAACAGAAACGTTCTCTGATTGGCGAAATGCAATGAAATCTTTTCGCTCTTTCAGTAACGATCTGCTAAGTTAGCTTTCAAATTGTTGATGAAACAATCGTTCGTTAATTTTAAGGTTCTCCAATAAGAAATAGGTAAAAGCGGACGTGATGGTACGATGTACTATAATCATATAATCTAAGAAGTTTTATTTTGGCCTCATCAAATATGAATATTTCTCGCCGTTCAGTCTCCCTATAATGAAACAGTAATCACTGTGTTTTTCAGAACTGCTGACGCAGCTATATGCTCTTTGCCAATCTTAGTTGAGTCATAATTACTAAGATGTTCTGTTTTCTCCAAGGACAAAATCAACCATTCATCGATATAACCAAAGTGTTCAGGTGGCAAAGATTACATTAGCAATTTAGTTTTCCTTGTGAACCCGTTCTCCTTCTTATTTCCACTGTACAAATGAATTTTCGATGATACATTGATGAATAAATTCCTAGGTAGTTTCAAGTATAATAGCACAGCAACATTGACAAAATGAAGAAGAACATATATTAGTGTGAACCGATTTGAGCACCAAAGAAAAAAACATTCAGCGCAGGTAGTGATGGAAGACGATTTCAGGGTAAGCATTTCGTCTTGAATGCGCCCTAAAATTATACCTACCATATTCCCGACATAGAGGCGTTTCATGTAAAATGAAAGGCCACAATGCAAAAAATGCACACATGATGCAATTTAGTAGCGTTCGATGGGTGAGTACCACTTGAAGGGAATAAGGTAGCGGTTTTATAGGGAAAGGAAGAGCGATAGTCGAGTGGCAACGTTCGCCATCTCAGATACCGTTGAGCAGCATCTGCCTGTAGAAAGTAGAAAACATTAAGTTATTCGGCTTTGTGCGATCCGGTATCATACTTGTTTTGTTGACTTGACACTCGAGGCCGTGGTCCCATTCCCCACTGAAAATAAAACGACTTTATTTTACAGAAAGCGTACGAATCCTTGCACAATTACTCCCAGCTGGCTGTCACTGAAAAAGGTAGCTATTAATAGCAGACGAGTGTTATATTCTAGCACAGTAAGCTATAAAAGAGAAAGCTAGTCGCCAGTTACGCTGCTGATGACCATGAGTTTGGAAAACGTAGCGATCTGCAAGCCTGAATTGAAACAAATTGATCTGTTCCAGCAACAAACAGATACTGTAATTAGCACAAATGCAGGAAAAAGCAAGTATAAGCACTACAAAACAAAAAAGCCTCATTAGAGCGCCTTCATAAACTGCATCCTTGCTAAATGAAGGCTAGCATTTCTGCATTTTCGTGCTGCATCTTCCCTAATGGCGAGCCCGATGAACTTTCGAACCTAAGCGAAAAGAAATGAGCCGAAAAGATATGCCAATAAACTGCAAACCTAAAGATCTCAAACGCAGTCTTGAAGGCATTGTTACATGAGTAGTGAATGGTCTTTATTGTGCAACATTGCAGCACGGCTGAAGTTGAAATACTGCACAACTTTCTAGTGACTCTACTTCAAGCATTTGTAGTGAATAAATTTCTCAGAAGTATGGCTGCAACTCTCTGCAACCCATATAAGGCCTACTATGCATCTGCTTCCGTTGGCCTTTCTGCCCTTTCTTACATTCAAAAGCCCACAGGAAAATGTTTAAGTCCACGCTCAAACTTTTTAACGCATCGTGAATCGTATATTCAAGAGAAAGAAGACCCAAAACACCTTAGCGAAGACTGTAGAGTCATCGTTCTCAGAAACGCAACACCATAGAATACACGTCACAGAAATGATAAATACAATTGCGAAAAATGATATCCAAACTGCAACTGGTCCAAAATAGTCGAGAACATCGAGCTGTTGTTTAAGGTCGACCATGATTTTCCTGTAATATATACGGTTCTCTTCCCTTATAACTTGAAAGAAAGATTCGAGCATCTCTAAATGCTGGACCCTAATTTTTAGAATTTTGAAAATCGTTTTTCTCGGACGAAGGAAATGGGAGTCGAGAGGATAGCTGACGTAAAGTGACAAAAAGCATTGAAAGAGGGGAGCTGCGAATATGAAGAAAAGGACGTGAAACGGGAAGGAGGTTGGCTTCTCATGGAATCAAATCTCACTCTCCCCTCTCTGGTGCTCTACTCGCATTGTATGTTTTAAGGGGAAGGGAAATATTTATCTAAACGAGTGAAATTATTTGCCTATCATTACGAGTAAAACAGTATGCGTTATAGAGAGCATAAGCTGACTGAAGCTTGAGGCACTAACAAAGCGTTTTTCGACAGTTTTTTCCAAGGAATTTAATTATTATATTCAACAACTGAGCGAAATGGTAAACAAACAATTGAGATTTGCTATGATGAACAAGACCAGTGCTATTCAATTTTGCACAAAACGACCTCGGTGACATCATTTCCTCATTGCCTCACTATATTTCAGTGTTTCTCTGCTTCTGTAGCCGCCTAATTCAAGACCTTGAGCCATTGGACACGTGCACTGAGTGATACTGTCGGTTTTTATTGGACTTCACCGAACTTGGCTTAACACACGGCAGTAGCACAACAAAGAGCAGTCATAGAACTGGCACTAGGTGGTTTTATTGGAACCGTTTTCTACATTCCATGAGTTAAATGAAGTCGCGACAGAGGTAGTGAAGAACTGATTAAATGAGAGGAGCGTGATGTGAAGGTGATAAATCAAATTTCGGACGGTCCGATCAGTTAGAGAAATTTCCTGCGGGACTTCCGCTTGTTTAAATTTCATATTTTTGCAAGCGTATAGATTTTTCTACGTACAGCATAAAATGCAATTTGATCAGCTAAAAGTGCTCAGACTTCCGATCCGTTTCGTGTGCGCTGAACCTTGCCTCCAAAACAGCGAAGTTCGAAGTTGGTGTGGATGATCATGATTTGTGCGTCTTATGGACAAAAAAATTTCGTAGTACCAGTTGCAAGGATTCGGAGTTTGAACCTACCAGCGGAAATGTCGCTCACTGGAAACTCCTACACGATAGGAGCCCTGGGAAGTTGTGGGAAATTCCTAAACCTCACATCGCCGCGCTCACTCATATGAGTGCGGAGATGTGAGGTTACATAATGCGATCTGCTAACAAAAAATCCGAGGAAGCACCTAAAACTTGTGCATTAAATGACGCATAGTTTAAAAAATCCACCCTTATTGCTACTGCCATTAACGATTCCAAGTTGAATTTTATTCCATCATCAGTCGTCGTTGACAAAAACAATCGCCACTGATGTTCAAGATAAAAACTCTTAAAAGCCATCGCCTCATATAAATGTTGTGCACTGCTTTCGAAGAGCAAGAGAGACGGCGACAAACGCATGAGTTAAGCAGTGCACATGAGATCGAAATATTCCAGAATAAATTACGCAGTCACTTCACAGTAGAATGCAGCCAAGTACAATATTCAAAAGAAAACAACCCTGAGCTTATGTAAGGAAAAAGTTCCTCTTAGCACATGCGTAAGTGAGATCGATTTGATGTTTTAAAAAGTTCCACTTCTGATATGCATAAGCGGGTGCTTCAGTAATACTAGCTATCATAAGGTCTTATTCCGTAAATGCTAACAAACTATTACAGTCTGCATCTAGAGGTAGTTCAAATGTCACGTAATAGCGACTGTAGTTTCCATAGAGAAGACAGAGCAATGCATCGCATTGAAAATGATGATTTCGATGATGGTTTCTTTCTGGATTTCTTCAACTGATTACTGAAATAACGACATATTTCCTTATCGCGCGTCAGGTGAAAACCTTATCCAAGTTCTTTCCTTTGAAAATTTTGTTAACAGGTGGATGTAGCACCATTAAGGAATCTAATTTATGCATTATTCACTTTGCTCAGATTTTTCGAACATAATGCGAGGTCATTGATAAGAGTTATTGAATCTGTCTGCATTCCCCCATAATTCTGACGAAGACCGACGACGAAATGTGTGAAAACGAACTATCAGTTTACACCGCTGTAATAATATATATACTTTACAAAAAAATTGGCAACATTTCCAAATATTTATCCCTTAGAAAAATTACGTTTTCGTATATGTCGAAGCGCAAAAAGCGCACACTCAATTCTCGTTATTTAATGAGCAGTTGAAGGCGAGTAGGAGAAAATGCGGCAATGACGATTTCATCAAAACAAAAGGAACATAATTGTATTGTGAAGGAAAAAAGGAGATAGGCTGAATTATCCCACATTCCTACGACCTCTGAAAGTTGTGCGGAAAAGAAATTGTTTTCACCTTATGAATTGAATGTAGTGTCGATTCGACGGTAAGACTTGTGAATCCGGAACAAATCGAAACTGGCAGATCAATCTGTAATGCACATGTATGATTCCACCACTGTAACTGTCCTAATCCAACATTTCGGGAGAAAAAACACGTAAATATGCCACGTACTATGCCTTATAATACAGTTGTAACTCGTTACGCGAGATTCGCTAAGAACGCATACAAAGTTGGTAATAATGTTAATATTACACAGTTTGAATCTTCACTCCAATAGTTCGTTACTATGGTATCGCGGTCGTAAGTACTATTTATGCAAGCAGTCTTTTCGGAAGTTTCAACTCATAAACGATTTATGTATGTGTTACACCGTTTGACATCTGGCACAAAATTTCAATTTTGCCAGTTAACACTGAAGGTAGCTATTGTAGTAAAATACCATAAAATTTTTGGCATCCACTTATATTCTCATTTCACACCGCCTGAGTCATTAAAAATCTGTATACTGTAGTTCACAGGGATCCGGATAGTTAATATATGAATGCATTATCGAAAGGTAGTTCCAGTGTATTTGTTGGCGGTCCACTAAATTTGCTGATTTGGAAAAAGAAATTTATAGTTTAATTACTTGCTGGGATATACTCACTTTCAATCCAAGAACGGCTACGATAGGCAGGCGTGTCTAAAATGTGAGGAAAGATAGCACCTTTGAGACGCTCGCTGCGAGAAAGAAAGTAGGCTCTCCTTTCCTCGTATAAACTAGTTCTATTTACCTAACAATAGGTGTATTATGGTACTGAAGACATAATAATTATCAGCATACTTCACATGTTGCGATCATTTTGCTATTTCTTTTGCGTTACCGTTACCCATATAAGCTCTAAGGAAAGTTCTGTTTTTGTATGACGGAAGCGCTTGCGCACTACTGTAAACTGGTGTTTCTCACATGCGTATTACGACAACTCTGTATTTTTGCACATTTGTTTGTTTGTTTCTCTGGAAATAATCCCGAAAATGATCAATGCTGGAAGTGTGGAGTCAGTTGAAAAATAGGAAGTGAGGGAACGTTCATATGCTCGTTGCATACGATCGATCCACGTCATAGAAAACTACGTATACTTTCAGGTGTGAATAAATTTCTTTCACTTTTCACTCCATAGACGAATAAACTCTTTTATCGAAGGATGAACACAATAGAAGTTGTGAAGAAATTCCGAAAATTGACCGCTCGGATAAGTTCAAATTCAATCCTATCCTATTAGTTTCTTCACTTACTTAATGCTTACGCAATTTTGGGCAGAAAAATCTTACGAAAAAATCTCCCAGTCTATCGAAGCACTATGCCATTAAGCTAACTAATCAAGGAGCATAGCTGATGTAATGGCGAAGCCAACACTCTACGATCAACACGTCTTTCGTTGTTGGTACTATTTTCGGCCTGTTTGTGCAACTTTCTCCGGGAATAATAGTTGTTTGATAGTTTCGATATAAAGTGCCCGTCAAGTGAGCATGTCAGCTATTTCTATAATTCAATTTGCACAACGTAAACAGGTGTAGTGGTGCCACACTTGTGCTATTATTGCAAAAGAAAATAACATTTGCCATTATGGAAATAGCAATATTATAGAAAATATCTTGCGGAAATGTCCAAGTGTGCGCGATAGTAACGTTTAACACACGTGAAAACAATAAATGACTAGATTAGAGGAAGGATAGGAATATGCTAACGGGAAAGTCGACTGGCTAGCGACTGCCTGCTTGAAAGTGCCATAGGGAAGAGGCGGCCGACGGCTTGTTTGCTAGGCGCTTTAGTTGAGTGCTGCTGCTGGATCGATTGCTATTTGAAAGCCGAATTGTCAGCACACACACAGCTAACGGAATAACTGAAACGTGCTACTCACTATGCATCCTTATGCCAATCAATCTCGAATATTCAGTGGCCAATTCAGTTGCGTAATTTTTACACCATTTAACATATGATTTCTACGACAAATATCATCTCTAAAATACTCCTAACTGCTGCATTCATCCACGTATCAGTAGAAGACTTCAGTAAGAAACCCCTCTAGTAAAATCGATGTATATAATCGCAGTAAAGCAACACTTGACCTAATTTCAGCCATATGAAGGCAGTTTTCAACTGATTTAAGTTGCAAAAAAATCATGAGGCCTTAAATATCAACATTTGAATTTCTTTTGAGTGCCGCAGTCCATATATTCTTTCTGTTGAAAGCTTTGCAGGGCTTCCCAAATGACTGCCGTGATATCCGAAAATCTGGTCTACAAATGATATTCTGCAAAACAAGTATTCAGACATGACGTTTTAATTCGTCCACATATAGATAGCTGTTATCATTTAGCATATCGTAGTTGCCAACCAGGTGAGATTCAATGAATCTCTTCCAATATCAACTAAGTGTAGTATAGACGTGAAAAAATATACAGCATGATATTTTTTAACAAGTGAATAGGCTAATCGAGCGTGAAATGCCAAATGATTTTTGCCAGTAGGAGAAACGTAGGTTGTTATCTTCGTATGGGCGGATAATTCTATCTCGGACGTAAATCTCATGAAAATGATCATCTTCTACTGGACTCCAGCTATGCGAAGTGTAAAATTTCGCCGACGTTGAATTTTTGCAGCTATTTTCAATGAGAATGGATGGATATATAGTGTGGCGGGGAGAGGTAACTCACAATGGCTTTCATTGCATCGAATTTTCATTCCCTGGTCTCAATGGTTCACGAGTCGAGGAGACCAAAGAGAAATACTAACAGACACGTATTTGCACACACAAATGTCCAGAGATGGTATCCTCCTAATGCAGATTTGCACGGCTATTGTGTAAGTGCCCATATTTTTGGACACAAATATTTCGGGAAGTACCAAATATATATAGGCATTCTTCAAGTGAAAATGAACGGCAACTTCATAAAGGCAACAAAAAATTTTCCTATGATGAGATATTTGTATACTCCTATGTTTTGAACAAACAATATCAATGATAGCAGCTTTGACGCTGCATAGAACCTGCAAGAAGTAGCCTGCACTATTACAATACACGTTCTTCATATATCATTCAGACCTCAGTTCTTAAAGGCGACAAAGATGGAATGGTGACATCTGACCAATACTCGCTATTTCTGCTTTTGTGAAAACGCTCTCGTCTAAACGTTCTTTTCATAGGAATTTTTTCTACTTCTCAGTTGTTTCTAAAAGTATCGGCGGTAGATTGAAAAAGCTTGCTATTAGCATATGATAGTTACTATGGAAACGACAAGAAAACCTGATTATATTTCATCCATTTCTTCGCTAACCATTGAAATTTTATGCTAGCCGGTGATCAAGAACGCTTTTTTGATGATCGTATGTGCCCATAAAGGTGTTACCATTTAAGTATGGTGGTCATAAAGATATTTTGGATGCGTTTATGAGTGAGCAATTCGAGCACAGAAAATGATAAGTGACGCCATAAAAAGGGACCATATGTTTTAAGGTCATGGAGGATTATTGAGTATAAATAGGCTTAGGTCCAAAAATTACATTCATTTTAACCGAAATTCAAAGAACAGAAAATAGTTTAATTTGTGTTGCAGAATAATTTTTGAGGGCATACTAAATAGAACAACGGTAATGTTCCTTAGTTACATGCTTTTTTGCGGATACACGACGATAAGATAGAAAAGAATTGCTGGAAATATTACTGTCTTGTGAAAAAGTACGGTGTAAAAGCAGAAATTCAGTTCTTCAATTACCTCCCATTCATCGATCAACCGGATGAACCTTCTAATCAAGCTCTATAACAGCGCTTTTGATTTATTTAGACTAAGTTCACTGGAATCTAAATCGTTGTTGCTTTTGAGTGATATTGACTACGCGCTACTTCAATTTATGCGGTGTAGCCAGTCAAGGTTCTTCTTTCTCTTTCTGAAGATCTGATCCGACGAACTGCTTTGGAGATATGTTTGGTGATGACGTGTTCTTAGCTTCGCTTTCCTTCATTAAACAAAAAATAATATTGCCAAGACAATTCTCATTGATGCCTACTATGATACCCTCATTCTTTTGAATCCTTCACGGTTTCTTTGAATGTTTTGAGGTATTCGTGCTCTGACCTAGCGCTCAATACAGCTCCAAGTGGTCTCGTGGTTATTCAACCTATTCTTGAGAAATCTCTCTGAAGAATTTTTCCGCCGTTGTAGTAAACCCATCAGTTATAGCGGCGCTTCAAAGTTTCACAAATCTACGTGATTTTAAAATGAATTGGTAGACTAAAACATGTTAGCTTCCTGGATCCCAAAACATCTTCAAGGAGGTGTGTTGTGATGTTATAGCTAACTTTAGAAGTGATCAATGAGTTAGTTAGTCCTCGAGATTCGACAATCAGATACTCTGATCTTCAAAAACTCCATCTGCACTCATCACACTATAAAAATGCTCACAGTGCGAACAGCAAGTGTCGCTTACAACCCAGCATCCGTGACGAAATCTATCTTCGTCGTCTCTCGCTCTCATTTCCAGCGTCCTCTGAGAAGATCGCTGATTATTCTCTCCGAGAAGCTATAATTACCATGTAGTAGGGGGATTTTAATATGATGGGATGGACGTTTTTGCAGCCTATTCTTTATAAATGAATCAATACAGCGTTTCTTTTGCTTCGCGCAAGTGCTGAAATTTGTTGTGTAATATCTGAGCACTTAGAACGGCAATGCTTGTGACAGTTATGTGAGAAATTCGCCATCACCTGATGCCTTAACAGACTATGTGCTTTCAAGAACCATCACTATCTCTTCCACAGTGAAGTGCTACCGAGAACTTCAGATTTTCGTAAATGGAAATGGTGGTCAGGAACATTGTTTCTATGAGAGGGTGGACGAATTGTTTTTGACGCTATCGTTGAATGCTTGTATCTTCCACAATGATTCTCTCATCAGCATGCATCTATCTCGTACGTCCATTTGCATTTCCTTTTATTCACTGAAATAAGTGAGTGAACTGCAAAAAATCAGCTATTCAAAATGGTTCATTCATATTCTAAGACACTGAGAAATTCATAGAAATTCTGTACAAGTAATCCGCCTTTGAAAGGTGAAGGTTAAAAGTTCAATGCCGTACAAAATTCTTAACGATTTCCTGTACATTTGAATATGCAGAAGTTTTCTTAAGTTCATACTGGTCATTCGTGATGTACATGTAACGTATATCGCAATCATCAAATTGCGTAGCTCCACCTCAACTGCCAAGAACTTAAACGAGCCTATGGATATATGAACACACGCATATGCATATAAAGTGTAGAGAAGCACATAAAACGCATCGATTTCAAAGAAAAAGTACTCATTTCATCTTATACAGAAGAAAAAATGAAACCGCAATCTCTACGATCGCTTGGGAAGAGAATATATTGTTTATGCGGGAAATCGTGAGTTATCCGGATGAATATCTGAGTATTTGGTCAATATTAATTTCATTATTTTTGCCTAAGACATATCCTCTCGATTTTTGTTTTTGGTAAAAAGCATAACGGTGCTAAGATATAACGCACTTTCCTCTGTATTCATCGATCAGCGCAATAGTTAGCCGAAATACTCAAATATATAAGCAAAAAAAAAACGTCTAAATGCCCATCGTTGTTAATAAAATTTATCGTTCTTTAGAATTTCCTCAAATTGAGAAATTCGTCTAGAACAGTTTTGGCATACACTTTGTGAAGAATGTTTGAATTTACGATCATACTGCAACTATTACATGTCTTTAATGATAATATCCGGAAACCTTATGAACTAGTCCGGAAATCGTTCACTAACAGAGAACGTTGAATCGGAATCGCATCAGATAATATGGAAATGGCATTCACTCTATACAACTCAGCAATCTTTTGCTGCAAGTGGCATTGAAATGTGAATATCGTCACGACAAATTGTGCGTACTTATTGAGAATGCTCCAAATTTTATGTACATTACATTCAGCTGCAACCAATCAATCCTTAGAGCTTATCCATCAAGTGAGCCTAAGTGTTCTACAAATATCCATCCAAAAAAATTGCACTCTCTCGACGAAATTTTAAGATAAACATTCCAATCACTTCACAGTACACATATGAACGTAATTTTATATAATCCACCATGATTACGCCTCCTTAATCCAATCCACTTCCTCTCCCTCATCCTCCATACCCTGCAGGAAGCCAAATCAAGCCAGGAACTGTCGCCCTTGGAAAATTGCCAGTAATCAATGGATGCGTAGTAAGCTTAGTAAGAACACTAAAAGAAGGCCACAGCCACCGGGCGCGGCGTTAGTCGGCTGTACAAGCTGCTGAGCATAACATCTTGTCGCATTGAGGCCACACCCCACATCAGCCCACTTCATCAATTGCACTGCCTCATCATGCGCCTTCGAATACAAGTGACTCGTTGCTAGGACGATTTCACTCCGATCGTCTTCGATGGGGGACAAATTCAGCCGAAATTTCGCCTCAGAATTCAGTGTTCGCATTCCAGATTTTATGAAAATTTGTTGCACATTTACACCACCTACAAACGTTACAGATCTCCCATTTGAACAACATAAATGCCGGAAAATGACATAGAACTGTGAGTTCAAAAGTGGTATTTCAAAACATCCAACAACGACGAATAAATATCACAATTCCTTTAGCGCAGGGTGCAAACAACTCTCCAGGAAAAGGCACGAAATTCGTCTGATTCAAATGTAAAGGGAAATGGATTCAGCGAGCGAAATCGCAACGTATAACGTTGTCCACATTAATGGGTCATGAAATTTGTTTATTTTTTATGGATGCGTCGCTGGAAATGGCTAATATTCACGTAAAAACGACTACTTTTCACCTTTCTGAGTCCACTCTACCATTTAAAAGTATCACGAAGTCAGAAGCAAAAGGGACCCGTCCAGTGGGATATTCTCTACTTCAATGAAGTTAAATTTATGTTGCACTTCATTTATGTTGTTAAGAAATGAAACATGTGGTGATTGCTGAGAGTCGCTAATTTCGACAAAAAAGCACTACCACTATTCATGTTAGCCTTTTCATATTTGTTATTAATGGACATATCTCGCGCACATGTCAAAGTAACACACAAATCCACGAATCTCGTCATCGCATCTGAGAGAGCGAGATCGGCTTTATTCGAATAGTGGCACTCATTTAACTAGTGAATGAGCTGGCGCTCATATAAAATTCATCGGTGATTCAGGGCTCAAATATTTGAGCAGAAAAACTGTTGCTAGTGGTACCATTAATCCAGTTCATGAAAGGAAGAGGCCAAATGATCAAATGTCCCACAGAAAAGAAAACATTCTCATTCTCCCACCTTTTCCTTGGCTCGAGAGTTGTGCCGCTACTTTTCCAATTTCGCATTTAAATGATCTGTCGCAAACAAACGTCACAGAATTAAAATAGTTCCACCGACCAAACTGGACAGACTTGGACTATGATTCTTCTGCGTTCACGTACCCATTCCTTTATTGCGCTTGTTCGAATAACAACTGCAGCTGATGTGACGTTACTCCTACGTTTACCTGATCACATGACGGTGTATTGAGATTATGTCGGGGAGAACATACGTTCTTTCAAAGTTAGGTTATGCGTGACTGATGCATGATTAAAATTCCACAGATGCATTAAAAGACTGGTACGCTTCATGCACCATACGGGGAATTCCCCAATGGTACCATTATATCATAAGAGTTTCGAAATGACAGCACAATTCCCTTGGAATGTATTGCTCAGCACTTCGGATTCCGTTAACATTCCCGCGAAAAGTCGATGCAAACGCCATAATTTTAACATATTACTTATGCATAACATCTCGTGCACTTTATTTTCTCAGGCCAAACTTGGGAAGTACCGTTCAAAAGTCTTAACTTCCTAGGATAAGTCTCGTTAGGCTCGAATAATATTCTCCTTTCGCCATATAGGCTCTCATAACGCCTTTCCCATCTCAATATTGAATATGTGTCACCCATTTGGGACCAATAATAGCATAATATCGATCTCATATACAACAGAAAAACCAAAAACTGATCAAACAAGCGGAAATATTTTCCTCCAAAATCATCATCGCTGAAATGCTGTTTAGAGCTAAACGGAAGACGAAATGTGCATAATCATGAATCATCAGCAAACAGTGCGTTAAAGTAAACAGTATTCTAGCGTATTCGGTGAGCATAAACATTCGCTTGACATGCCAGCACCCAAGCGAAATGCCAAAAACATCATTACAATATATATATCTCCAATGAGATAATGCTCAGATTGATATCGTGTAGCGCTTGCAGCCCAAAAACTCAGATAATAGAAACGGTGGAGAAATAGTGACCTCATCGATAATTTTAGCTGCTAATCCGTTTATTGCTCTCCTGTCATGTGGATATTGAATGATATTCGTTCATTTAATGACAATGACAAGATAAACTCGAATATGCATGGAAGATTTCCAAGTCTGGAGGGGAGGGGGAGGAAGAATGGAGGAGTACAGAGAAGGAATCATTAATAGGAATGAATCAGAGCGGCAAGCGAACATATATTTATCGCTCAAATGCGCCCATTCAACGCCAATTTTCCCATCACGATTATCTAATAATTCGTTCATGCATGTCTACCATGGACTGCTAAAATTTCAAGGACACTTCAGAGCAATTCATAAATTATTTATGAGGCAGTGCGATATCAAAATGACGTTTTTTTTAGCTGGATAGCGCTTTTTTGAGGGAGAGCTTAGCGAACAGAAAATTCTAGAAAATATTGGCCGAGAAAGAGCGATCCGGATGTACGATAGCTAAATTGTGAAGAAGAATCAAGGATCGAAGTGGAGCGGATTCTTCACCAATCCTATGAGTGTTTTTATAGGATGGTACATAATTCTGTCATCCCGTATGCAGTTATGTGTCAAATATGCTACGGGAAGCTCCAATCATTGAAATTTATTCCGCCACACGATGTACTCGGCACTCTCGCTTCGCCCGCTTCCGCCAGATCAGGTTCGCGTTCAGCTGCGCCCATAGAATGTATGACGGCTGTGGAAGCTGAAGGTCTCAGAAATTTTGAAGGCAGAGTGAACAGAAAGGCTATCGCTAATCTTTCTTCCGTGCAGTTCGCTGTTTTCTCAAATGACCAACGTATCTTTAAAAATGCCATGCAATTTACAAGATTGTTCCATTACTTGCTACTTGAATGCCTGTAAAATTGCCAAAAGCACAAGCATACTAAAGTAGGAAATCGGATATATACTCTGCATTCCACTCAGATAATGAAACGGTTGAATGCCTAATCGACAAAATAGTAAAACCTACGGCATGTGGCCAACATATTTGCATTGATCCTATTTTTAATGGATCTCCTCGCATAAAAATCTTTCTGTTGGAAGACGAGCAGTAGATGCTCGACAGAAAACTTGTTTCGCTGGTGCATTTCGACGTCAATAGTATCGTCAATGTGCTGGATCAACACAAAGAAACCTTCTGTCTTCAGCATTAGCGATTCCGCAGCTGAAACTAATTGAATGCATTGACTCATACACACGCACGCTCGTCCATACCACGCAATCAATTTTTGCCTCGATTATTTGTGAAAGCGATTGAGGACTCTAAAAAGCGCACCATCAGACATTACACACTGCGAACATTTGAGCAGTTTATGACTTGTTTTTTGTGCTTATGAGTACAGCATCTCTATAAGGCGCATATTGCACTAATACGCGAAACTCATAAAAATTTTGCTGACCAATCGGTTTTTAGATTCATTGAGGCAAGATGGTTGCCACATGGGAAGCATGGAAAAAAAATGCAGAAAAAGAGTTCTTCAAGGGCAATCCAATATTCATTTCCTACGCGTTTCTAATGACGTTTGCAGTGCATTCAATGTTAGCTTTACGAGGGCATTACGTTTCAACAAGGCCCATTTCATTATAGTAAACTTTTCTTGTTACAACTGCAAAATTACAACTGCAAAAAAACCTCGAAAAAATCACAACCTCTCCAGCTAGACCTGAATTCTAAGCAGCACACTAATGTCGTGAAACCTAAAGTTAAGCTCGATACTTTGATTTAGTAGGCGCTACGGTTGTTGACTGAATAAAAGATACGAATGAACCATTAAGTCCAACTTCTTCCACAACGAATAGTCTTCCTCAAGAATCCATTTCGCAGTCGTTTAAAAATCCGACTCCGTAGTGGACCCGTCGGAGCCAATTTTTACCTCAGCCATCACTTCCTGCCACTTAGTACCAATGAGATTTGCAGATAAGTTAGAGGAAAATTGTGAACCCATTCCACCTCATCAAACACTATCAAAAGCTACGTTTTGTACACATTTAAACTAAAATGCGAATAATTTTTGAAAGTGAGGTTGTTAGGAACGAAAGAAACGTGCAAAAAGACTTTCGATGAAAAAAACTAAAAAAGCGTTTACAAAGGGCAACGGACGGGAAAACGAGTTTACCGCAACTGCGGCAAGCATGTCGCGAGCCATTAACAAGCAGATAAGCATTGAGCTTTTAAGCATCGAAATGACTCATCGCATTCCATGTATTAATCTATTGTTGCTTTTTCTAGTGGCGCCACGTCGATGCCCTTCTTCAGTTGTGTTGCGACGAAAGACCGCGCTGCAACTCAATTTTACCTAGGTCGACCACGGTGATAGATGTTCTCGGCTGTCCCATCATATTTCGCCGTTTCATCACTGCTGCAGTCACCTATTTCAAACCCTTCAATCATTGTTACATATATCCTCTCAGTAGCCTTCGGTGCAAAAAACTTGTGCAGTCGAGAAATGCGAATAAAAGATGCCGGAAAGAGTTCACTTCATACTACGATATTGTGAAAACCTCTAACTGCTTATCCTTGTATGAATGTATATGCAAATGTATGCCTGGTCAATCAACTCTCCTCGGCCAAACGCACTGCTAGAAGTGTGATAGTTCATCTTCATTAGATCATTAGGTGTTTTAAAGAAGGCATTATGGGTGATACAGGTCATCGTTATGTATTAAGATGGTTTGCGTGACATATGATCTGAGTCATATATGAGCATTCAAGTCAAACCCCTAGCTCCATTTGTATCATTCTCACTGAACAAATTCGCTTTTTCATTTAAAGCAAAACGGAAAAATTACGTGCTATAAAGTGGACTTTCCTTTCCAAATTTTTGATGCTTTCAACGACTTTAGAGAACTGAATGATTAGAATGGACAACGCGATGCAAAAAGCTGTCGCTTTATGAGTTCGATTAAGCATATCTCGAATTTTTAATTCAGTACTACCGCCAAGCAAAGCGAGCATGCAAATGATTTGACGCACATATCCAAGGAGATACTCACGGTCGTAATGAGCTTTTAGAAGCACATTTGCGAAGTTCAAACTGACGAATAGCATGTACAAGTCGGTTGAAGAGTCAAAGAATGCTGATTTCCTGAAGCATTAAGCCTGGACAGAAGTTTCGACATCTTTGATCAGATGATAAGAAATTTTGAATTTCCTTTCATTTGTTTGAACGAATATTTTATTTTATTGAGGTCTATGCTGCAACAACATTCAAGCAGACTTTTTTGCTATTCTAACAAACTGCATAAAGTGATCTTCAAAATTCCTTTCATTCTTACCTGCAAATGTAAAGCTGTACTCATTGAGTTCGAAAATTCTCAATCATTTCATCGCTGTTTCTTCGTTGACATCAGATAAAACATATCAGGCACCTTGAAATGGTACTCAGAAATCAAGTACCTTAAACTGGTACTCAGAAATCAAGTACCTTGAACTGGTACTCAGAAAGGAGTATGTACCTATCCGTCTCTATAATCAAGCATTTGCTAATCCTATAGGAGAAGGTTCCCATTTGAATGCTTGAGCGCATAGCTCGCACTGTTGTTCACCACTTACCGTGTGAATCCATAACATAATACCCTTCTTGCATTTAATTAAATTTCACCTACCATTGCATATTAATGCTTGGAGTTCATCGATCGTAGAAAAACTACACAATAAAGGCAGATTGCTGCAAAACTTCCATGAATTACTAATAAACTCTAGGACCTTCGTGAAAATCTCTCATATTTTTAACCTTTATAGGCGCCGCATGTGGATGATTTACCTCCTTCACTCACGGCAATCATCGCTTGCTGATGCTGACTTTTAATTGTTAATGAGCTTAATAAGGTGGTTTGCAAGTAGCTAGTTTTGCAGTGTCACATTCAAATGTTCTCGAGTATATGTTAATACGGTATAGGCTAATATAGATGTTCTCAAATATTCTCGAGCTTGCATATCGACAGAACGCTGCCATAATGATTCTTGCATTTGCAGATTTGCAAAAGCTTTTGAAGGCAGCAGAAATATGCAGTTTAGCCGGATATTTGAAGTAAATTCATGACAAGGTGTTTCGCAATATGGTCAGCTTATGGCTTAATGATAATACGATTCTGTTGGTCGTAATCGAGGCAGCTTATTATTTAGTCCGCTTACACCCACTACGTTAATGCTGTCGATGAACTTCTTTCATTCAACTCGTGTCCAACATTTTTGTGATCAACACCACCCGTCTATAAGGGGCCTAAAAGAAATCTTTCCCTCCAAGGTCACATAATGACCACATTATGTAAACCTAAAGCGCTGGTAACTTTAGAAACATTCCACCAACATTTAGAGCACTTTATATGCGCCACTGAATCACACATTCTATTTGTTATGAAAAACATGCCATGATATGTAAACAGAAGAAATATCGCGTCTACAAATACCTTTGACGATTGATGGAAACGCAGTGGATGAAAACGATGAAATGATGAAAACATCCGTCGTTTCCCATTGTCTCCTGCGCAGTCGGCTTTGAAGTCCGTACGACTTGCTGGCTCTGCCAACTGAGCAATCACGCTCAGCACCCTTATCGGGACAAGAGTGGCAGAGTAAGTCCCCACAATCATACAAAGAACAGTGACGGATCTAGTCGTCAGTATCGGACGACAGGCTGGAGACAAACCTTGTTGCGATTACTCGCGAGTATTATTCGGATTTTGCAATTTGATAACTAATGTGCATGTGTATATGTAGACGTTTCGGTGAATGGTACTGTTCGGCGCACAATGCACCCATAAAATACAAGAGGCTTAATTATCCAAGATAAGATTTGGATCAGGGAGAAGAGAGACGAATGCGGTTGTTCGAATTAGCAGAGTCGCAGGCGCAATGGTCGACTCAACGGAGCTTAGACGACTGAATGAGGGAACAGGACAGTTGAGTTTTATCTTCACTATATATTGGCTACCGGGTCAGCGGCAGTCAATGCAAGCGTAAACCCTAAACTTCATGTAACCGACCTGCAGATCCGGAGGTCAACATGAAGACCACAGCAGCCAGCTCCGCCAGAGAGGCATTGGTTGATTGCAGGTGGAAGCGACATGGAGAGACGTTTGTAATGAATACCCTCCCTATTCATTCAGAATAGCAAAAATAAATAAAAGTCAAAAACAGTGATGAAGTTAGCGATTGTGAACGTTAGAATTGGAGTAAAATGCATTGCGCTTTATTGTCATGTTGAACATATCGTGGAGTGAAACAGGTGAAGAATTGAAATGTTTGCTCTATGTAGAACATGAGGAATGTTTAACAATGAGAATAAACATGGTGTGCATTCGTAAAACAAAGGCTTCAAACAGAAAGTTGCAAAAAATGTAGCAGATCGTGACTGTTAACATGCAAACTATGTTTTAAAGGACATCCTGATGAACAATGGAAGCTTCTCCTTCGCAGACGGACAGCGAATTTCTGGCGTTTCTATTAACCGGCTATCCGGTTTAACACTCATTTCCTCGCTCATATGTACGAATGATAGTAAGAGATCTCATTTCTGTAATATTTGTTCGGTCAAATTCATCTCGACGCGTCAGAATCGGTCCTCGTAAAACTTCGTAGGACTTCGATGTTTGTAAAATAGTCTTTAGCACCGATGAACAGAACAGCGAAGAACTTCGCTGTTTTAGTTGGTAATTTCTCCCTACGAGAACGTAACTCATTTGTCGCTGACAATCTGTAGTATGACATAAAACTTGTGCCGCGGCGACTGAATGTACAGATATGTCGACAAAAATACGCTCTCAGATGGGATTTTTAAACTATGGGCGCTAAAGTATACTCATATTGAAAATGCTCAGTAAAGAAACAAAACGGCGATAAAAGAAGGTTGACAAAGACATAAAAGAATACCGCTCATTTTATTAACAGGGCCCCATCGAAGAATCCAAGCAATTCAAATGGCAAACAAAAAAGCTTATAAAATAGTGTATTCAAGGGATTTTATGATAAAAGCATGGTTGAAAATTAGGTCTCTGAAAAACTTTCCTCAACAATAACACCTTGTTGCTATTGACACCTCGAGTTGGGTGCTATTTCCGTTATCGACACCTTCACAATTTGATACGAATGCGCAAGAAAGGTTCAGAGCACTTTTCATGTTAGGTATGAATTGAATGAAAATGGCACATAGAATTAGTAGAAAACATTAGGCAAGGATCGTCAATACTAGGAATTTTTGACTGCGGAAGGATCAATATTAGCTTTAGCCTCCATATCTCAAAAAGATGGCTGTCCGATCACCGGTTTGATCAATAATCATTCACTTGCAAGGCAGTTGGAATACATTCGTTTCTGAAAGAGTAGTTTCCAAGGAAGCTCATGTAACTTCCATAAAAAGGCGAACGTTTCATTCGAGGGAGATTTAGGTAGCCCGCTGGATTCCTGCTCTGTCTGCAATGAGTCGATTGATGACGCTTAGTTCAAGCCGCTAATTGAGGTCGACAGCTCCCGAAGTAAATTATTCACCATTACTTTTGATTCCCTTTTGTTTGTGGTCAGATGAGAAATCAAGGTGGCGAATTTCGATATGCAATACACTCTTCATGATTGTACATACGTGATTAGCACACGGAAAGGCTACATCAGCATGCATCCACGAAACTTATTGTTACTTTCCACGTAATTGGCGCCTTTTTCTTGCAGAGGACGCGACTGTCGAGGATACCTTTATCAAATAATCATTAAAGAAATAGCGACTGTCCATCGGCACTTCTGAACGTTACCGGCAGAACGAGGAAAAACGCAATTGTTGAGACAGTGGCGAGGAAGAACAGCACCAATAGGAATCGATCGACTACAGTCGCCAACTGTTGCCATTGCCACATGATTCGTTTACGTTCGTCGAGAATCTCAACCGATAATAATCACCACAGAACTCTTGACTGTTGTAATGTTTGTAGGTGATGGGACTTTTTGACTGTCCTTACTAATTTATCAACGGAACCTCAATAGTGAAAGACAGATGATCACATGACGTATGGATATAATCAATTCAAGTTATATTTTTCTCTTCATTCTGTCCACTTTTATCACCCGCATTTTCGAAATTGTGCCGCACTGTCACAAAATATGTCGAGAAAGTATCCGATACTTTTTCTTCAAGGTTGCAGATCAAAGCGACCACGTAGCCTACGGATACATGCGCATACAATTTCCTTCATTAAACGTGAAATTACTCAGCGGAGCTTTTGAAAAGCTCTATAAAGTCGATCAAGACGTCAAATAGCCTACCTCCTCGCGAATTTCATGCTGCTGTAAACTCCTATATATCCTTTTCAACATTAAACGAAATCGCTCCTCGAATTCGTTGAGTACTTGTGGTCTTTGGTTCGTTATTCGAGGCAATAGCTGCAAGTGATTATTCTTATAGCATATCGAGCTTCGATGAAATCTTTCAGAGACTGAAGCATAGCGGGATCTGTCCCAATTAAATTGGTAACCGCACCAATTAAGCAAATTTGATCACAGCAATCAGTTACTTGCCACAATGAACTGAAATTAGCCAACATGCACAACAAATTTATTGAACTACGAACCCACCCATACATTCCAGTGTAAAAGAGGAAGCAAAAAGACAAAATTTTGTCATCCTAACAAACAAATTCTGAATGTCATGGCGTAGAAAAAACCAGAATGCAGTAGAACTGTTGGCGTGAAAGAAATGTGTCTAAGCGTACCACACTGTTGCCACATACAAATTTCTTGTAGAGTTCCCTTGGACCAAGTTGGCACGAAAGAATAACCACAATACAGAAAATGAGAGTAGTCTTCGAACGTACCAATATGATCAGAAAAGTGCTTGTTTTCAGGCCACCTTCGCTCTCGTGATTGTCAAGATAACGTCACCAAGTAATGATGAAAACCTTGAGTTCTGAACAGCTTTCTTGCCTGTTTCACTTTTCACGGCCGAAACCCATTCTTCCGATCCCATTTTACGCATTCAGAAGTACTTTTGGTGGCGTTCACTGCTTTTTTTTAAACACGCGAGACCTTTTCATTGGAGTGACCAAATTTGTTTCTGAGTCATTAAATGTGGCATGTGCTGACATTCGTGCAGTCTGTTGTCGCTCTTAAAACATACAAGAGTAATACCTGTTCCTTCACTATCCGTCCAAGGAAAGCTGAATCAAGACCATAATCTTTATGCTGTCTCTCGCCAAGACGAATATGTTCAGGATCGCCCAATAAAGATACCTCAGCTTCATTCGCTCGATTCATCTGTAAAATTTATCTTCCTTTCGATGACACAATGACAAAAATTAGTTCCTCATACATCACCATCATCCGTTCCGCTTCTTTCAAGGGCAAATAGAATCAACGGAAATATCATTCTTTCTATGACCGAATGCATTAACAACTAAGATAAATGCAAAACGAGTGCATGTGAAGAGAGATGAGAAACACAAAATGAAGATATTAATTAATTAACGTTTAGTTTATCACTACTGTAACTGCTGAAAAGTAGAATGTGAAATGAACAAATTCAACGGTAGACCTCTCTGAGGAATCGAAATGCACCTGAAACAAGAAATATAGACAAGGGACAAATAAATATGATAGACTGGAATCGTTAGATAACTGAGCAAATGTTGAAGCCGTAAGAGGTAAGCACATATGATATGCGTCTAGGTAGTTTTCTGGTCTCTGCAGTCTGCTCCACAATCATCAGCTAAAAACTTCGTGTACGTAATAAGGCATTCAAACGAGAACTTTCGATGCAAGTTCTCTAAAACAACGAATTCGTCTATGTTTCGCGAGCCGAAAAGAATACCTGCGAATTCCTTGCAGCTCTTAATTGTATTCAAATTCTTTCGAAGTTGATGGCATCAAAATGAAATACTTCACAGAAGTTTTCTAGTTCCAATCACATTATTCATAATGAATGCCATACTTTCAATTTTTGTGGCATTCGCTTGAAAATATCTATTATAGACGCATGAACATACGTAGAAAGAGAAAACGCATACGCTCAATTAGGTACATAAATGAGGCTTAGCGCCAGCATGGTGCTCATTTGCGAAGCAGATTTGTAAAAATATGCTGGAAATGTTCTCGGAACTTATGGGTTCATTAAGTGGATTCTCCAGTGGAATTTTCCTTGGCAGTTTTACACACATCGGACATTAAAACAGCATTTGCTTGAAATGTTTGAAATAATGAAACAATATGTGAGAAGAACAATACTAACCATAGAATAAGCGCTGAAGCGGCACTCACATTCACCACTGGCAATATTACCCTCGTTAATGCCTCGCCTATTCTCTGTGTTTTTAACTCTTTTCAAATCGCGGAGAATACTACTACGACGTATCATTGAGCCTTTGGTCTGAAAATATCGCATAATCCTTCTCCGCTATTATATTTGACAACGGTCAACTCATCATGGATATGATCAATGCACAAATTGCCACCTATTTGTATGAGCTATCGGTGCTAATATATTTCATATACTTACAACGTTTCGAGAAAGAAGAAATTTATAATCAATAAGGAACATTCCGCGGCAGAAATTCCACATCCTAAAAACACACAGTACAATGTTCCTCGATTATTTGACCAATCGACTCTGAAGCGGCCGAAAAACTAATTCGAGAGTAAATTAAAAAATCTCTTCTTATAAAAAAGCCTTCATTTTTCTTTCTGCTCGATATTCTTGTGGCGATACGAATGAAAGATCATAAATGCAAATGAGCGCTAATCAAGTCAGACCTTAACTGCATAGAGGATCAAAGTGCCACTAAATGGTATGAAGAATTTCTCAAGTTATGTGGAGATTTTGCAAGCTCAACATACGACATAATTGCCGTCTTATTAAGCATAGACGACTTATTAGCTCTATTACTTTTACTTGAAATCATTCCCTAGAACACTAATTAATGCTAGTAATGAACACTAACATTTAGAAGCATGATGCATCTGTTAGATATTTCATTAACAGCGAAAACAGCCGCTTCATTTCTATAAATTAAAAATTCGTTACGAATACCCATCTTCCCAACGACCGTTCCGTATATTCGCGCAATTGATTCTCTGCGTTTATTGCTGCTTTGCATTTTGGCCATAGAGGACTGCCATGAAACGGTTATTTTTGCCCATCCTCCTTTGCCGCTTTCATTTGCTTGATTTAGACGGGAATGTCCTCCAAATATCGGCCTTATTGGGTTGAGAAAAATCGCACTAGCATTAGCTGTGTGCCGCAGTATTCTTTTGACACGGTCAATAGAAGAGAATGCACACAACTAAACGACTGCGGCAATAAGCGTCCAAAAAAGCGGTCTCGAATATGAACCGCTTCTAAATACTAAGCTACCACACATGGGAGATGCAGTGGAAGGCGCAGAACGGAGAGGTGGAAAAAGAGTCTTGAGGAATTTAAAATTCTGCAAAAACCGGTGGACACACATGGGCGATGCGGATCTTCAGAATCCTTTAGCTGTAGCATAACGTTAATAGCAGGGGCTTATGGAATACATGGCTTCTAGATTAAGCACTCCTGTCGCAGTGAGGAACTCAATTAATCTGAAATTTAGAAAACAAGCCTGCGAAGTTCTCAAAAGTGCGATTGAGTCCGGTTCATGTATAGTCATTCTCAGCAAGCTCGCCATGTATCCAAGAATATATTTCTCCATCCACCACGGTACACGGCGTCCTTGATTTGCTGCTCCGTTGCGGTGGACGTTTAGTGTGATTACGTTTATGCAAGTGGCTAGGCACACCATAAACAAAGACGCCACGTAATACATCCCTGAAAAAGAAAAATATCACCCACAACGTTGTCATCATAACATAGTCCGAAACCAATCCGTGTCATAATAAAATGAATAAATAATCAACGAAGATTCAATATTAACGTTGCCTTCGTCGGAGTGCCGCAGATACCTTTCGGCTCTACATGATAGAGGTCAGAATTAGCAGCGAGTGGTTTTCTATGGTTTCCCTTCGCCTCAACGCGTTCTCATCAAAAGTACGATTGGCATTTTCTGTGTTTAAGACAAAAACTTCCTTGCTGCAGAAAACTTCCTCAGGAATTAAGTAAATGTCTTTTGAAGGTGGGGAAATAGCAACTGCTTCCGCATGTTAAGCGCATAAATTTGTATACTCATCAATAAGTGTATCTGAACATTTAAACGACATCTTCCACGAGCAATAAAAGATGACAGTTGCTGCGACATTTACGCCTATTTGGAATTTCCTTTTTATAACGTCCAGTGTGCTCAGCCACGTACCATCTCGTGCATCCCCTGGTCGTGTATAGGACAATGGGCATCAATACCACGGTTAATTCCGGGGTGGAGCGATAAAGTCAACGAAATTGCGGGTGTTCAAAGTATTAAAATAAAATAAAGTATTAAGACATTTCCTAAGCATTGATTAGCCTCCACAACATCTCGAGTGAATTCAAATTTCTGTCGCTCCAAAGACTTCTTGACCATTTAAAAGCACATTAATTCATTGCTTGTAAACTCACCTATTAGCGGAACCGCCTCTGAGGTCGGCGGAATCGATTCCGTTATTGACTGAAAAAATACCATTTCACTATAGAGGAGGGTGCTATTTCTTTATATTAAAGAAATGGCTGAAATCTTTTAATCTTTACTTGCAGTTAAGGCATACGATAGAAATAACAGACACCCATTTTATTTTGATCACGAAATATCAAGAACGACCTGAGTGTTTGTATTCTAGCTGAAAAAACATCAAAACTGAGCGGTCTGAGTGAATGCTTGCATCATAAACGGTTCGTAGAAGTTGTCGGAGTTCTTTTCGAATGTCGGAAATTCGTGTTCTTTGATGTGGAGAATATTCGTGTTATGAACTATGGGAATTGTTGCAACTCATTCTGTAGTGCAACGTTTGCAATATAACGAGTAGTACCCATTGCATTCCTGAATCCCCGGATTAATTAGAGCAACGGAGGATATTTATTCGTAAACTGTCAACGATATTGACTGCTGACTATCTTCTAAAGAGCGCGAACGATTTATGGTCACTTGGCATCAAAATTCAATTTCGCACAACGAAACTTTCTAGCCATCAGAGGTCGTAAATGTTGCTATGTTCAGTAGTTGCACACAACAAGCCCAGTTTTCAATAATTTTAAATTACCGTTGCTCCTTCTTTACCTCCATTCCGCATCTGCCATCGATGAAAAATCAGTGGAAAAATAACCGATGCAAAAGCAATGATGCAACATTTTTGGACTGAAAAACAATGACTACCTGTAAGTAAACACCCATACTGAGCATTGTGGTGATGCACATGTTGATTTTTTCACCTGTCTCAGGTGGCATAAAAAATCCAAGAACTGCCATCGATGAAATCAAAACACAAGGCAATATCTGAAAATAAATCAATTTTGTTACGTGTGTGGATTCCGTAGGCTAAAGAATCATATCTGGGAAGAGCTCCGTTACTGGTCTGAAATTCCGCCACATCCACCACCTGAACATGATCATAATTCCTAAAAAATAAGCCATCAATTTGCGATCCTTCGCTTGCGGTTGGTTGAAAAAAAAAATTAAAAATAGGGCAAAAAGATCACATAGAGGAAACGGTCAGCATTATAAAGCACTAGTGATTTCCTTGGATGATGCAGGCTTTTTAAGCTCAAATAATTTCGTCGCTGATTTTTTTTTTTGCGTCCAAGGTGATCAGAAGTTTTTCATATTTGCATATCATATAACATAGCATAAAGACGAAATGACACATGAAATTATTTCGTGCTCATGGAAAGAGTATTTACCCGTTACTCTGTGACGGCTAAGTGAGATAGCAAGGAACAGGTATCAACGAAATTAGACCTCAAAGAGTTCTATCAACGTGTCTTGCAATATCTTTAGCACTTCTGCCTTTCCCATTTTTGTGGCGACTCATTTCGCCGGATTCTGAAGTCGAAGCTTGCAACGAGAATCGGAAGAAACGAACAAAATTTAGGAATTGTGGAAGTGGAAAACCTTTTAACGTACATGATTGAACACGTAGAATAGTGGACGTCGATGCATCCGTATACGAATCACTATAACAGGCCATTCAAGAAGTGGATCAGTTGGAAAGGGCACTATCTGAAATTATTTCTCTCCGATAGAATTCAATGCATGCTTTTTTTTCAGCAATTTGTGAAAGGTATTCTATGCACTGTATTTTGACCACAGAAATATTCCTTACAATAACACAGAACTCAGTCATTGCTAAGAATAATCCTTTTTTAGCACCTCATATAATTTACTTTGGAAAATCATGGTTGTGCTGGAAAATGCAGTGCAACATTTAAGAAAGCAACTATACCCAAGACTGCAAGAACCTATGTTTCGAATTATCGTCTACAAATAATGATGCTGACATGGTATTTCGAATACTTATTCACCTTTACGAAATCGAACAAGAAAAGGATCCAGGATAATGTGTGGGTCCGGATTAAAACAGACGGCACTGATCAATGAAAATATATACGCATGAATTCCACGAAGGTGTAAAATCATTTTTATCCCGGTGAACGATTCTGTGGCAGCTTAATTTTCCAAATATCGACTTCGACGATATCTATTCTTCTCTGTCTCATAGTATTTTGCTGTGCCCCCATTTCTGTAGCTGCGCAATTCAAACCCGCTAGCCCATGTATGGGATCATTCAGTGATATTGATGGTCGCCAACCCCAGTGCTTTAAGTTGCCGAACCGAGTGGGGAAAACTCCGTGTTGACTGGGGTGGTCAGTTCAGCACAATCCGGGATTTATAATGTAATTTTAGTTATGCATCCTTTCCTAACCCTCGCGCTTAAGCCGTAACAAAGCCTTCAAAACTCCGTGTCGCCTACTTCGGAAAACATAATGTCGTTTCTACATGCACTGGGATATTCTTAAACTCTATGAAGCATGAGCCAAATTATCCGTCGATTCAATGCAAGTTGCATTAGTTATATTAGTTGGGCGAGCATGCCATGTTATCTTCGCAGTTTAGGCTTGCAGCTGCATCTGCCGCATGCGCTAAATTTCAGAACTTCATTCCTCGTCATTTCCACACTTCGCACTCATCGTCGCGTCCTCTACCGCCAGCATTAGGAACCTGTCCGCCGCTAATCTTCGGTCTTTGCCTATTTAAGGTCACCTTGAGCACAGTGGTTTCATTTTCAGTGATCTGCGACACACAGCAGCTCTTGCACTGCCACCAACAATACACTTGTTTGAGTCGCACAGCATTATCCTTTGCATTTCTCCCACCAGCTGGATGAGGATTAATATAAGCACCAAAAACATCGAGCGTTCAAATGGTGGTGCTGAAATTGATTGGTTAAACCCTTCTCTTTCGTCATTCTATCAACTATTCTTTCATCGCTATTTGCCGGGTGTATAGAAACCTCCGAAATCCTCTTGCAGGACGAACATTCTGAAACCTTTGGATCAGCGGAGGGGAAAAAAAGAAATGACGCTTACCTCTCTTGTGGCGGTCATTTCCAAAAGATCGAACTCGCTGTTGTTCATATAACTAGAAAGATCGCCCTTATCTGTGATAAGCTTCAGGTCCAATTCTTTGAGCTCATGAGACCACGAAGCAAACCTCAAGAAGCACTCCTAAACGACCATATTCAAGGTCAAATATACAATAACATCATGACGGATCTCATCATATGAAAACAATATCAGACCTCCAAAACACCTCTTCTGAGCATGATTAACGGTTAGTGGTCCTCAGCCACCACGCTAACACATTGTTCAGAGAACCATCCCATTCATTCTCGCAGCGCACACATCCTCATAAAATTGCTCCGTTATGAAATTTACTTCGCATCCTTAGTAACTCCACAACGCGCCAGTATTCTTGTTTGCATCACTTAACGACGACACTGCATTGTACAATAGCCCGCCCAACCGTAGCACAGTACGGTGCAGTTGGAACTTCCGACGTGGAATAGGACATGAAATAAGGAGAAGGCATGACTGTTCTTCTGCAACATGAAGTAAAGCGAGCGGCATACATGCTACAGGGTCTCGTAGAAGAGAGGAGTGGACGGATTCTCTTCTCTCACAAATCTTCCTCAGGGAAACTACGAACTTAGGCGGATAAGTGGGGAAGGAGCGCAAGAAAAAATCTTTCGCGCTCAGCTTCTGAGGGACTGGAGGAGGTGTTGCAGAATGTCTTTCTTGGGCTGCCGAATTTCAGGGCTGCCAGTGCCAGTACGAAAGGTAAAAGTCAAAAGGTTCTTGGTGGAATTCTATAGCGTGCATCATTGGTAGGGATCTTGTGTGGGAAAACGAATAGGAAAGCGGGCCGAAGGAATATAGCGCTTACACAATGTACCCTTTAGCAATCCGTTCATTGAACAGTCGCCTTCAGAAAGCGCCCACAAATGAAGAAACATAAACGAAAGCGTATTTGTGCATTGTGCAAGCTGTTCGGTGATGCAGCCTTGCGCAAAAAATCCGATCTTCCGATGCATTTCCCCAGTCGGAAATTCTATGAGGTTTTTGAGAGCTTTCCACGCATTTCAGTATATAAGATTCTGAAGTTGCAATACCACAAAGTAGATCACAGCAACCAAATTTCAGTGAGTGCAGTTTGCTTGCTGCAGAAGAATTACACTGAGGCGTTTACAAACGTATCCGTATCGAGAAACATAAAACGCTAACGCACTATAGGGCTAAAATACGAATGCATAATTTTCATTGTCTTGCTCTCGCCAAGCTATGCGTAACGGTGAAGTGTTGAGAAGAGTGTTGCTACAGCACATGTATTCACATCACCACTGACCAAAGATCCCTTCTTGTACCATGAATAGTTCTACTGCAGCAGATTTTTAGTGCATGCTTTAGTCACTGTATCATCTGGCGCCAGTGACGTTAAAAGGAACATAAATGAAGTACGAGAAATATGGGCTGCAACGAATGACTGATGATACAGAGTGAGCGCTGAGTAGAAAAACGAGCAGAAGGAGTACTAGAATTGCTCATAGCATAAGTGATTTTACATTCCTATCATGACCATCGGTCATCTTCATATCTTCACGAGAAATAAATCTGAGAAAAAGTCCACATCTTAGCTAATCTAATCACACATACAACGCCCCGGCAAAAGCCTGATATTCCCGTGGTCGTCTCAAATATCGATTACGCATTTGCTCGATTCGGTTCTTAACTCCACCATGAATTGCTCGGCAGGCAATTTTCGGATGCTCTAAACGATGGCCATGACAGACAACCGCGAAAAAACAAATGCTTCGTTAACTGAGCAAGCGATTAGATATTGCTCAGCAACCGAACTATGCAGGAGCTCACTGATGTATTAAACAATTTCTCTTATCCGCCGTCGAAAGAAAATTTATGAAATACGTCAAATGCGCTGAAGTCAGCAACAGGGACGTTTACAAACCAGTAACAATGGACCAGTAGGAATATTAGTCGATCATCAGCTAATGACCGTATAGTGACTATTCGCGCTAATAGAGGAGTAAAACGAAAAATAGCTCAACGAATCAACTTCACACCATATGGAAATGAGGAACAATCGTCAAGAAGAAATATTTTAACTTGTCGATAAATTTGAGCGCTCCGTATATGTATCCCCAGAAGTTCGTTACAAGATTATTCAGCATAACTTCATGCGTTTCCCTCTCTATTGTTAGCTATGAAATCGACCAATAAGTTTTCTGAACGGCATTTCATAGTGAAATCGAAAACGTTGACATAGAAGAAAACATTTATTGAGGTTGCGATCATTGCTCGCGAAATTCGTTCAAAATTAAAATTTCATTGAAAAAAACGACTGATTGGATGATAACTTCATGAAATCATGCTCGATGCCTATGCGACAAGTTTTTTTTCTTAGATTTGTTAGGAGAGTATGAAGACAGTGCCGTCGAAGTAGTAAAGAGTTGGAGAAAAAGGTATGAAATGAACGTACCTGATCATCAAAAGGATAATAGCGAACTTTAATTTGGCACGATGATTTAAATATTGCTGAGAATAACCATGTGACATTGCCATCAGATGTTGTCATTATATCGGTGCTGACAATTGCCTCATAATATTGTCGAACGGCACTATAATAATGAGATATGACGAGAAAATTGGTCGATAAGATAATAAATGGAATATTTAAATAGTCGTTTTATGTGCTATACATGCCTACATCTGAGCAGATGAAAATGTTAAATTACTCATCACCACGCAACTTATCTTTAGTTTATTTTTATACTATCCGCATCCAATGTGACGATATTGGTGTAGCTGAAGGAGCTGAAGGATATTCGACTTTTCGATGGGGAGTGTGGTTCGATTCTACGACCTCAGATTTTTCAGTCCGAATGCAATATGCAAGAGCCTGCATCTTTTAAAGGCCATCAAGATGCTAAGAATGTTTTTTTTATCGTCTTTAAAGCATTTCTTCGCAAGATTGAAGAAGAAAACGGAGCACGTAGCTAATATATGAGTAAACTGGCCAACAAGACGATGTTTTTTTCTTTCTACCTAATGTGCTCTCCACAGTAGTGCAAATTGAGGAAAATATATGCTAATCGAGCACATATAGCAGCATAACAACACAATCGCCAACGATCGGCAAATCACAATCGGCTATTTGCATAAATTTATGCTGTTTTTCAGTCTCAATTTTCCTCAACCGCAGTATTCAATTCAGAACCTCGGAAACTAAGTAGTCGAAAAGAGCAGAGTCATTAAGCAAGTGATAAAATACCCTCACTAATGCAATGGTAACGACCACTGCTTTCACATAGTAACTTCGAGGTAGGAGCGTTTCATAAAAGTATTTCATATAATGACTGTGTGCAAAAAGAATATGAACGCACACGAGCAGTTCGGACGAAAGATTCATCGTACGACAAACGATATGATAAACAAAGTACGATAAGACGGTAATATGTTCATTTCGAGAATATAGTGTAAACTATGAAGAAAAAACTTAAACTTACTTATTCACAAGTATAATGTCGGGTTTCCAAAGCCTTTGATAAGGAACATACATCGTCTTAATGCCATCCCATTCGCTGGCGTTCCACGTAAGACGCGGATCCAGCCAGTTCACGTTCAACCAACTTCGAGTTGTGAGAACTTGATTGCGTTCATCCTTTAATTTATACAGTTCAATTGTGCAGCATATGACCTCTTTCATGCATAATTCTTAATAGGTTTCCTACAGATAATTGTGTTCAGGTGACTCAAATCTTAGATATACTCTTCTTTGAGCCTCATATGCATGTTGAAAAATTGCTTGCCATACACGGTTTCGTAAGGTGCTAAATAAGAGGCTGATAGTAACGACGAATAAATGATATAAGATGACAACATCCATGCATGAACGGTATATTCTTAAGCTCTGAAAACATATGCGGCGCAATAATATATGAGAATTGGAACATAACCACAACAAGAATAGAGCAGAATGAATGGAAAAATTTCATTCTGCATATAGTCAGCGAAAATGCCATCTGTGAGATAAGAAGATTCATGCAAAATCAGATATCCTAATAATGTGGCACTTTGCTATTTCTCTTGCTGTCATATTGCCTTTATCCATAACGACTACGAAACAATCATGATCCCTTCAAATTGATTATATTCCGGCAACTATAAAACAAGTTTTTTACTCTGATCACTTGCAATGATTTAATAATGACTTTACTTGGAATAAATAAGTGGAGTATAGATGGATGGTATTTCAGGTCTGTATGAACTCTATCCAAATAAACAACTTTGGTTTAAAGAACTTCAACATTTTCTGGATTTTATGCATCCGATGATGCGTAATAACTTCCTCGAACATATGTCAAGGTTTATGCTACAACTGTGGGATATAAATTATTCAAAAATTCTCCAACGAACTGAAAAGTTCTGCTCGTCACTATCAAAAAGCATCTAAGTTGCATTCATGTGCGCATAATTTTACCTAGCGACAAATCAAAAGCGTCACAGTATAGAGCTTCCGTTGAGGGTCCTTTTTTCCCGTGGAAATTTCCTTTTTTATAAGCGTTTTCGATATAAGCGTCGCATTACGAATGACGGTATTTGTTATTCATGGTGGTTTACTTCATTAAAAAATGGCCCCTTTTCGAAATACTCGAAAAAATTATTGGAAAAGAAATTGATTTTGAAGAAATTCTTGAAGGAGGAATTCTTCTCCGAAAGCATGCGTTAATGATCTCCTCAAGTGCGATGCATCGAGGCTGTTCGTTTCGATTAAAGGCTCCAAATTCCGAACATAACTGAATCAAGACAGCAGTGCAATTTCTGAACGGCTCGCCTCTTGCTGTGACAGCAAGTGTGCAATTGCTTAGTAATTTCAAGCAATCGCAGTGAAGAACGACACCTTCAATCAAATGTGCCATTTGCTTTAAAATCTGTTGGCAATTTTTTTAAACTTTCGACGACATAAAAACACTAATTGGAGCATCTCTTGAGCGCCAAGAATGGAAAATTCAATTCACGCCTATTTTTTTTCCTCTTGAGAGGTTTTCAGTAACTCAGGCAGCCAGCAATCATTTTCGCCATTGTTATAGTAAAGGAAATTTCTCTCAGAAGGTTTTCCTTCTGCACAATTATGCGGACATCTTCAAATAACAACTTCGCTGTTGCGAGCATATAGGGCGATTGAAGTTGAATTAAACAATTTCTAGATCGGTGTAGCGCAACGTTACATGAATTCGGAAATGTCGTCCAAAATGTTAAATATTCCAGTACTGTTTCTTATTGTGATCGAACAGCTGCGTTATTTAAGCTTTCTCGAAGCATAAGCCAATGTAAGCTGTCATCATTATGCACATCGCCCATTATACACATGAGAGCACCTTTTGCAGTCGAGTTCTTTTGAAATTAAATTAGAAATTTTTTCAGAGAAACTGAAGACAGCAAAACTTCATAGATTAATTTACGTTCACATTTATTCTTATAATAACTTATAAAGTTACAGGCAAATGTATATATAACTAAATATTACTCTTTAAACTACTTTCGTCGTTACAATTACAACAATCAATACCTTTGACACGTCACTCAAAAAAATCTAAGATATTTTAGCAAATATCCTTCGAATTTTAATTAGTATACCATTTCGACGATTTGGTTAAGAAGAAAACCCAATGTGACATTCGTTGGAAGTGTGTGGTGAATGGTTGGTCGAACGTCTTTCTCATAACGTATGGGATCAAGTAGCATTTTATAGAGCATCTCCTCGTATCCATCAGCCATTGCGCCTGAAAGCTCTCATATCGAGGACGCTTTTTAAATAAGGCAAATCTCATCGACTCTTTACCTAGAAATTTTACCTAGAAATCTACCTAGAAAATTTATAAGTGTGAACTGATGTTCACATTGTTGGCATTATTTAGCTAATTTACGCATCGCTGAGCTAAACGAACGAGAAATTTATTCATTTCTTTTGCTATTTACACGACTATCCATCGATGTTGACGCACACATTACATGAATAGATCATATTTTCTCAGTTCTTGTGCCCTCTTTTGAAAGCAATATAAAGTATTCGTTATCGAATTTGTACCGCATGTTGAGCAAAATGAGTCGAATGACAGCTGAGAGTTCATTTCACTGAGTAAATCAGCGCTATTAGTTTTCGCTTGGAGGTACATTTCACCTGCAGTACATTATTGAAAAATCACTTCATTTATGAATCAACTGTGATGCTCTCAATTAAATCACCTCAGAATTCGATTCTACTAAGAAATAAATTTCTTTCAATGCCTCATCCTAAAAGGTTTTACAGAGAATTCCACGTAGAAAGAAAATAGCCTCGCAAAACAACTATACACTGAAAATGATAGGTCGTGACCAGAAAAATAAAGGGACGTTTAGCCTTTTTAATGCAAATCTCATTGAGCGATTGCCCACTTGGAAATTTTACGGGATTTTCTTCGTTCCTCAGCTACATCAAAAAATCATTCTCCTAGCGACTTCAGCTGAATATAGGCGCTGATAATTGGAAAGCAGGTAAAAGCTACTTGCAGTCAAAACGGTGAACGACATGAAACATTTACGATTGAACCAACATTACGTCATAATAAACAGTGACGTGAGAACAAAACGGGACGAAGCAAGCAGCAAAATACATGAGCACCTATATGGAAGCTTATCTTAATTATGAAAAGACTCTGTATTTCAACCGATGGATACCGGTATGGAGACATCATAGAAAGGGAAGAGGAACTAGGAGAGAAAAACAAGAGATTAGCTGTGAAGAAAGTGATGAGTGAAAAAAAAGAGTCCAACTATAAGTCGCCCGACCACGCTCAACACGAAAAAATGTTAGTATTCGGGACAACTTGAAAAAAATACTGCACTGTTAACGAAATACGCAGCGTAATGCATCCATAAGGATATAAAGAACCGATCCGAGATCCATTAATAAAATAACAATAGCCACTCATTGACATCGTTTTGTTTGAAGGGTTTTGGGAAACTTCGAAAAGAAGTCTGTTATGAGTTTCCCGTTATTTCTGTGATCGCCGAAAGACTGAAAAGTGCATCAGCTATGTGGATATTTATTAGCGGTGCACGGAACTCATTTGGCGTTTTCATCTATCCTTAGTGCGTCAGACAGTACGAAATAAGCAATTATTAGAACTTCGAAGGAACAGGAAAGACTAAGAACCGCGGAACATGACTGCCGTCTCAGAGGCAGCCTATTGAACCAATACCGAAGGGTGGGGATAGCTTTAGCGGCTTTCAATTACTGGACGTCGAGCTCATTTCGGAGCACATGGTTGTTATCGCTGTAACATAACCTAACTGTAGTCATCCCTCACCCAGTATGCTCGAATAGCGCATATCGGAGACTTTCTATTGTTGCCGATTAGTGGCAAGTGCTACATCCTAAGCTTCCATCACGGAAATTTGTAATTACAACTTTGTACGCCACTATGGACGTGCTTCTATTAAGCAGTCTCAATTCTAGGAGCATCAAAGATACATTTTGGTTATGTTTGGCGAAGTTATGTTCTCCATATAGTGTATGCTGGTCTACATATATTTTTTATCGGATCTATCCATTTTAAAATGCCCGTAAATTTCAACTTGCAAGTCATCTTAGAAATCGCCTAGCCAAGCAAATAAGACGAAGAAATTTTTTTCTCGCCAACAATTCTACCAACTTCATATTTGAAAACAAATCACTTTGCTTCCAAAAATAATCACTGAAATTACTAGTACCGGAATAAATCTTCATCAGATCGATTGGGCGGAAGCTATCAGAATTGATATATCAGAATTCGCGAGAAGACTAAACTTCAAGAGCTCATTGAAAAAGGAAGTGGAAATCTTTGAAATGGCGCTCTAGATCCCTTGTCTAAAGCTTGCTAATCACAGCTGCGAGAGCTGCAGTGAAGATGAGAAGTGCCCATCCCGAACGACTTTCGTCATTTCACTTCTTTTTCTTTTTCTTGCAATCAACCAAAATAATTTTCTCGCGTTTTGTTCGTCGACTGCTTAGACTCTTAAAATCGCTTAATGATGCATGTACTCTTCAAATGAATTACAACATTTCATTTGTCTTGGAATGCAATTATTGAGGTGAAAAAAATGCCGCTATACTACCAATAAGTTATCGTCATCTCAAATTTTCATTTCCAGTCAGAGAGAGACTCATTCTTGAGCAATTCTGGGAGAAAAGAAATTATACTGCTCGTTTATGAAGCGATACTTTATGAACATCTATCGCCTATGAACGTCAGGAGAAACACTGAAGAAATCGACGTCGTACGTAGATGGAATCACGCCATTGCTACGGTAAATCAAAATTCCCATCTGATCTAGGCCTATGAGCTAGAAGCATTCACATATACAGTTGGGGCATCCAAAGAGATACTAAAAAACGCAAATATATGCAATAAAAATTAACTCTATGACTGGAAAAAAGACCATGTGATCATTGTAATAACACGAAGGGCAATGTTTCCATGCGTTAAAGATTGCTTTGATACTAAAAATTTGCGCAAAAATTAACTAATCATGCTTATATGTTTAGCATATCATCGCTGAATGATGTGACATGTTGTAGACAAGCGCTATCGACAAATGCGGAGCAAATTGACGGCAACGAGAACATTACCAAGTGAAAAATTTACGAAGGTCCTTAAGAATTTTCAAGATACTTTAATGAAAACCGCATACTACGTAAATCAACGTTTATATAACAAGATTCGCCAATATTTTAGCTTTTGGTAGTTGTTTAAACGTCTATAGAATATCACTATTCACTACCAATTGACGCAGTGAATAGAAGCTATATGCTGGTGGGTTTAGTTTCGTAGTAAATGGGAGAAAATAAGCGGAGGAAAAAGTAAGATGTAATGTCCTTAATTTCAATGAAGATTGTATTTTATTGCGTTTCACTTTGCATGTGATGTAACCTTTATTTTCGCATGAGATTACAGAAATTAACATTATTTTATTCGGCGGATCTGCTGCATGCTTTAACACCTTCACTTTATCTAAATAACATATTTTCCGTAGTATATGGAATGATTTTCATTTCTAATGAAATAATTCCAATATCCCTCATTATACACTGAGGTTAGCAAACGAGGTAATATAACTGAACAGATCTACAAGACAAGGAAAAGGTTGACATCGATGATCAGGGGGATATGTAAGGACTACATCTGTGCTTAAAGTTCGTCCACCATCAGCTGAGCACATTCAGTGCTCCACACAGCATGGGAAGTATATTACAAAAATTGAAATTCTGTTATAAAAAAAGCTAAGAGGCGCACTTACAGTTCGTTTGAAGATGTATAAAAAGTAAAAGTGAAGTAGAAATATTCCCAAGGAATCCGAAAATATTACTGCCGAAGAACGCTTAACAAGAAAGTTTCATTGGCAGCTTTCATGCAGATGTTATGCAGTTATGCATGTCCTTAATTAACTATTAAATCTTGTTTATCTTATGCAGTTATACGTATCTCTTATTGAAAATCTTCATTCTGCAATTCTTACTCAAATTGTGCAACTAGGCAAACCTTCGCACCAGCCGTCTTTAATGGACATCGTTGGAGGCAGGCAGAGTGGCGAGTTATATTGGATTATTCAACCAAGTATATGAGTGAGTCCATCATCAACTAGGAGAATGCAGACAATAAAAACTACTTTGCGGTTTGACTGCTTGATTCAGCTGAAATGATAGCAGTAAGGAATCTATTAAACAAATTTGGTGCCAAGTTGTGATATATAGATTTCTTAAACGGAATGATAGATGAGTGCGAAATTGCGATCGAACTATTCAACAGCCATTGTCATATTACCATCAGAAAGGAGATCGATATGGGGACTTTATAGAGGTCGCTCACTGGTGCTTTAGAATCTGTCTTCGGTGGCGTGAGTTGGACAAATAACAGATTCAATAACTGCATAATCTTCTCCCGTAGTGCAGCACCATTTTGGACGGAAATGCCAATGCTCCAAACGAGTCCAAGAAAATTCAACTTAATATGTGTCTGTCCAAAACGAAATCGATGCCCAAACTCCTCTTTACGTGAACAGGTATTATCGTCAACGAGCAAAGCAACTGAAGAAATAGAAAGTTGTCTCTATACTGGCGGGCAAAAAGCAGTGCTCTTTTCGGCATCCCCCAAAAAAGTGTCCATAGGCTTAGATGAACGCGTTCCCTATGATTCTGTGCTGAGTGACGTGCTGTTCTATAATAAATGATGACGAAAAAAGAGTTCAACCAAACAACCGTGCGAAGTCTCATATGTCCAATGCTCGAAGATTGTATGGCAAATTAGTGACAGTAGAAGAAATTCCTAGCACACCCCTTGTGACTCCCTGGGCAGGAAACATCTATTAGATGGACAGAGCTAAAGTTGTATGAATTTAGAGGTGAGAACATCGGTTCAATGATAATCCGAGTGTGTGCAGGATTGAAATATGCTTCAAAAACCTCACATGCACTAGTGAAGAACACAATAAATCCGACACGGGTGATATGAACAGTTGGTAATTCTTTTCATCTGCCTCAACATATGATTTTGAGACTGAGATGGTGGGAGGAAACGCATAAAAGGTTTGAAAATTTTAATTTCGAGGTTCTGCACCTTTGCAGACTTACAGACGTGATAAATCTCATAGAGGTGGAACACAATGAGTTCCAATGAAGATAGATATTTAAATTAGCTGCCGACTGGCGAATGCTGCAGACTCAGCTCAGCTATTCCATTGCAGTGGTCGACTGGGAAAGGCTGTTAAAAAAGAGTTCAAACCTTCCATAGCCCTAAAATGTTTCTATCAGGACATTGCAAAGTTCAATTTGCATCTTTCGGAAACTGCATTATGACGACGATATTTTTGGGGAACTTGTGAGCATTTGTGGAGTTTTCACCGCCGGCTAGTTTCTCTTTGAAACCAACTGCAGCGAGCTTGATAAATTATGACGAGGGCAATATATATTTCAGTGCAATCTCTTACATTGGAATTGAAGAGGATTTTCATTCATATCACGAGGAGTCACCTGACATACAAAAGTACTCCAAATTTCCTAAGAAATCCCCACCGGACAGATTGCAGTAAAACGATGAAGAAGGCGGTTTTCATTCATAGTTGCAGGGTGTGAAAGAATATGCGCACATCTTTAATCTATAGCTTTCAACATCTGACAGTAAACTATTATGCCGTCTGCTGAGATAAGGGAATTTCCAAAGGCACGTATCATGCCATCTGCTCTGACATTCAGCACAATTTCGGTGCATATAAAAATTGTATCGAGGAAATGCATTGCGCAATCTCATTTATTTATGCACCAAAAAGAAACTTCTCAATCTCTTAGTTGTTGGTTGATCTGTGGAGGAGCCAAAGGAAAAATGAAGCAAAAGAACTTTTTTGATTGCAGTGCACGAAATATTTTCAGCATTCCTACTGCATTTTCAGACCATCTATAATATCGAAACTGTTGTTTTTTTCTGGATTTCATCGTCTAAGGTAAGCTCTAACTAAACTGGTAAAATTGCCTCTAAATGACTGTCTGTTCTTCTTGATGGACCAATGCTAAACGGAATAATGACTGACAGCGAATCCGAGATAAAACATCTCGCTACTTGGATAATTTTCTTTTTCCCATCAAAAACTCCGATCGGATGAGTGAAATTAACCAAAAACTCCGGAGCTTTTGCTCATTAAACATTTCTTACAATAGCCTTTTACTTGGTATTTCCTATGTGGAACTAAACGACTGCACAGCACATTCATTATGCGCCTAAATAGCCTCATATGCGAAACGTTCCGCACCAGTCAAGACATGAAAAAAGTGAAAATGCGAGAAAATCACCGATTCTGCAATTCTCTCGCAGTTAGAGTCGCTTTAGACTTTTTCATAGCGAATATAAAAGCTCAAGGATTTTTCACTTAACTTCTGCGCAAATAACTTCCAGCAACAGCAAAATTTATACAACGCATGCACGACGTTCAGCGATGATTGAAAACTTCATTCACATAGCAGATCCCACCAGGTGACATTCGGCTTCTGATAAAGTATTCATTCATTACTGGCAGCAGCAGTTTCAAATAAAAGCCTCAGCCAGCTCAAGTTTGTCTTCATGATCAGTTCTTAACGCTATGAAATGAGAAAAACAGTATTTTTCTCGAATTTTCACTGCTTGAACACATTTGAAGAGAGATTGATTGAAAATGAATGAAATAAAATTCTGTGCAATTCACGTTGCTCCCCATTCTTATCCAAATCTTATTTTAAATTTGTAGGAAGGCTATCAAAGCGATGCATCATATACCATTGTTTTTAGTTACCTTGCTCACGTTCATTATTCTTCCTCCCACTACAACATATTGACTATGTCATTCGTAGGAATACATCTGAGGCTTGAAACAGCAAATGACTTTTTCCATTCGGCGAAGAGCAGAATACAGCTTTCATTGGCTACATAGTTAGCGTCTATTGTGAGATGTATTGCATTCTAATCCGTTTACGTGACGCCTTTATGAGCATTCACCGTTTCCTTGTGTGTTCTCCCTAATTTCCTTTTTTTTATATATGCATAGGTTTAAAGCTCAATTCTTTTCTGTAACCTTGGAATGCTAAAGTAGAACAGCTCAGAATTTATTAGTGGATCTTTTTTCTTTCACTTTTTATCGTTTTACTGCTTCAACTGCTTCGTTCCTGGAAGGGAAATGTATTTAAGCATAATGAAGTATAATATCTGACTCTCAGGAATTCCCTTCCTCTTCCGCAATTCTCAACTGCGGCTCTTTATTTCTATGATTAACTCACCTTCAGAAAATAGCAACCAATGTGTACATCAATGGCTATCATTATCACATTGCGAACGCCCATAGAAGAATGAAGCAAGTCTTGCTGTAGCACAGGATCAACATCAAAGGATGGTGATAGCTGGAGATCAGTCTCAGTGAATACGAAAGAATAGCATTCACATAGCTGTTTTGTTTTCTTCGTTCAATTCATCAAAATTGCTGTTCAACGGGTAAAATTCATTTCTCTTGTAAGGCTACAGTGTAGATGGTCGTGCAGTGGAAGGGTTGATCCACCAAGTTTCAGTAGCAATTCCTTCAATTACAATTACTAAGGGAACTGTGGATGACACAGTAAAGTCAATCTTCATATTCTGCCCTTTTATCTCCACTAGAGCACGAAAATAGTAATGAAATGTGGGCTATTTCCAGCAATTAAACTCGTACCACGACTCAGTGTTCTAATTCTCCTCAAATTTTCAGCCAAACATCGACGAAAATTCTCCACTCAGTAAATGTTTCATTTTACGATCTCATTTCGTTTAAAAAAGTGACTATGAAATTCATCGTAAGAATTTTTCCTGTGATTTTATAATGAAATATATATGAGTTCTTCGTGCAAGTCAATATCGTAAGTGCAATTAATCGAACGCCATTGCTAAGCATTTAGTCCATAAGATGATTGCAACTCCTCGTCTCTTAAAGAAAAGGACGGAAAAAGTGCTTTCTCAAGTTTAGATTGCACAGATTGTATACTAGTAAAAATGTTGACATTAAGTACTCCAAAGCGGAAACTGCATGTCCCTTTTCTCAAAAATCCTCACAACATCAACAAATGAAAGTGATTTATCGAAGTTTATGCGTGCCTCTTTCTGATGCTTTGAGGCAGAACTGATGGAAATATAATGTTGAGTAATTGGAATTTTGTTTTCGCAGTTTACTTTGATCACATTTCCGGAAATTTTAAGCCTACTTCAGTTGTCCTCTCGCAAAGATTACTTACTGAAGCATTCAAATATGCCGTTTAGTTGCACCTTAGAACTAACTAAACGAAATAAAGCAGCTTTTTTTCAAGACGAAGTGCTCTATTCAGTGAAGGGAAGATTCATAACAAGCTGAATATGACGAAGCGCTCATAAAATGGTAAAGCAATGTGGATTTGAAAGGAAATAAATACGGACATTTCAATCTGTATGGACATTTTTTGACAAGATTCTCTATGTCAAGGACTATTAGAATTAGAAAAAAAACCACGTCATGGAAAAACGTTTCCATATTGAACAGTGACAACATAAGGCTTTTGCGAAAGAGATAACTACTTCCGAGAGCAACAGCCTTCCGATAATTTGTGTCGTGGTCACTTATCGCATAGCCCATCGAACGCAACACTTCTTGCCTCCACTAACGTAAAAGCAGCAGCTCTTTCAGCATTTTTACTATTATTAACTGAAAATAACGTTCTTCATAGACATTCTTAGAGATATAGACTTAAGTGATCCATTTATAACTCACTAATATCTATATAGAAATCACCTTTCTTCTATATCTATGTTCTGGAAATGATGCCTCACTTCAACAGTTGATTAGAATTTTCATTACCTTCAGTAATAACATAATAAGTAAAGCAGCATCTAACGGCTTCAAGCATTAGAAAACGAAACTAAGGACAGTTGCTTCAAGAGAAAAAACAAACGTGGTGCGGAAGCGAAGAAATTCCCGTTATATTCACGAAGCCTAGTAAAAAAGCGCTCTGTCGTCACGCGCACTACCCTCAAGAAAATATTTCATGCCCTATTGCCATGGTCGAAGAATGCATTGCTATCAGTAGCATCAGACTTTGCTATTTTCTACCTGTCCATTGCGCTGCTACAACCAACGTTATGGCTCTCATTAATTTTCGAGAACGCCGTTAAAGTGAAGTTGAAGAGTGCCTAAACAGAGACTTATTACCGCTGCTTCTTTGAAAAGAAAAAAATTATGCGAAGTAAAAATTCATCGCAACGCTACAAAAATCTCGACGTTCTCTTGTTTAGTGAGGGAAAAAATTATCTTGGTTACCTCAGGCTAGAAGATGACACTACTCTTCATTTAACGTAATGCATTTCACGGTCAAAGATTTGAGAATTTCAAATTTTGGCACTATTCTAAATTATAAGAGTGCAGTTTTTAGCATTACTACAAATTCACGGTGCCTAATATTTTCAGCAGCTGATGAAATATACGCAGATTTTGTTCTTGCCGCTACGTAATCAGTCAGTAATTGCGGTGTGAGTAGAAGCTAACATGTAACTTGAGGAAGACGTCATAAGAAATGATTGCCTCGCTCGAGCAGGCAATTACAGTTGAAGTCCTTTCTCAAACTGATGCTCTTAGGTAACAAAGAATGGTAAAGCGAGAAATTTGTAGTCAAGAGATCAGGCAATTTTGAAATCTACGCACAAGGTTATAAGAAACTCGTCCTTCAACATGAATTTACTAATGGAAAATAAAAAGTCCAAGCACTTAGGCCTTTTTATCCCGCAATCGTTTGCTCTCGAAAACTGCCACTCAGTAGGCGCCATAACACCAGCTGCCTTTCGAAGCAGTTTTGCACGGGAAGTTGGCAAAGTTCAGTTATTTCTCCCTAAGCTATCCGGTAAGGATTCCGAGTTGAATAGGCTAGTTTCAGTTCCCGTGAGGAGCAATACGTTTACCCAGTGATACAGATGAGTCTAACCTAACCTTTTTTGTGCCATGCATTGCAACACAGTGAAATGTCATGATAGGCAGTATACATATTTTCTCTAAGAATTCACTTGTGCTGAAGTTCCAATGAGTTCTATTACGGCCCAGTGGATGAGACTCAAAAAACGTCTAAGAAGTAATATCCCCTCTGCTGAATTCCACACATAATAATGAACTCATAATTTTGTGCAAAAATACGCTCCTCTGACAGATATGAAGAGAATATTTGAATAGAATTTCGGACGGCAAAGTAAGTAAAGGTGCCTATTTCGAAAAATCGTCTCGATTTCTTCTCTGATAATGTAGAAAAAATACCAAATCTGCATGATTACCTATGAGAAGAGTTAAGTTCACTGCGAATTTATGACAATTATTGTAATATAACTCCGAAAGTGATTTTTCCGCAACCTATACTTCTTAAGGCGAGAATCACTGCTAAACAAAGACGGCTTAAATAAATTTAACACGTGAGAAGAGAGTTTTTGATACGGAAATGCTCACGGAATCGCATTGCTCTCTCAACATCTGCTCTTGTTGGATTCTTGGCAATGTGCTGAACCTTCGGCTTGAAATCATCTGCAACATGAATATATTTCGCAGCGCTTCCATCACCCAAATCAGTGGGTGCATCAATTTTCGACATCACGTCGCCGCTAAGTTGAGGTATTGACAGTAATGGTGTGTTCATCGATTTATTACGTGTTTCATCCATCCGATTGCTATAAATCGTATTTGTCGCTGTCATAATGGATCCATTCGTCGATGAAGTAATCCCAAGCAATGATTTCGAAGTTGTTGAGGCTACAGCAGAAGGAACTGAACTGACTATTTTCCGTTGAAACGACTTTGTGGGATCACCAATAATTCCAGTATTGTCTACACTCGAGCCCATTTCGCCAGTACTGTCTGTGAGGTCAACGTTTGTTCGATGAGGTGCAGTTTTCAGACGAGCTCGATGCCGCTGGCCATGATTTGATCGAAAACCTGTCGTAATATGTGAGTGGAACGATGGTGGAGTTATGCCACCTATACGCCGATTTGGTGCTGACAAGGTGGACATGTGAGAATTGCTGTGCTCATCACTTCCGCTCTTTGGCATACCGTAATCACTGTTTGGAACAGCTGTCAATGGAAAAATACTCGAATCATTACCGTCGCCGTTGTAGAGCAGCAAGAGCAACGGGAATCCGAGTAATGTTGGCACAGTCATGCGCGTTCGACGTGAGAGTACAATCACAGGTGTGGTACTGCTCGCTTGTCGACTCGTCCGGCTGGCAGTCATCAACCAGCTGTCGCTTACGAAGTGGGCGTGGCCTATCGGCGACAAACTGACCGCGAACGTATTATGAACAACTGCAATCATGAATTTTGTTTTGGAAGTTCAACTATAGCAATGGTGACATATGAAATAATATGCAATTTTTGATACGTCGTAACTGAGAAGTAACCCACTATCTCAAACAGCATAACTTAATAGTAACTATCGATGTAAGGTGCAACTAAGAAAACCGAATTTATTGTTTTCGACCCTTACGAGATTTTACATCCAATCAGTCGATACACAGATAGGAAATTTAAATGTGCGGTTATTTCGATTATGAACGGACAGCTTCCTCTTTGGTGAACACAGACATTGGAAGTGCCTTGATGAAACCCTCACATATTGCGTTTATAAAAAATGCTTTAATTCGTTTCGGAACTTCGAAGACATAGACGAAAGAGTGGAGTTTTTTAATTTCTGCATCTGACGACTTTTATGTTTCTTCTTCCGCGGAAGATGCCTACTGTTTCGAAATAACTTTACAAAATTACATCTATCGCTTAAAAACGGTATTTATCTACCCTCAACTGCAACACTCTCTATGAACTTTTCCATGAACATACCTGTGCGCATTTTTTGGGATATCACAACGTACAGTTGGAAACTGGGATATAAAATGGAGAGGTGACTGCAGGAATAGAAAAGGAAAAGGCAGGGAAGGGGCATGGGGATCGAGAAGGAGGAAGGAAAATGCATAAAGGGAGAGCAAACGAGAAGACAGCTTGCATATCGGTTTTTCACGACGGCGCCCGAAACAAAAAAAATGAAAAGTGGTTTGCAAAATTACTTTCAAGAAAAATCTGTTGATGATCTTCCTGCACTGGTCCATCTTCATCACTTATCCATGGTTCTGCCGAAATAGTCTGTGGATGCAGACTGCAGAATGATCTGCAGAATTCAGAGGGATGGCTAGGGATAGTTTTTCGAACGGTGTGCTATCCGAAGTGGCCGATGGCTAAGTTGAAAATTTATTTGTTCGAATATCTTTTACACCAACCGGGATGAAAATGAAGTTGCGTGTTAATGTGCGCTGGTGACAAGTAATATTGAAAAAAAGTGGTGCACCTCTGGACTGAGTTTACGTATGGTGGTAAGCGGGTTCCAGACAGCAGGGAAAGGAGTCTAGTCGATAGGTGAGGAAAAGTGAAAATTGTTACATATATGGTGATGACTCAGCACATCCAGGATGGTATTGCAAAACACTTGTTCGCGCTGCATCCACTGCGAAACACGATGGGCACGTCATGACGAGGAGCAGTGATATGATGACGATCACATAGCTGCATAGCACAGCGATCATATTTCACTAGAAACTGTCACGCGATCATCCGCATATAAGCTGTGTCTCTTTCCCACTGCGGGTTTTGTGTGGTGTGAGCGTATATTCAATGTGTCACGCTTCTTCACCTTCGTCTAATAAAGCTGCATACTCCAGTCGTTGTCCTCACCAACACTATAGTCGACTCGCCTTCCTCAACAACGCATCACCGACTCTGCCACCTCATCACCTCGCCCACTCACGGACACAATGGTGGCGACCAGAGAAACAAAAAACCTCAACAAATGCTGAAGCCTATTCTGCAACCCACCATGATTTCGGTTTCTGCCAAGTAGCCTCTCACCGTCGCGGTTTGCAACCGCTTTAATCAGGCCGAGTGAAACAATCACAATGCAGTTCTGATGAAGGCAACCAGAAACATTTTATCAAGAATTACGGGAGAGGTAACAACCTCCGGTCAGTACGAGAGGTCCCACGGCCCTCTGTTGCGTTATGAGGTCGTATATTTCAAGGACGGCCGCTCTAAAAATGAAGAAGATGGACATTAAAATCCTCCTCCATTTGCCGTGCTTATACTCGTTATTTTTTTCATCATGCGACTTATTAGCCATCATTTTTTGTCTACCTCTGGCACTTCCCAGAAGAAAGTAGACTTTCAACAATGTCTCGACAACAGTGCTGCCCACTAACCTTTAAAAACATCGATCTTACGATCAACTATGATTGTTTTTTCTGAAGAAGACGATTTGGAACCGCGTCAAACTTCCGGCTGATCCAAAATATTCCTTCCCTTTTTCCTAAAACCATCTGAGCGTCGTAATCTCAGTATATATAAGTTGTTCATTATTTCAGATGCAGTCAACCGCCGTAAGCCCTAAAGCGTATTGAATCAACCTTGGCGCTAAGGTACGATGACTGGAGCACGCTCGCATGACCGCTCGCCGGATGAAGCGTAGCGTAAGATTGTGCCGTCATAGCTAACCACCGCGGCACACCAATTTGCGCGATTTCTTGCGATAGACGGCGGCGGTATGTATGCGTGAGTAAGCTGCAGCGCTGCGGCTCATACTAGTAACCATGTGGTTCAACGAACTTCTAAAGGATGGAGGCGTTGATCAGAAGTAGTTTTTGGCAACAACGCTGCTTAGTTCCCTAGAAGACAGGTGAGCATGAGTGGCATTCTCCAAAGCGCTTCAGATTGAGATTATCTGTAAAAATCCAACTCAACCAGACTGAGTTTATTATTTTTAATGATAACGATGAAATTTTTGAAAGTATCCCACTGTCGAAATGGCGAACAACCATGGTCTTATATCGTATGGTCATGGCGGGTATGGCGGTGAAAAGGGCGCAACCTTCAATTACTTGATTTCCGAGGTGTCAGGAAACGGCCGTTTTGAAGCTGGTTCTACGATACGTACAGTGAGTGGACAAGTAGCTAAGTTGGGATCACTGGAGAAAATTTTGGTTTTGTCGTGATTATGATTTTGCAGAGTTGACTTATGGACGACCTTGTTGATCAAATACCCCATAACGTAGGCAGAGGAGTACAGCACGGTGCCTGCATATCTCCATTGCTGTTGAAAGCGACTCTGCAACTTGCCTACGACGAGCTACCATACCAAAAGGATGTGAACATAGCAAGGAAAGGTTTGCCCATTTGAGGCTTCTGGATGACACTGTCCTCATATCTCACAGAATTTCTGACATTTCACATTTTTAACTGCATGAAGAAAATGGCATGAGGACTTAATGTAGAAAGTGCGGCCTATACACTTTCAACTGATGAGCAATCGAGAGCTGGAGACGACGAGTGCTGTAAGAAATGAGGAGATTGAATGCGTAAATGAACTTATTTGTTTGGGCAGATGTGTAAATAGGACGAAGGGATGATGCGGATTTGCAATGCAAATAAAGTATTCTTTCGAGAATAAAGACATTTCTACCGCGAGAAGAAAAGTACCGCTATGTCTCAAACGAGAACTTTCTAAAAAAGTGTGATGCTAACAGGTCTCTGCGACTCTGAGATATAAGCAGCAACCAAGGAAATGAGGAATGCCAACAGCACAGAGGAGAAGGACCAAACTGCTGGAGAGGAAAGCTAACGAGTCGGCCCCGTAGGGCAACAAAAGTAGAGGTGTGAGTGACAGAGACTGGTATGATGGAATTCAGATGGGCGGCAAAGATGTTCGCAAGAAAAAATGACGAGCAGGTGAGAAGAATAACAGAATGGACATAAAAGATTCGCAAGTGAAACAGAGACCAACCTGCGATAAGATGGAGTGACTCTCGAAAAAAGACTGCAGAAAGTGGCTGGATCGGAGGTGCATTGAGCGGGGATAATTGGTGCGATATAAAGAGATGTTTATTCCTGATAAATGCTCTGTTATTTGAGATGAATAAGAAATGAATTCTTCTAAAGCATTCTTCTGCTCTAAGGCAACTCGTAGGTGACAGGAAGCTTTTCGATAGGCAGCAAAGATCCGCACATCAAATGCAAAAAGTTTTGCAAGCGAAAAGCTCTAAATTGGTCAGGAAACTCAAATTCTTTTAATAAATATGTAAATGCTAAATTAAACGCTCAGGAGGACATCCTTTTTTAGGTGTTTATTACTGTCACAGTGAGCATGCAGCGACCCAATCTTGCAAGTTGCGTAATTCGAACCGATGGTTAGCAGTGGTATGTGCTAACTCCTTGATGTTGGTGGTTTCTGGGCAACGTCTGGTGGTTTGTCTAGTTGTTTCAGTAAACGTTTTCTTCGACTTGCGCTGTTTCTGTTTTCCAAGCAGGGAGCAGTACAACAATTGCGATCGAATGACTGATGACTTTATCGAGTGCAATGTTTTCACAAAGTTTTCTTGTTTTTTTCAGCCAGATGTCCAACTATCCGTGGGTTGTTATTTTAACAAGTACCACAGATTCTTTCATCGATTACCGAAGACTGTTTTATGAATGTATTTCCATATGCACTGTTATTCAATAGCTGGTCTCGTGGCGCCTTGATCCCTTCCACTACTTTGTACCGTATTCTTGCAATCATATGAGTCAGAACTTTTCGCACCTATCTGCATGAGTAACTGAAGCTTGGCGCATCAGTCTTCTTATCAGTATTTTACAGTGTAGTTGCCACTGAAAACTATGGAGTTAATAGAAGAAGATTGCACGAGATAAACTATGGAGAGATTGGCATGTTTATTCCTTCTTTTTCTTTGTACCGTCAAGTGGCGATCAGGCGATATCTATCAGGCAGTTTTGGGCTTCCGAAGGAGCGAAAGAGTCTAAAAATTTAATGCAAATACTGGAGTGAATTAATGTTTTGCAGCGGACAGTCTCACAGTATATTTGTTACATATGCAATGTTGTTCGCACAATAATATATGAGACGTTATCATGATTTACTACTTTCAACAGTTAGTGGAAACTCGAGTGGAAGTTTTTCATTCTCATCTGGCGTGAGGAGAGAGAGAAATGGAGGGAGACGAAGAACTTTTGCAATTGCGAAAGCCTTGTTGATGAAGAGGTTTCCTGCGGTTCGGCAAGAGATAAACTGACATACCCTATCAGCGGAAAGATGGAGTTGAAAAGGAAGAGCACACAGCTGTACTTACATGTTAGAGTATGCAGCTTTCTAAATTGTGCATACGTTGTCAACAGCTGGATGCCACAACGATTTTTGAACAATGCTCACCGAAAACACAGAGATCCCTAATGAGCGAGTAAGAAGGAAATGCCTTAAGTCCTCGCCAATTCGCTTTTTCTTTGCCAAATGCTTCCGTAGTTTCTCATGAAAATCTGCAAATCTATTATGCAAAATATAATATCAAAAACTGGAGTGGTAAGAAAAAGGAGAGAAAGCTCGACGCTTGAGAGCGATAGAAACTTTATATTATTGGAAGCAATTGAAAATAGTCGTAATCCTCGGGATCGATCACGTAATCCTCGTGATCGTGATCGATCATCCCATCGGTGATATGATCAAAATACTATTTTTTGATGCCTAAAAATACACTGAACCTTACGTCAGAAGTCGGCATCTATATGCATGAAGCGCGTCCACAAATTGTGGCTAATCGTTTACATGAATTGAGCATTGAGAAAATCGTCTATCAACGACGATCGGTGAAGCATTGTCAAAATTCGATTATATTCATGCCATCAGTTTACCTTTTTTGACAGTTTATAAACCCTATCGTCCATTACTTGAGAACTCCCCAACAAGTTGTCCCTGGTTGATACTACAAAACTACTAATGCAAATTTCCACGATACGAAATATTCCGTATGATTTGTTGACTGTAAAATATTGTACTATAGAATGAAACTTTTTCATTCTTTAAAAGCAGAGCAACATCATGAGACGACGACACAATGCTTACTTGTTCAAAAAGCGTATGGAAGTTGCTTCAGTTCATCGCAAATGAGACGCACAATGGTAAAAATTCGTCGAATTTTTTTACAGTACCGCTGCTGATGAATTAGTAAATACTTCTCCTATGATATCCTAGCGCAATACGCAAAATCTAGATCTTATAATGCAGGCTACCGCTACATCCACATCATGTGTCTTCATTGTTTTGTAGTGCACGTAGGGAACAACGTGCGATGGTTGCAAAATTGATGTTAGACTTGTTTGCCATGGACGGAATTTCCACATGCTTCTATATTAGTATAGATGAGAAATGAACTTCTAGGACTACTTCTTGAGCAAACGGGCGGAATATTTTTTCAATTTTTTTGAGAAGTGGAATTTCATACGTGAGAAATTCCAATTACGATCTTTGAGCCAAAAGAAATATCGTAGGATTATCTATAGCACGTTATACTGCAAAGGATGTGCATTACTAGAGATTATTGTAAACCCTACATAATGCTAAGATGCAGTTCGTGGAATCAAAGCGTTCAGTCAGCTAGACCAAACAAATCGGCGATGTATTATCGCAAAAGAGTTAATGAGTATATGAATGGAATGTTCACTTATGATTTCGGCGAAAAATGGTCAAAGAATTTCTGGAGGCGGGCAATCATAGCTGCAGAACCACATATGAAGTGCATTATTGAAAAGTATTTCATGAGAAGCATAAGCCTTCATAAACGGGAATCCTAAGAAGTTTAATTTAGAAATTCGGTGTATATAAGTATGGCAAAGAGGGCAAAAAAAGCAACCGAAAGATAGGAAAAAAATTCACTTCCAAAAATCTCGATAGATTTCATAGTACCATTTACGCATGATGTCTCTATGCTGCCATAGCATCATTCCTTCAAAAATCTTGCTTCGTTAACAACGAATATTCGATGCAAATTATTTTGCCGTGAAACTGTTGCCACAACGCTTCAAATCTTCCTTAGTAAACTCTGTGCTGCAGTGTTGTTGCAAGCCCGCTCCAAGTTGACGAATAGGTATAAGCTACCGCTCCAAATATTTGATAGCTTTTTTGCTAGATCACTTTTGCAATCGTACTGACCAACCAAACAATTCTCTCCAAAATGGATTAATCCATCTAAAGACCTGTATAGCTGAGTTCTCATGATTTCTTTACTGGCCAGATAATTGACCTGATTGTAGTTGCCGGATACTCTTACTAGCAGGTTGTATATTACATTAGATTACATGTGGGAGGACCGACAAAAGCTTATTGAGATGTGGACGTAAGGGATATTGTAATAAGAGGAACGGGAAAAGAGACACCTTTTCATGAATGGTCCATAAGCCAAAAGAGGTTTCTCAGAATCCGTCACTGCTTTGATAGGTGATTAATTTTAGAACTTCTATCGCTGGCATTGCCAGTTACTATCAGCTTGACAGAATTCTCATTCCTTTCTTTTCTAATGATTTTCTTCGTGCACAGCATTTAAATAAATCATCATCGGTAATCACAGTTCCTAGAAGTAATTAAACAACAAAGCAACCATCACACTTTGAGCAAGAATATGCAACGAAAAAGTATTTAGTTAAGTAGAAGTGATTTCATCAACCGGCTGCGTGCACCTTCACAAAGTCTAGAGCAAGTTATTGCGAGCTGAAGAGTTCAAATTGCGTTCACGAAGCTAAAGCAGCAATTTTAAGTATGTTCCGAAAGTTTCGAAGCAATGAAACACTGCATCGTGCTCGCTTAAGCAACAAATTATACAAAATATCATAACGCAATATTGCATCCTGCTTTTTTGGCATAACTGTTGCATAATGTCGATGAGTGACATGGCAACACATCTCGCGAAATTCGCCCAGTCTGACTTGAAGGAGCCAAATATCAGTATGTCCTATAGTGCAGATCGCACGCTTCAATGAGCATGCAATATTTGGATGATGCACTTACTACATAGTACACTCTTTCATATAAGCAACACTAATGAAAGACGGCTAATGAACGTGAATTTGAGGAATTTCCCTCTCCCCTCCCTCTCAGATCAAACGTAGGAAAATTCAGATATGATACATCTACATCCGAAAAGCAATTATGCGATGAGCTTAAGCGTTCTGCTAGAAAACGCGTGTTGTTATAGCACGAAAAGATGACCACATATTAAGCACCAAATATACGTCAAACAACCGCTTTACAAATCCTAAATGTAATGTTCTTCCACTTTTGGGTATCACTTGCCCAAATGTTCCTTAATCTACATTTCGCGCCATGCATATTGTAAGAACTTAGTGACCACTTTTTCAATTTGAAAGATGGAAATAATAAGGACGATATTTTGATGCGCATTTAGATGAAGAGGATTTTCTTCAAAAATTTCCAGAGGATTTTCATACAAAAATTGGTGCACTGGATGCAGCATCTTTTGAAATGCTCAAAAAATACTATTTTCCGTGTCGCGCTGAGTTGTCTCACGAGTGTCCACTCGAAAGATACCACCATTTTTCATCGAGCATTTCTCCACGTTGACTTGCATTAGCCGACTTATTTCGATAGGGTAGCACGATAGGCGTGCGAGAGCTAATTGTGCGACGAACTCAATAAATGGACTTCCCTCATTCCCAGCTTCGCAGGAAGAAAGGGTTTAGAAACGAACGGAAAACACACCGCCTGATTGTTAAGAAAAGAGAATTAGGAAAGGAGTACATTGAAGGTGGAAGATGCAATTATGGAATATTAAATACGAGGATTATACTCGCTAACAATCGCATATACCTCACTCTGAGCCTCATTTAGCTTCTATCCGCAGAATTAAGTAACAGCTTAGCGATAGAGGCATAAAGATTGCAATCTGCGACACCATCCTGTGAAAATGCCATCATAAACTATTGAAAAAGTGATGTGCAGTTGCTGTGAAATAAGCACAAATATTAATGGAAAAAGCATAATGCACGCAAATTTAATGTAGTCACGTTTTGAATTTCCACTGGATTTCCAAGAGAAGTACCATATGGGGGAGCAAAATCAGTAGCGACTAATGAAAGTAATATTATCGTGAAGGGGAAACATACGTATGCATTAAGGCAGATAGCTTGGAGACCAGTTTTTGCAATGCCTAAGGAGATGTGAAATATGAGCAGCAGACGTACTCAATGAACAAGCATTACATTCAAAAAAAAGCATGGAAATAGCTCATATATATGGAGATGGCACTGAATTTTGATCTATTCAGAAATGTGATAGTACTGCATAAATTTATGAAAATCGTACGTACACTCGTTTTTTAATAAGCATAAACGACAGCGATATGATGGATGATAGTACTCTAGTTATGGTGAACCATCACCGTCATTCAAAGAGACTATTCTGAAGATAATCAATGATGTCCTAAAATTGAAGACAGAAGGTATATTGTATAAATTATCCGAATTGGAAAAAATAGAAACATACAACATAGATGTGGATAAGCTTCTTTCTAATCCATTATTTAGTCAATTAAATTTCATTCGCTCTGAATTTAAAATCGTTGCAATTGAACGGTTTTCTGGATGTGTTCGACATTCCTAAACGACGCATTCACTCTGACGAAATGAACGGATATTCGGATTTCCTTAAAGCATAAAAAGAAAACAAATAAATAAATACATAAACTTATGATGAATAGCTATTGCTCAGTCAATGTAATGAATCCTCCAATAAACAATCGGCGAAAAATCTCAACAGAACGATGAATAAAATCCATAAATAAGGCGACTTATGCATGAGAAGAACTGAAGAGAAATTTGAAAGCGCTTTACTTCTATAATTTACAATAATCACTTTGAAAAATCACAAATGGTACACTCTTTAGCAAACACTTCTACAGTGCTAATAGTGCTAATTTGTGGAAAAAAAAGGTACTCGTCACAGAAAGAAGTTCAAAAGTGAGCATCTCTGAAAGTGCATATATGCTGGTCGCTTCGAAAAGAGTTGAAATGATGCTAGGAGAATGTAAAGAAAATAAAAAAGAAGGTTATCAAGAAAAAAAAGAGATTGAGATCATTCGGTTGACGCTGACACGCTATGCGAATATTTCGTCGAGCGACAATCCCAACGAGGATTTTTTTTGGATTATTACGCAAGAAAATCCTCAAAGATCGGTTCAACTTAGCAATAATTCATTCGGAAACAATCATAGACAGGTATGAATTATCAGAAGTCGCATATGATAAAGTGTTTTATGTACGTTTCTCACAAATCGTTCCACTACTCAATAATTCCATCATACCGAAATTCGGGAAAATTTCTTAATTGGAATATTTAATGAACAACTTACTATAATTTACTTTCATAGCTAATTTACTGATGTTAACCAGGTAGGTTAATCAACACATTGATGTTAATCATCGCATTTAAAAATGCGGCAATTAAGCTACTAGTAAGGGCAAAATTTTTTAACAACTGAAGTGACCAATATTTCCATTTCTTCAACGGAGGATACAAGAAGATCATCTAGCACCACCTTTTTCAAATATTCATATAAATCAGCAGTTACAAAGCGAAGTGATCAGCTAGCTACGTGAGGGAAATCAACCTCGAATAGCGTGCAACAAAATTCGATGGAATGAAGACTTCTAACTATGTGAATGGAGAACTTCTAGCGATATTAATGACGGAAACCGTTTAAACAATAAAAATTCTCTTCGGTACTTACATGGAGAGAAAAAATGAAAGATTATGTTTGGATAACCTCATTTCGTGAGCAAGATTACAGTAGGTGATAATATCCTCTTCAAAGAATTTCACGACTTCGGAGTCATTTTTACCGAAATTCTAATAGTAAAATACGTGGAGGACAGAGTACCTTTAGGCATCGTTCTTCTTCCTCAAAAACATGCTGTCATGAAAAATAAACATATATAATTCAGCTGTTTAAGGAAACAGTAAAATAACATTAAGAAAATTCGCCATGAAACACAAGCGGATGCAATACTAAATAGGGAACTATATGTTAAGAAAACTTTCAATGATATTTTTTACTCCATTGACGAAAAATGTGGTGGAATTCTAGTATAATTTTCACCAATATAAGAAATCCACTCAATAATAAATCCCTACTATGAAATACGCTACAATAGTACCACCTTTAACAGCAAAATTTACCTTTGTAATCAATGATGAGAGCATATAGGAAAAGATGACAGTTGAAAGCAATATTTCACGATAGGAAAAAAAAAAACATGAGCACATCTGTAAGTTGCCGGAATCAACACTAAAGTGACGCTTCTTGGAACGGAAGTTGGTGGATATAATCAAGAGAACTGCGAACACAAGATTGCCTTCGAGCAATCCATAAACACTTATTAGGATCGATGCCAAAATGCAATCCTAACCGTGCGATAATAAAGCAGTAATTGCTAAGGCAAAAAATAAACTTTTTCAATTACTCAACGGTGAAGAAACTAAACGTCACTATTCCAAACAAATGGCTTTCGTGAACAAAAACATGAAGAGGTGGAAATGAAACGCGCAAAGAAAGAACCGTTAGATTATATTAAATTCTTTACGACGTTATTTACGATGTACCTCTAAAAGTTAGTACTTACTGAACATTTCTCAATTGTGTTTCTCTCTTCTCAACAAAATCGAATATTCTCATGCTTTTTTACATTTTGAAGCAGAATAAATTGAACTTCAATGCCAGCTTGCCTTTTTTCACTTCACACTTCACGCCTCAAATGCACTGAAATCCGTCCCTTCTTGACAGTAGCTAACGACATCAGACGATGAATGCGTGAACAGTGGTTGTGAAACCAAGAAAAAACGACTACTTCGACCTTACTTCTCTCATAAGGCAACTGAAACGTTCCCATACTTATTGAAATTGAAGATTTTTTGTTTACTGATGCTTTCAGTTAAACGATATTTCACATTTTGAGCACAATAAATGATGAGCATTGAGTTCATATGTATAGTTCATTAGTGTGATTTCAACCATTTTGAAAGTATATTTCGCAGCAGTCCGCTCCCATAGAAGCAATAGTATACTGCATTAAAGTTTAAAGTAATGTGAAACAAAAATTCAGCGCGCCATGTTTACGCATTCTGTTACGATCCCAACCTACACCTCTTGTGTTACGCATCACAAAATGGAAAGCATAATTGCCTCGACAAGAAGGTAGCAGTGCGGACTGGGCATATACAACGTGCAACATCTTTTGCTCCGTCCACACCTATTCTATATCGAAACGGGCTTGAATATCATCACCTTGTCATCACCTCTGATAAAAACCTCAAAATACTGGTTTTTGTGGACATTCCGAGAAAATTGCCAGAAAAGACCACCATTTGTTCTGAATCGTTGATTTATGAGGGTCATTTGTGGGAATAAATTTGTGTAAGCGAATGATGGGATGGCTTAGGCTGGCCAACGTAGCTAAAATTTCGATTCCATTTTCACTCATCGGTAGGGAAAATGGAATGACCAAGCTGCGTTCAGGGGGAACTTTATTTCCCCACAAATTCCTCGAAATTGATTCTATTTTTTCTTAACACCACAGAAATTTTCCTATTCTCTCTTCTGCATTTCTTTTTCTCCGATTTTCAATAAAAGTTGCTTTAAAATTATTCAAAAAAGAGTAGGTTTCCCCATCTCGGTTATTGGTTGATTAGAGCTATCCAATGGGAAAATTCCATCTTCTTTAATCGCTTTCAGAAAATATGGCCGCTTAATTATTATTATGAATTTACATATTGTCGATACAGTAAGTTGCAAATAATGAAATGCGAATAATGTTCAAAAGTTCTCACGTATCTCATCTTCATTATTCGCTCGCATGTTTGAAAGTATGCGGAATAAGGTACCATGGAATGAACTTTTATGAATTAGTTCATCGCTATGCCACTTGTCAATAAGCAAGTACAATAAGTGCAATGATGCATTTATATTTTGAAGTGATCAATCACCCGCGGAAAAAATTCATTAAGGACTTGTCTCTTGTTCAATCGGTTGGAAAGTCTCTTGGTTGATCGACAAATTCGTGGAAGTTTTCATCCGGGCGAAAATGTTCTAAGGTACAACGAACTGCATCCATGGGAGTGAATGTATGAACAGGGTAACTGTTTGAGGAGGTGATCTAGTATCAGTGAAACGGAAGAGGTTTTCATTAGACAGAAGACCAAATTCTGACGGAATGGAGCCCGTGTGAATTTTTTCCATGGTTTCAACAGTTCTGAACTCAAAATTTTTCCTAACGCTTCGCTCGGTTCACGGTCGAGTCTGCTGTTCGCTACTGCTCTTGATCATCCACATTAAATTTCGCGACAACTTCATGATCGATTTAAATTCACAATGAATTCGCATCATCCTGGAGCGTAATTTTATAAATCAGTAGCACCGCAATATACGACACGACTGATACATGTACAATGTAAACAAAAACTAAAATAAAAATGAAGTAGGGGGATGTCAGAAAAGCCGATTGAACAAATTTAAAGGATGAAGCAAAAAGTACGTTTAATTTCCAGCTCATGTGCAGGAAAACTGAAAATTGGATAAGCCAACTTACGTTGATTACATGAGCATAAAGTGCTAGTTAAGGACAAACGCAATCGGACAATAATCCAAAATGTTCCCCTACAGAAAGAAAAAAAGAAAGAAAGAAAAGAAGATAGTAACGAGAGATGTAAGTTTATATCATTCCAACATTCCGGTCGCAACAAAAAAGTTATTTCACGTACTGTGGTCGGCAATAAGTTGGATGAAGAGAGCTCTGAGCTAACGAGGAAAGTCCGAATTCAAATTTCCACAAACCAACAATGCACGGTTTTTTCTAGTGGCTATAGTTACATTTTATGAGAGAATCTTCACATTTTTGCTTGCAATACTGCACATGCAGATAAATGCACAAGTACACTTGTTCTTCTCAGAAACACGCACACACGAATACACATATATCATACCACACATATGCGCTGGAACATATATGCAGATACACGTGAACTCAGAAGCTCACACTCGCGAAAGCCCACAGAGATATGCACATACGCACACACACACACTTGGACACATCCACGCACACGCACACACATACTTCGAACACAGAGGAGACGAAAAGGCAGGTATGTGCTGTTTAAACGGAAATATGGAGGTGCTCGTGAAAGTGATGCAAAAATCATGCACATAATGCGCTTTTATTATTTGCCTACATCCACAGTCGCTTTTCCGAGCGCCATGAACTTCAATGATGTACGAGCTGCTGCCTAGAAATCAAAAAAAAGACTTCACGCTCCAGAGGTATAGTGCGCTTATAATGCTAGCTATCATCTTGATGCTCATGCTGAACGAGCTAGCAAAATGGGATTATTTATGCCGCATATATTCACTCGAATTCACTCACTCATCATCAAACTCTTCCTATTCGATTCTTCTGATATCTGCCGTTTCTTAAAAATTCGATCATTTGCTATCGGTTAATTTTATTGAATTTCGTAAAGTTGAGGTACAGGATATGGCCGTTTCTCCATTTCAGAACATAGAAATGTCAACAAAAGTAATTTCTGATCATAGAGCCGCTTTCTTATTCAAGCAATCTGATTATTCGTATGTAACTCTCGAATTGAAATGCCTTATTAAAGAAAATCGAACGCCACAATCAACTTTGTGAAAGCTTCAGAGACAATATGAAAATTACATATTCTGCGCAACTTTCTTCTATTTATCAATCATTGATTAAGCAGAAATATCGAATTAACGTTAGAGTATTGCAACTATTCATTCATACACCTATAGACCCACGGATGTTGGTAAATATTTATTATGCGAATTTATGTATCGATCTTGCGTTATCGCCATCAGAAACTTCAGTTTTTGTTTTTCCTTTTGGTGCATCAATTTCTCGCACAACCTCATTCGCGACTATCGAGTTCAAATTTGAAGAATGAAGTAGCACAACTTACTACAAACAGGCTAAGAGTTTAGGAAAACGAAAAAAAGTATTCTCAAAGCTGAAAAACCAATGAAATGAACATGAACCCCGACGTCTAAAAAAGTGCTGTTCAGATGAATCACACTAATGCTTATAAAACAGCAGTGAAATTATGAGTACTCATGAGAAGGTCATTCAGTCATCGGTATGTTCAGCTGTCATTCAAAGAGTTCATGTGAACGCTTTTTGGATTATTGTTTATTCGTTCGCTCATGGGATTTTCTGGAAGATCCACAAATTGTTCAGTTTTCGCTCATGGATATACATAACTACTCAACACGAAAACACCGACATCCCACTTGCTATTCAACGAACTTGAAACAGGGAAAACAAAGGTTTCTGAAAAGGGACGGCAAAACAGCGCTTGGCAAGTGACACAAATTTAGAACACTACCAACACCCTATGCTGAAAAATGTTTAGCAAAACAGAGACATCGAAAACCATAGTTTTACATCAGTTATGCTTCGTTTTGTGCAGGTGTAATGCATATTTTATCAGCGAGGTAAAGCTGAACATTGCGCTCAGTCGGAAAAGAAATTTCCATCAATGTTTATTCGGAAAATAAAAGGTGCTCGAGAGCGTAATATGAAAATTTCGAGGTAAACCTCAATCTCTTGCCAATGAAACTGTCGGAGTGAGATGGACGAAGAATAAAGCGTTAATCCGCTTCAAGAAGAATTGTGATGCGCCTTCATTGGCCTAAGGTCGGTATTATTCAGGCAGGCCTGCTAAAGTGACTTTTAGATGCGCGAACTAATGCTGCATGTAAAATTGAACGTAACAAAAACTATCGGCTTTTAATTCTCTCGAATCAATGAAATTTCATGAAATGAGGTACTTTAATTCGACGCTAAGAAAGTCTCTTATGGTTTAAGAAATCGCTTTACGAGAATCTAAAATATGGATGCAAATCGTACAGTCGAATTAATTTTTTCCATTACAAACAGCAGTTTAATTATGCGATCGTTCACTTAAGCGATGGTTTTCTAATAAAATCGATCAATAGCTTTTTTCCAACTCCTAAACCATAAAAGAGGCACTTCTTATAAAGATGTCCTATCATAGTTTTAGGCGTCGAATCAATCATTTAGAGATATAATAGAGAGACATCTTGGATTTCTTTCTGTTACCCGCTTCTAGAAAATCCATTGATCGCTAATCTCTATACTACTTGTCAAGACTTCTGCTCTGAAACAACTTAAACGGAAGTAAAAATGATCCTCTAAATGACCATTTGTAAAACGATTAGTTCAGAAACAAGAGAGGAAAATTTTGAGGCGAAACACAAGGTCTACAGAAATGACGGTGGGAGAGTAGAAAGTATGTAGACGAGGTAGAGAGACGAAGAGCTTAACCTGCAAAGATGAATTCTGATGACGAAAATACTGGATTTGCAGAGAAGAAGATTTCCACATAGATCTGAAAATAGGCGGAAACGTGCGAGCAGCACTGCTCTTCACTAGTTGCAAAATTCCCACAGTGGATGATTATTAGTTGTGTTGAAGCATAACGCTAATTCGTTATCCACTCAGATGCGCTTCCTCATTTCCTTTTCATTCTGTTTTGAATGAACCTGATTTGATTTCAGTAATTACATCCGCATGGCACAAATAAAAACAAGCTTTATTCGCCGAAGACAATTGATGCGAAGCAATGAATGAATTCAAATCAATAGTGAAATACGAATTTTTGCAGTTGTGAACGTTTCGTATCTAGCGACGGATGTGATATCCTTGGATCGAAAACGAAGTAAAGAAATCGATAAGCAGCACATCCATATGGCACTGACATGAATGCGATATCACAACGTTATGATCAAATATGCCAAAGAATGGTCGAAAGGTTCTGCTGCTACCTGATGTTTGGCAAATTTTTCACCAGTCTGCGTCCTCCCAGTATCAAAATTAGCATCGCGCTAAGAGTTTCAAGAATCGACTGCTATAATGTCGTCGGAATAATCAATGGCTTCATAAGTTCTCTGTTCATTGCACCTGTGAACCTGTGTGTTAGTCCCCACCCTCCAATTTACCTCAACCTCTCTCAACTTCGAGATGGGAGAATCGTGACAATGACAAGCCCTTTTCATCAACAGAACCATCGAAAAGCATCGTGAATACCAGCTGTTATAGTTTAAGCTATATCTAAACGGATAAGAAATTAAGGAAAATTCTTTGATGCAAACGTCTTTAACCTGAAACATCACATTCGCTCTGGACCTGCATGGTCTCTGCGAGAAATGGAAGTTGTTGATAATGAAGCCTAAGACGCAAAGAAGTGATGAACTAAACTGCCTAACTAATCTTATTGAATTAACATTTGCGCACTTTCTGAGAACAATATGCGTGGTGGAATGTGTCGGCGGATGAGCAAATCATATCAGCAATAAGAACAACAAATAAAAGTGCACCAAAGTATGGGTGAGAAACAAGTGGACGCTAGCTTTGACGCATCATTGCACTCAGCGCATTCTTGCTGTTTCTTTATTTATAATGGGAAGTATGGGTACGATGAATTTTTTATAAATCCGCTAAAAAGTTCCTCACTTTGTGAAGCGCATTTTCAGAGAAAATAACATGGCCTGATTACAGTTCGCTTGCTGGAAATCAATGAATCCCTCCAATTTTTTGTGCAAATTCGACTTTAAAGGAGGAGGGAAGGAAACAATCTCAGTCTGCTAACTATAAGAAGTATCATTCTGCAATGAGATTCTCAAGTTACAAAATGTGCTGAAAATTTCAGAACCTTATTTGCGGAAGTGTTAAGAACACTAGACGTTGAGCGCTTTGCATATTTCCTATGGCTGCATGTGTGTTTCCTTCACCCTTTAAGATGGAGAAACTGGTGCCTGCACGCTGAATAAAACATAGATGTAGTGACGAGTCATCTTTTGCATGAGCCGCATCACGAAAGGAGAATTGAGCTGTCCGATTGCGAAACGGTTGAACGGAGAATCATTTGATTCTTTAGGCTTTTGACAGGGGACGTGACTATCATGAACGGGTATCATAAGCAGAAAGCATGCAGAATTTCTTGATTCCACCTGAACGCGTTCGGATTCAGACAGCTGAGACGCAAAGATAAAATCGTGTAAGAGGACAGCCAATTGTTCACAACCAAGCCGACGTCCATGCCTTTGATTTTTAAGGCTCCCATGTTGCATTTTACGTGATTGGAAAACATTAGCAGATGAGATCATGCTAAGAAAAGGATATACTACTTACCGATCTAGGAGTGGACTTCTATATTTTTCCTGTTCGCAAAGGATCACCACAGTGTGCGACTGTAAAAATTGTTCGTACGAACAAAATAAACTGATTTTGTTTTCAATTTTGTGAGCTGTCGAATAAGGGAGAAATATCCTAAAGCCGCACTTTTAAGAAGTCGGATGATGAAAAATTGCTTTCGCTGTATTCCTGTTCTTTGGAACAGATTGAGGTACTTTAGATTAGAGCGCTAGTTTTCATGCGTGCACTATGAAAGCTTCACGTTATAATGAGCTTCATTTAGAAGATAGGTTTCATTGCGCCATTTTTTCTTACAATAATGAGCAGAAATGTACATCAAACAAAGTGCACAAATATCTGAAGCTAAACATAATGTAGCTCTAGCTATATTGGCTAGCCTGGAGTTAAGACTCAATAGTAATTAAAAACGTCTGATCGAAACGAAGAAAACCTTTATGAAAATCACTCCAAAAGTACTTGAACAATCTGCAATTAATGCTTTCACTAAGCACATACGTAACCGCTGCGCATTTGCGATAATATTAAAGGAATTTTTCGTAAAATATTGACGCTGCTGTTATTTATGGCATATTCTCATGCAGAAACGGTTGAAGCTTTCCTTGCTACAAGCAACTTAGAAATTTGCTAAATTCCATGTGAATTCCTCAAAACTCTCAAGGCAAAACGACGTTTAAAATTTCATTAATAGCATTGAGCACACACTTCCTTACTTCATAAATTCTAAATAGAAGCCTAACGAATTTGATGATTCTCTTTTTAACCGTTTTGCAACCGGACAGCTCAGTTCTCTTTCCGAGATGCCAAGTGACGAAACAGACAACTCGTCACTACGTCTACTCGAAACGGAGCCGTTGAATTTACATTAACTTTTGTTTATCTTTCCCTGTCACTATAGTTGTAGACGCAAAATTTTGATATCTCGCTTCGGCACATAAAGCAGACAGATTTTTCTGCGCATTAATCCAATGAATTTTCATCTTATGGGAAGTTACGTGGGAAAGCAGTCCCTTTTTCAAAGGACATTAAAGAATGAAGAATGTTCAACAGCGAGTGTATGGGCAAAGAGGACAGATGGAGGAAGGAAAAGGGAGGCGACTGCTTGAAACACGACTATGGGAACTAATTTAACGATTTTATACATATTTATTTCTCAAAAGCAGAAATCAAGAAATAAAAGGAATTGTCCTCTCGAGGGTGAAATTGTAGGGTATGTGATCGTTAAGTTCTAGCAAGGAATTTTTTAAAAGACTATAGGATTCATTAGTCAACATAGCGACGAGGTTGAGATTTCTTAAGAACCCAGCAGATAACATCGAGTGCGTAGCGACAATAGCGTTAAGTTTTTTTCTTATCTTAGGCAGAATTTTTCTTTGTGAAAGAGAACTTTCCTCTGTCAGATTCAATCCAACTTTTTTTTCGAACAAGTAAAGCGGAAACGATTTCCAAGCAAATGACAAGTGTTCGCTGTTTCGCTCATACTTGTTTCATCACATCCACTAGCTGCAACAAATATTTATTATCACCATTAATGTATAACTACTTAGGAAAAGTAACTGATCATGAGAAGATCCAAATATTCGTAGCAATCATGTCAACGTTATCGTTGCTTGTCGCTGTTGGAGGTTATACTAAGCAATGCATTTCCGTCAACACGTTGTGAAAGTCATTCAGCTGTACGCGTTTGCGTCTGGACTTATCTGCCAGCTGCTTTCAGGCCAGCTAGTGAAACTGCACTGAAGATAGGTGAATAATCAGCACCAGCAGTCCTCAACCTGATTAACGAATGACTGGTAGTATCAACGGATATCAGAGTAACAATTTGGCTAATAGTCGCATTTCGCACAACAGTGAAGTTTTTAGCGCTTTTTTCGCTCAAATGCAGGAGACAACTTGTGCCAACTGTCGTTCGATAACAGAATCGACCATTTCATTATAAGTCATTTCTTTCATAATGATGAGCGAGCAGTTGATATTATGAGATAAATGCGAACACATATATCGTGAAAGATTGTCTGGCATGCCCTTCATTCTATCTTTATGATGCTTTTCCAAAAGCATGGACGAATACGTAATTTTATACATTAGAATACATTTGATTGCTTCATTAGGCAGAGGCAGTAATTCAGTTATTGGCCGCACGTGTCTACCGTCAGCCACAAAATCGCAGAAATACCCATATAACAGGAAACTAATTCCCGCTTATGCTTTGCAGGCCTACTTCGATTCGGCCGAGAGCGGGATAAAAGCTGGCCAGATGAATCTATTCTCCATAGTTCTGGCTCATTAGTCCAGAAGGATAAGAAGAGAACGTCGTTGGCATCAATGTGGTTCTCATATGAAGAGAAATTCGAGAATATGGCATACCCGTGACGATGAATTGTGGCCCAGCAGATATAGAACGAAACAATTACTGAAAGGGTAGCTTAAATTTCGTTTGATCAGAGAACAGGAAACCCGATTCCAAGCAAAGGGTACAAAAAATAACTCTGGAAAAGAGGCTCACACACGATTTTTCGGCCGATGGATTGTTCTGATGCGGAACTTGCACTTTAAAGAGTTTCAGCCAATCTTGCGATGCAAATCTTTAAGCCAGCCTTCGACATAAATACTGCCTAGGTATGTCGACGTTAGTAAATCGCAACTATGGATCGAAAATTCTTAAACATCTTAGTAACGACGTAGATTTGGTGACGTACTAACAGATGGACAGAGTATTTATTCTATGTAATTTGAAAGAAGTCCGCTGTAAGGGGAAAATTTCAGCACACCTCGGTAAATGTAGCTGTGCCCGGCAATTTTTTCTACTTCACGATTCACTCTCACCGCGCACTCAGTTATTATTCTTCGAATGCCAGCAAAGGGATAGTAGACTGCCATCACAGGGAGCGGTAATGTGCAACAGTCGAGCGCTGAAGTCAGCCGATTATTATGACCGTAGCAGATTTCTGCCACAGTTGTTGCGTTAACTAGAAACTGGGAGTTCACGATCGGTCGCCAACTACATGCAAGGAATTCTATGGATCGCAGTCCAACAAGAGATGCAACGTTTCTGCTACAATGCAGTCTGTTGCAAATTTATACTCAGTGGGAAAACAGTTGAATAGTAAATTAACTGAATAATCTTCGAACGCTCGAGATCCGCGCTATCAAATAAGCAGTGACTGCTGAAAGGAGCCATACTTTATTATCAACGCTTGAGATCATTCACCTATTCAGCAACGGCCTAGCAAAGTGTCAAGTGATCATGATCAAACACTTCCAGAAAAAATTGCCGTTGCCCTCTTTCACTCATCTGGGCACACCTCTTCAACGAGCAGTATGTTTTGATATCTCAGTCACATCACTATGGTCTCGACATTCAAATGTCGCATGTTCCACGTGCTCAATTGAAATACCGTCTGTTTAAGTGCGACGAACTTTGAGTGGAAAACGAATATCACAGGATTTTTCTATTGATTCCAGGCAGCGTGCAGTTCGTTAAAAATTTCTTCAATCGAGCACAATTTCAATGAATAAAGAGGCGGAAGTTGCTTTCAAACGCAGAGAGCAGAAATGAAAACGTCCAACCAGCAGCTGCACTGACTTTAGAAACTTCGAGGCCTCTCGAGAGAACTCCATTCAAAATTCATGTAGCACTCACTAGACTCAACGTTTACTAAGCAAAAAATAGATTCAGACCCAAAAACTGTTCATTTTGCAATTCGGTTTTCTTTTCTGACCATAAACTGTTAGAGAATTAATTATGATAGTGGAACGCATACGAACTTGATGCATTAACAAAATTTTTTGCAAACAGCGAACATTATGTACACATAAAATTCAACAGACATCACAAATAAACGGAAAACGCAACAGGCGGTTGCTAGGTTGTACTCCGTTCAACCACCTCCTCGTCCACTGCTTGATCCCAGTAATTAGAAATAATTACTGAACAAGTCGTTCGATTTGTATTTATACTGAAACTCTCGAGGAAAAAATACAGAATATGATAAATTGTTGAAATCCTTGTGACAAAGAAACACAACAGATAGACACCGGTGAAATTTTACTGCTATAATCATCGGTGATGTTAAGTGATAGCAATAATTTGCCGCTGAGATAGATGCTCTGCAAGAACGGCGTGTGCTCATATATGGATAAATGGATGTGCGCAGATATGGCGTGGGAGACACAATTTATGAAGAGGAACAAAAAACATTAAGAAAAAGCCCAGTAGTTTTTCCTTTACAACTGAGAGTTTGCAGTATTCGTCTCTTACCTCCAATCCATGAAATAATTCTGAAACCATCCTGGGGAATGATTTATAATATGCGCTTCTACAAACTCATCCATCGAATAAGCGGAACTCATAAACTGCTAAGAAATGTTAAAGCATGTGAAAAATACATTCACATTTCAATTCATATAAGCGTCCATTGAAATTCCTATACAGTCCATCCGATGATCGTGGTGGAATACTAAACGGGAACTGACTGATGCAAGTGTTTGAATGTTTATAATAATTTTATCCCTTTAGCACTACATAGGAATTAAATGAAGCAAATTTTACTACGAATTATGCTTGAAGGCATTTTGAAGTTGCTGCGATTCGATACATAAATCTCGGTACTATCAAACGGTGCTTGAACAAGTCCTCAAAGTATCCTAGGTGGCGAGTTATCCGTTCTCAGAAACGGCAATCGATGATGTTTAACCACAGATACATGTAAGAAAACATCGACAAAATGTTATGGTAATGCAATTTTTGCTAACATAAAGCCGTCGAAGTGAACGAAAAATGATTTCTTTCGGCAAAAACCCACTGAATAATCGAATTGAATTTGCAAAATACATTATGGTTGCATTCTGATGTGAAAAGTCGAGATAAATGAGTTAAATCAACATTTGTAATTTACGGAATTGTAATTTTACTGAATACTCGCAAAGTAAAGAAAGAACTATATAAAAGCCTAAAACGACAAAAGAGAGTGAAATAAAAACCTTAATTAGTTGAACTGTAGTGCGTCGAAATGAAGAGTTTGGAACAATTATCCTTTACGGGTGGAAATATGTGCTTTCATAGGTTCATTAAACGGCGATATAAAATTTCTTATTCGCAGTGTATCTTTGCGTTTGTGCTCCTCTCTTAATACTCGACGTGGAAACTGCAGAAAACAATATTTCACGACATCTACACCTATTTTTAGTTCACTGAATGCGAAGAGTGGCCCTTAAAAATGAAAGATTGATTGGTTTTGATCGAATATCAGTTCAACTTATAAAAATTGGCCGTTTATGGAACTCTATGAGGAGGACTGAAAATATCAACTCGCACATTCTGCTCGGAACTTTTTCTCATCTGTGATCGAGAAACAACGCCATGTTAAACCCTTTGTCCGGCGTTTAAATGTAATTGTTTCAGTGAATAATTTCGATATTTGCTTCAGTCATTCAATTAAGTCCAATTCCTTCAGTTATTATGATTGATTCACAGTCACATTAAGTCCATATAGTATCACGACGCGACATACGAAGAAATATTCAATGGCCCAAAGTACCTGACATTTGAGAATCTAGTCAGCATGAAAGCATAAAGAAATCAATTCCACTACAAAGAAACTGAGGAAGTATACCGAGAGAATTGAAGCTCATGCGCCTTCTGGAAAACAGTGTCCTCATAATTTTGTTGAAATGCTCTCATCCTATATAAGCTCTAAAAAATAGTCTTTTGTATGTTACGTCAACTGAATGAAATGAAAAATAAAATGATAAAATGGTTTCTCTGAAAGCCTACTGCAGGTTTATCCCAAGGTTTAGGCCCTTATGACACGTGAAATAATGACGATTTACATTGCAATATGTCAGTGAATTTCCCAAGTTCAACCTTAGCGATGCTTGCATATGGTTTTACCTAACGAATGACAGACTAGCCGATGATAAACAAACATGCATGCAAAATGAGTGGAACGGGGACGCTGCAGCGATTTTCTTTTGCCAAAGAAACTTGCCGATAGCTGCGGAGACTGTCTCCCATTGGAAGATGGGCATGACGTGACTTCTGCAGCTATCACAAGCAACACAGCTGTCCATAAAATTCATTGGTGAAGCGATCCACTCGCTTGACACTTCGCGCCTCACGCTAAAATCGCTTCCAGGAAACTATTCACTGAGCCATGGTGGTCAACGACTACGTTATGATATTTCAATGTTGGTTGCCGTCTTCTCAGGAGGAAGCAAGTCTTCAGGAGAGACCTCAGTGATATAAAGAAAGATATTTGAATGCCTTTCGTCAATAGCAGCTGTGATTTCGACATGATTTTAAAATTTCCGCTTACAGACAGATCTTCGTTTCGACGTTTATTTTGACCTTCAGTTTCATCTTCATTCAGATTTGACTTAAGTGCTTTTAAAAAACGTTCATTGTGGTGTTATTACATATCTATTCAATAGAGCAGATCCTATGCCATCTTCCTTTTCCTCAACATTATCTCAACGGTTCGTTGAATGGTGTAATTTTTCTTTAGAATCTTCGAAATTTTGCACTTTAAAGGGGAGCACTTTTCATTGGGAGTACGTGTAGCAAAGTGGGCACAAAGTGTGCATATATGCCACCTTTTATATAAGCGTTCCCATGCTCGGTAAATCTTAATGAGCCGATTTACATATGTGTATTTGGTATCAAATTGGTATTTTACTTTGATCTGTTCTCGCTCTGATCAATGTTCACTTTGATTTATCTTTATTTCGATCCGCCTTTTTGTTCAATCTTCATTAATCTTCCTTTATTCTGATCTATCTTCGTTCCGGTCCATCCATAGTCCTTTTGGTCGTCGATTTCCGAAAGAAATTCTTTCTCTCCAATCCTCATAATTTTTGTATCGAATGAAAGAGCTCAGCGTGCTGATTATAGCATATTTGCAGATATCTTTAAGAAGAAAGTGCATTTCAAAGAGGAGATTAAAGTAAAGTTTCTTTTCCGTTATTCGATTAAGCATAAGAACATTAAGAAATTAGGCATCTCGGAAGCACAGAAACCTCAACGGTTTTAGCTTAGCTTCTAAGCCAATGAAGTTCGGTGCATGTTTTCATCTTTTCTTTTTCAGCTCTCATCAGCAATTTTGCATATGGTTTAATCTGGCACAACCCTTTGCATCTGCAATCATACTCTCAAAATGTCGTGTTGTGATAAGTGAAACCGTGCGGCTGATGTGGTGCACATGATTAAAGTGTTTGTCCTTACATCTGACCGGTAATGGCCCACATCCGGTGGGAATTACGGACTACCGATTGTGCACGTCAGTGTGTTGCGATGTTTGTACATAGTATGGGAGTTTCACCGCGGGAGGCACAGGGAGGTGAAGCTATCCTATACTCCACATTATCCATTTTAAAGACAGCAAGTAAGGAGATGGTCATCCATTACATTGTCTGCTCTCTTCGGTGCATCGAAGCCGCCAGATTGTTATCCATCACATCCTCCTCTCCATGTTTTGACATCTAGAAGACACAATCCGGATCTTTGAATTATTCGCGGTGTGTGAGTGACGTAAAAAGCTAGTATTATCAGGTCATCGCAGTCACGCAAGGTTTGATTTGGATAGTGTGGATATATTTCGAAAAAACGATGGTTATGAGGTGCAGGGAATAAAAGTGGATGAATTTCCTTTCTTCCATTGTGAATTTTCTCATTCTCAGCGTTTGTGGTGAATCATCGCGCTGCAACTCAGTTTTGCGTGCATCGATCTCAGTGATATTTTTTCCTCTCTGGCTCATCATATTCCGTTGTTCCTCTGCTTTTTACCTGTGTACTTCAAACGCATCAGCAATGGTGGGTGTATTCCCAGTGATATTGGTGGTTTTTGCTATCAGCGATATTCATTTACCTGCTTAGATCGATTCAGTAAACCTCACTTCTACTGGCCTCATGTCTTCTCGACCATGCAATATCACTGCCATGACAGGAGAGACTGGTAAGGTCTTATGAGAGATATTTTTGAAGGTGGTTCGAATCTTGTTTCGTAGAAACGGGGACCTATATTTGAGGAGCTTTACCTATGCTTAGTCACTTTTCAATGTGAATTGAGCATCGATCGTATAAGAATCGGATAGGAAGTGAATATAAACACAATACGCGTGTGATAATTGAGAGAATTACCTATGTACGTTGGCTACAGATCAGATGACTTTCTCGGATGGAGATTGCCTAAGTGATGTAAAGTGAACAAATACAAATGAAACACAAATTTTTTCGCTCTTGATATTGCAATACAAATGCAGTCAATGACTTGTAGTGCTTGTTATACTAGGAAACTCTACACTGCCGCCAATTTTTTTCATCGGACGAAGAACATTGCTCTTATAAGCTTGTATAGGTGGTAGATGTACGGAAGCAGACGTTAGCTCACGAAAGTCACCTTCACCCACTGAGCGATATTTGCGAACACCATCGAAAACATTGTCGCAGTGGACTCGACTGCTACGATTGTCCTGAAAAGTTCAAATGAAATCATACATAGCTGTCGAACTATATGAAATTCACATAAACGAAACCTCCATTTCACTCTTCATTTCTCATGGAAGTTTTCTTGTATTTTCAGGTGTCCATGAATTTTCTCGGGCTGGTAGATGGTCATGCTTCGAAGCTAAAGAACATCTTATTGTTTGGATCACAACACCTTCTTCGTAGAAACCACTGAAAAAACAAACTGACAGAAATATATCCACTCATAGACGAAAGGTAATGTTGTTTAGCTTTAGCAATGCACATACGCATACGTTTCCTCTAAAAAAACCGAATCTTTTTATGTGATGGAAACTGCCTTTATGTATGAGCATTTCTTGATTATAAGAAAACAGTATCAGTTTCCAGATTAGTCCCTTAAACTCGAGCAGAACAATTTGAGGACCGAATGGAATTCATCCACTCAATTCATACGACATTTCATGCTCGAGGAATGATTCTTTCATAAGTAATTTACAGCATGACAATGCAATTAAAATAGAAATGTATAATCATGGCTGCATGTTTCCTTGTATTTTTCAATTCTCTGCACGAGCTATTTCGATGGCTGACATCTTAAAAGCGGATATCAAACCAAACCTTGTGGTATTTTTTCTCACTTTTATTTTTTGCCTGCTTGAAGAAGTACTTCTATACAACATTATGGATGTTGGCCTCATTTGCCTTCTGTTCACCGATAAGCCAAGGAATTTTGGTCATCGATTGTCTGCTATGGAAAGAACGTGATCATCCTTAATTTGTTGGTCATAGTGTAACTGATAATACTTCAATGCTTACTTTAGCACCAATCGGAACTGAACTTTTAGTAGTTGTACGTGGAACGTTAGACACCGCCCTCTTAGCCATGTTTCTTCTGCCAGAGAGGAATGCCTGCTTCGCCTGAATATGAGAGCAGTTCGCGAAATCACACAGTGAAATCACTTTAAAACAAAGTAGCAATAAAATGAGAGAGAAAGGACTATTAGAATCTGGAGTCGAAACTAAGTACAAAATTCCTGTCATCGTGCACTTTAAATGGTATCATGAGTGTTCTTAAGATAGTGGAATTAGTTTGGTGAAGAGTCCGTTCTCCTTCAAACGCCTATCACAAAATGGTCAAAGAAAAATGCCATCCAGAAAAGCTTCTTGTAATCCATCCCATATATATATTTATCTTTACCTAGCGACGAGCATTTACAACTTTTCACATTAAAGATTAGCGGTGTACCTTGTAAACAGTCCCATAATTATTCCATCCTTTGAGCGAGGCACTGAGGTGTATCAAGGCTAGTTGTCGGTGCATTCGCTGCAGCATATGAAGTCTTTCCCTCTTTAGTAACCTCGAACAACGTAATTCTCAAGCATACCTTGAATATAACTAAAAAAGCTTCTCAATAAAAACAAAATTTTGATCCAATTTCGCAAATTTTTCATGAGATCGGTTGAGCTCAAACGTTCTGAGAACATCGATGATGCGAATACATGCTCTTCCACATCTTCAGTAAAATGATAAATATGTTGACGATTATATTGGAAAATTAACTCCGCACATAAAATGCTTCAAGTATAAATGTATGACTTCATATCATAGAAAAAAGACTTTCTCAGCTGTTCTTCAAGACCACTGAATAAACGCAGAAGTTCCATTCAATACATAGCGTTTACTAATGAGAAGCCTAGAAAGCGTTAATTTTCATTTGTTGACTGAATTTCAGGCCGATTGATCGCTGGATGATGCATCCTTATGCATGCTGATTAGGTTAGCGGGATAGTTAAAAGAATCTCAATTTATGTCTACGATTTAGTTAGTTCAAAAGTGCACAAGTTATCTCCACTTGAAAATACTCGCTGTCCGGGAGTTCTTAGGTTTCATCTTTCTTTCCGCTACAGAAACTTCCCCCGAGTATTTCTTTCGATATTTCCAATTTCTTGTCAAAGTACTAAGAAATACCTGGAACATTCATAACGTCCATTCTTTTTGGCGAGCGCTTCCGCTGTGTAACCCATAACGTTTTTCGCTCGAAACACGTCGAAACTCCATCGCCTTGTCAGCTCATTGACCAATAATGCCACCACTGAAGCCTGTCCGTAAATAGCCGCATACATTAATGCCGTATTACCCAACCGATCTGCCGCAGTTAAGTTAACCTTAAGCTGAAATGATTATCTTCTAACAACAGTAGTAGAAGATGCACAGCAACGAAGAATTTATTGCTAAACTTCCTTATTAGTCTAGGGTTGACGATCTTGTATGAACTGCTTGAGTAAAAAAGTGACAGCAGACGATGAAACCCTACCTTCGGTAGCAATTTTGGGATGATATGTTGAACTGCTTTTAACTCATCGTTTTCGCATAATACTTCCCTATCAAAAGAAGCCGATTTCATATCCTTTGATGTCATAACCACAGTTTATTTCAATAACGCCAGAAAAAGTATGTTTACCGCTTATTAAAGCAAATGCGATGATTGAATTTGTTTTCTAAGCTGTAGGGCTATGTCGCGCTTATTACTGTCAACAAGTGAATGTAACTGGAGCCAGGATGCTTCCGCCACACGTCAGCAATTAAATACTAGCAAGCAAAGATATAAACTATAAACGTCACCTTCCAGGGGAGAAAGCAGAATTTACGCACACTAACTCCATATTAAAATAGATCAGGCTCTTTGCAAGGCAAGCCAAAGGCTCACTTTCAGAACAAAGACTGCCCAGAAACGTTAATATCAGGTGGAACCAAGAGTACTGTGGAACTGTTTCAGTGCGCCCATTCACTTATTCCGTTTTCCAGACAACATATTTGTTGCGTATGACGCCAAGGAGCCAGTCCAGGATATCTACTTACGATGAAAATCTATTTGTGATTGAATTCACATTAGCCATTTTTGAACACTCTCCTCTCGCCGTTTCTACTCATTCTTGAGAGCCGTGATCTCCACTTCATCAGATTCCACCAATACTTTGGAAAAGACTTTTCACAAAAACACTGTACATTCAGTTCATTTTCCCTAACTTTTTCAGCGCATTTGCACAGAAATCACCCAGCAAAATCTACCTATAAAATCCACTCCCCTTCTCAATATTATTGCCTGAAATCGGATAACCAATGAAGGGAGGGGTTGAAGAAGAGAATGACGCGAAAACGCAGTGCAGCAACAAATATGACCACGAATTCGGCAAAAATGCATTAGTTGAGCCGTCTTTCGGTAAGGGCTTTTAATCGACTGTTGGCGTAATTATAGATTCATCTGTTGGTTCTCACTTCGATTAATTTATCAAATTCTACTTTATAGCTGCTTTTAGTTCAGTGGAAATGTTTACTCGTACTAAGGCTCACGTAACAAAATAAAGATGACGAAACTGCGAAGCAGATAAATGCTTCCGTTTTTTTGCTTTTGTCTCTTGAAAAGGAAATCTATCAGAGACAGCACTCTTGGAATGGACGATTAGAGTCGAACTTGATGAATTCATGCTTAAATAGAATCATTCAACTGAAGAATATTTGGTTCGCATTATTTGTGCATTCTGAAAGATTATTGATGAAGTGCTTCTCTGAACCTGAATTAGCAGTTGTGCGATTGCATCGTTCCTCATTAAACACGCTAGCATTAATGGTGTTCGTTGTTGTCGAGTATCTGGAATCGACGGATCACAACCTGACCTCACCAACATGTTTATATATCGTATCTGCAACCATTCTTCCTTACACTAGAATTGAATTATTCCAAATAATTCGTGAACAGTGGCATAACACAAATTCAGATGTAAGGAAACATCTATGGTATTTCCCTCTTTCGATTTCAAGCAATATTAGCCCCAAAAACCTTTTATTCGCCCTTTACGAGGCACTATATTTGATACTGAATCTTAGACATCTATATATATCCATATGCACTTTTTGGCATATTATGATATGCATCAACACGTATGCTATGATAGACGAATCCACGCAATATGGCAAGATCATAAGGCCTCTGTAGCCAGTAATAATTTCCAACGATTTACCAGCCATCTGCAAAATAAATCGCCGTTAAGGGAATACATCGGTTCCTATCCGTTCTTTGTCGGCGATTAGTATGCTTTGATGAGCAACAATGGCCACAAGGTAAGTATTATGCATGTGGACTCGGAAAAAATAAGCTTTGCCCATAGCAGTTGTCCAAGAATGGAAAAAATGTAAGTAAAGAGTAAAATTAACGTATTGTTAATTGTGCAAAACGTCTGTACTGAAAGCTTGTCGAATGCTATAGCATTCCGCTTAACAGCTAAACGTTTCCGTATTCTCCAATCTTTTACCAAAAATTAGTTTCCATTTGACTTTTATCGATGAATTTTAAAGTTATGACGCAAACGATTACTGCAAACAACCTATCATATTCTCCTTATGACTGAAATTGTCATAGTCAAAGTAGAAGAGAAGAAAGACGCAGCGGTGCACGACGTTCATATGGCACTGAACCATAACGTTTCAGAAGTACCAGGCATTATGCACCAAATGCAAGAACATTACGCTGTTTCAGTAACACCGTCTTCTTTCACTTGATATGGACGACTCGTTGTCATTCAGGAAATGCTGCAGAAATGAACGTTGAAATTGCAAATTTTTCAGCGCAAACTTAGTCTGTTTCAGTAATACCGCTTCTTATGGTCCTTCCGCCGAAGTTATACTTCTTACTTCATTGCGCTAAATCACACCGTACCAACTTTGTCTTCTCTTTAAATTACACCAACAAGCCAAAATATCTCTAATAACATATCCAATTTTTCAGCAAAGAAAGACCACAGCTCCCACATGACGTGTGTTGTCGTAAATCGGACGGAAATCTCAAATAGAATGGATACCTACCTGTGTGGTTCGATCAGCAATATACTTTATAGCGGCAATAACGAGCGTTTCACCGCGTCCATTTCTTTCATTCGGATCGAATCTCATTAATCGTTTACCCAGTTTTTCTGGCAATTCTTCCATGCCAACTTCGCCATGCTGAAAGAATTTTTATGGAACCAATATTCTCGAATAATTTATTTATTTTATTGTAAGGTTATCACATTTTTGAACCGATATATGATTAAAGTGAGAGAAAATGAAAAGGACGAAAATAACGGTCAGTGAAAGAGTGAATTATCCGACCATTGAAATGTGCACATGAAAGTATTCTTTTGAAATTAAAACGTCAATTTGAGGCGCTTATGAAATAGGATAAACGTTCAGGTACTGTTCTACATCTATGTGGAGGTGAAATATTACTTACTTTGAAAGTAGTTATCAAAAATTACCAACATTTATTCCGAAGAGGTGCTAAGATATAATTGCAATATTTCTTTTAGGGCGATTGCATTTCAGACAAGTCTTCGCTTATCTACTTGTTACTGCTTGAGTTGCAGATTATCTAAGGGGATATTCACATATATGAAGGATGAGAGAAGCTAAAATGAGCGAAAACGACAGGCTTTTGAAAATGTATGAAAATACGCCAGAAGGGAATTAGTATGATAGGCGCTGTTCATTTCTATATTGCAGGAAACAGATTTACTGATAGCATGCGGAAGTCAACCTTATGATGTACGTAATATCTGCCCAATTTGGTTATTCTATCTTACTGCCCAACATTTAATTGAATATAAGCACATACATATGAAGGGAAAATATTGCCATCCATGCTTGTTCGATTTGCCGAATCACATAAAAATCAAATTTCAACTTGATATGATGGTTTCTCTTCTATTACACTTAGTATTTCAATGTAAATTCTCGTTTATTCCAGCTGATAGACGTGATCCGTTTAGGAATATATCAAGGGTGTGTCGTATGGATATCAAGGTGTGCCCACTCGTTTATCTCTTTCTATAGGCTTTTTTTTTGGAAGCTCGATAAAGGAATGTTATCGGATTATGCAAGAGATTATGCGAGAGAATTTCTATGTTACAATGAAGAATGTAACTCTTAATCAACAATCGTTTTGCAAATCATAAGCTTTCGGTGATTTCCAGCCGATTCAATTCTTCCTGTTCTATGAAGTTCGGTAGTGTGAATGCAAAGAGCCTCAGAAAATTGATCTGAACAATTATGATCGATGGATTATATCTACATATGTATTTTGCAGATTTTACTTTCTCTCTTCGTAAAATTTTAAACTGTATCCAATACGACGCAATGATAAAGAGAATTCAGAGCTTTTATATTGCACAAAGACATACGAGAGCTCCTCTATGAGAGTTCTTCATTTATGTTTGCCCAATAAATGAATAACAGTCATTAATATTTCCTCTTTCACATTTATTTAATATAAATTTGAGCGGAAATATACAATATTAGCGATATATAACGCAGTATTTCTTATATTTCAGTCGTATAGCATTCAAATTGCGCAATGCTTAAGTTCGACTTGACATTCATATGTCAGTTAACGAAACGTTTCATTGATCTTGGCATTAAATAATTTCTAAGAAGAAGTTGAGATGCGCATCAGAAAGTTAGCCAACTTGCTTGAGATACTCTATAGATACTGCTTACTCCATAAATTACTCCAACTTACGGTACTGCTTAAGGTACTTCATAAATTAAGAGACGCATTTCTTTTCGTATCGTAGCTCTTATAGTTCGTTTCAACGCGGCTCATTTACCAATGAAACCATGCTCATATATTGTTCTCTCCATAGCTGCAAAAATACATCTGCTCGTTCCACGGTTGCAGATTTTTTGTCAGACCTCTTTCCAACATTATACGTATTTCATTTATTGTCTCATTTGTGGTGCTTTCAATGAGATATGACGTATTCTCCCTATTGTTCCACTTTCTTAGTAATATATATTTCCTATGAACTTATTTTGTCCTTCTTTTATTATACCCTCTTTTATCATTCAAACGCTTTAAGCAGTTTCTTTGTATTTCCAAACTACTGCTGTTTGCTGCCTCTCAAAAATAAATCTATTCATCTGCAAGATACAATTTGATGAAATGTTCAATTCATTCTCCCGATAAAGTGGCATATATTTCTTTCTTCTTTGGCTGTTTAGTCTTGCAAAGATGGGTAATGAGTAAAGAAAAAAATCATCGAAAAAGCCAGCACAATCTGTGCTTTCGCATTCCGCAATAATAACTGATCGACTGCTCTCTTAAGTTGGCAACAAAAAACAACCAAATATGCACAAAAATGAGGCAAATAACACAATGAAATATGCCAATGAACTCAAATGTTCGCAATGACAGCTTTTTACACTTTTTGTTGCAAATTTGAGGAACAAGATTGTGGTATGGCATCGCTGTAGCTGCATTTACACATATAGTTCGTATTTGCTCGTCTGCTTGGCTGGTGGTTTTAGCAAGCAGATAAACGAGGATGAAGGTACGAAGATTTATGGTGATAGGTAAGGCTCCCTAGTAGCTCCTCGCCACATGTGCTGGTGGGATTTCTATTTTCTAGCAGACTGATCATGAAAAATTTAAAGTTTTTTGATAAGTGGGATGGCAATCGGTCGACAGACTTATTTTGCAACAAATTTGGCTGTTTTTTCAGAGCGACTTGCAGACTAAGTTGGTTATCACGTGGCAAAATCCATGAGCGTATATCCTGACAGTTGAGGTATACGCTGTTCTCGGATTAAATCATTCTAGAAAAATAAACTCATGAATTATATGATGAATTATTACTATCAAATTTCGGCAGTCCAAATATACTGGAAACGTTTTCCACGCATTCCTTCATTTCAATCTTTTCCACATTTAAGTGCGAACTCTCAACATTAGGCACAGAATTTCAGTTAGAGATTAATTAATCACAAAAGAACGGCCTCATGCAAATTCAATATTTTGTCTGTAGCGCTTTATTACTCTAATTTAAAACTGTCACAAAAAATAGCCTATCATTTTTTGGATTGTCGCGCGATGCATTCAATGCGATTTACTTCGTTACTTCATTATAATTGGAGATTTTAACCAAACCGATGATTTTCAAGTTTCCTGAACGATATTTTTCCACAGGAAATTCCATGAGACCTCAGTCAGCCACTTTTGGAAATAAAAATCTTTAGTTGCCTTGATTTCTTTAAGCACAATAGTATCCGGTCACGCTAAAAAACCTATAGGCATCTTTATAAGAACCTTTCTCTTGCGACTATTAAATGGCGATGTCATCGATTTTCTCGTCTTCCTGAGGATGCCAATCATTTAAAGGCCAACATCAAGTAGCCGTTGAAATAACAACTGATAATTATCTACCTGATATCAACTTCCGTAATAGCAACTATCGACGTAATATAAATCTATTTAAACAACAGGAATCGCTATCTGCTTTGATAGCCAGCCTCTATTTCATGCAACTATTCTTGCTGTGAAATTGCTGTTCCTGAATAACTGAGAATTTTGTCACTAAAATAAAACTGCTCTGTCGGCCATCTTCGAGTTTCATCGTTTTGCACGATATGGAAAAGGGATGTTGAGGTGCTGCGGCAAGAGGGTGGAGGCGTTGATTTAGCTAGAGTAAGTGGGAAGGGTGGAGGTGGGAATTACTTGCAAAGAATATCAAGGTGAATCACCTGATCGAAGACGCTTCGCATGCGTATTGCATCGATACGCGCGTTTAGCCAACGTTCGCATTCCATCGTCACGTTAGACGAACTTAACAAGCTTAGTCGAGGCAATTGAAAGTAAGCTCTTTGCGTTCACAGCGTTCTCATTCACACGGGCGTGCTCTAACGTTTAAGTGGGGAAACACTGATGCGATTCCGACTGAAACAGACGAACAAACATTGTCCTCGATTCATTACATCCAGAATTATGCATATTTGAAATAAACTTAATATTGCAATTCTTCGTATTTCTATCGTCATCCTAAGTCGACATAAATCCCAATTTACTCATATTACGGCTTCAGTGGATTAATGTAGGTATCGGAAGTTCCTCTGAATTTCCGTTTATTGCACTGATATTTACTCGATAGGGATGTTGTTGTGTGTGGATTTGTGTCATGAAAATATTCTATGATATGTTGTTGTTTTCGTTGTTTGAATTTTATTTCATTTCTCACCTATAATTTAATTCATCAAATTCACCTTCTTTGGGCTTATTCATATATCTGTGATGCTTTAGTTCATCGCTCCAAAATAACTTATTTCATACCTCTATTAGTAAATATAATATTACTTCCACTCTGATTATACGTCTTCAAAATTTACTATTGGCGATCGATTCGAAAGCATTCCATTGACCGTCCACTTTTACGTTGACACTCTCTGTCGTTTATTTCCCTTTCTAGTGGATGCACTTTTAGAGTCTTTGTTCTTCTAGCACAAATATTTTCCACAAATCCGACATTATTCTTGGGATTTACGTTTGAGAGGATTATTTTTAGCATTGCTAATCCATCGGAGTTCGTTGAAAACCTCCGCTGCATAGCAATCCTAAAAACATACCAACTTTCACATGTCATCAAATCGTTAATAGATTTCCCAGCTATGATATTCGACCAATAGGGCATTACGAATAACTTACTTTTCAAGCGTGAACTTTTGGTGCTCTTATCTTTCGGTGTTCTTGTCTTGCTTGCACCCTTTCAGCGTGGTCTTAGAAATTACTTGCTTACACTCTATATTCCTATAGACAAACCTTAGAACCTATAGCGCTAGTTAATTTCACAAATATACTGAATGCGTAACATATCTTCACGTTGTACCCGGATTATAAGCCTTAAATAATGGTAGCTTTCTCTGCTAACTTTGTCATCGAAGTTATGTCGCATAAGCGATTAAATTATGCGATTCTGCATATACCACATTAGCCAATTCATTAAACTATCAACAGATTATTCATAGAATATTATACGAAGGCTCAGAAAAGTGTTATTACTTTAAGGTGATAATGTGATAAGGTGATAAGGTGATATGATATCATCATTAGCTGATAATCACTGCTCGATACCAAGTGGGAACATCATTAACAAGGTGGAATGTGAACACTCCGTCCGAATATTTTCTAGCGCACCTAAATTGAAACGCACCTCGTCGAAAGAATTTTCACCTATTTTAAACGTTTAAAGTCACCTCAGCATATAATCGTCCTATTTTCTCCTATCTTATCTTTTACTTCAATCGCATCAAAATGTATCATAAACAGTAAAAGATTCATATAAAGAAAGTTCTTTATTCACTGAGAATTTCATAATATATGGCGGAGAATATTGAAGATAAAAGAGTATGGCGCAACAGTGGCATTCATATTTTTACGATATACGCTCAAAATGAATGCCGAATAAAGTCGATCAATGAGCGGATCCTATCCTAGTCTTCTATGGATGGAGTGAACAAGCTGGTAACCTAAACGGTTCACTATCATCTGCGCAAGACCGATTATAGACAAAAGCAAGTAAAATTCTTCCTATAAGACGGCGACTGCCTGAATGCGCCTATAATACCATGGAATATTTTCAAAGAATGAGCAGGGAAGTTGGTTACAACATGTTTCAAATATATTTATCTATCTTCGCTCTTGCTGCTTCTTTATCCTTTTCATTTGGTGGTTAGTTTTATCTTTCCTTGAGCTTTCTCCTCGATTAATGGAATGCTAGGTACTTTTGCTATCGAGCAGTAGTTGATTTCTGAAAATGGAAAGCTTCCTTGACGCATCCAAGCACTGATAGTAAATGAAACATGGAAACGCGTCGAGCCTATTTCGATGATGGATAGTGAGAAACTGGTTTCTCGGTTGTATGAAACAGGTTTGATTCGCACCATAGGTCACGTTGATGAAGCCGAAATGAGCGCTGCTAATGTTTCGAGGTGGAGATTATGCAGTAATGGGAAAGTTAACCATCGAGATTTATTAAATCAAAAGCATAGGACTTCAGTTTATCGAGTGTCCGCTGGCTTCATAATATTTAGGCGAACTGAGGTGCCCTACATGGACGCTCTTTGAGAAGAAAGATTTTATCGAATTTAAACATAGCTGCAGCTACATTGGAAGTCATTCACGCTGCATTATAACTGAAGTGGGGCTTAATTAATTTTCAGCGACAATCAGTTCAGCGCAATTGACCGACTTAATCAATCTCGATGGCGGATATTACTGCTAATTGAACGAGGTAATTTCTAAGCGAATTGTCCAAGTAATTAATGAGTTTCCTCGAAATGAATTATTCCATAATTGAATAACCTCGCTACTATGGGAGAGTATATTGTTATGAGTTGAAGTGTGCACCGCTTGTATAACTGAGTGAGGAGGCAGGCAAAACAAACGTTGAATATGCTCGATGACGATAAAATTGGCTTTCATTTCGACGAAGCGATGTGTGAATGCGCCAATTATATAACACCTGCGCATACAATTCGAAAACCAAAGAATAATCTTTGCTTCACGTGGCGAATCGCCAAACTCCATGAAAATATATGAGCTCGGAATCGAATCCAATAAACACTATCACTCACTCATTTTTGAAAGATACTTAATCAGTTTTTTCGACACGCCTATAACGGATCATAAACACACGGGCATTCCCATCTTGAAATGACTCGAACGAACGATGCATCAAGGGAGAATTTTCCGATCACTCTCTTCATCGAAATAACCCCTCTGCAAGCTGAAAGAACGACATAGCTGAAGTTCCATTTATGTCCTCAGTAGGTTCACAGTCCTCTGAAATCCAATTCCGACTCTAAGTTGAACTTTCTGCAGCTATTCCAGAAAGTGAATTTTCCCGGACGGTAGAAATTGTGCATAGATTGCAGTTTTGGAGATCCCCCAACTAGCCATATGAAATACATCGTGGTGTCATTCCAGTACTGTCCAATAGTACCGGAACCATAGGAACGTGTAATGCAGTGAACGTCATCCAGAGACTGGTTTCGTTTTAGTCGATGAAGCCTCTAAATGCTCGCAAAATAACAACAGTCTTCAAAGAACTGAATCGTACTGGAACACCGGTAAATCTATTCGAAACGTCTTGAACTGTGACTAATTCCAAAGTTTACCAGTCCATCAATCATTACTGGCAAAAACATATTCGACGTTTGATTTTACTTAGGATGCGTAGCAAAAGATTAACAGAAAGAAATGCATGAAGCTTCAAAGAGCTGTGAAAATAATATATGGCATATAGCTGACAGAAAGAATCGGCGATCGAATAACGAAGGAAAACGATGCGATCATATCTATCGCCAAATAGAAAGCGATTAACCTCTTTGAATAGCATTCCATCAATGCAATAGTATCGTCGTGGTTACCTACCAGTTACGATCCGAACGATCGATCGCAGTGTGGATTTTGCACAAATTTATAAGCTAGCGTCTTTTGCTATAGCTTAGTTCTACATCGCATCACATCGTAAGCTAAACTATGCAAGAAATAGAAATAAAATTAAGATAAAAATGGAAAAGATTCAAGAAAGAAACAAATAATAAACCGTGGAACTAGTTGAACCCAATTAAAATATCTCAAAAATCGCAGATTCGTCCTAATCATATAATGCATCGAAATCTTCAGATTACTTAATATTCCAAATTGCAATAGATTCACTTATTTCAGAACAAAATCGATGGATGCGATAGATGGACAGATAAATTGAAACGGAAATCCACCAACTCTCTAAAGTGGGCCTTGAAAATGCGAATCTTTGCAAATCACATTGAAATCCTCTAATTATAGCTGAATAAAGTGTACATTTTGAATGGGATATCAAATTCCTTGTGAAGCTCTTCACATATCGTCAGTTTTATTGCAAAATTCTTTCACAAGCACTAACAATCCCATCTGATAGTGGGACCGACTGCGGAGAGCAGAAAATATAGAACCCACAAAACAAGAAAAAAACACTGTCAATAAGCATCAACGCACAATTACAAGGAAGCACCGGTGACTGATACATGCAACACAAAGCACAACTTCTATGACAGCCGCAAGCAGACCCAATATCCATCAAAACGTACACTTAGAGGTGAAGGAGCGATAGGCAGGAGGTTATGAAAAGAGATTCGGTGCAAATTTTATTCTTATGTGTGGCCACTTCGGTTCACTTTGCGTAAATTTCTTCCGTTCAAAATGAACCAACTTTGTAGTTCATATAAGACGTAATGTTTCGCAGCTTCAATCTGCTTTCCTCTCATCCCATCCTAGACCCTCCCCGAAAATTCCAACAAGTGCAGACGACTGATTTAAGCGCTTCAACAAGTTCCTCTCCCCAGCCCTATGGAAAAAAGGCAAGTTTGGCCGAAAAGAAACTTCACAAAATAGTTCTCATTTGACGAGTTCATACGAACTGTTCATTAACACCATTATGGTTCTCTTCCCCAATCTATGACACTTACTAGTCAACAAAGTTCAATAACTTAACTGTGAAAACACAGATTCACACTCAGCTCAGGGAACCGAAGAAATACATAAGCAGCCGGTGCAATTGACAAACACCCCGCTCCCTCGTCGTCCTTTCAGTGAAGTAAAAATGTGCCGCGAAATGATAACAAATTATTCTCCTATGTATTGTACTGAATTTCCGCTCGAAATAGGTTGAATGATATCTTAATATGAGGGATTTTATGCCCGTTGAATGATAAAATCGGCAATTTTCGCAAGATGAAGTCGGCAAGTTCGCATAAATTTTGCAATTTTTTGAAGATATTTCCTATTCACTATCGTATAAATCGTCATAATTTCCATTTCTTTCTTATTCATCTTAGAATCGTCACTGGATTTGATAAATCTTCGAAAGCCTTTTTATAAGTGAAATAAGTGACCACCGAATCAGAAATGATGAAAATCTACTGAGAGTCACATAACTGCTCCAAATCAACAAATCCGTCCCCATACTGCAATACTGTAACGCATCGTAGACGGTGTTATTGTAACTTAGAAACTCGTCGATTCAGCAACAAATACGATCCATTTATGAGGATAATCATACGGTCGACGACAAAGTACGACGCTCAAAACCCATTCTTTGTCAGATACTCTTTGAGGATGGATTCATTGCGCTTAAGAAGTTGTTCATTGAGACGAATCGATTCAGTGATTTGACGTGTTGTACGATCGAGCGTCTTCGCCGAATCCGCATCCAGATGTGTGCGTACATAGTTCTATAATTATAACACTTCAATATTTTCTTGAAAATAAGCAGACAATATGAAAAACAGGTGAGCAATTAATTCTGTTACCTTCTCGAAATCCTCCGCTTTAGTCGTGAACTTTACTTGGCATTAAGATGGGACATCACTCGAAGAAGAATAAAAAGTTTAGATCATAGGAATACACAATTAAGGAAAACTTTATGGAACCACAAACTTGCAGATGAAAGTATATGATTCTATCCTAATCTGGAAAAATGACCGAGTGGTCTATAGCACCCGACTTAAACACCTATCAAACTGTACTATGGCATATAACAACATGATTCGCTAAACCTTTACCATGATACCTTGTGCGCTTTCAACTTATTTATTTGTAATCAGCCCCTAATTCTGCTCTCTCCTAGTAGTTCGTCGTATTTCTTATTATCCATCATTGTTAACGCCAGATCGATGTCCAAATTTTAAACAACAAAAGTGCAGTTACGTAAACATTAACGCCAAAAAGAAGGATAAGCGCATCGCCATTTCGAGCAAAAATGAATCAATTCCCGGGAACAAAACAAAATACAATCACAACGTACCTCAACATCCGCAGCAATCACACTCGAACACTGGCCATCGGAGCTTGCCTTAAAACAGTGCTGGAATAGTGAGCTATTCACTCCGCCGAATTTCCCCAACAATATTTTCGTATGATCCTGAAAGATTAAACGATTTGCCTCATATACTTCACGCATCGTTCATGAATAGGCAGATCGAGAACCACACATGTTTTATGAAAAAGCAGGTCACTTGAAGGGATATAAAGAGCCGAGAGCAATATTATAAGCTAATACCCGTAAGAAAAAAAACCAATATTTTTCAGGCCAATTCAACCAATCTCGATTGAAAGCAATAAAAATACTAAAATAAAATTTCGGCTTAATAGTTTTTTTGAGTTGAAATATAAGATCTTCATATATTTCCTCCCTTTATCGATAAAACGTTGAGGAAAAGAAGATAGTCTCTCACCTTCCATTAAGGCCCACCCTATCTCATATTCCAAAATCATTAATGTTTCCCTTCAATAACAAAAGTAAGGATCAATGTTCATTAGCGGAGAAATACAAGCCAAATCTTTCTGTCCAAACAAAATTAATCTACTAGTTCGATAAGTTCGTCAACAAACACGGCGCAATTTAGCTTCCACTCAAATGACTGCATTTTATTAATGACTACATTAATTACTTGCTCGTTGCTTGGGCCTTTAACTAATAACAGCCAATGAAAAACAACTCCGCCATGATACATTGCAATGTAAACCTCGAGGTTCAACCTCATTTTCCTCATTTGAGAAAATAGAAGTAACGCAATCGTCTTTCAAACCAGTCACATCGGTGAAGTACTAAAGTAATAGGGCAGTATATGGAACTGATCATGGAAAAAAACTGAACAAACGATTGAATAGAGATTACATAAAAAATGCATACTCCAACGGTCACTACCTTCAACATTACTGATTACGGCAAAGCCCCATAAAAGAATCCCATGAAAGGAATTTTCATTTCGGCCTTATCTGTTTATCGGCAATAGCCGATAAACCTGTCATCTGTAAGTGCACAAAACAAGAGATCATACTGCGGCTGCCACATCCATCTCTGAGAGCACATGATTAACACAGTTCAATGACAAAAATTCTCCAGTAATAGGAAAGCCGGACTCCACAATAGATAGAATTGATGGATTTGACCGCACAAAGAGGCAAGACTCCGAAAATGCAATAAAAGCAAAGAAGAGGAGATATCGAGCTCCAATTTCCTAAATATATCCCCCGAAGAATATGGAAGCCACATTAAAGGAGCCAGTATTTCACGCATAGAAAAAACAATTACCTTGAAGTATGACCAAATGAAGTCTTGACCGATTTTCGTCGCACGAGCTCCATAAAACATCAGCATCAAATCCTGCGAGCGCACTTTGCCCTGAAATTATAGGATAGTTGATTGTTCACAACTATTCATATCTCTATATATGAGGTGTAAAACTGATCGCTAAGTGCATTCAATCTCCTTCTATATACAGTTTCTTCGAGCTCAGTTTTATTCCTACCAACAGATGCATGCATAACAGTAAAGTATCGATTCTATACCCGTTAAGATTACGTCATTCTTCGTGTACGCCGTGATAAGACATGCCATTCTGATAATAGCTCGATGATCCTGCAATCGGAAGGACAAAATAGTTCTTTTTAAGGTTCATATGAACGTAATTTGCCTTTCATTGCAAACCCATACACCTATACTGCTACGATGAACGACTGTGCTCTAACTCAACTTTGCAAAGATCGACCTCGTTGATATCTATTCTTTTCTGCCCTAACATATTTCGCTAATTCCCTACTTCTGCAGCTGCACATCTCAAACCCATCAGCTACTGTGCGCGAATATCCACTTATATTGGTGGTTTCGACCTATAGCCATCTTCAGTTGATGCATATATACTTAGCTACATGCGTAGACACACGATCGAGTAGATCGACCGTGGAGACCTCTGAGAGCAACGTCGCAATGCTCACTTGGCAATAAAAATATCGCACTAAATATGAAAAAATACTATTAGGAGACAAAAATTCGGAAGACCAATTCTAGCACACTTAAAGAGTATTAAACGCTCTATCAGATTCATTACTAATTAAGATAAAAAGTACTTTTCCGCAACATTACTATCTTCTCTGACATACAATCAACACAAATCGAACATTCAGTCTCTTATATGAGGCGAAAATGATAATTATCTACAAGCTCTAAGCACATACGTTAAGAGACTGATTTATGCTGATATTGCTGATATAGGCGAGCGAATTAAAGAAGTAACCAATCACTCGAAGAATAACCGAAACCGTGCTGCCACTGACTCGATGTGCCGTCTCTCAACAACACTGTCGCTCTCCTCAACTGATGTGAAGAAAACATCCCAAATCTTACAGCTGATAGGCATCATGGCGAAATGCTGTTATATAAATAGCGAAAGTTATTCGTTGCTTAATCTAGGAGCACCTATAAGCACTTAAGAAGTGATCACCTCCCTGACTCGAATCTTCGTCAGCTCGGTGCCGCCTTAACTGACACCTCAATGTGGACGAAATCAGAGATATGTTGATTATGTCTGCAGAGAGGGGTAGCAGAAGGACGTAAGGAATATGGCCCATCGAGCCACATGTAGCTATTTCTTCAAAGAATCCTTGTCAAACAGAACAGGCGCAATGCATGGGGACTTTTGTTCGCCGAAATCCTCATCAGCTCTCGAAGGACTCCTGAGAAAGATGAGGAAGCGGGTCATTTCAATGTACTCAACAAATAATTTCAAATATTTCTCCTTGCGAACAAACAGATACTCGTTGCTTATAATTCAAAAAAATTGGGGAATCACTGAATGAGCTCAACGAGATGGCGAGGAAAATTGAGTTCAGCATTTGCAAATGGAAAACGAAGTGGATGAAAAATGCTCCTTATCCTTAGTTTCCCGTGAAGCTCAACGGTGGAAATACCGGACTTGTAGAACAGTTTAACACTTAGGATCGACTTGCGAATGAGCTGCGATTTGAGTTACGAATTAAGCAGGTGAAAACGAGCGCACTGGATAATACTCACCAAGATCAACGACATCCGCTACGACACAACGACAGAGATATTTGTAAGCCTCCTATATGGAGTTAACAGGAAGAGGAGGGCTGCGGATCGCAGTAAATGGACGAGTTGCCATGAGCAGCGATGGAACAACAGTGAAACTGACGAAACGCCTGAAGTTAAAAGTACTCGAAACAAAGTTTCCTTGTCAGACTGTGCACAACTGGACGTCTATGATGAGGCTCAGCGCTGCAATCCTTGAGACAACGTCATATCATCAACATAGAGTATCCACAACGTTCAGCGCGCTACTCTCCCATTTCCATTACAGCATTTCACCCACACTGTTATACATGGCTGTGTCCATGAGTATCTCTGAAATCTGCTTGCACTCACTTATGATCTCAACTGCCATTTCAGTGCATCGTTAAGTGATTCCGCTGAACCTGTGAATCGCTTTAAAATGTTGAAAACAATAACTATCCAAGGCTCAATCTCCAGCGATACGGTGAAGATGATGAGAATCGACCGGATTTCTGGGTGACGACGTTCCATTCCGCCGATGCAATAAGCGAGTGCTCTCGAAGCCCGAAATGAACCACTCGCTGTCTAATGGCAACGTCACATGCTTGGAGCCTTTTCTGTGCGAAATAAGCAAAAGAGAGCAGTCCTCAAGGTTCTAACGGCACTGTGCAAAATTGCCCACTGAAAGCTGAGTGATGCACCCTACTTATGTCGTTAATAAGGTTCCGACCCATCCTAGTCGACTTCATAATAGGTTGCACTGTCGAGTGAGCACACTTTGTTCCGACATGCTGTGCCCTTCGAACGCTTTCGATGCGAGATGGTGGATGTCAAGACATTACCTCTGACTGCGACCATCGCTTATTCTTCTGTTGGCTGAACGACTTCAAAAGAGCACAACTGGATGGACAAACAACCTGCACATGATGCAAGTACTTCCCTTAAACTTTATTCAGCTATCCCAGATTAGTGGCTCGAAAGCAGTGCTTTTGACTGTCCCATCTTCGTTATGATCCCTCCACATCTTAAGTAGTGGTCTTTTGTTCGGGTTGGGAACCATTCTAAATGGTTCCCCTGGAACTATTCGCATGAAAGATCCATTCATGAGGAGCCAGAGCAAGTTCAGAGCCGCTTACCTACAATCTGAACATTTCATTAAAGCGTAGGGGGTCGTTTCATTAATTCAGTTCTCCACTGATAACACAATGTCTCACGAATGAAAGAGAACAACGCGCATAAGATAATATATAAGGCAAAATAGCAATTAATGGCAACTGCGAAAGAAATTGATCTTATAGAAAAGTTATTGCTTTTGCCTCAGATTATTAATAACTCTGATAGAGCACTTAATACTCTTTAGAATTTGCTAAAAGTCCGAACTTTCTTCTGGTGATATATTTTCTTATTTAGTACAGCATTCTCATTGCCGAGTGGTAACTAAAGCGCCGGTCGCCGACGACAAGTCGGCCTCTCTCTATGTCCCCCGTGCGCGCCGCATGTCGCTAAGAGCTTCGATCCCTTTTCAGTCGTCCCTTCTGGAAGACACAACAACGGCACAACATATACTATCAGCTTTATGACTTACTTCCGTCCACCTGCAGAACCTACTTAAAGTATAACCTCAATTTCCAAAAATTACCGCTCCCTGATCGACTTTTGCACATGCAGATGGCAAAATGACAACGGATTCACATTTTTCCCTATTCACATAGACAACTTCCTCAATAGATCTTCACTAAAAATCACCTCAACAGTCAACAATGCTTATCAGCTGTGTTTAACACAATTAGCGACAACATTCGAATGTGCTGATAACGAGGAAAGAAAGCATAGTAACCTCTTCGATAGCATACTTGAAGAACGATTTGAGGAGTGGTTCTTCAGGAGTCTGCGACATCGCAATGATACAGTGGCGTTCTACTTCGCCGAAATCGACTGTCTCAAAGATCTGCAATTCGTGTTTGTGTTCAGATCTCAATCGCGTATTAAGGCAATTATGCTCGTCCACATCAATACAGATAAGTTGCTGCGAGAACGCTTTGTTCAGACTTTTTCCATGAACACTTGAACCCTCGTATATAATTAATATAATCTGAAGTCTTCTATCTCGATCACGAAGGCCGAAATAACGAGAAAAGCAAATGATAAACGTCCAGAGAGTAGGTGAAATCTGTGTCTAAAACCTCAGTGCCACCAGTTTCACGTTCAGTTCACTTCAGCTATCCACAACCTCCCGTTTCATAAGATCATATGAACTTGATAGAACACCAGAGCATAATTCAACGTTGCAAGTTCACGTTTCTATGAGAAAGACTGCAGGAGCGCTAGCAAAAGGTTTCTTGGCGCTTATCTCAAATAGCAAAAATAACATAGAAAACGGAAATCAACACAGCAAATGCTTCCGAAAATATTCAAAACATAGCGCTCTGATATACATTAACTGCCTTCAAATTTTCGGTGTTTCTTAATCTACGAGAACAAAACTTACTGAAAAAGGGAACGATCTCTATCTCTTACTAGCAATTTATGAGACTACCATCACCAAAGTAACATCTCCGTGACCCCCTTCTGATGTTGCAAATAAACTAGAGCGAAATGCTTCCGCTAAGCTATATGAGGCATTTTTTGAAAAAGAGATAATACCTCGCATACCTGAATACCCCCTCCCACCCTCCCATAAAATAAGGTGCCCTCCGCAGCAATCAAATATTGAATGACTGAATCAATGAATATAATATCTGCATAGTGCAAAACTTCAACAACATAAACTTGGATAAATGGAACATCGCAACAGAATATGAATATTAATAATGAATAAATGAGTTGGGAGCTTACTTTCTTCAGTTTACGAGCACCACTTTCACCGTCACAACGACCAATAACGCCGTATATCTGCAATCATATACAACATTAGTAACGACACAGCTACCTTTCCATCACGAAGCGATCTAATCTTCCCTTTCATTTCCTAAGCTTAAACGCAGCCACAAATTCAAATCTCCCGTTCAGTAAAACTATTAGGCAATCCGATGAAACTAGCAGATTAACTATGGAGCACTTTCAACTACGACCAATTTACGCAGACAACAGTCACTAAATAGCGAAGCTGGTTTCTATAGTATCGAAAATACTAATAAAACTTCATCACCGCCTCTTATGTTGTCCGATAATACAAAGAATGTATAGGTCCACATGCCCACGTAAATGTCCCCTTACACAGCACAAACTTAATCCAACATCACACTCATTATAAAAACTAGGAGGCTATGGATTTTTTAATAAGTCATTAAACGAAGACCTGGAACAATATTAAGTGAATCAAATAACCGGAATCATATCCGACCTCCATATCACCAACCACCAACTTATCCAATCAGTTACCTTCAAAATCAAAAAGATTCAACGATATCTACGTCACAATTTCGAATCAATAAATAAATCACACCGTTAGCCTGAGGTCAGGATGAAGCTCAGTCTTCTTCTCAAAATGCTCTTCGAATTTCTCACGGGCAATCTTTATTGTCGCCTCATCACCACAACGTGCAAGACGTCCCAAAATCAGTGCGCGTAACATTGGTACTTGTGAATCTGAATGCACTTCATTATTTCTACTTCTTTCCAACTAACATCAACCATTAAGAAGCAACCCATTGAAGTGTTCATTAGCACTACTCACTGATTCACTGAGATAAAAACTGAAAAGAAATGAATTCAGTGGAGAGGATTCATTAAATATACACAACGATAAACAAAGATCAGTGGATGTGCCCTCAACAAAAATTATGGAAATTCGACGTTGAATGCCATTATGGTGTCGTAGAATTTTGCCGTCACGATCATGCAAATCGAAAGGAAAGAATTCCTTAGCGAAAACAGTGTTCCATCCTACAAATCGAATGAATTCCTCACGATCAGTTAGCAAAACGATAAATAACTGCGGTGGAATCACAGCTTTCGGAGTATGTTCTCGAGAATCCCGTCGATTCCTTGGGAACGAAATCGTTCCCGTCGATTTCCTGGGAACGAAATCGTTCCCGTCGATTTCCTGGGAACGAAATCGTTCCCGTCGATTTCCTGGGAACGAAATCGTTCCCGTCGATTTCCTGGGAACGAAATCCTCTGAGTGCGAAAAAGAGAATTAGAAAGCGAAGTAAAGTCACTAATCAACTACAACTAATGAAATGAAAAGAGAGAAAAGGCGAATTGAAATACGCCAACCTTCGCCAGCTTGCTTCTCCCATCCTAGACGATTTCCAACTGGCGTCAGCGTCTTCACAATGAACTTATCGAAACGTGAGCGTAAAGTCGGATCCGTGGCACGATTGATAACGTTTATCAAAGAAGAAAGTCCTATAAACGATATTTAAAACTTTAAACATCGAAAGATCGTTTTCAGGTCGTCGATTTCAAAAGATCAGTGGAACATTCTCTTCAAATTTCGGGTTTTGGAATTACTTTCCACAGATATTAGCTTTCGATTCCAACTTCACATAACTAAGCCCACTTTAAAAATGAACCAGTGGTCACTTATCATAATAGTTTTGATGTTTTTCCCCCCCAATCAATTCGAAGCCAAAATAAGCCATCAGGTATAATGCAGTCCGACTTGGAAAGGAGATTACACTCATCTATGACAATCAATATTGACAGGACAACACCAAATCACGATGAAATAGACGGAAAAGAGGAAAACTGCTGAAAGCACTAGAAAACTAACCGGCATCCAATGCACCCCAAACCGTATATTCATCCTCATTGACACTTGCCGCCAGTAGCGAAAGGAAATGATCGGCAGAAGTGCGACCGGCTTTCACCTAAACCAATCCAAATCATTTCCACTTCATCATTCACAACTAAAACGGAACAACAACATCTCCGAGAATAAAGAACCCATTCAAGCACAGCAATCCGAGGACTCATTAACAAGTTAGCGACGATGCCTCCATGCAAGACTTACTAGTGACATATCGATATCGTTCCTAGAAATATTTTCCGGAAATGGGGTACACGACGAAGCAAACATGTTTACAGATCACCTCCGTCGGTATATTCAAAGAACCCATCCAGTTCAGGATGTTTGACCACCAACATTCGGGGCTATCCCTGTAATCTTCATACGTCTAATCTCAGTACTTCTATATTTCAAAATTCCTACCATATGAAAAGAATCAACATGCAACACCGAAAAATCTGCGAAGCTTGTAAGATTTCTTCAAAACTATCAAGAAAGTCGGGCCTCAGGTCGTCGAAGTCAGTCTTCTCCATCGACGGCACTCGGGCAGACAACCCTCTTCTGAGTACTTCTAGCCTTCTCCAACTTGATCTTTACGGGCTGTGGTGATCCTGCTGTAGATGGCTTCAACTCTCCTGCCTGTGTCTTCGCTCTCCACTCGGTCTCCCGCTCAACATTTTTGCTGCTAGGGTTACAAGAATTACCTACATGCTGAGTATCTAAGGACGATAAAAGAACTAAATAAACAAACCAATGCAAAGAGATCATCAGTGATGCCAAACCGATCGACGACAGGTAAACGCTTAGAGCTTATATCTGGAATGAGTGCTTTGAACATATCACTCGGATAATCGACTCGATAGAAACCAGTTGTACCCGCGTTTAGCTATAACTGTTGGCAACTTCAGCTTCACATTCTTGAACGTAAAACCAGCACATCACTACCAAATTCACTTGCATAATCCGTTCAACCTTCCGAAGTTAACCTCCTACCCCTACCCCTTCTCCCTTTCCCCTCCTTAGGAAACTGGGAAACTCAAGCGTCTTCAAGGTAACTCACATAGGTCTTTCTCTTCCCTCCCTCCCATTCCTTTCCTACCTAAAATAAACTAAGTCGACGTTTCCACTCTCCAAATGAGGAACTCACTTTACACTACCAGAAACCTCTACTGTAACCAATAATAGAGGAGCATAGATTTCCATGACCACGATTCAAAATTTCCAATAATCACCTAAATGAGACTATGAAATAAAATAAAATTTCACTTCCTCGTTGAAGATTATCGAATAAAATGTGCAAAAAATCGAAACAAATGAAAAATCGATCTTTTTTTCTGAAAGGAATTCACGTAACTATTAATGTCACCATCTATAAAAATGAATAAAATTGCTAAAAGGAACCTTAATCCATTCGTCAGCTTTTACACCCTCAATAGTGAACTCTTGTTCGCGATCCTTTAAGAGCATCTTCTGCTTAATCGCTTTCGGATCAGCGCTAGTCGAGATCGTTATTGGCACCTGAAACTTGGGTGAACAATCACCGTGTAGAGACCGAAAACCAACTCATACCTACACCTTACGACTATTCTCAACTTACCACTGCTCATTTGTATTCTACTGCAATACTGCTCACATACATTTCCAACCGACAATTTAAGCATTCCACTCATTTAATTAACGTGTCTAAACAACTTTTATAGTATCAGGAAGGTATCGGCAGGTTAATTAGTCAATAAAAGAGTACGAGTTACGCTGTAATATCTCCGTGAGAATAACCTGTGCTAACAAGATCAAAAAGAATAAATGACTGATTACCTGCCATACGAGATTCTGCTCGTCCTTGCTTCCATCGGCGATAAACCTTGTCTGACCAAGCTTTAGAATCCTTTTATCGCCGTCAATATGCTGTGTTACGCTAATAAGTGGGAAACCCATTTGTTTCGTCCAACTTGACATCAATGTTTTCACATCCTATAAACGATTCCTTCATCTAAAATGATACGAGAAACCGATAACTCTAACGTATTTCCACCAACTCCGTATCGCGATAGCCAACTAGAATTTTGCGTTTCTTTGCTTTACATGACGATCGAATAACTTATTCAGCAAATGTGGAATTCCAATTAGGCTATCAATATTTGCTAAAATCTATCGCATCCACTATCGTCATTGCAGTCGTTTTCCTATGCGACTACCAGATATGTATATTGCCAGTATCGACCGTCTGCACATAGCCGCTACCGATGTAATATCCGAACTAGCTCACAAAACGGATAGAGTCCATCGTCAGAGAGAAAGAAGCGCCAATACGGCATCATCTCTGACATATAATGGCTCAAAATAACAGAAATAATTAAATGAGCCAAACGGCCAATCGACTAAGAATTGGACTTCTGGACAGTAGCAAAGATGGCATCGTCAGATCTGCACCTTCTCTGAAGTCTGTTGAAAAAACACCAAACAACCGTGACGATCATCTTTCCAAAAAATGACCGCCTATCGATACGAGAAAATCCGCGTTTCTGAGAGTGGAATATCACTGTTATAACTTTAGATTCCCTTGAGCACAATGTGAGCAAACAAAGATTATATTTCCACTCCTCCCCTCCTCTTTTTGATAAACTAATCGAGTCAGCGAGCCAGCAAAAACTCCACCTGTCCCGACGCTTCACTATGGGCATCCCAGAGATCGGCCGTCACAGCGTTGCCGTACTTAAATCTATCGAGATAGATACGAAGTCCTTTCTGGAATGTTTCCTCTCCAAGATAACTACACAACATACGATTTATCGAGTTCGATTTCGCATATGTGATACTGTCATAGATTTCATCAAGTTCGTTCGGATTATCGATCTCAACCTGAAAACCTCTTGCAAGACGAATTATGATTTGCAACTTAACATACGCAAAAAGAGAAATATATCATTTACGAATAAGAACCTAGGCGATCATGATTCCAAAATCTATGAATCCTCAAGGTATCGATCACGATCCAAACTTCGACTTTTCTAAAAAGAAGCATCATGAATCTCATAACTGCTTGCGATCAACGGACTGCCCAAAGCATTCCTACACCTATCACACTATCACTTCGCCAAAACGGCTCAAACGTTGGCCAACAAACCTCAATCGGATGTGAGCTCTTCAGCGCATCAAGAGAGAATCCTTGTGCAAGCTCATCGTTAACGAAATGCAGCCAAATTTTGAATTCCGGATAGTTCGCTCCAACGAACATATATTCCATAAACGATGCGAAGCCTTCTTTCAGCCACAAATCTGTCCACCATTTCTCAAATTTCATCAATGATAGAAGACATTTATGCGTTTGCAATGTGCCAATCTATTCCGAAAGAAAAACAAAAGGAAATTATACTAAATCGCTACTATAAATATTAAAATGAACTATTTCATCAAAGTCGCTTCAAAATGATACTTCCACTATTAAAACTCTGAAGAGAACTGTCTGACATATGAGGAACACCCACTCCCTTCCTCCCCCTCCCCAACCAATATGGAAGGCACTCACTCCCTCCCCATCCAACCAGTATGGGGAACATCCACTCCCTTCCCATCCCCCAACCAGTACAGGCTCTTCACTCTCTTCGCCTTTCATAGTCATATTCTTCATAAAAAGAAATCTACACTCTGAACTGAATTAATGAAAGAATGGCGAATCTTTACGTCAATGCTTCAGCTGTTCGGATTGCTATCATTGTATATCAAAATAACGATATTCTTTGCAAAAGTAATCCTTACCATAGTGACGAGATCACCAAACCAGAAATGTGCCAATTCATGGGCGACGACGAGAGCCACTCTCGACTTCTGTCGAGTAGATGACTTCGCTTCGTCTACGAGCACGGCCACCTCACGATAAGTTACTAAGCCCCAATTCTCCATCGCACCTTAAAATTAATTAAGATTAGTTACCTTTCCTCTCGCTTAGGTATGTCGAAAGTTTAACGCTCACCGATCCGCGAGGCAAAGTGAACATGAACAACCAACGAGATCGATCGAAACAACTCCTCAGAGATCACAGCTCAACTCAACGTACCCTCGACTGATTCCAATATGAATAAATGAATTTTTCATATAATCACCAATCCAATCATCATAAACCTTTGGTGAGTAAAGTAATTAGCTAAGCAATTTCCAATAGAGGAGACCTGAAATTTCTCATTCTCCATTTTCTTCCAACCCAAATGACTTGGCAAATATATTTTATGGTGTGCTCAGGTGCAAGCCAACCAGAACCCTGGATGGAGAAAGGCCGTCGCATATGACGGTTACCCACATATATGATAAGTTAGTGGGGAAGGACAAGCAGCGACGTAATCCAGCAGGGTATATGGTTAAAATGATGATGGCACGCCATTCTCACGTAAAAATCATAATGCCCGTTGCCGGATTCGCGCCACGGGGAGTAGAGTCCGCCGTAAAAGACTGCAGCTTCCTCTGACTTGAAGGTGATCGTAGGCTTGGAGAGCCTATTCCGAAATAAGATCGCCAATTTGCTTTGAGGGTATTTCTTGAATTGATGAAGATTGGAAGAGCTCATCATCCAGCGGCTGTGGGGTCAAGGCGACCACCTCCCCCTAATGGCACTGCCCTATATAACTTGCTGGAACATCGAATGAATATTACTAAAGCGTCTTTCAGAATAGTACTTCTGTACCCGTTGGTCAAGGAATAAAGAACAAAGGAATGGTAGGTCTCCCAGTAAGACACAGTGTCAGAACATTGTCTTCGGATTACAAAATTGACATGTATCTTAACATCACGGCAGACACAAATGTCGACGTAATTGGTATCTATGAACCAAGAAGAAACAATGATTTGGCGGTGGACTGGTACCGGGTGACCAAATTCTCCTGGGTAGAGCCTTCGACTGCAGGACCGGAAATGGAGGAGCTGGGTTTATTGTAAGAAGAGAAATGGTGAAGAACATCAAAAGTTGGGACCTCATTTCACCAACGACTGCAGCTTTGATTCTGAGGCTGACGGTACGTCGCACAACGAGATTATTCAAGCATTTACATCAGCGCAAAACAATAACCAAACATCGGAATGGGGCTGATGAAGATATTGAGTCGTTCTACGAAGAATTAGAAGAAGCCATGCAGGTCAGATCAACCTACACAGTGACTCATGACGGCATCAACGATATTATCGGAAGGAAGGCAAACAAAGCCGAAGGCTGCGTTGGAGGTTTCAGAATCGGTACGAGGAACGAAACGGGATCCCAACTTATAACTTAGCAAATGAATACTTCTTTCCAGAAGAGCGAAAAAAGATAGTGGACTCGGAGAAGCGCTGACTGTCGGACTTCAAACCGAAGTAATTTCGCCGTAACTGACACAAAGCCTTTTTTTCTGATCTATCAGTCCATAGGAGAAAAGATTGTTAGCAGGGGTTCGGATCATCGGTTGCTACGTTCAGCGTTAAATGAGACAATGAATAAAGAATACCCTAAAAGAAGAAACCTAAACGCCGATACATTGCCGACTCTGATGGAAGCTACCGACTTCTCGAAGAACTGCACAAATTCTTATAGAGACTACGGGTAGTTAGTTGGAAACATTCTGAAGGCAGCGGACTTTGCAAGTGAAGGAATCCGCCCAACAAAGAAAAGACGTATCCGACACATTACGTTGTTGCTGATGAGAGTTACGGCACAGCAATCGGAGGAAACGAAAACATTGTGCAGAGATATCGAGCTGTAACATGGGAAGAGGTAGAAGCTATCATCGAGAAGTTCAGGCTAGACAATTGCCACGCAACTGGAAGCTGAGGTTGTTTGCTTCAAAAGGTAGTCGCAGAATCATTCACGTTCCATCTAAAAATAGGTACGATCCGAGAAACTGCTCAACTCCCAAAACTGAGCCGTTGAAGAAAAAAAGCGATCGAGGAGACCTCTGCAACTCTCGCCCGATAACACTCCTGTCTCAGCTATATGACTTCCTCACAAGACTGTTGTTACAGCCTTCATCCCATCAACTGAAACTCAGCAGAGAACATGCTGCACTCAAAAGTGGATACTCCACTCAAATTCATATTCACCTTCCTTGTCAGTTGTTGGAGAAGAGCAAAGAATATCAGATCCCGGTATATCTAGTTTTCGCCAACTATCGCGAAGCGTTTGATCCTACGGAAACGACCTCTTTAATAGACGTCGACTTGCTTGCGTCGACGTCGCAAAACTCATTGGTGAAGAAAGCACGACTGGCATAAAGCTTTTATCCTAAATATATCATCTAGAAAATAAATAAAGGAGTCGGACAAGGAGATCCGATCTCCACGACGCTATGGGTAGCCTTCAGTAATAACCTCACCGTGCTCATCGAATCAGCTCCGTCAATCAACATCACAGCATCTACTTTTAATCCTACTATATTGCCGGCAATGCTGTATGCCTGGGAAACAAGGGAGAAGTTTGCTGTAACGGAGAGAGCTATTGGAAGAAGAATTCGCAGAGTTGCCATAAGAGGAGCGAAGAAGTGAAGCAAAGAACGGGCGTATGTGAGGAGGTAAACGAAATGTATGTAGCAAGCGCTGGACATTGTTGTTAACAAAGTGGCTCTCAAGAGACCACAAGTGACCTCAAGGAAGACCCGTTTTGGGGCAACGATGGAAGCGGGAAGCACACAAGAGGACATTTTGGCGTTTGATGGACCTTTACTTAGAGAGACAACTGCAGCGACGATAAGTCGAAAGATGAAGGGGTGAAAGGTGAAGGAGACGTGCGACTTCATCGGCTCTATGTCCTATCTGATTCGAAATGAAAAACTATATCAGTATAAAACGATCGTTGACTTTTAGCATTTTCAATGATTCTCCAGTTTAAACTAAAGGATAAACATAAATATATATATATATATATATATATATATATATCCATAAAAGGAAAGGCCTGAGGTTAGCAAACCCACTATTGCAAAAAACAGTTCGCTAATGTATATAAAGGCATAATGCAAAGCTAATACCCAGTGGGCTGATTACTACTGAAACTGGAAGTGGTGAATTACCCATGCTGAAGTCAGGAACTGCAAGGAGATCGATCTTTGGCAGAGGGCACACGATACCGAACCATTCATTGTACCAGTCGATCGCCTTCTTACCGAGCTCTAGCGCAAATCTACCTTGTTCTTTCTTACCCGGCACCGTATAGAGACGCATTCTGCAACCACTTCTCGTGTGATCCTGCAAAAAGATGTGCCGAGAAGGCATATGCTCACTTGCAACATATCTCTTGATGTTTAAGACTCGAAAATTCAGCATTTACCTCGAAAGACACCGCGGAATTTTATGGAACGATAAAGATGGTTATCATCAACGGCTCCCGTTTACCTCCTCTCCTTTTTTGCCTCAGTTGTTACACCACCCCGATAGCTATTTCCGAATAAACCAAGACGATAATCCTCACGAAACTCTGTAAGCAACGACGTTTCGCATGTCTATGTCCTACATGTTCCCTCTTCGCATCCAATCACAAAAGAAGGATAAAAGGTATCATTGTCTATGTTCGAACCAACTTCCTTACATTGTATTTCTTTCAATTCGAAACGCTGAACGTGAGGTACCAATTTTGGAATCAGATATATACACTTCTGAGGCAACATGAGGAGAAGCAACGTCTGCTCATCCAGCTTCTCTATGCGAGATGAAATAAGAAATCATTTCAAAGAGCTCCACCTCCAGCACCCATCCTCCTCTCTTCCTAAGAATTACACAATCTATTCGTTGCATCAAGGGTCCCTTAAGGCAACTTATCAGAATCTGTAACAATCCCCCCTCCCCTCCTCCCTTCCCACATTAAAATTAATTAACAAACCAAGCGGCGCATAATTTCAGTTACAACTACGAAGGAATTTATGACCAATACTAAGGAGGAAGCGTCGTCGATCAGGTGGGCGAATGAGAAAAAAACCATTGAATGCTGGGATAACCTATCCAAGAAAATGACTCTATTATCCTAAAAGCACCTTTTCTCTCTCTTCCCCTTCGGATACGGATGAAATTCATCGCAACTAGCTTACAAAAAATCCAACCTCTATATATTCCAAGTCGCCGACGGCGAATGCAACCAAATAAGTCGACATAAGCGGTGTTGTCGCATACTTCACCGTCGTCTTACCATTTCTTCTTGTCTCGCTTATCGCATTCTAAATATCTTCTTTCTTAGGGAGACTAATGACGCTAAAACCTTATATCGCCCTTCAAAACAACGAAACGTCAACGATCACTAAATATTCTCATACGCACGTACACTACCCGTTCAATGTCAGCAATAATGATCACCGCAATATGGCCGACCTTTCTATTCCCTCAATAAACCTGCTCTCTCGATGGGCAACTTCGCCTTTTGCTCTTCGAAACTTCACGACCTCCTTATTTCCCGTTTAGCGAACAAATGTCGCCTACTTACGAACAAATCGATACTCCGATCTATTTCATTCAGTTCGCTGTGATTCCCCGACTCGTTCAATCTACGAGGGCTTCTTTGTTTCTCTTCATTGTCAGTAATAAATCTTCACCTCTGCGGCTCTTTTCCTTTAACTTAAAATGGAGAGAAGACCCGTCGCCGAGAATATTGCTGAACATTCCGCTGGCCTCATATTCGGGCAAACAACTCACTACTACTCGAGTAACGTACGCCGAAAATGGGAAATTACGAATATGAGACGATCTCCACAGCAATTAATCAATGACATAAATTAACCATATTGGAGAGTGCCGTGAGATTACTGTCCACAATGAGAGTGATATCGAATTTCGCTTTGTATATTGGCTCATCCCAACAAGGAAACGACAATCGAGCATATGTACTCTATAAATGTCCCAACTCACATCTTTATTCTCTCAAATATCACAAGTCAATTTGCTCTTTTTCTTCAAATATACCTTGAATAACTTCAGGCGACTGAATTCCAGGAAATCTCCTTCAAAACAACGAAAATTTGAGCGAAATTATGGATGAATCGGGCAAAGAAGATGCCAAACATAATCGCTTCACAAGAGACAAGCTAAACTCTCAATTCTCCACCACATCCGTTTCTTACATGCTTCTACGAATTTGTTTTCCAAAAGTTCCTCGCATTAGCACGAAACTACTTGCATGTGTCTACCCATCTGTTCAAGAGTTCAGACTGAGAAACTACTACTCAAGTTCGAGCTCAAAATTCGATTTCCCCATCAGCTGTTGGAAGAGAGGTGCTTTCTCTGGAGATGTGTCCGGATATTCTGGATTTAACTTCATTTTATGCTGTATACTTGTGTAGTAGGTCGTCTCTACTACAAGTTTCAATGGCTGTCAGGTAAACTAAATCGGAATATATTAAAAAATTAACTTCTATAAATAAATGCATAAAATGTACCTCAAATTGTGTGGATGCGATGAAGCGCTCATTGCCTGTGGCATCTTTGTAGCTCGAGCGATAGAATCCTCTCATCTTATCGTTCAGTTCACCGACAAAATCCAAGCATACTTTCGCTTTTTGAGGATTTACCTCTTTCGGAAGGTCAAGCGTGATCGTCGTCCACTTCTTATCGTACTGCACTTCCAAGTTCTTCAGTTCTAAAAATTCAACATATCCGAAAATAACACCACATACAGGACGATAAACAATAGAGCTCATAGGCAAATCTGCGTTCCTTAACTGATTTCGGTTCCATTTCCAGCAGCGTTTCATTTCATAGGACATCTCTAGCACGGCTGCAGGATGCAAGGGAACAGACGATCCGAGTCGAAACGAAGTTTCTTCCAACAATTCGGTAACTGAACCATCTCTGATAAAAACCATGAGATCGACTCAATTCCACCTATCCTAAAATAGGCCTCTCGCTCTAGAGATGTCCTTAAGGAGTCGCCCTTTCCATAAAGCACACAAATGACCTATTGAAGTACTAGCAGAGCTTTTTGTGAATCAATGTCTCAACGAATAGTTCTTATCTGAAAACCTCTCCAACTTACACCTCCATATCACCAGACGTCAATGAATCTTCCGTACGATAGATCCCATCAAAGCTGCCATGACAGACTGCAGTAAATTCCAAGGCTTGAAGTCTCATATATCGGCAAAAATAGCCCATACTTAATATTAGTTGAAAATATATTCTATTTCCCTCCGGGCTTCATCTATGGAATACCGACGAACATAATTTAATGTGGACTATAGTACGCATTCGATGTTTCATGTGAATGCTCGACACCTTCGATGAATATTCACAGATGCGCCCTTAAAAAGAGTACTAGCAGAGAGCTTTGCTAGATGGAAACCATCGCCACAAAAGGTCACCTAGTGATTATTTCCAGGGAAATGAGAGGATAACTTTCTGGCCGCACTTTGCTTCACCCACCACCCTCATATTCTCCGATCCCTCCTCGAAATCTGCTTTATCTTCCGTAGCTCGGTAATAAGGATGAATTCGAATTTTCCAACTTCAACTACTCTGAGCATTCGATTCTCACGACCTGCTTAAGACAGGAGAGTAAAGAACTCTACCAAACGAATTCGAAAAGAGACATCGCTACATGAGTAGATCATCTCCTTAGCAACTGCTTCACATCGGAACCTTTAGGTAAAGATTGGAAAGGTCAGGAACGAAATCATGGTTCCTTAGGAATATAACAGGAAAGGTCAAGGACTTACCCGATCCATCAGCGAGAATCAAAGATGCGTTTTTCACGTTGATTTCACTCGCATGTAATCTCAGATTATTGGTCGGTTTTAGAATCTGAACAAAAAAGACCCTTACAATTTGCAAGAGAAGAAGACGAAAAAATAAATGAAATAATGAGAAGACGAACTGAATCTCCACCTTTTCCATAGAATAAACCTCAAATAAAGTGATCACGAATGCAACTCGCTCGTAACCTTTGACCCCCAGTAGCCGTAACTGTGAACAACTTCAAACTACCTAATTATGAATCATAAATCAACGAAATCAAATACTTCAATGTCGATCGTCTCTTGACCATCGAACGTAAATTTGCTAAGATCGGGAGCAAGAGTGATCGTATAATGTGATGGTTTCGCAAGTTCGGGAAGTCTCTCGAACTTCTCTCGGATCGTACTCATCGTTCTCGAAGTTGGTCTCGATTTGCCTGAAATTACGGCTCCAAATCCTCATTTCGAACATTTCAACACAGAATTTTTTGAAGAAGAAACAATAAACACAACGATAATTCTTTCCATTGCAAACGGAGAAGAAATGAAATTCCGAACGAGTAGAGAATTCACTTCACACAAACAATGTCATAGACAAAGACACAACAATAATATCTTCAATAAAGCCGATATTAAAAGAAGAAAAGCGGCAGCACTGCGAACCTCAACAGCAATTAATCTCCGAAGATATATCCATCCTTCCATAGATGTAACATTCACGATGATCGAGATGTGAACGTATGAATCCTCCCTCCCCTCCTCCTCCTCCTTCCCTCCCTCACCTTCCCCTTCCCACCTTTCCTCCACCCCCACCTCCCATACATACTTTACGTATCTAATCATTAATCTGCGCCGTTGGTTATCGTGCAAACGACTATTAATGTACCCCCCTCCCCTGACCTTTAAATGAATGATAAAGAGAAGAGTAGAAGGGGGACAATAGAACCTCGAAACGAATAAGATGGATGAGAAGAGATCACTCTCTAAAAGAGCCATCAGAGACAATTTCGAAGCGCTCCTGAAAGCGACAACACACAAATTCAATAACTATAGAACGATAACTGCAAGCTGGTCGAAGTTAATACTCTCGATATGGAAAACAATAAATTCCCTAATAATAATAAAATCATTCACTCTCTATAATCTCTGTGCATTCATTAAGAAATTTTACTTCATCTTTAACGTTTGAGCAGAAAAATTCCACTAAAGAAAAACCAATTTAATTACTTTCATTAAATTTCAATCTTATTTTTCCGAATACTCTTCAAATATAAATGAATTCGATCATAAATATTACTGATCTATATTGATTGATCGATCGATTGATCGACTGATCACCTCGAAAGGTACATATCGTAGAGAGATAATGAGGATCACGCTCAATATATCACTTTAAGCTCTATCGATTACTCCACTCTTCACAAGTTAAGAAAATGGTTACCCGTTGGGAAACGATGGGAAAACGCTAGTTCCCATATAATAACGAGAAGAGATGTTAGTGAGAATACGAGAAATTGGGGGTAATTTAATTATAACTTCAAAGAAAAAACAAAATATTCGATTAAAATTCAACGATTACTCGTTACTGCCTAACTTACTTTATTAAAAAATACACCTTAATTATTGATTTATTAAAATAATTACTAAAAAATAGCAAAATAAATAAAGATTTTATGAATTTTTCCATTATCATTATCGATTTAATCGCTGAATTCTTCACAAAATTACAACTCGCATAAGCGATCATCGGCCGATGCACGTAGAGGAGAGAATTCCGGTTTCTTTGCTCGTTGTTACAATTTGTTTAGCGACTAGAATTCTTTCGCTTTCGTTGAATTTCTCTCTCTCAAGACAAGAATTCATCTCATTCTCTTCTCAGCGACCCACTCCCCAGTCCCCCGCCGATCCGTTCTCTCCCGCCGATCCGTTTTCTCCCGCCGATCCGTCCTCCCATCTCCTTCCAATCTGTCCATATCTTTCTTTTCTGAGGAACTAACTCAACGATCGTTCAAATATAGAAATTCTGCCGGAAATAATGGAACGACAGCTCGAAACTACTAAAATACTACATCAACATATTGAGGATAACTATGAGCTTGGAATATTTTCGGCGAAAGAAAGGAGAAAAGATATAAAAATTCTCTTCAAAAAGCGTCACTTACATGCGACGAGTAGACGAACATAACGAATAGAGAGAATATTGAAATGCCTTCTAAGCTGATACATTGCACCTGTAGTCATCGTTCAACAGAGACGAATTTCATTCACATTAAAAAAACAACCACGAACGCAAATCACTCACAGAAGACCCTAATTAACTAATTAACTTCATTAATTAACGCTTTCCGCTCTTTGAATTCCATTCACGCATCGATATATCTTTGAATGAAGAGGAAATATACAACAAATATATATAATTCAATAAAATAGTGCTGCCGATAAGCGGTGATCGATGGCGTCGATACATCTCAACATCCGAAACATAGCACCACCGATATAGATAACCAAGAATTCGGCTCACATAATTCGATTTAATCCGCAAGTGAAATATCACCAATATAGAATGACGAATGTATATTTCGACGGCAAATATAGTAAGCAACAGCCGATAGTTCGGTGGCTAACATAGTCGATTTTGCAACAAATTTTAAGTGGGTATTCCCATCTATTAATGCTCTTCGAGGACTTAGGCTCTAGTTGGCTTAGGCTTAGGCTTAGGCTTAGGCTTCAGCTCTTTGACGGGTGAGCACAGAAAGATTGAAAGGTGAGAAAGTGCCACCTTGTATCATATATACAGATTCAGTCTGGGTTGACGATACCAGTGAAAATGTGAACAATACAGATCGAATGAAACAATTAATGAAGCGATACTTGCCATAGAGCCCAAATTCATCGCTTCGACGAATTAATTCATTCTCTTATTCAATCAAATGACCTCCTTCCTGCTTTCCTCCCCCTTCACCGAGGTTCGGCAAAGTTGATAAGCCGGCTGAGGAGCAGATAATACCGACCAGCAAGCAAGGTATAGGCACAGCCACAAATGTGCCCCCCATAGCTTGTAAAAAAAATTTGCTAAAGACTTATGGAAGTCCTAAATATCCAGAAAAGACGGTGACAAATGGAGAAATGTGAACGAGGATCCAGAATGTGATCCAGAATTTATACACCATTCGTCTGAGTGCCTAAATTCCCATAGAAATGAAACGAAATTAAACGGATGATTTCTTAATGGCTACACATTCTAATGGGCAATTTGAACTACTTAAGAGCTATTCCTGAAATTTATGGGAAAGAAGAGGGGAATTAATTAAGCATTCCTGAAATTTATGGGAAAGAAGAGGGGAATTAATTAAGCATTCCTGAAATTTATGGGAAAGAAGAGGGGAATTAATTAAGCATTCCTGAAATTTATGGGAAAGAAGAGGGGAATTAATTAAGCATTCCTGAAATTTATGGGAAAGAAGAGGGGAATTAATTAAGCATTCCTGAAATTTATGGGAAAGAAGAGGGAATTAATTAAGCATTCCTGAAATTTATGGGAAAGAAGAGGGGAATTAATTAAGCATTCCTGAAATTTATGGGAAAGAAGAGGGGAATTAATTAAGCATTCCTGAAATTTATGGGAAGAAGAGGGGAATTAATTAAGCATTCCTGAAAATTATGGGAAAGAAGAGGGGAATTAATTAAGCATTCCTGAAAATTATGGGAAAGAAGAGGGAATTAATTAAGCATTCCTGGAATTTATGGGAAAGAAGAGGGGAATTAATTAAGCATTCCTGAAATTTATGGGAAAGAAGAGGGGAATTAATTAAGCATTCCTGAAAATTATGGGAAAGAAGAGGGGAATTAATTAAGCATTCCTGAAATTTATGGGAAAGAAGAGGGAATAAATTAAGCATTCCTGAAATTTATGGGAAAGAAGAGGGGAATTAATTAAGCATTCCTGAAATTTATGGGAAAGAAGAGGGAATTAATTAAGCATTCCTGAATTTATGGGAAAGAAGAGGGGAATTAATTAAGCATTCCTGAAATTTATGGGAAAGAAGAGGGGAATTAATTAAGCATTCCTGAAATTTATGGGAAAGAAGAGGGAATAAATTAAGCATTCCTGGAATTTATGGGAAAGAAGAGGGGAATTAATTAAGCATTCCTGAAATTTATGGGAAAGAAGAGGGGAATTAATTAAGCATTCCTGAAATTTATGGGAAAGAAGAGGGAATAAATTAAGCATTCCTGGAATTTATGGGAAAGAAGAGGGAATTAATTAAGCATTCCTGAAATTTATGGGAAAGAAGAGGGGAATTAATTAAGCATTCCTGAAATTTATGGGAAAGAAGAGGGAATAAATTAAGCATTCCTGGAATTTATGGGAAAGAAGAGGGGAATTAATTAAGCATTCCTGAAATTTATGGGAAAGAAGAGGGGAATTAATTAAGCATTCCTGAAATTTATGGGAAAGAAGAGGGAATTAATTAAGCATTCCTGAAATTTATGGGAAAGAAGAGGGAAAAATTAAGCATTCCTGGAATTTATGGGAAAGAAGAGGGGAATTAATTAAGCATTCCTGAAATTTATGGGAAAGAAGAGGGGAATTAATTAAGCATTCCTGAAATTTATGGGAAAGAAGAGGGAATAATTAAGCATTCCTGGAATTTATGGGAAAGAAGAGGGGAATTAATTAAGCATTCCTGAAATTTATGGGAAAGAAGAGGGGAATTAATTAAGCATTCCTGAAATTTATGGGAAAGAAGAGGGGAATTAATTAAGCATTCCTGAAATTTATGGGAAAGAAGAGGGGAATTAATTAAGCATTCCTGAAATTTATGGGAAAGAAGAGGGAATAAATTAAGCATTCCTGGAATTTATGGGAAAGAAGAGGGGAATTAATTAAGCATTCCTGAAATTTATGGGAAAGAAGAGGGAAAAATTAAGCATTCCTGAAATTTATGGGAAAGAAGAGGGGAATTAATTAAGCATTCCTGAAATTTATGGGAAAGAAGAGGGGAATTAATTAAGCATTCCTGAAATTTATGGGAAAGAAGAGGGAATAAATTAAGCATTCCTGGAATTTATGGGAAAGAAGAGGGGAATTAATTAAGCATTCCTGAAATTTATGGGAAAGAAGAGGGGAATTAATTAAGCATTCCTGAAATTTATGGGAAAGAAGAGGGAATTAATTAAGCATTCCTGAAATTTATGGGAAAGAAGAGGGGAATTAATTAAGCATTCCTGAAATTTATGGGAAAGAAGAGGGGAATTAATTAAGCATTCCTGAAATTTATGGGAAAGAAGAGGGAATTAATTAAGCATTCCTGGAATTTATGGGAAAGAAGAGGGGAATTAATTAAGCATTCCTGAAATTTATGGGAAAGAAGAGGGGAATTAATTAAGCATTCCTGAAATTTATGGGAAAGAAGAGGGGAATTAATTAAGCATTCCTGAAATTTATGGGAAAGAAGAGGGAATTAATTAAGCATTCCTGAAATTTATGGGAAAGAAGAGGGGAATTAATTAAGCATTCCTGAAATTTATGGGAAAGAAGAGGGAATTAATTAAGCATTCCTGAAATTTATGGGAAAGAAGAGGGAATTAATTAAGCATTCCTGAAATTTATGGGAAAGAAGAGGGGAATTAATTAAGCATTCCTGAAATTTATGGGAAAGAAGAGGGGAATAAATTAAGCATTCCTGAAATTTATGGGAAAGAAGAGGGGAATTAATTAAGCATTCCTGAAATTTATGGGAAAGAAGAGGGAATTAATTAAGCATTCCTGAAATTTATGGGAAAGAAGAGGGGAATTAATTAAGCATTCCTGAAATTTATGGGAAAGAAGAGGGGAATTAATTAAGCATTCCTGAAATTTATGGGAAAGAAGAGGGAATTAATTAAGCATTCCTGAAATTTATGGGAAAGAAGAGGGGAATTAATTAAGCATTCCTGAAATTTATGGGAAAGAAGAGGGAATTAATTAAGCATTCCTGAAATTTATGGGAAAGAAGAGGGAATTAATTAAGCATTCCTGAAATTTATGGGAAAGAAGAGGGAATTAATTAAGCATTCCTGAAATTTATGGGAAAGAAGAGGGGAATTAATTAAGCATTCCTGAAATTTATGGGAAAGAAGAGGGGAATTAATTAAGCATTCCTGAAATTTATGGGAAAGAAGAGGGGAATTAATTAAGCATTCCTGAAATTTATGGGAAAGAAGAGGGGAATTAATTAAGCATTCCTGAAATTTATGGGAAAGAAGAGGGGAATTAATTAAGCATTCCTGAAATTTATGGGAAAGAAGAGGGGAATTAATTAAGCATTCCTGAAATTTATGGGAAAGAAGAGGGAATTAATTAAGCATTCCTGAAATTTATGGGAAAGAAGAGGGAATTAATTAAGCATTCCTGAAATTTATGGGAAAGAAGAGGGGAATTAATTAAGCATTCCTGAAATTTATGGGAAAGAAGAGGGGAATTAATTAAGCATTCCTGAAATTTATGGGAAAGAAGAGGGAATTAATTAAGCATTCCTGAAATTTATGGGAAAGAAGAGGGGAATTAATTAAGCATTCCTGAAATTTATGGGAAAGAAGAGGGAATTAATTAAGCATTCCTGAAATTTATGGGAAAGAAGAGGGGAATTAATTAAGCATTCCTGAAATTTATGGGAAAGAAGAGGGAATTAATTAAGCATTCCTGAAATTTATGGGAAAGAAGAGGGAATAAATTAAGCATTCCTGAAATTTATGGGAAAGAAGAGGGAATTAATTAAGCATTCCTGAAATTTATGGGAAAGAAGAGGGGAATTAATTAAGCATTCCTGAAATTTATGGGAAAGAAGAGGGGAATTAATTAAGCATTCCTGAAATTTATGGGAAAGAAGAGGGGAATAAATTAAGCATTCCTGAAATTTATGGGAAAGAAGAGGGGAATTAATTAAGCATTCCTGAAATTTATGGGAAAGAAGAGGGAATAAATTAAGCATTCCTGGAATTTATGGGAAAGAAGAGGGGAATTAATTAAGCATTCCTGAAATTTATGGGAAAGAAGAGGGGAATTAATTAAGCATTCCTGAAATTTATGGGAAAGAAGAGGGGAATTAATTAAGCATTCCTGAAATTTATGGGAAAGAAGAGGGGAATTAATTAAGCATTCCTGAAATTTATGGGAAAGAAGAGGGGAATTAATTAAGCATTCCTGAAATTTATGGGAAAGAAGAGGGGAATAAATTAAGCATTCCTGAAATTTATGGGAAAGAAGAGGGAATTAATTAAGCATTCCTGAAATTTATGGGAAAGAAGAGGGGAATTAATTAAGCATTCCTGAAATTTATGGGAAAGAAGAGGGAATAAATTAAGCATTCCTGAAATTTATGGGAAAGAAGAGGGAATAAATTAAGCATTCCTGGAATTTATGGGAAAGAAGAGGGAATAAATTAAGCATTCCTGAAATTTATGGGAAAGAAGAGGGAATTAATTAAGCATTCCTGAAATTTATGGGAAAGAAGAGGGAATTAATTAAGCATTCCTGAAAATTTATGGGAAAGAAGAGGGGAATAATTAAGCATTCCTGAAATTTATGGGAAAGAAGAGGGAATTAATTAAGCATTCCTGAAATTTATGGGAAAGAAGAGGGGAATTAATTAAGCATTCCTGAAATTTATGGGAAAAAAGAGGGGAATTAATTAAGCATTCCTGAAATTTATGGGAAAGAAGAGGGAAAATTAAGCATTCCTGAAATTTATGGGAAAGAAGAGGGGAATTAATTAAGCATTCCTGAAATTTATGGGAAAGAAGAGGGGAATTAATTAAGCATTCCTGAAATTTATGGGAAAGAAGAGGGGAATTAATTAAGCATTCCTGAAATTTATGGGAAAGAAGAGGGGAATTAATTAAGCATTCCTGAAAATTATGGGAAAGAAGAGGGAATAAATTAAGCATTCCTGAAATTTATGGGAAAGAAGAGGGGAATTAATTAAGCATTCCTGAAATTTATGGGAAAGAAGAGGGGAATTAATTAAGCATTCCTGAAATTTATGGGAAAGAAGAGGGGAATTAATTAAGCATTCCTGAAATTTATGGGAAAGAAGAGGGGAATTAATTAAGCATTCCTGAAATTTATGGGAAAGAAGAGGGGAATTAATTAAGCATTCCTGAAATTTATGGGAAAGAAGAGGGAATTAATTAAGCATTCCTGAAATTTATGGGAAAGAAGAGGGGAATTAATTAAGCATTCCTGAAATTTATGTAAAAGATAAAAGAAACCTTAATAACTCTGTTAGGGTGGAAAAATTCCGAACACTTAAGCGCGACGAGAGAAACGACCGCAACGAATAACGACAATAGGCAGTTATGACGAGGGAAAATTGATCCCATAAGATAAATTATAATTTACGGCAAAAAGATTACTTGTAAAAAACGCAACAAAAAGAAAAACATAATATATAAAAGAGCCTTAAGTAACTAACTTACGAGTAATAAACGAATATGTTTGCTTAATTCCCCACAATCTATGAAGTTGTACGTATATTTAGCCAAATGCGCACACATACACACACGAGAGACGCTGAGAGAGGCCGACACGTCGTCGACGAGTCGCGCTTTAAAGAGTAGTCAATGCTTGAGACATCGTATTATCAGTGGAGAACTGAATTAATGAAACGACCCTCATGAATGGATCTTTCATGCGAATAGTTCCAGGGAACCATTTAGAATGTTTCCCAACCCAACAAAAGACCACTACTTAAGGATGTGGAGGGATCATAATGAAGATGGACAGTCAAAAGCACTGCTTTCGAGCTACTAATCTGGGATAGCTGAATAAAGTTTAAGGGAAGTACTTGCATCATGTGCAGGTTGTTTGTCCATCCATTGTGCTCTTTTGAAGTCGTTCAGCCAACAGAAGAATAAGCGATGGTCGCAGTCAGAGGTAATGTCTTGACATTCACCACCTCGCATCGAAAGCGTTCGAAGGGCACAGCATGTCGGAACAAAGTGTGCTCACTCGACAGTGCAACCTATTATGAAGTCGACTAGGATGGGTCGGAACCTTATTAACGACATAAGTAGGGTGCATCACTCAGCTTTCAGTGGGCAATTTTGCACAGTGCCGTTAGAACCTTGAGGACTGCTCTCTTTTGCTTATTTCGCACAGAAAAGGCTCCAAGCATGTGACGTTGCCATTAGACAGCGAGTGGTTCATTTCGGGCTTCGAGAGCACTCGCTTATTGCATCGGCGGAATGGAACGTCGTCACCCAGAAATCCGGTCGATTCTCATCATCTTCACCGTATCGCTGGAGATTGAGCCTTGGATGGTTATTGTTTTCAACATTTTAAAGCGATTCACAGGTTCAGCGGAATCACTTAACGATGCATTGAAATGGCAGTTGAGATCATAAGTGAGTGCAAGCAGATTTCAGAGATACTCATGGACACAGCCATATGTAACAATGTGGGTGAAATGCTGTAATGGAAATGGGAGAGTAGCGCACTGAACGTTGTGGATACTCTATGTTGATGATATGACGTTGTCTCAAGAATTGCAGCGCTGAGCCTCATCATAGATGTCCAGTTGTGCACAGTCTGACAAGGAAACTTTGTTTCGAGTACTTTTAACTTCAGGCGCTTCGTCAGTTTCACCGTTGTTCAATCTCTGCTCATGGCAACTCGTCCATTTACTGCGATCCTCAGCCTTCCGCATCCATATAGCGATCCTCAGCCTTCCGCATCCGTATAACGATCCTCAGCCTTCCGCATCCATATAACGATCCTCAGCCATCCGCATCCATATAACGATCCTCAGCCTTCCGCATTGTTATTGGAGGTGCCGCGTTGAATGGATGCAAAAGAATCACATATTTTAAGTGTGGTAGTTGTGCGTACGTTAAGGTTGGAGTTCGCAAGTTAAATGCAATAATGCCAATAAAATTATTCAATAAAACAATGATATGAATTTATATTTGTAGCAGTAAACTGATAAAGTAATACTTTAAGAGAAACAATGAGAGAACATCGCAGATCGAATATCGCTATTGACGAATTTGAGATATTCCTCATAGCGATATATGTGAATTATAGTCGGAAGTAAGCGGTATCCGGAATGCGATGTTATCCAGAATTACACTCGTTATCCTTGAATTTCATCGTAATCATTTTCCTAAGTAATGAGCTTTTCTCGCGAACGCTACTATAATTTTATTAACGCTTCTGTAACGCTACTACAATTTCAGGATGGATTTTCCCTTCTATAAAATAGAAGGGAAAATGCATCCTGAAATTACTGGATACCTTGAAATTTGTTCATACTTCCTGTGCTTGATTTTCCCGACTTCTCTTCCCGAGCATTCCCAAACGTTCGTTTTTCAACGTTTCAATTTGCCACTCTCCATCATCGGTTAAATGTTGGTTTCAGCTTTTTCCACCACAAAGAATCGTGCTTAAAATTTTCGCTCTCGGATTCGGAAAACTTCGAATCTGTACTTCACAAACGTTCTGAACAGCCAGCAACCCCGTCCTTTCCCAATCCGTCACCTTTCTAAGAACTTGGAATCTGCTCTCTAGCGACGCCGGTAATGTATCTCGTTCGCCTCTCTATCCCTCCTCTCTACTCCCTCCCATCCATACAATTCTATCACATTTGAAATTCGAGGTTGACTTGTTCGTCTTGATGTTTCTTCTCAAAATGTCATCATTTTATCATGAAGTTTATTCTTCTAGCCAAGCGTAAGGGTCATTTTGGCAAGGAACCTTTGCCACCTGCCAATTGCTTTATGCAGTATCAACGGACCATCACATCTAAGCTAAGAATTATGGATCGAATAGAGCAACGATTGCACAAAACGGAAACATCTTTTCTGGATCGTTCGAAACGTGGATTTTATGGCATCTCATAGAGTCGACAAGTTCATATGAATCTTAAGGTTGATTTTTCTATAAATTCGAAGGAATAAAAATACAAATAAGAATTGAAACCTGAAAAAAAAAAACGAATTATTTTTTGCTAGCTATGCTCATCATCCATAAACGAATTTATTCAATATGGAAATTCTCAACTATCATTTATTTATCCATTTAATTATTTTATCGGATATTTTTCTCATCATTTTTGATCAAAATAAATAAGATTAATCAAAATAAGATTAACTAATTAATAAGATCAATTAAAATAAGATTAATTGATTAATAAGATCAATTAAAATAAGATTAATTAATTAATATGAGAAATGAAACAATTTGCACTCGAACGATAGCGATTGAATTGATCCGATGCATCGATACGCCATCGAAATATATGTGGATTGTTTGAGATCATTTTCTCGCCTATTGCATTAGTCGTACCATTTATTACTGCTACATAATAAAATCTTCTCAAATATATGATAGTATTGCGTTAAGTATGTGTGTCGAATGTGATGATATATATAGATGATGCAATCGGGTGATATATGACCTTGTCGATGAGAATTTATCGCACTTTTTCTCCATAATTGCAATTTTCAAGGCAAATCCTTCGTCGACCTTCATTCTCCACTGGTTTCGCATTCATAGTACAGCAGCTGATCGATGCGACAACACATCGATGAGCTTTCTCAAGAGCTACTTGATGGGATTTAATTGAAGTGGAAAAATGCGAAAGTATAAAGTATAGACGAAAAACCCATTCATAAAAATTGGTGTATCATATCATGTCATTATCATATCATATCATGTCGTATCATGCTTTGCTTTACCTAAGCTGCTTACCTTTCATAATTCATAATATGTGAGCTTTTTATCTCATTAAGTAAACCACCAAATTCTTATGTTATCAAAAATAAATAAAACACTCTCATCGACCGAATATCCGTTGGGATATTCTTTTAGTTTGGTGAAATCTCAAAAGCGAAGGGATGTAAGATAAAGATCTATGCGATACAAATACTGGCAAATTTCATTGATCTTTGATTTTTTTTTTTTGAGGGTAAAGGTTAAAGTTCATAGGTCAATGAGAAATTCCACATTTGTGATTTTCATTTGTTATCCTTTGGCATTCTTACAATTTCACTTCGATTAACCAAATTAACAGAGGTAAGTTATACATGTGGACGCATCATAGGTAAGCTGTCATCATGATATACCAAAGTTCTTGCGCCTTTTATCAAGTTAATTTAATTTTTGGGCCTTCGGATCGATCAGCAGTCTTCGTTGACGAAGGCAAGATTGCCTTCAGCGCCGGTCGAAACGATCGATGATGTATGTAAAAACTAAGCAATGGGATGATAGAGTATCTGTGAACAGTAATCTTCTTTACTATAACAGCGAAACAATTACTATCATACATCGAGAATTAGGCTCTTGACAGGACAGTACCAAAGGCGTTTATTGGAGGCGAAAAAAAACTTGCAAATTCAACAACTGGAAAAGAATATAAGGAAATTCGCGGAACTAATCATTTTTGCAATTCGCTCTCTGACTAAGAAATAAGAGGCGCCCCAGGGATGCATACCTCTATCAAGTTCACGTCTTCAGGATTCGTTGTTTCGATACACTGATCTACGAAAGGAGTGGAAGCGGTGTAAATGGACGGATGAACTGCAAAATAGATCGGATGGACTGTGAAATGGATCGAACGGGTTGGAGAATCGACCGGATATGTTCTAGGCTTCAAGAAACTCCCAACTACGCATAGAGTATATGCGCACACGAATATGCACAAATGATCATAATGTACATTGTTAATTGCGCACTTTCAAAGGCATTTAAAGTAATGAGAGTATATGCATGCACAACGACGATGTCCAATATTCACTTTGCTGCAAAATGGAGTTCCATTAGCGTACTGGACATCAATCGTCTATAATCACCAAAGAATAGTGATCGTAGTTCTTCGCATTCGTTAGTTGAACGTTAACAAATCGGTAATTAATGAAGGATGAATGATTTCATAGCTTCTAAATGTCGATAGCCGTCGGTCATACGATCAACAAACGTCGATCCACCATGTGCTAGCGATCGGAAGTCGGTCGACCAATACGCTCAGCAGATATTGAGTGTTTCACATTTCCCTTATCTATCGACGCGTTTTGGCAACGAAAATTAAAAGGATATTGCCATATCTGGATTATTTCGATCATCGATAGAGATTAATGTAGAAAAGTTGGGATTTCGTTGAGCTTGAGAGCATAAATTCCATCGAATCTCTCGATATTTTTAATTAATCTTATAACCATTTCGAAGTCCAACGAATCATTATGAGGTATCACAGATAGGATGAACTTGTAATTTACTTTTTATTTATCAATTAATATAACTCTATTAGTGATCGATTTTATATAGAAAGTAATTCACAAACTCGACAAATCCATACGTTCATATGTAACGATAAGCCGTTAACATAATACGCTCTCATAACCAAAAGTGGAAAAATCGCTTTAAAAATGCCTGAAAAGCCTTACAAACAAGATCCATGAGTTTCGTTTATCGCCGATCACTGGAAATAACAGCCTACAACCTTAAGAAATCGGCGGCATTTAATAATACAGCGGTAATATTTCTAAAATTTAAAGGTACCTGAGGTCTTATTTTTATGTGAGTATGCTGATTTATTCTAAATAAAGCATTGTTAAGCATAAGAAGCATCGACTACTGTAATCGACCCTTTCAACACACTGCTACGGTAGCGAAGTTGAAAATTTGCCCTTAATTCTATCTGTCGTTGGATTAATCGGAAGTGTGCCTTGAAATGACCTTCACATCGAAAGTGTGACACCATAGTTGCGTGAAGACCGCCTTTACAGAGATGAATGCCCTACGGCGATTACACTAGCTAATATAAAAGCTCATTTATTGTCAGGCGCGCGTCAACCCCCTCGCCATACTCAACATTATCTCCACAGCATCGTTTTACCTGTGCTTTTACTTCTTTTAGTTTCCGGGCAGACATAACCATCAGTGAAATAAAGCCATCTAGTGAGGATATTAAAGAAAAATAAACTATGATGAAAGTGGATGCTCAATCTCTTTGCTTGGCCGGAAAATTAAAGGCAATATACAACGACTCGAAGAGTTCCTACTATTTTAATGAAATCTGGCAATCTTTCTATTTGAAATTATATTTATTAAAAAAATCCATAGAAAATTCGGAAAAAAATTCATTGTATTCATTTTTATCGATTACAATAGATTACTTATGAGGAAACGAGTGTTGAGTAAAGCAAATTATTCCGAATGATATCCTCGAAAATTTGGAAAACAATAAAGATTTCAAGGAAATTTTTCCATAGTCCAAGCTTAAAATACTATTCAATGCAGGAAATGATTTATTATTGCAGCGAAAAATGACTTCGATGATATATTTCTTCGTCGCTATGATATTTTTTACTGCATATACAAATGCACGACATAGTATGTCTTTACCATTGGGATCTTTCAAATATTATACTAAATTTAATTACTAACTTAATTAACTTAATTACCAACTTAATTACTAACCTGATTACCGACTTAATCACTAACTTAATTACCAGCTTAATCACTAACTTAATAACTAACTCGACTAGTAACTGAATTTAATTCCTATCTTATTAACTTGATGAATTACTTAAACTTTACTTGTTTTATTTACCTTTATTACCCAATTACTTTTTATTTCTTCGATTTTATTGTTTTATCATAGAAAATTCCATATAAAAGTTCAAAAATTTCACTCATAATGATTGATGCGAATATTTGCGATAAAAATTAAGCTAAAAATATTCTTTTCTATTGATTTCTAAAGTACTTGCTACATTTCCTATAAAAATTGCATCCAGAATCGTCACTGCATTGAATCCTGAAGGAAAATACAAATTTGATCGCTTTAATTCTTCTAATTTTAGAACTTTCTTGAGTAATCATAGAAACAGAAGAAATACCACATAGGTATTTATTTCGTTAACTGAGGCAATATTGAAAAGATATGGAAATTTTATGAGTCTATAACAAAAATTTCGATACTTTAACTAAAATATATCACTTTTCAAATTAATAGGAGAATTTCAAAGAAGAATATACGAATTAATCTTACTTCATTGATTGCAGTAGTGGACGAAGATGATAGACCACTAACCGAAAAGGAGGACAATAAAGACCTCATAACATTGGTAATTCTTTTATTGATACCATTTGGAACTTATAGTAGGTGAGTGTTTCTTTAAGGAAACTTTTTGTGTAGCTGAAGTTCTTAATGAGATTAAGAAAGTCAGCTGCTTACAAAAAATCAAGAAACGAATCAAAATTACATATTTACTCTTATACTTGTTTATTATTGGATGTTTTATTTCAGAAGTACTATTCATGCCCTCATTTGAATCCCATCGAACATGCACAGCCTCATCCGAATACTGATATCACATGTGAGCAACGATCCATTGGGTCGAACAATGATCAAGGATGCAGTTGTGATTATCTGGTAGCCGAACGAGACTCGCAAGGATGTGCTAAATCTTACTATACGCTCTGTCAGCGGGAAAAGGTTACTTGGAAATAATTAAGCGTCCGGATCTTCCAGATTTCTAGGATTCCACCTTCCTATCCACTTATATTTATATTTTTATTTTCAGCATTACACATGAATTTATAAATATATAAATAATATAAATATGAATGTAAATATAAGTTAATGAAAAGCATTTTTTTCAATTGTAAGTAATGATGCAATAGTTCGATTCAATTACTTATAGTTACTACTTAATGAAATAACTTATGGCTGAATATCTGAACTGTATAAAGTTTCATGAAGAGGCCGAAATTTAAACCATTTTCCAGCATAGCCGATTTCAGAATTCCACTTGGAAATATAGGAAATTCAATTTCAGTCCGCTAACGACGCAATATCGGTTGATCTATCTTAACTATGCAAATATGAGACGAATACAATAATACCTCATATCATATCCACTTATTAGTCCGCTAACGATGCAATATCGGTTGATCTATCTTAACTATGCAAATATGAGACGAATACAATAATATCTCATATCATACCCACTTATTAACTATAATCAACGTTTCCTCTTTGTTTATATCAAAATAAACTATTAGAAATAACGCGAATGTGATGCTATCATAGAAAACTTCATAACTGTCGGAAAAATCTTCAGTATCATTGAAATAATCTTCATCGAAATACGGCTAAAATCGTCTAAACTGATAACAAATCATCAATTGAGAGAAATAATGGAAAAGCTTTACAAACAATGACAATATCAATTGGTGCAAAGGATTCCCACTTCGTGCTGTTCAGAAAGTGAGTTGGACACTTCTGTAATATTATTCTATTTTAGACGCTGCCACATAAGTTGGAAAACCGACGAGCATAGGCTGTTTTCCCCTCCTCACTCGCTACCTACGTTTTCGTAGTGCAGTTAGAAGGCAGAAAGTGAGCTAGTCCCACCATGAGCGGACGGGGCGAATCATCGCAGTGGTGGGGGCTTTTAGGACTCCTGGTTGTATCAACGAATGTTTTGATAATTCCGTAATTTCCCCCACAGGCGACAGTGTTTTAAGCAGAGAGGACCTCAGAGTTCCGACTCATCGATAGCTCAACACCATGCCGTTTTCGTCGGATGCGTTCTTGCGCTCAACTGGACTGAAACCTACTAACAAACACGATCATATGCACTGTGGTTCCCCTCCACTCCCCGTGTTATTTGTTGAGTAAACAAACCCTACAACTCCAGTACGGGATAGTATAATAAATTATAAAATATTACTAAAACTTTAAGAAGAAATTATGATGCGCATGTTCTGAAGCATGAAAATATCCTATTAAGACAAAATATCGACTAAAACAATGCTAGTTCACAGCACATTCAGCACTTTCCAAAAATGAATGACATTGTGTTTAATTTCTGTCTACGACCCCTCATTCAAATACCCTTTATGAGAGGTCTGTAATGGTTTCCTATACTACATTCTAAACCATACACCAATTCCCATTCAATAAGTTTAATGAAAAGTTTCGTTTTGGAAAGCATTAGCGAAAACATCGGCACAATTAAGCTTCAGTGAGCGAAAGAAAATGGAAAGAAATATAGGTATTCGATAGCGTTTGCACGAATGCAGCGATAGGAGGAAATGTCAGCTCAAAGAAGATCAATGAACGAAGCTAAATACGTGGCTCAGTTCCATCTCGGCACTTCTAGAAACTGCCATAATAAGATGGTTATTTTAGCTAACAAATCGAAGCGTGAATATAATTTCACATATTATAATGTGGCAATTTTATATATTTGTCAATAAGAATTTTCTATTTCATTCTCAGCATATCGTTTAGCTAAAATATTCAACACTGTCCTCTTGTCCTGCTGTCAAGATGCATCATAGCGACCGGTTAAGCCTCGAAAAAGAGCAGGAAATCACTAATCTTTAAAGGGAAAACTAAGAGTAGAAGGGAAAACTGGGACCCTATCCCTAACCAATTACCTCAAGCCTCAATGGTTATACTTCTTTTCGCTATGTAGGGCAACGCTACACAATAAAATGCCCTCACCTAAAAAGTTTCGCTTGTAGGTAAACAATGCCACAGGTGTTTATTGAACGTTACGAATGATGCACTCGAAGTCGATTGCACAAAATAAACAAAGAAAAACGCTTAAAAGAAGAATGATATCGTGGTCCGTATTTGATATTACTATAACAAAGGCGTAGAAGCGACTACGGGTCGCAATTTTATCATTAATGGTGCACTTCGATGAGGCTTTTAACCAGGAAATTTTTAAAGCAACGATTCGATATTAACACTGTCCACGTCACAATCACATCTGCCACAAAACGTTGTTGTTACCTATTCAATGGGAATACTTCAGATTAATTAGATTTGCTCAGAGAGACCTTTTCAGTACGACCTTCGCTAGCATTTTCGTAGATAGACAAACCGATAATGCTATATCAATAAGAACCACTCGTAGATTTGCTTCTTCCCGCACAGGTATCAACCTATACCTCCCATTTGTTTGGTTTTCTGTCCGACATTTCATCGATTCGTTCATTCGTCTGCCGATGTCACAGTACACAATTACCTCTCCCCATACCGATAGGAAAGCGTTCAAAAAAAAGGAAAATTTCTATGGAAAACGTAAAAATTACCAAATAATATACCAATAATCGTGTATCACGTTACAAAATACAAGACCGATTCACCTCAACGGATTCTTCGCATGGCAAAATATCTTCGTGACGAACGGGACGATTTTCGAGAAATGAGGAGGCAGAAAGTCCATGAAGTGGATGACCACTTTATAAATGAGATACGTGGAAATCTTTAAAAAAACAGCTTCATAAACTATGACATTCAACGTTGAATTATCGCGGCATATTGCTATGAAATGCAAGCAAAAATTGCCGACTAGACTACACGCCTTTGATCTGAATGGATAAATGCAAAAAAAGAGGAAAAAGATCATTGATATGATGCATGCCAAAGTACACCGCCTTCCTTAAGCTATTATTTTCTTATTTATTAAAATCATATATCATATTCCCTCACTTACTCGAAAACATAATCTATCATTTTACTAAAGTAAGCAAAGATTTCCAAAAACTACGAAATTTCGATGCTAAACGTCATAGGAACCTACTAAAGCAAACGCACAAACCTTAAACGTTAAGCTAATCTGCAAACAAACATCATCCCATCAAGTTGAAGAAATATTTCGAATAGACGGAAGAAAAGTTGGTGGAGAGGAATGGAGAACTTCCAGCCGACACTTTATAAAAGTTCGATGACGGTGAAATTAACGTATAGCACACATCAAGCAACACATTCATTTTGCAATCCATCCCGATCCACGCACTCCACTAATTTGTTTTCCCTTGCAATCGAATTACGGCATAGTTGAACACTCGATAGGTAGGGTAGACAACATAAACACCACTTCCACTTCTCAAGCTAACGATCTGGTGATATGTGTCCATAAATTAAAAATTACAAATTATATGATACTAAATTAATTCGCATCTCTTAATCGGACAGCATATACTCAAATATTTCATGAAATATCCTGGAAAATATCCATGTTTCATCCATCAACTGGGAAGCATATAACGAGTTCCCCACCTTTGTCTTTCCCAATAAAAACAAAAATAGTAATACAATTTCAGTTGTCGAATGCAAATTTCCGAGCAAATTTTAGTATTGCCATCGTCCGAGTATATCTAACAAGAGAATATAATAAAACGTTTAATATAAAATAAAAAGAAGACGAAGATATGAGGCGCAGAATGCAAAAGCGAACATCCCCATAAATGAGTGAATGTTCGCTTTATGCAATTCAATACTTAAATAATTATTACACTAAGATTACTAAATAATTCCAACAGAAAATATATTAAAATAAAACAAGCAACGCTCAAGCAACAATCCCCTATATCATATATATGGCGATGATCTGAATTTGGGCAAAAAAGTAAAATGATCAAAAATCTCTTTACGAATCTAAAATCTTCTCATTTCAAACGAATAGACTCAGTTTTCATAAAGAGAAAGAAAGTTGCTAATCGCGGCCACAATTTACAAAACAAAAATCATGCAATGAACTCATCAATCATGACTAACAGAATCGATCGTACAGCTTCCGACCTAACGCTCGATCATTTGGACCGCAAGAACATGAACATACGGCTGGCTACTGTTGTGCTATCAATAAAAGCCCATTGGGCAGTAATCTGGGAGCTATATACATATATGCTTCCAACTCATTACTATACTTCAATAAGCATAGAATTTCTATCCGAGAACTAATATACCCATTCAGAAACTATTTTATTACTATCATTGCTACGAAAGAACAGTTGTAAGCAATTTTTCCCACAAAAGCAGTAAATATATTTAATAGCCCACTCAATGCTACGATTTTTGCACCTCTCAATATCTCTAGTCGAACAACGACGTGTTTATTGTTCAGCAGTATGCGGCCCTCGAAATACGCCAAGAAAAAAAATTAGAAAAAGTGAACATAAAAACAATCAACTCCGAGCACTTACAACCACCAATACGCTGATATAAACCGAACACTGATGAAACAGGAAAAGGATAAATGCAAGGAATGGCAGGTATAAACACAAAAGCTGCTTATGCGGCTCATCAATTAAGGATTTCTTAATAGTGTTTCAACGAACAACCCTCATCATCTCTGCTAGCGTAACCAAGTTGTGGTCACCTGGCGATGCACACGTCACAACAAGTGACGGCAACAAATTCCATACATTCTATTTGCGGATCTTCTTGCCTGCCTTTGCCTCCAGCTTTACTTTCTCCTCCATTAGCGTATGTATTTGTGATTCAATTCGCTTCATTTCTTCGTCGAAACTTTCGGCAATATCTTTCGCTCGCATATTATTCTGAAAGATACGATTAATAGTTCTTCTAAGGACTAACTCGATTCGATGCAATACATGATTTTAGATAATGAATCGGCATCTTCCCACCTTCTATTCAGAAATGAAATCTAGAAACTCCATCGATATTTAAATAGTACAGGCTTACTTCGCTAGAAAGCTTGCTTACGTCGATTCAGCTTACATTTCCAACAGCACTACATTCATACCTAATGACTAGTTAATTATAAAAGAGACCCCAATGCCACCAAAGTGGGTAAACTACATTCACACTAGGGATACTCAAAAACACAACTTAGGCAGTAATAAAATTAACCTACAGTGAAAATGTGGTTACAAGAAAGGAATATTAACGATGAAGATAAGGTCACATACCAATTCCTCTCGACGTTTCATTTCCTCTTCTTTCATGCTTACGCGAGCGATGAAATCCTCACGCATCTCCTTTTCCTTTTGTGCCATCTCTTCATGGAATTCGCGCTGTTTCTGAAATATCTTCACAATCATAGTCCTGCATTAGATTTCACAGGGAAATCGACAAGCACCTAACCATATCATCTGGCTGAGTACGTCTGTCTATTTAGCCTTTCATGTATACACTACATACTTATAACCTCTTAAGCTACATTAACAACACACACAACAAATCGCTTCATACCACTGACAGAAGCCATTTGGTCGTATTGTTTGCCTTTTGATAAACTGGCACAAAACTAGTAACGCAATTTTTGAAAATTAGCACAGTTAGTTTGCTGCTTTGCAAAAAATTTCGTTCAAAACGTCGACGAAAAGTCAACCAAGGTTGCTGCAACGTTCAGTGTAATCCGCTCAGCTGATCAAGTCATTCCAGAAGAGGAAAAAATAACGCAACAGCCATATTCCCTATCACTGTCGCCACTGTGGAGCGAAAACGTGTCACACATCTTTGAGGACTCCATCCACAACAATGCGGATAAATTCGGTTCAGAGTGAGGAACTATTTGCCTCGCCATAATTTACAGAAAGCCATTATTAACTCCCGCAACACAATGGTGAGGTATTCCATAATAACAATCGATACAACACGTTACCATCATTTGAAAAAGAAAAAGAAAAGCAAGAAACTGAATTAATAAATAAGAAAACAAGACAGTCAGCTTTCACCGACGAACAGAGACAAAAATGTCGCCAAGAAAGATGAAAGGACGAAATCCAAATGTTCCATGCGAGAATAAAATGACAACCGTTCCCACCATCAGTCTCACATTATCAACTAACTAAACGAAATTTGCGAATATGATATGCTTGAAGACGACAAAAACACTGAAACAAGCGCGAAATGAATCATAAGTAATATGTGAATACCATTAATTCCGTCTTCCCAAGGCGCGAACACGCACAAACTGCAATCCAATTATGTCAGAAAATTCATTTTAGAATAACCTCAGCAAAAGCTTCCATCATCTTCGGTCCAGTGTCACCATCACCCACTTTCATTGCACGAAGTCGAGCCCTTCTGTAGTTTTCATAGAGCACCCTGTGAGTTCGTTCACGTAGAGAATCAACGTTTGTTCGCAACACCGCTTCACGTAACTTCACAAAATCGCAATGTTCTTCATTCTCAACTGCAAATATTCACATGGCATAAAACAAATGGAACACAATATTGTCCTATGAAGTTAATACTGCCACTGAGTGGCAAAAATTACCCAGCACACGAAAACTATCCAAACGGCTCGTACACAGATTTTTCAGCACCATAATCGCATATAGAGTCATGATCAGAACAACAAGGGGATTCCACACGAGAACTTCAGCGAACCTAGAATGTTACAATCGAACTATGGACAGCTAACCGAAGCCTATTACTTCTCGCTCATCGATTCTACACTATAAAAGACGTACAATAGAACGACGTTATTCACCAAATATCTTTTCTTTGCATAAAATCGATGACGCTTTATCCCATTCCATAAAGTGAAACTGCATATTCGCATAGCATAACCTACTGACAACACTCAGGATCCTCTCTGTGGAATAATAATATCGTGTCACAATCAGCAATAAAACCCCATCTAACACTATAAGAAAATAAACTGAACAAAACTCTTCTATGTTCCCTACACTTAGAGCTTTCGTGGTAACGTAAACGAATCAAATATTTAAAACCGCAAATAAATAAAAACAACAGCGGCAATAGAAATGATACGACCGAAATTGTCCTCAATGAACGGTCATAATGATGTCTTAATAGACCCGACAGAATAAAGCGACCGCCATCGCCATACAAATCACCTGCGCGTCCACTGGGCGGATTTGGAATTATTCAACGGAATTCATGACAATAAACTAAAATAATCACACGATAAAAATTTGAAAGCAGTTATCAAAACATGTAAATCGAAAAAATATAAGGAACGAACAAATAAGTGAACTTGCCTTCAACGATTCCCCAAGGGTATCTTCGGGCACGCACCATTTTGCCATTCTCTTTCTTAACGAAGTCAGTGCTGCCAACGATCGCATATGGGACGAGTCGATTTAGCTCAGTGTTGATTGCGCGTACAGTCTCGTCGTCGGTCGGAAACTGATAGATTTGGATTTGGTTGCTCTGCAGCTCACTTAGGATCTGTAACAAAAATAACTCCACATCCATCGACTAAATAGTTCATATATGCTGAAAAATTAGTTGCTACCTTGAGGCGAAACAATAGTACTGCAGTATTTGTTGATATCGACATGCACAAAGCTGGGACATATTCTTCACACAAATAAAAAAAAGAAAAAGAAAGACAGCAAGGAGAGGGGACAAATTATTTCTGGTTTAATGAAGCCCCAAGTTGGGAAATATCATACGCGGCCGATGGCACAATGCTTTTAATGTGCTCTGTGCACGCATGAAGTAGCGTACGGAATGACATAGATGAAGTGCATCGGTAGGACGCGAAACTTTCGACTCTGCAGAAATGTCACTGCTGAGACTTTAGTGCCTGAACGTCCACATCTCAGAGAGTTAGCAGCAATACAAACTTTAACCAACATTTGTGCGACCATACCGCACCACTCAACATCGTCAGGAATCTGCCGCGTTAACGCGAGACAACTATTGATTATTCGAATTCGGAGCATCGAACTCGAAGAACTTTCGCAAGCTCAAACCCAAAATATCGGCACGCGGAAGCACGATTGGATACATAACGATTTTCGCATCTATCATAAGATATTTCCCCACGTATCCCTGACACACTTAAAGATTTTAGAGGCGCCTAAAAGCAATGCAATCTCCACCAAAAATCACGGTTGTGGCTGCCATTGGATGGCATCAGTGAACATCAGACGACTTCAAGTGGAACCAGGCAGCGAAGATGACGACGCAGGGAGGCAAACAGTAGCTATACACAGCTGTTCTTCAACAACCCGGAACATCAGACTTTTTCCGATAACTGCGCCATCGGGATCTTTCTACAAACATCCGACAACGCTCGACGATTGCGCAGTCGGTCTCTCTCTTCAAAAATCCGACAGCATCAGCAAGCAAATTGAGGCTAATCTGGCAGTAAAAATCACTAAACGTCTCTCATAAAAATTCTTCTTAAGGTGATGTAACATTTATCTGTAAAAAAAAGGAAAAACAGCTCATCACTTAAGGAGGTCACCGAAAATTGCTTCACATAGTCTCCTCTTTTCATTTCTGCTGTGAGATGACGAATCTTTAAACGATCAACGTCTTTCATCAATCGCCACAAAAAAATGAAGAGAAAATCAATAAAATTGCGCCCAGAACTTTTGCCTCAGGCTACCTCATCCGGAGCAAACATCCCCTTCATAATAAAAGTCCCATCTGAATTCATACGAATCTGACTTTGGGAAATGCCTAAAAAAACCATCCCTACCTTCAACTTGCTGTTTAAGATAGGGATGGTTTTCTAGCTGCCACAAATGATCCGAGGTAAACGCTCAAGTGACAAACACACAAGCACTGCGATCGCTATGCTTACCTTACTCTTGAATCGGACAAGCTCATCCTTGCAGGTAGTGTCGGCTTTCGCGATCACGGGGATCACGTTTACCCGCTCGGCGAGCCGCCGCATTGTCGTCACATCGAGAGCCTTGAGCCTAGAATTATTAAATAATTAGTAATACTGCATATCCCTATATCAGAGTTATACAGTTGAAGGTAAAGTTGCAAAAGCAGTGCACGCGAAATGGAACCGGGAAATAACCCAGCAATGCAAGTTACTAAAACCTAAGTCGTGAAGAGGAAACGTGAAGTTCGGGAACACAAATTCGAGGACACCACGTCATAAGTGGACCTTTCAAGATGAGGACAGTCTGACAATGGAGATGTTAAGCGTTTTATCTGTTCCCTACAATCAATTGATTGGAACTGACGCAGACGTGGAGCAAGCGATGCATTTCAATAACAGCATTGCGTAGCAATGATAAAGCTTTTAAATTACGACTCAACGAGGCGAGGTCTTATTGTTTAAATTACTGCACACTAACCGGCTCCAATCCGTTTGAAAAACGAAACTTTAAGATATGATATGTTTTCGAGTTTAGACGGAAAACAGTGACCGTGTTCAGTGGAAAGGAAGGGAGTGGGAGGAGTGGAGGGTACATCACAAACAAGAGAAAAGTCGGCACTGAACTAGACTGGAAGGAAATTCGACCGCTATAAGAAATGAGATCATAAAAATCGACAGAAACATAAAACTGTGCTTAACGAATGCTTCATAATATCAATAATGCTGAAAACTTCAAACGCCTCAAAAGCAGAAAGAAACTAAACGAACGTTGCGGCAGCTGCTCATCGCCGTTCACTTTACAACCATCTCTCCGATACAAATCACTTTAATTAGCATTTCACAAAGAGAACTTCACAAAGCAATTCCACACTGTTTGGGGAAACCGCTCATCTATTAACGCCCTCTTCCATCTATACTTGCATTAATCGCAGAGAGAACATTTAAGAGAACAACTCGCTGGTTCGATTATCAAAATTTCGGAGGCTCGAGATTATACGGTGTTGAGAATATGCCATCAACTCAAAGGATAAGGCAATCCAGACGAATTAATGAATTATCAATCGGAGAAAAAACAACGCCATATGGTGGAAAATGATGCATTTTATGAGATTTCTGTGGCAAGTCTCACCATAGCAATATACTGCTTATGAAGAAAATTGCGTAAAAATTCCCACATATTCGTTGAGGCGGCGATGAAATAATGGAGCTAAAGCAATCGCTCCACGCTTAATAATTCTCCTCATATATTCTCTATGTGAGCGACCGATCCTAATGAGTCGCCAATACTATAGCAACTAATTATATTTCTATTTCATTCACAAAATCTTATATAAACGGAAAGTTTTTAAAGCAATATTTCTAAACGTCATAGCGAATAATACCTCATGAAATAAAAATAAAAGAAAGAGACCGGATTCATAAAGATCAATTGAGATTAAACAATCTGAAGCAATTAAAATGAATCCAACAATCAAAGCATATCGCAGAAGCAAATCAAATGAATCACTATAGGCAGATATTCGGTCAAATGTCTTGATAGGAAAAAATAGTCGTGAAGGTCAAGCAATAGAAATCAATGCATCAACGAGTTCTATCGAAGAGCACACACACCTACCTGCACAATACGCTCATCTTCACAACGCATCAATTTTGCCGTTTCAAAAACTCACACAAGGTCGCCTATAATAATAGAAATCTCTTCATTACTACAGCATTAATAAATCATGGATTCATTTTTCTGGGGCAAAAAATAACCGCCAGTTCCTGAAATAATTTCATAATCGCATTCATATTATTACGTATTTTCGATAATATTTTAAAAAATACTCTATGTTTCTATCCCCCAAAGGAAATGCAGAGATTTTTTGAAATGACCGAGCCATGTTTCAATTCCTAAAGAAGTCGAAAATGTGAAAAAGAAAACAATCCACACAGCCGTATTAATATTTCACTCAAAATTATGCGTAGAATCAGTTAACTTCATAGAATCAGTTAATCCACTCTATTGAATCTCAGCAAGGATTTAGCTCGCACAACGAACACAAATGCAAAAACCTATTTAAGCCGGACAATTTCAATGCAAAACGCATATCGATCACTTAATTAACAATAAAGCCAAATGAGCCAAATCAATCATTAATTATTTTTCCTACTGATATGCTGCTATATGCGCTCACAATATCAGCAGCTCTTCATTAGAATCACCAACTGCATAAAATAGTAATGTCTCGTTCGTACTGGAAAAAAGAACTAAAAGTCCAGCTCATATTTAGGATATGATGGTGTTATACACCACTAATCGCTTAGTTTGTAAATAAATCTCGTGACCGTAGATCACACAAATGGTTAACGAACTACATGAAATATGGGAATTTTCTGAATATCTCAGGCAAAATAAGAATAGTAAAATGAACGATAACCTATTTTATGAGGAAAACAGCTCAAAACAACGTAATCACACCCTTATTTATAAGGCGGATATTTGCCTGAAATAACAAGTACTTCTATGCCAAGCATGAGACTAGCACATTCCGATGGAGTAGGTTAAGCTTATGTACAAAATATCCATGAAACCAGGACTGCGTACGAGTTATATGGGATCTTTCTCTTTATTGCTGCAACTTACCCCTCTTCCCCTGTCATGATGCATCTAAAAATGGCAATCAAAACTGTAAGGCTAAATTAAAGCGGGCGGAACGGAAGAATATCTCTCTAAGGAGGAGAAATTCCGATAGGTTGAGCGTGATCGCAGTAATAAAATGAAGAACTATGCCACTGCTGAACTAAAGAACGTTTGAAGTGATGACGTCCTATGATGATCAACGGAGCAATCGAACATTCGGCGATGATCGATTATCTTCTTCTCGAATCTCTCAATCTTATTTTCTTTAACACTCTCACTCTCGACCAGATCATATATATCAAGGCATCTATCCATCAATACAGAAAATGGGGGATAAGTCTCACAGCTCAAACATGATGAGAATGATCAGTAAAATGAGAGAGCAAGGATGAAAAAGCAATATAAATATTGATGCGATGTATGCAAGAGTGAATGAATGCATACGAGAGATCTATATCACTCTCCAAGGAGCGCTACCTTTGACCTCCACAAAAAATACCATTTATTTTCGAACAAATAAAATGACTACAAAAAAAAAAACCGTAAAGCTCATCGATACACTTTTTGCACAACGCAAATAAACTTCATTCGTTTACCTCTTACACAAACCCCTAGAAAGATCTCCGATTTAAGCTGCTATGCTCTCGGCTACCATCTACCCACCGAACTATTAAGGTACTACTGCTCCTCAATGATATTTCCTCTCATGATTAAAAACTTCCGACTCCTACATAACCCATCATTCACATATCGGAAACACTAAATTATTCGAACAAATCTACCATTATGATAGACAATCTCGATATACCAGCATGACAAAGCCTTCAGATGGAAAATTGTTGCATAAAATTCAGAGCATTTGATTTCGCTACTTTCTGCTCGCATCTATCATAATTTCTTTCTACGTTATGATACCAACCAACCTAGCCAATTGGATTCCTTAAACAAACATCAAATAACCCTCAAAATATCAGTGCATTTAGCATTTCCCCCTCATCGAACCATTAAAGATTTGAGGAAGGCAATAAAAGAGTGCATGAATGACCATTTTGAAAAATGAGCTCCTTGATTTAACGACCCCCAATCGGGCAAAGCACAAAGCACTATAATTACCCATTGTTAGATCCATGACAGTCACCATCTGCCAATTTCTGACGGCAAAATGAGCGTCGAGAAAAGCAAAACCCACTGCTATTCATTGCTCTTGCATTAATCATTGATCCACATAAGGAGTGAAGAAAAATAAATTCTTCCAAAATTGGAATTCTCCAGGATTTTTCAAATTTCTATTATATCGATATGAAGATATTACTTTCTTGAAAGCACTCCACTAATTTTACTATAAACATATCAAATTCATAAATCTTCATAAACGGCTATGAAATGATCACAAAGAACATTTCAATAAGAACAAAAATATATTAATCTAAATATGATATCCGAGAAACTGAGAAATCCCTCTCAGAGCCATTTATTCCCATCTTTTCAATTCATCAATAAACTATGAAATATCCCCCCTTAAGTAGGTTTTCAATTACCTATTCCTCTATGAATTAAGCGCTAAACAAAACCAACAAACAATTCCCTCATTCTCCAAATCTCTCTCGTTGAATTTTCTTACCAATATTGCTAATAATTAAACCATATCAATGATACCTATAGTTATTTCACTTCTTAAAATAATCCCAATGAATCGATTATATTTTAAGCGACAACACTCATCTAACGAACGCAAAGCAAATTATTCCACAGAGAGAAAAGTCGCCTAGTCGAGAAGAATAAATGAAACTTTATCTAAAACAATAAGACGACGAGTTTTTTGCACTCCATTCATTTGAGCGACCTATTTCACATCTCATTAAGCAATAATTACGCATACAAAATAATCCACTCATTTTCACTCGACCTTATTGCTTTTAAAGTCTCACAAAAGAAGCGTCGTTTTGTCGAACTATTTGGAACGAGGTGCAGACATCTTTATGAGAAATTTTACTATCTACAATGTCCACAAAAATCGATCGATCAATGGAAAAGATGGCAATCTAGATCGCGCACTATAGCGATCAAACTTCATAATTTATGGACCATTGACTCCGGAGCTGGAAGTACGATCGAATGGAGAAATGCACATAAACCTATACGTGGACATTAAACTGCCATAGTGCATTCTGCAATTTGGAATTAATAAAATAATTGCAATCAGCATATGCTGGTATCATCGAAATAGGGCAATCTTCATGAATCAGAGGCAAAAAAAGAAATCCCGATAGCTTTTACAGCTGCCCAACGGTGGAAAATCACCAATATGCACATCTAATGCACCTGAACTTCAAATGAAGCCAAACGCTTACATTTTTTTCACTAATGATACCAACCAAATTTTATAGCGTCGACTTCAGTAGCCACTCAGGTAGAACCACACAACACACGAGTACACACAGACATAATCTCGTCAGAATGTTTAAATCTCACTTGATACGGCCACCTATATGATCCTGAAACCTTTCTGGATCAGATTTCAGGATGATATATATTCAAAATTTTGAGTCCAAGAATAACTCGTCCAAAACTTACGAAAACACAACTCAATACCGAAAAAGTGATATGATCTCATTTATGTTTAAAGTTGGAAAAGAAGAGCCAAACGAACACACGATAAAAACCAATTCTGACAAGCATTTCTTCAATTAACTTAAATTTTTTAAGAGCAAATTTCATTGCATTGTTAAGAAAATGGAAAGATTCTACATGGCCTACAAAACTCTAAGAAACTGTACTTTTAATTAAACATTCATATATATATATATATATATAATATATATTGCACATTGTAAAACACAACGTCAACAGGAATGAGCATTGTACGAATGAGATGTGTTGAAACACTACGTTTGGCGATGCGTTTTTATTACGGCATATAGCCATCAACGCATTCTGCGTTCACATCAATGAATCAGCACTCCACCCGTACCCATCTCATTTCTCCCAATCGTGCTAGCAATGCATATAACAAAGGGCAACGTAAATCCTTAATGATCCTATGTTCGCAAATATTTCTCTTAACGCGCTTTTTTATTCCCAACCTATCGATGTTTTATTTCTACTTCACTCTTTATCCAAAGAACACCGACCTGTATCACTACGAATTCCAACCATGTGTTTATTACGCATAGGCTTTTGCATTATTTCGCCCACCTCTACCAACAATTCACCGAACATATGAATCAGTTTAGTAGGATCGAAACATCTCAGATATAGTGGAACCATTTCAAAGAGATATTTCTGCTTCCAGATATGTGACCTTATTAGGTAAGCTACGAGCATCGAAAAATCCTATCGGTTTCCTGCCCTAACGTTCAACTTATCTTTCTTTAACGAATGGCTGAAGAATTATCATCGACTGGGAGGTCAAAGGTCAAATTCCTTCAAACGATAGCGAAATGTTACATCAATATCCTCACAATAAAACACCGGTATTACAAAATGCAACGAAAGAAAACTGAGAAGAAATCTGAATCAAATCATTCATCGTGAAACATCAAACATCACTCAACAACTACACGACAAATGTCTGCGAAAATAATTCAGTTGATGAGCATAAAAAGAATTCATAATCAACAACGATATCAGCACTGTATCGCTTTAATAATATACACATATTTTCCTTTATGGAGTCCTAAACACATACAATCGTTACTGACGCATTTGAGGATTATATAATGCGTTAAAGAGATCTGCGATGACCTTCAAAAAAAAAACCCCCAGGAATATTTCAAAAAAAGAATACTCACCAACGTGTTCCAGTTAACTAGAGCTGACATGAAACACATAAAACGAGCTCTCATCTACCATATCACCTTACGATGTCCTAAAATATAAAGCGTATACCTCCAACTCTCCACTCTACCATAACCGATCCAGGAGTATAAATCTAACACTATCCTTCTAAATACTTCTAAACATATTGCGATCACCTTAGACCTTCAACAGTGTCACATAAATAGGCAAATGAAACAACTAACCCGTGTCCTGTGGGTGAAATGAAATAGAGGCAAGCATGTATGCGTGTATCATCGTAATAGTCGAGGCATCTCTTGATCTTCAATTCCTCTTTCAGATATTTCTCGAACTGCTCATTTATATATTCCACTATCACTTCAGCACTGAAACTAATATCACTCATACTTACCGCGTCATCCTCAATGAACACCTACTTATATTTACCGTTTACCGCATCCTAAATACACAGCCAGTATGAATTACCAGAATAAAAAAATGAACTAAGCAAGAAAAAACATATCGCGATTATTTCTCTCTCCTACGGCGTAAACCCCCAGAACCGAAAATCCCTTTAAAAGAACCAATATAGGTACGACCTTGTGGCTCAAAAACCTCGGGAGCTCCTTTCCCCTATTACCCTTACATCAACAATGGACACTGCAATTATTAACACCTGGCACAGAATCACGCTAACAACATGGATCGTTGTCGCTTAAGATGGGGACAATAGAGCAATATTTCAATATGCTACTTCTTCTGAAACAGCTATCCTTTACACTTTTCAGTTCAAGCAGAATTGCACTTATCGTTAAGGGAATTGTTGCATAAATACCTCCACCTCTTCAACTCTTTCTCACTTTCTCCATAGCTGTTTCCACCTTGCATAACTTAAAAAACCAGCCTTTTGTCTTTATCCAGTTGGTCACCAAATCCCGCCGTTTCCACGATCGTAAGTTTCAGCCGGATACCACCTTCCACAACATCTGCAACTTATCTTAATATCTTAAACATTACCGTTAAAACACCTATTTCCTCTATATTTAGCTGGGCTTATTATGAATCGCGTTTCATTTCCTACAATATGCCTAGGATCAACCAACATCTATTTTACAATACATCATACTCGATGGACCGTGTCACTGTTTCTCAATTCAGTTAACCATCACAAATGCATTAATCTCGTCGAATCAAAAGATTTTTTCGAACTCTTACAACAAAAGAATCGATCGCAATCTTTCAGATATACCTGCAGAGATACAAGAAGCATCTCGCTTTAATTTGAGAGAAGATAAAGATGACATATATCTTACCATACGATTTCGAAAGTAGGTTGACAGTTTTTAGTTCATTATTGCACGGTGGGAAATCCAACTTCATATTGAATAACGACTCAATTAGCGTTGTTTTACCCATACCTGTCTCACCAACGCACATCAAATTGAATTGAAACCTGAAATTTTCGAGAACATTCAAGAAATTATTATTATTCCGCTGATAGATACTAAGCGATTAGGAAATATGCACATTATTCCGTATTAAAATCCCCTTCTTTTTAGGAATGACAATGGAAGCTGCGAAAGGTCGGTTGCTTCACATCTATATCTTCACACTGATGTATTCCTTCCTGATTAATGTTTCGTCGGATTTTGGAAGAGGAAACATCAGAAAGAGGATAGTTAAGGCAACCAATAAAGAAATGGGTCGAACAATGATTGAAAAAGACAACTCGATGAATTCACAGAATGCATAACGGATGGAACAGGTGGACAAACGTGTCACATTAAATTCTGCACCTCTTTCGTTCTATTAAGCAATAAAATATGTTACTGATAGAAAGCCAAACACACGGAACAACTTCTTCATATTTTCACTGATCGGACTATGTGCCCGAATTCCCTCCCCCCCCCCCCCCCTGCTCCTAAAAATTCGCTATGCGACCACAAGGACATAAAATACGATTTCACAGATCTTGCAATTCCCACCCCTCCCCCTCCCAACCAACAAAAAACGTCAATCCCTCATGTCCTCCACCCCCACCCGCACCCCACCAAAAAAGAAAAATGTGATGTTGACGATGTTTCAAATGCTGAATTTCTTTCAGCTAATTGATTAATTATCTGCGGCCACTCATACCACAGTTTCTAATGATATTTTATTAAGCCTATCAATGACGATATTCTCACGTATACTATTGAATATCTGCGTAAATAAACTTCAAGATAGAACAAACCGTTTTATTTAATCAAAGGAAATCAATGCTATCGAAATCGACACCTTTCCCGTAAGGAGCCAATAACTTCAACTGTATTTCGATTATACTACGAATAAACTTAATTCTAATGTTAAAAAAAAACTTCCCGAATTATATTTCTACTTTCTTAACTCATCACTTATCAAATTTACACATAAAAAACTCTGCCCGAACAGTGATTTCAAAGAACAACAGAAAAAGTGCGGTGATCTTGAATATGCGGGAAGTTAGCTGAGTTCTTGGACAAATTCAATCAGCCTCATTGAGGATTTAATTCACTTGTCTTTTACCACTTCATCTAAGCAATAAGATAATGATAAGCATATGTTACCCTTGTTCGGTGCATTTCCTGACCAGCTGATGTGGTAGCGAGTCAAAACCGACGTGCCCATTCAACTGGAGTGTGCGTACCTTTTCCCCTCTCGGAATTGTTCCTGGAAAAAATGAAAGAAGAAAGCAATTGTTTTACTTATTGAGACAACGAGACCCCATATACGTGTTTACGCACACATGTCTATGCACATAGAATGTTGAGATTACAATCCATGCAATGCTAATGAATACGTTAACTAGCAGACTGGAAACTGAGCTGGCAAGCCGAGAACCAAAAAACAATCGTTACGGTTTGTACCTGTGGAAGCAGAGAAAGCCGCAGATGAGATAGTACTGGTGTTTTCAATCTTGTCCACCTTCGACGTCTTCAATTCGACATGTACTGCGTTTTCGAATTTTTCCACCTTCGATCTAGTATCTCCGTATCCGCATCCGTTTGTGTGCATAGCATCTGATCCACCATTGAGTACTTTCAACGGCGAGGCATTCTTCAAATGAGACGGAACTGGAGGTGGAGGATTTGGCGGCGCCTTAAAATAAAAACTTCATTGTATTAAGTCGATTTCATGAAAATAGAGGAGTTAGGGAAATGAAAGTGAAAAATGACAAAACCTCAATCAAGCTTAGGCAAAGAATGGCAAGCAAATAATATTAAGCAAATATCAGCATAACGAGAAATTAATGCGATACAAATGAAATTACCTTCGAAAATAGTTTCCAGAAGACTCTAAACGTTCGTAGACTTCAATACTCAAACTACCAATATCGACTTTCCTTGTGAAGGATTGCGAGAACCAACCTAGGAACTGCTTACGTAAGGAAAGATTAGCGCCGAACAAATAAATAAGAAACCATTTCTAAGTCATTTTAATGTCAGAACCTAATTTCATCGATTATGCAGCTGATAAGTTTAGCTGATTAACTATAATCAACCTAGGGCTAAGGCTCGTAAATGAGCCATATCGCTTTGGTTCATTTCCATATTCGATAAAGGCAATAGTGATGGCAACACACATATCCACTACCTTCTATTCGAAATGCCCAAAACTTCATATTTTTCAAAATATGATAAATTCACCTAAGTAACTGAAATATATTTTTTAAGGTTTCCACTTCTAGCCGAAAAATTCCATAGACCGTTGGCATTAGTGATTCTAAACTAACGACAAAAGGTTTGCGCCCATCCATTGATTGTATAGTAAACGTCGATGTACGCTTGTCGAAAATTGCCGATGAATCTTCGCTTGGCACTTCAACAACTGAGATCGATGTCTTTGTATCGGTGGATTCTTGATTGTGCAGATGAGCGATATTATTGGCACTTTTCGATGATGCAAGATCTTCAAATAAAAGAAACTCATAGAGAAATTACTTTATTCTCTCAAGAAAATTTAAGTTATTACTTTTTCTTTTATGAATTTTTAATTCTTACTTTTTCTTTTATGAATGTGACCTATACCTCTCTGTTTTCTATAATCGTCTTTTTCTATATTCTCTCTCTGTCAAATCCTCATCTATTGAATTCGACGACCTATACCTCTCTGTCAAATCCTCATCTATTGAATTCGACGACCTATACCTCTCTGTCAAATCCTCATCTATTGAATTCGACGACCTATACCTCTCTGTCAAATCCTCATCTATTCAACTCGACGACCTACACTTTTATATAATAAATCAAGTATAACGTAAACTTCCCTATACCCATATTAATAATCGCTTTCATCAAGAGTCCTTTGAAAAGTAATTTCAAGAACGAAATTTGAATGAAACTCAATGCAGCTACCGTAACTCATTCCTTATAACCCCCCCCCCCTTTCCAAATGCCTTACAAACAGCTACATTCATATGAAGTAACTTCAACGATAGAATCGGTTCGCTTATTTTCTAGAAAGTATTTTCAATTCCGCAAATCTCCCAGATCACATTCTTCCATACACCTCATCTATTGAATTAATCTTTGCGAAAGCTCTTATCCTTCCTGAAATATAAGGCACAATTACAAAAGTCCACAAAACGGCATAGTTTCCGGATACTTAATAAATGGGAGTAATTATGAGAATTCCTTTCGCGACCTATTGGATATGAGAGTTTTCATATTGCCTTAGAAGGTTGTCGAATTTTCCCCTCTAAAGAAGTAAAACATCCACCCAATTACGATGTATAATCGACTTCTAAGTAACTAAAATATAACTTCATTTATATTCGTATTTCGGGCTGATTTATATTACCTCTATATTAATATTTATGATAAAATCGAAAATAGAAACCTAAATAATAAACAGAATAAACTAATATATAATTAAAAGAGAAAATGCATTAAATGAGAAAGCACAATATGCGCTTTTTCGTTGTTTTTTCTTTAGTAATCGTTCGTAATTTCTTCGGAAATATCGTCAAATATTAGTAAATGATAAAACCAAAATTTGATGAAAAAGATGGACATTTTCGTAAAAATACGATCGCAATGCTATGAACATCCATGAAGCGCTTATATTCTTGCGATTATCCGCAGAGTTACTGCAATTCGGCACGCACTGAAGCTAGAATGTCACTATGGATCTTGCTAGATCCTCTGCCAAGAATTCCTAGACTTGGTTAACCCTCTACCAGGATCCCAATCGATATACCTAGATTTTGATATATCCTCTACTAAGAAATGAATAAATGAATATCATCGAGAGAGAAAAATTCATATAATCGACCAGATCATTTCAAAGATGAACGCCTACTCTTGCATGGAGACTTTGCAAAATTATATTCAACTCATAACGCCGATCGGGGTGCTATGAGCTGAAAATACGAATCGACGATCGATCGCTAAGCTTAGACAAAGATTTGTCGCCTTGTTAGATATGTTTCTCCTATGTTCACGATTAATGATCTCCCATAAATCACCTATAAACGATAGCCCTCATATCAATATAGATAAATAGTGGATAAACAGTGGATAACAAAGTAAAATAGCGGATATGCGTGAGCGCTTCAAATAGAATCGATGCTACAACGAGCAATGAAATGGAGCACCGACCACTGAGAGAGATGGATAGTGAAGTAAACAAAACGGAGATCAAACGGTCGAAGAGAAAAACAACAAAGAAATCATTCATAGAGCAAAAAAAGCATTAAAGCAAGAAGATCTGAGAGATGGATCAACTCGATAATGGACAAGAATCTTGAAGTCTAAAAGATATTACCAGCGTCGGTTTCAACCCTATCCATAAGAGGAAATTACAACGATCTATTGCCACTGATTATCTTCTCAGTAACTTAAGGCAAAAAAAAAGAACCAGCTTGAACCTCATGTCACCACCTTGACCCTCAACTTCACGAACTTCCACTCCTCCACCCCCAGCTTATCATTCAAAAAAAAACTTGAAGTAACCAAATACTAAAACCTTTCGATATACTCTGACGACCAAAGCACTTACAACGCCATATCGAAATCATCGACTCAATACACTAAAGAACATTTTCAATAGTTGCGACTATTCGAAGCAACAGTGGTTTCGCTTCATTTGAATAAAACATAACACCTATTTAAATCTCATTTTTCCCGCCATTGTATCTCGCAGCGAGAATTTGAATGCAAATCGAGTAAAACTATTGCAACGCTACAGCGGAATTTCGAGAGCTAATTTCAGTGTTGGAGATGTTGATCGTGAAGTCAAGGGTCGAGTTCATACTTCGTGAAGGTCAAAGGTCGCGTTAACACATCGCGAACTTTAGTCGTGAAATAGTCGTGAATTTGAAAATCCAAAATAACTAAACGTACTTGCGTAAGTCAGAAGGGTAGTATGAAGTGTCTAAATACGATGAAGACAATAACTGCAATTTGTCTCTATGTGAAAAATTAAAAGAAAAAGAAATTCAATATGAAAAATGTTCGATTCATCAATGATCGATATTTGTTTGAAAGTGATTTAGATAACAAAAAGCGGAAGAGTTGTTTACGGAATACTTACCGAATAGAGCCGCCGATTGAGAGCTTCTTCTTCGATCGTTGTGCTCTTTTTCCTCACCTCTTATAGTTGTATGTACGCATGAAAGAGTTAGTTCCTTATTTCCGTTGAAATTTGTTGTCTATAATATAATCACCATTTAATAATCTTTAACCTTTAACCTCTTATAGTTGTTTGTAGCCGTTTAAATTTAATGCCTATAATATAATCGCCATTTAATAACCTTTGACCTTTAATATACTTCAATCAATTAGTTTTAAATAAAGCAACGATAATGCTTCAAACAGAATGACTTTTGATAGTTTATTGAACAAGTTGGTTCCATCAACTAAATTAGATGACAGCGGATATGATACAAATATTAGTAAGAAAATTAAATGACAAGCTATAAGGTAGAGAACCTCTTAGAACAAGAAATATGAAAGAAGAGTTGAATAAACTTCGCAGTATAGAATTCACACTACTGAGGTAAATTGTACGAGCATATCGAGCTATGTGTTGGGAAATATTCAGCATAGCTAAGCACAACACTCATAATAATTTCCCCAATTATTATTGCTCTCATTGCTTAATGTGATTGTTCAAAATCCATACACTTGTCTGCAAAACTGCCATAAATTATGAATGCAAAAGAAAATTCAGAGAGAATTCCACATGATCGGCACCTTACAGGTGCTTTTTTGCCTACTATTTCAACTTGTACTATGAAAAAATGATGATTGAGGTCACATCAGCATAGATTTGCAAAAATTGAAATACTATCTCATGCCACTATTCTAAAAAACCCCTCTCGATCTATCAAATAAGACTAACGTTCACGAGTAGAGATGTTAAGAGGTGCTATATTTTGGAGCATATTCCAAAATTAAAACTACTCTCCAAGCTCCTGAACGAGCTCACTTCCTTAATGAGGTCATAATCACAAGTTCCATGATAATGCTTCTATTGCCGTGGAATTATAAATTTTCAGAGTTAAGAGAAAATTTCGAAAGCTGCACTGCCTTTGGTACCACTAACGCGCAATCATCGAATAGATGATTGATCTATGGGTTCCGAACTAGAATATTCCAAATAGTGGAAATTATACTATCGATATCGATAGCTAAAGAGATGAATTGCTTAAATATTTCTGAGGTGTATGAATTCACTTCGAATCGTCTTATTTCAGAAATCACGAAACTGATATGGATAAATGAACAAAGACGTTTGATAAATATGGCTATCGAAGTGAACATTTTGCTAAGTAAAATGCTATAAACGGAAGCGAAAAATTTCAATTAAAATATTACTCTGTGGGTAAAGATTTCCTAAAGGTAAAATAACTAGTAAGAGCATATTATAATCCACTACTTGAAAATGCAATATTTTAGTACTGTGATCGATCAGTCAACTATAATCGGATCGTCAAGGATGAACTCGAAACTTATGAATTTCCCATAGATAGATATTAAGCTCGCTTGAAGCGGTCGTGGCATAGACGCTTTGTTATCATTCGTTATCACTGTTATCAATGTAACGATTTTTCGACGTTTATTATTGCTTTAGTAACCACCTTATGAAATTCGTTCCTCAAAATTCCAGTTTACTTACTTACAAAAGGATCCTGAAAAAGAAGTACCATCCCAATTGATCGTACTGTTTTCCATATTAATAGGTAGTTACTTACGTTGTTATTTATACTCTGATATGATATTTCGAAGATAGAATTAAAAACTTCAACTCTGAAAGAGTGATATGTGACGAGGAGATAATGTTATCAAAAAACAACAATCACATATGACTATAATTTTCATATGAGAATGCTGTGTCGAGATAATATTACGTGCTTAGTTTAGCTGATAGAATTTAAAGATTTTTATTGGCCGAGTTCATTGCCGCCATATTAAAAGTCAACCGATGAACTATTGAAATATCAAATTCTGCTATGTGCTATCATCGAATGAAGAAGGTAAAACGATGATAATAGCTGATATTGATAAAAATAACCAACTTCTTTGGCCGGTTTCTTAGATAATTCGTAGGTTTCACTCTCTCGAGGCAACGTCCAAGTTGTGGTCGATTTAGACCGTTTGGTCAGAACTAACTGCAAAAAGAAAATTCACTAACGAAGATATCACACCTCATTCTATCATCAATAGGTTATAAAAAGATGTGAAAGGTGCATTTCCTCCCTCTCTCAAAAAAACAACTCGAAAATAGGCTATGCTGTGAAGAGATCGGACGTTTAAGTGCTAAACGTCAGTTGTGATCATTAAACCAAAATCAACATGCAAACCTTTTCCATGGCTGATGAACAGCATCGTAATATCGCGTTTCTCTATAGTAGCATCTGCCCGCTTATATCCCTCAGAAGCTAAAGTCATGGATATATTCAACTAAGTACTTGTATAGCTAAATATGCAACTTTCTATTCTAAATCATATATTCATTTGAAAACAGTCGTTATCCTGCCCATCCTTCCCCTTCCATCCCTCTCTCCGACCTAGGAAATAAAAGCCTTCGGCTGAAACATATTTCGAAAACGTGTCGGATGCAAATTGTCTCAGACAGGAAAACCGCGACTCCCACATCAAGTTCTCCAAAGACTCTAACACTTCAAACACTTCTCGAGTTCTCCGAATAAACAGAGTTAACAGCAATTGGTATGTATTGCAATTAATCGACTACTTCATTAAGCATGTAAATTTTGCTGAAACAAGTAGCTGAATCACTAAGAGAATGAAAAAAATAACAACAGCAACAACTATGAAACAGCCTTTTGCTCGAAAGTTACAAAATATAAACACCTTTGAGCTTCTACTGAAATAAATACTCTAAATTACTGCGATTGCTAACCAAAGTATCGAAGAAAAACTGATTATTGAGTGTAAATTCTCCCGAAATTTTCCCCATCAGTGATAATTGAATGTTTAGCAATTAGGCAGAAGAGGGTTTTTTACATTAAATAATGTTAACTATGAACATCCTATGCAAAAAAAAATTTTAATGGAATTATTGGGGAATGTCCTATATTAGCGCCTTCCGAATTCTCCTTTGCGGCTTAGCTGATCAGCTTATTCGATTATAAAATACATCCAAAATGATAAAGCTGTCAAGGATCGTTGAACGATTGAAATTTTGCTAAAGGTACTGGCACGATATGCGCTTTCATTCACTGAAATCATCATATCACCGAGAGTTTCAATTCCACAAATTCTCAGCAAACTGCAAAATAGCAGCATTCGACGAACCATATAATTTCTTTCGTCCAAAGTATTTACGAGAAACTTTCGATGGCGAATTCATTTTGAAGTATTTCTTCGAGTGTAAATACATGGAAATTTTTTGGGCACATTTGAAGCCTCTAACAATTCTCTAAGTTAAGATATCAAAGCAAAGAGTATGAAGAAGCATAATTAAATCAGTGATGTTTAGCAGCTACAGTGCTAATCTACTTCCTTAAGAGAAGACTTCAGATGGGAGGAATATATGTTTGCTAAAGCTAAGGCCTACTGCTATGACATGATAATATTTGGTAAACGTTTAGTTGAATATTTAGCAAGAGTGGTATGAGAGATGAAAATTATGAGCTTTTTGCACCTAATGCGAATATCCGCTCTAAAAAAATGGAATTTATACCTCAATTCTGCATATTAAACGCAAATCACCCCACAGTCATCCATATGATATTCTAAATGCATATTAGAAAGACGACTGAAGAAATATGCATAAAGAATTGCAAAAGATAAATGCATCAACGATTGCGATCAGTTAACTGCTCCTATGATCATAATTCGCTAAAATATGAAAAACTTCGGCAATAATCCACTGAAATTTCTAAATAATCCAATTGAGCGACGCAAATTGACCGCTGATATTGTGGAAAATTGTTCAGTGGAAAATTTATGCGGAATTTCCATTTTTATACAAATTTATTGCCAGCTTAGTATTTATCCATTCACTTATCCAGTATTTATCCATCTGTTATCCATTCAACAAATTCGCAATTTCCACACAACGAATATTCGATTACTGCTTTTAGTATTTGAAGAGTTGAAGCCACTCGACACATATACAGAGATATGCGTATACAGAGGCGCAAAATGACACTCATTAAATACCCGTACTAACTCATTTCCCATATTTTATGCAAAAAAAGAGGTATAATTACAGAATTGAGCAGTAAAATAACTTAAGCGTACTTTAGGGTAATGGCGTTTAGAGGATTTTACAATATATATACACCTCCGTACGACTTCATTCAATGTAAGAATTCACTTGGATTTAGATATATTCGATGAATTGAGAGTGCACTTGTGGCACCTAATGTTTTCAGGAAATAAATCGCATTCGAGAACGTTACATACAATAGTTCAGTAGTTTCTTAGTAAGAGACATCTATAAGACATAATAAGAGAGTTTGTCGAAAGAGCGAAAGATGATGGATGAAGGATATGAAGAAAAAGCGATGTTACTACAGAATCCGTAACGATAATATAAAAGTTTAGTGGTGAACGAGAAAACGGTATAAATGCTCTAAAAAGGACTACTGAATATGAGGATGTTTATTATGATAGAACCTTTTTTTTCAATTTTAGAAATGCTGAGTACTTCTTAATGGAGTGATTAATTTTGGTAACAAATGGTCGCTAAACGATATTATCGGGGGTAAATGTCGTCTTTCAGATAATTTCATTCGTTAAGTCTTCGTAATTTAATGAGAAGACACAATCTGCAAAAAAGTGTAGCTTCTTAGGAGAATCTTCAGAGGGACATTCTCCAAATGAAAGACTATGAAACATTAATCTCCTTACATTGAACATTATCATCGTAAAAAATAATATATTAGTGAAACTTACAATTTTTATAGTAATAGCAAAGAGCCGAATTGTGAAATTTAAATTTGCATGGTACCTCATCGAGCTGTTTTTAATGACATACTCGTTGGACCTATCCTAGAACACTTGCACAATTTATATTTCCAAATTACTCGTACACTCAAGCGAAATAACGTTCCAACTTAATATTCTGTCCTTTCTGGCTTCTTGGATATCGTCTATTTTTGGGAGATTGTTTGTTTATATCTGAAGGATAAAATCTTTCAACAGCCCTTTTTGCCGTTGGGAAACTCATCTAACAAGCATCACAATCACAAATTTTCTTGCCGTAGTAGTTATCGTGCTTCCTTTTGAGTCGACACACAGGAAAGCCCTCTCTTTTGTATAGCGACTATTGCAGAAACCTATTGATAGGCGAGAAATTTGCAAATATGATTGAATTTTTGCAGTTATGAGAAAGATTACAGCAACGCACAAATGTGCCATTTCAAGTAAAATTAAAGGCTAAGCTTAGTCGTTTAATTTAGCTCATACTTAGTAAAAGAAATTAGATTTTAATAGCATACCTTGATGAAATTCATTGTCGATATTTGTTGATTATATGAGATTGCATCGTTCTTTAGCTTCTATTAGTAACAAAGTCAAGCTTTTTGATATTCGTTAAGTGAGTAAAATCGATTGAACAATTTCATAAATGCATAAGCCTTGAAATTAACATAAGCTTCCTGCAGAGGTTATATTGCACCCCAAAACACTGAGTCATAACGTTTGCATTTTTTTACAACATATAGAGGAGGCATGGGCGGCGAAAATCGTTTGGTCACACGTACGATCGATGATACTTCAATGTTCAAGCGCTTGAGGGATATTTCCAAGTTATTAGTAGTTCGAATGCTTGTTACCTTCGAAGATCGATAGCGAAGTGATCAGATCAACGACATCGATCAGTAAATAACCAAAGGAATCGATAAACATTGACGAGAATTCCAGTTGTTTAGGAGATAAATTAAGGGAGGATAAATGAGTTCAGCTAATGATGAGAGCCCACTCGTTTAGGCCATAAACTATGCAACGGCTGCTAAGCACTATGATCAATGCTTAAAATGCTAGTAGCGCTGTGAGCACAACCTTTTTTTAGGAAGAATCTTTAAGAGAATATACTTATATCGATTGCGTGGACGCAAAATTCAAACGGACGTCCACCTTCAAAATAGTATGATATCGAAATAGTATGATTAGAGGCGCTAACAAACGACGCTTTCGAAGAACTTCAGATCGATGAATGCGTTGACGTAAATAAATAAATGAATAAACTAGTGAAAAAATAAATAAATAAGGAAATAAATTTCTTGGAAATAATCCCTCCCTAATTTTCTGGAAAAAGAGGCGAATTTTAGGACATAAATGAAAACAACTTACACACTGCATGCTGAGTTGAAGCTTTATCAGTGATTATATTGCGTTCTAGCTGTTTAAGCAACGACAATCGTGACGAAATTCCACTCACAAATCGAAGACAACGATATGGGCTCGCGCAAATGCGCGTCTCTGTACTTTGCAAGCAACGATGATACAACATAATGCCACAAACGCTCGCTACGATTAGAGGGAATGTCGTAAAAACATATAAAATATGCATTTTTTTTTCGAAGGCTTTAATCAGCAACCGCAATCGTACGGTTACGCTTAGATTGATGAGATGATCTTATAGATAGCGAATTTCCTCTTAGCGGAAAACGCATATGAGAAATTTATAAGGCTAAAATTTATTATAAGCCTAGAATAAGATTATGATCGACCTGATATTAGGCGACTTTCAAGATGAGGAAAAAATCGTGCCAAACAATGGAGAATTTAAAATCAACAGATTTCAGATCACCAAGATGTCTATTGTTCAAGTTTTCAGTCAATGATATATCAGTGTGATGGAAATTTCTAGTGACATTCTCTTGCAATAATTACTTATGATTGCTTATTTAAAATATATTTATCACTGATATCAGCGATAATTTATCAGTGTATCTCATAAAAAAACAAGGGAAGACTTCAACGGAATTCCTCAATTAATGAAAGAAATCACCACAGAAAATAAGTCGACTTAAGCGAGAATTACTTTAAAATGCTATTTGAAGCCTTATTGTTCAATAGAAATTCAACAACATACCTCTATCAAATTTTTTGCACATACTTGCGTTAATTTTCCACTATTCTTATCGAACATTATCGATATTGGTTGATAGAATGAATAGTCACTGGGCAATTTTAAGAGTTCCACAAATGAATAAATCGTATGACGACTAGGCCCACTCTTATGGATATAACTCATTGGATATTCATCCGGATCAGCGAGAATCTTATCATCATTAGCACGCGTAGAATTTATTCTATGATGCGTTTTATCTTCGTTGCTATTAGCAGACGAGCCGATTTTTTGTTCAATGGCATCATCCATAACTGAGTTAGAAATTCTCGTAGTTTTATCACTCTCACTTGATTGCAAGTGTTTTATTTGTTGTAAAGGAATTTCATTTTCCTTCCGATCATCATGGATATCCGGATAGTTTTCTTCCAAAATACAACGCAAATCACATGAGCACTTCTCATATGCAGACGAAATTGATGAGGTTCGTCCATGTTGCCTTAACGGTAGATACGAATCAAATGTAGAAATATTTCTCCAATTTTGTTCGGAATTTGACGTCGATTCGAAATCATTTTCATTATTTTCATTCATCGCGATATCACTGACTTGTTCATCGGTAGAAGTAATTAATGCAGAATGTAATTCAAACGTATCATCCATTGATGCAAGAATCATTTCAATTCCACCAGGTGCTATCGTTTGTGCTTTCAGTGTACGTACACTACTCGCAATTGGTGTATGTAATTTCTCGACATTATCACCACGAAGAAATTTCATGATTGTTTCCAATGAAGTTTTATATTCTTCAAATGATTCATCAGTTATTTGTTCGGAAGCGTCTTGCTTAGAGAACTTTTCCAAGGAATTAATATCTTTCGAAGGATTCGATAACTCCCTTATAAATGGCGCTTTCTCGACAAATAAAACATTCGATTTATCATCTTTTCCGATATATATTGAATGATTCCCAGCGCTAACTGTTCTCTTAACTTTCGATTTACGAGTGGAATCCTTTCGGCTAAATGAACGAGTATGCGGTAGTAGGCGAGAAAAAAATGAGCCACTCTTTACGGAACTCATTTCAAAATCGTTTGATGTCGATGAAATTCTTTCATTTTTACTCTTCGAATGAGCGAATGCTTTACGACGAACGGAACGATTTGTGCTCGTTGAGATATTCTCATTCGAAGTATCTGAACAACAATTCCAATTTGGCATTTCCGATATCGATATCTTCTCAGTAATTCGTTCAGCCATCTTTCAGCCTTCTAATATTTCATAGCGTTGATATGAGAGGCAACACTTCAGAATATTTAGAAAGCACTGTCGATAGTTGCCGAATCAAATATTCCCAAAGAGTAAAATAGAGAAGAATCGTTGATTGTTGAATGGGGAAAATTCAACGTTACGGGCTTGAAGAAGCGGTAGCGTGATGATGTGGAAATAAAATGAGAAAATAAAACATTTTCCAATCGCGTTCTCTATCATTGAAATAAAAAAATCCCAACAAATATAATCAAAAAAACGAAAGAAAAGGAAAAGATGACGCATAACGTTCATAGCAAATCGAACTAGAATTTAGCATATTCTGAGAATAAAGTCAATGTTGTTAACGCTATCAGTTACTTCAACAGGAAATCTTAATGTAAATTATGAGAAATATGAAGAGAGAAGATATCTGAGCAGTTGAACTAAACGACCAAAAGCCATCTATAGGCGATTTCTTCTAACATTTTTTTCCTACAGTTAGCCCTTTTTCCACTGTCAATATCCCCAAGGAATAGAACGCTGAGGAAGCAATTTATACATAAAACAAAACCCCTTGTCGGTTTCTCTTCGAATGATGTTGCGCTTCTTCTAACGTTAGCTGTCATCATTTCTCACTATGACCATTCTGGGAGGTTATGTTCGGCAAAGAACCTATAAGCGGAAGTTCCTCTATGAAATAACTTTAACACTTATTGCGCAAATTTAGAAAAATGCTGCTTATTGAATTCAAAAATGAAAATTTACCTGTCGAAGCGATCAATTAAAGTGAGAAAACCTAACAACGAGAGAGGAATAAGATGGTTCGAAATTATTACTAATACCTTTTTTGGCATATTCGTGCTCGTAAATTTGCCGTTCATGAAAGTGGGAAATACTCGACGAGTAAAAAGTCGAAAAGATACAGACAGCAACAACGAAGAGTACGAGCTGAATTGTAAATGAATGTCGCCGTTGTTTCCTACTCGGATAGTGATTGAAGCATTTTTCATTCTACAAAGTGGGCAATATGTGCTCAACTGTGGACGATGAAAAAAGATAAATGTATTACACTCAAAAGGACTCACCGAAAAGCAAATGATTAGCGCTATTTGTGCCGTTGAAATGCCCACTTGGTGAGTTTTTTCCAAAATTTTTCACTTAACACAGAACTCATTTGGATGGTCAAAACGATTAAAAAATTGAGGCTATCACCTATCACTAAATACCTTTAAAAACTTGATTGCCTACACATCCACGTATCGATTTCCGAGGAATTCCAACTTAAAATATGACCTTCAATTTATTGCGGCTTACTGAAACTATCTTAAGCTTACTTTTGAACGTTGTTAAATACAATATAAAATGTGTCGAACAAACGTGACATCCTCATTGATTATGAAGGAAACAACAATTTCTTGGCGATATACACAATATGCGCTCGTTTAAGCGGGCCAAGAATGATTGAAGATGCTATATCATTTGACGGCACAATTACTTCCCTCCGCTCTTTCGCTTCCTCGTCGGCCAATTTATCGTCAATTTGTCCTCTTTGTGTACTACTTAAACAAAGCAAGAAACCGCATAAAAGACGAGTAGCTGAAATTGTGTAAAACTAAGGGAACAACTGTGGAAATGGAATGTTTCAGAAATCGAAATGATTTGCCTCCTAACTGAAATTTTTTTAAATCAAGTTGAGCTAACAGCCATAGAAAATTGAGAAAGGATCTGCTGTGTAGGAATCGCAAAATCCTAATGAGTATTTTATACATTTATTTTTCTATTTACTCATCTGTTCATTCATTTATGCGGGGAAACAAAATTACTTATGTAGTATGATGGGGGAAAAAGGCTCGTATAATTTAAACGACTTTAAAAGGTTCCACGTGTTTTAGAGCTCAGTAATTGCTAACTGGTGAGAAAAATAAGGCAATAGTTCTAGTCATGCGCATCACAAAGTGCCTAAAGAGGTAACAGATCGAAGATAGCACACTTCTGCTCTTCCATAGAAGTTATTTTTATACTCATCGTGTTATGAATATGACACAGATCATCTCGAATATTGACATAGGCGTTTTTCTAATGCGAACATTACACATTGATGACCACAACTTTCTGTGGCGTTTGGCTAAGTCCTTTGAAGTAAACCGCTTCTCCACTCATATGTCTTATGAATCAATTTACACTGGGTCAAATCCTTATATTGAAATATCAAATTTCTCATTGAACGAATAAATTTAACCATCGAATGATAGTAATATGAATGGTCTTCATAAATAATCACATTAAATGATCAAAATCTGTTAAACAACGAAAAATCCTCACTTCCTTACAAAGTTATCACTGAGTGAAAATGACGATGAGACGAATGCGAGATAACCCCATTTGTTCTACCTCCTTTCCTCCTTCCTTCCTCTCGTCCTCTTCCTCCTCCCTGCCTTTCGTCCTCTTTCTCCTCCCCTTCCTCCTCTTCCGTCCTCCCTCTCCTCCACATTTAAGCTGATTTGTGCTAACAATTCTGAAATGTTGCTTTCCTTTGAAAGTTTTACGACAACGAATATCGGTCGTTTAATAACACTTTTCTCGTCTCTGCAATAACTAATTAAGAAGATTGAAAAATTTGGGAAACAAATGCAGCCGTTTTGGCTTTATTCAAAGTAATTCTCTACACAATAAAATATTCATTTTCAGAAGGGAAATTTACATCAATAAAATATATTTTCTTAACTCAATATAAAATTGCAGTATGATTCAGCACTGCTTCCTATCAGATCGTTTCACCGTTCACATCTTTTCTGTATAATGAGCATCTGCTTTCTCGATTACCGCTGCCCCATCGCTAAACAATATTGTCCCTCGCCACGAATCATTCATATTGTTCAGCTCATGAATCTATTGTACACTCGGTGGATTTTCAAGCCCAAAGCATTCTCAAATACTGTTTTGTTTCTCACCATTTTCTTCCACAAAAATACTTGTGAATAGGCACAGAAGGTCAGCATTAGGCATGATATGAAGGGAATAAAGAGGTCGGGTACATGGATAAACGGGAAGAAGAAAGAGAGAAAGATCCATAGTTTAATGGAAGGAAAAATCAAATATTCTTGGCTAGGTCGTACGTAATTCTCTGTGCATCTCATACATGATCGCAGTATAAAAATTCTTGTTAGTCGAGAGCGTAAAATTTCATAGCAAATTTTCATCCCTTCTTTCTATCAGCGAAAGTTCGACAATGATGAGAAGCTTTTCGTGATGAAACGCATAAAATTGCGCAATCCTATAAGATGATCTCTGAAGAATATTCTTAACAATTGAATCGTACAGTGTCGTTCTTCATCAGAACGCAGAAGAAATAAAAGAAGAATATATATCTATAGGATATATATATAGTTCTTAAGATATATATATCTTAAGAAATATATATATATATATATATTCTCACTTCTTAAGATATATGTATATATCTTAAGAATTGAGTTCTTTATGCTCGAAATAATGATGTGCTGGAAATACTTTTAAAAAAATATGCTCCCTCTAAATGCGCAAAAACAATCAACAGTAAAATGGATAGAAATTAATTTACACCACACTGAAATGGATATCGGTAATTTATTAGTGGAGGTTTCCAGAAAATATGAAGGAATTTCAGGAAGGAAATGAGAGAGGCAATAGGAAAGTTGATGCAACAATGGTCACCTTATGGAGTGAAGCTTTCGATGAAGCTAAAGACTTAACAAAGCTTAAGGAAAAACGAACTACTTAGCCACCGATACAGCCATCAAACAGATAGGAGGAGAGAAATTTAAATGAAATCCACATATTTGCAAGCGGAACACTATTTAATATGCTTATTTTATTACGTATTGGAGTGAATAAATCGCAAAACGAAATGAACAAAGACAGGTGAGTTAAGCTTCGTTTCTTGCAAGGAAACGATTATTCTACCATCGATCCACTTATTTGCATAAATGAGCTTTTTATATCGATCGTAGGTATCAGTTTGGCATCAAATGAGCACAAAATGCCCTTCGCAAATATCGGAAAATGAAAAAAAAATTATTGAAGTTTCATATCAGTTTTATATTTCTGATTTCCCTCTGACTTCACCTATTCTCTTAGGCACATTCGATGCGACAGACAGCATAGCTAATGCTCCTCTTAAAGCGATATGTGCTGTAATCGCGATGAGACGCCACCTAAAGGTAGTGACGAGCAATGGAGCGCAAAGAGCCGATAAAAGTCTCGAAACATGTCTCAGAGATTTTGTTTTCACTTCGCTGCTTAAAACACCAACTAAATATGAAGATGGTTATCGAGTAATGCAGTAATGACAACGTAAAGCTCTGTTTCTCTTTCACCACTTTCTCACTCTGTCCCATGTTGAAAACCTCCAAGAAAGATCTACTTTGAGAGTGTTCAACTTGGAAACGTTGCAGATTTATTCTGTATGTTGCCCATATGTCGATAACAAATATTCTTCTCAAAAATGTCCCTTTCTTCTAAGTTCCCATTAAGGGAACAATTTTCGAGAGTTCTACTTGAGGCGAATATGACAGTGGTAAGTGCCGACAAATGAAAATTTCACGAAGCAACCTCGTCCACTATTGATAGATAAACTTTTAATTAGGTAATTCACATAAAATGATGAAGCAATTTCGTTGACAAGACGACGGATAGAAATGAGAAAAACAGCTGTTACAAAAACCGTTCATCGCTCTTATTATCTGCTGCGCGGTCGGTTGCAGAGAAGCTCGGACTACACTTGTTGGCGGTGTTCAACTGAGCCAAGCCCTAGCATCCTCATCGCGATGAGGTTGGCGAACGAATGTTATGTTGAAATAAATAAATATGTAAATAAAAATCATCATATAGCTGAAGCAAACATTGGTAGGATATATCATTAAGTGACATGAAGGCATCGATCATATTATCAGTCACAAGTCAATCGACATATAGTTGATAAAGTACCATCCTTAGGATATATACCTCGTTGAACTCGAGTCACGTGAGATGAAAAGCATAGAAAATAATTATACATAGAGATGAAATTATGCGCACCATCTTCAGCAAATAAGAATTTCAAATTTCTAACTTTCCAAGTTTTCGAGAAACCCCTATCCTATATTTAGCATATAGGCTCTTTTATCTCAGCCGTACATCAAGCTGAGATGTCCACACTTATAGAGGACTTACAGAAAGGCAGTACTTGTTGTATGTGGAATTATTGCAAAACGAATGCATATCTAAAGTGAATGGTAAAAAAGCGGAGCTGTACTGAGGTAGAATGAGGTATCTATTCACCTAGTTGTTTTGAAGAAATGCAGCGCCTATCTATACCTTTCCGATAGTTACTAATCACTAAGATACATTAAAATACAAACTGAGAAGGAGCAGCCAAAAGGAATATGCACTATGAGCAATAGTCATTTTTTTCCTTACGACGAAATTCATTACGATGATTTACGGGGACAAATGTGGCAAAGAAATTGCTGCCTAATGAAATTAAACTCAATGGAGCAGAATGGTGGAGAGTCCTAATTTGTGGGCATTAAAACAAGTGCGTTCCTCACACGATCACTATCGATGAGAGAGATGGTCGTAGACGTAGGTAGTGCTCGTTTTACGTCACAAAAAAGAATGTACAACACATTTTGTTGTCACTCGTTTATGCAAACAACGAATAGCGGCTTATTATCGGTCGGTGAGCGTTGTGTTTAGCGATTTATCTGGACTGCTACTTCCAAAGAATTTGTAAGGGCTGGAAGAGCTGTTAGAAATAATATTTGTGGGGATGAATGCAAGGCTTTTAAAATCCTTAAATTTATGTTTTCAAATCCAGGAAAATTTAAAGTATAGATATGAGTGGCAATGTTTATTCCTATATTTATTGAGTGGAAAAACATTTCTTTTAAAGTATACGTAAGTGTTGTTTGGATTTTTCGGGGAGTTTTTTTTTCATTAGTTTACCTTCAATGATGCTCTCATCTCATAACTTTATATCTGTTAGTGCGGTAACTCATTTGTAGTATAGAAAAAGAAACGCTATGAACTACTATTGGAAATCATAAGGAACATAATGAAAATTTTCCTCAAAAAGACTCATTACATGAGGAAAATGATGGTGGTAAAGGTATATGATGGAAAAATGATGGGGAAAAATGAATAGAGTGAAAATTTCGTTCACCATACACCTTTGATTTTTTAATATTCAAGATTAACGTAAACTTACACATATCATTTTTATAGTTATGCAATATGAATCTCAAAGAAAAGGATTATTTCAGGTGTATCGAAGTTAATGTCTTCTCAAGTTTTACTAGAATCCTGAAAGGATTTTCTCACAAATGAATCTGAATAGGTCTAAAACTGAACAAATCACTGATTGTTTTTCTCATAAAAGAGCTAAAAAATATCTCATTGATAGGAGTAATTTTATCTTAAAATAGAGGGGAAATTTGCGTCATTTCCACGTTTCTCTCTCTTTCTCTTTAGCATTCATTTTGTGACGCCCTCAATTGTCGCCTTGTCGCCTCTTATGTCCTTATTGATGGGTAAACGTACTTTCAGAATAACTCCTAAGTATAAGAAGAAACCGCTCAATAGTTGAGAATTGTTTGTATCTCATCTCCGCTCAAATTCACCCTCGAAAATCTCACGGACACTTCTCAAGTGCTTTACAAATTGTCGAATATATTTTACCTTCCCACCCAAAAACATCATCGTCATATTCCACAAAAACACCTAAACTTTGTTTCACTAAAGGATAGCAAATAATTCAATGAATTTTTGCACAAAAAATGAGAGAAGAATGCCCTTATTTCTCGCCGTTTTGCACTTAAAGAGCACCTATTGGCATTGATGTTGCTCTTCAATTATTCATTGTCCCTCTTTCTTTCTCTTTCTCTCTCTCTCTACCTCTTTCACTCATACACACAGACAGAGCAACCTTTTCACTCAATATCCGGACAAAAAATATTTTCCTTATAAAGGACGGGCGTAAACGAAAGCGCATTTCTCTTAAATTATAGCAGATGCAATGGTTTCTTCAATTTGCCAACGATAACTTCTAAGGAAAGAGGTAGTCAATTTGCAGTTATAATACAAAGTTCGCATGCGGAATCATATAAAATTCTGGACTACAATTGGATCATTTACATAATTTATTGAATTAAGAACTTTAATGAATAGAACTCAATGAATCTTCTAAATGAATCTATTTTTGAGTTACTTAAATTACAGAAGCAATTCGATAGCAAAGAAGACTTCCGCTCAAATATTGATGATACACTGAGATAATCGCGAGAATTCCCTTCCAAAGAGAGAAAAAATTAAATTTTCTGGATGGAAGGATTCAAATATCGTTGCTTCCTGCTCCCATTGTTCACGAATATTTCATCTATTCAAACCGACAATCATATAAGATTTATTTGAACATTTATGTAATTGTCACTATAGCGCTTATCAAAATATTACTCGATAAACATCGCTTAGCTGCGACTCATTAAAAGAGCTACAAATTATAAGAATATGCTTAGAAAAGAATCAGCAGCATAAGCGATGAATGCCAGTTAAATGAACGATGGGAACGATATCTGTAAATTAGAGGAGTTGAAAGACGTGTCGGTCAGATGCGCCAAAAGTGAAAAAAACATAATTCATCAGTAATTTAGAACGAACGATTGAAAAGCAAGCTAAACACTAAATTTGCGAAATATATGCATAACGCGTTTGCTAACACGTCTTAACCATCGATATATAAAGGCAATTTCAACAATTCAGAAATATCTATGGCGGAATTTTTTAGAATTCACCAATAATAGAGGATTATCCGAAGATGTCGCAATCATTTAGCAATACGAATACAAACCTTTCAGGTAGTAAGTTAACTGAATTCCATTTGCTCATCAAACGTTATTGAAAATTTCTCTTTTCGGGAGAATCGATCGTCAAAACATCATTTGATGGGAGATTCCTCGGGCGAACTATACATAAATTAATAATTTCTATTCTTATATATGGAAAAATTAAACCATAATTTAAGCGCTATACAATAACGAGACACCAACATAAATTTCGAAGTAATTTGTTCTTTTTGAGTACATAGCTTCATAAGATTTATCAAGTACCCCTTGATAGCACATGAAAATCTCTGCATGTGCTCGATTCTAGAGAAAAGGCTAACGATGGAAATCGAATCTATAACCATAAGCGACTAAATTAAGAACTATCATGATTTATGCCAATGAAAGAAATTGCAGTTGCATATGAATATGATTGGATGCAGTAATAAAGTCTACTGAAAGAATATTTGCATTGAAAATAACAAACCGTTCAGATCTTAAAGTAAGAGAGAGCTTTTCGCCCTAAGGAGACCTCGTGTGAGCTCAACGAATCTCCCAGCTCTACAAGTCGACGCTTAATGTCACCAGTGGCAAGGATGCCCTTAAGCAGTAGTTCTCATTCGTACTCTACTTTGATCCTCGCCATTCTCATCGATAGGAAATCATTACTATATTCTAGGAATATAATGAAATCCACTTCTTTTTTTAAGGCGTTTTTTTTAGAAATTTCATCATTTTTCAGCTCAAATGGAATCAACAATTTAAACTCAATTCTCAGTAATCTCCAAAGTGCTAAGGTTCATGAACTTATCGGCACACATCTCTCATATAAAGTAATAAAGGCAAATGCAACAGAGAGCGAATAGCAGATATCGGAATAAATAAAGTGCGAGCCGCGAATAGCCAGGCAGCTAGCTCTCAACCGAGACATCGATGCTTCTTGTTCTTTTGCTTTTCATCTCTAGTACTCTCGTTTTTTCGATTTTCCTCTTTCCTCCACTCTCTTGTTCCTCACTCACATCCATTCGATCAGCGCATTTGCGCAAATTGTTTTACCCTTTGAGCCGTTGCTCGATAATGCCATATATGGAAAACCGTCATTTAGTCAACCACAATGAAATATTCTCAATTGCCATTATGAAAGATACGATGAGACGTCGCCCCAATCATGTGTCTAAACAAAATCTTTCGTGAAAAACTTATTTTGAGATTACTGATTGCGCGACGGAAAATTATTGATTGGAAATTAACATTAAAACAAAGGTCGTCATAGTTAAATTCGAAATTTAATAATAACTGCGACCTATTTGCTACCCAAATTTTATGCCCATCCATATTTGGGACTCAGAATGGCATAATAGTGGCTGAACGGTTATCGAGTATATTAATCAGCCTGAATTAGCAGAATCGAAGTGCAACTGCATCCTTAAGATGATCCGCTCGCATAGGAAGTGCCGGATATATGTGCTACGCTTTTCGACAAAAACGAAACTATAAAATTTTAAGAAGACGGCGATCTCAACCACTCAAAGAATAGGTGCCCAACCTTTATTGAGCGATGCTGCACTAGGCTAAACCTCTACCACCTCACATTTGCAGCTTCACATAAAAGAGATTGCTGCAGAAGAGAAAATGCAGTGGTGTATGGGATGATCGAGTGCTTCGCTCTCTACTGAAGCCCGTAAAAAACGATAGAACTTGTGCGAACGGATGGTCTTATTTATGATGTATCTGCGTTGTTCATTTTCTCATTCCTTCTTTCCCTCCTGCGTTGGCCCACCTTCCATCCTTCATTTTACGTGCTCAACAAAACTGATCCATCTAAAATGACAAGAGATAAACATAACAATGATAGCAAAATTTAATGTATTCGAATATACTCCTCAGACAGCTTGAATTATTTCGACATAGGGAACATAGAAGCTTTCAAAATAAGTATTATGTTCAATAATTGCGGAAAACAAATTGTTTCCTCTAGAAAGTTGAAATTTGCAATGTGAAAAACTTCACATGATTTCATATAGTCCTGTGAAAAATAACAAATATTCACCGCTTATGAGAAATCAGTTACTCGAAGAGTTCTTATTGGCTGTGAAATGGCAATTTCAGCTTTCAAAAATTGAGAACTGAAATCAAATACAGTGAGCTATTGAGGTCATTCCGAAAAAAGACCATGAATTTGTCAGCAGTAGCTATCAAGCTTCAAAATATGCAGAGCAGCCTGTTTCATACTAATTTCGACGTATCCGTTGTCATGTGAACCTAACGTCTTCTGCTGATCACTACATAAAATGTATTATTGCCAACATCATTCGCTGCACAATTTCATAGAATTATATACGATAATAGTTGATAATATGAAAAACTATTCTTGGACTTTATACTATTCGTAACGGTATTTGAAGAGGAGTGCTATTTGATGCAATAAAGGATCATTTTACCACAAAATGAACAATTATAGAAGACGGGGAACGCGAAGTGTTAGAAAGATGGAATAATCTCTTTCTTCAAAGCTCTCTTCATTTACTGCAGTTGTTCCAAAAAAAAAATGTTTGGCAAAAAATCTCGTGCTTGGAAAAAACTATAAACGACAGAATGTAGACATGAATATGAATGCTCCTGAGATATTGGATTTATGAAAATACTGGATGCTTTGAACGAAATAAGGATTCAAAATAAGCAACTCTGCAAATTCTATTCGAAACGAAACTATAAATCACAGACTGCAGTAGGCGAAGATAGAAGACCATAGACAGTTTTCCAGAATTGAAAAACTTAGAAATGCCTAAGCTAAAATACCAATAAAGATGAGCGTTAACTACTAATCAACTAACTGGAACGTTATAAAAAGCGCTACGAGAAAGGATAATTTGATTTACGCAGGTAGATAATATCGATGCCTTTGTATGCATCTCTTGAGACGACGCGTCAGATGCGGAGAAGTTAGCCCGTAGGCAGCTTCAAATTTCATAAGTGAAACTTCTGTTTCCGCTCAATGTAAAGAATAAATTCTGAAACTTTTGTTTGCATATATTTCAGCGATTCCAAACGATCATTGAGCAGTATTCTCATTTCATAAAAGAAACTGATGAAGATGTTTTTTAATGTCCCGGGGTGAATTTTAGGCAAAACCATACTCGCAATACTCGACTTTAAACAACTTTAAACAACAATAATTCCTAGTAATTCGAATCCTCAAACATTAGTACTAACAATCATATTGCATCATTTAGTAAGAGCAACCTAGATTGAAATTAAAGCTATCATTCAATCAGAGATTATAGTATTAAACAAATTACAACACGTTCATACAGAAGGCATTAAAATACTAAAAGGGAGCTTAGAAGTTAAGAGCGATTATTGGAAAGTTTGAGAATATCGCCGCTGATTCAAATATGCGTAATTAATTCCATTTCATTAATGCATTTCACGCTTAGCAGTAAGTGAATTTTCATCATAAAATATGCTGAAATTTATTCCCATATTAAACTTTCAGGATTCAATAGCGTTTTTCATGATGCAATAGCGTTTTAAATCGTAATGCATTTCAAATATTTCTCAACGACATCGGTATAATATAACTGTTAATGGCGTAGAGAGGAAAGTGGGCGCATAGAAATATTCATAATTATTTAGTATAATTTAGGTCAGAATATATTAGATTTTCCGCTCGTCCTCTAATTCCTCGTTCATAAGATTCAGTAGAGTTCTCTTTCTATCACTTACTGCAAGCTCCTTATTTAATGGATATAATGGATGAGGTTAATTGAACGGTTAATACAACTTACCCACATACGCAAACACATCGATGGGGAATATCATTCGACGACTATACACATTGATGAATGACTCAAAGATGGGAATGCTTAATTAAATGCATACTTTGCCCTCGTTAACATATTCTTCCACTGGGATCTTTTATTTCGTTATTCAGCTTCTAATGCCATACTTCAAGTTTGCGAGTTTAATTAAGAAGATATCAATAAAAGGCAAAAATTCAATATAAACAAGAACAATAAAAGAAATTAGGTAACGAAGGATGCGTTTTTTACAGCTCATTTACATACAATGCGAAAAAAGGGGAATTATGGAAACATTATTTGGCCTATGCATTTTTTGAGCTACGATCATTTCAAATAATTACTCACTACGCATATCTAAGCGATGGCCTCAACTCGAGCGCCTCGAAGTCGTATTTAGAAAATCTTGAGGATATATAATATACATAAGCTTACCTTCAATATCAATTAGATATCCATTCATCAGTTTTCGAGTACTTCTAATGATGGAAAATGGTTTGAAATGAATTTTAGGTCGACGGACGTACGATTTCACGTCGAAATGCCTATGAGAAAATCAATTTTTTGTTGTTTCTTATGGGTGTTTTATTAAGTTCACCACTTGAGGTGAACCTTTTAACACAGGAATCTAGCAGTTTTTACATTAATGAAAAGGCTTAAAAATTAAAATTCTCTCATAATTTAGAGCTTTGAATTGAACCTCGTAAGACAATTTCCTAGTTATGCATATTCACTGATTCATTCCGCCTCCTTCCCTTAGTTTTGGTGATAAAAAGAAACATTCTTCTCTCTTCATCCCATTGCACCTCACCACAAGCTCTCGAAGATTTCAACCGTAAGTTATCAACACTTCTAAGCGCCCACAGCTGCCCACGCATCTTTGCGTAAAGGTTGACTAGAAGGAGTATAAAAATTGCATACTCCATCCGGTTTTCTGAGGAGCTATCCTGTTTCCTTACATGTACTTTGCAATACGGAGTGAATCTCAACGTTCCAAGTTCGGCTAGCGGTAAGGATTTTAGCGTTTACCTGAAAATCGCTCTTTCGTTTTTGATCCAAAAGATTATTTAAAAAAACCGAAAAGGTCCATCCTGTAGTTACTGCTCCATCCTGACTAATATAATCTTTCATAGAGTGTCGAGCAGATATGTTAGAAAATTTAATAATTAAGTGAAGCGAATAGCAAAGAAATGAGGAAATCAAATACGTTGAAAATGCTAAACAAATTGAAAGCTCTAAACGAAACGTCACATATTTGTGAAATTTAGGTGGCAGAAAAATATTAATTGTTATATCTTTTCTTGTTGATTCAGAAGCACGAAAGTCTCATTATCAGCACGTCGTGCTCGATGAAGTCAAGAAGAAATTCGTCGGAAATGTTTCCAGTAACGAATACCATCGAAAAACTCAGCCAGTATTATAGATAGCAATCTTGTAGTGTCAGTCGGGAAGCCACTAAAAAGAATATGCTCTTCGCAATCGATCATCTAAAAAAACCCTCAACTTCATCAAATATGGGTCGCTAAATTTTTCTTCTAAGCGTAGGAAATAAAAAAATCGAAGAGATGTTCATTAAGTGGGAGATTCAATTATTAAGGCGAATTAAATAATAGGCAGTTATTGCTGCAAATAGTCTGTTTCCGGTGAAATCAGCACCTTAGAATAGCCTCAAGCGTTTGTTAGAAATCTAAAATGACCGATTTGGAAAACGTGGGAGACTTTATATCGCTCTATTGCATAGTTTAGTAAGAGAATGGAATAGTAAACATTCAGAAATTCTCATTTGTGGGGGGTGGGGATGGGAAATAAAGTCGAAAAATTAGGGTATAATTGCTGAGGTATAAAAATGCGAATTTTAATATTTCTTAATATTTTTTCCAACTAGAGCGCCTTCAATAATTCAATTTTCTCAACGCTAATGCACAAAAGTGGCGAAGTTTTATTAGGTTAGGATGGAATAAATGAATAATTGTAACTAATTTAATTCTAATAGAGTTTAGAGGACCAATATGTTCGGCCAGTCGGATGCTTCCCTTTAATGATTTAAATCATTCAACACATTCGAAACCCATAAATGCTCAACATAAACCTTTCACATGTTCCCTTACCTTATTTTCTTTACCGTTTTTTTGAGATAACGCACAACTATCTCGTCGTCGAGAAATTGTATTCACAAGTGAACCGAAAGGATTTCGTGTGATCTTCAAACGAGATGTGAGCGATGTTACGGAAGCATCCATCGTTGAGCATTTCCCCGATCGCTTATTCATGATCGAGTTGCTAAATGCGTTTGATCAATAACAAACGAGGAACATCGATCGAATATTCCAATAAAACGCTCACGAAACATATATTTGTAACGAAGTGAAAAAAGTATATCTGGAGTGCAATTTATGACATTAAAATAGGCAGTTTTTTTCCATTCAAGCACGAATCAAGAACAGAAAATAAATTACGGGATAAAATCAGTGGCATAAAACAAAAAAGGTCATATATATAGGCATATGATAGAATATTTATGTATATACTTATTTGCAAGAAGAAGGTCTAAATCTGTTGCAAGGAAGGTTAAACAACGCAAATCCAACAATGCGAACTGAAAACTGTGTAGAAGATAAATTGTAGCATGATAGTGAAGCTCTGAAGCTCAACAGAGTAAACTGCTAAACAGGATGAATCGTTATTTATCTCGGCTATTAAACGTCTGCGGTGATCGAATTCAGTTATTTGCTCTCATTAAACGTTCAAAATTGATCATTATTTCATCGCTTATCAGGCTTAGAATGGTCAAAGTGATCAGATGATCGTGAATGCGTGACGCTATGATCCATAAGGTACTCAAAACCTCAACTATCTTCATTTAAATTGAAGAATACAAATTGCAAAAATTAGTCGAAGTTAAAGAATGAAGAAAATGAAATTGTTCGAATTGGCAACGTTTTTCGCCCTTACGCGTCATCCTATTGGCAACGCACTGAAACGAATATCAGTCGCTGTCTTCTACCCATTAAAAAACTTCGCATGCGTTAAATCGTCCTTAGTTTGTCGTCTAAAAGCTTTCGTGAGGAAGAAATGCAGGAAGTTAAGCAAAATACAAATTCACTTAACTGAAATATATATATATATATGTATTTTTATTTACATATATTAACAGACATATATAATTGCCATCTTCTTAGTTTAACTTATTTTCACATCACCTACCTTTTTTAAAACCTCCATTCTGATGGAAAACTTCCTTTCTGTTCTTATCTTTAGATAACTTCATTTTTCCCTCATCATCGACTGAAGAAATAGATAAAGTTCATTTGCACTTTCCCCTCTTCTAAGTTCTCAATATGCATTGCTATCATTTTCCCATTTTTACTGTTCATTATTTCTTCATCTCTTTGCCTTATCCTCTCTAATAGAGGAGCATTTGAATGAACCATAATAAAGCACCTCAATAGTCGAAGAAACGATGAAAATTGTTGAGGCGAAGCGTTGAATATCGTCATCGGCAATAAAACATTGCATTTCCCACCAAAAATGCCTCAGTAAACACCATCCGAGAGTGCTGACATGATGTTTTCTTTTTTTCTCTACTATTTTCTCCTATACTAGTTATATTTTTGTATAGTTTCACCTCTCTCACCAGGTAGTTAATGAGTCTCTAAATGTTGTACCCTCCAAGAACATGGAATGAAGAAAGCGCGCGATTAAACGTGATGTTAATCCTTGAGAGGTCAGGAATAAGATAGCATCAAAGACGGGCATTTTTCCTCCAATCTTGATGATATTTATAGGATTGATATGGAAGAATTAATTTTTAATTCAGCGCTCAAGAATTAGCAGAAATTACTTACGAGAAAATGAAAATTGCAAGAAATGAAAAAGAAGTGAATGGTAAGTATGTTCTATTTAAAAGAAAGGACATTTTCGAGTACCATGCGAGGGGTGAAATTCTCATTATTCGGTATAGAAATGAGCTGCAAAGTATGGTGGACTTAATTGTTCAGTAAAATTATATCTTCTTTGATGAATTAATTCATCATTGCCTCATAAAATATTATCTACTTAACACTAACATATAGATGATAGAATGAGCGTGCTCTGTATAGAAGGCTTATCATGTTGCTGCACACTCGTCTATAATGGCTGTATATTTTCGAGGATGAGTTTTTCCATATGGACAATATGAAATGACTTATTAATGCAGCTAGCAAGTAAAATTTCTTGAGAGATGCTTTAATCATTCGCTCATTTAACTCTAAGCATGTTTAATAAAGGGAAAAGAATTCGTTGGATCACAGTCATTGCCGAAAATTGGTTCTCACAGCTTTGCTTTCAGGGTCACATCACCTTGAGGATGTTTACCGTCAAATAGACAGCGGTGCTAAAGAATAGTTGAATCGCTGCAATATGATATTAAAATCCCTTGAAACCAATTTCTTCTCAGCACTCTCACTTGCGCTTTGATAGCAGAAGTTGGACCAATGCGCAGAATTTTTCGAGGGACAGAAATTTTTCCCCGAAGAGAGATGAGTCCATTTTATCTTCTGAGGAAACACCAGCATTTTTAATCAAAGTTTAAGGTCGAGAAATGAAAATCTAAAGTGTAAAGACTACCCCAACAATTGAGGCATAGATCTCTATGAGGCTGAGAGAACAAAGCACGACAACTTTAGTTTCCATTTCGGGATTAAAGGTGGTCAATAGGGAAAGAGCTTCCATTGCGCAGCCGCATTCTTTCCGCTTTCGTAATCATAGGTAGAAGCAGTAAATGAAATGAACAATTGGTTTAGTGCAGTTAGATTGACCGTCAACGGCGAGAACTCTTGCTCGCTCGGTACCTCCCCTGCTTCCCGTATTTTCGTTACATCTGCACATAAAATATCGATATTGCAAGCGTCTGTATCGATATTGCAAGCGTCTTTAACATCCGACTGTCGTCGTTGTTTGCCGAATAATCCGTTTTCAGCATTTCAATCCTTCATCTCGTTAACGCCTACATGCTAAATGCATGAACCGCAAACTATTAATCCATATCCGTAGACATGACATCATCAAAACGTATTTCATAGAAATTTCATTTGACATGCAACTGCTTCTCATTCACTCAATAATATCGGCACTAAGCGGTTGTGACATTTTCAGTGAATGGCGTTCATCTATTTTATTTTATTTCATGTTGTTGAAGGTAATGTTCTAAATGAGTAATGACCGTTTTCATACTGCCAAACATGGGTTAGATCGATTCGGCGACCAAATATTTTAACAGTTCTGTGAGGCAAAACAGTTTTCGAAACGAAGACGAATGTTTAGAAAGAAAGCAGTAAAGTATAGCTTGAGACGTGAAAGTTATTGTTTCATCCTGTATGATCGCCTTTATTGATTTTAAAAACGGTGAATTCCCTTTCTTAAATCACTCAACAAGCGATGAAAATCGAACCAACGTGATGGACGTTTTTCTTTTTTTCAGCATTTCTGAATGATTCAAAGTAATTTTACAATAATGAATCGACGTGATGATGAATCGACTACACGTCAGCTTTTGGTATACATGATATCCTGATATTACACAGGCTTCGACTGAATGATTCGCAAGCTGAAAACATCTAACAGACAGAGGGATAGACAAGTGCACATGTGTCCATAGAAAAGGAGAAAACAAAGTTGTAGGAGTTTATGGTATTGATAGAGGAGATAAGGCTAACAGTATAGAAATGTTGTGCTTCGAAATGCTTCACTTCTACTGACCGAGATGTGATCCTTCAAGTGCATTTGCCAATTCACCCAATGCAGGAAATACAAAGTAAATAGGCGTAAGTGCTAAAAAATGTAAAATTAACTGCTCATCTTAGTGCACCAGTAAAGGCCCAACTTTCTAGGCAAATGAGCTATCAGAAAAACTTTTGAACGAATAAGAAATTCCAAGATAGAATGGGTGTCATCATGCTAATTCCTGCGACAGAATCTAGTTGAAATTTTAAGGAAGATATGAGAGCCACAAATTTGCAACCGCAATGAAGCGCTCTTGCGATACAGATGTGGAAATCGCTGAGGCCGCTCAAATTATCTGCAAATGTTGAACATTTTGATCAATTTAAACATATTATAAATGAAAGTTATGTCCGTTAAAAGTCCGTCGATAATTATCTGATAGGAATAAGCCGGAATGCAACATGTTTGGATAGGAATAAAGAGGAATAAAGAAAACGATGCAAAATATGTCATCATAAAGTCTTAGACGGAGAACTGTTGTGAGGAGTAGTTTGATTGCTCATCATAGTTCACATAAGAAGTGCACGATTCTCACTATTTGCTCGTTTTGGACCTGAAGTCGAGCCAAGAACATCTTCGTCATTTCACTAAAATGGCCACTGTTTTCGTTTGAAGGACAGATTTTCTTAGCTGCGCACGAATGAAAGGTCTGTACCGATGCATGTGCTCTCGTATGCGAATAGATCGCAGGTGTTCCAAATAAAACGCGAGATGCTGCATATTTGCTTCAAATATTGCTTCATATCCTCTGAGAAAATAAGAAGCTAATATAGTTTCATTTTTGAATATATCAAATGGAATGCAAAAAAAAGACTCATAATTTTACTTTTCATGGAAAGCCATTCTGTAGGAGATGCATAACGGAGGGGATACACTAAACGTTCGTAGCTTCAGAATGAGACTTGTTAGGACGTTTAAGAGGGTCTATGCTCGACCGCTTTTCTCCATTCAGTTCAGGAAAGATTCTTTAGATGGGATGGAATGAAATGAGCGATGAATTTCTTGTTCCTCGGGCAAACTTGATGGAGCAGAGGCAAATAGTTGCGCATGTAGGAAATTCCTAGGGTTAGTGGTGGGAATGTATTACTATACTGCTCGATGTTAGTTGGGCTCAGCACGATTAACAAACGAAACTCTGATACACAGCCTTACTAACTTCTCTATCGCCCCACTCCACACATCGTAATCTAACGAGTCGTCGCTATTTCTAATTGTGCTTGATGGAGGAAGGTGATGTAGGTAGCACTAATGTGATGTAGGTATGCGTATGGATCTTGGTCAAAACACCTATTGTTGTTCATAGGGCTTGTCGTTTCTGGTAACGCATGAGATTTTACATCAAGACATATGCAGGCAGTAAAATGCATGCATAGATGGTAATAGAAGTTCTTTGATGAAGGCCACTGTGATTTCTGTTAGCATGCTAACCTGAAGCTGCAAAAAGCCGATGAGCACTCACTCCTTGAGTGAATGAATGAAGGCAACCCAAGAAAAGATAGAACGGTAGGCAGTCGCGCAAGACATGAAAACGATATTTAAATGAAATCGGAACACCAATATATTTGTATGAATGACTAGTACAGTGGCATAGCATTTGGTGGACAGAATAGTGATGGACGTTGCCGGGTGAGCGCGTTCTGTAGCTTCATCAAATGCGCTTTGTGTGAACAGGAGTGGAGGTTATTCCAATGGCATTGTTGCGTTTGGAACTGTGGCTAGCTGTACCATTTGAGTTGATTCAGCGAACGAGCACTTTCAGGATACGAATTCTTTCATGAAAATATTTCTAACGAGGAAACTTCCTTCAGTCACTGGTCTATTGTAAACAACGAGAGGATAAAGCTTGAGAAGCTTCAGGATGAGATTTCCGCTCGTCTTCACAGCTATCGACCAGTGCCTTTCTTTATGGTGTCCACAGTGCTTTGCACTCTTATTCTTATGACAGGAATCATCCTCATTCAAGGTGTGGATTCATTCCATGACAGTGCCTTTCGAGGAAGCCTAGAGGCCATTGTACTACAGCTCTTCGCATGCTGCTATGGAATTGGATAAAGTAATAGGTTCAGTACAAATTGAATTGATGAACATAATGAACAGTACTCAAGAGTTACTGGTCGCTTTTAAATGTGCTTTATACGGCTTATGCCTCCTACTTGATGGTCTGAAATAACGACTGTCTTAGCAGGTCAGGACGGCAGGCAACCACAAATTTCGTTCATAGAAGTATGAACCCACATAATGAGCCCGCATCGTTTATGATTTCCTTGGCCACATGCAATTACTTAAATCGGCACAATGCCTGCGGCAGTGTTCAGATGTTTTTTGCTGTTTTTTTTTTTTTTGCTCTTGATGCAGTGATATTCGATCGGTTGGCTTTATTCGGTCAGCGGCAGAGCCTACTATCACTTCCATTATTTTCATTCACCAAATAACTCATAAAGTGCCCCCGTTGAACGGTCAGTGCTCACAAGGACAATAAACGAGGTGGGAGGGCAACTCTGCAGTCGAAATTTTGTGCAAAAACTAATAACGCTGTTCGATCGAAAATGATTGTTTTTATAGGTGAGATAAAAAGATCACTGTCACTTATTTCATATAGCGTACGTTGGCATAGAGAGTGTGATAATCGGTGAGACCATTTCGTTCAGTTGTTGTCCAAATTGAGGAAAGAACTTGAGTCCCATTGAACTTTCCCACTGGATGGTCTTTTCGTTTGATTGGGAAACATAGCTTCTTCAATCTTGCGAGGGAGATTTCTACAGGTCAATAAAATGTGAGAAAATTCTTTAAACAGGATTCTATCAAAAATAACATTCCTTATTTAAAAAGAAGAAGAAATATATATTCAGAGGCAGAATTAACCATCATCTACATGCCTTGGTGAAATTTTACAAATAATTTGAAATTTCTAGCATCAAATGTTGTTAAAAGCAAATACAGTTGTCGTAAGTCAAATGAACGATTTCGAAAACTATGGGCAGAAGAAACGGCAAAGGATGAGGCTGCTTCATGCGTTGCGGATATTGACTTCACTTATGCTGATGCGCGTCCTGGTCTTATTTGTAGACTTCATCCGGCTCAGCTGGATGGTAGGGTTTCTTTGCTTAGTCTTAATTCTATATTGAAAATAATTCACATTATTAGCTAGGTGCACATCGACGAGCTAAAATTCATTAATCGCCGTTTGCATTGCTTCTGACCGGCATGGTTGATATTGACAAATCGAAATTTCCTTCACAGCAAAGGTTGTTTAAGCATCCGTAGTCTTTCTTTAATAATCCTTTCTGACAGCTCCATCGGTCAGTATACTATTAATTACTACGTATACCTCTGAACGTTCAATGATTCCGATTTCACGAACTTTATCAAGCGCATGAGTCTGCAATGCCGTCTTGCTATGTTGCTTCAATGGACGAATATATGTGGTACATCACTAGATGGATGCGCTGGCCTCTTCTTGGTCGTTCACTGATTAAAAGTGGCCAAATTAAGTTGTACTGCAGCGTTTAGCATCGAACCGCGGCTGTGACGAAACGTTTGTCATCGTACTCGGCATTGGATTCTTTTTTTGCAAAAATGCTTAACACGAATTGGCAAAGTTTCGAAATTTCGAACTTTTCTTCCTTTCACATCATAGTCGTTAGGTTGATCTCACCAAAGAGGAGCGCAAGAGTGCAGCGAATGCAACCATTTCACGACAGTTGGAATTCTTGAATTTACAAGTTTTTCCCTCGAAATTATGGAATCCCTAAATATTTGCAGAAGTATTTTAGACAGCGGCCGAAGCCAAACTGGATAGAGAATGGAAAATTTTTGGTTACAAAGGGTTATTTAGATGGTAATGGGGGGTTATTTGGTTACGAAGGGTTATTTTCGAAGAATATGAAGCAACCTTGAAGTTGTCCGAAAGCGCCACAAATTGCAGCAAAGCAGGATCGTCAGTTCGGATCAACGATGACAGCAGAAGCATTGCACAAGAATTCTTTGACAACACATGAGGAGATAAGACGCATTCCACGGTGGATAGTCTGCACTGAAGCAATTTCTAGCGGTATTCTGCTACTTCAGTTGATTTTCTTCGGCATGTGCACCTATCATATGAAGAATTCGTTTGAGATGATTGAAAAGTTTTGCGAAGAAGATCTCACGTTCTGTCAACAGTCACGTTTTAAGGGTGGGTATTTTTGCTTTTCTTTCTTTTTCATTTCGCTCATTGTTCAGCGCAACCGCGAAATATTTGCACTGAAGCGTCTCAAACCTGCTGAGTGTACTGTAATATACCGTAAGTTTTGAAGTGGTTTCATTCAAACGAGTGAGACATTATTCTGGTTACTTGCAAATTTTGCCGCAATTATTGTATTTATCAGCATCATCTTCTAGAATGTGCATGAGTTCTGGAAGGTTCAATAACGCATATATATATCACACAGTCACTTGAACAGGTAATAAGTTACTACATAATTTGTTGTCAGGGAACAAAGGTGTATGATAGAGGTGGTAAAGGTGTTTAATGATAAATAATCCATTAATTCATCTTCGGCTTTTCGAAAAACTTGGAAGTGGCGAAAGTTCAGAGTAATCAGGCGGTGGGTGGTTTGATCAGCAAAGGTGAAACGGAGGAAGTTGTGAGAAGGCAAATTGGAATATTGCCTTGTGTGAGTGAAACCATGTTGCTTTGATATCACACCAGCGTTTACTGCACTAAAACGTAGATGCTTATTGCATTGTACAGAAAAGAATCACTAAAACACCCTAACCTCCACAAAACTCTGCAGAAATAGTCTGCGAACACTGCCCTGCAACTAACTATTTATGATAACGAAGTCATCACGATTCTGTTACCACAAGTATCGTTTCGTGATGGTGCCATTTAGCGAGCGTTCCGAATTCGTTTTAGCGTATTTGCAAAATGCTACGAAATTTCCAACATATATAACGCATCCTTCGTGGTTTCCATTAGGTTTTCTGCAGTGGATTTAATAGTCCGTCGAACACTGACAAAAAACACCTAATCCTACGAGTAATGGCTCCAAAGTCAGGAGAAATTTTTTTTGGCTCTGGAGCAGTCAGGAAAATATTTTGGATGACTTGACTGATCAGACGTTTTCCTCTGCTGTACGGACCTCATTGTAATGGTATACGCAAAGCTACGAACAATCTGTGATGGAAAAGTTCCGAACAAGGGAAATGTCATTTGTGGCAACTATAAATAGCGCCTTACCGCCAAGAATGGACTATGAAGCGACGTAAACGAGAATGATGCTTCCAAGAAAGTTTTCTATTTAGCGGGTTGATGCAACTGGGCTGTTTACAACAGCATACATTAGGTTTAGCTCATCCGCTTCAAATGTCGCCTGATTCACCATGCTCGAAGGTTGCATCGAAAAATCCTTCAGAATTAGTTAGGTAAGTATCGAGTGCACGCTGGACAGAAATCTAAGGGAAAGATTTTGTTAGCATCTCCGTTAAGGTATAGAATTTAACAGATGAAAACCTCTGAATGCTGGCGAAATTCCAAAGCCATTTGTTCACCCAATCATGAGTACACCGCATGCTGCAAATTGTATATTGACTGAGCGAACACTGCAAAATGCTTATTAGATACTGCCAAAGTGGCAGTAATACGTGGCTTCGTTTCTATTAACAAAAACTTCCGCAGAATATACTGAGTACTTTGAAATAAATACAGTAGTGCGTCCTCTGCCTACATGTAAATATTGTCAACTGGTGTTTGACGGAGGAGTCTATCTTGATCGAAAAAAATAAGTTAGGATATTTTGAGGAAACTTTTCCCTACAGGGAGCATATTTACTTTGTCATACTCCTACTGCATGGTCTCGACTGGTCAGTGGAAGATGCAGGAGAACTATGATGTTCTTCCCCTAGGTCGATTGTGTTGGGATTCTGACGCATCCACCTTTGCAACGGAAGTGCACAACGATAAAGAACATGCTGCATTTCTTTGATCAGAATTTTTTTCATGCAAATTGTCGAGAACATGCCTCGGATAGGTCCAATGAGCCAAAATAAGTTAAAATGAGGAGAATCCATAGACGAGAATCCATGAAATGTTTAAAACGCAGCGTCTGTTTCTATTGCGGAGATCGCAGTGGAGCATTTCTTTTGGAACGATGGCGACAATTAGCTTTTCAAAGACTTTTCAAGATGAGCTCGAAATTCTCGTGCGCATTGGCACAATAGATTGTAGCTTGATAAATGCGAATGATAAGTAAATTAAGTTTTCACAACATATGTTTCTTGTTGGTGAATTAAAAGTACACTCAAAAAGAAGATAGTAGTTTCTTCCTGAATAGTGTTCTGGTATTCTGAATATCCTACAGATAGAAATGAGGTTATTTTACAGGACACCTAAAAGGCATTCCAAATGATGCAGCTCATCAGTTGCACGCTGAAGTACGGAATGCTTTTGGAGTCTATGCTTCACATATTGTCGGCACACATAGCAATTACCACTATATGCTGATCATGATCTATGTGTCGTGTATAATAACTTGTGGTTATATCTTTTCCTCCCTCTGTTCATCGATTGCATTCTACAGTGAAAGTGATGGAAGTGGAAACGGTGGGCACATGATGGTATACCACTATTTAGTGAGGCAATTGGAAAATGTTACCTTTCAATATTTGCAAGAAGCCTTCCAGGACCATTCTTGAGATGCCTTGTAAAAATAAAACAGCTATGTGATCTCAAAAGGAGTTTCTATTCTTCTTTACTGTCCGATAACAAAGAGCTGCACATATCACCTCTAGACGTTACGTAGTATAATTCGCAAGGAAAACAGAATGGCAATTTCTTGTTTACATCGTTGAATTAGCCTTAAATGCTAATAAGCGGTGGTATTAGCCGATAAAAAATTCGTCCGCTAGGACGATATGATAAGCGTTTTGATATGATATGATAAACGTCAATAATAGTTCCTAAAAATTCCAAAAGGAAACAATTCATCGCATAATTTACACTTATTACCTTATTGAACATTGAAGATAGGAAATTTTCTTAAGTTCGATTAGTGTTTGATAGACTTTTTGCTTTCAGTTGTGATCGTTACGACAATGTTCGAACAAATCGCCTCATTATTCGGCATTTCAATGTCGGCTATTTTCTCAATTTCGATGCTCATTATATTGTATTTTCATCTTCATACAACTTCTCAATCAACCGTTGTCTTGAGAAAATGCAGTGAAAAAATTAACTTACTTTGTCATTGTTGATTAGACATTTCATTCTGATTGTATTAGTGTGTTTTGTTTCTTCGGGTTTTTTTGTTTTATCGCTTCAGATTTGTGGATTCCTTTTTTGGAGGCGAATATGCAGATTGTAACTGCTTGCTTTGTTGCTGAGGAGTTACTTCCAATAAATTCCTTGAATGGTCGCGCAACAGCTTCGACCACGATGGTTTCAATTCCAGCAATAGGAACAAGCATCAGTTCTCTCTTGAAGGACGCAAAGTGGCAGCATTCTTCTGTCTTTTTCGTTTCAGTCATTAGTGTCGCATGGGTTCAAATCTCTCGTCGATTGAAGCGCCCTCCATGTTGCGAAAATTCTCCAGTAAACCCTTCTTCCGTATTTCGAACCTCGCATTATAGGTTATTTTTGTAGGTCTAAAATATTCTATATCACGTCATATGAAAATCCTGAAGGAAGAAAATGATACCTCTTTTTGTTAAATTCATCTCATCAGCTGTGCCATCCAACGAGTCTAATAAAAATCGTAACTGCTGCAGAATTACTTAAAACATCATAGCAGTTGCTGTGTCTTCTACTGCTTATTAGTCCTACGTTTCGTTGATTGTCATGGCGGAAGGAAAAATAAGTTTCTGTAGTGGTTATACTAGATAGTGTTGCCTCCCTGGAGTGGATGTACACTGATGATATAGAGTCGAGGGAGCCTTGATGGGAAGTAGACTGTAGTGGTGATGAAGACGATGAATTAAGTATGAAGCCTTATTAGACTAAAAGAGAGAAGCGTGACGCCCACGACACACACATACACCACGCAGAAGCCATGGCCGGAAAAAAGCACAGCTTATATATGAGTTGCAGCGTGACAATATGCACGTCGTACTATGCAGTCATGTAATCTTCATCACATCACTGCGTCCCGTAACGACGTCACCGTTGTGTATCGCAATGTCCTCCACGTTAATGCGTTTGGCAATACCATTGGGATGTGCTGAATCTTCACCGCATGCTTGAAAAAATGACTCCTAAAGGCTGCATTGCATGTAAAGCGTAGTAAACACTCCTAGACGTGTGGAATTATTGGAATATTTCGAGAGCAGTGAAGCTCGCAAGCTTTGTCACTAATGAACTGGTTTATAATCGTTCATTGTCGGAGACGATGGCGAAGATTACTCTTGGTGTAGAAAGAGGGGAGAGTGTGGTGTGGAATGGGAATCGAAGAGTTGAAACGATCATAAATTGAGCTCGCGCCAGAAATAAAACATATTTTATGCTTATCCCAGCGAGGCCAATTGTTGAAACATGTTCATGAAGGCGTTTTGAGGAATCGTTGCAGGCAAATTAATAAGTCATTATTTCCAGTTGTTTTATACTAAATTTCTGCATTGAGTGAAGATCGTTCCTAAAAGAGTTCGGTTGTAATTTACTGCAAAAGGGAAATGAATGTTTGAAAAAAACCATTATAGCACATTTCGACTAGGAAAACCATTATAGCACATTTCGACAAGAAAACGAAAGAAAACCATTTACTGCCACCATTTGCCTGCAATGTTAATGAAAATAGCTCCAATAACTAAACAGCTGGGTTGAACTGTCAGAGAGCTTGCACTATTTAGAGCCGTATCGGACAGTGCGTCACGGGCGACCTGAGGTCGAATCGGTCGTTAATAGCTGAATTTACAACTGCTTGAAAATGCATGAGAACATTTGTTATAATGCAGATGCTGTGGGTGCATTATTTCTTTAGACTGCTTCAGAAGTCATTGCGTGCAGTGAAATTTGTAGAAGATAAGTAAATGAGCAAATTCAACGACAACGCTACGTAAAAGTGATCGTGAATTACCCAGCTTTTGACCAAACTTCATTGACGTCCGGCTGTGGTCTTGTACATTGGGGACCGAGCTCCTTCTTTGTTGGCACGAAAAGTTTCATCAATCACTTTAATTGTGATTTCACTTAGGCAGGATAGGAGGAAGGGTCTCTTTGATCCACAGCAACCAAGTCAGCGAAATGGATGGGCTATGAGAGAAAAGGCTGAGAGGGGTAGAAAGGAGAGCCGGAATGTCATTATTCCCCCAGGTTTACTTGTCCCGATCAACAAATTATTTTTGCATCTTGCTTGAGACAAAATATGACATAGTGGAAAGAACAGTCAACAGTGCATTACCGTAGATGAAATCGTTGCCCAAGAAACCCATCATAAACTATAGTCAATTCCAGTCTATGAATTTCGGCGAGGTGATAGTGGATAGATTTCTAGGCATTTCGATGGACCTCAAACTAACGGAACGTTGCGTTAAGAGTTAACGCAACAAAACATGCTCTCTAATTATCTTTCCGAGATTTGTTAATGAGCGAATTGCATAAATGGCTTCATGCATAGGATTTATGCCTCTATAATGCATTAATTAGTAAACCGGTATTAGTATATAAGTTCATCTATACTAGTACATTAAATATCAGAAGTTTAATTGCCGAAATGTTTAATCTACTTTATTGCTTTGGGCTCTATACTCTGTCAACTAAACGGAAGATCTACGCATGACTTACATTCAACCGCATATGGAATAATGGTTCCTAGAATTAGATTAGCAGTTATATAGTGGTACATTTGCATTTCATACAAACGCAAAGCCCTAAAATTTTATCTATTTAGTTTGTTGCATTGGTACGGGATGTCTCCGCTTACTTTGAGGATTTTAGGATCTACTAAAAGAGTCATAAAGCAGCATTTCTTCGTCAGTATTTTTCAGTAGGTCTTGAACGTTATTTGCCTCAAATCGTAGATTCAATAGCTGGCATAGATCAATGAGTATTGGTCTACCCGCAGCATTAACCTAAGAATGTTGGCCTCAACATCGACGTTCCCGCTTATCGGTCATTCCCCACTATTAGTATTGCTTTTGTTTGTGTTACACCACATTACTATTCCGTTTTCGAACATAATGAAGTTGCTATGCATAATTTATATTTCAATACTCTCAGTTTCTGACTCCTCTTTATTCACCATCAATGTTTCTATGGTTTATAATTCTGTACTTTTATGATTAATATAACGAGATAGGTTCTACAGTTTATGACTTTGGCGTTTATTATGCATTTTTAACATACACTTGATCTGTAAACCATTACACTTCCTTTCCTCTCTCTTCATTTCTCTACGCTTAATTAAGTTATCTATGCAATTTTTTCGTGCTAACAGGATTACGCGTATCGTTCTGATGATAGTCCGCAAATAACCGAGGCCTAGGTGCCATATCAACCGATGAGGGCCAAATCGTGGTCGCATCTTATTCACGTAGGTAATTCATCCGTATTGCCCTTGCATTTCTAATATCCGGTCTTCAAAAGCGGTTTAGCACTTCTGTCTTTGCACTTGCTAAATATCTCCTTTTAGAGGTTAAATATTCTACGAATGACAGTTTGCATTTCTTATGCCTTTTTCTTTTTCGTTATTGAAACGTTAAAAAAATTCCAAGAGGCGATATTTCAAATTCTGTTCATTTGTGATGAATTTCACGTTCATTAGAGGACTGTGTGGTCTTTAAGAACACCACTGTTATGAGTTTTGTTGTCAAAATTTTGCCTTCTCAGCTCTCCAATTTTCCTTCTCAGAGATTCTAATATCGCTTAGTTTTTTCACCTTATGAATTCTGTTTTCATCAAATCGTTTTCGTCTAAATGCACCTCTACAGGAGATAGTTATTCCCTGTCATATCTCTATCTTGCGAGCGCTGTGGTTCCGAAGATTCCCTATGTATAAATCGGACGTATGGATGCTATGCATTTTATTGCTTTCAATTTTTTCACATTTCCAAGATCTTCACTACATTTGTTTAGCAGAAGTCTTGCAACTTGCTGTGCTAAACCTCCTTAATTACCATGAATAAATTTGTTTGGCTAAAGATGTGAGCAAATTTATTTGTGTGGAATTGAAGTGCTCATGTCCATACATTACAACATCATAAAACATTGCTGTAATGCTCATTCTATGGAGTCTCTGTGATGAAGACGTCACCTGAATGCAGCAGCTGTACCATAACGACTTTCGCACATATCGACCGATCAGCAATAGAAAGTTTTTCTGAAACGTCCAGTAGAATTCTCTTGTGTCAGATTGCTTTCTAGTCTTTCGTCGATGAAGATCATGTATACTCTATACCTTTCAATTCAATAATTAAGAGCGTTTCTCACTAAATTTTTCTCTTAATTTATGAAGGTTTCAGTTTTGCTATCGTTCTCAGCGTCTAATCGCAACAGATTTGCTTGAAAGTTTGAAGCATGAAAATTATGAGTAAACTTCAAACTATTTGACGTTAGGAAAGGTATTTGACATATGTAATTCGTACCAACGTTTGAAATGCCAGTAGGCTTATATGAAGCTAGAAAAATGTGCAGTTTTGCCAAGGGCACTGTTTCTTCAGTATTCGATCTTCTTTCTTTCTGATCAACGACGTCTCAACTTATCGCCTCTTAAGTTTGGTATAATCGTTCCAGTGGATGAAAAGCTTCAATTAAACTTATCTGTATTGGCTGTGCATTGCCCCTTGATGTTGTCTTTCACCGAAACTGCTTGAAATCTAAAAAAATGTATTGCGTAATTGGGCCAGGTGATTTTGCCTAGAAATGCCCTTTATGTGAAATTTAGGGTTGTTCATTCAAGTTCATATTTTCTACTAATACCTGTAAAGGAAGTGCTTTGCTATGACTTGGCGCTGTTGTCGATTACTTCCTCACGAACTTCACGAATACTGAAGGTTAAGCTAACTGAACTTATCTTTCACTAAACTTATCTCTTTCGTAGTCGCTACGAATTGCAGACTTTAAAAAAATGAACGAACTGACGAATATGGCACTCGTCTCAACAACATCATGGTAAGTGCCATGGAAATTTTCTTCATTTTACACATTTGAGAGCGATGCACCATCGACTATCAATAGGACTGTTTAAATAGCCTGACGAATAGAACTAATACATCTGTAACACATAAATATGCAGCAAATATTGTGACGACGATTTGCCAACATCAGTGCATCCTATTCAGTGATTTATATCTGTCCATCCGAAGTGATAAGGAACTAATTTCGTTAAAGGCTTACTTTTTCTGAAAGGAGAAGCGTATTCTATAATATGAACTCAATAGATTAAACAGCCAGTCACCTTTGATAGCGTATCGCTGAACAAAACAAAGTGAACAAATTGGGAAAACAGATGCAAATGTACGAGTGAGAGGTTTTATGCATATTTATGTTTTGCGTATTGGAAGCGCTATGTTACCACTTAGAGGGAAAAATACGAGCAGCATTGAACCGTCGCTTCTGCTCGATGGGGCAGTTATGGAGTGCGATCAATAATATTTTATACGACCATATGGCTCTTGCATACGTTCCCCATTCACCGTCGTATATAGTATTCGATTGTTGAAGATGTTTTTCTTATAGTTCATTGCAGCTTTGTTGACTTATTTGCAGAACAGAATTTGCCTTACTTTCAGACTAACTGCAACAGTCAATATCTATTTTTTCGATATCTGAATTTTGATCATTTGAATTCAGTCGACTGTGTTAACATCTCATCCAGCGGAAATAAATATCTAACGCAACATTTTTGAGCGTAAATTGCCAATAAAATGGATGTTTGTAATCAAATGTTGGCGCATCGAAATGAAAGGATGCGTTTCTTAAAATTGTGCTCTTAGTGGTCTATGACCATGAAAAATGATGAGTTACTGGAATTTCTACTGAATGGGATGTGGTGTTGGTTTTTAAGAATGTAAAACGAAATTTTGTCTACCTCACTGTTACTATCGTAAAGCAACTGCTGCTGTTTACCAGAAGTACCGCATAGAGAATCATATCTTAAAGCAGTAAAGCAGTTATTTATCATTTCAACGTCTCACTAGCCATGCAGATGATATCATTATCAGTTGTTATAGTTCGATGACGTTGCAGTTGCGATTAAATGTAATTTTATGGTCACGCCTCTCAAATATCCGACCTTTTATTAATAACACAACTAACATTTTACGCTTCATCACATGGAAATAATGCGCATTATTGGAATGTTTCTATCAATGATGAGTTAAGGTGCACGATTATGTTGCCTATTATTGCCAACTAATTTCATGTACTGATCTTCAATATGTACTCTCCTTTTTTGGCAAAAATTGCCTACATCGGGAATGGGGAAAGCTGTTCTCAAACTAATGACTTGATCCTATTTATCCTGAACATAATGGTGAAGTAACATTTATAAGACTACGATTAAAGTTAGTATGGCTAACGCAGTCTTTAGCGTTTTCTATAAACAAATTCAACGAGAAACAACTTCCGATTTGTTCATTACCTCATCGTTATTACCAACAGTTTTAATTACCGCAAATATCGCTAGCATAACGTCCTATTCAGTGATGAGTAAGTTGTAGTTATGTTAAAAGCCTATAATAGCGGCATGACGTTCTTCGCTGAAGATTTTGAGTGATAGCTTAAAAATTGAATTTGTCATCGTTAAAGCAATATTGTCACATCAGTTGTTATTGGTGAATGGTGTTTTCCGATGTATAGGATATAAGCTTTAACATCATTATTTCATCGAAGCAAAAACATCTACTATTTTCTCATAAGGCTTCGCTTATATAGGAACGATTAGTGGAGTAGATGCCATTAGACTAAAGATGTCAGCGCAGTTCGACATCAGTTCACTAATTACAATGCTCCGCATCGAGTCATTTCCTTTCATTTCATTTCACACCGTTTTCAATTAGTGTTGCTAAATGATTATTGCCGAATGAGCAGATTTCACAGCATTCATCCTCTTAACGAAGAATTAAATTGGCGTGTATACGGGCATTTCTAAAATTGCTTATACAGTGCACATCCGATTGATATATGAAATAAGGTAAATAATAAATCTGTTGCATACATGTTTTACCAACCCTCATTAGGAAAGTTTTCAACTGATCCGTATGTCCTAAAAACTGGTTAAGAAACAAGGAAAATTCGTTCTGAAAATAAATAAGGTCTGTGTTACCGCGCCTCAATGTCGGCTGTGCCGTTGTTCGTTCTCCTTTGCATGCCTCGTTACAGCTGAGCAGATTTGTCGTGCTTAGGATTCATCAAAAACCTATTTTATGAGCTATTTTATCTGATAACCATCTCGTCGCGCTAATGACCACATTTCTTCTTTTCCAGTTACCCAATAGCATAAGCAATATTGTTAACGTGTTAAGCTATTCAATCCCAAATCCATATTTCGCTTCTCACAGTTCTTCTTAGCAGCTTGATGCTGCATCGTGAACCACATTTCAAATATGGATAATGAAACCTTTATTTATAGAGTCTAGATTCTTCCACAAAGCGCTTGGCTTAGACGAGAAAGTCAGAATAAACGGATAAAAATGCAGTAGAGTGCAAAAAGTGTTCGAAAATTTTTCCTTCTCTAAAAATACGGAAATACGCATCTGCACACAAACACGTAGCAGATGTGCTATCATCATAATGCACCTTTGTGAAGAAAAACGGTGAAAATATGTGAAAAGTTCGTTTAAGATTGCTCTGTTGGAACTCTTTGACATTCCAGGCTCACATAATATCAGATAAATCCGGGAAGAGTATTTCCTATATTTTACAAGTTCCTGCTGATATTGAAAACTGACGCAATTTGAGAGGCAATTTGCTCGACGACTATCTTTATCTGTATATTTAATTTTACTGTCTTCCTCGATTCGAAGAACATCTTTAGAGCTTCCAATTTCTTGCTGGTTTGTTGTATGCATCCGCATGACGTTTAAATTCTGTAGGAAATAAAGTTTCTTTACGGTTTTACGGAAAAAGATCATAATATCAGAAGCTTAAAACATTAGGATAAACACTATTAGGCCGGTATTGCAAGATGAAATATTAGCGACGTTAGTTTTGGGCATAAATGGAACAGATATGTAAATAAAGTGTTTCGGTCCTGATTCGTTGACGTGACACCACAGGTATCCGCGGACCATCGTCGCAAGGGAACGCATAACCCCGTTACTTGAGGAAAATAGAATGGTCACTATAAGCATGTGTTGTGAAGAGGATAAAAAGGAGAAAGAAGTAAATTAGCAAAGAAATATGCAGATGAAATGTTTTTTTACGATTGTTTAGTGAACGAGAAATTCTTAAATATGAGCCCACCTGGTATTGAAGAAAATGTACTAGAAAGTTTCTACTAAAGATTTCTTCGGTTGAAAATATCTGGTACAATAAGTGGAGAAAATTATAGGACAATATGCATAACTACTCAAATAAAGGATTATAACTTAAAAGCATTGATAGAAGGTAATCCTACAGCCAAAGGTTTAGAAATGCAGATAGTTTTAACCGTTCCAATATGTCTCCAAATGTGCTAGGGAGGGGACATCTTCACAACTTTAAATGAACATCAAAATGAAGCGAAACCAAACCTCTCGTATTCCGATCGTCCGGTTGCGCTAGGTAAACATATGATACCAATAACCACATATTTTCTGTATACGAAAACATCTCTGTTGAGACGAACATCGCTAAAGGGTCGGCCGAGTTAGGTCAACATTTATATACAATTTGCCACCACTCTCATGCATCAGCTGAAGAAAACGGCACTGTAGATCAATGAAACTAAGGTGTCACACCATGAAAACATTTAAAACACATGTGAATTTTTAAATGTATAATATGCAAATGGGATCAGATCGAATATCTCCTTTACTTGGCAGGATAGGAATCAGCAGTTACTAAAGTGCTTGAAACATTTCTTTGACTAAACGTTTAATATTCAGCTCATTGGGATAGGCGATCTTACAAACTAATTTCGGCTTACTAACTTAAGTAAGTATTTTTTTGTTAGTATAACATCTAGACCTTTTTCCTTATAATTTTTAGGAAGACCTATGCAGTTATTAATAAAATCTATCCTAAATGAACATATTTTGCTAAATCGGAAGATCAGAGAAATTATAAGGTTTTTATCCATGAACGCTGAAATATTAATGTCTCACTGAGCATCTTGTTCCTTGCAAAATTAAAATCATTCGTGTTATCGTACACGTTTGAAAAGATAAGTTTGTGTATAGCCGTTATGTTTAAGCCCAAGAAAGTACCCTTGTTACCAGTGCATGTAATTACAGCTACCTTAGTGTGCTCGGTTCGAGCAATTTGCAGAATAGTTTGTTAGATTGTGCTGCATCCTCTATAATCCAGAGAGGATGCTTAACATTGATAGGTCTAAAATATTCCTAAGGACAATAGGCGGAATTATATCCACATTACCCGTAAGCACATGCTGTCAAGGTTGACAAAGGGATCATGAGTTATGACAATCACATCTACTGTTAAAAAGCGTAGCTGAATTTTTCGGGCGTTGGTTTAATATATGTAACGTTTTATTATAATTATATAGATAAGCGCTCATAGTCCTATCAAAAGAAAATAGGACGTGTATCTTAGAAACGTTCGGCATAACCTTCAGCGGTTCTTTTTAATGGTACTATTGTTAAAAATACAATTATAATTGACATTTTGGTATACAAATCCTGGAAAATGCCTAAGAAATCCGTAATTTTTCTTCTCAGTTTTGCCATAATGATTAGTACTTCAGTATATTTATGTGAATTGTGTACACCGAGAGAAGTTGCGTAAGCGGTGAAAAATATTTTCGAAGAGATGGAAAGTTCTCCTCTACGGAATCCACATAGTTTCAATATTCGAAGTAACGACACCAGCCATTAGGATAAACACCATAAATTAGGCGTGTTTTGGGCAGCCAGGGAAAAAGAGAGGTAATGAGGAATGCCACGACCTTGCACAGATTTCATAGATTAGCTTAGTATGTTGCAAAAATTGCATTGAAACATCGCATCTCTGCTTGCCCAAGCTTTCCTTGTAATGAATGATTTGGGAAAATTCAGTAAATAGATGTTTCTTTGAGTAAAAGAGACCGCCAAAATACTTCTCTTACTTCCGATGAGAATCAGCTCAATCTCAATTCTTTGGAGTCCAATACTTGGAAAAATTTGGGACAATATTCTCGATGTTCTGAAATTAATATCCCTCACACAATAAAGATTTCAAGGTAAAGAAAAGGAAAAAGAGAAATAATATATATATATATATAAATGCCCGCCCGTTTGTTTGGCTTTCCTTAAGAACGAGTGACAAAGATTTCGAGGGAATTTTGTCACATTTGATGTTACCATTTCAGTGTGAATATTTTCATTGAAATGAACATTTTTCCCTTAAAGCGTGAATAAGTTCCACTCCTTCCACTGTTCCCATTGTTATAATATGAGTATGCTGCTTAAGCAAGTGTGTTACCCGTATGAGAAAAGTGTCACGTTTTCTTTTGTCCACTGAGCTTTGAACCTCTTGTTGTACTTGCTGACACATAAGAGAAGCCGCTTCAGATCTTTAAAATTCTTTAATCGGAAAGCAAACACCTTAAGTTACTAATGCTATTAACAGATATCTCACTTCTTTGTTCAAATAATTTCGTCTTCGAATGAGCTTTAGTTTTTAAATCAATAGTAAAATTTCAGCCCATAGCCATATTTCGTCGTGATTCAAATATCCATGGTTGGAAACGGCATGACCTGAGAACTATGTCACGCTTCCATATTGACCATCATATGAACTTATGTACTTCCAGTGGAGTTGCTGCAACTAAAGTTTGCCATTCTAGTAGAGCGCGTACAAATTTCCTGCTGGTTAAAAATATAAACTGAGCCCTTGAAAGTATTCCAAGTGTTCATGTTAACCGGAATTTGGGAAGGAAAAGAAGTTCGGAAAACTTCTTAGGTGGATTGATTGCACAGCTAAGCGCACGTCCCACTCTGTCAAGTGCCTTGGCACTCAGCTTTGTACGCTGAATCATGTAGAAAAGGAGGAGACAGTTTTTCGCTACAGTGACGCCTTCTCGCTGTGTATATTCATAGTTGTTCACACTTAAATGGTGCTGGATGAATTACCTGTTTTTAAGGAAGGGGAGGAATTACAAGGCATTTTCATACCGTTCCGAAGAAAGTTCCTGCAAGTATTGTATAAAGTCCAATTATAAGTTTGAATGGCATTTTATAGGCGGGGAAGGGGACTACGAAGAAATGTGAAACTGTGAATGCAAAATTGCAAAGTTTCCTCCACTGTTTTAGATTCCGCCTTTGGTTCCACCATAAAGCCATATTTCTGCCGATGAAACCTCAGTTTATGTTCCTGGACGGCAATAATCATTATCTTTGTCTGGAGTAAATAGAGGATCAACAGTTCGCTCCTCACGCCTTTTTGATCTTCGTCACTGGAATACGTTACAGATTAAATCGTTCCTTTTTTGCACTCTAACTTCTTGATTTTGATTTCTCAATTGCAGCTAAAAACTTAAATTCTTGACCTTCATGTCACGCAATTATGCAATAGTCACTATCACTGCTGGCCAGAGCGACCGTTGGTCTGCGGCTATAGCCGCCGGTGAATGATCTCGTTGAAATGTTCTGCAGAAGATGTGTATATCAAACAATGAGGAAATACAATTTAAAAGGTTGCGTGAAATGAAATAATTTTCCAGCCCGCTTATTTACGTGGATCCATCTTTTTTCTTGACAAGAGAGGCACTCAAAAAGTTGGCATAAGGGTACATTTTATAGTGCTGATAATATCCACCATTCATGGAATATTTCCAGCGTCTTTAGAAGCTTCCAACCTGGAAGCTTTCGGCAAACGAGGCGAGAAAAAAATATTTACGCAAACCAACAGACATTCGCAGAATGCGCTTTGTGGACGCGAGTTTGTAAAATAGTATTAAAACATACCTCATTGGCAAGATGATCGAGAGTGAAAAAGCTTTTAGGCTAGAAACTTCTTGGAGCAGAGCTTTGGTAGGCGCATCGAAATGATACCGAGTTTATTATGCAGAAAAGTGAACTAAACGTGGCCAAACGTTGAAATTCTAGTCAACAAACACCGAATGATAGCCGTTTTGCGAAAATGAATGTGCGTAATTTAGCTGTGCTCTTTTCATTACGGAATATTCATTTCTTCACTGCGACGACAATCGATTGGAGGAGGGCTGCTGGACTGCAGGAAAAGAACGAGCACTCCCCTGCGTACCCTTGTTGTCGTCGAACAATATTTTCATTTAGCTATTTGCTCTTCACTTATTTACTTTCTTTTATATATATACATATATATCCTCTACTTTCGTTTCCTCAAATATATCGGCAAGAATTGCTTGGAACATTTAATTCTGACATATTTCAGCATATTTCTCAGCATATTTTAATGACATCCAGGTTTTTTTATAATTCTCTTTCATCGCAAGTATTCCACTGCAAATATGAAATTCATTTCTGCCTATGTTTATATACGAGCTCCTGAAATGCCTTTTGCTTTGCCGTCTAATTACGACCATATGCTCTGTGAAATCTTATAATTCTCGCTTCAATATAAACGAGCCATAGGCTTTCACATCCAACTTTTTGTCGGAATTTCGATCTAGTTCACTTATTTATTTCCGCATGAGCAGGCAGCAGCCAGTTGTGACATGAAAGTTGAAAAATATAAATGCTCTATATCCTGAATAAACGCGGAGCATTACATATGCATTTTATGACCATATGATGTTTGTCCATCTGAGGGCGCCTCATTAAAATCATGAGACCTCATTTGTGCTGTCGTAACAATTGGATGCGTGCAAATGCGTTAAAAGTTTTCGAGGATAACGCATATCGATTATGTCCGCAATGGGAAATCCTCTCATCATCTCTGAAATAAAAATATGCTTTCTCTTTCGGAAGTTAAGTTCGCTAACTAAATTTCCATTCTAGGTCACCTAAAGCATAAAATCACAATAACAATGTATTATGATACATACGTAGCGTCAAGATGCTTAGGAAATTCGCTCATTTTGAAGCTGGAAGCATAGAACTACGGGTTTGCGCTGTTGTAAGCAAAAAAAGATATTGTGCGAACGTTTGCAACACAGCAGCAATGAAAAATAAGACTAAGTGAATAGGGAGAAGCTAAAAAAGACTTAAAAATGTTAAATTTTGTGTAATTAAAGGCGCTTGCGCGGAAGTGTGAGAGCAGAGTTTCAAGGAAACTTTATCGATAATTTACTCCTAAAAAGATATTTTTTATTTCCCATCTGCGGAATGCCCGTTATGCTTTGTTTTCCCACCTCACACAAGCTGATTTTTTTCGTTGCTAGTAGCTCTCAAAGTTGCAAACATTGCACCCATCATTCTTCTAAAATTCCCTATGTGTTGAATTACTTCGACGCCCGCCGTACCAGTAGGATGCATTATTCTGAATAACAGCAGCTAGTTTATCATAGATAAGAACAACTTTCTTCAAGGTCTTTAAAACTGCAAAACATTCAGCTTATGAGGTCATCATATTCAGATTTGTAAAGTGTACGTTCAATGAAATGCTTCTATTTTTTATTGTATTTATTCAGTAAGAAGTTTCAAAGTAGCGGAAAATAAATTCCTTCATTTGCTTCAGTGACTGACTGCGATCCGAAAAGTACAATGGAAGGTACCTCGGTTGCAGATATTCATGCGAATATCAAATAAGTATAGCTTAACTGCATTGATAAAACCGTTTCAGATTACTGCGAGAAATATTTAATAGCGTAACTTTGACCACATTATCATATGAACTCTCATTCGGCACAGCTTTCGCAGACTCATTGGAGAGACCCGTCGAATGACTCAAAACTTGTTTTTTCTCCTTTGTTTCTCTCTATTTTTGCAGTGAGCTGAAGACCTGCTTAGGCATGCCCTTTGATGTGCCGATACCATGAGTAAAAACTCATTCATTTCAACGCTTACAGAAAGAGTGTATTCTTAATTGAGTGCTTTCTAAAGTCCTCCCTTCGATTAATCGCCTTCGAGGGGAATTGCTTCTTTCTAAATTGCCAAAAAAATTTTTTCTCTCTAATTTCTTCATAATTTTCGACGAAGGGAGATGATAAAAGTGGGGCCCCAACGATGCTGAAGGTGACGTAGGAGAATACTCAATGAGGCTATCGTTTAAACATATAAGGAAATAAACTCCTTAATAGGCTCATGTGATCCGTAAAATAAATAAATAAATGAAATCTTGGAATCCCTCATGTATGTTTGAGTATCCTTGAAATTGATGGATGGGTTGGAATGCTGAAAAGGTATATCATCTGGTAATTTGAATTGCACTGCTCAATCTTGAATAAGTCGTTTGGAGTGGCCTTCTTTGAAAATTTGCTTGTCGTATAGGGCAGTAAAAATTACATTTGCTCTCTGTGTCAGTAATTCTGCAGTAAATTTCATTTGCAAGTCATATTACTTGGAAATATTTCCACATTGACTTTTCATCACTCGAGGAATTTAGAAAGCATACTTGATCACTGGCGAAAACGAAGTGCTTTAGTGTTGTTCCTCAAGTTGCCGCAGCTAATTTAAGAGAAGGAAAAAATGACAAGAATTACCACTCTGTTTCAATGATTGTCAGCTGCAGTAATTTTTCTCTAGCCATCACTTTAGGTGTTGTTATTGTGAATGCAGTGCTGTATTCCACATATTCATTCTATCACAATAGCCAATAATAACGAAGTTGCTTAATTTGATACCCATTCATGAACACTTATACTAATCGCTGTTGATATTTTTTCAAAATTCCCATAGCGAAATATTGGAAAATGAGAGTTTCACCTCCATTTTTTAGATCACCGGCCTAGATATTAAGTTGTGCAATAATTTGTGCCGAGACACACAAACTTACAATAATATTTTATCATTGTAGGTTTCTATAGTTATTTCAATGCCTCATATTTTTGGCTGAAACACTTACTTATGGAAGCATCTTGTCATAGCGCACTTTGCATTCGACGACTCAATATTGCGTAATGAATGTTGTAAACAACAATGTAAGTTAAGTGGGGAAGACGAGTTCCAACATCCTCCTTCTTCTTCAAGTTAGTATCTGTCTTGAGGACGATAGTCCGAGGAGAGCACGAAAAGAGCGATTAAAAGACCACAAGGAACAATATTTGCCTGCTCATGAATTACCCTCAGTTTCATGCGCTCTTACAAAAAAAAAGAGAAGAAAGGAACTGTAGCATTAAACTGTTGAAAGGTATGAGTGGGTCTATGGATTCATAACCTATTAGTGTAAGACTGCGGTTGCTTAAATTCGGCAATCATTCTTTCAGCACTAAAGAGAGTATAATTTCATTCAATATAACGTGACCGTCAACGGTCATATTATATTAAAGTGATCGGATCGGCTAAATTGTCAGCCGATCCTGTAAAGGTTCTTTTTTTCTGCCGATAAACTGCAGAACTGCTTGATCTGGTAACGTAATGCAAATTTGCATCAAATGCCAACTTCTTTGGTAACATTCTACATTTGTCTGCATATTTACACTCCACACTCATTCCGAGTCCCGAGTGGTGGTTGGGAATACTATTGTTCATTTCCACTTCTCCTGAAATACGATTGTCCGACTATAGTATGTAGTGTTGCTGTTTGTTTTGGTTTTACCTGGTGGGTTTCACCATAATAAAAAATACGTGACCCAAAGCGGTATATTATTACTGCAGAAACTAGAACGCTCAATGCCACTATAGCCGTTGAAGTTTTGGACAAATCAAGGCAGACTGCATACTTACATAATCGTAATGATATGATGTGGAATTACTTGCCGCACCCTTTTGATATGTTGAGGAAATTCATACTGTCCAAAAGTGGCAAGTAACTTGTGAATATTTCCACATATGCTTACCACACTAAGTTCATGATACCTGTTTCTTTCGTAAACGAGCATGATAGTGGACAAGAATTTTGTTTTTGTTGTTGAGATATTTGTCTTCTGCATAAGCCGTAACTAATGATGATTTTTCATCAGAAGAAATCGCTTTGGACTGCCCTCTTGTAATATTAACAAAGCTTCTCCTACGTCTTTCTTCTTATCATTCCTCCTTCCCCTTTCAACGTTGGCCCACTTCACTCGAACGTTGGTAGTGTTTTTCAGCATCATATATCGAACCGAATAGTTAACACTGCTTTTGGTCTATCCTCATTACCACAAGCATGTATTGCGAGTGTTATTTCGTGTTGAAAATTGTGTAAGCGTGTCAGGGGACCTAACATAGTACGCAAAATATGGATATACATTGATTTTAACCTCTAAGATCATGTACACCTTCTATAGTGGGATCAGTTTCACGTTTACCGATGGCTTACCGATGAGCATACTGATAGTGATATGAGGCAGTGGATTGCATATTTTCCTCCTACTAGTTAGCTTTTAAAGTAACCAGTTGGATGAATGAAACATAAGATATCATATTACTTCAATAGCTCTCTTAGCTTTTTCGCGTTTTTTTGGCTTAATTGAAATTTATGAGAGCTATTGAAGTAATATGACATCTTAGTTTTCGCTCACCCAACTGAATTAATATGTAAGAAAAATTGCATCGCTGTGAAATGTATGTAAATTCGAAGCAGCGCCAAGTGATTAGTGATTTCTTTCGAACTTTGATGGATGGTCTGACTGTTCGCCACATGAAAAGACAAACAATATGAGCACACATGATACGTAAACGCTTTATGAGAATAAACTGCCTCCTTATGTAAACGCAAATTTTTTAGAGCGAATGAAAGCGGAGTGTGATGACTGTGATTTCACTCGGCTATGATCCACAATAAATGCTATCCTGGGCATAAAAATGAATTCATTGCAAGTGATTAACGTTTCATACCTTCCACTTGCGTTCCCACAAAAGAAGAGAGGCGATAAGAAAGCGAGAGTTCAAATGTTATTCGATGAATTCGACAATATTTCTCGGGATTTTCATATTTATTGCGATTTTAATATCGCTTTCATAGGGCTCTTTAAAGTAGAATTTTTGAGAAGTACTATACATTCTTTCGTACAGTTGAAATAACTGATGAAAAATCTGTTCCACTCATAACTTTATTTATACAAGCGGAAACCGCAACTACATGAGATTCACCGATATTTACCGTTCAATCGGTTTCGTTCACCATAGTGAAGTGTGTTTGACATTTTGACCAACTCGTCCGTCGTTTCAGATCTTCCGAAAGGTTTCATTTCGCTTTTGTGGAAATTATGCACTAAAGATTCTCCCATGGAAAATTTAGAAAATGTTTGTATAATAACTTTTTTGTGAAATTTTTTAATGAAAGAAATATTCGTATGAAATTCAGCACGTGTGAAATATACGAAAGGTTTTGAGCTCTATGCAATGAAGATTTTTGTTTTCAGAAATCCTTAAATCAATATTTAGATTTGATATGATATCGAAGGCATCATCTTTCGGTGTGCACTAAAGTTGCCAAATTCTTTAGCTCCTATGTTCAGTGTCCCTTTTTCTTCGATGTTTCTCCCCTCACCATTGTCACTTCAATCGATAGCGTACATCACATTGGGAGCACATTTATACACAGGGCTGTATATCGAATGCAGTTAAAGTGCACTTGTGCGAAATAAACCTATCAAAAAGGGAAGCGTTAAAATTGTCCGATGCAGCTGTTTTTGCAATTTAAGAAGTTATTCGTAGGTGATTTCGTTTCTCGGAAAGAGGAAATTCGATAAAGGGATATCATTTTTCATTATCATACCAGCATTTTTCAATCTGTCTTTCATAATTTTGTCATGTAGTTGTGAGATGTTATTTAACTTTATCGCGAAGAAATGGTCCATCTGATTTATTGGAAACAATTTCTCCTTGTTTCCCCTTATTTGCGCCAAGAAAAATGATTCATCCATTGATCTTCTATTGACTCGATTCTCTATTTTCCTTTAATGAACGATATCCGCACGAACATAGACAATTTTATCCATCCTGATACAAAAAATTGCATGCATCTACAATGTGAATTTTTTCGAGAATGCGCTTCTGATATAGGGTTTCTGACATTCTTTCAGTGTTCACTTATGCCCTAGCCATTAGCAGGAAACGGATGCGCACTCAGGAACGTTTGAGAAACGGTTTGCTTTCACCTCAAATTTTCTTTCCATGTCGTGTTCTAATCAGTCGACTTCCATTCTCACGGAAGGCTTTCTTATGCTATCATCTGATCTCCATAAGGACAATATTTTGCGTGACCTAAACAAACGGCCAATAGTGGCGAATATGTTGTATGATATTCTCCCAAATTTGCAATATTCTATGAATTTAGATTAGTGTTATCAGAAGCAGTATTCGTCTGTGGGGTTTGAAAACTGCGCAATCAAATTTTATTGACCAAAAGAAGAATTTTCTTAGTCACTTTACTTTCAGTGTAAAATTGCACTCTATCGTAGAGACAACCAATCAAAGCTCATCCGCTGCAAATCGATTGCACTCTTTCGTTAATGTTTGGCAAATAAAGGCACAGTTTCTAAAGCAGTTTTTAAGCGTCCCTAAAAGTGCATTATCTTGATGTTTGCCCCTATGGATATGTCAGTTTTCATCCCATTCTTCCAACTCAGTAACCAACAAATGTCAGGATATTGAAATTCAATTCTGATAACCTGTCACGTTCGATTTCATCGGAATTCGTGATAAAGTGTTATTGCATGATCGGGTACCTCTGTCACGTAGTGATAGCTACAGTGAAACATGTTCAGCCTTCTTCTATGTTCGATTCGTTGTAATACATTCCAATCGACAGGGCAGAAATGATCACGTTTTCAGAGCAGTATAGAGATGATGCTTTTTTCTTCGAAATTACAGTCTTTTTATGCCAGTTGTCGCTTTTTCTTTCCTTTCTGTAAACTTATCTCATTAGCTGGTGTAGATCTTTGGCTTCTTAAGTCCATAATCTTGCCGATAATCCAATGACATTTAGAGCAAATTTTTGTTGTTCAGTTGGATTTTGGATGCTAAATGAGCTGATGAAGTTAAACGCAGAGACACACACTACGCCAGTCCATCTGGCACATCCATTTATTCAGTTCTTTTCGACGTTGCAAGATGTTCTACTCCAAATTGCGCTTATCAAACTTGCTTGATTATAGCTTCTCTTGTGCTAACATATCTGGACGTCATGTTATGATTTTTCGAACTCTTTGAATTATTCTTCAAGGATAAATTCCACAGCTTCTATGAAGATGAGCAAGAGTGGAATTATTGAAAACGAATAACAACTCAAGATTTGCAGAATACCACAGAGAGGTTGTGCTCCTCACAATATTTCACCACTTCGCTTAATTCTTTGCAAAATTCGCTTATTTTTGATCACTTAAAAATTTTTTATATGGATTTTCAGGTGATTTATGGATTGTGGTTCATAAATGAACAATACTGTACATATATGCCATAAGTTTCTAATGATGATCCCTGCTAATCTTTCCTTTATCATTTAGTATAAAATAAACAACGACTGAATTTATTTGCAAACGATGTGATGGAATATTTGAGTGAATAGGCATAATTATGAATCAACCAATTAGTGGGCATTTGCTGATGTAGACAGCAACATAATAAGAAAGAACAAGGACAGTAATACACTCTGCTATGATGCCGTAATAAAGGAGGATTGACTAGCAACGTACATAATACACGAAAGCATTCGAAACCACGGTGATTGACCTTTCGCGAGAGTTCACTGACACGTCGGCAATGCTTAAGAATGTTGTTTTGGGTTCTTTATGCTAGAGCGACAGAGACTTGCTTTCAGGTCTTTGTTCAGTCCTAAATATATTTTCCCGTTTATACAGTTGCATTGTTGTTGGTTTCATATTCTGGTGATTCTACATGAGGTCTCATTACTTCACAGGTTCCGGTGATATAGATTTATTCCAATGATCGGCAATTCTTAGCTCCTCCTCTGACCAAGCTATCATCATGCGCAATGATGTATGACAATATAACGAACACAACTCAACAAACACTATCCTGCTTAAAGATTTTATATTTATTGGATATCTCTGTTAGATCTATTAAAAACGTTATCGAGGATAATATTTATTAATGACCACATCTGAATATGGGACGCACACAGCTCACAAAAACTTCAACTCCATCTGTGACAGGTCTATCTCAGAAGCACCATCAATACTGACGAAAGTCGAAACAGCACACAGCAGTCTTTGCTGTTGCGCTTTCAGCGTCAACGACTGATGCCGCCTTTATGAGCCAGTGGTATCATTGCCCCACTTCAGCATTGGTGGGATAAATAAGCACCATTCCTCTGGTGCAAGACGTGCACCCCTCTGATCATGACAGTTTTATTATCAACGCAGCAGCCTATTCGTCTCCAGCAAAGCACCTACTCTAACACAGCAATGGACTGCAGCTTACGTAATGTGATCAGGGGTTACATATTGTAACCTCTGATCACGATACAAAGGCGATCGGAGAGGCACCAAACGCGGCAAGTGGCGCGAGGAAAGCAAAATTGATGCTGTATAAAACGACAATAATATGAGCGCAAGTTTCATTGGCGTGCGTATATGTAACGAGGTCTAGTTTAGTGATGTCACAGTACTGTTTTTTGATTTTGTCCTCATTTCATCGTTTAGGTTCTATTTATCGCCCCTCTCGTGTAGAAGGGAATATTAATGTGACATCTTCAGTGTATTCGTGGACATAATTTTTTCCCAGATCATGGCTGGATCTTTCGGTCGTGCTATATCGATTTCTTCTTTCATAACGAATGTTATCCCTCTCCCTACCCGATGCGCGATTATACTGTCTCACTAATACGTAGGATAAGCTCCAGTAATTGCCATAATCGAGCCATATCCATCAGCATGCGAGATGCGCACTCATACGATCGGATGGTATTTCCATTGTCGTGTAGTGCGAAAAATGCCGCGTTTGATTGTATTGTACACTGTGTTGTAACCTTCATAATATTTCCTTGGGTTCTTGTGTCTGGAATATTCATCGAAAGCTGATTTATGTACAGAGAGGAGATTGCGGAACTGAGGAGGGGGAGGGGAAGGTGTTTTGGTGTTAAGAAACCAAAAACTTCATTACACGGAATTTCTCAAAAATATTCCCTATCCTCGACCGATCGATAAGATAGGAAGCATTAAGAGACAGAAACCTGTGAACAGGTAAAAAACAACGGCTAATCAATGACAGGGCGATGTACGAACTTTGAACTGGTGAAAAATACCAATATATAATGTAATAACACAGATTATATTGAAAAAAGCGTCTAAATAACGTCGGCTAAAATGCGCGCTTCAGAAATGTGCGATCGTGAAAGATGAATCAATGTCACCGGTAGTTGGAGTTATTTTAGCGTTGATCAAAAAACAGCTCAGTGTTACGGGAAATTTATTGCGACAATATGAAATAATCTATGAAAATAGCCAAATTAAATGAATTCGGCTAATACCGGAAGTAAATATAATCGGAAATGGTGCGATCAATGATGTTTTTAGTGCGATTATTGAAATAAAGCTATTTTCTTTCAGAATTCTCATTCGAGGTCATTTGTGAGGAAATTGCTACGATACGAATTCTTGCGATAACGATATTCCCTACGAGAAGCTCATCAAATCGCTCGTTTAGAGTGATCGGCGAATAATGCGATTCGTTCCCGAAGATTGAAATAAAATCGCCTTTCAGTGATCGCTTTTTCGGATATCGTTCATCATGGAAGAACTCGACGAATTTGGCGAACTACGCAGAGTAAGTAGTTCGTTCATTTTGAAACACTGTTTTTGAAATAACGTAAGGAATATTGCGTTTGGAAGCTTCTCAAGGATCCGATATCTGAAGTCTTCCTCGTAGAGACAATTTACTCAGCAGTGGGAATTTTTGAGGACGAATGACGATAACTTAAGATTGCCACACTTCCTTTGCAAAGCATTTGATTCTTTAATTATCAGTTATCATTTTGTCACGTCCGTGAAGAGATTTTTATTCTGATCAAATTTAAGCAAATTCAGTGTTGTAGTTTTTGACGAGGTTGGCTCTCCCGCAAGTAGATCCGACCTCTTTCCACCCAATATGATATCATCTGAAAATATGGTTGCTGTAGCTCTTATCATCGCATTATCGGTGAAAAAGATGAGATGACGAGGGAAATTGCACCAGCATCGGAGCCTTTCGCAGTACGAAGAATGCACCCCATCGCAGAGATCAGTCACTTGACTATGGGGTCCACATTTTAGTTGTTTGACCTTGGCGATTATTCAGTCATCCTTTTGAGAGAACTTTTTGTTACTTTTTCCAGACGTCAAAGTTCTGTTTATGTAACGTCGGAATCAAATAGGTTAATTATGCAACAATTACGTAATGAGAGTGTCCAGCCCAGGAAAGCTTCGGCGAATTTCAGAAAAGCCCTTAACTACACAGGAAATAGGCTTCCATAAATTTCGAAGATTCGTTAGAGGTTAAAGGAACGAGGGATCGAGTTCGTATTTCAGAGACCATAACTACCGTGAAATATGGACGTTATGAATGAGTGGACATTGAAAAAATGAGAATAATGAGACAGAAAAAAGCAGAATATGAAAAAAAGGGCAATTTTTTGGCATTCAGATGACATTTAGTTTCCTAAAGATGTGAAAAAATAATTATTTCGTCCAGTCTCAAGATGATAAAGTGGTTCCCTAATGCGGAAGAATACGCTGCAGTACCAATGGCTAAGCTTACGTTTGGGCTGTTACGCATAAGTCTAGGCCATATTACACAGCAGTTTACGATTTCTTGCAATGCCAAGGGGGATTGTCGTAGTCTGCATGAGGTCAATCGTCTTTTTTTGGTTTCCAATGAGTGTTATTGATGTATGGATGCAGTTTTCGGGCAATAGTCACCTATAGAAGAGTGTGTCGGGACTTGTGATCTAAAGTTATTTAGAAGGAAATTTTGAAGTTCCTCAATTGATCAATGAGTTAAGGTGGAATTATCAACAGGAGGCGCAGTTTTTGTTTCGCGTAATGAGATAAGTCGTTTTCTTCATGTGAGCGAAGGAAAAGTAACCATAAGAGGGGAGGTAAGCTCTGAAACGTTTATTTCTTATTGATGCTTTCACTTTTTCTTCTTTCATTGCTTAGATTGTTGTGGGAACTTTCACTGAAGTCATTGAGAGTTTCGATTTTTGAGTTCATATCACTGTTACACCATTATGTGATTTGGTCATATTATTGGCCACCATATAATTACAGTCGTATCGCCGTCCACCGTTGCGAAGTATGCTCTCCGAACCGGCAGAATCCATCGACGAACACAATGATTTTGTCTGCTCACATAGCCGACAGAACTTTCGATCATTCACGGGTCATGAATTCTATTCGGTTTCCTATATTTCTCAGGTAGCCGATTCATGCTATCGTCTCCATGTTTTCTTTTCTTTAAATATTTGTGAACTCCGATTTAACTTTTCATTTGAGGGCCTCCGTTTCGGGGATTTATACTAACTGGAAAGCAGGATCCTTTGTAGCACCAAATTTTTCGAAATTATTGTAAACAATTGGTCTAACCTCCTCCATCCTCCCTTCAACCATCCCTTCCTCTCTTGGCGCTTTCCTCCTTTGCCATCCTCTGTCCTCGCGAATGAGCTATGTTGTGACATAACTGCTGCACATAAATTTTGATGATTTAGCATCAAGATGCTGTTTTCGTTATAAAGGGTGGGTTTATTGAATTCGTGAAATAGAGCGAAAAATACTGACGTTTTATTGGCATTCGAAAAACGCCGGGAGAGGAGGGAGGGTCGGTTTTGCTACAGCTCTCGCCCTATTCTCCACATTCCTCCTCCTCCTTCTCAGTTCTCCTTCTCAAATGCCCAGTCATTCGATACTTTGTTCTCCAAAAGATTATCAGCTCCAAACCTCTCGCATACTTTGCTAAAAAGAACAATATTGGACTGCAGTCAATGAAAATATAATTTGAAAAATTTCTCCATTTACATTTGCGATAAACGGCAAATGTAAATTTCGCTAAGTGAGATGCACTTATTGGAATTTAGGCTTCCAAAATTGTGGAAGTTGCAGGGAGGGTCTCGTAGAGAAGGTCATCCAGATATCCATTGAAATTCGCTACTTTTATGGATGTTCATTGACTGCGAGGCTAAATTCCCGGCAGAATTTCATTTAATGTTTTTCATTTCTATCGTAAAAATCAACGGAAAGTTAGCATCGATTCCTTAGGATGCTATGGTGGAACGAGAGTTTCATTGAACTGACTAATTTCTCTAGTGATCCATATGTTTCATCGGAATTAGCCTCCTATCCTTCATCGTTGAGCCGTTTTCCTACTATAGATGAGCTAAAAGGAAAAAAGGCCCCTTCTTTCTTCATGAAATTTTCTATTGCTCTAGAATGAGGTTTCTTTTTACAGCTAAGAACTACCTTAAAGGCACTGGATACTAAAGTAGGCACAGGGAAGTTTAAATGGTAGAATTTTAGTGCTAGGTGAGCTCAAGAATTCAACCTGTCATGAGCTTATGTCGACAGTATTAACAGCTGCCGAATATCAGAGTTGAGCACATTTTTCCAAACTCATTTTATCAAGTCCTCTATCTCCCACCCCACTGCCATGTCCCCCGCAGTTGAGAAAATAGGACTAGTTAAATGTAGACCTTGCTTATGTGCTTTAGTGCTTTATTACTATAATGTAACACCTTGCATGTATGATAATTCAACGGCCAACATTGTTATGAAGGTAGTGCAATTGATTTATACGACTATAGGTGAATACTATGCGCTGCCACTATCAGAAAAGGAAGCAGCTCGCTTTATCAGTTGCTTTTTCTTTCGAAGAAAAATCTCGAAATCAGTGATAATATCAGTGATAATAGGTGCCATTTTGTTAAGGATATATGTGTCTGCCTCTCGTAATTTAATCTGCCATAAGGTGAATGAGAAGACTGAAATTTTCCTCTATGAGTGGAATTCCCATCAGTATGTACACATATTAGTAACGATTGACCGAAATAATATTGAAGAGCTCACATCTATTTGTATCAGAAATTAGCTGAAATGGGAGAGGAGAATGGTGGCATACGTGCATAGCGTTGAAATTATGCATTGCAGTATCAGTGCCGTCGGTGTTATATTTTCGGGAAGAGTTAATCCAACCTCGGGAAAATGAATAGTATGATGTGTCGAAATCTCAGGATGCGTTTTGGAATTCGCTTCTAATCATTCATCATATAATTCGCTCAGCAATTCGGCAATTCACTTCGTTTCTGAGGCGCATTATACCACAATGAAACAACAAATTGAGTTGCTAGTAAAATGGAAACTTTCTAAAGCAAATATTTCTGCTCATTTGAAATTACTTTGATGGAAACTTACTTTTTACTAAGATCTTTGAAACAAACTTCGAACTTGAAACCTGAAACCTCTTTGAACTAAGAAACCTCTTTGAACTTGAAAAAGTAATTACTTTTTCTGCTATTCGATGTTATATGCTTTTTCCGAATCTCCTCAACTGGAAACGATTGAAATAATGTGAGAGGCAATCTCATTTACTGGTTCTTGCCGATACATGGTGATTGCCTCCTCATTTATGATTTTGGTAGGATATATTTGAGATAATTGCGATAATATATAGACATGATCATTTCAGTTCGACCAGGAGCCTCAGATGATGCTGAATTTTGCACTTTCTCGGTGCTCGCAAATATCAGTACATGAACGCAGTGGATTCGACGATCACTTTTCACCGCTTGCCAGAATGAGTTAGCTTTTTTTACGTTCGCAAACTGCTCTAAGTCGTTTTACTTGTTTTGCAGTGAAAGTACGGCGTACATAGGCAGACACATACACTAGGGACAGTTAGATGCTGATACTTAATTATTTGCATTGAAGGTGTATCTGTCATTGGGAGAAAATGATGCTTTCATAAGCCTACTATGGAAGAGAACTCGACATGCTTTTGTGCAATTTGACCGTTAAAGTCTATTATCGTATAAAAACTCGTGAAAAAATGGGGTTTTTCATGGAACGATCATTGCAAAAAGCAAATTCTCTGATAGTTTCAAAGGCTAAATGGGGCTGTTGCCTATAGATACGTATTGCTGTAGTTGTGAAGAGGCGCATCGGATAACCTTTAACTTCCTCGCAGCGTGGAAAACAAGTGCACAAACCGTTCATTTCCAAATGTACGTTCACATTCCATTTGGAACTTTGTTACGGCGTTCTACACTCGGCTAAATTCTCTCACCCGTTATGAGAAGGACTCTTTATTGAACGGATCATCGAGAATTAATTAATGCTATCGCTTTATTCACTTCTTCCGCGACTTTGCTATTCTTCCACTTTTTTAGCCATCAAAATATCTTGCCTTGATAGTAATATTTTTTGTGACTTTTTTCAATTTTCTGCTCAGCAAACTTTCACCATTTTCATCCGATTTCTCGGACCGCATCCAGAAAGTGTAGAAAATGAAAGATGGGAGCTTCCTCTTAATGAATTTCTTCTCTGAGCATTCTAAAAACATTCCTTTCCGTGTATTCCTTAGTGATGCTTTCTCGTTTTCTATGAAATAGATTTGCATAAAAATGATAAGTCTTTATTTCTCATCACTTCACCTTTTGTGTGTTTTCCATTCAAAAAACGCCAAGTAAATCATGGAATTGCCTCGGATAAAGGAAAGAAAAATTCCTTTGGCATTTTTTATTCGCTTCCTTAGAAACGTTTCCTTTACACTTTTAGATATTGGTGATTTATGCTCCCACAAAGTATGAATACTATTCCAATATGAATTGTTCGAGATCCCGCCATCGTAACTCTGAGAACGATATATTTTTGCTTGATGGAGAGGTATACAGTGAAGTATGAATTTTCCTTAGAGCATCAATTTTAATAAATAATGACAGCCGTGTGGAATTTATTTCCTCGAAAAGATGTTTTCGAGAATTATTTCACTTCAACTCGATTCGTTGGCAGTAAAGGCGAAAAAGAGTGTCTGAGTGTGGAATTTACTGAGAATGAAGTTCACAATGATTTTTGATCGTTGTAAAATCTAATGGCATAGAAAATTGTCGTATTGAAAAGATTCATTATCTTCCTCTGAAAGTGAACACTTTGTTCTAAGAGGGATTATTTGCGCTGAGGATAGGTGGTGCTCTATTGAATGCGTATTTTTCGACTATTTTTTTGCTTAATTGTACATGTCTTCATTCTAAACTTGAAGGAAGATCGATCGCCTAATTTCTCTTGCTTCAAATGGTGTAGACGGAGAGATGCAACGTTACCTTAATGATCATCTCTCAGTTGCTTCCTTTCTTTTGGATATCTTCGATATTTTGAGCTTTATCTGTCATTCTTCCCCCTTTATGCCTCCTTATCTTTTAGGGAACCTCCTCTTGGCAAGATTCTACGAGGTCGTAGATGTCGTCTCTTACTTAATGTCCCTAGCATGGATTTTTTTGGACTTTCATGCTCACTGTTCAATTAAAAATCCCGTCTTTCCCAAGACACGTGGTAGATGATTTTCAGAGGGTGCATATTGCATTCCTGCGCCTTTTCTATCGACATATTGTTTCCATGCCTTTTTTATCCTTTCTTTTGATCCATTTCGACTCCTCTTTTCATCTTTACTATTTGGATCTCCCAGCCATAGCTACTGATCTGAAGACTGTTTTTTATAAATTCCAAATGGACAGGAGGATAAGTTTCCGTAAACTGTTCACTAAACCATAGAAGGCTGCGTATTCAGTGAGAGTTAGATAAGAAGGGAGGTGGTGTGCTGTCCAACTCCAACAATAGGGACTTTTTTTGAATGTTTCAGCGCGACTTGTCATTTTGCCGCCTCTCATAACCGCCTGAATAAACGCCCTTTTGCTGAAGCGTTCAACGATCACAGCATTGCCCACAAAATGTCATGCTGATTTACTAGTGGCATCAGCGATCGGGCAAAAAGTTGCACTACTAAACAGATGCATCATATAGAACAGTTTCCAGTCGTCGAGCACGTGAAGCTCGAAAAATGCGTTCGCCAACAAACGTTCAATAACTTTTTGTTGTATGCTTGAGTTTTTTGCTTATCGTTTTTGTTGACTTCTCATCCTATACGACAAATAACTTCATTTTCTCTTTATGAGAATATTTCAAGATTTCGTTCGCATTCTTTTTCTCGCTTTCATTCGTCACCTTCTAATTCCTTCCGTCGACTCTCTCGGCAAGGTTGTTTTATATACTCATCAATCTATAAGTACTACCTTCATATATCGCTGAATCAATTTGAAAGAACTGAGCCAGAAGTAAGAAATGAAGGAGGTAATTTTTTACATCGAAATACAAACTTGATTAGCACGAATTGGATGCAAAGAAATACAAACCGCAATCTTTGAAAAATTTGCTCTAAGAACTCGACGTTTATTAATATTTCATTCGGTGTTGGTTGCAATATAAATGGGTATATTTTACTTTATACTCGTTAGAGCGGTTGTCACATTCAGCAACATAAAATATATATTACTCTAATAATACGAGTAATGCCAAAGTTGAAATTTTCATTTTACACATTCATTAATTTCTCTTTTCATTTCACTTTCCGATTTTTCAATCCATTCTTTATTGATCAGTGTTTTGCTTCGATCCGATGATGAATGTTTTTATGCAGTTGGATGGTTGAGATGAGTGAATGATGTAGCACGAAGTGGGCGATGATACAGTAGAGACGGATAAGCGTTCCCTATTATGAGGATATTGTCAGCGTCATAATAGTATCCTGAACATAAAGTTATTCAGCAGATATGCCTAAGCAAAATTTTGTGCTGTTTTGCAGCTAGAATTGCAATTTTTGCAAATTATATGCAATTTATTGCATCAGTTGTTTGCACTGCAAAGCTGCGCATCACAGTTTAGTGGTATTATGGCTATTTAAGCGTTTTGACGATGTTCAAGCGGAGTTTCGAAAGGCATGATTTTCCTCTTTTAGAGTTTCGACCGTGAATCGTATGTTCGTCATGAATATATTTTTCATCGATAGAGGGATGCATATAAGTTTGATAGCAAAGGCGTTTATGTAAGTTGCAGAGCAATAGATTTCATATTTCGGCCAGTTATAACTTGCTTAATCCGAAGAAGACGTGAAATGCTATAGGACTTCTGCGCCAACGAGAAAAGTTCGTCGATGCTTAAAGTCTGAACTTATTTTCCGCAGTATTTACAACTGTGGGCATATCTTGCTCATTGTGAAGCACTCTTGGTGGCGCTTAGAAGCTCAGTGCTTTGTTATTGCACTTTCAGAATTTTTTTCACGTTTATTTCTCTCTTTTTTGCCTCATTTTCTTCTCTTCCACACAAATCCCTGATGCCTTTTGTGGTTTTTTTTTTCATTAATTTGGGATGCCGCAATGCATTATAACAACAAAAAGTTCTCTCGGACAAATTATAGTAAATATCATGTAATGCAGTTGCATCGCAACATATATGCCATCGGCTTTTCAACTCGTTTGCTTGCACTTGGCATGATCTTTGCGGCTGCAGGGGATCAGTATGATCGTTGGGTCATAGACCCCACATCCACAGGCGACCGGTTGTCAGTGTTCTCGCTGTGTAGCCATTAGCAGACGAATGTCTTTCGGCATATGAAATTTTAATGCAGCGAAATTACTTTGATGTATGAACTGCGGCGCAAATGTTACAAAATGTCTTTGTGACTCAACTATCAAAATCTTACTCAGCGTGGAAAAGTGAAGAGAATTTTTGCATCGAAATGCCAAATATGAAGTGTGTACGACCTTTTTTTTTGAATAGAGTATGCTTGAAATGAACGTCGTCATTGAGAATATATAAAGAGATTTGTAGTTGCGTTTGCCAGTAAATTTGATAGACGATGGCACAAAATTGTGCTATACATTGGTGCACATAGTACAGCAACCAATGGATGTATAATTTCATAATACACATAGCGTTACGATCATAAATTATGCTTATTTTAATGCCTGTGCACTTAGTAAGTTTTTTACTTTTTGTGGTCTATAATGATCGATAATAATATTACGTAGGCCACAGGTGAAATCTTTAAATCTGAATTCCCCTTATTTTCCATATTAATTATTTTAATTACCTGACGTCTGAATTAATTAATTAACCGGGCGAAACAACTAATTATTCTGATTACCTGGCGTCTGAATTAATTAATTAACCTGGCGAAATAACTAATTATTTTAATTACCTGACGTCTGAATTAATTAATTAACCTGGCGAAATAACTTTAAGAATTCATTTTCTTAAGTTTTCTTATTGAAAACTCATAAATTTCTATCGACGTTCAATTATAAAAATTAGTGGGAGATTAAATTGTATATTGGATGTTTATCGATATTAAAACGATAGAAAATTAAGGGGCGATTTTTCTGCATTCGCAATTAGAAGCTAAATTTTTGTCCTCCACTTGTGGCAACAAAGGGATTCTTTCAGCATTTGGATCAAATATTTTATCTTATGCTCATAAATTGCTTTACCAATTAGCATTAGCTTGTTCTGTTCATAATGTCAGCAGGCTGTACCCACGGGAAAAAGTAATACTTTGTATTTCCGTTATCGTTACTCATAGTTACAAGATAACATTTTCGGTACTTTGACACTTTTACGAATGTATATCAATATAGGAAAATTACTGCTATTGGCTTAGAATGAGGTTTCTTTAGTTGCTTTTTTGGTGTATTATTGTCTCAACAGTGAATATATCAGTTATTGATATTTAGGTTACTCAGATAAAAAATCTGTTCCAAGGAAATATTATCGATTTTGTATATCCGCTTCGCTGATCCTTTGTTATGAAAATAGTGGTGACATGAACGCTGTAATGAAGTTTACTTGTTGTGTAATTGTCAACGTTTAATTCGATGATGTTTTATTTGTTATTTTGTTATTTTGTATAATTTTAATTAGGTTAATTTAACAGCATTTGATAGTGGAGCTTTCAATTAGCATTGAAATCATCGTTATAGAGGAGAATATGGAATAACTCACAAGGACGTTTTTCTCAAGACACCTGCAATATATTTGATAGGTTTCTTTGTCGATTTGGGAAAAAAGTCCCGGCAGATTTAGCAGCAATTTAGGTTTTAATATTCCTCGGAACACGCAGTCCAATATCCTCTTGGTCTTCTTTAAGTCTCCTCCTTCCTCTTAATTAACCTTGTTCGTTTTCCTCTTCCTGCCATCATTAGCAGTCTTCAATTTCTCAGATTTATTCTAGTTAGTATTAACAAACTTTTGTGGTGCACCATATGCAAGGTGTGTTGCACGCAGTGATTATTTTCATTTTTATAATATTGCTAATAGGCATTGAGAAGATTCGACACTCATGTAGAATATTTCTGAGGTTGGGCGCTGGTTAAAACCTTTTTTCTTTCCTTGGAATTGCAGGCGTGCATGAGAGAGAAGTTTCAAAGGAGAAAGCTCGCTGAAATAAGCTTTTCGTTCCGTGTATAAAAATCTTTAAAACAGAGGCTTCATGACGAATGGTCTATGATGTCGGATACCCATTTTCGTCATCGCATCTCTGAATATTTCATTCGCAAACATGGTGATCCAACATCGCTATTTGCGATATGAAATTGAGAACGATGCGATCCTTTTCCACTGTTTTTTTAAGAGGTGGAGAACTGCTCCTGATATACTTACTTATGCTGGTTAATAATTTCACTCCATTTGCCTTATTTTCACGCAGTCAAGTATACTCTTATGCTCTAATTTGTCACTGAAAGCAGTCTGAAAACGTTGTTTGGTGCTGTCGTCACCGTTGCTGCGTGGCTACCTTAAAAAATAAATTGAAATTTGTCACGCTCTGCTATTTTTTTAAAACTTCGTTTTTGATTTTTGACTTGTTAGTTGCTGTCAGAAGTGCCACCATGAATACCTGAACACTATCGCAGTGAAATCTCAAACAGTGTTCAGGACATTCTTCTTCCCTCTTTTCTTCTTTCATTTTCCTTCCGTCTTTCACCTATATACGGCATATAGCTTTCCTAATAGTTAGCTCTTGAAATAAGTTGATTAATTACCCACTATAAGCGTGTAAAATTTCCGGATTTTCTAATCTCCGTGTAATCTTTCGCATGAAACTCCTCAAACTTCTCTATCGAGATTCCTCAATTTTGCTTGATGGAGGATGAAGTTTAGTATTGTCGAAGTGCAAGTTAGTTAAGTGTGTCGTTGTCGGGAGACTCACGACTTTACATTTTTTTAAAGTCATTTTTAGGCTGCCTTCGTTCATTATTCACGTTTTGTACTTTGCATAGAAATTGTCGTAAAAAGTAAGATGATTAAGAATTCAGTATATCTGTGTGAGCATCGACGTTCATATTTGTTTAGTAATTTATATACGTTGGCTGTTCCTTACGATTCCTAATTTGCACACCTTTTACAAATGTATATAAATTCCAGTATTCTTTGCAATATAATTTGCTCTTGCTGTACGTTTCGAAAATGGGGAATTTCATCATCACTAAGATATCCTCAGCTGTCTCATTGGAAACGTAAGGATGAGCAAAAAATTGAGTGATCGTTTTGCATATTCATCCTGGCGATTGAATTCTTGAAGGCTATGAGCGCTTCACTAAAACAACTTGAAGTTGACCTGAGTCGACAAAAACGTTCATTACGAATAAATGTATCTTCATATCACTATCACTTCCGTCTAGCTGAAGTTGTGTGGTAGCGTGAAGGTGAGGGCTTAGACTCGTCTCTTGCGATTCATCGTTGTTCCATGCGACTTGCTGCACCGTCCGCGTCACGATGCGACCACTGTCGGAATGACCGCGTAGACCGAAGTCGAATAGCTTGCTCAGTGGCTTCTTAAAACCAACAGCGAACTAAGCGAAACCAAATGTTGGCACTGATACAGCCTCTCAAAGATTTGAAAGGTTTAGAAATAAGATCCAATGGGAATTGATTACTCATAAATCGATGAGACATTTCGCACCTCAATTATCTGTTCATATTAACTTAGTGTCAGCTTTGCTTATCTCAGATTGAAGTTGAAAAACTTTCGATTTTTGTCTTGCGGAAATCTTTTAAGTTATCGATTCCAAGATTTCAAGATTTCAAAGATTTCAAGTTCTCTTTTTGCTATATGATGGGCAAATTCATTGATTTATTATCAGTATTTCGCTATTTGTTGTTTCGTTGTTTGCACTCACAAACGGTTGACGTTCCATTTGTTTAGCTTAAATGATTTCAGAGCGTTTAATCTTATCATCATATGGATGAATTTTCTGGAATATGTGATATTAATTTCCATATAGGAATTAAACGAGAATGGAAAACATCGAATCTGAATATTAGGAATTGAATCTGGAAAACAATGGAAAACATCGAATCTGAATATTAGGAATTGAATCTTTGCAATCAGTTGTGTGCAAATAATATTTGCAAATGAACTGCAAAGCATAGGGATTATTACTAGAAGAAGTTAATAAGCTTCAATAAGAAAGGACATCATGCACTCTTTTTATATCATCAGCACATTTAGTCGGATTCGTCTCATCAGCGTTTTGGTTCTTCAGTGCTGTTGCCCTCGTCTGATTTGCCTTTAGCATAACGATTGGAGATAACTGCTTTAATGATACAGATGCATTATGATCCGTCATTATAAAGCGCAGCTGTGTTATTCCAGTCAGATAGTAAATATGAAGTAGAAACAAATTGTTCCTAAGTCATTTAGCATTCGTTCATAAGGTATGATGCATACATTCGCAAAGGTTTGCTCGTAAATATGAGCACTTTCTGATAACAGCACAAGTGGAACCTTGGTAATGTTTCTCGATGAGCAACTCATATATCGTATGGTGGAAGGGAAAAAACAACGAAAATTTTCTTTAAACCTTTTTAGTTTTATTTTCGCCCTCTTTCATGCCTTCTTTGTGTAGATGTGACTGTCTTCCTTATCGTTCTGTGCGGCTAGATGTTGCGCATCTATACATTGATGTAGGTGATACGTGCCATATACCGATAGCATAGGCATAATGTACATACGTTCACAATATGCTGTTGGAGAAATAAGACGCAGATGCTGCAGGCATAAAGAACAAATGGTGCAAGCATCATCGCAGATAAAATAACGTGCTGTGCGTGTGGTACAGGCTGGCTTTTTACGTCATCCTTGTATGTATGGGAAAATTCAGTGAAGGCGGTCGTTTCTGAGACTGAGTTGATTGGAAAGAAATTTTACCTCTTCTGCCTGCGAATGACAGATACTGATATGTGCGTTCATTCCCTCTGAACTAATAAGAGAAGTTTTTCTCCGGTATTGCAGTCTTGCCGTAGTATTTGATCATCTGTATTGGACTAGGTCAGAACTAAAAAAATTCGGTGGTTGTAACAGCGGAAGATGGGCCCTAATGCTATGATTCACAGTGATCCGTCAGTATGAAATAATAATGCAAAGATTTAAATATGCCGAAAATTTTTCTTCCATCTTCCTTCAGTTTGGTCAAGAAATCGGCGTGATTGAGAAAGGTTTGCAGGTGCATTCGATCAACTGCAAAAGGAAAATGCTGCTTGGAATAGTCATTATTCTATGGTAGATCTAAAGTCAGTTGGCCGGATGAGCAGCAGTTAACAATCGCCTGCCTCGTCCGTCAAATTTGACTGTCTGGTAAATGCGATAGGCGGAAAATTGCATGAGCTTCTTTTATTACGTCTTGTTTTCTAGGAACATGTTTTCCCAATTTAGGTTGATAGCTGAATTGCCATTGCGCACGGTCTTTAGGCGGAGCATGGAAGGCTCCCTTTTGCACAGTATCAAAGCGAATGCTCAAGTAATTTCATCTCAACAAGGCGCAGAAGAATTCCACGCATATTTCCGAACTTTAAACTCTCTTCCATTTAAGCGCATTGTGACTCTTGCCGAAATCGTATTTCTTAGTTAAGAATTTTGTTTGCCTATTGTTTCTCTTATACGCAGATTTCATGTTTAGTAATACCGCCAGCAACTGCGATGTATTAATTTCAGCAGTAAATTCCTGTAGTTTACTTTTCTTTAATCATTTTCATCGATTCTACATGATAGCATTCCCACATGTGCTACACTCTCCACGTTGCATATTCGCGATTTATTATGGGTTATTCTCTTACTATTTCGTATTCTCATTTAACCTTATTTCTATATGCATTCATAAGTTTTAGAGCAGATTTAAGGAGCGAGTATTCCAGGATTATCGCTTCTGACGACGGCGCTTATGGCAGTTATCATTTTGTTGCAAAAGTCCTGAAACGAGGTCGAGATTTTTGCTCCATTTGCTCCATTTGCATGGAATTTCTTTATTCAAGCTATCTTCTATCTTTTTCTCTGTCTCCTTCTCTCGCTCCCCTTCTTCATTTTACACTGATAAAATTTTTTTTTTTTTGAGAACATTACAGAGAAATGATTTTGTTGCAGCAATTTGATGGACGATTAGACGCATTAAAATGAGTAATATGACTCATCAAGCAGCGTTCATAGCTGTCGTTGACGTACTCTTTATAGATTGTGCAAGCATTTCTCGTTATATTGATAGACTTTGGTATTTAATGAAGAATTTCGCTGAAACGCGTCTACTTCTAAATCCGAAATGAGCAGCCAACGATCTCCTGGAAGAATTATATTCGTGAATAGAGACCTAAAATGACTGACTTAATTTCAGACCATTCATTTTTTAAAATAAATGTGTTCTGTTGCATCATTTTGTGAAATCTGATGTCGAAAGCGTGGCGTACTGGCGTTAATTGAGGGATTATTACTTCATAACCGGAGATAAACCAACGTTCTATTTTGCATTCATTTCACCTCATTTGCTTTATAGAAACGATTTAATACAGCTACTTCGCACAAAGGTTTCATTTAGATGCAGTTTCAAAGTGCATAGTGCAGCCGTTACGCGTAGGTGCTATCGACGTGCAATGGTTTGATTGAAACTCCATGCTTCGGAAGTTATTTTTAAGCATATTGCATTTAGCTTCTTCACTTATTGCATATTAACTTATAGATGGACTATGAGAATTTTATTTTTTGCTGATTTTTACGAAAAATGGTCACTTTCTCGTTTTCCTATTTCAGCAGCTGTTGAGTAATATATAGGAGAGGGACGTTTGAGATAGAAAATGGAAATGCGAGGGGCATGGATATTGTTAGATGCAAGCGATAAGTCTGCACTGCTGATGCCAGCGGCATATTCTAAACTCAAGCGTTCTAGCATATTTACGCTTCAATGCCGCAAAAAAGGTATAGTTGATTGCGAGTCTCATGTACATCGTTTTAATGTCGACTGAGCGGAATATGCTTATAACGCGTCACATAGATTAATTCTTTTTGAGGAATACTTAATGAGAGGTTTTGTACTTTGAGATTTATTTGTCTGAAGGTGCGACTATTCGTCAATAGTTTTCAGGAAATTCTGGCAAATCTCAATTTATTTCGTTTTATACCGGCAACTGTCGCTGGTAGGGCAGATGGACCGAATTTTTGCCGGATTCATGTAGAAGGCCGATTCTACCTTTCGTCGCGCTTTTCCTTATCTCTGATTCACTGGCTGATTCACTTCTGCTGTCGTATCAGATTTGAGGAGTGAGCTTATAGAAATTGTTATACAATCCATTGATCTGATCCCACGGTCAAGTGGACCTCTCTTAAATGAAAATTTAGCACCACATTTCGTTTCTTTTCTAAAGTTTATGTCTTCAGGATCATTTTGATAAGTATTATTAATTCTTCCGGATGAAGCGGACTACCTATTCATTGAGGGAACACAAATTTTGGACTTTATAAGAATTGAGTCGGAAACACTCAGTAAGTAAATATTGAAGGAAGTTGAGAACCTTCGAGTACACTAGAAAGAGCAGAAAGTTCTGGTAGTAAGCATGAAAAAGCACAAAAAGTTCCAGCTAAATCAAAGAAAAATATCTGGAAACTTTGTGTGCATTTTTCACATCTTTTACCCTCAAACCAAAGGTCTTCTAGAGTTCATTTCCGCTAAGTGAAATATAATGCTTAGCAGTTTGCATCTTTTGAACCTCGTTGAAAGACAGTAAGCGACTGGTTGTATGGGAAGTAGGAAGTAGCGTTATATGCATGATTAGCACCTCGTGCAAGTATAATTCCCAATGGGAATTATATTTCTTATTCCTTTTTTGGAATGCAGTGATCTCTTTTCTTCTTTCGATCGAAAACTTTATTTTTTCCTTTTCTCATCTCATCTATGGTTGTTGGTGTATCAGCCGGTTCCACGGTTCATCAATACTTGTCGCTAAGAGAAGTGTTTTTTGAAGGTTACTGAGGCAGTTTATTTCGAGGATTGTTGAGGCTATTACGTCAATTGTGTGCATCTGAGTTTCTTTCCTTTTGAATTGCAGCTATAGGAAATGTTTCTGATTCAGAAGAATTCCGCAGCTGGAAAAAAGATTTTTTTCGCCTCGAATTCTACGAAAGTTCGCTTCCAGCTGCCTCACCATTGCCAGCTTCCGGAAGGACATGAAATAATTTGCGAAGTGCTAGAATTTATTGAAAAAAAATTGGCGAGTAAGTCGCGATTTCTTTGCACAACTATTCGCGCTGAATTTATGATCTTTTTTTATGAAAGCGTTTGTGCCACTCATTTGTTGAATGCTTTCGAACTTAATTAACGACCCGTCAGTTATACGCAATAGGCGAGGAGAGATTTCCATCAAATGGCGAATTTTCTCGACAAAAGATGGGGAAAAAGTTCTCTGTTATAAATTGCTACTGCGGCAGCTGCTTTTCAAAAATTTAAGCACATGTACACATCTTCTTGGTAAAGTGTTCGCTTCTGCAATGCCGACGTATGCCGTCCTTTTCCATCACTTTCACTGCATTTTCTTTCTGTTCAACGAACTGCCGCTACAACTGTTGTGTGGGAGGAATGAGCTTACACAGGCATAGGATCATGTACTCACTGAGAACCTTAGCTAATAGGCGATGCATTTATTCACCGTTTGTCAGATTTTAATTAACAACGTCGCTTCATCGTTTACATGCTTTATGGATGTTTTTACTGTGTATTGGATCTATGGAAGGAAGATTTTTTATGAAAGCAGAGTCTGATGAACACCCTTTACCGTTGGTAGGTATAAGCGACGGAGGGGTTTCCCCATGATCCTGAATATCTATAAAGAAAACGGTGATGATTTTTTTTTTGAAAGCCGCAAACTTTAATCATTCAGGAAGAAATAGATTGTAAGCAGTAAAGATATCCGGACCTTCGGAATTCGGTGGTCAACATTGTTTTTGTCACAGTGAATACGCCCACATTGCATGTATTTTGTTTCTGTTTTTCTTAACTTTGCCTGTTAACTTGAGAGCTGCTTTGCACTAGTGGAACACTTACTTACGTCTGTCTTTATGGATTCTGTATGGATTTTGGAACACTTATCTATCTTTATGGATTCTGTATAGATTTTTCTTTAATGAGTGCAGATTTCTTCTCTTTCCAGTGGTCTGTATTGGATTATATATGCCGGAAATCACAGCTGAAGTTTCGTCTTTTCTCCGTCACAAAAAAACTGACGCTTTAATGGAGTATCATATATGCTATGAAAATCGTCAATGTCTTAAGTGAATTAGTGATTTATAAATGCATTCCACTCTAAAGTCATCACAGTAAACTCAGTTCGTCTTTTTTTTTTTGTAGAATAGAGCACAATCATATCCGTTTGCAAATGCGGTCTTTCACGGAAGGATAGATCGCTTCTGGATGCATGTGCTGCTGTGTGGTGGTGCATATAGCTTCTGAATATAGGAGCTTTAATGAAATGTTTTGTCTATGTTCTTCATACCTCCGTTGTGTCGCTGTCCTCTGAAGGCATTATTTTATTCTGCATAAGTGCAGTTAAGTGCAGTGCACTTTTCTCCTGTTAATATGTAGTCATATAATTTTATGAAAATTGCTCTAGCAAAGACATCTATTTAGCCTTTGAACATAAATTTAGTGCCTGTGAATATTGTTTTCAAGTGGAGTAGTAACTTTAAGTCGAACGACCAATCGATTTGTTTGGATCGGTGGATTTTCATTTGCATCATTGCCGTATATTATTCTTCAACTGTTATAAATTAAACACCTTCACTATTGGTGATTTCTTCAGAAAGATGTCACCCAGTTAGTGACCACTATTGAGAACCTTACCCTTGCAGCAAATATTTTTAGATGTCGTTGTTAAACCTCCTTTTTCTCGTGAGGAATTTGTCGCATGCTGGTTGCATACAGGTGAGTTGACGTGGATGTCACCGTTACCGCGGGTGGTTTATCGTTGTTCTAAGTGCTTGTTAGTATAAGGTGATGCATTTCTGCATTCCTCAAATTCTTGCCTCATTCGAGATGGTCTTTTTTCTTCCCAGCAATATCGTTCGTGAATTCGCCACGCCTTTTGAGATTTATTTGGGAATCTTTCATAGTTCAGTTCATCGTCTATTGTCATTCTATGCTGAGAAACTTACATCGTCTGTGTGCTTTCTCCGCATACCCTCGTAATTTGTGAATATGCGTCACTGCGAAAGCGTTGCAGAGGCTGCAGGCATATAATATTGAAGATCAGAGGAGGCGCTAGTCTTCGAAGGAAATTCACAAATTGAGGGCGTTGAGATATTGTTCCAAAGAAAATTCGTTCAATGGATGTAATTTAAGGTTTTCTGAATGAAGGAATTGTAATTCTGAAAACGCTAATTTTTGAAGCCATCATTCTCCCTATCTGTAATAAAATCAGTTAGCGGTTTGATGTAATTCAAGCGCCTTAAAAAATTCCCCTACAAGTTGGCATTCATTAATTTACTTTATTTGAATTTTATCCTTTCTACTGAGAGATCTGTGTGAAACGGCTGTTAAATTACAAAATTTCATTGATCGTCATCCGAAATAAGAGAATTTTTATTGCTTTCAGCAATTTTTGCATAAGAAACTATAGTAGACCGTCATTGCAGCATATATCATTATTTAATGCCATAGTGGTTTCGATTGAAATTGCTAATATTCAATGGCTTATAGAAATCGGGGCTTCCATACCATTTCAGACTCAAATGCTTTAAAATTTTGAATAATTTCTTCTAGTGAGGTCCGATTTGTGGGCTGATAGATCACTGCACTCTACTGATCGATTTAATTAGCAGAAGAGATCGTTTATTGGGGTTTCCGTTATTCCACCTATTTAAGTGAATTTTTTCTTGGTAAAAAGCAATATCTCAGTGATTATGGAAATGCTGCTTTCCACTTTCAGTGCTATTTCGAATAAGTTTAGAGCGAAGGATGAGATCGCAGCATCTTTTTTAAATATTAGCAGAAAGTAGGCTTCATTACGAGAAATATCGCATTTGGTGGTTTCTATTTCCTTTAAGGTGTCTATAGTGGTGGAATACCTCACCACTTTGATCGTTCATGAGTTTTCTGTTGCTTTTGGGATTCTTTTGTTACATAGAAAGACAGACATCAAAGAGATGTTAGGCTTGCTATGATACTGAAAGCCTCAACCAATATATTCATATTTTGCCGTGGTAAAGAAAGGCAGTAAACTCACACGTCCACTCATAGCTGATTCAACGGTATCTTTTTAAATCGTTGCAAATCATTAGAAGGTTGATGAGCACAAGATGAGCGTCGTACCAACATATTGGTTCATTCGTTTTCTCCTCTCTGGTGCATCCAGTTAGAGCGAAAGGCAGAGATCAACTATATATTAGCTGATGATAAAATCAGACTGAGAAATTGTGAGATATTTCGGGATTATTATTCGCCTTTTCTCGAGTCCTGTCTTCTGCAGAAGGGCACTCTTGCATGAGCGCTTTCGAGCATAGAGCTCATTGGTCCATTCGAAGGGTAATTTTTAAACAACCTCTTTTCTACCTCGAACTGAGAATTCATTCATATCGCTTAGAGAGGAGGGAGAGAGTGGAGGGGAAGAATGGGGAGAAAATATATACATGTGGATATATCTATTTTTCTCGAGCATTGTATCATTTACGTATATAGTTTGTTTATGACTGCATATTTTTATTTGCACGCCAGTTTTGGAAACTACTTAATTTGGGATTATGAAATTACATGGATACTGCTCTGATCATGGAATGCATGGATCTGGTAATTTTGTGCCACTTTTTAAGAGCTTACACACTGAAATTTGTATACATTTTACATAAATTCCACGATCAGATTCTTTGTCGTTTTATAATGCTTCAATTGCTGAATGCACTAAATTGAACTGCCATTTGAAAGTTCGTGCAAATATCAAGGTCGTTTGAAAATTTGCCTTCGTTATCCTCAAATTTTATTATTTTCTTTTCTCCGGCGCAAGCATGCCATCCACTCTTCTGTGCTTCAGAATAGCTTTTCTTTGAAGTTTCATTCCACGTAGTAGTAACTGGGCATTAGTTTCTTCCTTCGTGGTCAGATGACTATTAATTCAAGGTGAAAAGCCTATTTTTATTTTGTCATCTTGTCTCGTGGGTTCTTCCGTGTACATTGTCTCTGAATAACGTTCACGACTATAGGCTAATGAACAAATCTTTCCAAAAAAAGGTTTTGCTCTTGATTCCACAAAATTAAGCGTGGCGTAATACGTAGTTCGACGGAGCTCTATAAGCGCGGTTATCACTAAAGAAGGATTCTCAATTGCGTGTTTTTGCAGTAAGCATAAATTCTTAGATTATGCATTTCATGTTCATTTCAACCTATTACTTCGAATAAAATCCCTCTAAGCGGCAAATTCATTCTAGTCAATAAAATTTGAAGCGTCTAAAGTCTTGTAAAATCTCCCCTCACTCCCCATTCAGCTAACCATTACTGTAATCGGCGAAATCCAGATTGAACTTGTTCTAACGTTTCTCAAGTATTCTTGCTGTTTCAAGTATTCGGTTGTGGGTTATTCCCCACAGTCTCTTACTTTTGTTATTCCACCGATTTTATCGACTTTTTCATTTAGTTCATACGACGCCGCACAGTAGTTGTGCCAACGGCGTCGTTTCATGGTAACAGAACTAGAAATGTGGCTTCAAACGTTGGAGGTGTTGTTTCTAATTTGAAATGGAGAAAGGTTTGTTTGTGGGCGAAAATTTCGATGTTTGATGTTGCCAATGATGAAAAAAATGGCACGCAACATCTGTACTTATTGTTTACTTATGAATATCTATTTCTTATGATACAGTTCATTTCTGTTGCTCATGTTCATCGCTGTTCTCATGTTAACTCAGTGGCTAAGTTCCGTTAAGCTGAATGATTTTGAACTTTGACCTCCGCAAAAGTTTCAGCTTATGCCCTCGTGTATACTTGATGGTTTGGGTGTCTTACGCATAGAAATATTAGCCTGGATATGCAGAGCAGTTTTCTTGCCCATTTTCTTCTTTTATTTATGACTTTCAGTGAGATTCTTCTGAGGTTTTCAAATTAGAATATTATCTGGTGACTGAATTATAAATTATTGCCTTACCTTTATCTGTATTGGTTTAGTTTATGAACTGAACGTTTGTCGCTCATTAAATTTTTGTTTTTTTAAAATAATCTGTTTTACATATACTAAATTAGACATATTTTCTCATATGTGCCAAATTCGGTTTCGTATTGAAGTAAATGAGAGGAATAAGAGAAAGAGAACGTCTGTAGCGATTGCAGTAATCTGTGGAAGGTTTTTGGATTATTTCCAGTGATTATATGAGTTATAAATAAATACGCTATTAATTAAAGTAGTTTTGCTGCTCTGAATTGTTTTATGAGTGAAGGGCTTTATGTGCCTCGCCTTTACAATAAGCGCTTCAATGAAGGACACTTCAATAGTGGTTTAAGAGATCGAATGAGTGAGTATTCGCAATTAAAGAGGATTTTAAAATCGATCTGCTTTCCCTAATATATGTGGTTTAATACGTTTTTGCGAAGGTTTTTATGTAATACAGAAGTTGGCTGGCGTCGGTGGATGCATGTCAGTCGATCTGTTCTAGGATATTCGGCAGCGATTTAAAGGAATCCTGAAATTTTGAAGGATCTAACCAAAGTTTAACTCTTTCTCCTACTTTTCTCACACTTATCTATCAGATTTCGAAATAAAGCGGCATTAAAGGTACTGGAAAATCTGCACACGTTTCATCATATCACATAAACGAGATCTCTCAACGAGTTCAGTTGGCAGCTAAATTCATTAAAACATGCAAAAAGCGGGAACAGTTCTTTATCATTTTATCCTTTTTTTATTCCGCTGCAAAAATGGGAGGCATCAAAAGTGTATATCATGCCAGCTGCCTTAACATATTTCTTCACATATTTTTCTATAGACCTGTTATCTATGAAAGTTTTTAAACCACATCGATAGTGCTGTTTGATTTGCAAACACTCCTGAAACATATTCATAGTCGTAAGAGGCATAATCGTCAGTATTGCTCGGATTCCTTTCGGAGGGCAGTAAGGTTAACTGCAGCATTTAAATATAGAAGATTTTTCAAACTTTTCCTGCTCTCAACCTTGAAACTGAAGTCCCTGAAATCCTATGGGAAAAGAATCGTTAAATTTTTGATCAGCGAAATTGCATTTGTGAAGAAGTGCAAAAAAATGTAATAACGACGCCAAACGACTGTACCGGAAAGGTTGCGCTCTCTAAAATAATTGTAGTTGAGAAATTGCTCTTTCAGTCTTCGACAATAGCGATTCTTTGCATTTGATGGAATTTGATTGCAATATTGTATTTCGGATTTATTTCTTTTGATTTCTATTAATGCCTTGTCGAGTTCCGATTTTGTTTTGTATTCAGTGTATGACAGAGGAATTTATTGCATAATATCTCATTCGAGTTGATTCTCTCATCTTTCGTAATTTCTCAGCGGAGAAGTTATTGCGAAGAAATCTTCATAGCTCAGAAAATTCTTTGCAAGCTTGGAAGATTCTGTACATTTTGCATCATTAAGGATTGTAGCTATTCATTAAGGGGCTTTTTTGCAATTGTCTTCGTTTTTCATACAATATTACTTCCGAGTAAATGACAAAAATAACTAATTCTTTCAATTTTTCATCCTCTAAGCTCGCATTCGTTGCAATAATTGCCCAGCTGATTCGTGATGATTCATTCAGTGGTTATTACCCACATAGATAAGATTACCGCACTTTATCGTGTCATATGACTAAGTCGCTACTTTAACCGATGATTAAAATATTTGTGAAGAAATATAAATTCCAAATTGTCACATTTTTTATAAGAAAAGTTCCACATTCTTTTTTGTTTAAGTGAATCGTATAATTGTCTTGTGTAGTCGCTTCCGTTTTGTTTCAGCTGTTGACATTCCTTTTACATGAGCACTTGATACATCTATGATCCATAAGGTGTTTCGTTAGGAAAATGTTACGGTGTCTTTGTGATTTTTGGTGAAGCTACATGGTGTGATTATTTCAGATTCGATGAAGCATTCGTCGCCTTCATCTGTTCACCATCCAGGTGGTGGAGAGAATGCTAGAGGCAAGTTACATGCTGCTGGTGATTCGTGTGTGCGGGGGGGGGGGGAGAGTTTCGTTATCCTATCGTATAAGCGGGGCGCATTCATCTCGTGGACGGAGGGAGATTCTCGTATCGAAATTATGTGAGATTGTAAAGTAATGCAGTTGATCAGTTTCAGTTTCTTTTTTGATATGATAGTAGAGGCAGTTTCAGTGACAGCTAAATATTCCACAAATAGTTCTTAGACTTTCTTCCTCTGAAAAATATTCCTTTCCTTTTTTCTATTGCTTTTGTGTTTCCACTTGTGTAAAGTTTGCTTCCGGAGGGTTATCTCCAAAAACTGCAAGTCTCAGATAGGGCCAGAGCCCATCAGTGGCACTGCGCGAAGAACACTGAATGAGAACCACTGCAGTGTTAGATCACACGTAGGTTCAGATCACAAACAGATATCTTGGGTTGACTTTTCAGCTCCATACCCAACAGTTTGAACGAGAACTGCCATTACCTAAGACGTGAACACGTATTTCAGTTAAAATTTATTATTTATGAGAGATAGCTGAGCGAAGTGTAAAATGTGTCAGCAGCTCTGGCATACTTTCCATTGTTGTGCATTTGTTGCAACTGTATAAATAACTGTGTTCTTTTTTCATTGAATGTCCTCATCATGGTTTACCTTATGAAGGAAGTTACGTCATAAATATATGGAAGGTGACGTATTATTTCATGATCACCGGTATGCATTTTAATGCCATGAATGTTGAAGATCTTCGGAAATTTTATGGGATCACCTAATGTTGCGGGATGGAATTGCGGAAAAGAGTGTAAATTGTTATGCGTATACTGCGAAAGGTACCGAAATTCAGAAGTTGCAGGATCACTGACGCCAAATAGACGTCGTTCGAGTGGTGCGGGAAATATTCGCGAGCAATTAGCTACCAGTCATGGATCGGTGTTTTATTCGTCACCTCGCTCAACCACTTCTTTTGTTAATTTGGCGATGTCGGCTGTTCTTTCCACCTATTCGAGTCCTCTACAGTCTCCTCGTAAGGAAACTTCGGAGAATTTTTTGTTCCGCTTGCGATTTGCAATATTTTTTCAAGTCGTATGAGAACTTTTTAAAATTTATTTTGAGTATAGCGTATATGCTTCGATTAGTAAGCATGCGTTTGTCACACTGGACGTTTTATTTTCTACAGTGTTTGCTTTAAAGGCTGTATTCACTATTAAGGAGACTTACAGGCATATAAGCTTGGACGAATAATCGAAGATGAATGGCAGTGGCCAAAAACAAAATTCTGTTCGATGTGCTAGCTAGAAGGTTTTTCTGTGGCACGTGAACAAGGGTTTGCGGGGGAAGAGGGGAAGAGAGAGGGGAGGGAGGCGGTAAGTTTGGCGACTGATCCACTGAGCTCGTTGTTCAAACCTACCGACTTATTGTTCTCTTCACATTTGAAAACATTCAAAGAAAATTTGATTGTTGAGCTGTTTTGGGCACTTATGGATTGCTCATGCTTTCCAGATGTCATGGAGAAAGTCGTCTTGTGTCTCTATCAAATCCACTGTCTCTTTCTCGTGCCCTCTACTGCAAGTGATGATTTCTTTAACCTTTCTCTTACACCGGAACATTTGAGGTGTAAGCTCGTTCAGTGCAACTTGCGCCTATAAAATAGTAACAAAAAGGTGTGCGAGCTGCAGCTCATCGAACAATTACAAAACGGCCTTTGAACGCTAAATATTATTCGCTTTCCGGTCATGAAGTTACAGCGACTGGATGATAATTATTATGTAGTATGCTTGAATGAATTTTTGACGTATTTTTCCAGGACGTTGTCTCATATGATTGTAGATATCGTTATCTTATAGCATACCATAAAGAAAATTTCTCATATCAAAGTCACTCTTTCACATTGTGTTTGTTATCGCTATTCGCTGCTGCCTGTATTTCGTCATTGGCGTTCATTTCTCAACTATTCCCACATTTTTCGTTTGTTGAGAGTTAAAATTATGTTTCTTTCTTGTAGAAAAACAGGTGACTAAAGGTTTATCATACAGAGTTTGGAAATTCGGCGTTCACATTCCATATATGTCGGCTTTTACTGACTGATATGTTTTCCCGTTGAGGAAAACCTTTCCATCTCTTCCTATTCACGATTGCCGCATATCAATTCGAGCTCTGATTGAAAACTTTATACGCTTGATTTTGTGATTATATGCAACTGTCTCAAATATATCGTTAATTATGAAAGAACCCATCGTTAATTATGAAAGAAAAAACCTTTTGATGATTTTGTAATGTTTCGATGAAGTTTAAATTATATTCCTTTTGCAGCGATTACATCACAAACTCCCTCACAAGCATCAATCGCAACGAAGCGTCGCCTTAAAGCAATATTGATTGTCGACTCGAAAACTACCGAGGTGAACTTTCATCGATCACTTTGATAATTTCCGTTTGACATACTGCGTCTTTTATTGCATTCTTTGTGTGACCTTCATCAAAGTGCCATCTTTGAATAGTTTTTTTGTGCTTTGCGTAATCTCTTTCCTCCTCTTTTAAATTTTTGATAAAAGCTTGTCCACAAAATCGGTTTCTTGTCTTCTTAAAATTCGAGAAATTGACTCATTTTTCGTAGATTTGAAGCCCGTTTTGTGTCAATGAGATGTTCTGGGACGTCTAGCATGTCCGTGAGGTGAATATCTTTTCTATAGTAAACCATTTCTCCATAAATTTCTGGAGTTCTCTACTCCATTCAGTGTGCTATAATTCACTGAAAAATGATGATCTCACTAACTTGTTTTTTCCTTCAAAATTGAGCCAAATGCTTCAGCAATTAAACCAAAGCGTCGCTGACTCGTAATTCATCATCTTTCCGAGGTAGATAATTTACGTATTGTCTTTTGCTTTGGTAAGTGCGTGCAGCTTGTAAGAACTACCAAAATGCATTGGAGGCTACTGAATTTTATATCGTGAACTATGGTAGAAAAATCAGAGTGAAAGACTTAGGAATTACTAGTTTCCTCATGCAGTAATATCGGATAGAATGTGACACTTTAAAATGTGAAATGCCATCTTACGGCTCCTCGAATTTGCAACTAAGAAAGCAGCATAGTCATCCGTTTATTTCGATCTACCGACATCGCAGTCAATGAGCAAGGATACTTAAGTCGAGAATTCAATTTCGTCTTATCGATTTCTTTCTTTCTATCTCAGTGAAGAAAAAGAGAGATATTTTCAAGAAGCTGTTGTCCTCATATCGAAGAAATGCAGTTCAATTTCTTGCAGCCGAATTATGCTAAATCACTCTTCATAACTTTCATATAATGATTTATCCTTAAACATGCGCATAAATACACCGATTGCTTTCTTCTCATTCATTATGCGATGGTGTAGTATTGCTTTTTCTACTTTCATGTCACTCCACTTTCGTCATGGCAAGAGCAAACATGCAACGCAATACCTGCTGCTGGCGGATATAAAAAAACAAGTTTCGAGAGTAAGATAATTGCTCGAAGATATGCATCAAGATATGCAACTATTAACACATTGTCGTAGTACTCTCTATTAAGGTTGGAGATATATGCCACTGATCCCAGTGCCAAAGGATCTTCTGGGATCAAAGCTGTTTTTCAGAGTTATTTAAGCTTATGCTCTGATTAAGGGTCTTTCGCTATAAGATTTTCATCATAGGAATTTCTGTACGTTTCACGTTATGCATATATTTCCTTCATTTTGTTTTGCTCATTGGATCATATTTAATCATTTTCTTACATGCCGCACAGATTCCGGAAAAGGCTGCCGAACTTACATTGGGTTAGTGCACACTGGAAAAGGTCATTTTATGAGTCTGATCAAAGTATGATCTTAGTAGCATTAGTAACTGATTGGAAATCAATATCTCCGGAGGCGAGCAATCCAGCTAGCGATCACGTCAGCGTCGCAATTTCTTGCCATTCTAGGCATTATACTGAATTCAGCGGTTTTCACATAGACAATCATGGAGTTCAAATCCTATCATTGAGCACTTTTGCATTCCCAATATTCATTACCAACTATAGATACCGCTGGTGTTTTTCAGGACGATGCACTTCCTGTAGGCGACAATCGTTCTCTTTTCTTTATACCCTGAGCTTTGCTTGATCTGTCCTTGATGCACTAATTCGGAAGCCTTTTTTCTATTGATGAGCGCATGGGTATAACGAGAGGCGAAGAGAGGCCATACAGTGAACAATTCGTAGTACTGTTTCTTAAGCAACGCAAGGAAGAATAAGGCAGTTGATATAGTCTGAGCTGTATTTTTACGAAGGTGAAGAGGTGTGCGTCATTCTGCTGAAATATTTCTCGCATATATATACTTTGTTCTGGAAAATAGTTTCAGTTTTTTTGAATTTTTGTTTTCTCTCTCATTTTCCCCTAGTTTAAGTTTGGCAACTGTTAGGAATGAAACTGTGGAAGCGAATTATAGACGCTGAGATGGGCATGAAATTTAAGTACGTTTTTCAGTGGGCCGGATGAATCATTTCGGTGCTTTATGATCGTTTTGAACCGTTCTAGTTAGGATCACGAAATGAGTGTATTCCTGTTTTGTTACTCTTTGGCAATTTACGATGTAGTGATGCTTGATGTAGCGCATATTGTATAGTTTTACCTGAGTATTGAGTTCCTGAATGTCTTCTTCTTGCAGAGTTATTTTGGTGAGCAGATTTCATTGATGTAGTGAAGAAGAGCTTAGATGTCATAAAAAGAAAGGAACAGAAAAAAAGAAGAGAATAACCATTGCAAGCCCAGGCTCAGGGTTTACTGTCGCATGCTCGTCACTGTCTTCCAGTAGGGAGATCTCGGGTCCTTTATCTTTTCCGGTTTTTGTTTTACTGCGTTCAAGTTACTCCAGCCAAATAAGCGGTATAAATTTGCATATTTCTGTGGTAATCAGACAATAACTACTAAAAGAAACAACACTTTTACATGTAAATTAACTGTTGCACTAATAAAATGTTTCATGAATGAATTGCATTTTATGTGTGAAGTACCGGCGATTTGCTTCGTCCATTGTGACAGTGCACAGCTTTATGTGGTCCGTTATAAAGGTTGGTGGCAGAAATGAAACTTGAGCAGATAATTTTCTCGAATGAATCGTTTATGTCCTCACCGAAATGCGCTGATTTCCGGTACATAACGTTTTTTCATCAGGGCTATTAAGCATAGATGATGCGTCGTGCCAGGCGTTTTAGCACGGGAGGAATTTAGTGCCATGAACGTTTCTCTCAATGGTAGACAATATTGTAGCGCTTACGGCGATTAGATGATGTAGTCACTTCGGCGTTGCGGTAGTTATTCGGAGAGTAGCGAAAAGTGTAGATGAACCCATACTTTTCACAAGATCTATATATGACTCGTTTTTATTTAGCACCTAAAATATTTTATGTATCACTTTGTAATTTATTTAAAAAGTCATTTGTAGCCCTATGGGAAGTTTTGGGAAAGTTTCGTTGGACAAGAATGAGCGAATTGGAGGTTAAGCTAGACATATGCAGTTGGCTGCTATATCTCAATGATCGATTTTATTAGGAACCTGATATTATCAGCGTAGATGATTTAGGAAATGAAATCAGCGTATTTCATAACCGTTTTGCTGAATTACTGTTTACAGTCATCCTACTGTATCGTGTTCCTGCTTCCTAATTTAGCATAACACAGATCTGTATTTGTATTCCTACGGGGGGAGAGGAACGTTGAATAAATGAAGGTTTTACTCCGGTTTAATCTGGTTTATTCTGGTTTACTCTGGTTGATTCCGGTTTTTTTTTCGGTTTATTCCGGTTTATTCTGGTTTCTTTCAGATTCTGATCGCAAACGATAACGTCAAACGAGTGTTTTGCCTATTGCATTCAGCATTAATTGGAAAACGTCTCATCGAAGTATTTTCGTCGAGTGTGGAGGCGAAACCACCGACAATTCTTTATAATGAGCTCTTCACTAGCAACGGAAAGTTGAAAGCGATTTATGGTAAAGCGGTAAGTGGAACATTCACTGGATTAGTTTTTTTTCTTCTCGTTTTCATTTTTCTACTTTTTCAACCGATTTGTGGGAGAGAAATCGTACAGTGGCGAAGGTGGAGAAATTGCTAATGAGAAAAAGCGAAGTTCGTATTATTGTCCAATGAATTTTTGCTCCCATATTTTTACTCTCGTTGATTGTCTCTATTCTCCTCTGCCTTCATATTGGCGAAACATTTATGTGTGATTTTACAAAGTCGTCTTCCTTGTCCAATTAACTGAATGTGTCGATTTTTGATCAGTTTGTTCGTTGTGAAGTGTGATAAATTTGTGAGGAACTGATGTAAAGTATTTGTTTAAACAACGGATGGTTTATCAGATTATCACTGTTTGATTTACTTCTTTGTTTGATTTTCATTTAGATAGGCCGACCTGGAAATAGTTGAATCTTGCTTTTTTGGAGAGTTTTCACCTCTCAATTGTCATGTGATTTCGGCCTTTAGTGCCTCTACATTTTCGATCTTTGAGATCGCTCGCTTCTGCCGAGTCGATAGCATATACATGAGGAGGCGAATGAATGATGCCTTGAATGATGTAGTTTCGCAGTCTTTGAACATGTAGTTTGTCTTCAGAGTATCCGCAATAACGCAGGCATCTGAGAAATAGGGGGTGAATTTGCTGGCGATACTTGCGAGGGAGGAAGAATGAGGCAATTTGATTTCACTGCGAAATTATCGGTAATATTGATTGAGGCGTATATGAAATGGCGCATGCAAGAAATGACTTATAATAAACGCTTGAAAAAGATGTTTTTTCTATGGTGGAAGGGAATGGAAAGGGGAGAGAGGAGAGGAGTAATTACTGAAGTGAACTAAGGTTCGAGAAGGAGGAAGCACGGATTAATTCACATGGAGTTGGAACTAAACGATTGTACCCCACACGAAGGACATAATGCATTTTTTCCATTTTCCTGAAGGAGCAGCAAAATGAATCAACTGTGCCGAAGTGAAACTCAATTGAAATACATTAGTGTGCGAATGGCTTGATTGAATGTTAGTGGAATTTCACATCAGTGCATAATGGCAGTTATTTTCCCTTTTGTCTATGTTGATGTGTTTAACCGTTTTTTTGACTGCATGATAAATAATATTTATTATTGTTAATGGCAGTGAATCGGAAGCAATTCCAATTCGTTGTCCTCTTTGACCTCTGCTATGAGCGGATTGATAATTTCTACTCGAGAGAGAGAGGAAGAGGGAGAGAGGGAGGATAGGGAGAAAAGTATGGGGGCAGTCATATCGGGTTAATGTTACATGAAGCACATGGTATGTTCTGAAGTGCCTGAAGGCAAGTTCAATCAAATGAGCTGGCTACCTCTAGCAAATTTAGTTTTTTTTCCGTGATCATAGATGATCTACATGGGTATTGTATAATCTATGTTTAACTGCAAACCGCATTTGTTATAAGGCATGTACTTCTCTCAGTCCCTCTCCCTCTTGCCCTCTCTCTTTTTCCTTGCAAATCGCTGCTTCTTATCAGCGTTTTTTAGAAACGGGCTGTATTCTCTTTCATCTTTTCCAGTTGGATTTCTGAGCAGTCCCTGCGGAGCTTGCACATACTGAGAAATTTATCCAGCTTAAAGAAACACTGATCTGAGGAAGTTGTCGATTTATTTAAGGCACAGGAATACATCATCAGCGGGGAAATAGTATTGAAGTAATGTTTTCCTCTTTCTCAGATATTTCCACAAATCTAATTTGTTTACAATTATTAGTATGAAATTTTCATCAATGGCTTCTCGAGAGGGCAACATCTTTTGAAATCTCTCAGAAATTACACTTATTGCAATTAATAAACAGAAGAAATCCTTATAGATAAATGTAGTGTAAAATATAATTCATATTATACTGCAAGTTATATCAGTATTCATTAATTGCTTCTATTATTTGTTCCAATAACATTTACGTGTGCTGAGCAATATTTATGACGCGTTAATTTATGAGAAAGACAATTTCTTGAAGTTAAGGTCAGTCTTAAGATTCGTATAGTTTGAGAACTTTTAACTTCAGTGAAAGCGTATAAATATGAGCAATTTCAGATGGGAATTTCTTTGGATTAATCCGTGGAATAGTAAAAGAAAATTCCTCTTGAGACCTTGAAATATTTAACGCTCGTATTGCCGACAATTTCACATTTCCGGCTTATGAAATATAAGCAACTTTATCTTCAGACAGCTGCAAATTTTGGAAATATTGGACAAAGAATCCTCTCCAAAACGCTTACAGCTTTGTAGAATGGCATCGATATTGCTATGTACCTAGCACATTTGCCGGATGATCTTCTTTTGTGAGGTTTTTGTTAAAATCTCAAATAATTTCGTTCCAAATTCATTCTTATAGGAAATGAATATTTAAAAAATGCAACGCTGTTCAAATGCACGCCGATTGTACCCAAATTGAACGCCAGCTTTTCTAATAGAAGGGCTGACACTATGAAAAGAAAGTCCACTTGTCTATTCAAGAAACTCGTAAACAAAGTAGTCTGGGAGTTTTTCGAGCTGAGAAATTGATCATAATAAAGTAACTTAGTAACTACAATAGTAAGTGACGACTGATCGATTATGATCAAATGGCTTCCTGTGATCTTTGTGATTGTGGGGACCTTCATTTTGAGTAACAGGTTGTTTTGCTCGCAAGTGTTTTGATGTCGGTGTTGATCCCTTGCTCATGTGGATCATGGTTTGGCTCAAGGGCAGTGGTAGGCAGCATAAATATGCTGAGGTCTTGCTTGCTAATCAGGATGTGTGCCTCTTATCATCTCACGGTGTTATTCCTCCTAATAAAACCAGCTTCCTTACTTCAGCTACGTCCTTCATAAGCTGGAGCTGTGATAACAGCAGCAATATGAAATGATAATAAAAACAGCAACAAAGCAAATCGAACTCTCCATATATCGTTAATGGAGAAATATCGATATGTGGAAAGAATATGTTGAAGTTTGATTGATGTGGAGAAATATTTAGCGAAACTTATTAGCAGATAGGTGCTGAATTTGTGTTAAAACATTGTTGTTCACCATTTTGCTTTGTAAAGTGTGCGGAAACATCACTCTTATAACTAATTTGACGGTCACGTTGTTCGATCGTTTCTAGCAAACTTAAGGAATATTTCTGACGTTTTCGATAATCGCAGCTAATTTCAATCCAATTTTTTCTTAAAAGAGTTGAGCTGCAGAATTTCTTAACGCCATAAGCCAATCTCAGTCATCCTAATGAATCTGCTGATTTAAGTCAGTGACTCTGATTTTATTGAAGTGCGCGAGACTTGAAGGTGTTTACAGAAAGTTTTTGTCTTCGAACTTCTCAAGTTGGGAATGTTCCCAGCGTATATTTTCATGTCTGTATAATTTTGATAAGGGCTTTTACGCTGTCAAGCACAGAGTTGTGCAATGCACATCGAGACAAGTGTATTTCGTGGTCTTATTTTCAGTCTCCCTTCACTTTCAAGAATGTTGTGAGGACGTTGATCATCAGTCGTTCTGAATAGCCCCTTTCTAATGTGCTGATTTTCCTTGGGTAGACTTCCTTCTTCCCTTCATTCTGTTTCTTCCTCATATGGGTCCTTTTCATCGGATTTCGTTTCATATAGTCAGTGCAGCCTTTCTTCCTCATTCACATTTACGTTTTGTAGAAGTCGCTTCCAGTTAGTGGAACGATTTGTGCTAGATGTTGACTGTAACTTTTTATGTAGATACTTTAATTCAGCTGATTTTACGATGAAAAGCTATCGAGGCGTTCGTTTGATCGTCCGAATTAACACGGCGTACGGCATCACTTCGCCCAAGTGCATTTCTGTGTTCGTATATTCTTGCAGTATGCAGTGTTGTGTATTTGAAGTCACTCATTCCATGTCAAGCGTTCATTGTCGAGCTTCCGAACTAGAGACACTCAAATCGAATGTCACGAATGTCCCAGATCATTGCGAAAGTGGGAGAGAGCGAATCGACATTTTCGCCGATAATTACGGCACAAGAAGTCATTTCAGTATGCGCTAATTATGTAGCAAGCTCTACTCTAAATACGGAAGCGTGTTCACTCTATGCCTTTCAACGATTGTCTTTAAAAGAATTCGCTAAGAGCGGAAACCTTTCAGCAGTTTCACACAAGATGCACTAATTTCTGCCTCTCTAATGATCGGCTATGAATGTTCGCTCCTTCTTTAAGTCTTTTTTGCGACTTTCCGTCTTTGAATACTTTTTTCATTTATCGCTTTAAAATTCGTTTCGTCGCAGGAATTGTGTTTGAAAGAAGAGACGATTTATTCAGCGGTATTTTTTGTCTTCTTTCGGTGGCAGTTGTTGGTTTGTTTTCTCTCAAAGTGGAAGTTTGAGATTCTTCTTCCGTTTCGAAATTCTTCCCTTCTAATTTTTCTTTCCAATTCAAGTGAACGGTAATTCTTTATTATCGGAGGTTACTCAATAGAAGGCATGAAAATAAAGAGAAATAAACGCTTAGCGAGCAGCAACATTGTTTCTTCGTGCAGTGTCCATTTGTCATTGATCTTTTGACGGTTTTGGAGCGCAAATGCACTAAGTGTGAAGAGAAAGTCATTGAATGAGTTATTATGATAGAAGTACAGCTAGCTGGCCACCTATGAATACAGTTATATTATTGAAGAAAAAGATCTATAAAAAGACCGTTCTAAAGATCAAAATGTAAAAACTGTTGAAAAATGTTTCATTTCTAAATGTTGATTCATAGTGGCAATAGCTTGGCGTTTTGAGAACGATCGTTTATAATAGTATCGAGCATCTTAGTGGCTCGATTGTTCGCTCAATGTCCTAACGAAATGACGAAGGAAAACGCAGCAAAAACTGGCCCTGATTGATAGAAAACGATATCGAAATGAAAAATCCAGGAAATTAATTGTAGAGTATATTAAGTTGTTTGAAAAAAAGCAGTAAACAAATCTGCGGTGAATATGTATTTGTAGGATCAGTTCTAATAGTTAATAAAACATTTATTGCTGTAGTTTTTCTCGTTGAATGCCAGCCAACCACTCTCTTATCTACTCCGTTGAAAAAAGCCTCATTTTGAGTTTTGCTACCCGAAAGCATGACAGCACTCGAAATTTCAGGAAAGAAGAACAAATCGTGATGCAAAATGCATCAATGATGCGAATTGCCTGCTCATCTTTGTGTCTGCCACATGTCTGAAAAGACGCTTGGAAAATATAGCGTTGATCACTGTTGCATCAAGTATATTTCGATTATCAGCGAGTTTCCAACTTAGTTCGCGAAATTAGTGCCGACGTTTATCCACTTATTTACCACTAACACATCGCATATCAGATGCCAAGTTTTTCTTTCCGAATTGCCTTTATGATAATATGATTGTGATCATGTATTTGAAATGTTGAGCGTATATATGATATCCGTTACCTTTGTGGGAAATCAGTTGTGTGTACCTTGCCAAAATACGAGAGTCCACTCGATTTTACGGCAGTATCATTTACTTTGCCTAGACAATTCCCTGTGCTAGGCAGTAATCGTTTCGGCCAGTTTTCTATCCTTCTTCAGACTAACCCAGTCTAGTTCTTTCTTTTTTCTTACTTCTTTTCATACATCCAATTTGTTTCCAGTCACTCCCATTAGTCGCATTTACAATTCTTTGGGATCCGTAAACACGAAATTTTTATCATGCCGAATTTGCGTTTCTAGTTTCTTCAGATTCAGAAATGTCGGAAATTTACTTGTATATGTTCATTTATTGCCCGTTTATCCTTTGTTACTGAGCGCAATCTTCCGCATTGAAAGGATCATGTCCAAACATCGCAGTCTTTCCAAACAACGAGAGTTGAATCTATCACTGTATCCTAAATCGCCTGATTTCATACCTGATACTTTTTCACTCATAAATGCACCACTGAATGGATTTTAGTGGATGAATTATCGTTCAGATTGATATAATTGACGCCGAAGGCAAACGAGGTTCAGTATGCGTATGGTCATATCCACTAACACATGCAGCCGCCGTCGCTAGTGAACGATCGCTGTGTGGGAAGCAACAGGTAGGAACATTAATATCCAAGGTTTCATAAAGATGACTATAATCCAACAAATGGCTAGCAATTAGATCATCTTTATATTAATCAAGGTTATTAGAGGATACCTTAGCGCTGTAACTTTATTACGTGCACTGGTACAGTAATGACATCGGTATATGTGTATCTATATATCAAACATAGTAATCTGTTTATTGGGGCAGTCTCAGTTCGTAACGAACAGTAGCCAAGAGGTTGAAGTTCACTGATTAGTGGCAGTTTTATTAGATTCCTTTCTATTCATCACTGCATATAAATGTTCCTATTTCCTAACTGTTTCTCGAAGATTTCATAAAAACTAACAAACTTTTTTTCGGAGCTCATTGATATGTCTAAAGAATATTTGATGGCAGAGGATTTTGCATAGGCTGTTAATTCCATCGGATAACACATTATTAAATCTTTCGTTTTTGCATATTAGCGGGACCGGTTGGCCTAAAGAGGAGATGTTTAGAGATGTCTGCTGCCGCAATCACCCTCGTACGTCATACCATTTTTTTTTTTTTTTTCATTTTCTATTACATCTATTGATTTGCCGAAGGTTTATCTTTAAGCACATTTTTTCGCACATCTTTTGTTTTCAAGGTGAATCGTTGGTGGAGAATTGAACTAAGAGGGCATTTCAGTAGGTACTGAAATACTAAGAGCGTTTGGAGTTAACATTTTTCCCAAAACTTTTAAAGTACCATATTTTTCGAAGTTTTTCTTTTCAACATTGAAGGAAATATAGCCTATATATATATATATATATATAGTCTTCAACTGCATGGAATGGGCAAAAGTGAACGGGTATGGGAGAACAAGTCCTAGTCAAAAAATTCAAACTGAAGAGCCATTATGTGGAAGAGGTTATACTGCAGCTTTAACAAATCGTGGTTCATTTGAATCTACCGGCTGTCGTGGGTAAATGAAGAGTAAAGCACAGATCGTGGGAATTTTGAAACAGATTGGGCGACCGTTTTTCGCATGAACACTTATCACTATGCTTTTGTGTTAATATCAGTTTGTATGGTACTATATTCTCTTGATATATCATCAGTTAATTGAGATACCAGTTTCGAATCAACCTCATTTGTTGGGACATTTTCTATTGATATAATGGCATTGCTAAAGCATTATTTAGGTCTACGCTGCCTCCTAGTGCATCTTTTTTTCATTAGGCGGTTGAGGCTTTTACTATAATCATATCAAAAATGTATATGGGTGAGTACATATATCCTAGCTTTATAGTTTCACCGCAGTAGTCACAACAGTTATAGAAAAGTGAAGCCTAACAAATATAATAAATATTTGTGTGAAGCTTGTTTTATGATAAGACCCCGCTTTCCTGTCCACTTTGTGGTGCTTCATCCATCGTTTGTGTCGTTGAAAACTGGAAGGTATTGAAGTTTCCAACTGAGTTTTTGTAGGATGTGTTGACGACATGATGCTTACGCTTTTCTTGATATTTCATTCTAGTACAAATTTCTCCTATGAAGTGCTCATAAAAGTGTCTGTTTTGAATCTGGTGACAGTTGTAATGTCCTTGAACGACTAGATGGATATTTTGTTAATCTTTACGCCCATCTTTAGAAACCTTTAGGCATTCGTTTAATTTACGCAGCAATAAAAATCATCTCTCATGAGAATCCTTATGAGACATTTCCACCTTCTTTTAATGTGCATAGAAAATATCAAGATGCGACTACTGAGTGGAATCGATTATGATATTTTGTGAGGAATATACTTCGAGCTTACATTGTAAAAGTGTGTTTGTTTTTATATATGTCTGTTTGTTCAATGGGAATTTAGTTCTAGGCGATTAATTGTAGTGCGTTTGCAGATGCTCGTCCGAGCCCCATCAGCCGTGCTGTCGTCTTCGAGACGTTTTGGTGATTCACTGAACTATGCACGAGGTGGAAACGTGACCGCAGCAACGCATCGGTTATTTGAGTTTTTTATTAGAATTTACTTTTTTGCGAAACACCTTTTTATGTCTATATGCGCTCGAGAGATCCAAATTTAGGCTGCCTCGAATTCATATGGCCAGCCTCACTTGGGAGGGAGTGGAACACCGCATGCAAATAGTGTCTGAATAAAGCAGTCTTTGGTTTTTCGAGTCGATGAGATAGGCAATGAAGCTCCTGCAAGATGTTCCACCGATTTTTACTGCTTGCTTAAACGCCATCGCACCAACTGTGTTCATAAAGTAGCAGAATTAGTAAGCTTCTAATGATGAGGATATGACTAATGTCGTTTTGAGCTAAAGTCAATGACTTTTACCATTTTATGCTACTCTAGTTGTTGGCTTTACGTCTGTTGCGTAAAAGGACGCAGATAATATTGCTGGTAAGATCTAAGGGAGAAGTAACTGCGAATAAATACGTTTCTAACTCACTGGCGCATGAAATTTACTTTGGAAGTTGGAAGTCACAGGTTAGGGTCTCGTTATTTTCAAATTTTCTGTGAAAGTCGTTGATATTTCGTCAGATATCTCTCTGGAGACGAAATGATAGGAATATTTGCTATCAGTAGGCCCATTTCTGTACTGATGACATTCCAGACAATAAGAGAGCCTAACAGGGATTATTCTGTCGTAGTGCATTTGAGACCATTATCGTTGAATGAGAATGTCTATTTTCCTTGCTTCATCTTATTGAGAACTAGAAATCAGAGTCTTTATTCGAACTCGAAATTCTACATATTTACGTGAAAACATTTTTTACATGTTTACTTGAAAACAACGTGCGACTTTAAACTTGAACGAGCATTGGACGAAAGAATTTCCATTGCGTGTGTCTATGGGCTTTTTTTCGCGTGACGGGCAACCTTTTACTGCAAATTGCACATGTGGAGAGTTGAAGGCGAAAGTTTTCTCTTTATTATTTGCGTCGTTTCGGTTGTTTTGCTCGGTTCATTTAAAGCAGTCGTTTCGCGCAGTGTAACAGCAGATAGAATTCTGTTTTAGTAGCTAATAGAGAGCAATTTCATTTCAATTTTTCAATCATTAGTTCGGTCTTTGCCAAAATATTTAACTTTGCCAATTTCTGCGTTTCGATTGCGTCGACAACGATTGCGAGGGCAATGGGGCGGCAATTTCACTACGCTTGTGCGTCCATTGATCGGTCTTTCAATCAAGTTTATAAAAACGGTGGCACTAAATTTTGCATGACATATCACTCCAATCAGTTGCTGACGTGACCGTCAGAGTGGAGTTCCAAGTGCACTGTGATAAGTTCTCCTAGTGATGTGATGGTGGATGCGCTACTGATAAGAAGAAATGAAGAGAAAGTAGTGATATAGGAAAATTGGCGCAAAATTCTATAGGTGCAGAGACGAAGTAGGAAGCTGCAACTATGTGAAGTGCAACGGATAGAGCAAAAGAAAGAGCATCATCTGCGCCATCCAGATATCTATTATTAGTTCAATGCACATGATATCGGCGCTGAATACGAAAGTTAATAGATGAAATCGATTGTTTTATTTAGTTTACGTCGAAGGGCTGTAAACTTTTCAGTAGAAATAGCTCATTGCCTGTGAGGATCACTGATGAACTATTCCATATGGTCACCTTAACGAGCAAGTCACTTATCTAGATGATTTTCAGCGTCAACCACATGAATTTCAGCAGCGATTCACAAGCACCAATATATGTACTAAGCACATAAGCTCACATGAGTATCAGCACATTTACTGGTACTGGCTCAAATGGGAGCTAATCGAAGCCTATAGAATGGCATTGTTACTAACACAGACTTCATCTTATCCGTCGATCCGCAGTGAAATTCGAGTTCGTTTGATCGTAAGATGAGCGACCACGCAAGGGAAATTCTTAGTGAATATAAGAATAGATGACATATGGACTAATTTGACTTGGTAGACGTCCATGGGTTATGGAAACTGAAGCGCAATTTTTGATAGGTACTGCGTTTCCGAATGTGATCTAACAATGAATAACAGCAAACCGTTCATTTCTAGTCCTATGGCTATTTGACTAACTATATATTTGGTATGTTCACGACAATTTTAGTATCACCTTGTGTGAAAAGTTGAGGCAGTAAATGTTTAGTTGAGTGAGAACATAAAATACTATTGCTGCATAGGTTAGGCTAGGTAACCGATTACCTACCTACGTACGTAAGATTAATTTCTGTTAAATAAAACGTTGATAGTGTTAGGTTAGTTTTCCCAGGGATCGTTATTCGCTTATTTCTCTTTATTTTCGTTACGAATTAAACATGAGGAAACGATTGAATTATCAGTATCCTTCATTTTTTCCTTACGAGACAGTAATTTCTTTCTTCATATCATCGATTACAGAACTAATGTGCGATGCTCCATTGCTCTTCCATCGTGTGCTCATTTTTTCTCTTCATTTTCCTTGCAAAAATTATTTCAAGTCTCTATAATGCCTTTTTTCCGAAGAGCCGACACAGCCGACACAAAAATCGAACCAATCACCTTGCAAATGACTTTGAAACGTTTTTGCATTCGCCTGAAAATGTGTAGCGCTTGAATTTGAACAATAGGTGCGAGTGCATTCGCACTTTTCAAGTTTGTCGCGCTCATGCTTTATGGCATCGTTACTGAATGTTTCCCATCGATTGCATACACTTCTCTCAACAACCACAACTATTAAGAACTCTTTCATTGATGCAATTCATACTCTCATTCATAAAATTTCATGGTAAGTGATCCATCATTCATTTATGATAGTTTTATTGGCGTTATTATTGGATTCTGGGTCTTATAATTGATTGTGGAATTTTGGTAAGAGCGTGCTTTAATGAATGATTGAAATTCAAGCCGAGTGAGGATTGTTTTTTGTATGAAATTTCTTGAGGAGAGGTATACCGCAAAGAAAGTGAAGATGTTTCCATGTTATGATGTAGATATTTCCTACGTATAGTGGGGTGGAATTCATAACATAAGTCTAAAGATATATTCCTCAACTTTTATGGATATTTTGTCTCAGGTAAACGCGTTATTATTTCCTTCTAAATGTGAAAATATGCACATTTAGCAGATGCATGCTTATGTTTGTAGAGATACTTCCATTTTCGATGCTATCACTTGTTTATATTCGCCCATTTTCTATTGCTTTTATATGTGTGTGTTTGTGCTGAGAAATGATTCTATTATGTTGAAACGAAGAATTACTTCCGTATGATCCTTTCGTCGAATATAGTATTGTAGGTTTCAGCACTGCCCAACGTAAGCCTTAAGACCTATACTTGGAGATAGTGAGGCTGTATTTAAGAATTGAAGGAGAAAGGCTCTCATCTTCTTAGCATATCACAGTGCTTTCTCTCAACGTTGTGGAAGCATAGAATTGTCTCAAAAGGCGCCCGCATTTATGTGGAAATTTACTGTTCAATCAGTTTGCTCTCAGTGCCAGTGCAGCCGTTTTTATGCGCTAATTCGAGAGCAATCTACCAAAGGAACATTAATCTTCTCGCAGAAGAAATAGCAGCTAAACTTGTCTAAGCACTTGAGAAGCTGAATCTTCAAGATAAACTATGATTCACAAGTGATCCCAAGAGATGGTTTCGCAATAAATGAGGATTAAAGCATCGTTAAAGTACACTTTAATGCAGGTGAGAAAAGTGATTAATTGGTGGGAAATTCTTTGAAACTGATTATAAGCAAGCCTGACCCTACGGCTTCTCTCATTCATATGTTCACACTGATGATGAAATTAGGCATGTCTATTTTTGGGGGGAAGATTCGAAGAAGAAAAAACCCAATTTCCTGATTTTATCGCATTGGGACTGCCAAATGGGAATAATTGATATCATCAAGCAGAAAACGGTTTGCTTTTTGGCTCATTTTTTGCATTTTTTCATTGCATTCTTTGTCTTTTCGTATACTTTTTTCCCTACCAATTGTGTTTATTATCACAGAACTGATCCTCGTAAAGGTTAGCTTACTGATAAGGCAGACAAGCCCAGTCTGTGGTCGTACCACTTTTGAAAACCGATTACCTCTTAGCATAGTTAAGAAAAAGTCTATTTTTAGAAGTGAAAACGATGTGATGGAATGTTTACGCTTAATATATAAAGGGGACTTTATTTTTAGAATGTATTTGTGCGCATCTGCATCGATTTCTCCGCTCTTATATAGCCGATGTGTTGTGTCTACCTAAGGCAATGCGCCTAGCGCACGATGTCCCTCTCGACTCGACTATTCTCTTTTCACTCCACATAAACATTGCATTGCATTCGCAGTTTCCATTGCCAAAACCGGTCTCTATCATTAAGGAACATCCCATTCTGTCGTAGCGCTCTATTGTTGTATTCGTTATATGTGTGCCAAACAGTCCGAAATTGAAGCGATAAAATTTGTCCTTAGTGCGTAATGAATTTTTTTTTTTACATAGCGCGAAGTTTCGGTCGATTGTTTCATATGTCTTTATATGTTTTTATTTTCGATGAATCCGTTGATGGGAGCATTGTCGTATTAATACAACGGTTGTTGAGCTACTAGGTAACATTATATTATACTGAAGTTTTTCACTGTGAGAATAAAATATCAGAAAACGAAACATAAAGAGGAGATAAGACCTGATTTCAATCGCTCGGAGAGGGAAATTTGTTACGAAGTCGATAGATAATGCTTGGTCAAATAGAATGAATGGTGTGGAAATCGGACGGATCATCACACACTGCATCAGGGCGTCTGTTGAGAGTGCCGATCGAATTGACTCCTATCCGGTTCAGGAATATGGGGATTTTTTTTTGTTCCGCGCAATAAACGATGATAGTTCGAGCTATCTCTAAATCTCCCTACAACTTCCCTCTCTCACGGTGTGAAATATTTCTGTGCCTTAACATTCTTCGTTTCTGTGCCAAACCTTCGTTTACACATACATAATTTATGAGCAGTTTTTTATTGTTTTTAAATCGGCAGTGAAGATTTGTGATGGTCATTCAGCTGGCAGTAATGATCGCCAAAATTACGAATATTTCCGTAGTCAGTCGCCGTGGTCAGGAAAAGAAATTTTAATTACTTCAAATATATACATTTCAATTTTTGTGTTTTTGTTATTAATTTGCCTTTTATGCGCCTCTACATTACAATATCTGTCGTTCTCGATTTACCTCTCTCTCTCTCTGGATTTGGACATGCCTTGGACACATTAACGTGGCCTTATGGATTTCCCCCCATCCCCAGCCTGCCCTCTTCCATCACTTCAAGAAAGGATAGGCTTGAAATTAATATAGGTTTTTAGTTGAAAATTAATTCTGACTTTAAACTTATAGCGTATCCTGAATTAGATATCTTAATTCAAGGATGGCTGAAATCCATTTCAGCAAAAATTCAACCTATTTTTAAGCTCGCTATATTATTTGCAGTTATTTTAGTTGTGATTTCGCGATAAAGATATAATGCTCTAAAGGAAACAGTAAAGCTTATTTTCACCTGAAGTGGCACTCGATATCTCTGTTCTGTATATTATTGTTAGGGATATGTGGTACTCACAAAAAAAGTGCTCCACATATTTTCTATTTTTTGATTCTGTTTATAAGCTCTGCCGTTGGTTTTTTGTTACCTTCTGACAGGAGAGTAATGCACTTGATCCGTCTCTTCGATCTGATGCTTCATGAGGATGCTTTTTCTGTGCTGTTTACCTTCCCTTCAAGTTAGTTCTCTTTATTTTTCCAACTTAAATAGTTCTTATTATTCCAACTTCTGTTTATTGTTTCAATTCCTTTTTTTTTCATTTATTTCCAGGTGGAAAGTGGGAAGTCCTTAAAAATGGTTTATGGTCGTGTGTGTATCCACTCATCACCGTGAATAGCATTTAGGTCGTAGTTAAACAGCTGTCATTTATCGTCCTCCTTATTACTGTAGCAAGAGCTGTAACTCAACAGGTAGTGTTTTTGAGAGCCGCATGATCCTCAATATTGTCCCGTAAGGCGCGTAAATGTGCATAGGATTTATGCGAATGCTATGCGCAATTTGTGGGCATTACTTTTTGTTTATACTACATTCTTTAAATGCCATATAATGTCCATGAGTTTTAATGCAGATCGTTCCTATCGTTTCACCTAGAATGTTATGTGTGATCCTATTCAACCTGAAATGCAGGTGACATATTCCGGGTAGTCACTCAGGTGGACAGCGCTCCGTTTCATACTGCTTTCTTTGTGCTCTTCATGTTTCAATATCAAGACTGTATTGCTCAACTGCCCAGTACGTAACGTAAATTTACATCATTATTGTTTCCTGCCTGCAATTTTTCACAGCCGTATGAAATAACTGAGGGTCTTTTCTTCGCGTTTTTCATTCTTCTACTATTTGACTCTCCAATTTCAATTTCCACATGTTCGGGTTTCCAGACAAAATTATCAGCTAGAATGTAATAAATGGATCATGGATCAAGTGATGAATCATCTACCATTCGGAACCAGTAGACATTTGCAACGTTATGTGCTGAAACTTTTTCGACGACTCATTTATGAGGCGTCATACAAAACGATTTGATGTCGGAGAATTAACCAAGAAGGAGTTGGCTTGAATTACAGGAGATGCCACTTGTTGTTTCAGTGCCACTCTATCATAATTTGATTCACTATTATTTTGTTCTTTCGATCATAACAAATCTGTTTTGCACGTCGCCGTGTGAATATTTCTTTTTGTTTTAGGTTTTATCATTGAAAGAATTGCAATATTTATTTAATTAAAAAACAGTTTCTATTGCTTTATTTTCTTATGTATAAGACGAGGTATTTTATCGAATATAAGAGTTTCATCGTGGATGTTAAAGCTCGCCCTAAACTTATCAATAGTCCTCATTTTTAAGGATACTTATATCTTTTTTTGTTTAATAACATAAGGAAGTGTAAAATAGTTAGGATTGTTTGAATGTGATCGATGGAATCTTCGACCTTCCGGCTTTCTGACGTCCAGAATTGGCTAACGTCTTCAGTATTCTTCATAAGTTTGCGCATAAGCATTCGCAATATGTAACTATGTTCGTTTTTTCTCATGTTTTCATATTTCACTCCTTCTAAAATGAAATTTAATTATCTTTATATTTAATTTTCGACCAGTCCTATGTTCATTCGTTAAGGCTATTCTACAACAGCAACTTTCGATGATGAGGATGATTGCTCAAGAGCAGCTGAGAGAAAAAATATATGTCAAATTGGAGATTCAGGTTGTGTTGACTAATATCCATGAGCGAATGCGATGTTTGCGTCTGTGTTCATTTGCGTCGATGTACGCGCCAGTCAGCTGGCAAATGGGCGGTGTGTGTGTGTCACTCAGTGAACGAGTACTACTACAATCTCTCTCTTCCCACTTTTTCTCTCTTTTCTCTCCATTTGCAAATGTTATGTGATGTATTTTTCTTCAAAAATTTTCTTGTCTAATTCACTCTAGCTGCTTATTTTTGTATGATGATTATTTTCAACAGTGCTTTTCCCATTTATTCAGGAATCTTACGCCCATTATTGGCGGTCATCGAAAATGTTCTCGTAGGGAATCCGAAATGATTAACGCGTAATTTCTGTTTTCTGACTTCTCACGTTTTTCATACTGAAATATATAACGTGGTAAATTGATTGATTTATGCTCTAAGTATTGGTTTGTTTAGTGAACTGCACTGATTCCGCTAATCGATCTTTCAAATATTCCTGCGTGGGAAATAACGATGGCTCTTCTTAATTACTGACAAAATGATTTAGCATTGTTGTTCAACTGCTTTAGAAATGTTCTGGCTCAATGTTGTCTCTCTTTGGAATCGTTGATTACTTTGTACTGCAAGCTGCAAAACAATAAGGCATAAATGAGTGAGTGGGGTGGAGGTCGAGGGGGGTGGAAGGTGAAGAGGGAGGGAAATGGAATGTCGCCGCATTCGTAGGTCATATTGAGGGATCCTGCTGAGAAGCGATTTTCGAACGTTTGATTTCATCGCGTTCATTTTCATTTTGTATTCTATGTTTACCAGTTATCGAGCAGTTTGTAAGTACATAATTTCTCTCATTTTTAATGAGTGTAGATGCTGCTTACTACGAATTTTTACTCTTTAAGTTTTGTGGAAATTCGTATTTATTTTATTGCAAAGTAAATGTATCGTTTAGGCACAATGAAAAGTATTTTTGTTTTCATATGAATTTGTTCGGGCAGTTACTATGAGCGTTCTATATTATGCCCATTTTTTCCTCCTTAATTTTCCTCAGTACAGTATATAGGTGACAGTTAAGCACTAAAGAGTATGGCTGCCTAATTTGGTACCAGACATTTGCCTATTTCGTAGCGGTGCAACGGACCTTTTGATTAGGTATCGCGAATAGGTCGGAGAATTGAGGGAGCGGAAAGAGTGAAGGATGAAAAAACACATGAACCTATTGTCGTCATGATTTTTTAACATTAAAATGCAAGGAATTATAGATGCACTATGAAGCCGTAACATTTCTGTTTACATTTACATACTCTTTTTTTCTACCATAAAATTTTCTATGTCATCTTATCTTTGGAATATCATTTGTATGTTTGCGTTCACTGTTATATTCGAAAGATGTAGGGAAGGATGTGGAAAGTTCAACTTTGTCGGAGGTATTGACGTCGTTTAGTTAACAAATTCTGCAAATTGATGAAAGAAGAGATTTTCTTTGTCTTCCACATCTGCTGCTTTCGTGTAAAAACTTCAAAAAGTTCTTCTTGTCGATCAGTTAGTTATACTCCTTGTTGAACAGATATATAATTACAGTTTATAGAGTGAAGGGAACTCTATTTTGCAAGTATTAAGATGGCTTAAAATAATGAATGCTTGTGTTTCATTTTAACTACTATAAAGTTTGAGAGGACCAAATTTTCTGGCAATTTTAATCCTGTAGTTGACCACCGAAGGACGTCAATTGTGTCCGATTGATTCGCGTATATTCCTATAGGTAAATGGCTGATAACCTAAGTCCCTCCAAGCATTTCAGCACTATCCTCCGTCCGATCGCTTTTTATTCACTATCTCTACCTGACCACCTCTGTTTTCTACCTGATCACTTCTTGTTTAGTCTATTTCTAGATAGTCTATTTCGTTATTTCGCTTTCCACTGGGACTTCTCCAAATTTCTTTTTTAGAAAGCATATTTGCGATTTTCATCCTATTATGTTCGCAAAAATCGACTAGTTGTTGTCCACGTGGACTCCGCGTTCCCAGTCCAAAATTCCCAACTGAGTGCTTTCGTGGTATTCGTGCTCGAACCATTGCGTTAAAATCGCCTTTGAAGGTAGAGATTGCTGTTCATTAACTACAGCTGTAAATACATCTAAGAAATCAGTGGTGCATATATTTGAACTAGTCGCGTGTTTGTTTTTCCATTGATCTTGATTTTGAGTTGCGCGATTCTAGGAGACTGAGAAGAGAATGACATAATCCTTGCCTTCCATTCATTCGGGACATACAGTCCGGATCCACATCGCGATGTCTCATTATCTTCTCAGTAAAACAAGTAGTCACCGTTTGGCCGGTTGACGGCCCCTTTGCCTTTATTCTAACTTCTGCTAGGCCGATTACATCGAAATTCATTTTCGACGCCTCTTCTTCCAGTTCCCAGAACACGATAGCAGTGTCCTTGCATTATACGTACGTATATTGAACATGATCGCGTGAAGAAGGTTAGGGCTTAGGCTAATCGCCTGCCCGTTGAATGCTGATGAGTCAGTTTATTGTTGTTCCTCCTCTTTTGATGGTCGGGGCTTACTTGAAACCGACTTCACAGCAGCTAGTGTTGAACGATGAAAACTAATCAATTCCTGAAATACTTTAATTGTAATTTAGTAACAAGTAGAGTAGAGGGAAGTAGACTATCGTAACAAGTAGAGGGGATTTTATTTTAAGTCCTTTAAGTGGGAGAAATTTGTTTAGAAACGATAACATCTATTTACAAATAGAATTTTTCAAATACATATAATGCTTTGTTAATTTTCATTTACATTAAGTGGTTCGGAAAGAAGAGCTTGCGAATAAATTCACTAATCGAAGAGTACATTACGCAGAAATGTTCAAGGTAGAGAATTCTTTTCAGATAAGGGGTCGTATTAACTCGCGCTTCGATATTTTACTGCAAGAAGAGTTCGCTTAAAAGGATTTTAGGGGAGCTTTTTATTTAAGGTAAACCCTCGTATTGCTCATTTTCGATGTTATTCTTTATATGTTTAATGAAATTATCGCTTTATTTGTACTGAAATACTGAAATATTCTATGAGTATTTCAGTAGAGGAAAAATATTACACATATATGAAATAGAATATAATAATTGCAGTCATTGCTATTATGTAAGCCGCTCACTTCGACCTTTTTGCTTCACCTTTTTGCGTTATTATCTGCCTTTATCTTTTCATTATCTTCTTCTTTTCGTTGACTCCACATTTTTTAAAGACTTTTCGCCTTTCTTCGGTTTTATGACTATTTTTTCACTTATTCGCCAAATCGTACCTCTTTTCCTATCATTTCTTTATGTTTTTAAGTAACAGCAAAACCTGCATGATTACCGATCTGTTGTTATTTCCATTTTCCATATGGTGGTGCATTCATCGGAGACAGTTCCCCTACGTATGACCAGCAGAAATATATCGCTGGCATCTGCCACAATGGCCGATTTATTTATTTTTTATATTTTTTTCTTTGCAAACAAACCACTGAATTAATCCTCTATGTGTAGTTATATTTTGATATTTTTGCTCTGTTGTCATGTCTGATAGTTTAGATGCATTCATGGAAAGGCTGTTCTAACAGTGGAATTTAATGATGGATAGAATGCATTTGAAACGGTAACCATGAGAACAAATGATGAACCGTATCTCTTGGGAGAAAAATGTTTGATGTATAAAGTCTTCTAATCGTCGCATACGAAAGAAGGGTCCAACTGAGATTTTGATTTATGCCCGGCATAAGCTTTGAAAACGCGAGATTTGACGCACAGTTGTTTCTTTCACTGGAGATTGTCTTTCCTCAAGCTTTATGTCTTGACTTTTAACTGAGCGCTTGTCCTCCGCTTAATTGTTCCCCGACAAGTCGATCCACCACATAACTGAGTTATATATACTTAACTCGTTATCCGTATCATTGGCCGATGATACGGATAAGGAGTTATGCAGCTAAGCTTATGTTGAAGTATCGGAACATTTGCACTGAATCCAATCACGCATCTTGTCAGCTGATTCCTACAGTTTTTTTTTTCTATAGCATTATGTATTTGTTCAGTCATGTTCCTATCATAACATATTATTAGGACATCGATAATCGGTGTATCGCATTTACGAAACAGTGCTCATGATCGGCCGAATTGAAAGCGCATGTACGTTATCAAACGAAGTCCCACTTTTTTTCCCTTTCTTCGGAACAGTATAGCATCGACATACTTCTTTGATTTTCTTTGCGAATAAACATCAGTTTCCTTTGGCATTCAATCTTCATTTTCCTAATTTCGAAATATAAGTTGAGCTCATTTTATTGATTCATCGAATAATCTTCGTAGTCTTTTTTCCCGGTCCATTTCCCTTGCTTTCATATTTTCTTCTCCGTTCTTCTATATTGTCGGCGATATAGGTCTCGTGCTGTTCATGCGAAAGTCATGTGCACGTCAGTTGTTTCTTTCTATTTCCAATAATATCTCTAGCGATGCTGACCGCTGATAGCTCCCCGCGTGATAATATAATTCTTCTTCAGTGAGTTCCTAAAGAACTCCAATGAAGCTTTTAGTAGCTACATACTTTCTTTTAGGTGTTAGATGTTGAGGGCAAGATTGTATCATGGGTAGCTCCTATCTCCTTACTACGAAATAGTGGTTTTGAAACAAAAAGCATGTAAGTCATGTATGCGTTTTTTATTAGTACTTTAAATAGTAGGTCATCATTTTAATATCACCATCGTGATTAAAAGTTATCGCAGATGTATACCTTGATTTCGTGGAACTTATGAAGAAGAAGCCTTAGCTTTTACAATTTTCATAGTTTGTAGACTTGTTAGTTGATGAGATGTTTGAATTACGTTATTTAAAGATTGCTTAGTGATAGAGGAGTGTATTGTGGATTGATAGAGTTAGCGCAGGAACATGGCGCCGTGCAGTTGCCACGCTGATCGGCATGAAGTTCGTCATAGTTTTTTCTTCTTCTTTTCCATAAATTACACAGATGTTTGGAAATGTTTAAGCTTATATCGTTTTGCGCTGTTATTTGTACCGTTTTTTGCTTATTGCGCTGTTTGTTATTTTACAGAGAGTGTCGATTATTTATTGCAATTGTATTTTGCCTATTGCATTAGCGTAATATATTAGTATTCTACTTAGGGCGAAGAACTTTATCAGCTGATCCAGCATAGCCTCATTAATAGATTCTAGCTTCCAGATTCTTGCTGCAAAAGCTTTTCACATTTGAAGATAAGAATTCACCGGCCAAAAACGAACGGCACTGAAATTCACAAGTAGATATCTCTCAATTAATAATCCGAGCAAGTACTAAGTGAATTGTTTGGTTAAGTTGAAAGTATAGGTTGTTTCAACGGTTTATAAATTTTCTCCTAAGACAATCGCCCGAAAACAGTGCCCAAATAAATAGGAAGTACTTTCGGGAAATGAATATGTAACTGCTAGCTGGCATTCTTGAGTTGGAAATAGCCTGATTTAACCGTCATATTTAGCCATAAATTCTAGTTCATGTTGCATAGTCTTCATTCCATTGATTGTGGTGTTGGTGTGAACTTATGAAGTAAGCAAAAAATAAATAAAGGAGAGCTCGTTATCACAGAGTTTCTTTATACAGCTAACCTCATTTGTTGTTCACGTGCTAGTAGTGCAATGCTTCTTATTTTGAGTGCAGTATAAGAATCATGTGATTGTATCATACGACCTGTCAAGTGACGTTAAGTCGTATCATTATTCACACATCTTTCGGTTACTTCCTTCTCTTTTTCTTGCCCACTGATATATGCTGTTAGATTTATCATTATCAATGGAACTAAATAACATAAAAAAGTCGTGGCAGAGGTAAATTCCTTCGGTATTTGTGGTTACATTCCAATGAAATGTTGAGGAAAAGAGGACAATTGTGCAATATTGCATTAGTTGTTTATCGGCGCTTCATATTATGAAATGGCTTATTAACTAAATCAAAGATGTCAATATACTCCATACGAGTTTCTCCTTCAATAGTCGCCGTCTAGTAAATGCCTTTGAGTATGATTTTGTTAAAAATGGCTCTTCAAGAATTAATTTCATTGATTGTGTTTGATTACGATCATCGGATATCATATTTTCATATTCTCGTTACGTTGATGTGAATTCGAAAATCTTTTCAATTAACTATTAAGAACGTCGTCCCTTAATTTTGTTTCTCATCATTCGCAATTCTCTAAAATAGCTCATAAAGAAGTTGTTAGTCGAAATTTATCTCGCGTTGTCGGTTTAGAAAAATTTATCCTTTTTTTTATCTCTCTCCCACCCCACCTCGTCGTTTTTTATCCTCTTCGAAATTTATCCCTTTTTGTTTCGTTTTTCTTTTTTGTTCTCGATATTTAATAACGTAATCTATGAGAATGTCTTATATGATGTGTATACATCTTTAGTTTCTTGTTCGCTCGTTATATTCGTAGCAGTTATCATCAATAATGCCCAATTTCATTTGTTTATTGCGGTCTCCTTTTCTGTCAGTGTTCGTTGCAATTGATTTTGCACTTCGAAGAGTTTTATGGCGTTTTATAAGAGAACCTATGATAGCGTGTATCTCTGTTTGCATATGCATGTGTGTGTGCACGTACATTTACTTGTTTGGTGCTTAATAGTTACACTGTACGCTTCCCTAAGGGTTCATTAAACTTGCCACATTGAAATCTGTACAGTGGATTTATCGATGCATTTTCTGATGCATAGAGAAAAATTTCTACGGTGGAGATCAGTTTATCAATGTGAGAGTGGTAAGTTCACCTATATCAGTTTCCCATGAACGTTTGTGGGATTTATTTGGATTCCTTAAATTCATTAGAATATCTCTCTCAGTAAATAGGCAAATATTTTAGAACGTGTACATTTAGTTCGCATTTCTCTCCACTGGAATGAGAATTGCCTACTTGCATCGTTTGGACTCCTAAAAGGTTTGTTTGTCTCTTAGATGTGTTGTTAGGCACGATAAGTTCTCAAGGAATTTCAGGAAGCTTGCAAGATGGGTTATTTCATCGTCTCTAGGAGTTTTGTTTCTTTGTTCGTATTGATCTCATCATTCATCGATTTTCGGTTATTTTTTTAAAGTGGCATTTCTTTGTTGGCATAAAATGTGCATAACGTTACTAATTGTGCTAGTTGGTGCCATCTACCGACTGGAAAAGAAATAATAAAAAACTCCATGAAAAAGTAAGCAGAATGGCGAGAAACGTGCGTTAAAAACGTTTTGATTGGTGTTTTGCTGTTGTTATCGTGCAGTTGCATTCTATGCTTCTCTTGTTGAGCGTTCCTTTATGTAAGGTGGTGAGGAGTTCAAGTCTTATTTAATTTTGAGAAAAATCTTTAGTCTAATTCCTTGGTCATATTCGTTTCCTTTCTTTTTTCTTTTTGAAATCCAGAAAGAAGCATTGTCTTACATTTAGGATTCAGATTCGGTGATTCGTAATGCCCAATGTGCTATTTTCTGGGACGATTTGAGTAGCGTTCGGAATTAATTGCATTGTGATACGTTGCTTTGTGTTATTTTCGTGTTTCGGTTTTTTATCTTCAGTTGTTGCGAATTCATGCAAAATTGCACCTTGTTGACCTTATGTTTGTGCCGTCTTTATCTTTGTCCTCTGTCCTTTCGTCGTTCAGGTAGTTTCAGTTCGTCCACAGACTGCTTATATCTTAGGATCACCATTTTAACTTAATCTGACTCTCATAATCGTGTTTTATGTCAGTTACCTGTTTTATGTCGATTACATATTCAATGTAATCTATGAAAACTTGAAAGGTGTATAAATCGGTCAACTACCATCCCCGGATCAATCGTTTTTTAATTATTCTTTCTTATCCATCATTCGAACGTGTAAAAAGAAATGATACAAACTAATTGCTTCATTTGAATTCATTTTATATAAAAGGTTCAATGAGCAGTTCAACATCATTCGGGAGAAATAAAGCCGCCTGATGAGGATATTTACGGCGCACAATTGCACTTGTGAATGGCTGATGTTATAGGTAATTAAGGTAATAAAGGTTTTTCACTCAGGTGTTTTTCGTTTTGAAGCGGCCATTTCCTCTAGAAAAATTCATCCTTTACTCTTATTATTTGTTTTGTCTTTGAAAGTGTTAAAAGAAATCCTCTAAACGGATATGTTGCATTAATTACCTGATCGCTTACTATCATAATGTTTTTATTCTAATGCATTTCATTTTTGTTGTTTTTTGGCCAAACGTTCACGGTAATGAGCATCCACCTCAAAGTGCTGTTGAATTTGCAACGTTGTACTGATCGTCTTGAGCAGGGAGGAAATTAGCGAAGTTCAGCAATAGCGATGGGTTTTTCTGCTTCTTTTTTGTTATTGAGATTATTGCAAATTTCCGCTGTAGGAAGCGCGTTGATGAGATCTCCTCATTTGCATATATGTTCTATCGCATGGCAACAAATCCAGAATCACCAATGCGACGACGGTCACTGATTTCGGTGGATGAAACGTCCAGTTCAGGACGATAAATCAACCTATAATTTCGATTATGTCGTTCTTTTCGTAATAAGCTGAGGCATTTAAAAGCACTAAAACATTCACCATCTTGACGTTATTAGCACGTACAGCCAACTCATTAAAGCGGTGAGGTGTGCGAGAGTTTTCCACATTAGGCAGTAAAATTCTGGGCGTCTTCTTGAAAGAGTGACAGAAAAGATGCAACGTTGTTGAAAAGCAATCGTCCGATGGTATTAGGGTGTCTGCACCTTCTTGGTACTTCGACTAGTAGCTGACATGAGGAAACCAAGTCATTGAAATCGGAATATGCCAGTTTTGTCATATGCCGCAGCTGAACTTCAAGCTCAATAATAGTAATATATAATATACATTATTGAGATAATGGTGCCACAAAAGTGTCTCAATGCAATTATCAGAGATGGCTGTCTCCCTTATATATATACTAAGTATACCAATGATATGAATGGAAACACATAACCGTCTCCATTATAAGAAGCCCGCTACAAAGGCATTTATAATAAATTCGTGGGAACGAGACAGAGTTTGAAAAATTATTGAGAAGCATATTCAAAATTACAAAAGTTTGGGAATGTGGTGGGCAAGTTTGAGAGATCACTGGATCAGTCAAGGGTAAACATACGATAGCATTTAGCATTATTTAATGGAGGGGCCAAATTTGATATAATGGCCGAAAAATGCGCAGCTGTACTAGATCCGTTTTTATAGCCGCACGTACTTTGCAAAAATTGTCTTTTCTGTTGCAGCACGCTCATAATATTTGTTGCTTCTGTGTGCGTATTTGCGGATTTATCCCCTCAATTCTGCAGTGATACTTTGCGAGGAGGTAACTTTCCTTGCCTTCTTCCTTTACCTCCTCCGTTCCTCCACTCTATGGCGCTTAACGGCGCTGCCTATATTGAAATATGCCTTCATTTATTTATTTCAATGCTTCGGGTAAATTAGTCACTTCAGAGAATTTCTGGGCATTCTACGATCGGTTATATTGCATTTCTCAGCAGTGGGATCACAGGAGGAGAAAATTCAGTCGGAAGAATTGCACGATTCGTTCGATCAAATTCAAAGCACTAATTTATTGGCAGTTCATTATTAGTTTAATAAGTCATTAGTTTTTTGAATGAGCTGAAACCTTACCTATCATCATTTTCTTTTGTAATCTTTTCGTTTATCTCATTTCCCTCATCATATGCTAATGCGTTGATTATCAATATGTTCTTCTTTCCTCCTAATATATTCCTACTTTGTCCTCAAAAAGAACTCACATGTGGCCGCATTTCAAAGATCATATCGTCGTACCGAAATAGGCGAAACCGTTAAAAAGTCGCCTGTTTAAAGTGGCAACTAATAATATTCCCGTATGCCAATTTCTCTGATAATTGTCTAACGAAACTATTCATAACGGCAGACAAATGAGTACGTCATATTTTCTAAAACATATTGGCCATTTGGGGCACTAGTTTTTTTGACTTAAAGTCCAATCGATAGTCGAAGAAGTGCAAATATTCATTGGAATGAACGGTATTACCGCCTCTTCAACCAAAGTAGGGCATTTTTGCCTTTCAGGTTTGAGGTGAATGTTGTTTGATTGCGATGGATTGCGATGTTCTGTGTAGCCATTATATATTTGGAGTTTCTATATTGAGTTGTGTAAAGTGGTTGTACTTTCGTATGTTTCCTCTTTATGTTAATTCGATTATATTCGACGAGTGATTCGTTTTATTTAGCAAGATTGAGAGACCATCACAAAGTGCTTTAGCGATTTGCAAAGAAATTTGTGTCTCAGTAATGCAGAAAAAACGTGAAAATGTTAATTATTTTCCAGTTTTTATCTTTGCATTCGGTCGAAGCGAGAAAACGGCTTTTTTGGGAGAGGGGATTATTAAGAGAATCAGTTCCGTTGAGATTTATATTTGGTGACAATCTATGGAACTTGTTCCTCTATTGTGGGGGTTTTAAAGAAAGACGTATCATAACGTGTTCTGCGTTGCACTTCTGAACTAGATTCTAGTTGGGTTTTTGTTTTTTAAATGATGAGTGTCGCATAGTCCGTTTATTGTATGGAACATATCGACAGAGGTATGAGACAACATCGGGTGGGATCGTGCTCCGTCGCTTTCTTTGCCGAATAGTGCTGTGTTAACCCCTTCATTTTCAAAAACCATCACGTTTGTCAAGTCTAAATTTGTGTCGATATTTCCTTGTCCCTTACTTCCGCCCTCTCTCCGTTCCATCTCCCATATTTCATCTACAGTGCTCATCTACAGCGACGCATTTATTTTGTCTTTGCGATTCGTCGATGCTTATCGTTTTTTGAATTCATGAGTATTGTAAAGACACCTTCCTCAAAGAACTGGTTGGAATGTTGCAGCGGCACAAAATTTTTATCTGCTATTTTTCAAAATAGAAAATTTGAAATGGGAATTCTCGTTCGGGCAAAGATGGGAGTCGTTTTACTCCCGTCGACCTAAATTGAGGAAAATATAAAGCAACCAAAGTTATTTCTTTCATTAATATAGCGCAATAAATTGCCCATTTTCATTGAAATTTATGAAACGAAAATTGAATATATTTCGCCTTCCCGGATGCCTCAATTATTTGATTTAATGTCTGTTTATGGATCTCACTTGGTAGATCCAGTATGAGGTAGTTCTTTTTATGTGCTCAAGTTTTTTGGGTTATTTTGGATTTCAAATAGCGTAACTGAAAAGGTTGGTAGGCTGATTCTTCATTGCGTTACGCATCATTCATTTGCTTGTGTCCGCTTTTTTTTGAGAACTTGATTGACCTGCATAAAGGTCTATGTAGAATTGATCATCTTTGGTATTATTCCCATTTCTGTTTATCGCTTTGTTTTATCCAGAAATATTTTTGAATAACTTATACGGTTTTTATTTGTCTCTTCATCGTCACAAAATTGTCGAATTTATCGAATTATCCTGAAAGCATATGTTTTACGTTGTTTTTTATGACTTTAAGTGCACTCTAAGCGTTATTCACCGTTCAGCTCTCAAGTAGAGAGGCACTTACAGTTGCTTGCTAATCACTTAGGGCGGGCAAGAATGGTGCGCCTACTTCTTATCGAGTGCATTTCTCTCATCGACTGCTTCAATGCACAAATGGCGGCGGCTATGTGAGGGACAAAGTGAAATGCAATCGAGTTTCTAGACTTGCCTATGTAAACGTGTGATCACCTGACAGGTTTGCAAGAAAAAAGTGCAGGTGTAAGCAAATGCTGTGGCAACTTATCAAAAACCTGAAATTCATCCACATGGTAATCTAATTATCAGTCTATTCGTTTTAGAATTCCCCGATAGGAAGCAATTTGTTCCTCTAAGAAAAGTCGTCCCCACGACACAGTTAACACGTGCATAGAGGTGATAAACCTTAAGAGCGTTGTTAATAGAACATATGAAACGTCGTCTATGAATTTAATCGTATGTGGAAATTGATGTTTTATCGGTTATTTCTATTTGATCCTTTCCTTAAGTATATAAAAATGCCGTTCGTCTATAAAATTGAAGAAAAATTCCTTAGTAATTCAACTTATCAAGAATTTCCTCAAAGCTTTACTATTTATTCAGTATGTGGAACAGTTTGCAAGCGATTCATTTGGCGATTCTTGGTCGAAATGCAAATTTAGTTAATGTTTTCGTTAGGATTTATGTAGCTGACTTATTCGGTGCTGCCGTTGTTGCAGATGGCTTCGACGTTAGCACAAAATAGGCCGAGTAATAGTCTGTTGGTGTTTATCTGGGTGTGTTCTGTTGTTTATCTGTTGGTCTGTTATTTGTCGGCTGCGTCACATTAGAAAATTGCTCACCTTAGCTATTAATAGAATACTACCATAGAGTGCGAATTGAGCGGATGGAAAAGCGCTCGCAACTTAAATGAAAAGTTATTTCGTGTTTTCATCGATAGATGCATCTTAAGGTCAAAGTTCATACACTAATCATTGCTATCAGTGATATTGAATTGCCGGTTGCATCTATTATCGAGCACCCCACTCAGATTTTGTTGCAGCTGCTGCACTGCACCGATACCAATCGGTTCTCAGTTTGCGCTTTATCTTTGTTTTGAAATTGCTAACAAAAAACGCCTAGGCGGACCTGCAATACATTATTTGAATAATTATTCTTCTATCTTTTGTTGTTTTTTGGAAACTTCGACTTCCACCTATGATGAAACCATTTTTTGGTTCTTTTGAAAAGCAAAGACGAGGATTCAAGGTCTTCCTATCGGAAATGTTTTCTCTCCCTGTAAACACTTCATTAAATTCATCTTTAATTTGATGCTTCTTGGTTCTTTCCTTATCGCTCGGAGCAGTTCAATCATAGAAATAAATATTTTTGACGATGGCAGGAAGTACCTTTCATTCGATTTTGAGCAATTTTCCCTGCGTTTTGATCTGCCGTTTGATGAAGATTCATTAGTAGCCGCATTAACGTCCATCGCTAGCGGCTGTTTTACATGCACTTATGACGACTGCACTTATGATAGCCGCGTTGATTTTTCCGCTCTTCTGGAAACTTTCTTACTTGTGTCGTGCTTCAGCAGCTTTCCAACTCACCTTTCAAAACGCTCTTTGGAATCTTGCTCTGAAATGAAAACAACGAAAAGAGGCGTACTTTTTAACTTGTTTTGTTCACTTTTTTTCTTCTTTAGTTTTTTGCGCTTTACTCACTACGAAAGTCCTGTCGATATAAAAGTGGTGATCGTTTTGTAGTGAAAAACCTCTCTATTCCCTGTACATTCATAACAGTGAACAAATTCATCGATTTGGCGGTATAGGCCAATTGGTCCGCTGTACGAAGGTGATAATTACTTCCGTGAAGGTAATAGTTATCGTCGTGTTGTCGTATCTCATTTGATATAACGATAGAATGCCAAGCTGAAATTGTAGCTAATTTGAATGGCTGGCATTTATTGATGATGTTCACATATTCGGTCACTTCATTGCTTGCGATTATCCCACACTTCTCTTACGATTTCTCTGAAATTTTTATTCCAGTTTTTATGAATAGATGGAATTTTTGTACTTTTCACTCAAAATTTTTTCATTAACGTTTTTACTTAATGAACTTCTTAATGACTTATTTATGTAGGACATCTTCATATATTCGTTATATTTCGTTCGATGCAGATGCAAATATGATAGTCGCCATTTTAAATGAGGCGGCCTAAGTGCGTCAAATTCATTTCGGCATTATGAGATGAAGATTTCAGTGCTCATCGTTTTTAGGCAAAGTTTCACCTTCGCTAATGAGAAGGTCCTCAATTTTCCCTTAGAGGGAATTTTTGTTAGGCAATAAAATTGCTGCTAATCATCTCAGTTTAATGAATAGTGACGAGTGGCAATAAAACTGTTCACTGTTGTTTGGTAAATTCACTTCTATTGAATTGTGTCTCTCTGTATGTATTTATCCATCTGTCTTTCTATCCATTTATTTATCTGCGCAGTAACTTCTGCTCATGTGCCTTTCCACCTGGAAGTAATATCTAACTGGTATAATCTGCACAGCATTACAAGATAGTTCGCACTTATCGATAAAATTCTATAGAAAATATAGAATTCTGTTGATAAAAAGAAGTTTGAGGCGTTCTGCACTGATCAATTAGTTGTTCTTTTGTGCCGAAATGATCGCCGGAAAAACTAGTTTTTAAGCACTTTTTGCAGATGGTTGCCTTTGGTTTTTAAAATGATATGGGAATATTATATTTCGAGTATTTATTATTCGTTTGCGGTTGGTTAATGTAAGAGATTCATTTGCAGATGCACGTATATAGCACGTTTTACCAACTTATTGATAATCGAAGATTTTCGGAGGATTTTTCAGAATTAGTGGATCTTCAGAAAATAAGAATTACGGGACAAAGTCCACCCTCGAGGATATTTCAAGATTCATAGCTTAGGTCGCCGTTTATCGAGCATATTTCGAATTTGCATTTGACATCTTTTAACAAAAAACCATGAATCAGTCTCCTAGACGCGACTTGCTACTGAGCGGTGTGTTTAGTTAGCAGTTGGCTATGGTGACTTTGTAATTGGCGTGTTCATTCCACTGAGCACATTTTCTCTTCTTTATTTCTTCGGTATTAATGTTTTCGTCAATCGAATTGTACGACATATGCCATAGGCAATTCACTTGTCGTTACGCACTTACGTTTTGCAATGGTTGCTTTCCGTTGTTGCTTTCTCTCATATATGGGTTCCATCCTTTCAAAATATTTTAAAAGAAAATCAGCCGGCATCCTTTCAAGCAAAGTAAGAGTCTGAATGGAAGCGCTTATAGATGTTTTGCTTGCCGAAAAATTTTTCACACTTATTTATTCCCTTTTCGTTGTCAGCAATTGAGAAAGATCGAAATAAAGGAAAGAGGCCAGTCATTTCGATTCCCATCTAACCTTCTCGCAACTCCTGTTTTGGAGGAATACGCTGTTAAATGGGGTGGAGATTGTTTTATGAATTCCGACCGCAAATGTTTCAGATTCATGATTTTTTCGCGAACGCCGCATGGTAACTTATTGAAACACTGATTCATTGAACTAGGTTACTTTAACATCTGGAATCAGTTGATGGCCTGTTATGAAAACATAGTGAGGCTATAATCGAATGAAAGATACAAGTGCTGAACGATAGGCCGACTTTTGCAGATTGCCCCTATTGCCCTCTTTATCAGCTTAAAGCAATTTTAAATCAACGACTTTTCCATGTTTTGCCTGAGGTTCAAGCGCTTACTTCAAGTCTGTTGCCGAAAGCAATCACCAGCTTCGCAACAGATTATTTTGATCATCACTAAATAAATTTGAGTCTTTAGTGCTGTAATTGGACTCCATTTAATCGGCATCAGTTTTTTGCTTGTTCTAGTTGAGTTGCTTTTCTTCCAAGGTAATATTCCAGTGCCCTATCTGATGTTAGATATTTCACTCCAATCCTTAGTTATTGCTAAAGATATCGTAGACAGTTTGTCCCACTGTTATTCCAGTAATGATAACCATTTCTCAGCAATAATTTTTGTATATCGCTAAAAATGTTCTTTTCGCGGAAAAAGCAAATCCTCGATATTCTTCAGTCGGGTTACATTTTACTCCTCTCTAATCTCCCCCTCTCTTCCCCTCCATCCTATCTGCTCATTAACGAAACTGCTTTCATTCGAGTATTGCATCAGCTGATGAATTCGATGTGTTCAGTCACTGTACAACTATCAGTGGGATTAACGTCGGTGGTACATGATGTTTTCTCAACATATTTGGTGGTTGTAGTAGCGCTGTTTTGGATATGGAAACCCAACGTGTTGTGCACATTTCCGATGTAAATCTCACTCACCTGCGTCGTATGTCAACAAATTTTACGTAAATAATAAATGCTTATCGAAGCATTTCACCCATCTCTGAGAATACTTTTATTGTGAATTACTCGTTTCAGTTCCATTCGAGTGAAAACACCCTTAGTCCAGTAATCATTATTCAGCGGCGTGTCGATGTTAGTAGCTACTATTCTGTTCGTTATTTTTTCAACGACTGTGCTGAATTCGTCTCATTCCCTAACTGACTTCATTTCTTTCATTTCAATAGAACTGTCTAAATTTCGATTATATGCAGCATCGATGAGTAAGGGTAGATATTTAAATGGAGAAGGAGGGTTTTTTAGATGTTAAATAACTTTAATGCTAAATATCATTCTATGTTCTATCATGTTGTCGAAGCACGAACTCAGGTCTTCTCGTAGCGTACCTATCAGTAAGATGCACTCAACTGGGGGATAGGAGGGGGGGGGGGGGGGGGGGGTTGGATCATAGCCGGATGGTTCAGACTACCCGACACTTCCATAATTTGCAGTTTTGAGCGTGATTTCTTCAAATCTATGTTGCTCCTGTTGCCTTCAGAACGTTTCAGAATCCTTCAACTCTTTCACCACTTTAACAAAGAAGTTTGTAAAATTTCTCCTATTTCGCTTTGTTCGCTCTCGGTGGCCATTGATTTCGATTTTTGTCTAAGGTATATCGCTCCGACCGAGCCGCGCTTCAGATGTTTTTAAGAGCATGCAATGCATTCAGTAAAAATGAGGTCATCATTGCACACGACATATATCTGTTCAGTATGTCTTCAACCTTTTTTGAATCATGAAGTCTCACCTAACTCGACCACATAGCTCCGAGATCAAAAATAAGATTTGACCAAAATCGTCTCCGTTGTCAAAGTGAGGGAAATCTTTTAGACGAAGTGTCACCGGGCAGTAATGCATATCTCACTTCGAATCTTTCACATCCTTAAATACTGATGCTAACGAAAGGTCATCTTTGGCTGTTATCCGTGAACCATACTTTGTCCATCTCACATTTATGTACGACGCACATTCCGCAATCTAGTGACATTGTTTCGTTTCGATAATGATATCACCTGTGCTTATGTAATGTTCAGTGCAGCTATCATTTGCATAAATGTGATGTCCTCAAAAGCACTCTCTTCACGCCTTTTATCGGACATGTCCAGCGCCGTCTTTCGTCCTCTTTTCTTTTACTTGATTTATGTCTTCATTCCTCAAATAAACGTTGATTTTTTACGTTTGATTATTTCCGCACAAAATCGATAGTTCGAATGAGAGCGCTCATGCTTTTAGTCACTTCCTTACCGTAATATCTTATTACGTGTTGCTGTTTATGTGGACTATGAAGCATCCGGTAGATTTGATGGGCTGAGATACTAAAGTGCAGTCCTATCAAAGAGCTCGTACGCTTTCTGCTTCCCAACTACGGCTGTGAAAATTCCTTCTATTTTAGTTTACATTTCGATGTCGAAGGTTAATAATTTACTGCCTCCGTTCTAGTAATGTCAGTAGACTGGCAGTTGAATTTAGGGCTTTTGAACGCGATAGTCGTGATGTCATTATGTAGCATATAAGGTTTATGTATCGAAAAAATTTCCGCACGTTCCTTCTAGGATTTGAACGTTGGAAATATCGTCTTCAGGAGGACTGATTCGCCGAGTTGATTGGAATGCTCATTACTGGCCTCAATATGCACTCATTAGAGAATGAATTGCGGATGATACGCGATGACTTATTTCGTAGTAATTACTCCCCTCCATTCCCCGGCAAGACGTTTGCTGTAAGAAATCCTCCGCTTGCGGAAGCTGCTGCGGATGCGCCAGTAATTCTCGTCATCTCCGTGAAAGATGCAGGATGCACCAATTCTGCGGTCACAAGGTAAAAAATCCTCTCTAAGTCATAGGAAATTGTGCGTTTCAATGAGAAAAGCTGACAGGCAGAGTGCCGCAATATTTCATCAGAGGTTGCAATGGATCCATATGAAATAAAGCCATTCAAATAGGGTCATAATGGATGTCTGAGATATAAAACCGTTTGAATCTGTTTGACTACAATAAGTGAATTATTGTCCAAAAATGTGATTTTTGTCAACCGGTGGATCCTAATATTCATTAGCGATTAATGCTTTGTTTCCTCCAACTCCGATTTCATTGTATCGGGCGTTAACGTTCTGGATTAGACTATTATTAAGTAAGTGCAGTAACTAACGAAAAATAAAGTAATTTAATTGAGTGAGATTTTGGAAATTTCTTATATTTATTAGAGCAAAGTGCATACGAAGGTCCAGTGTTCTAGAGGGCCTTACTGAATTTTTGTAGTGACTCAACCGTAAGGAGATTTTGTCAAGGTATTTGTTGAGTCATTTTTGTTACTAATGGTTCCTTTAATGTGTTTGACCATCGACAACCAAGTGACTTAGCGTAGGCGGGTGAGGAGCACGTCTTCAGATCTTATTCGATTTTGTGTTTTCTTTTCTAAATATTTACTTAAGTCGTTGGCGATGAAAAGCTGTCGCTATAGTGTTGTTGATTTTTCGTTTAGCAATGATTGAGGTGACTCTCCATTGGATATTCTGGATAGCATTCATTTTTGCCTCAAAGCCTTTCACTGTGGATTATATTCCACTATTCTCTATGAAGGGGCGAACCGTTCTATGGGTATTTTGATGTTCAGTTATTTTTTATATAAATTATGGGGTATATTTTTGAGCATGCACACATTTGTTTTTTCATGTTTATCTGAGGATTTGTGTTTGTTGAACAGACAGATTGCGGTGAAACCAGCTTCCAACAAGCAGTCATTTTTTAATTTATATTCGTCAGTAGTCGTAGTTATTGACCCAATACTTATTGGATCTCTTGAGCGTTGATCAATAGGGTTACATATGTAGTAAGGTTATATATGTAGTAAGGTTACATGTATAGCACAGCTGCCATAACAGTATTAAATTACTGTGACAGTGAACAACTTCTACAGCGGCTGCAGAATATGAGGTTAATGAGGAAAGATTCTGTTTCACTGACGCAATTCATAAACAAAAATTACTGCTCATCTATGACTTTCGATGCAAAACTTCCATTTTTGGTCGGTAATTAAGCAAACATGTAGCAGTATTGTCGTTCAGTTTTCACTTTTTCGGCTTAATTCTTCAAAAATAGGTCTCTCTTTCGGGGAATTTCTCTCATCATTTCCTCGTCAGTGGATCATTTTTCGTCGAATATGTTTTTATAAAGGGGATATTATTTTCTCGGCGAATACGTCAATGAACGTCACACCCATATTTGCTAAATATACGGCTCAATTCGCGACACCAAAATATATTTGTCAAGGATTGCATCAACATATATTGCAATTCGCCCACTTTATGTTTGTTGAACTCGTCACCATAGTTTTCACAATTTGCTCAAATAGCTTTAAAGGCCAAATGCCATCTTCACATGGGTTTCCTGTAAAATTTAACTTATTAGCGTTAATCAAACTCGACAAATGTCGCAGAAAAACGTCGATGCAAAATCGCTCTTGAAGACAATGTTCTTACGAATCTCTGATCTCAAATACATTGGATTGGGCTTTGTGCTTTATGCGATGGTTTGCTGTTGACAGTTGAGGATTAGCGTTCCTTAAAATAAATGTGGTTGTTCATTTATTCGATGTGCTGCTTCAGATACAACTTCATGAATTATCTTTACGCATCGATGAGCGTTTTTGTTTTATTAATTGATGCCGAGTTCTGGGCATTTCCTTCCTAGCAGTCGTCCGTGCTCGTCTAGGGAGCATATATCGCATATGGATTCAGTAAAGTTTGCGCGCTTCATTACTAAAGCTTTAGCCTTCTCGCAACACTAGTAAGGACGGTTACGGCTTTCTTCATTGAGCCACGACGCAGTCTTTCATGAAATATGATATGTCGGTTCACTCACTTTGAAAGTCTTATGCACATTTCATTTGATTTGCTCATTCTTTGCTGGTCATCATTAAACGCTTTTATACGTAGAAGAAGCAGTTCGTTCGAAGAACTGTGGATGTAATAAATATGTATGAAATGTTAATGAAGGATCTTATACATAGCTCTTGTCCATCTTTGAAATCAAAATCGACTTCTATTAATGTCTTCATTTCACTCGTGTGATTCTTTCCTTGCCTTCGTGTGAATGGCTTGAGGAAAGGAACGAAAATGAACCCGCTAGAAAGGGGTTCCCACCCCTTCCCATCGGGTTCATTTTCGTTCCTTTTTTTCCAAATATGAACTGTTGAAAACCCTAGCATAGCATCGCTGCTTCGATAATGATTCGCACTGCTCCTTTGTATCCGTTGATAACAACAGCTATAAGACATCGGCGTTGCGTAAACAGTGATTCATCTAGAGTATGGCTGTAGCTCGTGGTCGTGCTCAGGCCTATTCAGTTGCTGTGAATTATATGTGCCTGAATCACCACTGTCCTTTTTTGTTGATCAATAGAAATGAATGTCTAATCACTGTGAAGGCACGTTCGTAATCGAGTTCTTAGCGAATGAGTCACTAAGTGCTCGTCGGTGGATTAAATTTGTACATCTCTATGACCCTTTAATAGTTGTCAGATATATTTGTTCGTCATTATTGACAGTTTACGATTCTCTGAAGTATGCTCGGTATTGCTATGTCATTTTGACTTACTTGAGACATCGATTCGTTGTATTTATCGCAGTTTTTCGCTTTTACTGTCGATCGGTCACCTTTTGTTCCGTAAAGCACTGATTTGTTCAGGGATTGCCGGCTTGATAAGTCGAATCTAAAATCCCCATCAATTCGATTTCGCCATAGCTACAAATTTCTTTTTTTACTTGCTCGCTACGATCACATATAGAGCAAATCCATATCGGATCGTGGAAAGCTGAAATTCTCTATGTCGCAATTTTTCCTCGGAATTCGGTTTTCATTTCGCGTTATTTTCGTGAACAGATTCATCATTTTATTATGACCATCTGCTCTCAACGCTAATTTTTGCACTTATCTTCTTTACTCTATTGTACGCTTATTGTGTATGATGTATATATATATTTTTTTTCATCGATTTCAGTTGTGGTTTACATTGTGCATGCCTTATTTCACCACCAGTGACGCAGTTAACGCAGACACAGGATTTTTGTCCACGAGGCGACCCATCGATCACTTTGCCGTGTCATTCGATCTCAATTCGCTGCACAACGCCGCCTACTGCTTCACAACTTGCAGTTGTCGGTAATGTTTTTTTCCTCTGGCTGTTTTTTCCCTCAATTTCCAGTGGTACTTGATGTCACTGAAAGAGAATTTCTGAGGAGAAGGCGAAGAGGAGAGATGGTGATTGTTGGTTGCTTTTTTGCTCATTTTTCCACTTTTCTTTCATTATGTGTGATTGTTTGCTGTTCCTCTCCCTCCCTCCCTCCCCCCGCCCTCTTTCCATGTGTTATAAACTTAATCTTTCAATTCTTTTCATAAATATTCTTCATAGTTCTTCGCATCTACGAAAGGGGGACCAGTAAATAAATTATTGTGTCTAAGTCCTTTATTTGATAGCATTAAAAGCAAAACAATAAAAAATTCTACAATGTTATTTGATTGCATATGCTGCTCCTTTCGAGTGTTACAGTCTTTCATGTCGTTCTCGATGATTTATCTTCCAACCTAATTGGGTTGAATTTGTCGCACATGGACCATTTTTTAACATTTCTTAACGTTGCATTTCAGTAGATTCTTTCGGGTTTGTTCTTTTCCTTAGTTTTCAGGAGTGTGATAGATCGCAGATCAAGTCGTATGTACCAAACTTTTATTTACGTACTTATATTTTTTAGGGCGCTACTCTCGAGCGGAGGAAGTGCCCTACGGTCTCAACAAAATGGTTGGAGGTTTATCGAGTCCACTCAAGGATTCGGTAATTAACGGTTGTTACTCCGAAAATTCAAACTCAGGTAAATTTTCCGTCATTTTCTCTACTGATTATGTGTTCAAGCATTTTTATGCGAGGAATGCTATGCGTAAATCATCGCTCAAATGAAAAGCGGAATGTTTCAGTTGATAACAACTAATATTTCCTCTTATCTGGGCTACTTTCGTACTAGGTAAGCTTGTTTCCTTTCCTCCAAATAAACCTTATTGCTCTCGTAACTGCTCTTATTGACGAGGTGACCTTGCTCTCTATTCGAAGGAAAATGCGGATTGCTCTGGAGGGAAGGAGGCCAAAGATGAAAAGTTATTGCAAAGCGACAGAAAAACACAATGCGGTCGAGGATTTAAGGCTGAATAGATTTTTATGTGTATGTAGGAGGATGTTGTGTCTTTCTGTGTTACATATGTGTCATCTTGTGTCTCCAAATAAGTTTACTGAGACGTGATTATTCCCATTTTTAAAAACTGTATTTACAGCAAACCTATTGTTGATCTTAAACCATCAAAATTGAAGCAAAAACTACCACTCTTATAATGTCAGGCAAAAGCATTTTGAGGAAAGGGAACCGCCTAGCAACAAGAAAACGTACAAACGTTGAGAATGAGAGCGACTAAGCCTTTATGGATTTACTTGCTCATTTCTTGCTGTGCTTTTTACGACGTATATCAGAGGACCTATTTTCAAGACATATTATCGAGTTTGAAATGGAGTTTCTGTTGTAGGGTACTTTAAAGGTAACTAGAAAATATGATGATAAAACTGAAGTGTCTGATCAAGTAAAACAGTTCATAATTTATGAGGCTGATCGGTGTAAGATATCTTTCATGGAATTTCAGATGCCTAATTTTCTTGGAGGCGTTTGCTGCGTTTAGAAAAACATTGTCGAAAGTTTCAGAGGCTGTGTTTTTCAATTTAGGAAAGTGGAACCACGTAAAAGAAATAAAATCTTCGCATATATGATTTTTTTTCTTTTGGACTGTGGTATCCAAAAGGTTTCTCCGTTGTGATGTTCAGAAACGGATGAGAAAGAGCCGGCTGAGGAAGCACATATTGGTACATCACAAAGGGAGAGGGGTCACATAACGAATGGTGCAGCTGCTAGACGTTGGCTTATCGTTATGGAACCAATCAGCGCCCTCTCGATCGCATGCACTCTCGGCGCTAAAGTTCCACTTCTCTCTTTTTTCATGTTTCGCTTGCTTTTTCTTCTTATTTATACTAAAGGTTTTGAATGATCGCCGGAATTCATTTTACGTAAATCTCCGCAAATCTCCAATATGTATATATATATATTACATTAGCATTGTGTCCACCAATAGCGTCAAACTTAGGGACCGAACGGCTGGTCAAAAAAATATTTCACTATTTCGGAATAATGGTTTTTTCCTCACCTTCAAACTTCATGCTTCCTAGGCTCAGCCTTAAGACGTTCTCATGAAGAATGTTTATGCTATTATGGTTTTGATTAAATTTTAACTCTTCAACAGCCAGCAAAACTGCCTTATAATTGAAGGATTTATCGAAATATATTGCACCTTTGAAGAGTGCTTTTTATTGCGCAGTGAATTTTTAAAATGAAGGAAATTGAAGGCGATATTTGAGTTTGAAAGTGCTTTAAAGAAACAATAAGTCGGGAATTTTCAGGGCCGAATTTTTCGTGTTGACGATAGTTTGGCAACATTACTTGGCTATGTTTCAATGAGTCAACTATTAGGCACCGAAATTGGTAAACTTATTCCCGCAGTTAACGTAAGTACTTACCCATTTTCCTACTTTTTAATTGTCATTTAGTTACTAATTGAAAAACATTTCATGCTGCATCTTGTATATCATTATGCGTAAGCCCAACAAATGCAAGAGCATTGTTTTGTGACTGGCAGCAGTAGCATAGGGGGATCGAATGCAGACGGAGGGTGGAGGATGATAACCGTCGGTCGATGCCAATATACAAGAGCATAAGCGGGATAGTAGATAATTTGGCGGTAACCCAATGCCTGACATGTGGCAGAACATAGATATATAACTGCAATGAAACTCAAACTATGTAAGCCTCAAATATCGCATGCATCGACGCTATAGTACACAAGTGGTTTTGCGTCACCATTGTGCAAAATTTCCGCTACTTCGCAATTTTGCTTTTATACATAGTTGTATGCGTTCTCGAATTCAATTTGCATGGCTTTACACGTTACAAAATTACCTACGTGTTCAAATATTATTGAAGTTCGGCACTACTTAGTGGACCCATTTATATGTCAATATCGTAGCCGTTTTGCTTTTCGTTTCTGTTTTTGCTTCCACGTGCTGCGAATTTTAATAAGTACCGATGATAATCTGTTACGCCTACTCGTTTAGAACGTAATCTCCGTGGTTGCTCATACGCATTTCATTTCTATGCAACATCAAAAGCGATCGCACTATACATTTAAAACGAAAGGTTTAGAGACGAAAAAACTGTAATCTTGGCGAGGTATTTGACCATAATGATTAAAATTTACCCTGATGAATCATGTGATTTCATGTTTGACTTGGTAGTTTGCCTCAGTATGGTGCTCGGTTGCGTTTGCTTCTGGTTACGTCCCGAAGACGAACTTAAATCAAGCATCTGTATAGCTTCTAGTGATAGTGGAAGCTTGAAGAACGTAAGCGAAAGTGCAGATGGGCTTAATCAGCAGGAGGGATAGGTGAGGTGGTGCATTCGCAAGTACGTAATGTACACTGTGGAGGTTTTGCAGTTGGATGCAGATGGTGAGGAGCAACATGTGTGTGCATTGGGTGTACGCGGTAATTCTATTCCAATTACGGTGAGGATAGCCACTGAATGGGATCCTAAAAGTAAGTAATCATTTCTTATGCACTCATATTCTCATCATGTACTAGTTGGCGCTAAATTCCTCCGTTTTGCCATCACCTCCCTCAAATTCTCGTAGTTGTCACTTCATCTTGAAAGTTAGCTATGATGTAATTATTATTCTTTTCTTTGTTATGTTCGCCATTATGCATTATATAGATAAAGGCAAGATATTGCTTTCCACTGCACAGAGTATTTTTTCTTTATGAAAGGTAAAAACGAAGGAATCTTTTGGCGTTTTATTCATTTCCTGGCCATCATTCGCCGCATTGTATATCCACGTTCTTATTGCAAAATTATTTCATTATATTTTGCAATAAAACAGCATAGTTGTTTCCGTTTATTTGGTGACCACGTATTTTGCTTGTGCTTATAGGGGATTCACTTGAATTTGCTTCTGATAGTGGATTCACATGTAGCTTGGCATTTTCTTTTTTGTTTAGTGCTTATGCACATAGTTACTATTGGACATATTTGATTGTTATTAACGCCTCTATCAGCCATCTGCAACGAAGGCAGTTTTGCCACTCATGGTTTACTCGTTTATTGATAGTTACTGTGATTAAAGAATTGAACGAGATCCTTGACGTTCTATTCTTGAAAGGATTGAAAAGCTCAGGCTACATCCTCCTCAGCCTATTTCCAGTTGTTACCAAAAGAAACGTTGTGTCTCGAACTACGTTGTCCTGACGTCGTTTCCAAACGTGTCATTGATGATATAATGTCGACAAACATTGAACATAACAACCCAGGCAAATTTATTAACATTTTTGTCTTTTGGAGACTATTAAGTATACTGTATCTGTTAGTTTAATTAATCATTCTAAGCCTTATTAAAAAAAGAATAAATGCTTTTCAGTACTGGTTCTTCCATTCTCATCACCTTAGCTGTTGTTCTAGTTCTTCACATAAGTGCAAGTGCATTAATTTTTTGCTATATCACTGCATCAGTACCTATTGCTTTTCACTTACCAATTATCAGTATATTTTCCCCCTCTCTATGGAAATGCACGCCATTTTGAATATATTTCCTCACATTGATAACATTATCTTCATGTTAATTGACAGCCTAAAGCACTAGGAAGTATTGATGTTTTATCAGTCGGGTTGTTGAACGAAGTTGTTCATTCTTTTTGTTATTCTCGTAAGCATAGCTGAAAGCATTGGTTCAAATCCAATCTTCGCTGTTAAGTTCGAGTTTTCGTAGGCTGTACTTGTGTTGAAATAGTTGAGCTTGAGCTTTCGGCTTTTGTGTCGGCGATTGAAGTGCCCGAGCTTGCGGTACTTACGCTCATATCCTTACTAGTGTTTACAAGCAATGTCGCATCAGGAATTGGTGCTGATGGTCCTTGAGTGTTAACTTTATTGGTCGTCACGATTGGTTCAAGACCATTTCCGGTAGGCATATTCGCGAACATTTGGTCAAGTGATGCTGAAACTTAGGTCGTATAGTTCTAGAATAATCGTTTTCTTATGAAAGTGAAAAATGTGATGAATTTCTAATGCGAAGTTTTCCGGGAAATGAAGCTGCATATTTCCACGATCTCATAAGTGAAGGGCATTTTGATTATTGTTGTTCCTGATTTGGGAGAATTTCTACATAGTTTTTTGTTCCTCAACGGTTTCCAACTAGCGCTTTTAAAAATACAACATTTTAATGGAAATCTCATCTTACGTTGTCCTCCGTCAACTCCAAGATTACCGGTCTGCGATAAAGATGTAAGCAATGAATCATATTTAGTCAAGTAGAAACAGTCTGTATCGTATGGTTTCCCGTTGAATATGTAGAATTGCAGATCTGAAAAAATATTTCAGCACCGTTATATTCCACGTGAAATTATAACTGCTAGTGATCCGATTCGCTGTATACATTAGAATTTGTTGCCATTTTGTTTTTGCGGAACTGAGGAGTAAATGGGAGCCGGTTACTTTCACATCTTTTTCGACACCTTCAAGTTCATTCGTATAGCGTTCCAATGGAAAAGACTTCCTTTATTTCTACGTATGTGCATGGGAAGGGCGGAGGAGGGGATGCGAAATGGGGGCAACGAGGAGTTCTGGATAATTGCGAAAACGACTCCTAATTTTGAAATAAAGACAACAACAGATGTTTTATAAAGATGTGCAGATTAGCGACAATAAAAACATTCCTTAACAGTTTCGCTTTTAGCATACATGCAACGTTGAGCGAAAGATATTCTAACGTTTGAAGAGCACTTAATCGGATCGAAAAGGCATATCACTACTTTTATATTCGCCTAAAAATGCTCGTTGCCAATTTTTAATTCGTTCCAAAATTGATTTCTGACAGATTTTTATATTTATTAAGAACATGGCTAGTTGCAGTATTTTTGTGGTCAATGGAAAATATATAGTGTTTAAGTAACTCTCAAAGCAACCGACTTGGAAATGGTGATTGACATTTCGCGCAAACGAGACAACAACGATGCCATTGTTTGTCGAGTGCTTTCACACATGTTTCGCGAAGAGTTTTCTGGCAGCCTGAAAGCGGAAAAATAATAAGCTTTTCATAATACGGGTGCATTCCAGTAACACAATCGTCGATAACAAAGTCCGAGAGAGCAGAGGGAAGAAGTGAAGCATGATCGGGGAGGATGTAAATAACCATTGCTTTTCAATAACGTTTATATTATCATCATACCAGCACATTTTGGATGATTATCTTCCATATGGCAATCGATGCAAAGTGGCAGAGTTTCGTCTTTAAGGCATGGGCGGAAGTCACGTCCATCTGGTCCAACTCGGCAGTGGCATCGAATGCATCTCAAGTGTTCGCGATGCCAAACGTTGCCCAAAGTGTAGAGTAATTGACTCTTAAATACGCTATCTCTGTTTGTTTAATCTTCCACATTTTATTTTACTGGGTTGACATGGTCACAATGCTATCGTTTTACTGGAATCGCCTCAACAAATGAGCATTTATTTAGGCATCAGAGGGTTTTCTAGGTAGAATCGGGAATGGTACCGTGCACAGTGTTAGCGAAGAAAGCCACTTTTCCAATGCCTAAGCCGTTATGTCTTCCTTAGGCTATTCATTTCCCTAAGAATCTGAACACGTTTTGTTCACTCAAATAAGTGCCACTTACCGATTGTTCTTGCAGCGAGAGAGGATGATAGGAGAGAATGAAATTTATGGAAGTGGCAAAAGCGTCTACGCAATCCCGTACCTGACTCTGGTCCTTATTCTATATCATTCTATCTGATTCCCCTGTTTACCAGACCTCATCCTGTTTCAGGCGAACGCACGATAGGACTGCACTCCCTCTTGGCATTATTTATATATATATGTCTATTGTTCTGGCGATAATTACATGTGTCAAGTCAGAAATACTGTCGCGAATGCTTAGGAACCTTCATTCAGGAACTAAACCGTCTCAGCGATTTTTTAGCGCAAAAATTGATCTTTTTCATCCATTATTGTATTTTTAGTCCTTTGATTCGTTAGGAACCAACTGGCCTATGACAGCCTCATAGATGTTGACGTTGTGGATTTTTCCCTCTGGAATATGAAATATGAAATTAGAAAAATATCTTAATTACTCACTCTGAAAGCCATAAGACGACTAAGAGGTTCTTTGCATCCATGACAGCGTATGATCCATTTAGCACCTGTTTTCGTTGAGAACTCATTGGTGGCCGCCAAACGACGTACTGTGAGGCAATAGTTGTTCTCTTGTTCTTCATTCAGTGTTAGCAGCAGTTGCTTCTTTGTGCTGAATATTCCGTTCTAACTATTACAGCTATTTAGATGTGATCTCTCTGGATTAGGACTTTATATGTCCTGAAATGTGACATACTCAGATGCAAAATTTCCAGTTTGTGAGGAAGTCAAACAATTTGGTTGTTCCTTTAAAGGAGGAGCCAGGTCATTATACCTCCAGTCCTTCTTTTGACTTCATTGTTGAAGTTTAGCTATTGTTTATGCTTATGTCAGTCGCTTTGTGAGGTGAATCCATTCCCGATTCATTTTCTGGCTCAGGTAAGTCGTCTGGAAATAAAATAAATTTTTCAAAAAGATGTGCAATCATTTTTCCTCTCGCTCATATCAGCCATTTCCGAATGAATCACTTACACTGCCACAGTTCCGTCGTTTTCTTCGCGCTCGTTAGAAACCTGAAACATTGTTATTAAACAGTCCGGAGAGTTATTCCGATATCACTATAGGCCTTTTATTATTTAACTGAATCAACAGAGATTAGTGTTATATATTTTTATATGGCGTGTGCACTTTTATCATTGACGATCGTTGATTTCACCTTGACTTCCTCTCTCGAGAATGGACAGTGAATTTCCCGACATCTCATTCGCCGTAGTTTACGCAAATGTAAGCGATGCTGGTGGCATAAGCCTCATATAGTCGGAAAATATATATGCTTCAGGGAATGAAAAAGGTGCGTGAATAGAATTTTTGAGGCTCATTATAGAACATAACTGTGAAAATTTACGAAACCGGATGATCTGTCGGTGTTCGTTTAAATCCAAAGATTTCCCACACTGGCACTCGAAAACAAACCTTCATTTAGTCGACATGTGCGTAACAATAATCATTGTGTTGCATTTGCGTTCACTGCATTTGCAGTGACCCAGTACATAAAGATAACGAGTATAGTATGCAAATCTTGAGTACAGTTATCGAGTAACTACTTAAGAACCTTTCGATCAATAAGCTGACATTGTTGCTTCATTGTGATTGTTTCTCATGCATAGAGATGCTTTAATTGTGCTACGCTTTGCTGGAGTCCGTTACAATGCTAATTAATCCGGATTTAATGATTGCCTGCAAATTTCAAGTTTTTTAACGTGAGTTCAATTCCGCACAGTCTTCTATTTCAAGAATGCCGCGTGATTTTGTTGACATCTTTGCTTTCCATAGTCTAGATGAACGGCGCTAAGCGTAAATAGTGTTGAGGTGAGTTTGACGTAGGCTGAAAAATATAGCGTGTTGGAAAGCGGAAAATATTCTCATTCTAGCTGTTCCTATAAACGAATATCGTTGGAAATTTTATATAATATCGATGCCCACTTCTCGGAAGTCTCGGAACTGATATATTGTCGATGCCGATTTACATCTTATGAGAATCATTACTCATTTTTATATACTTTCTGCCCTAATTTTTTTCTTCTTTGAGCTAGTTTTCCACCGACTCTCAGTTATACTTTGACGTTCTTTCCTTTTCTATGTCTGTCATATATGTTTATATATAAGTTTTCATTCTATGTAACGTGGGTTGATTAAAGAATTAATATGTCAGAGTTTTTCGAGGGTTTTTGGTTACCTGGAAGCTTTTATTGTGCTACCCTTCTTTCGCTATATCAGCATTTTCTATTCGAAGTCAACCGTCAATAGGATCGGTTGCAAGGCAGAAGGCGAAGAATCCACACAGAAATGAAATCTGAAGACTTGTAAAAAATATATGCACATTTAAGGAATTCAAAAAATGAAAAGTCCATCCAATAAATATACCACATTGATCAGCGTTGATATAAGTGATATACAAATTTCATTTTTCTCAGCAAAGAATGCATTGATGTACGAGTTACAAATTCGTGCGCTATCAGCCGTCAATGGAGTGATCACATTAACCGAATCAGGTGTCGTGCATAGTTTCAACGAGAATTTCATTGAAGCTCTTGTTGGCAAACAATGCAAAGATCAAGCTCTACAAAGTTTAATTGTAAGTGTTCGACTAATCTCTTTTCTTCACCTTATAGCCTATTGGAAATTTCCGAATCCTTAAAAAAATTAAATAAGCCAGGATAAATGAGCATATATTCGTTCGCGGTGAAATTATTCATGAATTTTCTCTTCTGCCGTTATTTAATATATGTTCGTGCATTTATTTTACTTGGGGGGATAGATTGATGTGATTGAAATTGTCATGCAATAGTTGCGCTAAGAGAGAACGGCCTAGATTCGATTTTCGCCAGTTCGATGCAATGTTTCCTTTCATGTATTCTCGGTGATAGCGCATTTTATCCAAATATTTTCTTCAGTAATGTATTAGTATTTAATTGTTCATTATTTAGTCAGATTGTTTGTCGAGTGCTTACTTATGCGACCCTGCCATAACTGCAACCACTGAAAATTCGTTTTCGTTGGATTGCGGATTCCTCAGATGGATTTTCCATCCTTTTTATTTACTAACTTCCTGAAATACCACATATGTTCCACCGTTTCGAGAGGTCTCATGTCGTGTTGGTCGCTTTTAGCTAGGTCTGTGGCATTTGCGGTCGCTATTCCTATCGTTGAAATTTGTGTAAATAATTTTCTTGTAATTTGCAATCCGGTTTCCACTCGGAGAAGTTTCTCGGAATTATGCTGATCTTGTAATGTTATGTGTGATTGTTATCTCCCTGTAGCAAATGGAGTGCGAAAAGAGTGAATTCAACCAATGCTGAAACTATCCATCAGTTTTTCAACACTGAAAAATCTTCAGTTGATGAGTTTAATATCGAAGGCCTGAATAGAGGAAGGGTTGGGGGACAGAGAAGGGTTTAACGTATCAACGTAGGCTGCAGCATCATTGGAAATTTCATTCAAATTATATGATATGATTGGTGGATTTGCTCAGATACTTGCTCTTTTCCTTAATTTCTTTAGGCTTTCTCAGTAATTAATTTTGATTTTTTGTTTAGCACATAACGGATATTATCCCCAAATTTCATTCACATATTCATACATGTGAGACGATAAATGCTGCAGAAGACGCTAATGATGTTAGTAGGAAATCATCCAACCATCTGAATCCATCGTTTGAAGGTAAGTTTAACTAAAATAAATCTTATTTATCAGTTGTTTTTCGTTGTTTTTATCTGTTTTCTTCTCAAATATAACATCTTATCTCTTATTAAATTCTATAGGTGATTGATAGTGTAAGGAAAATTTGCGATTTAATTTTATCTCTCTTGCGTAGTGCAGAATATGAACTGCAGTCGTAGGTTCATTGTATGTTAATGGAAACAAAAGTTTGTTCTGGAATTTCTATAATTGTGCATTGAAATTTAGATATTTTATCGCTATAAGAGATTGTAGAATAATTGCAGTAATCTCTTCAATATACCCTATGACCTCTAAGCAGTCATGAAATGAATGTCCTATAGAATGAAAAAACAACGGGAAAGGGGGATGTGAAATAACAGGAGAGAAAATAGCCAAGGAATTGAAGGTGAGAGCTAATGAAGAAAATATTTAGCGAAAGACGTAAAAGAAGAATACTTAGCGAGCGAGCATCGTGGGAGGAGTGATGAGTTGGCGTGTAGAAAAGTCAAGGAAGCTCAACTTGTCATCCATAAAATCCACAGAATTGAGAGGATACTGAAGTTTACAAACGACGAAGTGATTAGATACTCCTATCCTATTGTATCAAATCACTCTCTCAATCTCCGTTATATTTGATTTTGGGAAGCAGATTATTCCTCCACACGGTCACATAACGCTAGAGTAGGAAAGAGGGTAATCAGCTCAGTTATGCGGTAAAGAAATACGAGGACATTGTCCAGTTGATCGTTTTAAAGAAGGTTTCATTTGCAGGAGCAAATCGTTTGCTTTTTTTCCTAGTTTTGTACACTTGCCGATCAGAATATTTGTTTCGCTAGGTCTGTTCGAGTTTATCGACAAGGGAACATTTTCACTCACTCGAGCGATTTTTGATAGTGATTACGTGTTTTAAAATAGTTCTCGCTCGATAAAGAACAAGATGGAGCAGCATCCTTTATTTCCTCTCATTTTTTGAAGTCATAAAACGTCTTAAGAAATATTTTCGACGAGTTGAACTTCCTTCATTTTCACTATTAATTTCCTTTCAAGTTATTGAACGAATATTTGTACTCGTCATCAACGCTATACGTAGAACGTAGAGGAATGGCTTACAGAGTGTCAAAATTGGCCTACATCGTCGACGCCCATGAGAGACGAATCTTCGGCATCGAATTCAGCCCAGCTGACTGCCGAATTCGGAAATATGTCGATTACTGACACCGATGATTTAAAATGTCTCACTCGTTTCCAGCGTGTTGAAAGCGATCTATGCTCTATGCATCCCTCAACCAGGTATACACGACTCTCTTTATTGCATGTTGAGCTTATGCCCTGTATAACTCTTGAGTCTAGTCAGTGCTGAACTAGTTTCTTCTTTTCCAATTGTAACCAGTAATAATCGTAACGTGGTAATAATCAATTAGCAACTAATCACTGCTATGAACATTGGTTTCCACTGATAGCAGGTAGTAAGATCGCAAGGCCCCATCGGGGAAGAGTTCCGCGCCTTTTTTGCCCTCTCCATCCGCAACTCTTGTTTACTTTCTGTTCTTCTTGATAACAGTCTCAGCACCGCTTTCTGAGTGACAAATAAGATATTTTAGCATGAGGTCATGCTAATTATCGGAATCTGTTGTATGCATTCTTCTATGTACATACAGCAGATTTCCTATGAATGAATTCCACCTCAGCAGTTTCTCTGTAGAAGAGTTCCCGCAGCTGTGTCAACGATGGTCTCTACATTCGCTCACATAAACGCGGTTGTTTATGATAGCTACAGCGGGAATTGCCGTAAGAAGGGGATTCCATGCGCGATTGGCAGTCTCTTGTTTCAGGGAATCAGTAATAATTGGTGCCCAAAATATTCGAAACAACGACTACTTTGGTAGTGAAAAAGGGTTAATTGAAAGGGGATCTGAATTTTAATGAGGCTAGAGTGCGCGTTCTTGTTTTGGAGTGATTTCGATGATTATGCGCTAGCCACTAAGGTTTGCGTTGCAAAATGTCTTGCGCTCATTCATCGACTTGCAGCATGGTCGATCAATTTTCAGAGAAGGCGTGCTCATTTATCGCTCCGAAGAATTTGCCCACATTTCATAGACAATTGCATTCTCTGTTTAAACTGATCGAATCTTTAGGAAAGCTAATGTATATCAGAAATTTGTGTGAACACATTGATCAGTTTCGCGATTATCTGAAGCGTTTGAAATATTTCAATATGGGGAGGTTCATTTGTCGTTCCGACAACTTTTCTCATTTCAGTGCATGCACTGGTTATCATAAGACTAATTCGAAGGACGGTAGTGAAGAGGGTGATGAAGAGAAAGAGGAAGTATCACCATGTCGGGTTATTCGTGAGGGCACATTTTATGGTCTCGCAAAGCATTCAGACGCCAATATGATAGGTACGTGAATTCCTTATGAGTCGTACGTCTGCATTGCGCGTAATTGTCGGATGAAGCTGCAAATGAACATGCGCATCTGCAAGGTTTTCGCGATGTTTGGGGGGTCGAAGGTCGTTAACGGAGTTGAACGATTATGTTGAGGCAACGTATTCGGGATTGTGAATTGCCTCCTCATTCTCTAGTTCCCTTAAAAAATTCCGCAGTTAGCTGCATCCTACCGATCGATTGTGAGCTATCAGATATGCAGTTGTTTATTGCGACTATTTCGATGTCAGTATGGATAATGGCTTTCTTTACACATTGTAGCGGTTCGGTTCGATGTACGTCGTTTGGAGAGTGGATGTCCTGCAAATTGGGCGGTTTGCATCGGTTACGATCGTTCGGCCGATTTTGGTTTATTCGGGAATACAAGTCATGATCTACGAAGAGAGGATTGTTCAAGTGTTGATCTCCAGGGTACACTGGATGAAGATGACTCTTCCAAAAATGAAATTAAATTCAAGAGGAGCGAATCGAGTACTGTAAGGATCTTTTTTTTAGATTTGAACTTTTCTACGGTAAAAACATACGAGAAGAGTTAAGTATAATTCAAAGATGGAATCTTACGCATAAAATAGAGCTTTCTGTTAAGAAATGGACATTCTTTGAAGAAATCTGGAAGCTAATTGTTATTTCAATGCATATAAAAGGATAATGGTAGCTTTATGAAATGTTATTTCGAATGATAGTGAGATTATCGTATCCATCTGTTCCTCTGAACGGACTGAAACTTGCGATACATCATGGGAGTAGGTAATTGAGGTAATATGTTCATTAGAGAATGGAAATCATGGTGTCTGCTGATTTGAATAAGGTGTGGCGCAAATATGCAAGAAAATGAATGATCACCACCGATGATTCATTTCAAAACGCTTTGCGACAGTCATCAACCTGCAACATAAAATAACCATGCGCAGTTGTTTGGTACAAGTATGCTTTACTTTCTAAGAATTCTCAAACATTTCGCATGCTATCATCTATTCTGATCGCTGAAATCCTGTGGAGAAATCTCAAGTCCCTACTATAGCTTAACGCAACTTTCATTAGCCCAGTTTGCTGCCGCAGCACCAACGCCTTATAAACACCTCAAAATATTCTTTTCAGATGTCTCAAGTCATTTGCTGTTGAGGTTCTTGTGTGTATATATCGCGAAGGAAGAGTAAATTTCTTTGAAGTATAATGTCGATTCCCGGCTTATGCCATCGCGTCTCTGGATTTTATTTTCATCCCGAAAAATTCAAATTTGATGATCGGTAGAAAATGTGCGTGAATGTTAGCAAAAATAAGATGTAAAGTGGAAATTTGCGGAAATTTATTGATATGGTTTTCAAATATTTGATTATTATTTGCAATAAGTGCGCAGGAATTATTCTCATTACATGTCGTTATGCAACAATTCATCGTTATTCTAATAGCGCGGTTGCTTTTATTACTAATCGATGAGCGCATAAGGTGTTTTTTCTCTCACATTCGTTACTAATCGGAAAACATCGGCGAAGTATGCGTTTCTAGGATAAGTTTTTCAGTATTATACAGTTCTGAAGATATAAAATAAGGTTCATCGGATACCGCTTAGTTGATGAATCTCTACTCATATCCGTACAGATAACGCCAATAATGATTGAATGAACTATGGTTAACTATTTGACAAATTATAGCACTTTGATGTGTAAGTGATTAGCTTTGTTTTGCAGTTGGCTTGTGTCTCATTGCAAGCGCTGGAAGATGAGAATGCAGAAGCGGTTTGTGGTGAATACTCACAACATTACGATACATTTCAACTCATCGGTAATGGTGCATTTGGCTCAGTGAAATTGGCAGCACGAAAGGATAACGGTTTTCTGGTTCGTATGTTACCACTCCAGTTTGATTTCTGCTGGAATTTCCATAATTGCGGTTCAGTATCGCTTCGGCACTGCTGTTTACGTGTTTCTTTCTTTAGTTGTTTTTAACAGGCATCGATCGGAATATGGGCATGTTCAGTTGGCGATCTTCGCTGAAATAAATTCATTCCTCCCAGTGGTAAGTGAGATGGGAATCATTCGGTGGATGGAGGCCACTAAACTGCCTTCCAAAATTCGACATGGGAAAGTTGAGACATATCGCTATGATCAATTTTGTGTTAAGCAGCAGTTATTACACTTCTTTCTGGCGTCAGTTACTCAAATTAATATAAAGGTTTCTTCTATGGGTTGATGTTTTGTAAAAATTTAGCTCAATCGACATAATATAAAACAGTTTTCGAGCCTCAGTGCTGTTCTCGAAAATCCTCTTTATTCTTAATTATTGTGAGATATTTTTTAAGGCAGTTGCGAAGTTTATTTGTAAGGCGAAAGTGTTACCGGAAGGTTGGGTGCCAAGTCCAAAGCGCGGCAATCGAATGGTACCTATTGAGTTGCATCTCCTCGAAACACTCTCTCATCCCCATATCGTTAAGGTGACCTTTTTCTGCCACTCTAATCAAAATTTGTGATTTTTTCGCACTTGGCATTATTCGCTTTAGCAGTACGCTGTGCTATTAGAAATGAATACGCTTTTGATTTTTTTCCTTCCTTGTTTGAGAATTTTCATCATTTATGCGGTACGGTGGAGTTTGCAGTTTTGAGTGCTTCGAGTTTCTTTTATGTTTCGAGAATTAGTTGAGGAGCGAGAGGCGGTGGTGGTGATGGAAAGGGGCGAGGGGAAGAGGGATAGTTCGTCTCGGCGGTATAAACGAATATCGAAGGAAACCGGTGGTGAGTTACTACATAAAAAATAAATAAAGTGCTTAGACGTCACCTGCCGTCCCATTTTCTTATACCGTCTTGGTATCTTCATGTCATCTGAAATTGATCTTTGTTTTTGCATCAGCCTCAATGTAATTTTATAGCTTTTTGATCACATCTGAGTTGTCGGTAATCCACGCAAGAAGATCTTGTAGGCATTGGATGTTTACGAGAATGAGACCTACTATCAGTTGGTGATGGAGAAGTTAGGTTGCGGCATGGACTTGTTCGAATTCATCGACCATCAACCTAAACTCGATGAACCCTTAATCAGTTACATTTTTAGACAGGTACCCTTCTCTTCCGCCTTATCAATTGTCTTTTCCATATCGCCGTAATTAATACATATTTTCCGTTATCTGTGCATATAAATGCATGTCTTTTTTGCGATATATAGAATTCATAAGTGCGTCAATCCCTATAAACCACAATTTAAGCCTGTTGGAAGCCTAGCAGATTAGCCGATACGTTATGCAGTTTTTGTGCATTGTGTACACATTATTTGCATAAACTTGCAACAAAACTAAGACACATACAATGGTCTTGATGTATTGCAACGGATCCAATCGTTTATTTATATTTTTGGCATGTAATTCGATTTCCTTTTGTTCGGGCTAATATATCCGAAAATTTCAACGTTGGACAGTCAGGCACATACATAAACGTTGATATGATGCTACACATTATGGCTGAACAAATATTCGAATGCCTGCAGTTTTACAACTATTATTTATTCGAATGACATGTTTGCAGATAGTAAGTGCATTAGCCTATCTACATGCAAGCAATATCGTCCATCGTGACGTAAAAGATGAAAATGTGATCATCGATCAGAACTTCTGCTGTAAACTTATCGATTTTGGATCAGCGGCATATTTTGGCAAGGATATTGTCTTCTCGACTTTCTGTGGTACAATGGAATACTGCAGTCCAGAAGTACTCAGTGGGAATAAGTAAGATTTCATTAGTCCTTTCCCAACGACGATCGAATTTTTTCTTTGATAGAAAAAAGGCGTTAGTGATCGCCAAAGTGTCTATTGCCATGAAAGCATCAGCACAGATTTCCAACGATTTTCTCGCAGAAGATTAATTTCCAATAAATCGAGACATATCGGCCTCGGCACCAGTAATTCTGAGAAGAGGTATATCGGTAGGTAGGTATTTCCTTCCTCAAATGTTATTCTTTCGATCCATTGCTTATTTGTTTATGTGAACGAGCATCATGCGTACTAAATGCATTGTGCTTTTGTTCATGGTATATAGACCTTTTCATATTTGCCGGAAATTTATCCATCAAGCAGCCCACTGCCCATTCCTTGGCTTTACATACAGCCTTCACTTCAACCAGTAAAAAAAATGTGCATCAGAATATTGTTTTTGCGGTTTCGTCAGTGAATTCTCTCGTCTAAAGATTTAGTGAACATGTTCTTGGTTTGTATCTATGGCTTAGTAGATTGCACTGAAATCATCGGACGCAATTTGCTGTGCAGCTTTTCCAACTACAATTAAACGAGCACTTTCCAGGTATCGTGGGCCAGAACTAGAGATGTGGTCATTGGGAATATTGTTGTATACGCTTGTCTATTTTGAGAATCCGTTTCGAAGTCCGCAAGAAACTGTTCAGGCGGAAATCGAATTACCGTGGGATGTCTCCGATGGTGAGTTGAATTTTCAGCTAATTAAATCCTCTTTCTCGCTTTTTTAACCTAGAAATCCTTTTCTCGATCGAGAAATAATTTTTAGAGCATTATGGCACAGAAGGATTAAATTAGAATTGCAATATATTTTCCCCTAAATATACAAATGTTCTTTTCGTAGTGTGTGTTTTGATTTCTCAACCGTATTATACTAAGTTTGTTCTCCTACCGGGGGCTTTTACCAACGTCTTCTTTATTTAATGCATGATGTTAACGCTTTCTCATTGTTTAGCGAGCTTCTACCACAGCATTACGCTTTCTTTTACAACGAGTATTTCGGTTCAAAATGGAAAGTAGAGAAGAAATAAATCCATTTGTAAACTTCTTTATTTCCTTCTTCGAAAACGGGTGTATTTTGGAAAAAGAGATTATATATTCGGAGTGAAATTTGAGAATTTTGCTAGTTTCATTGTTCGAATCACGGATTCCCGGATGAATTTCTTCGAGAAAAGCCGTTCGCTGAATTTGGCGCTGAAAGTTAAGCGGTAGCTTTCTATCACTTTATAATTTAGCTATTGCTGCATTTCTGTTTCATTACCGAAGGTGATTTTTTTTGTATCAGATTTTCGAGGCTTGTCTCCGAATTACGTTCTTGATACCACTTTAACTCTTAGGGTGCGATTATTTGAGAATCCCCGCTCTTTGCACGCAGAGAGAGGGAAAGGTAGAGAGAGACGTCTATCCGTAACTTCACTAAGAATTCTACAGCGGCATTCGTGCATCGCAAATTCTCCTGATGGAGTTGACTATTTTGTGGATTAAATGTCTAATTAGTTAACTTTAAGCTTTATTTGCAAGAAATGCGGAGGTCATTGTGATGAAGATCCTGTTGCACAACAACAACAATCCTTAGCACTGCGCTGTTTCTTGTGAAAGCCACACTGCTCAAAAAATGTTTCAGTTGTCGTCACATGCCATATAAATCCACTTGAAATATCATGAAATTTTTCTGTGAGAAGGAAAAAATTCTGTTTCATTCACTGAGGATTGCTCTTCTGTCTCGAAAAATCAGAAGATAAAAAGAAGTTTCCGAATATTTTAATGTCATTGCATAAGCGAATCACTAATCTAAGTAGTAACAAAAGAAATGATTGTGTTTAGGGTTATTCCAAGTGATCGCATGGCTTTTACAACGAGATCCTCGTTTACGTGCAACAGTAGACGACATAAAGAATCACTGGTGGATAACACAACCGGTCGATATACGCAGATATAAATTTCAGGATATGTTGAAAACATGTGGTTTGTTGGTTTACCTCTCATGTATTATTCACTCTCTTTGCGTATAATACTTTGATTTGAGATCGCTAGTGCATAATTTCAACATTTCTCAACTGTATTCGTTGCAATCGATTCAGGCAGCCGTCATTAATGCAAAGCAAAGGCGGAAGTGAACTGCGAGAGGGCAAATGCACTTCTTTTTTTTAGATGGAGGGAATTATCCTATTTTTGCGATATCCGGGTACTTAATGTACTGATTTCTTTCTTGTTCATGTAGTTTCATTCTTTACGTCGTTTTACATTTCCTCATTCTAACTAAAAAAAATAAATGGATAAATAAATATTAGTTGAGCTTCAAGTTGAACTCTCCAAGTATATGTTTCCTAATTATTAAACTAACCACCCTCTAACTGTATAGAACAAAATGCATTCGATTTAGCTGCGTAATAACAAGTGAATGCATCTCTTACGAAGAAACTCTAATAGGAGATTGAGGTGACAGCTAAGCCACCGATCTCCGTTATTGATTTCCGATGAAATTCAAATCGGCAATGAAATCTTAAAGAGATTATTATAGAGCGGGCGCAAATCGATCCACCGTTATATGTTTCGGAGTTGGCGAATCATCTGAAAAACGCTTCATCATGCTCTGCATTGGTAATCAACGTGCCAAGCTCCCACTCGGAGTCGAATACGTTCACAATAAGGTGAACATCTCATGTGTAGCGTTCTAGGTCCCATGGTTATCACTCGCCTTTCTCGAGGGACTCGCCATCTTTCGCATATGTTTGTACCTAAAATGGTTTATGATTTTATACGTGTATTTGTGGTTTTTTTTTGTTGTTGTTGTATTTCCTACTGGTCAACGTTTTTTTTTTTGCACGAGACAGTTCATTGCGGTAGAGCCTTACGAACAGATATTTATATGGAAAAACGTAGTCGTCGAGCATTGATGACCAAGAAAAACGGGCGGAAGCGGAGGTGGTTTTTCGTACTCTTTCAGCAGATGGACGGGAAATGGGGTGTATGAATGCCATATGAAGGATATTACAGTGCTTATATTATAGAGCTTATTATATCGTCAACTCTTCATGAAGGATATATTACAGTGCAGGTGTACGTCCGCGTGTTGTTTGATAGGTGAAGTGACCATTATCACATCAATACTCGATTGCTGTATAATTAGTAATGGAAATCGGTTTAGTAAACGAGATAGATAACGCTAATAGAAGAGAACGCGAAACCAGGAATATCGTTTTTTGTCACCATGTAACTGATGGTTCCTTGTGGCAAAGGACTCTGTCAGAAAAGACTTTTTTGGCACTGAGAATACTATCGAAAAATTCGAAGTTACACTTTATATTTCCGGCGACAATAAAAGTATCGTTGTGTAAAGGTTAAAAAAGGCGAATTTTTACTGCTCAGTTATACTCTCCGCAATTTCATTAGTGCACATTTCGTTCGTTTACTTATTTATTCCCTCATTGTTTTATGTCTGATGTGGAAATATTCGATTTAACGAACATTCTTCTTTCAACGCTCTTCGAATTTCTTTCTCGATGCAGAAGATGATGTTTATTTTGTTGAATTTTGCTAAACTGCCGCCTATAATGAATGACTTCTTAGTTAAGCCGTAAAATGGCACAATAAGTCAGACGACAGCGATCGCTATTTCGTTTTTATCGCATCTTTTCTTCGCCGAAGTTTTCTTATTTCCTTCACGTTATTGTTAAACTCTATCGCTGCAGTCGATTGTTTTGTGGTCGTTGAATTATTTCAAAAGCTGCCATCCTTAATCCTTCAATCACCGTCTATGTCCGTCGTATAGATCGTATAGATCGCTTATTTTTACTCTAATGCAATGACGGAAAAACCTGACAAAAAAGTCGATTTAGTGTCAGCTATTTGCCCTAGTGTCAGCTATTTGTCCCCTGGTGTCAGCAGATGACGTGGTTTATTTTGACCATAATGCTGATGAAATGTTTCAGTGTCGTAAGTGAGAAAAGACAAGCGTTAACGTTACTGATGAGAGATTTGGGGGGAGGACTTGACATATCCTTAATGCTCTTGAACTTCTCCTTTATGAAATATTGAAGCCTTATTACAGCGATATTAATTTTGCATGGGAAATTTATGGAATTTCTTGAGATTTATGGAATTTCTTTGCTTTCTTGTTACTCCACGTTGAATCTGTTATTCGCTGGCTTTTTTCATTGTTTTTGTTCGGGTGATATCTCTTTGTATGCTGAGAAGCAGTCATTACATTATAAATTCTTATTTATTGAAAATTAAAACATTGTTCATCTTTGCTTTTCTGATGTGCACTAATGTTTGAATAGAGGGAGTTGCTATCATCTCTTGAGCTGCTGCTACTTATGATGGAATCCTATCATACGAAGAATTCTCAATTTTATTCACTTGAATTGCATTGATATTGTGGATGAGTTTCTCGAAATTCAGTTCCATTTAGGACACATTGGAGAACCTCTGGCTAGTTTCATCGAAAACGTTGTGTCACATTGGAGGCTACGCATAAACATCGCAGTAATGGCTGCAGTAGGAGTCGTGACGACGGCAGTCTTTTGTTATTGTGAAGTGGTAAGGCTCATGTGTCGCATCCTTACCAGACGGTTCCGCGGAAGAAAGGAGGAATGACGGAAATCAAAAGCCAGTGTGAGGAAAAAAGCAGGCGTCGCCCTAGGGGAAGCATTTGAAGCTGTAAGTTTATAAAGTCGTCCAGATGAAGCTCAAAATGTGAAGGTGCGCAGCCCGCAATGTCGTTCGTCCCTCTTCACTCCTCGAACTTTCGCGGCAACGAGTGTCGCGAAAGCCATTGGATCGTGCTCGATGATGAGTCGCTCGGACATCCGGTGCCGATTAGGAGCCTCTAAATCAAGATATGCATCTCCACCGATGGATCGCCCGTGTTTCCGGTGACGAATGGGCGACGCAAAAAGAAGATGTTCTTCTCGGGTGGTGTAGTGAAAACGCCTATGATGTTCTGAGGGCTTCTTAAGCACTTCTCAGAGCGGTAGGGGCTTGCATTCTTTCATTCAGTCTCACCTGCAATTTGGACTGTTATGTCGTTCTTTTCTTCAGCACTTGTACTTGTCGCGTTATCTGTTACGTCTGTTACGAGAAAAATTGTGTACATACATTTCATGGAAGTTGAGTTACACCTTCCCACTGATGAAAAAATAGATTACAGTCATATTATCGCGGCCGAACTGTTCTCCAATATCCATTTCTTAGAGCAGCCTGTGTGATTTGATCCGATGTTCTAACCGGTGCTGTTTTTGTTTAAGTATATGTGCTTGTCGACCGCTTAGTACTCAGCATCAGACGTTTCAAAGTGAATGACCGACAAAGAAAGTGAGGGAAAATTGCATTTCAAGGGGAAAGGTTGAGACGGAGGAAACTAATCGATGTAATCAATCGTCGCAACGCTGATTTCTGGCCGTCAGAAAAATGTGGCGCGACTACCTTTTTTCGAAGACGGCTGACGGAGGCACGACTACATGTTTCAGTTTCCTCCTAATACTGATCCCATTAGACGAGGGTGGTAGTTACGCATAAATGCTTTATTCAAATTTATCGTGAGAATAGGTGCTGGATGAAACAAATCAACAGCATCACTGACGAAAGCAAGTGATTTGTAGCCGAATCGTTTCCAAGACAAGACATGCGGTCATGACGACCAAAAAGTTAGCATCGTTTAGGTGGAAAATTATATGCTTTCGCAAAGTCTGAGAATTGCCAACGAACTTCCATACGGTAGGAGCCGTGATGGCCTCAAGGAAGCTAAAAGTAAACAGTGGTGGTTTGAAGAATGAACGGACTATAAAGTGAATTGAAGGTTGCGGCTGGAAGTATAAATTGAAGGTTGAGGCTGGAAGTATAATCAAGGTCGAATTGAAGCCAGTGAATCGCTACCGTTTTCGCTCAATCGAGCTTCTTTTGTGGGGTGATTTTATGGTACCCATGGGAAATCTTCCGACATAAAACACGTATCGTGTACGTTACAACAAAAATAACACATGAAATGGTGAATAATAAGAAGGCGATCACATCGATGCAGAAGTATTGGATAATTCCCAGTTTGGCTCCATAGGGCGTCAGGTTGGGCAACGTTTTAAATTCGGCGACGAACTCGGTCCATTTGACAAGTAGTTGTTCAGAACTTACCGGTTTCGCACGAATCATTGCTAGCAGCTGTTGCACGTTGGTTTTATACCTGTACTTTCCATCTCATTAGATCGTATAGGTGACATGAATGACGAGTACAGAGGTGGTATAAAGCTTTCTCAGAAGAAATGAATACAATAAATTTTCGTACTTCACTGTTTCCCGAAAATTGTTTCTCTTGTGCTCCTAAAAACCATAAGTATGTTTACTGGAAACGTTCTTGCCGTTTCATTGTGTGCCATCGCACTTTTCCTCGCGCACCTGATCTGAAACCTCGGTCTCAGAATGGATCGAACAAGTGGAGAGGACAGAGAGGTGGAATGGATAAATACAACGGTGGATATCGTCCTAATTCTTTCCTGAGTGGTATTCATGTAGATTTTTCTCGACCAATTTTATTCAGCTTCACCACTCTGATAACTAAGAGTTTCAATGAAATCCCTAGAAAAGCATTTATTTGCAAACGCCAAGATCTCGATCTACTATTTTTAAAATACCGTCGCGACTGGTGTTTGAAAGATGGAGAAGGTGATGTCCACCCCTTTGTTCTACCTAAACGGGTAAGGAGAAAAACAAAAAGAAAATTCTGAGGACAAATAAATTTGTTTTTCACTACTAAGTATTGTATACAGCCAACATTAATTGTTATCTTTGCTCCCTTCACTTGAGCAATCTTCTACCGCTTCCTTCGCAGTGTATTGGGAATCTTTTTGTAGCTAACTCGTCAGCCTTTCCTCACAATTATATTTATTCTAATGATTGCGATAACTTTGATCCCTTCCCAATATTCTCCTAGCAGTAGTGGTGAATTTATATACTACGCAAATGGTACCATTTCCGGTTCAAGGGCCCCTTTTCTTCCATCATAGAAACACCTGCCAGTGACCATCATCTTGATATAAATATCGCGATCTATCGAAAAACGTTTTTTAATTGTGACTGCAACGTGAGTTCTGCCCAGCATAATCGAAGGTTATTCCAGTACAAGAGTACGTGGCTGATATGCGAACAAGACTCAGAAATTCAGATCACCTGAGATGGGAACGTCACTTATACTACATGGTTCAGAATAACTTTTGGATTAACCCATCTGCTCATTCACACATGCGAACATCGTGTACTGCATCTCCGCACTGCACTTTATCGGTAGAATAGATCCCTATCTTCTGTTATATGCGCAATTTCTTAGCAGGGACAGCATATCATTTTCAGCAAAGGTGAGAATAGGTGCGATTCTACTCCATGTCGATATTGGTGCTGATTAAGTAATTAAGTTATTTGAGCTATAAAATTGGTTCCCTCTTAAGTGTATCCTTAATGAACAAACCAAAACGACTAACAGAAAATCGGGATCTATGGGGAAAAAAGTTGATACTTACTCATTATTGCGTAGAATTTCTTTGATTGCATGCACAACGTTCCGCTCATTGAATTCACTTTTTGATATTGTAATACCGATACGACGTTTTTCGACAATTCGTGAATTTGCATATTGATCACCGAAGAGTGGAATTGCAACGATTGGTACACCAGAGTTAATGGCTTCTTGAATGCTATTGAAACCAGCGTGGCTTATGAATGCAAGAGTCTTTTTATTCTCTGGAAATCTCTTGTCCTTCTTGGGCTCTGTTATGACTTACTGAAATAATTACTACCGGCGTGTCGTTATTCCCATGCAAATACGTTTCCCTAAATTATATTTACACCTTCCTTTCAAAATGAACGGGTAGCAGAGCTGACTGAAACGATAATAATATACACTTTCATTCACGTTGTCGACTAGCTGACAAGGTTGCGATCTTTTAAATATTTAATATATGCATTTCACTGATATCAGACATTAACTGACCCAACCATTCTCACATGCCTCAAATAAAGCATTCAACTCTGTTACCCTCTACGGACGTTATAAAAACTTTTTAGGGCATCGTCAATAAATCGTCAATACCTATGCGCACGTTCCATCTATGTAATGGTCTCAGTTTGATGATCAAGAATTTAAAGAGTTATGAAAAGCAGAGATTATGTATGATATACCCAGCAGGTGAGCCATATGCCCAAAGAATATAAACATTTCAAGATGTTACGAATATCTAAGTACGTAGCGCCATTCGTTTTACATTCATATGCTCAAAGAAGAAAAAAGTTCATGAGAAGAAATTTACATTGGCTATCAAGGAAGTAAGAATTTATGAGGATATTTCTCAACACATTATTTCCCGCTCTTAACTTACAAAAGCAGCTTGATGGTGAAGTGATGGGTCCTACAAGGGTCCTATATCCGCGACTTCACTGTTACATCTTTGCATTCGTACTCAAACAGAGGTTCTTTGCAATACGACAAAACTGAAATTCAGTAAACTCCCTGCCACTTTGAATTCAGTAAAAGCTCCCTATAGTAATTCCATGGGAATGGACAGATCAGCCCCAACGATGAGACGCACGTTAGGCCATATGATCAAACTAGATTCTGCACGATCACAGATATGCACTTCCACGACTATCCAATGAAATGGTTATATCAGGGAGCGATCAAGTCAGAGAGCCTGATGAAATCATTTTAAATTCGGTAATACTGCTATCCACATTTGCTTTTCACTGCGTATTCAGAAAATAAAAACCACTCAAAAAGTTTGTTCAAAAAGTGTTGACTTCAGTTGTTTTCGACAAACACGGTAGATAATAGTGTGGTGAATAGTTGGTACGTAAGTGAACAGAGCTTACGCAATAAATCGACTTGTGGTATCCAGCTACTGAGGTGCACATTTGGTGACAACTTCTCATCCAGATCACGTGCTGTGTATCGCATAATGAATTCGATTTCCGGAAATTGCCTATAAAACGGAAAGCTACATTCCATGCGCACAGATATATACCCACGGATAGCCGGATGAGGCAGCAAGTGTTCAACCGGCCTCCAACAAAAATCTATCAGTTCACAAAAGTTCTTGCCGATGCATTTTTTTGAAAGAATTTGTAGCTGCATATGTTTCTGGGGTAAAAATTTCAAATGATTCTCGAGTAATCATCCAGTGATTTGCCAACTCCATCAATTAAGCGATTTAATAAATGGATATATCGTTAGTTACGTAGTGTAGTGTCATGATCTGTCATATTTGCACGATCATCATTCAACGATGATGAATACAGAAAATAATTTTACAAATATATCAAAACAATTCACTCTTCATAATTCACTCTACTCTGTTGATTGAAATAAATGAATAAAATGAATAAATTCACTCTCATAAATCTGATTCCTCACCACTAGCATGCATGAAAATGCTGCGGATCCAAATCTCCACCAGCAACGTTTCAAAATCGAACTAATGGCTATATCTACATCCTAACACTTTCATAGATTATATCAGAATATGCAATATTTTCAAGTGACCATTTTGTGTATCCGGATTCTATACACTTGCATTGATAGGTCGTATACAAGCGAAAAAGTTGATGAAGATGCTCACTTGAATGCACCAAGGAAAGAATTCTTCCATGAATCGGGCATTCTTGATGCGTTTGCAACAGAACCGAAACTTATAACGACGACGTGTTTCGAGTGATCCACTATTTCTTTAAACTTCTAAAGGCTCTTCAGTTAATGTACAGTGAGAAAATGAAATAAGGTAAATTTCAGTTTCAAAGGTGTTGTAAAGGAGTGCATGGCTAGCTACTGGTCATGGATTTCAATTTGAACATTGTGTGGAATTCCCCTCAGATTCCTCACAAATATAAATCTTCATTGAGGGTGGAAATTTCTGATAATATACAGAGAAATGTGTAATATTATATGCGGTCGATAAAAACGACTTGGCTAGCTATCGAGGTACGAATGAAATATAGATTTCTGAAGAGATTACAAATGATATATTGTTACAAGGAAAAGATTCAACATTTATTAAAGGACTTGTTGGCAAAAACAATCAATGCAATAAATATGGTTGCAGATATTCACTACTGGTCTTGAGGTGAAAGAATGATAAGAGTTGAATTTGTTGTGAACGGAGCATTTTCTACTACGTATCAAAAACTTCAAATGTTACCAAGAATGTATTGTATTTAGAAGTCACCAGATTTGTATTAAAGCTGACACACTTTATACTTGAAATTTTCAACGAAGTCTTTAAAAAATTCACTTACTCCTTCTAGCGGTTTGACATGTTGTGAGTTCATACCGATTCCACCGATATAAACGATTTTATGCAGTGTAGGCCGAGCAAAATTATAGAGTTCATCCGAATTCACCATTACCAATGGGCATTGTGCAGCAAGCTCACTCAAGTGCGGCATTTCCGGATCGAGATTTCGTCGGAGGGTTTCAGTTTCTGGATTAATCACCAATCTAAATCAAACATTTTAAACATTCATTGCAACTGGTTAAGATTAAATATAGTAATATCATCTATCGCCTTTTTAGCAGCAATTTCACAAATCCGAAAATAGAAAAGTACTTCATATTATTCACGGTGAGAAACCGACAAAATTCACAAACATGTAGCGGAGAGTTCAACAAACAAACATTATATCGGCATTAAGATTCATTAATGGTTTTTGCGTAAGCGAACTTTTTGACTTCGCTTTAATTCAAAAGCATTACGGTTGTCGACTACTTTTGATGCTGTTCTAAGGTTGTGCAACGATGAAACATTTCTCAAAATTTCAGGCTCTGTTCACGGAGGCTCTATCGGTCAAATTTAGAGCTCAGGAAACTCATTTAAACTCTTTCTGACCATGGTGCTAGAATGTTATGTGAAGTGAGCGGCTTTTTGCCAGAGATTCCTGGCGGAAAGCGATTCAGGAGTTCGTAGACCCCAACAGAAAAATAAGAGATGAAAAAAGCCTGAGGGTCCTCTGAAAAAGGCCATACTGTCAAAATCGCGGCACAGATGGATTAGTCGGACAGAAACGGTATTGCTTCCCTACGTGAGCTCCACATCCTATAGGTGGTCGGAAACACTGCCCATACTGCTTCTGCAAGACGAGCATTGCGAATTTCGCACATTTTGTTTTTTTGAAAGGAACATGGACCCATGATTTTACAGGGACTCACTGAAGAGAAATTTCCTCAAGAATCGTGTTAAAAGAGTTGCTTCAACAAAGCAGAGTTGGCCTAAAAGGATTCATATAAGTGATCAATATGATTCCTCACAACATTGCCGCTCTCTTCACTCTTCTTTTCTCTTGAGCTCTTCTCAACTTGGTTGAGATCACCTAGCGACCATCATCTAAGCAGAAAATTCGATTTGCCTTTTAGTGAGAACGGCAACAAACGATGCCAGTAATGGACCAATGTATGTAGGTGCATCTGCCTGAGCGGAAAATCCTGTTTTTTTTTTTTTAAATACTCGTGGCACGATTGAAATCTATAGTGAAAGCCATGTTCAGTCAACATGGCTTTGATTAATTCAGCATGCTGACGGAAAACCGCTTTGTAATTATTTCTAAAATGTGCTAGAACTTATGGGCGGGCATATTATAAAAGCGCACATAAGATCAAGAATACTTCCAAAGCAGTAGGTTCTGATCGTTGTCGAATTTTGATACACTGTGCACTTTGTCCACAGGAATAATATGACCAGTCGCCGGGAAACGTTTGAGGGGAGCGGAGAGAGAGGACGCATTATGACAAACATCTCGTAAATGGTTACTTCCCAGAGGAAAGTAAAAGTCTTTGCGAAGAAGAAAAGTAGAAGAGAAAAGTATTGCTGTCATTATCCGGCAGCCGCTATTTTTTAAGATTGAACAGGAACGAAAGATTTGTTGCGCTTTTCCGTTTTCGGAATGTGGAGAAAACTACTGACATTTTTTCTTGTTTGATAGTATAGTTCACACATTAGAATACTTACCGTCATCCCTCGTTGTCCGATGCTCAAAAAGGATAAAACTCCGTTTTCCGCACAAACAAAACCATACCTCTTTGCCATTGGCACCATGAACGTCCAAGCAACAAAACTTGTGAGACGCTGCATGAAGCTCATTTCATCGCTCGAATCCGCCATCAATGCTGAATGATCATTATTACCGGAACTCAAATGCACAAACTTCACTTAACTAATTTCATGTATTGCCTACTTCACGCATGTTTTTAAACAATATGGGGATCGTGTTATTAGGATACGCGCTTTGTACATTTCGCCCATCTAATTTGGCTTCATAAATTGATGATGTGCACACCTTGGGAGGTTATCCATCATGAATATAACGGAATGCTAATGTGCAATGGCTGAACAAATATGCGAATGGTCGAAATGAGTTTTTTACGGGATCACGTAACATGCATTACACTGGTTTCAACGATCTCTCCGTTTTCACTTCTGTCGCACTGTCACCATTTTCGGATGGGTCAATTTACGACATCGACTAGCGACGTTGCATCCCCTTCCGTTTTTATACATGGTGCACTTTATTAGCTATTTTTATATATTGATTTATGCCGCAGTCGTATAAAACCTAAATATCTTGGAAAACAATTTGTGTGCACACATCAGCATTCCAATTTTTGTTCCGATAAACTCGATAAAACTGAAAATGAAAAGATTTTGGTGAGCTCAGTTGTGAAAGGAAATTTTGAGAATGCCTTTTCTCTTTCACATCATTTCCATTCCTGAATACGTTCGCATGGTTATGAGAATCAGTAACGTTGAAGAGTACACTTACGAGGAACATAGCTTGGTGGACTTGGCACTCCAATATAGTGAGCAATAACGTCAAACAGTTGTGCTCCATTCAACCATATCCAAGCGGGGATTTTTGAATAATAGATGAGACCAAGTGGACAATAATCGTAGACGTGTGTGAACGCAATGTCGAACTTCGCTTCTTTGAGCCTTTTTAAGAATTCTTCATCTTTAGTCACGACTGCAGCAAGAGCTAACGTCAAGAATTTAGTAGTACTACGAACTGTTTCAATCATTTTCGGAGGGAGCTTCCACCGAATTCATAGCGACATTTTTAAAGTTTCCTTATAAATCTTTGTGGAAAAAAACAGATCGAACAATATTACTGTCCAAAAAAACATATTTCCTTCAGAAAAATGTGAATATTTAATTTAATATGTGGAATTATCGCTTCCTAATTGTTGTCATTTTGATATACTATTAAAGTAAATATCAAAATATTTGATACACTCAGCTGCTGACAAAACTCATTTCTTCAGCTGGAGAAGATATGAATTACTTATGGCGATAAAGATGGGGCCTTCTACCAATGAAACTTCTCAATTTGAAAGGGTGACTTTCCACTAATGAGGGTTGTTAAGACAGTGCTTTCATTTTATGAAACAACACTCTATCGCTCACACTCTATCGCTCTATCAATCAACGCTTCTAATACTATAAGCGACTTCTTTTCAGTACCGAATCTCTCGTATTCTCTACGGTTGCCGCCTTCCTCACCTCATGAACATGAGATTTTTAAAGAAACCTTGAAACACGTTCTATTTGAACATTGGAATATTTGAAATAATAAAATCTGAACGTACGTTCACATGCCATTTTGAAACCGCTAATGAATTGTGCCAATGATTTTCTCCAATACGATGAGAAAATTGTAGGCTGCTGGAAAATAGATTTCCTTCATCAACGAAAGATTCAGCAATTTGAAATGCAGCAGTATGCACACCTAACTACAATATTCACTGAGTGAGATTCAATTTCTGAAAATTTTCGATGAAAACGACAAGAATGCAATAATGTATTGGTAAATATTTGAATGGAATCGTTTATTCATAGAAATTCATGGAAATTATCCGCAAATATAGGCCATTTTTCGCTTCTAATGACTGACTATTAACTGAAAATATAGTCGACTATGAAATATTATTAACTTCGAAATTACTACTTCGAATCAAATGTTATTCGTTCAGGAATTTATCAACCATCGACGATTGATATATACATCAGCGGGTTTCACGCTTAGCAAGATCCAATATGATATCGAATATGAGTAAAAGAACCATGTAGCTCAATTTTCGAATACTAACACTGTCATAGCAATATTGCACTAAATTTTTCCTACTAAGATCAGTAGTTAAATTCAAGCACTTTTAACCGCACTTCCACGTAAACGATGGATCATTCGTTTATCTCCCACTGAAACCTGAATTCATATCATTACTAGAATCGTGCACTGTCCGATTTATGCGCTCACTCTAGTCAGCAGCTGCTGTTTGCTTTTCGCATTTAAGAGGTATTTGCTTAAAACCATGAGGTCGAAATTTGTGCGTAAGGACAGGCTGCCTGCCTTATACTGACAGATTTAAAAGTTAAACTTAGATACGTTTCGCTGATGTAATATTCAATTTTCCATATAGTACTTATTTCGGTAATTTCCGTAAATTAATTTTTTAGCATATCTCAATAATAAGAACGCCATTCGTTGAAAAGGTTTCATCTGCCATTCACATTTCTCTTACTACTCTTTCTCAGTTTACACTTCTCTAATCGTATTGCACTGCAATTCTCTCTCCTTGTGTCCATTTAATCAACGAATATGTTTCGCTCGATTATTAACTTAGTAAATAGCACTGCAAAAAGAATTGAATCCTTTGTAGTTTGCTTCCATGACATCACAGGCATCAGCAATTGTTTGACAAAAAAAAGAGAATGCAACGCACCGAAAATGCAACAGTGGAATGAAGCTTACTCAGTTCTTCATAAAAGGAGGCGTTCAGATAGGCCTTCACTCGCCATTCTAAACGAATTAAATGAGAAGATAACGAAATTGTCGTATGGAATTTCAACTATGGAATTGTGGAATTGATTCAGTGAAATCAAATGGTGCAGCAAAGTATTCTATATAAGAAATTACTCAGAGAATCTTCTTGTAATGTACGCTCGATAATTTTCAGTAGAAAATTACTCGCACATAACATATGAACAATATTCGATTTCTATAAAATCCTCGAAACTGCTAGTTGACTCCCACCAATATGTCCGATCCAGAAGCGCAATGAAGGAAAAAAGGATATAACTTTGTGAAGCGGGAATTTCTTCTTTCCCGAATCGATACATCTATACGTCGGTAGATAGATTTAGTACCAATTTTAACATCAAAACACTATTTACTCTCCAAAGTTAAATGAAATATTCACAAGTTCTAGATACTATCACAACAGCGGCGCACTGCGGAAATTTTTGCTGAGCAGTGGCGCTTGCAGTCAAATTTTGAATTTTTTAATTTCAAAGAGGACATTTGGGCTCATTGAGTGGTATTTTTAAAGTACAATTTGCGTGAGATGAATTGCACATTGTTCAAATTTATGAACAGCTCACTCCAACCTGTCCGGCCGAGTCTATCATATTTGCGGAGCGATACGTTGCGCCGATCCGTATTTCCGCAGTCAAGTTCATTGATGTCTTACCTGTAGGACTCGAACAAAGGAAAACTTCAAATACTGAAGAGTTTCCGGCATCTCCAACCACTAGAGATAGAACTTTGAGAAAAAAACATAGCAGAAAACTTTACCGCAGAAGCGCATCCAATGAAGTTCATAACTTGGGAGGTTCCCGAAGAGAAAAAACATTAGAAATGCAATAGATGAATGAAATGTGACAACACCACTCAACCGCAGATAATGCATCCGTCTTTATTAGCGAATCGTATCGATTTTCAGCTACATGGTGAGCTCATTACAGGACTAATTTGTGAGACTCATAAGCACGAAAGGTTTTACTCCAATTCACAAGTCTTTACGGAGGTCATTTTGAGGCTATTTTTTGAAAAGTATGAAGAATCATCGCGGAGATTCCATACAAGATGTTTCTGCCTTACTCTCTCCACCGATGATGTTTTTGCCGAACGTGTAGAAGAATTACATTAAGTAAATTCATCCGCAAGTATATGAATAATATTTGTGAAATGTTTTCGGAGTTGTCATACGACATTGCAAAGGCTTACGTTCAATGGTTGGTGAAATTTTTGGTTCCACTTTCTTTGCACCAAAGATATCCAGACGAATTAGAGTAACATTATGTCCACTTGCGGATAAAGTTTCGGCAACACGAACGTTCATTATTAGCTGAAATGAAAGCCGCATTCAACGTATTATAGAGGTATATTATAGAGGTATAAGCGATGAGCTGGTAAAGAAATATTCGGTTCATAAAAACGGAAAGAACTTACTTGACTTCCGGAAACATCGGGGACAAATATCGCCACTTTGTATGCACCAGATAAGTTCGCTACAAACGCTATCAACGGCCCAATTATCCATTTGTTCGTCATCGATAAGCGGCGAATACGATCGTTGAATGAAGCAACTAAATTAGTTAATAAAACTTTCTTAGTACATTGTTTTGATCGATCTCTTACATAGAGTGAGGACAGAGTAAATAAAAGATTGAGTGCTCGAAATCTTCAATTGCTTAACCATTGTTAGATAGTAGTTTGCTCTTCACAACATGCTGAAAAACGCTCGATTACTTTGTAAACTTTACGATAGTCTGTCCTAAGAAGATTAGCAAATGCGACGGCAATGACTTGAAAACAGCATTGCACCACTGACACGATACCAATTGGAATGAAGAAACTGCGAAGAACTAAATTGCACTAAAATTTGTGCTTGAAAATTAGCGAATCATCAATATTCATCTGCTCCAAGGTATATTTTCTTCAACCGGTAAAATGACGCCGTAAGTGAATTATTCGCAATATCCACTCAGTTTGCCTTGAATTTTCATGAATCACTATTTACGTAGTAATAAATAATATCTCGGTATATGATTTGCATCACCTATCGAATCTTGTTCACCTCGGCTGTCGAAATAAATCCAAGCTTCTGCTGCTGTTCAGTAAAGAAAATCACCTTACCAAGTATTTTCTTCCCTTTAACACTAGTGTTAGCGATGAAAACTAAGCTTCTTACTATCTACCAATACAGAATCTCCCCTTTTCCAATCGATCTATCATGCATCGTGAACGCTTATTCCAACGTACCGATGTATGCGATTTCGATCAACGTATTTGAAGCGCTACGAAAAAACAAAGTTTGAAAAAGAATCTTGGAGAAGCTAAAACAAAGGAGTTCGCAATGCTGTTACACTCCGGTTATGATGCCTTCATACACAACATGTTGTGCACGGTAACGATACGAAGATCAAACACTGCCCAATACAACGATAAGATAAGGTGATCAGATAATATGATCACCAGTGATGAAGTCTTTTTACCAGGCATATTTTGCCAATGGTTGCTTCTCAGGGTTCGCGACGTGTCACGAGTGCTACCGATGCATTCGTGACACGTCGCCCTCTAGAGATAATCAATCTTCTAATGCAAACAACTCAAGCCCTCGGACAGAACAGCTACGGAGCCCTCAGCGGGATGAATAAATGAGCAGGAATATATAAAGGTCAAGAAGGTTTGGCGAATTTTTGGGAAAGAGGAGGTGCGAAGAGCTATCATTCGGAAATGTCTCTTATCTCCCACACTTCTAATCACTTCTTATGCCGCACACCGTCATTGCAGGAGCATTCTTCAGCACCTAAGCAGTTCGATTGTAGATGCAAATATTCCTATTATATTGAACGCGCACAATTCATGCTTCCGTCATCCACTTCGAAACGGATGAATTTCTAAACGGCATAGATTTGGAGCGAGTTTAATATATTACGTTTGAGATTAGAATGAGCGCACATATTCCAAGTTTCGACAGATGATCCTTTGCATAACTGATGGAGAGATACGTTGTTTGCCAGCATCTTTAGATTTAATTTTATAGCTCGTTGCACTGTTCCAAACTCAGTCACTGTGTGATCGATTCTGCCCAGCTGAACCTTTCTTCGAACAGATATTTCATCCTTGCTATGGTGCTCTAACGTACAAATTGAGGAAAAATTATTTTGAAATAGCACGTGGAACATACCATTGTCTTCATGTTTGGAAATTTAGGAAAGCGAAGACTGAAGAGATGGAGTCGTGTTGTATTAACGCCTCGTACGTTCAACATGGGAGAAGAGAACCGAAATCAGGTCCGAATAAAACCTATTTAAGGGTTGTCTTCAAAGCATAATTTAGTTCGGCTTGTTCACTGATTCTTTACGTGAGTTGAAAAATGCTTTGAAATGCTTTCTACCTTTCAAAACTAAATATTGCCATTGAAGAGCATATTGCAACATAAGCAGATTCTCCGTCGTGCATTTATACGTGCTGACAGTTACATGACCAGCTTACAGCTACATGACCAGCTTACATTATGCTGACAGCTTACATTATGCAGATATGAGAGCATGTAATTTTCACGTGCAGTCGGCTAGATACACTAATCGTGTACCTATACGAATTCCCGGGAATGGGCGATACCCATCTGTGGACACACACACGTGTCAGTGTCATTTGTATACTGAGCCACAGACGTGCTTCGTATACTGTGAAAACCAAAATTTTTTGAACTACGATTTGCTGCAAATCACCATCTGCCATCTTGCAACCCTACTCCTTCTCCCGTAGGTCCTCAGAGTAGAAAGGGAGAAGAAGACACCATATGGAATGAAACTATTCTGGCATTATATTATATACATTTAAATTATTGCGTTGGTAGGAGCATACCGAAACCCATATCCGTCGGTTCAGGCGATAACAAGTTATACGACTCGCTTGATCCCGCCTAAATGCTCCATGGTCATTTCATTATGCCCAACTTTAACTGAGAAAGTGTTCGGTATGGCCCTAAAGAGATAACCCAACGTATCCATTTGCGATCTAAATCTACTAAATGGTCTGACATTGCAATGATGAGTTTGCCGGTATCCACTCGACAACTTTCCGATCTCCAACCCATCTTGGTACCTCTCGCTTCTCAATAAATTCATTGTCTGTAGTCGTTAATTTTGAATTTTCTTCTCGCTCTTATGTGAACGAAAGAAACGCCTCAACAAAAATCCACATGTTTTTCATTGGAAAGTGGTAAAATTCATAATGCCATTGTTTTCACCATGAGCGCATACTTCGAAATTCGACTTTTCCACATCCTCTAAGCATGAGTAATTAGAAAATGAAACTTGCTACCGAGGAGGGAAATTCCGCCTGATTGCGACAATGCAACAGAGTTCATGAGAGTTCATCAGGTAACCGAAGAACATAAAAGGAGATTTTGGCGTTCCCTCACGAAAAACGGGACAACAACTTGAGTGGTTAAAATGAAGAAAAGTGGATCCCATCGCAATAGGAATATATGCTGATGATGAGCGAAATTAGCACGGAGTAAAGTGACTTCAATCCTCAAGCAACCTTTTGCTACTTGCACAAACCGATTCCACATCAGACACTTGCTGATAATCGGAGCTTATGTCATGTATGATGATTGAATAGATAGATCTTCGAGCCCTTTTTCGAATTTCTACGATTTAAAGGACCAGCGCACTGCTAAATCTTTTTTTCACTATTATGGCAAGCATTCATTTTTCTTATTTCTGAGGTATGGTCGGAGAGTGCTGAGAAACTCTATTTTATTCCCTCCTTGCATTGTCTTTTTGCGCCATTTTAGGTGACAACGTGTCACACCTCAGGAATCTATATGCTGTGGTCGGTTATCTGTAAGGAGTGGGCGAGGCCTTTAGAAAATAAAGTCGCATCGTCTGCTTTATCACACTCCCCATTTGCAACCACATGTGGTGAGAAGTTCTGTCCATTAGTTTCAGCTGCAGCTGTTAAACATTTGAATGCGTTTTAAGAAAACTGAAGTGTATTTTAAAGCTAGTGGAGTCTTTGTACGTATACTTATTTCATTAACGGCACCGCCACACGTCGACGGCTTCGCGAGAGCGTTGAGTGGTCGAAATTCACTTCCCTCAGAAAAAAATCGCTCCAATTCTCCCCTCACCATAGAAGATAAAATTGCCAATTCTGAATCAAGAGAAAATTCACGAATAGTTCCAATTGACAACGTGGAATCCCGCACAATGCAACGCCTCATGATATCCTTCAGTGATCCTTTATTAATAACTCGCAGCTAAATATACATGAGACTTGAGCGGTTTGGCAGTAACAAAACATCTGCAAACCAGCGATTTAATTTCGATTCTAATTATTTCAAACTTATTAAGTACCACTGTACTCCCGTTCTCAGAGATATCCGCTGAAGTTAATACTGCCATATCAGCTTCACCCACGACAATGATACAGCCAGCTACTAATACAGGGAAGTCTTAAAGCCTAAACTGCTGATTCGCAAGAAGCACATGAGTGAGAACAAAGCGAACTAAGAGATCCGCGCCTGAGAACGCCCAGAAATACCAGGCTGGACGATTTAGTAGCCTGGCGCGGTTCTTGGTGGAGGGCAATGATCGCAAAGTCCTCCTCGTCCAGGCTCCCCATCAGGTCCTTTGGAGCCTTCTTCTCCTGTTCTGCCTGGAGCGCCATCTTTGCCTACATCTCCAGGTGGTCCAACTGGTCCATCTCGTCCAGGATTACCTGGTTTTCCAGGTTCGCCATCAGGACCAGGTGGTCCAGGTGGCCCTGGCGGTCCCGGTGGTCCCTCTGGTCCCTCGATTTCAACGACTTGGCCAGGTACGCCAGGTGGTCCCTTTAGACCTGAAAAATGTTATTTTGTTGCGGCGTTATAAAAATAAATTGAGGGACGCTAAATGTGTTTCACTTTAGAAGTCAAAAGATCAACAAAACTGTAGTCGCCGTCTCGTTTATTAGAGGAAAAATTGTTGCAGTTTATTTTACCCAGCCAAAATAAAAGCCTTAAAAAATGCCACAAATATCTCACTGGAGACCCTTTGACCGAAAAAAGTTGCTATACTCTAACAAACTGTGACTGCTGGTTACTGGCCGGGTTCTACATGCAGGAAACATTTATTAACTCAGAATAAACATTCTTTGCTGACGCAGGGCACACTTAGTGTAGTCTAAAAGCACTAGACCATCTAAAAACGCGGTGTATTAGGTCAAGTGGAACTTGAGGTCAAGAATGGGCTATTGAAAGAGTTTTCTATCGGTAAGAAGCCACCACTGGAGTACGACCTTTAATTTAGTTGAACAAAAACGGAACTGATAAGACAATTGTTAGAGTGCAAAGAATTCATATGTAATATGAAGGACGTTGAAAAGCGCGAATATGCCAAACACACAGTGGATACAATCCGATCTACTAGCAATGCTGACACCAGCATGCGTTGACGCTGCACAAAGTTACACTTAAATTACTTTGCAAACTCCTTCCACGATTAAATCACCGCTGATCAACATTTTTAATCAGCATTCTTCGTTCCGATGGATTTGCATCAGTATCATCGAGAGTTTGCGAATTCTTTTTTCGTTGAACCGACATTTATTGAAAGATTTATTATGTTAGCCTTCATTATTGCCAAAATGAGCCAGCCGTTCATGAGAAGAAATTATTGTTGTTGGAGGTCAGCATCATCCGGTATTCTGCGCGATTTATTGCATTTAGCAATATCTGTCGCAGTAAAAGTATATTGCAAGAGGATTTCATTATTTCGTTAAATTTATACGCTTCTCCAACGTTTCTGGAGAACTCGAAAACGTTGCTGAAATAAAATAGTTCTGTGTGCACTTTCTACGTGTATTTGTTTCAAATTATTCTGAAATATCAGCTGTCAATGGTACAAAAAGTATTAAAAGAGTGTACCAGGGATTCCAGGTTCGCCAGGTGGTCCAACAGGTCCAATTGGCCCTGTCGCACCGCCGTGACCATCCACTCCTGGTGGACCAACTGGGCCAGGATTTCCTGGAGATCCTTTTGGTCCGGGTGCTCCTGGCGGTCCTGGTGGCCCATCTTCACAGTCGAAGCACCAATCCTTCAAAGCCACGAAATCATGACGAACATCAGCATCAATAAATGACGCTCAAGAATGCCCAGTACAGTGCACTGCTGTTTAGCCTTTAAACTGTAACGTCTCGCCACATCAAACGCCTTGCGAGAAATATTTGTTCTAACAAATCGTTGCGCAGAGTGGACAAATATTCTCCGAATGAAGTGAGTTGGCTTCATGGAGCTTGCTGTGCCACCAGACTCCCAAATAAAATTTTGTTGCTGCAACATGCTGATATTACCTTTGCTGTTGAACTAAGCCCTCTAGGAATCCGAGTTGTAACGATGATCTGAAACCCGAATGATCATCAGTATAGCTTATTAGGAATTTTTTCCGCCTTCTCTCCAGTAAAGTCCTTCTTTGCATCTTAAACGTTGTCCTGCGAATGAGGAAGCAGAAATATTTTCTTTTGTAAGTGGCATTCAAAGTGAGGAAGAAGCAAGTTCAACATCACAGAATTTCTATATGCAAAGAGTTTGCTTTACTGTTGCGTACTTCTTGTATATGAAAAACTCACTGAAGTCAAGAAAGCTAAACTCGGAGCTTCGACAATCCTAATTCACACTGGTCACTTTCCACACAGACACTTCCAACGCCTATGGTGTTTACAAATATCCTTTCATAATAATGCTATGGGACAGTGACATGGCACTGATGTTCAATCAAGGAGATCGCTTACACGCGGTGCAGCGGTAGTAGGCGGTTGAGCATCCGGACCGTTTTTGCCTGGTGCTCCAGGTTCCCCGTCTTGTCCATCTTTTCCATCTGGCCCAGCTGGACCAGGCGGACCAGGTGGCGAGACACCACAACCACAACAAGCGGTCACTTGCCTCACCTCCCTTAGGTGTAAGAGACCATCCTCGACCCATGAAGAATCCGACCGTCTCTTTCGTACTACTCCTTTTACTTGCGCGAGCACCTTCAATGAGTCACCCATCAGAAAATTTTCTGAAAATGTTTTATCGCCTAATGGTGGCGTGAATCGTACCGCAGCATACCCTATACATTATTATATTTACTGCCTTCATAACTTTCATATTTCCCCAGAGAACCATACACTTTTGCATAATTTGGTTTGCGCACTGCCGCCACCTCCCTCCCCTCACTTCACTTGTCCCTAATGGAATGCGCTTTTGAAAAGAACATTAAAGATTTGTTATTAACCTAAGTTCAGTGGATTTTTTCCTCGTAAGGATGATTTCTGCTCGAATTTTCATCACTTCTAATATGAAGAAGTGATAGTTTTTTTTTTTTTTCGATCACGAATGAGAACTCTGCCCGCAAAAAGCCTCATGCCTACATCCTTCTACCGACCAAGGAAATGCTTAGCATGCTCAGATGTTTCTCGTTCGCCATTATTTTCCACTTGAGTCATAGCGCTTATGGGCTTCATCCCACTTATAACAGGTCCGAGCAAGGTTTAAGACCGCTTTCAATATAAAATAAGCCAATATTTTCGGGGCCACGGGAATACGTCACCAAATCTACTGCACCTCATCTGACGGAGATTCATTCATCAGTGATAAATAATAAACGTGCGCATAAACAAGTAAATATGGAACTTCATTAACTGTCTTCTTTATAAAAAGATCACTGTTTATTTATTAACCGATTTCTTCGTATTCGATTGTATGGAGAAGTTACGTATGAATTTAAGCCAAATGATGAAGCAGTGAACGGTGTTTCTAATGCGAATAGATAGGTGCTGAAAATATGTGAACTTCAAAGAATCGCTGAGGCACGCATTATTGAGCATCGTTGATGGTCATGTATAAATCGGGGCGTCGATTTCGCTTGTGTGAAACCGTTGGCAAATAAAACGTCAAATGGAATATATAATGTCACGCTGAACGAATCCGTTTGTCCTACTAAACGCAAACATTCGTCCTCATCCCTTTTAATGTAACTATATTTGGTAAGATGGCATAGTGTGTACCAATTTCATGCTGCTGTTCTAGAAATGAGAAGGAAAGGGAAATTTTTATGCAAAAATTCTTTCGAATGATCAATGTGGACTACGCCTGGCGACATCGACAATCATTCACCACTTCTATAGGCGATCAGTCATCTCTCATATTCGTAGCATTGATCTTTGGATATGTCGATTGACGATTTCGAAGTCAAATTTCTGAGATTTTTTCATAATGACAGTGGAAAATGTACAATATCTTCTTAATTAAACGGATTCAAATACGATACACAAAGAAGACGTATTGAAAGTACGACTGATGTAATTGGAAATGTTCGGATTTTCCAATTTCACTTAGGATCGAGTGCATTTTCATACATTCCTTTCAAAACGCTATTATATACTACTGCGAACCTTTCATGCCTATCAAATGCGCAGTCCTGCTGATCGTCTCCACAAAAAATAGCTATAATCAATCGAAATTTTTCTATCACTAGTCTGTGCAGATATTTTTGCAGTTTCCGTACACTATGAATGCATCATTCTCATTATGGGCACGTAATTAATGGCTCCAAACATTTTCCACTGATATGCTGTGCAATGCACAACAGTCATAAAAACAATCCAAATTAGTTATTATAAAGCATCTTCTGCCGCGGATTCTCTAAGGTGAATTTGGTGAACCTGGAGGGAACAACTATAGAGAAGAGAATTCGAAATTTGCAGTTTGGAAGCAACAATTGATGGAGACAGTTTTAACTTCGAATTTACTCTGTATATGCTCGATATTCCATATGTTATGAAAGGCATAGTTTAAAAATTGTTCCATATGCATATTGAAGCGGAAATTATACTCTAATTTATGGCCAACAAAGAAATAATTACTAATAGTAAGAGGAACTTGAGTAATCGTTGAATATTGTAGGTTCAGCTATATGGAGATAAATTATGGAAGTGTTTTTCTTTGAATTTTTGACTTGAATATTGGCAGTAAGGAACAAAAATTTCGGACTCAGTGGAAACGTTCAGGAAATTTTCATTGCTTACTTGGCGATATTAGTGAACTATTTGACTGCGATCAAATATGCTCACCTGTGTTCTTGTAACTTCACGCCAAATATTACCAGAACGTGATCTGCAAAAGTCGACTTCATTCTGCATAACCGATTGCATATGCTGCATATAATTATAGAGCATTGGTACCGAGATGACGCATACAAGTGTTGCAACTGTTGATAATGCGACACCACAAATTGCAATCCGACGTAGATTATCAGCTTCACGTTGTTTCTCGCACAACTTCACCGTATCGTCAATCTATAATAACTGAGTGATTTATTCATGAGAATGAAATTTATTACATATAATTTCTTCGTTCATTTTTTCGGGCACAGCACTTTCCAGCTGTTCTACACTTGAGCGTACTTTAACTATTGAAAAAACTTCTTTTGAAGTCTTAGGCATATGGTCATGATGGTGCAACTTCAGTTTCTCAAAATGGCATTTAACTCAAGTTTATCCTCCGAAGAGTCTTATTGTCCACAAAGGTTATCGTTGAGGAGACACAAACAACACGGGAAAGTACGAAAATCGACAGGTTCTAGGTCAAAAATTTCTAAATTGCGTGAGACGTCTTTGGTGAGACAGTCGTTCGTGTTAGCAGACTCATTTAATTCGCAGCCAGCCTTATCTCTGTGTTCAGAAGATTTTAAGCGCTTCTCTATACCTCCTTTCATGCCGCAATGTTGAAAATTCTCAAGAGAAAAACAAATATCGTTTAGTGCCTGCGGTGGAAGATTGGATGCCACTTCGAGAAGCCTCTAGCGTCAAAAAAGACATTGCATAAGAAAGCTAGGCTGGTAGAGTTAGCAAATACGATCAGAATTAAATTCATTAAAACTCATAAAAAGCATGGTTCTAGGGTTGATCTTTGATCGTGTTGCGAATTGTTGTTGCTGGTGTCTTAGATACCGTTCAAATTGCTCCAGACGAAAGGATTCAATTTCAGGCTCATCAAACCTAAAAATTTCTCTCGAGGGGCTCCTTGATATTTGAAGTTTTATAGTCACTAGGTTTCATGGCTATTCATCAACCACTTGCTCAGGTTCATGCACATAATGGAGAGCGATAGTAGAGTTACAGTCGTAACATAGGATTCGCTGTGGAAACGAAGTTGGTTGGAAACGTAGTATTTATTTTTTATACGAGAGTGGTCAGATAAATTCACCTCTTGCTCTGATTCTCAAGAGCTGAATCATGGTTTCTCTAACTACTCCCTGTGTATTGATAACGTGGAAGAAGAATGATAGGTGAGGAAAAAAGCAGCGTCTACTCGTTGAAGAAAACTGAAAACGGCATGCTCATGATTTTCCCTTTATTAAGATTCGGATGATTGATGCACCCAATTCACTTTGATGAGCCGGGCCATAGAACATATCTGCTATAGTGGCACAGTGGGTATTTTATTTGTATCATTTTGCTCCAAACTTACAGCTGCAGATTACGGTTTCTAATGGCAAGAAATATACTTCCGGTATGTCGGAGCTTTTTTTGCACCTATTTGTAATGATGCCAGGCTAAGGCTTGTATATCCAACGGAGTTTCCACTCACATTAAACTCGTCCTCATTACGGGAACGTTATATTTTCCGTTCATTAGCAACGGCACTTCCCAGCAGGTCCTTTGACGCAGCAAAGCAGTACCAATTTGAACCCCTCTGAATTTTTCAGGAATTAATATGTCTGTCGAAATGCATGCGTTTATCCAAAAAATGAAGTCAAACGAGAAGATTCACTGAAAGCTAAACGAAAAGGAAATGTAAAATATGAGAAGCTTAGCATTAAATGAAGACTATCCTCATTTGCGCGTATTCATGAAATTCCATAATGACATATGGAATATCTTTAGTCAAACAAACTCCAAGGCAGCTATCGTTCTCATGGAGATTATAACTTTCCGAAGTAATGATAACAGGTCTACATACATGGCTGAGAACACGTGGAGGAGAATTGCATATGCATTCTAACCATCTGAGCAATCGCCCTCACAGTTTATCAACGAACCCCGAAGTGTTAATTAATCCCGCCGCTTATTCGTCATTTTTTAAGTCAGCCGTGACAGTTCATTTATCTGTATTTTTTTGAAGAAAAATAGTAAGCACAATTTTTGCCGACATTATACCTTTTAATAATAAGAACGATGGAAAATGCATACCGATTTTCAGCTCGTCTAACCCTCCTATACATTGAGAAGCAATAATACCCTCATTTATGTACGAGTGAAATTACCCAGATTTGTTGCTACATGGAAATATTCATATATGCATATGTGTGCATCATGCGCCTTATATATAGAAATTTCATTGTATACAAATTGCATAAGTGTATAATCAATAATCAAATAAATGTGGTGATGTTACTTTAGGAAATTGGAAATGCAAATTTTTCAACGCGAATATATCGTTTCCTTGAAAAACCGATGCAATACCTGCCTTCTTATTAGATATGTTATCATTAAAAGGTGTAACTTCTGAGATAGAATTTTTTTTTCACTTCATAAACCGTTATGTGGGAAGCCTCTAGCCACAAAAAGTTGCATAAGCAAATAAAAATGTCACTCACCATGACGAGTGGGGATAGATGTGTTGAGAATGACGATGAATGCGTTGTTTGCATGCGCCTTTATAAGAGGACGCTTCGAAATTGGCATCGGCCTCCCTCCTATTGCTTCGGGTTTTTCGGTCCGCCCATTTTGCGCCATTGCTCAACGAAGACGGACATCCCAATCACCGATCCTCAGATGCGTTACGCACCATATCATTTCGAATATTCCTGTTCACCGGTGCAATAGGAGCACTTATTTAGTTGCGAAATATAATGAAGAAAATCCGATGATGCATTACTAAATGAGTTATTAGGTACGAGGAAGTGCTCAGAGAACTCTAGAGTACGACATCGCATGGAACAAAGAGGAATTTCGATTTCGTTTCAATGAGTATAAAAAACAACTCTTGGCTAGCTCAGTAGAAGAAATACTATGATAGTCTTGCAAAAAACGCTAATGAAAGCATTCATTACGAGCACTAAATTCATAAGTAATAATACTCACTGGAATTTGTTCCTAATGTGCAGTCTATAATAGTCGCATGTGAAGATTCCTTCAACTGTTATTCAGCAAGCTTGATTCACATTAGTTTCAGCGTCTTTTGGCCAAAAACGGACCCTAGTTTTCTTCCTCTTTCTTTACGAGCATTTATGTTACTTGATTAGCCTAGTAGAGGAGAAATGTAGGATGAAAAGATGCCAAATAGGACGATGGCGAGATGATGGAATTGCAATATGCCCCATGATGCAGTCGAACGTCTATCTATAAAACGTGTAGATTTTGAAAAGCAAAGCGAACTGCAGTTGGCTCAGAGTGATGACATCGAATGAGTTGGTGTGGGAAGGGCGGGGCAAGGAAAATTCCGTTTTGCAGAGATAACAACAATTTTCACCAATGACTTTTTGAGATTTTACCCTCAGTGTGAAGTGCTAGTAGAATGGCATCAATCGGCGACAACTGTGGAGACATATACACTGTTTCGCATATCGAAAGGCCACAAATGTTTACATGTAGGACAAAAAGAGATAATGAATCTGAAAGCTTTTTTTCACTCATTAGTGGGAAGAGTTTTTTGTCTTTTCTGTAAACCATAGTTGAGGAATACTTTGGACAGCAGTGCCGTCAGATAGCAAACCCTTATGATATTGTAAGCTTCATTCGACAGCAATGAGTCGCTTTTGCCAAACATGCCTCATTGCTGAGGCTTGATGAAATCTCGACAACTTTCAATATTTGTGATCCATCTTTGGAAACTTTCCACTTCTCTGAAATTATATTCAATAACTTTTGGATTTTTTCTTATGATCCATCGCTCAGCGATTTGACAGACGGCGATCGTTCACCGCGATGCTCTCGTTGTCCTCACTACCTCTAATAGGATTCTTCAACACTCAAATTACCAGACACCATCTTCTTATTATTGTCCACTTTCGAGGTAGCATCGATGAGTCTATTTCATGCGAACCAAAGAAAAACTATTCTAAAAAAATAGTTAATCGATTTTCTTGTGTGCACCCTGTTTTTCCTCTCACAATATGATCCCTGCATAATTACACCGGATTTCCATTTTCGTGAATACTGAAACTGTGGTTAGATAAATTGCCGATGTTTATAAGGATGTCCACCACGTCGTACTCTTGCACCTTCCGGCGCTGTTTCCCACTTCATTTCAACCGGAAATAAACATTCGTTCGTTGTGGTCGAAGAGTACAAGAATTGAAACGCCTGGCAGTATTTTTTGCTTCGTTGTTTTGGACTGATTGAAATCTGACCAGCAGGACGATGTACTCATTCATTCCAATTCTTCAATATAAAACGCCCCAGAAAGTGTTTCATTTACAATCAAACCTGTATGCAAAGAGTTTTCAGCTACGGCATTGAAGCCATGAGAGAGACTGGGACGAATCTTCTGCTATTTAAACGACTGGTATGCATCAGAATAATTCGAGGTGAATTTTAGTGAATGTTGTTCATAAGACCAATCTGTAGGGTGTTTGCCGTTCCTCACTATAAGTCAATCTATCAATGAAGTATATTTTTTATCCTGAACTATACAATTTTATCCCAAAATCTGTTCAGTAGCAGTGGCTTCGATACCAACTTTTCCAGCAGTAAGATAGATGATTATCCCATAGGCAATAACACCGAGATTGTCAAATCAACTGTCTACTTCAGCGTGAGCATTCGTCTGTTGCAACTTCGAATTTTGTTCCATGACATATTTCTGATGACTTTTTATAATGCTCATCTGAAAACGATCATAGTTGATAACGCTAAAATGCTTCTTTGTGATTCTGCACTGCCCAAATAATTTAATTTGCTCTGTTAGCCGCTTTCGAAAAGGATTTAAAAGAAGGGATTCTAATGGGTTATCACAACATTGTGTCGCCTGGAAGCAAATATACCTCATCAATGCAGGTACATGTATTTTTTGATATGTGCCTAATAAATGCTTTAAGGCATTATTGCAATTCAAAGAGACTTGAAGATTGTCAGTATATACGATACTGCAATTATTGAGTCGGTAGTGGTGGAAGATTTTTCACTTAGATCTCCAAACTGCCGACTTTCTTTACTCGCTGCCGTGTTTAGCTTTACGGCACTGACTACACTATACCTTCGAACACTTAGACCACTAAAATTGAGTTAATTCTCCTTCAGCAACAGGAAGCGAGGACGACGATTTTCTTAGCAGACATCATGACGTCTAGGCACATTTCATAGAAAAACGGAACCCTTGCGAATCGCTTCCTCAGAAACCTATACCTTGCTCCTCGTCTTTCATGGTAGCAATTTAAGGTGCAATAGTCCTCGAAAATTTAATGCTCTTACACAAGAAACAGTTAGGGAGTTTACGAATGCAACCTTCGCGGTATTCAGTAACTTCATACATTAGAATGCTTCTTAAATTTCAGACTATATTTTGTCGGGTCGATTTTGTAGAGGGAGGATGGTCCTCAGGACAGTGACGAGAAATGCATCAGCTTATGAAGAAGGGCAGAAGGAAATTTGCTGTTTCAGGAATTATCGACTACTTTTAAAATTATACAGGTCACGTTATAAGCATAAGGTCGTTAAACTCAATCTTCATCTTAATGACCTTCCAGTTCTCTTTATTTTCATTAAGTGTTCGCATCTATTGGAAGCCTTGCGATTGAAAATCGCAAAAACCCTCTGAGATCTGACCTTCATTTTGCAGTCTCTTTTTTGTGGTTTATGCCGTCACTCTACGACATCCTTTTGATGCAAATAGGAGATTTACGAATTTCCATAGGAATACGACGTTTAAACTGGCAATCGTATCATGTTCACTGCTCAAGTTCACTCAGTACGAGAGCTGAATTGCTGAGTGGGCAAAAGTGATTTTGCGCAGTGATGTGTTATCAAAATTATAACTGTTGAAATCGGCTCGCAGCTTTTATGACCCTTTCGAGAAAATTCAATGTTTCGACTTGATTAATAATAACGCAACCGTGAAACTTGGCATTTTCATGCTACGTTTGAAATGAAAAAATATTTTCCTTCATATGACAATCAAATCAGGTCGCATATCATTCTCTACACCTTCGGAAAAAGCCTGCGTCCAATTTAGTGAACTCAACCGAGGTATTTTTTGCGAAACAACTTTTTCATCAAGTGGATGAAGTGTGAAGTGTTTAAATTTAGAGCATTTTGTTATCCGTATACATAGCAATCGTGTTATGCAAAATTTGGGCTAAAGATGCCTTGACGCTTAAATCCATACGCAGCACCCAGTAAGAAAACCAAGCGCATTCTTGAGGATCGAGATATAACCGCTCTTGGAAACTTCTTCACGTTGATCTTATCACAGACTATCTGTAAATTATTCACATCCTTGATGAGATCGGTTGCTAAAGAATCTGAACTTTGCCACTGTTTTTAAAGTGAAACAATAGAAATTTGCAAGAAAACTAAAGAAATTGGAAGAATTTTCTCTTTGTTGACAACCAGAAAAATAGGGATTATTCCACTTGTGGCATTTATTGTATTAATTATTTGACGCTTAAATTGCTTTCAAGAAAATGCCAATCGTTTAGTGAGCAATCGAATAGTTCATTCACTATGCACTAAATGATAGAAGCATTTTAAATATAAGTTATATTCGATTAAATAAAATGGAATATTTTCGAGGTTGCTCTATGACTTGCATTCCGGACATATGAACGCACTTTTTAAGAATTCAAATGATCGAATATATCATAAAATTGAATTTTTGGCTTGTGGATATTGTGAACAGTTTAATGTTCATCGTTAAGTACATATAACTTAAAGGCTGTATGGAATTTCCTTCGATGTTGCAGCGAAGATTTGCACCTTTCTATGTTTTAACCTCCTTATTTCTCCCTTTTCTTAATTTCATTTCTGCTGAATGAGTGCACTCGTTCGCCAATATTCAAAATCCAAAAATGGAACGAATTATTCGTGGATTTGAGGTGCAAATGGATATCGAATAGCGAATTTAGCATCTCTACTCCATCGGCGACCAAATGAAGAAGCGCAATGCAAGAACTAGATAATAATGAAACGTGCGAATGTTTTTTTACGAACAATGCGGCAATTTCTAAACCGCTCCATATATAAAAAGAAACCTCTGCACGCATTTGATGTTTAATGGAATTCAGGTCGTCATCTCTTCACTTTTCGTAATTTGAATCAAATTTTACGAAGCGTTTACTGCGTTCGAAGAAAAAAACCCCTTCAAATCTTCCAATTATGAGTTTTTCACCTTTGGTAAATGCACTAAAACGGCAAACACTGAGCTCATTCATCAATAAATTTCTCTCATTATTTTCCTAATCGAGATTGAGAGTAACTGAAAATGAAACATTATCATTTTCTACTGGAAATTTTTCAGCAAATTTCGGACGTTTCTTTTTCCCGTTCGCAGAATTCTTTCACTTTTAAAGGGTTCACTGAAATTCTAAACGGGGTTAAAGGGTTCACTGAAATTCTAAACGGAGTTAAAGGGTTCACTTTTATAAAGTATGAAGAATTATCTCTATGAAGATAGAGAACTGCCATTCATAACACCACCGACTAATTTTATGTTACTTCGTGTCGTATTTATTACCATAAATTACGGCAAATAAATGTGACATTTGAGGTCTTCGCTTGCACTATTTTTAATAGTACTGAAATCATTGCAAAAATCCACTAACTGCAATTCCAATGGAAATGATTTCCATTTCGCTATAATAAATGTTTCAACCGTGACGATATATCTAAAAATCGCTCCCATCTTTGCATCTTATTCTCCTATGTGCATTTTCTAAATGCTCGCGCATCTCATAAATCAAAGGTACAGAAATTAAACCCTTTTCTTAGATGACTGTCTCATGGACATTCCTGACCACATTTTTTCGTTGATTCTATTTTTGTGCATTTCTTCGAGATGCATTTACATCATAAATGAAGTTAAGTTATCGCAAACGACTGCTGTCATCAACTGCAACGTCTTAGAATAATATGGGAAGAGTAGTATGCATATTCATACATCGTCCGTTCAAATGCGTGAGATGGTTGCTGTCATTGGTCGACGTTCGTTTATCTGAGTTGTAACGACAGAACAACAGATCAACTATGTACACGAAACTCCATCTCGCAATCCTTACGGCATCACACCGTTCAATAAGTGTACAAAGGGAGGTTCCCGGTGAGGGCGCTAGAATTGTAACAGAAATCAAAGAATTCTTGGGTGTGTGTTTGATGGAAGTCGCTCTTGCAACCGTTACGAATGCAATGAGTAAGGTCGCATCCTATGTCGAAGGTAAAATCTATCAACGGAAATCTCAAAATTCGTTTACCACTGGATGTGATATCTTGCCATCTATGAAAGTATCAGCCTGAAGATGTCTTAAAATGAGGCCAGCATTTCCTTGTGGTCGATTGTTGCGCTACCTTCTATCTCTTGAATACGGCTATCTCTTGAATACTAGTGTATTTTAATCAGCAGTACATTAGCGAAACATAGAAACTCTCACTTGGTATGGCCAGGCCGTTTTTATCAATTTCATCTGTTCGCATATTACTGGAACGCAAAATACCCTATCACTTTTCTCCTTATCTCCATAGAGAATTGTTCCATGAAAGGTCAAAATCTGAGATACGAAAGGTGCAACTATCGTTTCAAAAGAGTTCAGATATGCATTACCGTGCATTTTTTAAGTCAAAGACATTTTTCAACAATTTCCGGTATACTCAGAAATGCGAGAATGTCAGTCTCTAATCTCCCCGCCTCTGTCAAAATTCCACTTTCTCGCCTTAAGTAAGGTCAACTTACGGTTGAATCAAAAAAGAAATTGTCTAACGTATCCATAGTCACAACATCCGTTCATTCGTCATCATCAATTTTTTAAATGCGTGGTATTTGCCGTATGTTTTCCCGAAGCGGTTCGAAATTCCATCTCGAATTCTTCATACCACTGAGAGAACTTTGGATAGTCAAATGAAGAAAAAATATAGGATAATTTCTTGTTCGCCGTTACACCGATTGCAGTTCATTTTGGACAAAAAACAGTTACACTGGCACAAGCGCAGAGAACACAAGGAAGCGCGTTAAAATCCTTAAGCGGAGGTAGCACAATAACCAGATTATAAATGAAGCTTATGTTCCATCGTGCTTTTGTGGAAAATAACATGTTAATAACCTAAAATTCATATCTGTGTTGAAATTCTACATTGCTTTTGCGGTGCAATGGAATATGGTACTACGTAGCTTAATTTCCAACTTCTAGTGCTATTTTAGTCGCGCCGACAGAGCATCATACAACGTCCACTTTTTTCGTGCTTCTTACTTCTTTTACTCGAAATCCTCAAAACGATGGTACTAGTCAAAAATATATAGTACATTTACGAACTCGCTGAGAGAAATAAAAATATAGAACGGTGATACAAAAAATATTTCAGAATAGGAGCTTCGATTTCTAATTCTAGAACAGAGTCCAATCTTCTCATAAAAAGGTAAGACACTAAAAAGGCGAAAGAATAGGGAGCCAAAAATCGGAGTAATCATTAAGAATTTTCTGCAGCCTAGAAGCTTAATGTGCTACGGAAGACTTGGGAAGTAATTTGTGAAGCATTCATAAAGCTTGGTAGCAAAGAATTACGAAACCGTGGGACGATATAAGGGAATGTTTTTCTTCATGGCTGCGATGAATGGCAGCGGATCGTTTATGGCTTCATTCGACAAAGTCGAGAGCGCTGCCATTGTCAAGCGCGATGCTCAACGTTCACACTGTCCCATTTGTTCACTTCTGTTGATCATTTCCATCCTCTATGATGCCACTATTCATGAAGCAGTAGATCATTGTGGTTGCCCCATTTTTGAATTGCATTCTATTAATTGTTCGGCTATTTTTTCTCTATCAGCAATGTGTAATAAGTGTTTGTGGTGCCATATTAATTGCTTGTTTCAATGAAAGGAAAATGCACGAGAAAGATCTGAACAGTTTGCAATAATGAGGCATCAATTTTGCAGTTAATTTCAAAAACGTGTTTGAAGTAGCCTTCTATGCGAGGAGAGGAATTCAATGAAGAGGATGATTTGTGTCTATGATCACCAAGTTTGCGACAACTGATTACTTCCAATACATTAATAGTGCATTTTTATCGATGAAAGAGTATAATTATCGTATTTTTTGCTTCAGAAATCTATCGCCTTAACGTTCATAAATGCATTTTCGATCGTTCATTGCAACCGATGAAAAGATCGCTTTGTTAACAGAAGTTGTTAAATATTCAACATTTTCCACAATTCCTCGGTCGAGAACTATATAGTAGCTGTACATAACTTAGCTCTCGTCGATAATATTTTGCCTTTCGGTTCACTGTCGAAGATCATGTTATCAATGAACCGCTTACTGAAGCGTGCTCAGTAACAAGTTATCAAGTGATAGATGTTCAGTAATGATGACTGTGGCACACTTGAATCATATGTTCCTCCATAGAAAGCAAGATGACCGCATAGTGAATAAACGATTGCTTAACTGCAACGAATCTGGGCAATCCAGAGATACCTTTAATCGGTAAATATCTTTCAGAATCGAAACCGTCAAGAAATGCTTTTTCGTAAGTGCGATAATGTGATCGCCATGAATTGCCTTCAAAATGCGGAACGATCATAAAAATACTGATGGCGAATGCTGTGCATGGAAGATCATCGTTGTATTCATCGATATCACAATTTGTGACCTTTTCGACAATGACAGTTTAGAATTCTTTATTTAGAGAAATCTTTCTCGAAGAAGAAAGTGCGAAATATATGGAGCGAATTATCGATGGATATAGGAGAACTTTTCAACATTCAGAAGATACACTCTCTGTTTGTTTCAACAGTGCGATTGCTGTCGTGAAACATTAATTTCATAACATGAGTGCTGCTTTAACCAAGTAATTAAAGTGTTGCGAAAATGTTGGAAAATAGTTTATCGTATCTATTTCTGAGCATAACAGCAAATATTTTCTTTTGTTTTCCCCGCTTCCTCAAATACGGACTGTGAACCTGCAAATAACAGCTGCGAGGAGTGTTTAAGTCAGGCTGTAGAGGACCGTAACACCGCTTCCATCGAGCCAGGTTGATAAGGAGCAAATGGAGCAGCTAAATCCAGCAAAGTGAGGACTAACCATGGTACGACAGAGGGCTATTTTACGCGTTTTGGATATACTAGCTGCAAAACCGTTCAAGCTAGGAATATTTTCATCTTTGAGAGTCGCATTAATGTTTTCAATTTCAGAGTTCTACAGTACTTAACGTATACTTCCCACCATTTCATTTTCATATCTTCGAGCTTCCTAATTTATTGACTCTCCGTTATTCGTTTTCGCGTTTACGTTTACGTGTTTACGTATAAGTTTGTTACACATATGTTGGTGCTTATGGATTTATTTTGATGTGATAGTGGATGTGTCTTGGATGAAGTAATCAGTTGGCATGTGAGGCCTTCCTTGTTCGGTGGAATAAAAACATCAGTTCAGTTGGTTCAATTTGATGTCGTCAACTCATCTATATGTGCCACCAGGAATTTAATTCACTTCGAATTTTTTCATCTAAAAGTTTTTCTGCTTCGATGAAATTTCCTTTCAGAAAAAGACTTACATAGGTGAACACTTCTCTAAGCAATTCAATCAGAGAGGTAGTTAACTGCTAAGATTTTATCAACTTATGAGGGAATGAATGTTTGTTTGAGAATGACTGCGAACTGATAAAGGAAATATTTCATCAACTAACCACAGAAAACTGTTTTGCTTTAAAGAAAGTGGAATAATGAGATGCAAAGAACAATTGCTTTCCGTTAAAATATTCTAGATATTCGCGAACATTTCAGCATAAGCGGACAGTATGACATCAAAGACACGAAATTACTGTTTCAGGGAGTTATTGACTAGTGCAGAAGTAATTCTGGATCAAAGTTCCATTATATAGAACTGAATCTTAACAATCTCTACAACATAAAACTAAATTCACGTAACTCATGCACGAATTTCCGCTTTCTATTTCACAGTTGTTTGCGTAAATTTTGCCGAGATTAATAATAGGGAATATAGAAGTGGCCTTTTTCCAATTTGTTGATTTTTCGCTATTCGTACGAATTGCTCACGAAAAACCAATTCACAGCGTGTCCTCATTAAATTCGTCCAGCCGGTTGGAAATTACGTCACTTAAAAAGTTGCCGCATTATACATTGCACAATGGAATTAGATCTGAAAAAATGGGGAAAAAATAGTGAGCTTGTTTACGGAATTATAAGAAAATCAGTCATTTGTTTTGTCAACGGCTCTGTATTTTAAGGCCATCGTTTCCGTTTAGTGGAATTATTATGGAAGGTGCATGCGTCAATCTGGAATACTGAAATGCATTGAACCATTTGGTCAGAATTTTTGCTATAGATCGCGAATAGAAAAAACAGCTTTCATTACTCGCTTCATTTTTAATGCACACTTCAAAGGTGCTTACTCTGAAGTTGAAGTTTGCCACCGCGCAATTTTGTCTAAAAACTTCAGGATTGTCGTTATGAACGAATGGCTGAGGAAGCCATAAGTAAATGGTGCGGCGGAGAAGTTTCCGGTTGAGTGACCTTTTAGTACTAATGGTGAAACTCATTTTCAGTAGAAAGTTTCTGCACAGATAAGAGTCCAGAAATCCATTAATTTCTGATTTTCGATAAACCAGAAAAAATAGAGTGATTTCCGTGACACTGTTAGAATGATGCAGTGTTTTTGCAGGCGAGATATCTTCACTTAAGAGATGGTATGTAAGAAAAATCTGAAAGGTGAGATTCATTTGTGGAATTGGAAGAAATAATTTATTTCAACAATGGTCGAAAGAGCAATAAGAAAATTCTGAGAAGAATTCATGATAAAAAGGGAGAAAATCAAAACAGCTGAGAGCATACCATTTCATGAAGAAATGCGCTAATCATTTCTCCATATCTATCTGTATTTCTACGTATTTCCAGTGATATATCAACTTTATCTTTTCTCCCTTCAGCTTGAACATTGACAGTTATGGTAGGATCTTCAGATGCATAGGTTCTTCACTGCCCACAAAGCTCCATTTCGAATGTTCACTGCTAATTTCTTGCCCGTTTAGTTTTGTACCTTTTTCCGTAACAAAGATCATGAAAGCGGCATAAACCACGCAGGATGAAATCTCTCCTCCGAGGAGTGAATTCCTCTACTTTATAATGAAATTAAGCGACAGAAACTTTGTGGATTACGAAAAGATGAATTCTCATGGAATGCCCACGCAGATTTTCCAACTAGTTAGAGGTTCAAAATGATGCGACACTATCGCCGCTATGACATACAAAATATTCAGCAGCAATGATGTGATTAATAAACATTAACAGTGCTGGACTGAGTTTACTTCGATCACGTGGTAGATGATGTGAATTATCGAAGACCCCCATAACGATTACAATTGCCCATTTTCGCCGCATCGGACTACTAACTCGCTTTGAAAGTCGTTCAAGAATCCAATTGTGGCATGATTTCTCAACAATCAAACATTTCAAGATTTCTCTCGGTTCATAGAAAGGCAACCAATATATGGGAATTTGTGCTTGAATTTTTTTTTACGCCACCCGACGGTCCTTCTGGAAATGAATAAATTGAAGCCTACAAAGCAACATGCAGTTAACCAAAGATTTAGTTATATGCTTTTAGAAAGCATATAAGAAGAAAATGTAAGATCCATAGTGCGTTTACGAAATATTCGAGAACGTAGGAAACGAATTCAGTTCCCATTGTCACATTACGTTGCCATTGGTGAAAACCAGAAATGGCATGAAATGAGTCCGATCGACAATAATCACTTTATCTTTTGTTGGCAGTGGAATTATCTTCGAAATCAAAGATGAATGCCAGATCACTAGCACACTGGATATTTGCACGAACTGTTCGATTCACAAGTCCTCGTTCACTTATAGTACTTTCTATCGTATGACAAAATCAGTGCGAATTGCAATGCCGTACTCTGTGAATCCAGCAACATCATCGAGACGAGGAGTTGACTGCATCTTTGTAGAAGAAAACAGGAAAAAGGACCACACCAGTTGTCGTTTACACTCAACATTTTCAAAAAGCAATTAGCAAAATCTGTTGGTCGTCGAACGCAACAGCAATCGTAAAATCACTTCATAGGGACGTCTTAGACGTTCGTGAACACATTGGAAGGGCAGACTATACTTACAAAGCTTAAATAAATTGCACGGAGCCGCGAAAAATCACATCGCATGTGAGACTCTCTCTTGACACTTGTCACTCACAAGGTAAATTAAATTGCGAAATAACAAAAACTCAGATAGTAGTCTACTATTGTGAACTGATAAATTAAGTAAATGGATGAAAGGAATGATTAGTAAAACAAATCGACATCGATAATTAGTTAATTAGATAAGCAAATCAATGAAAAATCAGATTAGCGAATAAATGAATAATTAAGTAAACGGAAAAATAAATAAATTAATTAATTAATTAATTAGTTTAAAAAAAAGCATGAATGAAGAAACAAATAAACAAATACTTAAGCGTCAGCTAAATATGCATGATAGTACTTCTCTGGAAGAAAGTGCACTATTATTTATCACAATAAATAAAAAGATACCACGTGGCAAAAGATAAACATCTAGCTGTAATTCTATGAGGTCTGCGATCAGTCGTTTACACATACTATACACCCGCATACATGAACCATATACAAAAATTATTCAGAGTTTACCCGTGCTTTATTAGATTCGTGTTTCCATGACGGTCTGCATACATGAACTGCAAGATGTCTCACAGGCTAAGTTTGATATTTCAAGAGATTTAGCTCAGTAAGCACGTTGTGAGCAGGTAGAGACACTGGCGCAAGCGCAAATTCTCTAATATGCAAGCACGCTGTCTTGCATGAGAATTCAAAGAGCTTACTCTGCGTATACCAATTATGCATAAAACTGTCCAATTATCGCAGCAGGTATGAGTTACTACAGTTAAGTGACCCAGAGACGAAACGTTGAAAACTGTGATCGAAAGCGTTTATGCTGTTCATCTTCTCCAAATCCGAACGGTTTCCAGCAACCATGATGAATCTATAGCAATTTCAGATAACTCTATACAGTTGTGAAGTTTCCGCTATTTCTAAAATCGTTTCGGTAATTGTAAAGGTTTTTAACTTTCTGTAAAAAATTCCACATCATGAATGCTATATGAGGGAAGCGCCATTTTGCATATGATGAATGTTGCACCTCAGAGTCGCACCTCAGAATCCTCTTTGGGGGTCATTTAACGTGTTCCTGGAGTAATTTCCTCTTGCACCACAAAAGATGCGTTGAATTTGCGATTATTTTACGTAAAATTGCCATCTTCGGATAAACGTATCGTCAACATCGCTGAAAGAAATCCAAAGAAAAAAATAAGTGCTTTGAAGAAAGATTAGCGAATTTTATTTCGCTCATTGATGTATGAACAAAAAAAAGTCATTGAATCAAGCATATTTGGTGACAAATGTGTTCCTTTTGTTTTGTATCGAGAGGGCGTGTTTGCGCTGTTGGTTGCACTCTATCTCCAGTTTTTGCTTTGTTTCAAAGTGCGAATTCGGGTCCCGTGGGCAATTATTTCGAGACGATTCCACCAGCTCCTTGCAGAAAAGGTTGACTTGGTCAATCGTCAAACTTCTGCTGTCTTTATGAGACTAGTTCCGGTTGGTTTATCCTAAAATGGCGTACAATGCTCATATAAAGCTGAAATTGTTAGGAATTTTGGAAAAGATGAGTTTTAACGTGACACTGCGCTGAAGCACCAGTCGCTCGATATAGTAATTGCTGCTGCACGCTTAAACGGGCGTTGGTGCCAAACACAGTTGCATGATGGGCTCGACGCAATTGCTGAGGAATGTTCAAAAATTTATCAGTGACGAATGGGTTTTGCAGTGCAAATAACGTACACTCACTGAGCTGAAGTTCTAAAGCAGTGCATCCGGTGAGGTCCACAGATGGCGAAGAATAAATATTCTGAGGCGTGGCCATACCAGCTGAACATATTTTTTTGTGTACAAAGCGATAACTTATATAAATATCAGTGGAATTGCGGATAAAGGTCGACATAGTACACCACGTAATCTTGCTGGTACCCATACGCAACATATCATAGATGGCCATGAGAGGCGTAGAAACGTAGAAATTTTTTATCACCTGTGTCAGTAACCGTGGAAATCGAGCCTCTGTCATGTGCGATAACAGCAGTGGTGGTCGACGAACTGCAGAACAGTCTCGTTGAACCAACATTATACTATGTATCTAATAGTGCTGAGTGAATTCTCCGAAAAAGAAGGATCGAGTTCATCACAAACAGTGATCACAAAAGATTCCGATTTGGCGAACTGCAAAATTTGTGGAAGTTTTCACGCTCTCAGTTCAAATACGATGGAGAATGTGAAACTTAGGACATGGTGCTCTTCGAATATTTATAAAGAATGAAGCGCACTGTAATGTAAATACAATTCATGGTAAATTAACATTGATTCCATAGGTTTCTGTTTAATCTCACGTTTTCATTGCTGACCGGAAAGTCTTATTGTTTCTAACTCTCTGAGCTCATGATATGCTTTTTTTGCGTTTCTATAGCACTAATTTCTCCTGGAAAATTTGTGGATTATGACGTGAAATGAAGTTTTTGAACTGCTATAAATATCGACTTTATCCTGAAATCGCATGACAATGCCTGCTTTCCTACATCTCATCCTTTTGCTCGTCCTGTTAACCCAGTACCACTCTCCCATTAATGCTCCCTTTCGTCCCCCAATCACCTCATTCTGATCACACTAAGAAGCCCAGAAAAGTCCACCAAAGGTTGCAACAGCTGTAGAGGATATGAGTCTAACTACTAAAATTCGAAAAATGTATAGGATTACAGCGCATAGGCGTGTGAGACCACGTGATTCGAAAAGGAGAAAGAAATCTTTTTTCCTACACCAAAGAATTCTCAGGGATCCTAGCAAAGGAGAAGCGATAAGAGAAACGAACATGAGGGCAGTGATAGCTAATGAATAAAGAAGCAATAAAACATTATGCTAATAAGAGGTGACCTGAAGATTCTCATGAATAAATATCGAACGGGCCAAAGCTTCTTAGTGGCAAGTGATTCCAGTGAAGTTGAAAACTCCTCCTGCTACATGCTCTGAAATTTCTTGAACACTAGATCTTCAACCATCTAACATTTTGACCGGTTTAAAATAACCTCCAGCGAATGCAAGGCACAGTTAATCAGATCTCTGCTCTTCTTTTACGCAAATTCACAGGCCATGGTGTCTTTTTGATATGTTGAGGGAAGGAAGGGAAAGGTGGTGAAAGCACAGCGGCTTGATTTCAAAAAAAGAAAACCAGAAAAAAGTCATCTGTTAGACTGCATTACTTGATCATATAGTTCAAATACGAACACCAAGCTGTTGAAATATGTTCCGTAACAAGATTTTCATCCTCCAACTCATCGAAAATGAAGCCACTGTAGCGCTTATGAGCTATTTTCATTAAAACGTATTGGAGTTGCAGAACTGCGGTTTTCATCGCTGGCATAGGCGATGAGAGTTTATTAGCTGATTCTTTTTCGAACATTTTTTACCCACTAATCTATCATGCCGATGTATAGGAGACGAACGTATGTCGTCACCTTCATACTGTCTTAAAATTCAGATAAACAGAAATGATAGTAACATGAAGACGTACTAATTAGTAATGAATACTTCGTCGATTAAAGTAAATAAATAGAAGTGAACAAATAAACTATCAGAGTATACCATTGCAGGTAGAAGCGTCTCTTGAAAACAACCGACTGTTTCGATGATCTAAGGATAGAGAGGTGAATATATGGGCGATGCTTATTTCGTGATTATGTAGCTAAATAAGCTGATAAATGAAATTCACCGTCGTCGCAAAACAAGATTTACATCATTTTTTTTTTTTCATCTACATATGAGGTTTAATTCCGACAAAGTAACGAAGCAGTATTTGACTTTCTTCTCTTCTGAATTTAGTTCATATTACTGTCTTGTATGTAAGTGTCTTATTTTGTTATAATATGATAACATTAACATATGGAGGAATTCTCTCGAATTTGTAGAGGTGAAGTTCACTTTCAGTGCTGTTCGGTGATACCAACTATACGGCCGAATTTCAGCCGATTGCGGATAACTCTGAGAGAATGATAGATCAAATTAAAAAGAATCTTTCATTTATTCTCACTAATGGTCACCAGTATATGATAAATTACAAAAATGAGAAGGCTATTCAATTTCTTCTAATGTTTAGCTAAGTAATGCGCTCTCCTAATTCGAAAAATGCAACATGATCGTCGATTGTTTATATGATATTTAATGCTAAGCATATGAAGTTGTTCAATTTCTTCTCTTATTGTTCTATGGCTTTGCGTTAACTTTTTGAGAATCTTCTCACCATCGTCTAATGCATTCTCAGGCATCGTCGTGCACTCTCTGTTCACCTTTATCCACATTCCCACTCCAACTTCCTCCTCATTATGTAGGGTGGAGATTATTCGGTGCTATAACTGAAAGGGTTTTCTATCGTCATTCTTCTCATCGCCTGCTTCAGCTCTTCGCATATTATCATAAGTAGTCCCCTCTAAATCTTATATTTGCTCTTTACCAATACATGTTACGAGAGCGAGAATAACTGTAAATACTCTCATTGGCTTCAACGCATTGCAGTACCGCCGAATTTAATTAAAATGGAACGGATATATTTCAAAAGTGAAATGTAATGTTAGCAGATTCGTTTTATTTTTCGTCTAAACGGTCGTCAACTCGCTGCCGTCTGTCGCCAATATTATTTAAATGCTGGAAGCATTATATTTTACCTCGAATTAATAATTTTTGTCCCGTCTTATTCATAGGTTCAAATGTGGACTAAAATGTTAGCAAAAACGATGGTCTTGTAACTTAGGAAATTAGACATGGGAAAGAATCGCCTTCGCAGGACGAACGAAATTTTTAGCGACCGAGCCGATGAGCAGAAGCAGAATATTAGCCTACTTCATATGAATGATTTAATTCCAGTCGTTCATTTTTCCACCGCTTGGAAACACTTCTGGGCTAGCGGGGATTTCCTTCGAGATCGGACTACGCGATAAAAGGCCTTTGTAGTTCAGTGGAAGGACCCGGCTAGGTTTAACTCGGCTGAAACGAACTCCTTGATTGCCGAATATAATCGAGAGATGCTACTCTTGGAATTTTTCACCTTTGACGGAACGTCCCCAGGGTTGATGCGTTATCTGTATAACGCTATCACCAGCTGGAACAGTCCCAAGAAGTGCACAGTTGCCAAACTACCCTTAAACGTTAAAGGCACATGAGTACTTCGGATGGGTCTTCATTCGTAGGCCTAATTCGGAAGTATTCACAAAGTATTGTTAAGTTCACCGCATATAATATTCATATTTCGAAAGGCATTGAGAAAATCGTCTTCTAGGTGAGGGAAATGCAGGGATGTTAGATAAACACGGACTTTGACGTTAAATGACGAAGTTGTTGTGCCCAATGCGCTTCGAAGGAAGTGTAAGTGAGTGACATCGTTAAGAGCATAAAAATCCTACATGTTTCAGGAGTTATTGCGGGAATTTTTCATATGATTTAATAACATTCCGACTAAAAAATCTGATTACGTGTAATAGACACTTAGGATTGATGAATGTGAGCAGAGCTAATATTTCCAAGAAGAGGCTAAACAAGAAGCTCTTATTTTCTCCCCTTCCACATTCACTCGGATTTGCTAAAAATGAACGATAACAAAATTTCTTACTTCAAAAATACCAATTAATAAAGCATATCTCATCGCCACACAAATCCCATAAAAAATAGCTGTTTGAGGTTGAAATACAATTGGATAATTAGCTATCCCAGCACTGGAAATGCCCTCACAACAGCGTATATTCTGCCTGCTTAATTTCTTTGTTTGCCAAAGAAGCTTTCGGTCTCTTCAGATTAGGCTCAAATTTCATGCACTTTAAGCTTAGATCAGTCAGAAAGGTGCATCACCATGCGACAGCAAAAATATATATTCCAAAATGTAAGAAAGCTTCCACCTTCGGCTTCTTATTGCTTTGCATTTTGCCTCTATTCTCTTTCTGTTTCCTCAGTTATCTCCAACAACTTAGGAGAACGTAAATAAGAAAGCACTGACTGAAGAGTGACAATGAATAGTTAAAGCGCTTGTAAGGCAACAACTTGAGCAAAGAAAATCAAACACCAGTTTGCTCATATTCTAATATAGTTCGGATAACAGCGACTTGGATTTCGTCAGATTCTACCAGTGTGTTGTACACGATTTGGACTCATCAGAAAGAAGGAATATCGGTGAATGTTCCCCAGAGGAATGCATCAGAGGGTAAAATTTATAAAGCGGAATAATGCGATGCGCATCAATCCATTTCCAAGATTCCAGAACAGTGAATTTCCCGAAATGTGCAAAAAAACTAAGCAAACAATGGGTCGAGAATTTTACTCGTAATTGCTGAGCTGTGAAGTTAGATTGGGAAGTAGCCCATGAAATTTTTCGAAAATGCGTAGGAAATTGGAAAACGTGCAATATTATTATATGGCCGCGATCGGCTCCTATGCTTGGAGGGAATTTTTACAAGTTCTAACTACTGGCATCCAGTGGCAACTAATAAATGACGAACTTCAGCGTTTAATGTTTTTGATTTACATGTGTTTCGAAATTCATTATTTCAAGGATTTGACGGAAGGAGTACACTTTTGTTCAATTTGTGTCAACTATCGACGTAGCACTGCCTCATCTGCTATCGGTAGCTTGTGAGGACATACTCCCATATGACAAAGATTCTTATTTAAATCATTTGGTAAAGTAGATGTGGCAGTATTTCGTGGTTCAAAGTCGGAGACGAGGCTTACTTCATGAGAGATTTGCACATGGATGGTTCCAAAGTCAGCTGTTAAAATGAAATTCGAAAAAATTGTAGCCAAATGTGGAATTCAGTGGCCGGAGCAAAATTCAGCTCTGATATGACCAAAGAGAGATGATGTATTTTTTCCTGGCCGGAAAGAAAATTCAACCTTTATAACGAACATGGTGCTATTTTATCAGCAATGTTAAAAAGGTTGAGACAAGGTAACTTTCCTTCTGATCAAGCTGTTCTGCGCAGTTTTCACTGCATCCATACGTTCTTGAACATATCATTTTTTAAGCTGAAGAGCGGAAGCTTACCCAGATATTAACTTCTTGGTTTATATGAAAAGGTACGGATAAATGGAGACGTGAATGAAAAAATAAGGAAGTAAACTAGTAAACAAATGAATTAATTAGTTAACAGATGAATAAATAGATAAACGAGTGAACGAATAAAAAGATGGAGAAATGTATGAATTTCTAAGAAAACAAAAGAGATGAAATCGAAGTAAGTTGGCGATAAGAAAACGATTGGAAATGAAGCATAGTGCATTTAAAGGAGGAAGAAAGCGGGAGGAGAAAAATTACTCTTAAAATTTGGCCTATATAGAGCTGATAAAATTTGAATAGCATAAGCTTCTTAATTTCGTCTCGCTTCTTTTTGTGCACCACAATCATTAATCGCCAATGAGCATTGCAGTTTTGTGACTGATTGTCTTCAGAACCTCAATTGATTTGCATTTTCAACGAGCAAATTGGATGCGTTATTTAGGTTTTCGACGTTCTCAAGCATGTCGGATGCTGCGATTCAATACAGTATTACAGTTCCAGAGGATAATCCCGAAAATGATGTTCTTTTTCATGCGTTCGAATTATTCTTTCTGATTTCCGGTGTTATTTCTTCTGCTATCTTGTTTCGCTATCTTCGATCAACGAAAGCATTTCATCAAAACTTCAGGTAAGTGATTTCCGAATTATCATATTTGCTCATTCTCCAAGGAATGCTCGAGTTGCTCACCTGACACACAAGTATACCCATTTACTTTCTCAGCAAACTTAAGTGAACAAATTAATTTAACTATCAAATGCGCATTGCGTTTGTCCGAACAAACAGGCAATCGTTGTGGATTAGTTCTTCTGTTTGCGATCGTTCAGCAGTCCTTGGTAACTCAAAAGATTCACAACTTCAACGAATTGCAACACTTCAACCAGTGGCTCATTTCACATAATCTTCCTGATCGAAACTCCTAAACCGGGATCCTGCAGAACGTTTTACGTCCAAATTCAACAACTAGAAATATTTGGTCGGCAAGGGATTTTTGTGTTTTTATTTTAGAAATGTGGAAGAGGAGTAAGGAAAGCAACCAAGAGAGCTGTTCTTGAGATACATTCCTTGCTTATATGTCAGCCAAAGTATAGCAATTAACCAAAATGTGATAAAGTCGAATGTTTTCTTTGGTGTACCGCTGGCTAGCGATTCAGCCTTAAAGGACGTAAGAACCACAGAGACATGGTGGTTTTATGCACCACATCAATGCATTTCGACGAAGTTTTGTTTCGCGCACTGTTCTTGGTCGAAACTAGAGATTGGTGGTTGGCAGGCTACCTTTGATATGCATTGGAATTCAAGTCCTGCGACAGTAGCGGACTCTCGCAGCCAATTTCGCCGCAAAAGCTGTCCGTCCCACCGAAATTCACATTTTCAGCACGACTTTCGCTTGATTCACTTGAAATTTTCGCTCTTCGTGTGTTCTTCTGTGCTAAATTTTAAATTGCCCTATGTATTAATTTATCGCTTAAATTCTGATCACCGCTCGAAATTCCAAACTGTTCGGGCTGAAATGCTTCGACGGAAAAGATAAGGTAAGATGATACCAGCGTTTAATTGCATCCTTCGTTGTTAATTTTTATAGAGACTATTATTGACACTAATAGTTTGCGGATTTAGCAATTTAACGCTTAACACAGTGATAACTTTTTTGTCTTTCACACTGAGGCTAACCGAGCGCATTTCAAAAGGATGACCTCATGGAGAGTTTTTTTATGAAGCCGTAAATTCGCTACAAGTATTTCTTATATAGGCTTGCTGTGACTTCGAAATTTTCTACGCGTATTCCATGAAGCTCTCGAGGCTGACCGGGCGCTTGGAGAATTTCGGAGTGATTACGTGGCGCATATTAATTAGACCATTGTCTTTATATATTTACATCCAGAAACTTAATGAACGTTATGCTTAAGCTCGCAAATAAATGTATGGAGTACAAACTCCATAATTATTGTCATCGATAATAACAAATTTTGCAGAGAGATTCTGATGATGATGTCAGCCATTGGAATTTACCACGCACTTACAAGAATACTTGTGCTTGCATTCGAAATAATTGACGCACATATTCATGCGAAAGTGATTTCCTTTATTGAAGAGGCTTTCGTATTCGCCAACGATGTCTCCGTTCCGCTTGGTACTTCCGCTTATCTCATTCTTGGTAATGGGATTTTCAATAATGTTTACACGTCTAAATTCCTTAAATTAATTTTGCCCTGCAAATACGTTCAACCTGAAATCACAGTTTAATTTCAGGCTGAGAAAGATGCAATTTTGGAAACAATTTTCCACTTTGGACAAAGTCACTCTTCGGGTTCCGCTACAGCGAATACTTTTTTTGATTCAACGCTTTCCGATAAATTTTCACTGCAAATGTGAACGCTTTCGAATCTCCCACATATCTTCTTTATGTGTCGTTCTCATTGAATCGCCAACACTTATGATCGAATAAGTGAATAGTCGTGGAAATGTTTTTTTCTTCTTTTTAAGGAATATCTAGTGATGATCATCGATCGTGTGTATTTGAGAGTTGCTTTCTTCGCCTATATTGGGTCTTTTGTAAAATTTCGAATTAATTAACGATTTCTTAATCTGCATTAAAATATAATAATTAAAATTACAAAAACAACAAAACAAAACAATGCTAAACGACATTTACCGATCGGCTTCCAGGATTTATTACGGAATTTCCTGAATGCTACGGGAGGAAATCCTCGACTGTATAACTAAAATATTCCCTTGCTGATGATGGAATTTTTCGGAAGAATCAGTGAGATAGTTGAATATTGCCGTTGATTTTTCAGTTATTGAACGTTTTGTGGCGACGATGTATGTTGAAACGTACGAAACGCGTTTCAAATCGAATTTTGTTAGAATACTTATTTGGGCAATTCCGGTTAGAAATATTCATTTCTGATGGGAAAGATGATATTTTATCCTCATTGATACTATTATTTTTCATAAGCAAAACATGAAGCAGTTATGTTATTTACCCCCTTAAACATGTTCCTTTTGCATATATAAATGCTACAAGTAATATAACAAACGAAGAATTTCATAATTTTAGTTAGAATTTCGTATAATCCCTATGCATACTGCCAACCGTTTTGCTCAAGTTCAATGCAAAAATATTGCTCATAGAAAAACGCATGAACGCATTTTGTGCATATATGTGTGGGGGGGAGGGAGGAGAGCGGACAGGAGGTATGGAGAGTGAAAGTTAAGCAATGCCACAAATCCATTCCTTCCCATGATTTTCAGATTCGTGACATGTCTGTCTGTTTAGACTTCTTGTGATACTACAGAGCATTTCATTGAAAAGATAAGCGTGTTTCGAACTTGCTTATATACATCAATTTCCTCAAAAATGTACGAAATTTTACTTTCTTTCCATTGATCTATCGGAATCTAAACCTCAGCGATAAAACCGTTATGGTAAATAAACTTTTAATTCCACATTTATTTCAGATCACTGCAGCCACTATCCTAGAAATGCTGTTTCTAACAATCTGTAAGTATTCAGATTATTTTCCCTATAAATGTTGCTCAAATTGGTCGGTTCAGTAAAAGTGCAGTTTACTCCTCGATGCATCCCATCGTTTTAGTTCTATTGATGGAGCTGACTTTTCCTTGCACATACGGGCGTAAACACTCGCCATCAACAGAATAATACGGAAAGGAGGGCCTCATTTGTTTCGCTTCATATGTCATGTTCATAAGATTTCCGTCTCAGAGTGTGGAGCAGTTGCATGTTTGCATGATAGCTTGCAATAAAGTGAACAACTGGCACATGCTGGAAATCACGGGAATGCTTCATTTGATTTTATTATCCTTCAACGAGGAAGAAATTTCGGAATCTTCACTGTTTGTAGAGAAAAAATCATTCCATCACATCCCACATTTTATATTCCGCCATATTCATTGGTTTTCATTCATAGTTTCATCTCTAAATGGAACTCCATACATTCACTGGATGGCCAATTTCACATAAGACTCGAACGTTGTCATTCGCTAACAACACTGACGACCACAGCAATGTTAGCCACAAATAGGTTTAGTTCAGAGGAAGATATCTTGGGTTCGCTCTTCAGCATCACGCCAAACACAAGCAAGTACTGTTGGCGATGAAACGTGCGATTGATGTTTGCAGTTACGAATTGTGCAGAATATTATCCCTGAGCGAAATCTAACGAAGAACAAAAATGCACTGCATATTATACAGCATTCTTGTGATGAAACATAATTTCAATCGGCGGATCTGTACGTGCTCTCTTGATATTCAAATCGGAAGCGAATAATGTGCCAATATTGGTCATGAAGAAAAAGCGATGTTCTAATATCATAACAAATAAAAAGTGACCTCATAGCCAATTCTTTATAGAGCGCCTCTTGACACAACGCATTCCTGTCGGAATAACTTTCTGATTTCAGCAACAGCTTCTGTAGACAGCAGCAATTTTCCCACTGATTCAGTGGGGCGCCTATAATTATAGGGGCTTCCATATTCTGTAGCGGCTCTTTTAAGATTACAATAACAAATATCCCTGCGTACGTGATGTTGTTTCGCTCATATCGCCGCTCTAGTCTTCCAGTGATAGGATTAATTCAGACATAATAGATCGGGCAGGTAACTGGGCCAGACTGATCAGGTTTTGAATGAAAAAATTCACCGGAAGAAAGCCATATATGCACTTTTCTTTCAGATGATATCCACTACAAATTTCTGATACCGTTGTTGATTTTGACGGCAATGGATGCAACATCGATTATACTGGGTGCGGGTATATTTTATAGGAATAAAAGAATTTATAAAGAGGCATTTATTGGCGGAACGCATGAACTTACCGCTCGATATCAAACTTGCGAGAACATCAAAACAACAAGGTATGCCTTCACGATCGTTATGCTGCACTTTTGGAGTCAGTATATACTTAATAGTGCAATGAAAATACATTTGCTATGTAACTGAGTACCTCGAACTTGCTCTTAGTGGCAGTGAAGTTCACCACTTTCGATCTGAGGAGGTGGGATGATATATTTTCTTCAAGCAGGATGTTCAAACGGTTCCAATAATTCCAAGTTTCCATTACAAATAAATTTTCGTTTTTTCGATTTGATGATCTCAGATTAAACTTCTTCTGCACGGTTTATAAGACATTTTAACTGATCCACTTGAACGATACGCCAAAAACTTTCCTCAGTTTTTTCGATTTCACTGCGAGTCACAGTACAGTTACAACCGGTGACTTTAGGAAGTCGTATCAGATTGTCATGCAGATTTTGAGCGAAGGAAGAAATTACCTCTACTCGTTCACCAGAATTAAGAAATTCATCTCGGACACTCTATGAAATCTTCGAGGAAACTTTCGATACTTCCAAGGAGGAAGCATCGATGAAAAGAAAACACAGTTGTGTGACGGTTACACAGTTTAAGCGTAGAAAATACAAATTATAAAAGTACTTCACTGTCGCGACAATGGGAATATCGGTAAAAAATGGAAAACTATACCTGAATCTTCCAACTGTCCCTACTCATCATCCCATGTTTTATTTTCCTTCAATCACAAATCTTAAAAAACGCGTCTAGGAACACTTCTCAGAAATCTATTAGGAACGCACAGCAAGCACACAAACACAGTATCCATCCTTCTGCCTATGTCACCTCCTCTCCTTTGCCCTCTCCATCCGGCCGGCACACAAAGAAAACATGGGAAACATCCACTTGAATTCTAAATGTACACGATCAGAATGTCTCGTCCACCTTTAAGATCCAATTGTAATCTCATCACGCCATGCGGTTTCGAGTATCGACGCCTTCTTTATGATTCCCCCTCTTTTGATTTGCCCTTGTAACAAGGCTACAATAAGCGCTATGCGATCATATTGTTTTTTATATATGAGCAAACTGCCCTGATCTTTCCTCGCGAAAGATTTGTTGAAGCATACGAACTATGCGTTAGAAAAGGCAACAATAGTTTTCTGGTGCTTGGCAAGTTGTTCGCAGTATACGAATTAATATGGTTGTTTTTATTTTCATTTCAAAATGTATTCTTGGAAAAGTATTCTTCTAGGCGTTATATTCATATGTTTACCATACATTCACTAGATCATCCTTCATTGGATCCACTAGTTACATTTGCATACCACTCGATCATTGAATCCTTAGCCAGTGTTATCGTACTATGTGGAATGGATATGCATACACGCAATGAACACACTTTACAAAGGCAGCAAACAGTGGCCGCTTTGGGAACAGAGAGTAAGAGATCGCAGACATGACGATCATATGAGAATGCAAGGAAACTGCATTGGGCAAGTGTGATATTGGGGCAGATCACTTTGCTCGAAATGGCGCTTAAAATCTGACAGATAATCATTTTACATGATCAGCAGAAGCAGCAAAACAATAAATATGCAGCCTCTATTTATTCACTTATGTTCAGGTCGAAATTGGTGTGGAAAGTTACCAAAATTTTGTGGATGAAAGACTATGTCAAGGCGGAATTCCGAAAATAAATTTTACAATAAAGGGTCAATCTCAGCTCAATGTTACAATCCGAAATGATTTCTCATAACTTCATCGAAGCAGTCGATGAAACTCTTCTTTAAGGATTGGGGTTATCTCGGAAGAACAAGTAGGAAACGCTGTTCAGGCAGTCATTTTAGTTTTTTAGCAACTAGAAGCGGTAGAATTTGTGTATTTTTGCATTCGATATCTCTTGCAAATGATCTGTTACAGGTAACTGTTCCGTTGTTTAAAAGGCTGAAAAAAATGTTTTGCTAAACAATCATAGATTATCTCTGAACGGATTGCAGTGTAGAAAGCAATCGGAACAAAGCGACGTTTTTACTTAAGCAAATGGCTAACTGAGCGCATGATACCAATATCTATCGATATCAGGAGCACGCATCATTGTTAATCGGCTGGAATTACGCAACTACATAAGTAAAATAGGGGAACGGCGAAATACTATGGGCACAGAAGACTAGATATCAATGAAGCCGATCTATGCAAAACTGTGTTACAGCTCATCGTGTAGGGTGATTAGCATCACAGTTTACGCATGATTATTGCAAGTTTTGCAGTGGTTCTGCAATTTCTTTGAAGGTTCGCTTAGAGTTCTGAGGGCAGAAAATCTTTCGACATGTTTGTTAGAATTTCTTGTACATGTGAAATAAAATTTGGGTACGGCATCCTGAAAAGCGACGACAGTGCACCGTAAAGTTATACAAATTAATGTGACTTATTCTGCAAGGAATTTAGCAGCAGTTGCCCACAAACTTTCATTTACAGCTAAGGCAAATGGCCAGAGGTGCAACCATGGCATTAGGTAATGTCAGCATCCATGCCAACATATAAGGTTATGACATCGGAAAAAGTTATGGAGTTGACGGATTTTTCTCAGAGGTTTTCTCAAGCTGTCAGAAACTGCGATCGCCTTCGAAATATAAATAAATCTTAGCAGTACGTGGAAATGTCATTGGGGAGTTGGTGTACTGGGGAGAAGAAGGAAGGTCCAGAGACACACTAGGCCCTTGTGTTATCGAGACTCGTTATTAATTACATAAGGAAAATAGAAGCCGTACTAAAATATTTGTCTGCGTACTCTCCTCCTCCCCCTCCATTCCTCCCATATGAAAATATATGGGAAGAAAGAAACCACTCCGATGATTGTTTTGAATCGCTGCTTATATACTGTTTCCGAAACAAGCTAGAGTGATGCCATTTATGTCGTAAATTCAAGGAATGGCTTTTGATTGTCGAACCGAAAACCTCAACAAGATCGAGATAAAACACATCTCATAACGTGGTATTCATGAAGTGTTATGCATCACTCACAATAATATATGAGCTAACATTAATATCACAACGTACGTTTTCAATGGCGATAATATTCAGTCCGTGGCGTATCCAAAAATTGGCTATTTTTTACATCAATCTCCACCACTGCACAGTATGACAACAAAAGGCTGTAGGCTCTGATCCAAAAAATTCTCTCATCCTTTGCTGGACTTTTTTTTGAGGCCAGATAGTGAAATGACATAAAGCATAAAGTATATTTTAAGAAAATTTGAAGATACAGCCACGTTCACGCTTAAGAAATCTAATAGTATAAAACAGGAGTGAAACATCTTCAAAGAATTAAAGAAATATTCCACTGGAGTCTACGGCTGCTTGCAACCGAACCCGATAGTCGCGTGTCGAGTTTCGTTTGTTGAAATGAATAATTCTCGCTATTGAAAATGATTTCAGGTTGATCACACCCGTACTTGCGCTGCAATTTTCTGCAAATATCTTGCTTGCAACTGTGACCTACTATGTAGTGTTCTTCCTCGATTATAGAAGTACTGAACAGGCAGATTTCTTCAGTCACGTTTTTGCCATGGTATTTCTTTCTCCTAAAGAAAAGAACTTGCCAATATTGTTCACATTATTCCACGTTTATCAGAACACATAAGCTGTATTACAATGTATATAAGTAAATATGGTGTCACTACGTACTGTGGTTTAGTTGTGATCGAAATTGAAAAATTGATGCACAATAAGTTTTTGCCCCTTTGTTAAAAAGTGCACAAAACCACCTTACATCAATAACGGAAAGAGGCCAAATGTGCGCCATATTCTCATGCGTAAAGTGCGAAAGTTTAAAATGAATGCAAGCGGACTAGACGTTGATGCAGATGAAGCAGAACCACGTGGATTCAAATGTGCGATAGCCGAATGATTTATTGGAGTGCAATCAAGCGAAGGTGAAATCTTGACATCATTTTTATCCTCACAAGAAGAAAAACTCCGCGCAGAAAAAGCACTGAAATGTGCACCAGCTCAAAATATCTACAAATAAGCCTGAAAAGCGAAACAACTTTCTCTTCATGTTACTCTGTTTTCTTTTTTTTATTATTTCGGTGACCTTTTATATTCAGGATTGATTCCGTAAATCATTTTAGAAGTTATTCCACGACATCGTTTATCAAACAATCAATATTGTGGTTATTTTGTAGGGTTTATAATTTTCGGAAATATATGCGGAAATGTTGAAAACGATGAATTACAGCTTTTTGCGATTGCTATTGTCCTTTCGCCATGGATAATCCTCCTACGACATCCACCATATCGTAATCGAATGAAGCGAAAGAAAGTATCACCGCAACATTTCGATCATCCTATCATAAAGAATGTCAACGGAATAACAATCGCTATGAATCAAAACTCTACCCAACACTTCGAACAACTACAGAAATCTTGGAGCTAACATTTCATCCTCTATATCTGTTGTTTATCGTAAAGTTCTCGTTTAATTAAATCGCTTTCCTCACTATTTTAATTCATTGTAATGATGTTTTAAATACTGCATAACATAAATTTCGGTGCATATGAGAAATGCGAACAATTAAATCGAAAGAACGAAGAATAGTATATATCGTCATCTGAGCGCATTATTTCAAAATAAAGCTGATTAAAAAGCATTGGATTTGGCGGCAGCATAAATGACAGTGATAAGAAAAGTTTTGGAGATTAACCGAAAGGATTGATGAGCTCATTTCTGGGCAATTCTGCAATCTGAATGAACAAAACTCCTCTAAAATTTCTCCTCGCAATTATTCTAAGCAAAATTGCATATTATTGTTGAATATATGATAATTATATTTAGTGACTTCATCGCCTATAAAGTTTATCCACTGTTCTGTTAGTGAAGTTGTCAACTGTAATCGATCTTATTTATATGCACCTTTCGACCGTTGTGAGTGAAATTATTCCATATCTGTGAATTTTTTAATTAAGCAACTAATTTTTCTTATCTTTTGATGATTTTTTGGAAGAATACATAAATTTTTCCTCCTCAATTCTGGATCGACTAGGACATTTTGAAGACGTAAAAAATTGTTTCGAGTTTATTGCCATTGCACTTCCTCCTCTTCATTTGTTGCTCATTTCTGCCTATAAAATTTCTCTTGATACTGATATCCTCTCTCGGATATCTCACAGAATCCATTTCCGATTTTCTGCCTTTAAGTAAAGTAGCCACAAAAGAACATATCCGAGCTTCTTCAACATTAAGACGTGTCGCCACTAGCGAAGTTCAATTCGTTATCGCTCTAATAATTCACCAATTGTCACTTCATTTCCAGTCATTTGCACGATTATCACTAAATGTTATTAGTTTTCTGCGCGAATTTGATCGATGGCATTATGGAAGCACTATCATATTTCTTCCATAATTTGATTAAACTCATTGTAGTATGCGATCGAATTCAATTATCACCATGACTGCGGGGGTGGTTGAACGCACACAAAATCTCACGTCGACTACAAATTTTATGATTGGTCTTTTCGCTGTATCGATTCATAGACAAATGTAAACTATAGACGTTCCATATTTCTTGCAATGAAATGATTTGACCCATAAAATAGAAATTTTTGAAATTCTTCTGTCTTTGAGCTTATTCCACCTCAGTGGGTTCGCATGCAAATTGCAGAAAAAAAGAACTCAGCACTGGAAACTCCAACATTGCATATTTGTAATTGAGCTGCATATAGCGCTAATCCATCATCAAATAAGTCGAATGAAACGAAATGAGAAATTCGGCAATGAAAATATAAATATAACATTGTCGACGATAAAAAAAACATTTCGAATAAGTTACTCATCATTGCAGCGCGGATGGCTTGGGCGATACGAAGGAAACGAATTGAGAGCAACATCATCGAAATGGGCAAAATTGATGCCCTTATCAGTCTTCCGTCCAGTTTCATATTACAACAGGGCTGGCAGCTGATAAGCACTCAAAATCACCCTAAAATTGTTGCGATTATGCTCTTTGCAGTCAATAGACATGAGAACTGCATGAATGAGAATACTATAGCGGTTGGTGGCAAAAAAACTTTTTACGTATGCACAAAGGTCAGTCAAAACTAAACAAACATGGAGACTGAGGAATATTCTCTAGGAGAAGCGACGGGGAAGAGTGTAATTTAAGGCTGAGAATTGCATAATTCTTTTTGGTTCTCGTAATGTCGCTTTTCATCACTCACTTTGAAGCGTGCACTGTCAAATTTTCAAACAATTTCTCATTAAAAAACGTCAACTTTTTAGCATCAGATTTAGCGTTCCTAAAAGGTCAGTTTGCACAAAAAGACGCTCCGCCATGAAAACACAACGTTCCTTACAGATCAGATTTGGCTCGAAGAACTGACATGAAAGCAGCACAGCAACCATTTATGTCATTTTTTGGCACAGCGACCATTTATGTCATTTTAACGAGCTCCGCTATACTCTCTGATCACTACAGCAGAAATTCTATTCATCGAAGCTCCTCACAAAAATGACCGTAGCTGCAACTCTGTGAAAACAGAAACCGTACTCTGATAGGATGAAGCTAATTATGTGGTCTACATTCACGGCCACAGAGTGAGTCGCTTGCTTTGATTTAATCGTCGCTGTGGTCCATCAATCCTTAAGGCGTTAGCTTGAAATTTTCCCTCAATACTCGAGAACTTTTGCGAGCCTCAGTTGCAGTGTTAGTAAAAACCCTCCTCATGAGACACCGTCAAGTTCTCCCTAACAGAGTCGTATCACCGTTCTGGATCTTCAAACCTGAAGGTTTTTCGATTATTGGTACCGTCCCGAATTCATGTTCCCATCTGGTTTCGCACGCTTTAAAGTTTACTCAGCCCTTATGCTAGTATCCCGCATTTCCTTTGACCTCCAAAAAAGCTCTTTTGTTCGCCTCTTGTGGCACATTTTTCGAAACGTTTTATGAGTCGGCGTCTATGCTGCCACCACCAGAAATTCTCAAATCCTTCTCCTTCATCACTTGCTGAGTTAGAGTTTGATCTGATTTTAAAAACTACTGGAAATCCAGTGGAGACTTTTTACCAGATAATCAAAGTAGAAGGCCAAGGCGACGCACAAAATCATTTGAATTTCTTTTTAAGTTCTCCATGCAAGCACTGCTGTCTACATGCAATTTATGCAGAAATGCTCAAAAGCGTTTCTTATACGATCCTTGGAAATTTGCACAATATCATAGCTGCTTAGTGTGCTTCGATATCTGTGCGCATTTGCCGTAGTTTCAACTCCGAGATCACTAGAGCTATTTATATAGATTGTCTGAGTTCTGCCTAATTATGCATTCTTTCACAATGATTTATCAACTAAGATCGGATTTAGAGGTAGCTGAAAGCACAAGTCAACGGTTTTTTCTCGCATTTGGTGATCGATCGAGTGTATTTTACTGTGAGGAGTCTTTAAAAATGAAATAAAACTTTTCTGAAGAATATGCATGAGTTGTGAATGATTACAAACGCTTATCAGTATCACCGCTTGATATATTGTGTAATCAGCTTATCAGTGGGAATTCAAGAAAGTATTATAGCATCTCTTTTAGCACAACTTTTCATTCGTTGATTGCCATTACGCTGAAAAAGACCTCGTAATTTTATGTGCACATTGGCTAACGAAAGATATGTGGCGACTGCATTAAGCATTATGAGATAAGGGATTTCCCTTTGTTTCTCTGCTGAGGTTAACGCGAACCCAGCGTCCATGGCATTGCACCCGCGGTGGTAATAAGCTGCTGGAATTGGTGAGGACGGAGAATCGGTGGGCGGCGAACTGGGAAGTGGGAAGTGGGAAGTGGGAAGTGGAAGTGGGAAGTGGGTGTGGGAAGTGGGGTGTGGGTGCGGGTGGTGTGGGGGGTGTGGGTGCGGGTGGGTGGGGGGTGTGGGTGTGGGTGGTGCGGGTGTGGGTGGTGCGGGTGTGGGTGGGGTGGGGGTGCGGGTGCGGGTGGTGTAGGGTGCGGGTGCGGGTGGTGTGGGGGGTGTGGGTGCGGGTGGTGTGGGGTGTGGGTGCGGGTGCGGGTGTGGGGGTGCGGTGTGGGGGTGTGGGTGCGGGTGTGGGGGTGTGGTGCGGGTGTGGGGGTGTGGGTGCGGTGGTGTGGGTGTGGGTGCGGGTGTGTGGGGGTGCGGGTGCGGGTGGGGTGTGTGGAGGTGCGGGTGCGGATGTGTGGGGGTGTGGGTGCGGTGGTGTGGGGGTGTGGGTGTGGGTGGTGCGGGTGCGGGTGGGGTGGTGTGGGGGATGCGGGTGCGGGTGGTGTAGGGGTGTGCGGGTGGTGTGCGGGTGGTGTGGGGGTGTGGGTGCGGGTGTGGGGGTGCGGGGATGTGGGGGTGTGGGTGCGGGTGGTGTGGTGGGTGTGGGTGCGGGTGTGTGTGTGGGTGCGGTGGTGTGTGTGGGTGCGGGTGGTGTGGGTGGTGTGGGTGCGGGTGCGGTGCGGGGTGTGTGTGGGTGCGGTGCGGGTGCGGGTGGTGTGGGGGTGTGGGTGGTGTGGGGGTGTGGGTGCGGGGGTGTGGGGGGTGTGGGTGCGGGGATGTGGGGGGTGGGTGCGGGGGATGTGGGGGGTGTGGGTGCGGGGGATGTGGGGGCTGTGGGTGCGGGTGGTGTGGGGGTGTGGGTGCGGGGTGTGGGGGTGTGGGTGCGGGTGCGGGTGCGGGTGGTGTGGGGTGGGTCGTTTTTCCATGGCATGTTCCACTTGTGTTATGAGACAAGTTATTTCGAGGTACCTACTTCGACGTTGACATTGGAGACTAATTTCTATGTTTTCATACTTCAAGATATAGGCAGACAAATGTGCACTAAATGGAAATCTTCATGATATGCATTCCAAGTTCGAGGTTGCAAATGTAATTCATAAAATTCAGACTCAAATCAATCGGTAAAAAGTTTTTTGTTTTTGTTTGATAGCTGTATTGGAAATTCGTCACTCAGGTTAGATAAGGCATCATCGATTGTTGCCTGATCATACTCGCATGAAGATGAACAATGAGTATCTATTGAACGAAGTATAATCAAACAGCAAATCGAACGAGCACAAAAAAGAGGATTTCAGATAAATTATCACATGAGCACAAATATTTTAGCGTATGAGAGCTACGAAAAATTCAACATCCTTCACGATCAATCCATGAACGTATAGATTTCATTTGGTTGACCATTAAATTATAGGCAAATTGTTTGTGCTTAAAGTTCCGTAGATTTCACTCCTCTCTTAGTGATCATATTCGAAAACACAGTAGACCATGCTCTTCTTAATCGAACGTAGTTCCATGCTAATCGAACAAATTTCCGGAATATGAACGCTTTTTAGAAACACAAAAATGGTCGGTTGACCAAATATGCGGTTACAGCTTTCAGTTTCTTCATTTATCGTCAATATTGGCCTCATTTTTGCCACTCAAAATGAAGTCTTTATGCAAAAAACTGGAGTGGAGTAGATCAGCGAGAAGTCTGAGATCTAAGCGAGAAGCTGGCGAAAGAACGATGGTCTATTGTTACAACGATTTCATTAGAATATAAAAAGCTTCATGGGATTGGAGCGGTCCATTTTATTCCAACATAAACGCTCAAGTTCTGCAAAGTCTGCAAAACACAACGCTAAAATAGTTTTGCATTTTGCAACTTTTTCTATAGAACTTTATGGATTGCAACAATTCTATAATTTGAATTACGAAATGGAAAATATGAAATTCTTAATATCCTCGTGAAAATAACCGTCCACGAAAATGAAAGATCGCATCGAATTCGGTGTCTGCCCATTGTACAGGACAACTGAAGGTGCGCGCATAACCACTGACCACAAGTCGGCGAGTGTTAGCATGAATAGAAGCGTGATGATGTGTTGCCGAGAGTGGAGCGGTCTGCCGTATGTCTCATGCAATCTTCGTCTCTCATCCACTTATCGAGAATTCATTAAGTCCCCAAACAGCATCAGCAAATGCATTCGTTCTCTTAGCAATTCCATCGTCAACTTCCATCACCTACATCGATGCATTCAAAAATTGTATCATCAACCTTACGCTCCACTGAGATTCATTCAACCTTAGGTAGGTGCTTACGATATCGCAATGATGCATTTATGGTACTTTCACTTCGATCCAAATGCTTCTGCAACAGCGGAATTTATGAGTTCGTCAATTCGGAGAAACATCTCGCGTCGATATTCCTCGCTTTCATATTAAAAAATCATCTCGATTCTCCATTCTGGTCGAAATCCTTCATTGGAGGGACACCACATCCCACAAAGATCAAACTCGGAAAGGCCAGACGTAGCAAGAGAGCCGGCTGTCGTACAGCCATCGACGGAGAGGCATGAATCCGACGGGCTGAGTTCCGACGACTTAGGCTTCATGCAGCTGTAAAGCACATAAGTCGATCGATCAGTGACGCTGAGCGAAGAGCAATGAACGAGAATAGACATGGAGGCAAATTCATCACTGTAACATTACAAACAGATTGCGAACACAATTAGATATCTTGGGTTGGCTCTTTACTGCTATACCCAATAGCAGTTGACTCTGAAGTAATACGTGGCAAGTTTAATCAGCTCAAGTCGACATCTTATAGGCCATACCACGAATTCGCGCTGCCACCTTCGCGGACTACAATAGATGCGGTTTTCAAAGTTTCTGAGATATTGGCATCGAAAAGAACCAGTTGCAACTCAGTGCACAGATCTGCCGATTCATTGAGGCAAAGTTCGTCGATTTGTCGATTCAAGAGATTCTATTTAAAGTTCCCCCTCACACACAGTTTTTATTATATGAATTAAGGGTCATAATTTAAATATGTATAGTTCTGTGGAAGAGGAGAAATGTTTGGATTTATGTGGCAGTTGGCAGTTCAACTGGATGAATCGATAACTTCTCATTTACTTGCTACATGATCTTGGGATGTTACAGTGCTCAAACTTTGCAGAACTAACAAATGGCTGACTGCCACGTTTGCTGTCTGCTCTATGGACGTAGTTTGAGATGGAGAAGTGTGTCCATGAAGTGGCCTAAAGAGTTGCGCTTCATCAGCACAGTGCAAGGAGCGGACGACATTGACTGACGTTAATTCCCCTTGAATGAGGCTTAAATAGACGCACAGAGCGCCCAGTTCCATAATACAATTAGCATAAACGGTACCGTTTGCCTACCCATCACAAACTTCCCTGCCTCACTGAGAAGCGCTGCACTGCCAATGCAATGCCTAATTCACTTCAATTGGATAACTTATTACGGTCCTTTGCCCCATCCAGCCATCCAACAAGAAGAGGTTTGTCGCAAAAAGACGCTTTGTGCAACTAAATATGCTGGTGAACTATCATTATGCCAATAAGTAGGCTGAATATGCGTATTTGCAGTGTTCAAGGTAATAAATTTGTTGCGAAATTGAGATGGACCTGAGGCTCAGCTTAGAAACAAGTCAAACGACCATATTCGATCTAGCTCGAAATCATGTATATGCTATGAACTTCCCTTTCATAAAACGAACCAATATTGAATCTTTCGGGTGGAAGAAAATGAAGTGAATGAAGTAAACAAATAAATTTTCGGTAACGAAAAGTGAGAAGTTCAGAGAAGATACCACTGTAACTTCAAGTAACCTTAACAAGCTCGTCATCCTCCGAGTGCAAGGCAAAGATCTACTTGAACGTTTCAAACAATTTGTCCATCTGCATCGGAAGCATGGTCAAATGCCGAAATATAAAAGTCACCAATCAAGTGGAGCAATTCTAAGAGGAATTTGGCAAAACTTATTGCTGATTCGCGCTGTGTCGACATCTCAGAAGCATTAAGCAAAGTAACACGCTATTAAACACTTTTGTCAGACATATCGACAAAGACATAATCATGTTAAGTGTGTTTCAAATTGTTTTGTGCGGTCGTCAAAATACGAATAACTCCCAGAGCTTAGAATCACGCAAATATTGCCATAATATGCGAAACTAAGTGAAAAAATGAAAGCAGTAAACTTCTTGCCAGTAGTCTTGAAGCTTTTTGAAAAATAAGCATCCACAAACATCTGCATTCATCAGGTCATATTTGTTGCCTCTAGCTTCCAGTATAATTGCAAGATGAATTATGCTAACGAATAAAGCTGTAGAAATAGTTGAGGATGTCGTAGGATGTTTGGAGGCTATGACGCTAAAGAGCCGAACCAAGATTTCTAATTCTGATCAAAATCTATGATCTAACACTGCAGTGAACGTTGTGCCTCTATGGTCGGTTCCCATTCCTTCTTCTTCGTGCAGTGCCACCATTGCATTTTTGGTCTGCCTGATGTCTACATACCGACTCCGACCGGTCGGAGTCACTCTTCTCCATTAGGAAGCCCTCCGATCATCAGCTATCCTGGGCACCTCAACAGTTTTCCAATCACATCTATGAGCTGTGGTGCTCCCCTGTAAACTACTTCGACTCTTCTTTGCTTCTTCGCCCCCTGTCGGTCTCCCACAACGCCAACTCTGCTAGAGTTACAACAATGTTTAGAAAGAAGATTTCGGTCACCTTGTCTGGTTAGATGTGAAAAGAATCGACGACAGCACCATCTTTAGTTATCAATAAAGAGTATGTAAACAGTTCACAAACCACTAATAATATTCGTGGATTTTCCAAAAAAACTGCTTTCATCGAAGAGAAATTGAACATTGCTTGAGAGATCCAAGATGAGTCATGAGTGAAGTGTTGCGTGGTGCTTTCGTGCCTTCCCCATTTTCTAATTTTCATTATCTGATATATGCACTTGCAGTGAAAAACGCTAATGTTTGTTGATCATATCGAAATGGTTTAAAGCAAATACTCTTAAAATGATTTCAATGCAATATTGCAACTGGATCAAGATTTCGATTAAGCACAGTAAGGCGCTTTTAGACGCTTTAGGATAAAATATTATCAAGAACTAAATGAAAGAACTGCACAAAGTTTCCTACTCTAAAATCAGTCGGCCTTTAAACCGAATGTTATTAGTCGGCTATAAGTTAAAGCACCTCTTTTCCTGAGGAATATGGCTAGATATCACATGTGAAAAACACTCATTTAAGCATATTTTATGCATTTTCATGGTGTTATATAGATGCATATATATTCAAGCAATCTTCTCATTCCCTAGTAGGCCTATTTTTACGGAGCACTTCTCTTACTTCCTTCCTTTCGTTGCTGTTGAGTCCCCTTAAAATATTTTTCTTCGCTCTACGCTCGTCTCCAATCGTTATCGTGGTATTGCCGAATAGATCGACAATCTGTTTTAATGCGGATTTGGCTTGCTCGCTTAAAGTTGAATTTTCCGCTTGGCTCATTATTTGTTCCAGTCGTTGTCTCCTTCCTGTTTCGAACTGCTCGTATGCAATCTGAAATTTTACATATATATATATATATTTTATGCAATTGTATTTTATTTTGTAACTATCATAATAAAGTTTGTCGAATCAGTTGTTGGTACGTAACGCCGACAAAATAACGTTGTCGATGAATTAAACGTGATGAATTAAGTTGCTCTACATGTGAGAGACTCTTTCTATATTCACAAGAGAAATGTTCTCCTTCATAACTTTCATGAACTCTACGCACTTGTGTGGAATATATTACTGCACAGTTAAGACACTAAAGAAGATTTCGCACCATTCTTTGAACTCTGCAAATATATTCATCCGACATGAAAGGTGTATTTTTGAGCATCTCTCCACTTGTTATCGCTGCATATAGTAAGTGAGCTGACGATTACTCGAAATTTCGAATTATTAATTATTCGACGCACTAAGCAATCCGAATTTCAGAAAGTATATGGCATTTGGAACTTCATTCATAACTTCATTCATAACGCTAATAGCGTTATAGGTGTCGTTACTGAAACTTGAGAACATTCCAACAAGCAGTTCCACAGAAAAATGTTCACATATCACGTTTATCATCACTATCATTAATTACTACGAGCAGGGTAGTTAAGCGTTTTAGAGCCTTTCCAAGGCTATTTGTTACTTCCCATCAGCTACCAAGACTCCTTTTTCGCATCCAATTCTCACTTATTCCATTCTCAATGTTAGTGGGGAATACCACCGCAAATATTTTAATTCACTTCATTCTTTTATTTTTTCCTTTATTTGTATCACTTTGCTTCGTTCATTTACACTCATATTTGTGACCTCTAATTTCTGCATTAAAAATCACAAATTCTACGCTGCAATGAGGGATATTGCCATCGTTGTATTTTTTCCGCGAGCATTATGGTATCGTTTATTTTGCGAATACTCTAGGCCATGTGGGTTAATTAGTGCAATTAGTTTATTTGCCAAGCGGAGAATCGCTCATTCGATCTCCCGTAAACTGCATCTGGCTTGCCTATCTTTCAGTTGTCGCGCTTGGAAGTTTGGATCTAGGTCTTCGTTCGTTAATGTAGGATATAGAAAAATATCTATCGAATCCAATGAGACGATCATAAAGGTCTTTTAAAACCATGTTTGAGCTCTTCGAATCTAAGTTCCAAGAAAATGACCTCAAATCTATGAAGTTGAACCTACCAGCCTCTCCAATATCTCGGACTTTCTCAACTCAGTGCAAACAGATTTATAGGCAAAAATATACGATTGCGAGGTGAGAGCGTTGTCCGCAATGTATGCGTTATACCTATTATGTGTAAAAGATCTTTCGTATGCCCCGTTCTTTGTAGAAGCCGTATTAAGAGCTTTTGGTGATCGCGATCACCTACTGAATGACCAGTTGGCCAGAAAGAAAAACGCACTCGATTCATTAAAAAATGGTTGCGATTCTCGATGGCTTTTAGAAAATATTTTTATGCAATAATTTTCTTTAATATATAGTGATATAGAATATGAAAATATATGCTTATAGAAGAAGCTGAAAGACTCATTAAGCCGCATCAAATCTCTAATTAAACGTCGTTCCATACAATTTCTCTTTAGACGTTGTTTCCAAGAAATTCTACGGGAATTCAATCGAAGATTGATGGAAATTTTGATTTCGTTCAGCTAAGAGCATAGAAAATTTGAAGAAATCTTTGTTTAAACTACAATTTCATGTGCATGGCATCACTATTGTATTTTCTTCGCGTATATACTTAACATAATTTGAATTCTAAAATAGAGATAATATAACCTGTACGCTATTATTTTGTGAGTTCACCCACTCTTGCACTTTTTCATCGATTTCTCCCTTTGTTAGAGATCTATTCTTGAAGATTTCCAGCAGTTGTTGCTTTGCTTCATCGCTTGTTCCATTAGCGAACGGTGGAATTCGACGATGGTTGAATCCTTGACCGGAAATGAAAGGAGCCTTTTTATGGACTTTTAATCTTAAAGCTCGTTCTCAAATTTTTTCTCCTTTGTCGAATTCTTCGGAATTTTTTTAGGATTAAATCGGCGATACTCACGTATAAATAGCGGATAGAGAGGCGAGAATCTTCAGAATCGTGACATGTGCTTTTCGCTTTCTTTGATATTTTGCAATGAAACGATAAAGAAATTTATTCAAGTGGATTGTTATTTGCATCTTTTTTGGTATATTCATTAGCGCTCCTGGAAAAAAAATATATATAAAACATTTCAATTATTTGCCTTTTCTGTAGACGAATTATACAAGAGGTATGTTTTATTTAGTTACTTATGGTACTATGAAATATTCAGGTTACTCCAGAAACAATTCAGTTATGAGCAATATCCAGGTTACTCCAGAAATAATTCAATTATGAGCAATATTCACCTTACTCCAGAAATATATCAGTTATGTTGAAAAAATAAAATACGTTCGACTTGGATCAGCCAGCCAGGGATCACAGAAGGTTTAAACGTATGCTCCGAATGTTAGTCGATAAAGATACCTCCAAAACGTTGGCGGAGACCGAATTTGTGAGATTCAAATGAACGTGGACGTTGTGCTCTCACACATAACACGACAAAGATGGCGCAGAAGATGATCGACGCTTTCATTTCGATGTACGGAACGCACGATAACTGGATGGTATGTTCGGTCGATCGGTGCCTACTTATATTTATCCAGTGTCCTAACCTCATCCACTATTAACCACTTCGATATCACGGTGGATCAAGCCAATAATTAGTGTTGATATTTATGAATCATCCGCCAGACAATAGTATTCTCTAGTGTTCTATAGCTGAAACGACGTTATGGAGACGAAATGATGCCCTTAATGCGCCATAATTGGTGACCGATTGGATGATTCTTTGCTAAAGCTTACCGTATTATGCAGCTCATTATTAGAGCACATTTTTAATTAACTATTACTTTCAGTTAAATTGTGATGGCTATGTTAAATCGAATAAACCGATGCGTTACTTTTTAAAACTTATGTGTTACTTTTCGAAAGAAACGAAACTCCAACCATTTATCTAAGAAAAACAAAGAACTCATTCTCTAATGAATGATGGTTAGCACACGTTTAGCTATCTAGTTATCAGATACGTTGCGATAATATTATCGCTGTATTGCTCTTCCTTCAACTGCCTCTACTTCATTTTATCTCGGATAAAGGCTCATCACTCAGGTCTTCATCCCTACCAAAAACATAGCAACTGTAAAGTGGCTTGAGTGGGTACAAGGAGACCGGGCATGCTCATCGGCTAAATGAATTTCGATTCAGAAAACCTGACGCTTAATATGCAACCCGACGTTCTTCCGTCGCTCAACACTGCATCACCTTCTGAAACCGTCGGCTATCACAATGTCGGAAGCTATTGCAAAGGGTCTCAGGCGATCCAAACCGGACGCTCATAGCATGCCTTCAAGGTTAATCGATAAAGTGACTCTCATCGATGCAAATTTGCGCAAAGATCTCTCGTTTCTACCTGACGACAAATTATTTTGTCCATGCGAACCGTCTTTTCGCAAATTCCGTCCCTTCCCCTCCCTCCCCCTCCCCTTTCTTTACAAGTAAACAACTTTTTACATATTTCCCCATTCTTACCCGAGCTTCTTATGAACTGTTCCACACTCTCAAAAACGAGAAGTATAGGAACGAGGACATCACACTGATTCGCTGTCTTTGACCAGAAGGCGCAACCTCAACGTCGGACCAATTTTTTCGAAATTCACAACATTCCCCTCTCATAGCCATTGCAAGATAATCTACATGACGCAGAAGGGATCATACGCCATCTTGATGCGATCTGAAGCTATGAATCACCGGTGTGTGTTGTTTGCGTGGATAAGAGGTGGAGGAGCGATCGAAAAGTGCTATGAATGCTTTCAGTATCGCAACTTAGCCCGCTTTTTTCGATGGTCTCCTGTACGGTGAAGAAACTTCCCTTTATACGAGTGTCTCCAGAGTATTAGAACGATATGTAGTTTTATTGGATAGCTTCAGCACTAGATCCGGATAATATGTTTCAGTACAGATGAGTCCAATGATGAGAACAAAGAGGTTGTCTGAATATAAGCAATGCATTAATATAAAATATGTACTGAAGCAATAAACTCTATATGTAAGGAAACAACGAAAGATAACGATGTAACACGTTGAGAGCATTTGCAAGGAACAATGTAAGGGCTTATCGTTAGAAGAAAGCAATACGTCAAAGATGCTATTTACAGGAATAAAAATATAGTGGCCACTGAGAAGCAAGCGTCAAAACTCAACAAGGCTTATGTCTTCATGATTAAGCCGATTAATCCATCCTACCAAGCATTTTCAACTTTCGATGAAGGGATAAGGCGGTGCAATATCATCTGAGTGAATCTATCACAGAACTGCTAATCTCGCCTGAGTGAAGTAAATTAACACACTAAGTGTTTTACGACGATATTAACCGAGGCAGCATAAAGCGGGAAGACAGGAAAGTTGAGGTGTTAGTCCTATCTTTTCACTCCCAATAGCTCCAGATTATTTACTTCGTACCAGGTCCCTCATCGTACCTCACCTCATAGAATAAAAATGCTCTGTGCTTCTAATTTTAACATAAACCACAAAACAAATGAGGTGCCAGTGACTGTTAAAATCACTCTCTTAAATGCAAACAATAAAAAAATTGATGAAATGGAACAATGCGCGTTAGCAGACCAGATGGCACGAGTACAGCAAACAAAACAAATAAATACGCCATTTAATAATGGGTGGGTGGGGAGGGACTCACCGCTTAGACATAGGTGTCATAATGCTAACATCCTGAATGATTCGGGTAGTTGCATCTGGCGCAAGTGTCGTATCTGGCTCTAAAACAACCAATCGCGCCTCATCGTGTCCTCGTTGAAGACTGCCATTTTGCCATATCGGAACACGCTTATTATCAGCCACCTGAAAGCACTAGCCAATCTTGGCGATGTACCATGGATTATCTTACTTGAAGTAGAACCTCAAGCATCACATCGATATTCGCCGACTTATTACAGAAACGACATGTATGCGATGTGTTTCGCGATTCGTATTTTTTCGCTATATTTGTCGAAAATGTAATCTATTTCTTATCTGTCCTCCTTCTAGCCTCACCTTCGTAGACGTATACATATACCTGCTCACTGATAGGGAACACATAAGGCGAAAAATGTATTCAAGTGTCCACTATGTTGACCATTGAGTTACTTTCGTAGTTACAATAAACATAACAATTAAATATAATTTTAAACAGTCCACAACTCAGCTCCTCGTAATCTTTCTTCCTCCACACTCCTCCACCTCTATCATACCGCAGACACTATCCGGAAACATGAATTCAAGTTCCTTAACGACTTTGAAGAGATTCCTCTTTCTTTGCCTTCCCAATGAAAAATCAATCATTTCTATATATTGGATCTTCTCATGTAGTTTCGAGATAAATATCCTCCTGAGAAACTTGACTAATGAGCCTCGAAAATAACATCCCAAGTCATACACTCAATGTATTAAAACCTGCCGAAATTCACAATGTTACAATGGTTCATTAATGAAACTCCGGAAAAGCCACATAAGCACTCATAAATGAACTTACGTAAGTAAGATACCAACACAAAATCCTATACATCAATACAACTTCTAAAAATTAGATTTTCTTTGCTCTTATTGCTCAAGAAAAACCCGAAAGGATCTATCGGCTATAGCACCTAATAGCCAAAAAGATATTTATGGCGTAACAGCGACCATGTTGCTTCTATAGCATTATTCCCCTCGCTATGGACTTGTGTGCTTCTGATCTCCATCAAACCTACACAATGCGGGAATCAGCCCGTCCAATCAATCTTATCCATCGAGGTCTCTCCGACCGGCAGCTTTTTTTTGGGCTGCCTCGCCTTATTCAGCTTGCTCTTTTTGAGCTGTGGTGATCCTCGATAAACGATTTCGACTATTTTCGTATCTCCCCACGCCCTGCTTGACCTTCTCTCGACGTTATCGCTCTTAGATTTACAATAGGACCCAAAGATTAAAAACTCTCGCATAATCCTTTGCTACCAGGCAGAAAAATTTTCTTTTGGAGACATACTTAAGACAGTACCAATAAATCGGCTCTCGAGAACTTACACATATGCAGAGGACCCGAAGACGACACCCAAACGTGTCCTTATCGGTTACGCTATATGGCCCATTACAAGCAGCCGTTATTTTCGCCATCCGTTCATTGAGAAACTCGAATTTAGTGAACGAATAGCCATCAATGGTCCAATTGTGTTGCCCCCGCTTCTTCCGCTCTGAAAATTTAAAACACCAATGACCTTGTGCTCATTTAACATGATTTAGTAGGGCAATCAGAATGATGTGGCGCTTACAGTTTCATGACTACTCATGGACTATACCCATACTTCCTAAACGATAATAGATAGTATTCTGGCATTAAAGGCATGCACGACCACTAGCTAATAATAATAATCACAAATCGATGAAAAACATCAGTGAGGAAATCGAAATGCTAATAACCAATAATAATAATCCCACAATAATAAGGCAACAAAGAGCACCACTTGAAACTCCATCCACATTCTTAGTCAACTTCCCAAGAACAACGGAAAACGCTGAGTAAACTTAATATTACGTTTAATAGAGTTATGAAACAACTTACATAAAACCCTTACTTCCGCTATTTCAGTTCTCGTCGTATGCTTCAACGAAATTATTTAAGATCCGGTCACCGAAGTCGTACATTACTTCTACTGTTTCATAAGTAGGCAGTGTGAAAGAAAAGCCGTGTCTTCAATATGCAAGTAGTACTTGCTCGTGTCATGAGCTACATTCGCTCAAAAACAAACATATCCCACTTTGTCATTCCTAACAACCGCTCCCACGAATTCACACAAGAAAGTGACCAGCTAACCGCTTCAGACGATGTCTTAGCAACTCTTCTGCCCAAATTACTCGAAGCACATAGTAAGTACGACTGCAAAGTGAATTCGTCGAACCAAACGCGCTCCTCGTCTCCGTGTTCCCATCGCAAAGAGGCTCCTCAACGTGGATCTCGAATCTCTCAAATACCGCTTATTTTCATCACGATCATCGATAATCATTGATAAACGAAACAAAGGAAAGTGATGATTTATTCCGATGCTGACATCATGAGTTCCTAAAGATGGAGCTGGAAACGGATTACATCGAAAGTCAATTAGGCGAAAGATCGACAACGAAACTGAACGGTATGAATAAAGCTGAGCTCATTGATCCATAACGCCCAGCAGCAATCTTTTACGCAAAAAACTACATATAATTCTCGTAACGCCTAATTTAAGCGATTCACGCTTAGACGCAAACGAGAGTGATGAAGGATAGGCAGAACGTTTCGATGTCATCTCGCTCGCTATTACTCTATCCCTGTTCACTTCAAAACACCTATGTGTAGCGATAGACAAATTCAACACGAACATCAAAATTTCAAACGGGCAGCATGAGGTGCCCAATTAATCGTTCCACTAATTAATTCATTAATCCTTAAGAGCACGCAAGTCAACCTGTTTCTGTCGACGCATAATTACTGCTCGACCAGTCGCAATACTTTCACACCTCCCATTGTTGTTTCGTGTTCGCATCAATAACGCTTACAAACGCAAAGGCATCCCTGCATAAAATGACCTCTCTAAGAAGCAATCTTAC